>CM046661.1:171649643-172849643 GCA_025594165.1 Tamias sibiricus | reverse complement strand
AGGAGGCCATTCAAGCAACCACCACAAAAGCCGCCCGTTCCTCTTCCTGACGATAACTTGTGAGGTGAGGGCAAAATCTGTCCTCAGACCAGAAATCAAGAGAATCGATGTCCGCACAGGGACAACAGTTTGATTCAGCACAGAAGCCACCAAAGCCTTCCCGGCTGCAGCGTTCCCAAGAGCCAGCACTGGGCAGGCCCTTCTCCAGGGCTCAGCCCTGAGCAGGGGCCAGATACCGGGCTGGACCCCTGCCCCAAGCACGGTTGATTGCCTTCTGCCGGGGAAGGCTTTTGTTGCAATGTGGCAAAATGACATTTAAAAAAAAAAAAAAAAAAAAAAAAAAAACCCACCCCTCAGCAAAATGCAGGAGATAACATTTAATCAAGAAGTTCCACAGTGTGGAGGTTTGGGAAGAATTCTTCCACATGTCACCTTCCCCACAAGCTTGAAAAATCACTTGTAAATTGTATTTCCTTCCCTTGTTTTGCTTGTGCCTGGATATATACAACTGTACGGGTGATAGTTGAAAATGTCGTAAGGGGCAAAAAAAAAAAATAAACAGATGAACCCAAAGGTAAGGGCAGAGAGCAAACAGCTCAATGGGGGGAAATCAGACCCAGGCCCGCGATGCCCTAGAACCATCCAGCCTTCTATTTCTCCTCCCTTGGTGCCACAAGGGGTTTCCACGAAAAAGAAAATACTAGCCAGCATCTGGGATTCGGGCTCAGCCAAAGGAGCCGATAAGCTGAGGAGATGAAGGAATCCACGAATACACTGAAAATTAGACCATATTCCTTGAGAAAGGATCAACCACAAGTGACTTTAAAGCATTTACCACTTAAAAATCTTTTAGCTGGGCCCATTTTGAATTATGACTACATGATTTTAAATTACACTTTCTAATTCCTCGCCCCCCCCCCCCACCCCAGCGGTCGCTGCTACTCCATTTCCCAATTACGTACTTTTATTTCAGAATGATGAAGAGTGCTACTTACTGGATCATGTCCTGTCTGCCACAAATAGCTGCTCACTTATCCCCTTAATTTTAGATATGATGCAGTCGGTTCACTGGGCTCATCTTCAAATTCTGAATATTCCCCGATCCCCGTGCACAGAAAAGATGCAAAAGAAACCCGCAAAGCTCGGGCAGAGAAATCTGTTCGTACACCCGGGCTCCACTCTATAAATTATTATAATTCTTGGTGTTTTCTATATCCATCTAGCAGATCAGCAATCACATAAATAATAGTGAGTGGACTGATTTTTTCTTCTGCAAAAGTGCTATGTCCTAGTTTTCAAAATAAGGCTCTTGGAGATTCACGTATCTGTGGAGTTGCAAAGGGAAGCAGCTCAGATCCCGTTCAAACACACAGACAGGCATGCTGCACACAAAAGGAGGGAACCAAGTCAACGTGGAAAAGTCGGCATCCTGCGTCCCCTCCCCGTAGATTCACCTGCTCATGCTCAGAGGCAGTGGGGGCTCGGGACATAACGTGGCTAGGGAGGGGGAGAGGCAAGAGGATCTGGCTCTGAGTATTCAAATACAATTTGCAAAGAAAGTCAACGTGGATCTGCAGTTCTGTGGGAATCTATTCAGCAGATGTCACCGGAGCACAATCAAGTTGGCCTGTGGTCATTCCACACCCCGGTCCGCAATTGGGGTTTGGCCATTTTTACGATCAGTTCAAGAGTATTTTTTTGTGGTCGTGTGGGAATTTGCAATTGAGGATTCAACCTCCAAAGTATGATCAATTAACTGATGTGCCTGAATGACAAACTCCCCAAAGCCGACTTCCATTTCCCCACCACACTGCACTGTGCAGAGAGCCCGGGCGGGCTGAGGCTGGGGGACTGGGAGGCATTTGTGTCGCGTTTGTGCTCTGTTGTGAGGAGGGAAAGGCAGGGTGCGGGAAGGGCCTGCATTGCTCAGATAGCCAGTGCAATCCGTTCTGCAGTCTCGCAGGCTGCAGAATGTGCAGAACACACAGAAGGAAGAATGCACCGGAGGGGAGAAATGAGGGCGCGGGACGTTGGAGGGAAGCATCATTTTCTCCTGAAAGTGATGACATTAGCATGGGACGTGCCAAAGGCTTCATGTGCATCAGCGCTGAGCCTCAGATCCCCAGAAGAAGGGGGTGAAAATGTGAAGATGAGCGACGGACAAGTTACATGACAGAAACCAACCTTCAGATGTAGGTGGGGGTGAAAGGGAACCTGGCATGCCTGGCTCTGAACTGGATGCAGATCACAGTCAACCAGAGGGAGATTTCTCCCTCCTCCCTCCCTCCTTCCCTTCCTCCCTTCCTTCCTTCCTTCTTCCTTCCTTCTTTTTTAACTGCAGCTGCTCCTATTTATGATGAATGACCAGGTTCTGACATCAAGCTGATCAAACTCAGGTCCAAGAAAATCCCCTAAAGAATGCTTTGCAGAGGAGCATAAGAAGACCCAGGAGCATCTCAAGTCACTGTACAAGTTCAAAATTGATATATGCAATCTCAATTTGCTAAGTTTTTTTTTTGTTTGTTTGTTTCATGAAATCGGGCTGCCTTGTCAGCCATAGATATTTTAAATGGAAATAGAGCATAACTCAGTCTCATCTCATTATGGGGGGATTGGTGTCAGCAGCAGACTGGCGGGGCCACAGCAACACCACGGAGAATCACACTGATCAAGAAACGGTCCATACCTTCCGCCCAACAGCACCCCCATAGAGAGGCCCCTTCTGACTTCCTTATCTGTTTCTCCTTTCCCTGGGATTTTGCTTTGCACAATTTAGTCACCTCTTCAGATCCAAACCAATTTCAGAGCCGCCTGGTTTGAGCTGGCCAAGTCACTGTGGGGACACACACACACACACCAGGAACCAGGAGTGCAGGGAACTGCCCTTCCCCGCTCTCCTCCCACCCCCAGTGCAGGGTACATCTCGCCCTGAAGAGTGAGGCGTCCAGGCCAAAAGAGCACCCCACAGCAGGCCTGTCCTTCCTGCAAGGGGCAGCAGCTTTGACTGGAGCAAGCCCGAGACCCTATTCTCAGGCTCTGTACTGGGGAAGCCCGGCCCCGTCCTTCACTCCAGAGGTGTAGACAGACAAAGGTAGCTACTGCTGCACAGAGAGAAAAAAAAATGGAAAGGGGAATTTGTGCAAAGACCCTTTTTTGTTCCCGGTGAGGGAGGGGCAATGGGGAGACATGTCACATTGTCACTTTAAAGATTTTGACAGACGATCCTGGGATAAGGCAGAAATTCCACCCCTAACTGCAGCTCCCTCGACTTGAAAGGCGTTAACTAACCTCCACTAATTGCGTGTTTTCTGTGCATAATATTTACTTGTTAAAAGTCTTTGCCTGACCGATTAATTTCCTCTGCCCCACTATTCATGATCAGTTCATAGGCCTGAAATCGGAAAAAGGAAGGCATTTGGATAGATTGAAAGGTGACTGCACTTTGGGGAGGGTTTTATTTTTTTTCCAGAAGTCCAGCACCCACACCCAGAATGCTGATTTTTCCTCTTGCAGACGCCCCTTCCCTGAAACCCAGCACCCACCCTTAATTCCTCAAATGAGTGGAGAGAGATGGGCACAGGAGGGGCTGCGGCTGTCTGGGTGGGAAGGCAGCAAGTACAAGACAGAACAACAGAACTCCATCGCTCTCATCGGAGGAAGATCTTGTAGTCCTAAGGCTGGACTCAGAAATGTTGAAAAGCAGCTTTTCCTGAACAATTATTCCATACATCGGTCTGTGTATTTCTGATGCAGTTTGGGCACGAGGAGAAAGGCCCCCAAATTCCCATCTGCTCCCTAATCTAGACCTGCCTGTTGGTCCACAAGCGCAGCCCCCAGGGTACCGGCAGGGGTGGGTGGGCCCGCTCCAGAACCTCACACAGGGTCTACATCTCAAGTGCTTCATCCCTCATGTGGGTCTAATTCAATCCAGGTCTTCTGAAATTCCTGGGGCGAGGACGTAAATCGGAAAGCAGCCCACATTGAGCCACTTCCAACACACGATTACCCCTCGGTGCCTGGATTGGGCCTTTTGACTAGCCATCAGCCAATTAATGTACCTCCAAACGAGCAGGCACTCGAATAGATGTAACCATTTCTCCAAAATCCATCTCGAGAAAAAAAGATTTTACAAGTGTTGAGGGTCTGCCACTTGGAAAGCCAATTTGCAGGGAGCCCAGCGTCTTGAAGCACAGTTTATTACGCATGGCTCCCACACAGCAGGCCTCCGTAGTCTGCGCCTAGCTCCAGATGCCTCCCTGTCACCAAGGGCTCTACAGGGTTCTCCCGGGCCTCAACCCAGGCAGAAGCACAAGCCCCCTCCCCAAATGGTCTCCCAGACCCATGGCTCCGGCGAACCAAGGGTCTGCTCTCAGCTAGGAGGTAGGGGTCCGCCGGTGTCCTCTCTAGCATCCCCAAAAGCATTTTTAGCCATGTGACAGATTACTCATGAAGTTGGTTTAATTTTGCCCCTGGCCAAAGCCAGTCAGTATGGAGGGCGTTAGTGTCCCTGTGGCCTTGCATCCCACCCCCAGAGCAGCAGGCCCTGCCGACAAGTCCCCCGTCACGGTTCCACTCCTCTCCAGCCAGCTCGGCCTCACTTTCCTTCTCCCAGTTTAATTTCATAATTGTTGGCCACTTGCCAGGCTTTCCTCTGGCCATTCAGGGGAGCAGTGGAAATGGGAAGGGGGCAGCTAAGCACCTACAGGGTGCTGGGAGAGAGGCTCAGGAAGGGGCATCCCAGAAGGCCAGCTGGACAGTAGTGGGGGCCGGTGGCAGAGTGGAGCCTCCTGATCCCACTGGGCCACCCAGCCTGAGCCTGGAGGTTGGGAGGGAACGGGGGAGGGTGGGTCTGCCTGGCCTGCAGACTCCTGGACACACCATCTCTTCTCTGTCCCTACCCAGGCCCAGGAGACTGTGCAAGAATTCTCTCTCCTAGACCAAGTCCCAGGACCCACACACCAGAGACAGAACTGCTCCTTCGCACCGGCAGTCCATGGCATGCTGCCTTTGAGGACTGGGACCTGTCTGGTTGGTCACCGCATCCCAGGCCAGGCACACTGCGGGCAGCAGTCAACAGTGTCCAGTGGGTGAAGTGGATGGAGGGCTGGATGCACGGATGGATGGTGGATGGATGGATGGCTCGAAACGGATGAAGTTGCCCGTGATACCTAGTAAAAGTGGCCATTCGATCAGCATCAGTCCCCGTCTCCTCCCCGCAGGCAGCGCCAGGGGCTCCGTGCGCACAGTAGGCTCTCCACGACCCGGGGCTGCTATTGTTGTCACCGTCGTCATCACTTGCACCCCACCAGCCCGCTTCTTCCACCAGCTACTCTGCCAACTGCCGGCGGCGACCGGCGAGCCAGGGAAAAGTTTTGCTGACCCCGCGGCCCCAGCCAGAGTCCGGCGCCCCGGCCGGCCCCTCCCGCCCGCACCCGCCGGGCAGGCAGGGCAGCGGGGTGCTCGGCCCGGCCGCCGGCGCCCCGCACAGGCGGCCAAAGTAACTTTGCGGGCGCCCTGCGCAGCGCCGCGGGCGTCACCCGGCGCCTGGAGGGGGTCCCGGCCGCGCCCCCTCCCGGCCCGCGCCCGGCCCGCCGCGCCCCGGCCCGCGCCCCGCCCGCCCGCCGGCCCTACCTGGCCCCGGGCTCCTCTTCGGCGGCCGCGGCGGCCGCGAGCAGCAGCGCGCACGGAGGGAGGCAGCGGCCCGGCTCCCGGGAGGGAGGCGCGCGGGGGCGGGGGCTCCTCCGGCGGCGGCCGCCTCGCCGCGCGTCCGAGGCTGCAAGTGGGAGCCAGACTCCTCCTTCGCGGGGCGGGGGGCGCCCGCGCACCCTCCCTCGCCCGCCCGCCCGCCGCGAGGCCGCCAGCCGCCCGGGCCCCGCCGCCGCCGCCGCGCCCCTCCCGCCCGCGCGCCCCGCCGCCCCCGCCCGGGCCCGGCCCCCGCCCGCCGCGCCCGCGCCCGCCGCCCGCATCCCGCCGCGCAGGGCGAGGAGGAGGAGCGCGGCCCGCGCTGCGGAAAGGGAAGCGGCCGCCCGCCGCCCGCCGCGGCCCGCGCCCTCCCGCGCCGCCACCCGCCCCGCCGGCCGCGCGGACCAGGGAGCGGGCGGGGCGCGCTCACCTCCCGAGCCGCCGCGGCCCGCGGGCAGAGCCCAGGCCGCGCCTTCCCCGCGCCGCGCCCGACCCCTCCCGGGCCACCAGGCACCCGCCGGCCTCGGACGCCCCGCCCGGATGGCCCCGCAGACCCCGCGGACCCCTGCTCCTGGTGTGCATCGGCCGGGTCCTCCCCCAGAGCGCCCCTCCTGTTCCCGCGGGCGCCCCAGGATCCCAAGTCCCCATCAGAGGGGGTGGCCGGTGGTGGCCTCACGGGATGGGGACCGGGCTGGGAAGCCAATCGGGACCTCAGAACCCAGCATTGACTGAGGAAGGCCTGGCCTCAGGCCCCAGAGGGGAGAGCAAGACCCTGAGCGGCTGTTCTCCCCCCCTGGGGGTCCTGAGCTGGGTGCCTCCACTCTGGGGATCTTGAGAGACCTTGAGGACCTCTAGTCCCGACCTAGGACAGGGAGGGTGACCCTGTCCTTGTGTGGTCAGGCTCTGGCCTGGGCCTCCCAGACTGAGAGTGAGGTCAGAAGGGCTGTGGCCCCTCAGAGGCCCATCAAAAGGCCAAATGTGTGAGGGTCCCCCTGCCCCAGCCCACTCAGGCACGGAGCCACCTCCACACCTCCCTCATCATCAAATGCAGTCCCCAAGGACACTCAGGTGGGCACTTGGGGCCTGGGCTGCCCTTGAGGAGAGGGCAGTCTGGTGGGGGAGGCAGTGGAGGACACAGGTGCAGGAGGCAAGGAGGGCTGGGACCTGGTGTGGCTCCCTGGAGGTGGTGACACACAGCCCAACTGTGTGCCAAGGACACAAGGGGTGGAAAGGCATTGCAGGCAGAGAGGATGGGGCTCGGAGAAGCCTTGGTGGGTTTAGAAGGGTGAGATCAGCGGGGATGGAGATAAATGAAAGGAGGGGATGGGGTGGGGAGAAGGGGCGGGAGGCAGATCAGGAGCAGCCTAGGAAGCTTGGTTAAGGGGGTTGGACTTTTAGGGGCAGTGGGGAGCCATAGGTTTTGAGCAGGCACCCGGCTTGGTCAAGTTGATCTTAGAGCTTGCTCTGGTATCCCTGACTCAGGGGAACCTGGCCTGGGAGAAGCTGGGGCTGTGGTGGGTGCAGAGTGTCCTCCTGCTTCCTGGTCATACTCTGCAGAGCCCCAGCTCAGCCCAGAAGTGCCCCTCCCTCCTGAGGCTGCAGGCTCCCCCAGACGATGCCTGCCTGTGACAAGTGGATGGAGAAAATCGCCTTCCTGGGAGTGAAGTCTTGGGTGCAGAGTCTCAGAAGCCTCCACCTGGTGCCTGCCAGGAACTAAGGTGCAACTTGGCCATGGCCTTAGAAGGTCTGGAGGACCAAAATCTGTCTTCCTGTTCCCTGGGATGAGAGCAGAAAAGTTCCTGGGTCTCTTGTCCTCCAAAGCTAGCTTCATCATACCACCATTCTACCAGAGCCCCCCTCAGCTCCCAGAATACCATCTCTTATCTACCTTGAATATGCACGTATCGAGTACCTACTGTATGCTTGGCATCCAGCATTTCCTTTGGAGCAAAGCATAAGCTCCCCATCAAAGGGCCTGTGTCACCTACGCCACTCAGTCCCAGGCACTGAGCTCTGCGCTTAATCCACACTGTTTGGAACCCCCACGCCTCCCCAGTCCAGACTGCACCGGAGGTCAGGCTCCCCAGATCCAGTGCTGCATCCTGGGGCCTGGACCCCAGTCTCTTCTTCCGTGAAGCTCTGGAGGTGCCCTAGGAGTGGCTCTGAAAGACAGAGAATGAGGAGGGCAGGCTGGGCAGGATAGACCCGCTCCTAAAAGAGCAACCAATCTGGCAAACACAGCAGACATTCTGCTTTTGGGAAATTTAATAACACAGTGGCACTCGTTCACGGAGACTGATGGAAACACCACACAGCCCCACACTGCTGAACCAGCCGGGGGATGGCTTGTTCTGCTCAGAAGCATGTCTCGGGCACCTACTATGTGCTGGAGGCCAAGGAGGACAAGCAGGCTCTCTGCTAGAAGAGGCAGGAGGGTGGCAGATGCTCATGAGGCGCAGGAGACATGGTGGCAGAGGGCAGGGAGAAGCCCCACAGACCTAACTAAGCCCCGGATGCTTCAGAGGAGAGGGTGTGTGAGGATGGACGGGACAGGAGACCCAGCAGAGGGACCAGCCTGCCCCCAAAGGCTGGGAGCCTCCAAGGAGCATGTGTGACACCCCCGGCCGAGATGCCACAAAGATGTGCAGGAAGGTGTCACAAGGCCGTGGCTGCAGGGTATTGATAACAGCCCCTCATTAAAAGCCACCTAATGCCCAGCCAGAAGGGATTGGTTTTCAAAATCACGGTGTGTCTAGCTAACCGAATCACGTCGCTGAGATGCAATGGTGGCTGGAAAATGACGCTCATCCTCAGCATGTGACCAGTGAGCGCGTGAAGCAGATTTTACCAGCAAGTCTGATTCTGTGTTTTGAAAAAATGAAAAAACAGAGGGAAGAATGGAGAGAAGAAGACAGGAAGTAAGTACCGCAAAAGGTCGATCCTGGTGATAAGATTATTTTTACTTTATTGATGGGAATTTTTTTGTCTCCAACTTTTCTGTAATCGTCTGGATGTCATGAAGGATGGAGAGAGCGGGTGAGAGCGGGAAGGGCAGGGGGCTGGGATGAGCCGGAGGTGTGAGCAAAGCCCAGGCCACCGAGAACTTCCAGTGCCTTGTCAACAGGGGCCTGCGTTCTCATGCCTTGGGTCCTCCGGGTGACCAGCTCCCAGCCAGCACGCCAGAGCAGTCGTGATTCACATGCCTTGGGTGAGGCCCCAGGAATCACCATGGCAGAGAAGACCAGGGGAGCTCAGGGGAGGCAGGAGTCTGCGTGGCTGGGGTCTGGGAGAGGTACCCAGGAGATGGCCCAAGCTGGGCTGGAAGGATGCGGCCTGGCTTGATGACCCACCTCTGCCCACTTAGGCCCCTCCAAGGTCTCCCCCATGTCAGTCTGGATCCAAACCCTCAGTCCAGCTCTCTGGCCTGAGCCTCATTCCAGAATTTCCTCTATAAATAAGAAGCCCAAGGTAAAAAATCCATGCCACTTCAGGGGCCCCAGACCCTGCCCATTGGCCGTAGTCTCATGTACAGCCTACACAACCATGTCCTAACCACAGGTTCCAATCCTGCCTGTGCTACAAAAGGCTTGTGACTCTGAACCTCAGTCTCTTCTTCCATAAAGCTGATGCCATGGTCTCTACCTCGAGGGCAGTGCATCTAGGGTGCATAATGTGCATTTAGCAAGTGTGGCTGTTAACACTGTCACAGTCACAGATACCAAGTCAGGACACCTGGATCAAGTCCTGTCCCTAACTTGCCTAGGACCTTGGGACATTCTGATGTTTCTCTGAGCCTCAGATTTTTCATCTTGAGGAGGAAGGGAGGCTAGCCGGCCCCTGGTCCAGCTCCTAGATGAAATGACAAGATGAGGAAGAGCTGGGGAGGGCCCTCGTCCTGCCAGAAGCTGAGCTCCAATAAAGCTGGTGTCCAAGTGAGCCCCAGGCCGCCATTGCACTGCCCCATGTGACCCAGGCCAGTCACTCAGAAAGCCAGGAGGACCCTGCGAGTGACAGCTCCCTGGGGAGGGCTCGGCTCCTGGCCACTCCCGCCCTCAGTCCCTGCTCCTGGGACCCTCCTGTGGACGGCCTGGCTGCCAAGGCTCCCAGCCCCCAACCCATGCCTGTGAGCTCTTCCTGGTCTGTAGAGAACTTCAGGTGCCCTGTGGTTGATGTACTTGTCACAGTGGCCCGCCTGGGACCTCAGCTCAGGGCACCTTGCCTGCACGGGACACCAGAAGCCCCAGTGTATGGCGGCTTCCAGACCTGTCCAGCTCCACAGCTGTCCTTGAGACTCCGCGACACCTGCTGTCCCTCCACCCAGCTGCGCTCCCCTCCCCCCTCCAGACCAGCGCCCACCAACCCCAGGAAAGCCCCGACGCATCCAGCACCTCCCCAGCAGGCCAGGCTCCTGGGCGGGGTTCTTGAGCTGTCCAGGGTCCTGCCGGGCCCTGCCCTGCCCCAGGGCCTCTGATCCTCCCTGGCTGCCGTCTCGCCCCTCCTGGAGAGCAAAGAGGAAGCCGCGGGCCAGCGGGGCCTGCCCAGGACTCCTGTGCCCGGGCTGCTTGTGTGCTCGTGGCCCTGGATGCCACACTTGGGCACTGGGGCCTGCCCTAAAAAGTGACCGCAGTGGGGGTTGTAAGCGGTGGCTTGTAGTCACCCAGTGTCCTAGACGTCTCGGCCACCTCCTCTGCACCAGACCAAGCCAAAGACCAAGAGGGCCTTGAGTAAGGGGCCAGGAAGGTATGGGCCTGGACACCAACCCTGACCACGCGCTGCTGAGCACAGGGCTCCGCTCCTCTCCTGGGGGAAAGGGTGGGCTCGGAAGTATTTGGTGACGAGGGCAGAGAAGTGCCTTCTGGAAAGAGGGGGCAAAATCCAGGCCTGCAGGCAGGAGCCAACAGGGACGTGGTGAGGAGAGGGACTAGGAGGCAGAGGTGGCGCCACCCGGCTGGGCCTGCAGCCACAGAGCAGAGCACAGCGACGGTGGCTGGGCCCGGCTGGGCCCGGGAAGGTCCCTTGGGCAGTGGGTGGAGGCTGAGGGTGAAGGCCCAGCACAAACTGGGGACACAGACCCAGGGAGACCAGGAACCCGGGCAGGGTGGGGCCAGGGGTGGCAGAGGGGCCCCGGGAGGTAGCAGGGCCAGGGCTCCGGGGCGTCCAGGTGGTAGTGAGGACAAGGCACCGTACGGAGCCCCACCTGTGTCCCCTCCTTCACTCTTCAGCCACCCCTGGCTCCGTGGGGGACAGTGGGCAGCCGTGGCAGGAGCTGGGACACCACGAGGTCCACGGGCTGCCAGCTAGCCCCGCACCTGAGCTCAGCGTCCCAGCCAGAATGCCCGTGGAAGCCCCGCCTGCCTCGTGGGGCCACACGGGCGGCAGAGGAGCCCAGAGCCCAGACACCCTCTGACCCCGGGAACATTTAGCTCTACTGGGGAGCCCGTGAGCCCACAGAGCTCTCCCGGTGGCTCTGGGCATCTGTCCTCTTTTCAGGACAGAGTCTCAGGAGCTGCCCCTCCTGATCATTCATGGCCACTGCCACCCACCACCCCAGGAGGCCTGGGTGCCACTGCAGAAGCACCGGGTTCAAGGCAGGCTGTGTGCCCAGAGCCAGGCCGGGGCGGGACCAGCGCTGAACATGGAAAGAGGGACAGACAGGGCTTGCCCCTGGGCCTAGGAAAGACAGGCGGAGAGGGTGTCCTGGCTGGGGCCGGGAGGCCGGCCCTGACATCTGCTGGCCTCCAGTGCCAGCGCTGCCCCCGCCCATGCTGGAGAGGCCTGGGAGAGGCCCCAGGAGAGGAGGACAGGACATGGGCCTGGGCCTCAGCACAGAGCCTGAGCAAGGACCAAGCAGAGAGCAGGACCTGCGGGTGGCACAGAGCCTGAGAAGCAGAGGGCAGGAGGTTGGCCTGGGGTCCTGCTCAGAGCAGCCCCCTTCAGGGCAGGGCGTGTCCCCGCTCCACTGCACATCCCTGCATCTGGCAGTGCCCCGCGCCCTGTACCTGCCTCCTGAATCTGCCCCCAGTCCCTCCGTCCTCCCCCCACAGCCTCCAGGGGCCCCTGCTCCCCTGTCCACCGGCTCCCCACCCAGTGGTGAGGAAGCCCAACCCTGCCTGGGACCCTCAGTGGCTGCCGGCGCTCTCAGTCCTGCGCTGTTTGAAGGCTCTGCTACCTGCAGGGGCGGGGGCGGGGGGCCCGGAGCCCCTCTCTCTAATCCTTGGCCCGGGGCTGGCAGTGGGGCCTGCACCTCTGAATGTTGGGTGGGACCCGGAGCCCGGGGGCAGCTGGACAGGCCTGGGGCCTCCTGGGCTCAGGGCCTTCCTGGAGTCAGCTCCGGCACCACCCAGAACTGGCCCCACACCTCTCGCCAGAAGTCCCTCCCTAGCACCCTCCGCCGGTGCAGCCAGCTGGGGCCAGCACAGCCTGAGGTGCCCTGAGCAAGGTGCTCACCTGCAGGGTCAGCAGAAAGACCCCAGCTCACCGGTGTGCTGACCACGTGGGTCAAGGACGCGGAATGGCCCAGGGTGGGCTCCAGCCCCAGCAGGCCCCAGCAGCCAGTCCCCAGGAGAGCCAGCAGGGCCTGCCCCAAGCCCTCCCAGGCCATGCAGCAGCATGCCGGCCCCTGCTGGGCCCCCAGCTCCCCCTACCACCAGCAGGCACATCCCAGGATGGTCAGACACAGGAACCCCAGGAAGCACCCCCACTTTTGTAGATGTCTGAAGCACCCCCTGGGAAGCCATTGTCCCAGGATGAGAGACAATATCCAGAGAGCGAGGCCAAAGACCTGGGGAGGGACGGGGAGCTGGGGAGGCATCAGAGGGCGGGGAGGACAGTAGAGTTGGGGACAAAGAACAAGGGGAGGCGCTGAGGAGCTAGGAAGGGACCACCCTGAGTCCTGCAGGCACACACCAGCCCCCCCAGGCACTGCCCCCCAGCGCCCTCCTCAGGAAAGGACCCCCGTGCTCCCCATACCCTCTTCCTCCTCGCTTCCCAGAGACCACTTGGTCTCCATCTTGGGGTGTCTGCCTATCAAATGGCTTTTCCTTCTCTTGAGCTGGAAGCTGCTCCCTGTCCCACCTCCAGGGTCACACAGCACCCTCGGGGCCCCTCCAGGACAGCCCTGCAGAGCTAGAGCCGTCTGCGGAACTCCCTGGCCTGCCCCTCCACGGGCTCCACAGCCCACCTGCAGCTGTCGCTCTGTCACCCTTGCCATCTTCATCCCCTCTCCAGATGAGCCCCAAGAGTCTCCCTCTCTCCCTGAGCGTGGCACCCAGACCAACCAAGGCCAAGTGCAGCCCTTAGGTGCATGCACAGTAAGGAGAACCCAGCCCCACTGGCCCTGCAGGGCCCGGGCAGTCATCCACATCCTAGTTGGAATTTTTTTTTTTAATATTTATTTGCTTTTAGTTGTACACAATGAGTTTTTACGTGGTGCTGAGGTTCGAACCCGGGCCACGCACATGCTAGGTGCGCGCTCTACCGCTGAGCCACAACCCCAGCCCCCCTAGTTGGAATTTTTCCAGCCCTTTCCTAGCAGCAGAGTTGAGTTGAATGATCCAAGTTAGGGCTGGGGGTACCTCGGAGATCTTCCTCCAGCCCCACCTCCCTCCCCCTGCACAAACAGGGAAACGGAGACCCGGGCTGAGGAAGAAGCTAAGAGATGGGAATATTTTGCCTTCAGATTAGACGGAAGGATAAATGTTTCCTGAAGAGGAGGTCAAGGGCACGGGGTCAGGGCAGAGAGAGACTTTCGTGTTTCCTCTGCCCAGGATTATTGATGCCTGGTCACCAGCAGCCCCGGAGGTCGGTGATAGCCCTCACTGCTCTAGTCCATCTGGGTGACCCCGCGTGCAGATGGGGAAGACGAGGTCAGAGCCATAGAGTGACGCATCACCTCCTCCCTGACACCACTGCAGGGGTGTCTGAGGGGCAGAAGGGGGTGTATGTGTGGGTGTGGTCCCAAGGCCACCACCCCAAGGGGACATCACTCACTCAGCCTCCCTCCTGCCCCCAATCCCATGCTCCCCTGCACAGCTGCCCGTGAGCCCACCACAGGGAGAAACGCGGCCGCGCTGAGCGCCTCCTGAGCTGGCCCTGCCCACCTGTGACAGCGTTGATCCTTGTACCCATCCCGAAAGCCTCGGCATTATCTCCAGGTGGATGGCTTTGCCCTGGGGGGCTGGAGTGGCCCCCTGTAGGAGCCCTGTTTGGGGAGATGGCTAAGATTGCGGTTGACTACGGGCCATGGAGATGTTTGGGCATTGCTGCCTTCCGTAGTCTCACGGGACTTGGCCTGGGATCTCGCGGGACTTGAGCGAGATTGCTGATCGGGTCTGCGCCATTTTGGTGGTGTGTGTGGTGCGTGTTAAAGTCGTTGTTAGAGCCAGAGAGAAAAGTTATCAGAATAAAAAAGCTGTTTGTTTCCAATTCGCCTCTGAACTTCTTCCCGTGGCTTCGTTGCTCCAAGCGGCCATCGCTTCAGGCGGCAACAGCCCCCAGTCCTGGCTCCACTCTTCCTCCCCGGGCAGGGGCCTCCCAGCAGCTGCTCACGCTGGGGCTGGTGCGCACATGGCTTGGTTCCTCCCCAGCCCCACAGAAACAAGCAAAAAGAAACAGTGCACGGGGCTCTGGGGTGTGGCTCCGTGGCAGAGCACTTGCCTAGCATGAGTGAGGCACCGGGTTCAATTCTCAGCACTGCATATAAATAAGTAAAATAAAGGTCCATTGACAACTAAAAAAATATTTCAAAAGAAAAAAAAATGCCCAGCTCCACACCCTCCCTGGTGTGCCTACAGCACACAGCAGCAGTCAGCCCCAGCGTTCTCCCTTTTTTTTCTTTTTTTAACATTTATTTATTTGCTTTAGTTGTACACAATGTGTTTTTATTGGTACGTGGTGCTGAGGATCGAACCCGGGCCTCACACCGTGCTAGGCGATCACTCTACCACTGAGCCACAATCCCAGCCCGCGTTCTCCCTTTTTAAACCAGGACACGGCATCAGAACACTTGCGCTGGGCTCGGGCAGCCATCGTGAAGGGCCGGCCTTAGAAACAAGGTCTCCAAGGTCCTCTGGGAGCAGTCCGCGTGCTCCACGCTGACCTCCTGCTCTTGTTCCGCTGGACAGACCCAGAGCGCTAGGCCAGCAGGATCCTTTGACAACCTCTGGGCACACACAGGTGGAGAAAGAGGTGCCCTGCCCCAGATGCACAGCAAACTGCCCCCAGGCCAGGCCTGGAGTTCCTGTCCCACCCTAGTGCCCACCACACAGCTCCCCCAAAAGCGGTGGGGCCTGGGGGCCTGCCAGCAGGTGCGCCAAGGACCTCATGCCCCTAGGGACTTGTCCACAGGCATAAAGGTGCATGGAGATTGGTCATCTGGAGGCCATTAGAAGCTCACGGCAGAAGTTGGCATCTCCCTGAGAGACCCACGAGCTCCCAACTGCCCACAGAGCCTCAGCAGGCAGCTCCGTCCAGCTACAGGTGACAGAGGTTGTCACTTCCCTGCAGGTCACATCTGGAGTTGCCCAGGGCCTCAGGGCGGTCCCCAGAGAACAGCAGCCTCCTCGCCTCTCCCTAGGGTGCCCAGCTCCCCACTGACGATGACAGGCCTTGTGCCCACTGAGCCAAGGAGACCCTCCCCATGCTGAACCCAAAGCCGCAGCCCTTCCAGAAGCCCCTTTTCCTACCCTCCGTCCTCTGCCCCCCAGGGAGCCTCTACCAGCACCCTGCCTACACCTCCAGGTCACCCCGTGCACCAGCCCCTTACCTGCATCTGTACCTGTTCACACTGACCACCTACCAAACAAGCCTGTGTCCCTCCCACATCACCTGCAGCTCCTCTTCCACTTCCTCCACACCTCAGCCAAGTTCCCTACAAGAGCCACACGCAGGTGCCTTCTCTGCTTCCTGGCTCCTCAGGCCACCGACAGCCCTTGGTGTCAGACCTCATCCTGCTCTCCTCTGGCCATATGGGCCCCTTCCCTTGCTCTGAGGACAGTGTCCAGCCTCCTGGCCATGACTCTCAGGTCTCCATGCTCTGGTCCCAGAATTTAGGCTCATCCCATGACCCACCATGCCCAGCCTCTGGTCCAGAGATGCTAACACCTTCCTTCATTAGCTCTGGGATTCCATGCTGGTCCAGTCCCCCGCGCCCTTGGCAATGATAACAACAGGCTACTGCTCCTCTAGAACATCATGCTGAGTGATTTAGCCAACCCCAGCCTCTATCAACTCTGTTTATTTATTGGCGCCAAAAATATTTATTGAAGACCTACTATGTGCCACATACTGTTTAAAGCACTGGGATACAGCAGCAAAATGTGATGAAGGGATTATTGTCCTGCTTGTCCAGGTGTGGAAACAGGCTCAGAGAGCCCAAGTGACCTGCCCAGGCCCAGAGCCATGAGGTGGGCTCCAAGTGCTTTACTCCACGGCCTCCCTGTGAGCCACCCACTCCAGAACTCTGCCACTCCCTGCCCCCTACCCTCTTGGTCACCTTTGGAGCTCGGCAGCCCCAGTGCTTTGTTCTCCTCCCCGGGAGCCCCCTCCCACCATCCCCACCACCCAGCCGCCAGCCTGGCTGCTGCCTCCCTGGGAGCCGCTGCCAAGCCGACAGCTCCTGTCATCACCCCGAGGCAGCCAGCAGGAGCAATAGCAGCAGCCTTGGCACATGCCCACCTCTAGCCATTCCACAACCACAGGGCCAGCAGGACAACACCCACCCCTGGGCTCATGGCTTAGGAAGAGGCGGGCAAGGATCTGGCCCTTCCCATTACGAATCAGGAAACGGAGGCTGGCGAGGACATTGGCTGACAGTAACATCAAGCCATCAGGGTGCCGATGGTCAGAAGTCTGGGGAAGGCAGCTCCCTCTGCAGGAGTGCTGGCCACCCGGGGCAAGGCTCCCATGACGTACGCATTCTATCCCAGAAGTTGGGGAGGCAGAGGCAGGACGATCAAAAATTTGAGGCCAAGCCGGGGCGTGGTGGCGCACGCCTGTAATCCTAGCACTTGGGAGGCTGAGGCAGGAGGATCGCAAGTTCAAAGCCAGCCTCAGCAATGGCGAGGCACTTAGCAACTCAGTGAGACCCTGTCTCTAAATAAAAAACAAAAAAAAGGTCTGGGGATGTGACCCAGTGGTCAGAGTGCCCCTGAGTTCAATCCCTGGTACCACAAAAAAAAAAAAAAAAAAAAAAAAAATTTGAGGCCAACCTCAGTAACTTAGCAACTTCGCAAGACCCTGTCCCAAAATAAAACTAATAAGGGCTAGGCATGTGGCTTGGTGGTAAAGTGCACCTGGATTCAATCCCCAATTAAAAAAATAAAAAAAAAAAAAAAAAAAAAGCTCTTCACAGGTGCACCCACCCAGTGCCCAGCCAACAGCGAGCCCCAGCTGGGCACTTAACAACTACAGAAGTTCTGGCCAGAGCTGCTTCTCTGGAACTTGGACACCTGGCTGACTCTTCATGATGGTTGTGTTTGCTTCCTGGTGTCCCCATTCTGACTCTGAGTCCCCAGAGGTAGCTGAGGGCTAGGCAGGATACCTGACCCACGGAGTTGCCCGCAAAAGGTTGACAGGGCCCCCAGCAAAAAGGTCCCTTGGTAGTGCGCCCAGCTTACCACCAATCCAGGCAAAAGCCCTGTGGTAGGGGACCTGCCTCGCTGTCACAGAGCGTGTCCTGGTGACCAGGAGGGAGGAAAGGTGGGATAGGGCGCCATGGCCTTGGCAGTGAGATGAAGATGAGGGTGCCTGGGGCCACACACAGACCGAGACCAGCCTTGGCTCAGGGTCACAGGTGAGGGAAGGCACTCTTCCCAGCCACCTGCTGCTTCTGTCCATGCAGAAAGCTGGCGCCTGGGCAGGACCTTGGAGGGAGGCGGGCAGCCCACCTACCCTACCTGGGGTCCCCTGAGCATCTGGCACGGCCCCTCACTGTCTGCCGCTCCTGGGCGCCGTGGAGCAACATAGGCAGTGCCTGGATAGACAGTTCCAGGACCGGCAGCGCCAGGACCTGCAGCCACACGGCACCTGCTGGAGAGGTCCAGTGCTGGCCTTGGCCTCATCCAGCAGCAAGAGAAAAGAGCGCCAAGCTGGGGAGCTTTTTCGGCTGCAGCAGGAACCACATCGGAGAAGTCTAGGAAAACGGTGGCTATCTGGAAGGACAAAGAAGTGCGAGGAAGGGAAAGACCCGCGTAGCTGAAGCCCTGGCAGCTGGCAGCGAACGCTGCCTTCAGGCTCCAGGGTTTCTGCCTTGGGAATCACCGCAGAGAATCTCATTGGGCCATGCCTGGGTCAGGTGTCCAATCTGGACCAATCATTATGGAGGGGGCGGGGCCACAGCACAGAAAGAGTCCGGCCAATCCCAGACAAGAGAGCATCTGTGGGCGGAGCAGTCACTGACGGTGGCTTCCCATTTTACAGGTGGGAGGTTGACAGGCCCCTCAAAAAAGGTCCCTTAGTAGTGCTCCCCAGCTTACCACCAGCCTAGGCAAAAGTCCTGTGGGAGGGGACCTGCCTCGCTGTCACCGGGTGTGTCCTGGTGACCAGGTGGGAGGAGAGGTGGGATAGGGCCCCATGGAGAGGCAGGCAGGGGATCACGGGTGAACAGCTGGCCCCCGGCCATCAGAGGCAGAGGGGAGGCTGCAGGCCACGGCTTCCGGACTCAACAGCGGCACATGCGGGTGATACGGGGTTGAGGGAAGGAAGCCACCTGGGAGAGGATGAAAGATTCTCAGGGAGAGGTTTGGTGGGGTGCATGGAGAGACAGCCAGAGGCAGTGGCCACGGGGGAGTGAGGCCTGAGTTTCCATCGAGGAACTGGAGGTGACTGGCATGCAGAGGTGAGCCAGGACACCAAAGTGGTAGCCAAAATCCCCTGGGAAATGCTGGAAGAGAAGGGGGCCCAGGGCTGTGCCTGGGGAACCCAACATTCAAGAGAAGGGTTCAGAGAAAGGAGGGGAGAGAAACCAGAGAAGTAGGAGGGTGGAGAGACATGAGACCAGGTCCGAGAGGGGAGAGCAAGAGGGGCCCAGTGAGAGAAGGGGATGTGAGCCGGGGAGTCCAGGGCCAGCCAGGGCAGCAGTGAGACCCATCCATTAAAAATAAAATAAAAACAAAACTGGAGAACTGGGACTTGATCACAAGGTCACTGGGACCTTAGGAAAGGCCTCAAGGGGGCTGGGATGATGCATCTGATAAGGGAAATGCTCCGAAATGGGACACCCACCTCTCTGCTTCTCCAACTTTCCAGCCCTCCGGAGTGATTCCCCATTATGTTGAGAACAGTAACCCCAAGGTCCACTGGGGAAGAGGTTCCTTTGGTGTCTGAAACCCTCGTAACTGGCTACATGATGTCCCCCCCCCCCCCAGGACTCCCCAGCAAGACATCATTATCCCCATTTGACAGGTGGGAATAGGAGTGGACACAGCTCATGTCAGTGGCAGAGCTGGGGCCAGGATCAGGGCCCCAGGTGTCCAGCACTCTCTCCTCTAGGCCTTGACTGTGCCCCAAGTGTTGCTACCTACAGATGTCTTGGCCACTACAGGAGAGAGAGACTCCTCTGGTCAGACTTTCTCTCCCAGGCTTTGGCCCCTCCATCCAGGAGGCTGAACCTGTCCCCTCTGCTCAGCTGTGATGTCCTCTCTAAGCCAGCCTGGTGGGGCCCGGGGGAGCCCTGACCTGCAGGTGTCCCCTCACTAGGAGGCTTCAGGGGGGAGTCTGCCCCGTAAGGCCTGGGATGTCCCAGGTGGGCATCTACTCTGGTGGGCATGAGCCTCTGGACTCGGGGGAGCAGTCGCTGCACACACTGGTGACCCTTGGAAGGAGGCACAGTGCATTCGGCTCCCAGATGGGGGAAATTCCAGGGCAGTCACAGCGTCCTGGAGTGTGCACGGGCTCTGGAGGCCAGTGGGCCCAGGTTCGCGTCCTGGCTCTGCCACCTGCTGAGTGCAAGTCTTGAACCCAGGTCAGAACACCAACTTCCTCACCTGTGAAGTGGCAAGTACTATATGCCTGTCCCCAGGACTACCACAGGGATGGGCTGAGCTGCCTGGGGGGACACGGGGACTCACTCACATGTTGAATTAGCAACAGCCAGGGAGACAGAGAGGAATCCAAGCTGGGCTCGGTGGCAGGCGCCTGTAGTCCCAGCTTCTTGGGAGGCCAAGGCAGGAAGATCACTGGAGGCCGAGAGCTCAAGTCCCGCTTGGCAACACAGCAAGACTCTGTCTCAAAAATAAATTATTTTTTTATTTTATTTTGTTTTTTGGTACCGGAAATTGAACTCAGGGGCACTCAATCACTGAGCAACAACCTATTTTGCATTTTATTTAGAGACAGGGTCTCACTGTGTTGCTTAGTGCCTCGCTAAATTGCTGAGGCTGGCTTTGAACTCACAGTCCTCCTGTCTCAGCCTCCCGAGCTGCTGGGATTGCAGGCATGCGCTCAGCTCAAAAATAAATTTTTTTTTTTTTTTTTTTTTTTTTTTGTGGTACCGGGGATTGAACTCAGGGGCACTTGACCACGGGGCCACAACCCCAGCCCTTTTTTGTATTTTATTTAGAGACAAGGTCTCACTGAGTTGCTAAGTGCCTCACCATTGCTGAGGCTGGCTTTGAACTCACGATCCTCCTGCCTCAGCCTCCCAAAGTGCTGGGATTACAGGCGTGCGCCACTGCGCCCGGCTTCAAAAATAAATTTTTAAAAGTATGAATCCAGTTCCGGATCTGGCCTCCCGTGGTGGCAGGAGAGGACAGACAGGAACCCACGCACTCCCTCATGGCTGTGAGACGCGGCCCTGTGGGTCCCCGAGGCCCGAGGCTCCCCTGAGTAGGAGGCAGCTTTTCCTCGCACCCCCCTCGCCTGGCCCGAGCTGCCTGGAGGGCCCGCCCCCTCTCCACCCCGGGGGGCTCCTGGCCCTTGGCCTGCTCCATGTCCTCTGAGCTGACATGTCTTAACGTGCCATGTCATCCCAGATGTCTTTCTCTCCTTGGCGGCAGTCACTGGTGCCACACAGACAAAGCTCATGTTCAGAACAACCAGCCGCCCAGGGCTGGGGGTGGGGGTGCTGAGGAAGCCAAGTGGACCCCCCACCGCTTGCTCCTGGCACCGCAGGAGGGCGGGCAGGACCGGGCAGCCTCCCACAGGAAAGCGGGCGTTTATACTGCAAACAGAGGCTCAGGGAGGCGCCGCACTCAGGTGCCAGGCTTTGCGTGTGCCCGGTGCTGAGGGGCTCTCGCGGCCCGCAGCCGAGAGCAGCGGTCAGCTCCGTCTTCAGATCAGATTTGTCCGCAGCGCCTGCCCCGTGCGCTGCCGGCGGCCGGGCACAGCGGCTCTGTCCGAGGTCACCAGGGCAGCAGCCGGTGCCGCTCACCCCGCGTCGGCCTCCTCCTGCCTGGCCATTCGCAGACCCCAGCCCTCGGCCTTTGACAAGTGTCCCTGATGCCAGGCCCTGCACCTGTGGGTGAAGGCGAAGGAGATGAAGCGAGCTGCGGGGCGAGGCCGGGAGCACAGGCCCTGGGGCAGCCCCCGTCCAGGACCTGGCAGCAGGTGGCCTTGGGCGGTCACTGCACTGCAATGCCTCGCCTTCTCCCGTGTGAAGTCCTGAGGATCAATAAGCAAGGCGGGCAAGGTGGGCAGCGTGCCTGGCCCAGCCTGCCAGCTCAGGAGGCGTGGTGCTGGGACCAGGGCGGCACTGAGGACCTGGATCCCGAAGGGGACAGCACTTCACCTGGGTCACCTCCAATCTCACCAAACCCCGGGAGACGACTTGTCAGACCCATAGAAGAGGAGACCGAGTTCCCCCAAAGCCACCAAGCCGTGGATCCAGGATTGGACCCAGCACACCCAGGTGAGAAGGGCTGGACAGAGGGAGGGGACGGCACCCAGCGCCACCCTTTACAGAGCAGGTGGGACCTGCCTTGGACCGACCCAGTGTCCGCGGCCCTCAGGGAGACCGGCCCTGTGGCCCCTCAGGCAGGGCCAGGCAGCCAGCTCTCCCATCCACCAAGTGCGGGCCAGGCCTCCCCTCCTCCGAGAGGACTTGAGCAGCCACGCGGGGACAGGGCCACAGGGATCTCCTCTCTGAGCTGCCTCCCAGTGGCCTCTGGCTTGGAGTGCCCTGGGGCCCTGCAGGATGATGCGTCTCAACAGGAAGAGAGGAGGGAGCAGCAATGGCCGCACCTGAGGGCCAAGTCTGCCCTGCCTTCTGGGGGCAGAAAGCCCAGCCCCAAGAGCCCCAGCACCCAAAGGAGGCCGGGTGCCTGACCATCCCGAGCCTCAGTCCCCTCGTCCACAGAACAGCTTGACAACATGGGACAGTGAGAAGACCTGAGACAGAGACTGTCAGGTGGCAGCAGGTACAAAGTCTGTGCTCAGCAGAATGAACAGCTCTGTCACGGACACACCCCAGCTCTAAGGTCAAGAAGACTTTCCTGCCACACACCTCTGATCCCAGCCGCTCGGGAGGCTGAGGCAGAAGAATCAATCGCAAGTTCAAAGCCAGCCTCAGCAACTCAACGAGGCCCTAAGCAACTTAGTGAGATCCTGTCTCTAAATAAAACTAAAAAGGCCTGGGGATGTGGCTCAGTGGTTAAGCACCTCTGGGTTCAATCCCTGATACCAAAAGAAAAAAGGAAAAGAAGACTCTGGGGAGTATGGTGGTCATGCAGCGTTGTAGGGTCAGGAAGAAGGGTGGTGTGGGGGCACAGAGGCCTGGAAAACTGGGAAGAGCCCAACAAAGGCTAGATATGTGTGGATCTGAGTGCTGACTTCGTCACCTAAGAGCTGGGTGACCTTGGCAAGTTGCTTAGCCTCTCTGAGCCTCTGATCAAGGATTAAGTGGGAAATGTGTACAAAGGGGTCAAGGAGGAACCTGCACACAGTAGGAACTTAATTAATGCCAGTCTCAACAATACTATAGCCCTTGAACTTATGAACAGTAGGTATAAGGTGCTCATTCACGGGCTCAGGCCTTCTCCCTGCCCGCTCTCTGAAAACCCTGACTTGCAGGCTGCCGATTCCCACGGTGTAGACAGGGCTGAGCTCAAGACACCGACCCACAGGCAGCATTGGCTCCACAGGCAGCGTTGGCTCCGCTGTGCCCAGTGGCTCCCCGAGGCTGCCTGTGTTTCCCATTGTTGGATTCCAGGCAGAGGCTGCACCTCCCAGGCAGAAGGCCACACCTCCCCAGGTGCCTTGTGAAAAACTACAGCTCCCAGGATCCTCAGCGTGACCAAAAAAACCTGACCAGCAAGTCCCCTGTCCACTACCCCCCCCTTGACCTCTGCTGACCTATAGGACAAGGACTCACTCCAAGGGGGTTTTATGACCCCTACTCTATTTAAACCAGCCCCGGACTGAACTCGCTCTCTGTTCCTGCCGCTCTCTGTTCCTGCTCTCTGTTCCTGCCTCTCTCGGTTCCTGCCTCCCTTCCCTTCCTTTCCCTACCCTTGCCCACGTGGCACCCCAATAAACCCTTTTATTTCACTAACACAGTGTTCCCAGCTAAGTTAACTATGTTTCAGCAGTTTTCTAACACCCATCACCTGCCCTCTTGCCCTCCCCCGATGCCCCCCATCACGGGGGCCTGGCTTCTGGTCCCCACACCCCCGGTGTGCCCGCCTCAGGTCTTTGGTGCTTACCATGACACCCTTTGTCTGCCTCCTACTGTGTCTTGCTTTCCAGACCAGCTCAAAAGTCACCTCCTTGACCTGCTCATGCCTCTGTCACCTGCCACAGTGTTTGCTCCATCAAAGCTGGCCCCATGCACCTGCCCTGTCCACCTGGTCACCACTGTGCCCCTGGTATTCAGCACAGAGCCCGGCACATAATAGGTGCTCAGGCAATCCCAGCATGGACGAAGGAATGAACAATACAGACCCACCTGGCCCCACCCGCCCAGTCCCTGCCTGGCCTACCACCCCTCCCCCTCAACACCCCGCATCAGCAACTCTAATTGGCCAGGCCCCCCTTGGCCAGGCCCCCTCTGGGCCCCATTGTGCAACCTGTAATTGCCGCCTCCTGCCTCTTTCTCCCCCCCACCCCAGCTCTCTCTTCAGCAGAAAGGCAGCCCCCGCCCTATTGTGCAGCCCTGTTGACACAGAGATGACCTCACCGGGGCCTCCTGAGATGGGGCCCAGGAGGGGAAGGGGAGTGGGGCCCCGAGGGTGGGGGATGGCCTGCCCAGGTTGGGAAAGGCCTGGAGGCTGTGGCCTGGGACAAAGGGCCAGAGGGGGGGCTTCCCCAGAGAGCTTGCAGGGGTGAGACAAGAGCGCTTTTCATCCGAGGAATAATTGGGGGAGGGGGATTAATTCTAAGAAAGGATCCCAGAGGAGTCTGGGACAGGAGGCCCTGGGCTTGAGGGGATGCTGGGGACCTGGGCCCACAGCCTGCAGGTTAGGCAGCCTCAGTCTCCTGTGGCCCTGCCCTGAGCCTGTGAAATGACATGTACGTGGGACTGTCACGGGAGGATGGTGGGTGCAGAGCACACACAGAGAGGGTCCCGGCAGCCCCTCCTCCTCTCTCAGACACCCCCTTCCTCAGCCTCTGCCTCCCAGAGCTGCTGACCAGCCCCACCAAGCTGCCCGGGGCCTGGCAGGACCCTGTGGTTGGCAACCACCCATGGCTGAGCCTGGCACCAGCATGCTGCCACTGGCTCTGGGCTCCTGAGCCCAGGGCAGTGGGCCTGGGAGGCCCCGCGTCCTCCCACAGAGCCCAGAGCAGGCCACTGGACCTCTGCACCCTGGTCATTCCTCCAGCCTCAAGGGACCTGGTGGAGGGAGCATCTGCCTCCAGGACCCGGGGAGCCCTGACTTTACTCTTTGCCACCAGTCCCCTCTCCCGAGGAAGGGGACAATCACTGGGACTGGGCAGCTGTTGGAGGCCACAGCTGGCACAGCAGGCTGAGAGGGAGACTGTGCTGGCCGGGCTCCAACTCCCAGAAGTGACAAGAAGTGAACGGCAAGTGTCTCCACCAGAACTGTGGCCGCATTCCGTCACTTTCAAAGCAAGTCTTTTCCAAACTGAAGCGCCTTACGTTAATTCTGCCCCTTGGCCCATCTTCTCTCAGGGTGGTGCAATTATTTCTGTTGGATTCTGGGCAGGAGGCTGCGCCTCCCAGGCAGAAGGCCACACCTCCCAGGTACTTTGTAAAAAGACTACACTTCCCAGGGTCCTCAGCCTGGCCAGTGAACTTGGCCAGCAGGTGCCTTGGCCATCACCTCCTGACCTCTGGCAGCCTATAGGGCAAGGACTCACTCCAGGGGGTATCTGACCACCAATTTTGCTATTTAAACCTCCCCCGGACTGAAATCTCTCTCTGTTCGCGCCTGCCCCTGATTCCGTTCGTCCCTGTTTTTCCCTTCCACGCGTGGCCCCTAATAAACTTCCCTTTTATTAAAATGGCATTCCCAGCGTAAGAAACTCTGCCTAAATTCTAACAATTTCTAGCTAATATTTTTTATTTCCGTGCTGGGACGCAGCTCAGTGGTAGAGTACTTGCCTTGCATGCATGAGGGCCTGGATTTGATTCTCAGCTTGGCAAAAAATAAATTTAAATATTTTTACTTCTGTTTTCTTCTTGCTGAACTTATTTTCATTGGGATCAATGTTTTCCCGTAGCACATTTTCACTAAAAAATTTTGCCCTTCAAAATCAGTGTTCAGCCAGGCTCCATTTTGCCCACCTAGCCGCTGATCCTGTGGGGTTTCTTGGTGGCTGGGATTTTCGGCCCAAGTCAGTGTTTCACAGACAGGTGTCCCACGTGCTGAACTTGTCAGGAAGGCTGGGCCTTCCGGTCAGCCTCGAAGTCAGGAGGTTTTCCTGGCCACGGGTTTGATTTGAAGTGGATGTTCCTCCTGGAGAAATCTGTCCTGCCCTGATGGGGGGGTGGGAGAGTCTATGCTGACCCAGGGGAGGGTCCAAATGCCCTTAGGGCAAAATGCCCTGAATCTCAAGGCCTGTGTCCTTAGCAGCTCCACGAGGACAGGGGAAAATTCGCAGGAACTACAAGGACCCAGTTCAGGCAGGACTCCGTGGGCCCAGACCCTTTAGGAAGGGGGGCCCGGGTTGCCCCACAGGGAGCACAGCAGCTAAGGCCTCTGCCCTTGGTGGGCAGCTTCAGCCTCCTGATAGTCAGGTCCCCCTCTCAAGTGGTGGGCGGGGCTGTGACTTGATTCTAACCAAGGGAATGAGGCAAGGAGAATTCCACAGACTGGTTGGAGCTGTCGTGCTGGAAAAGGCCACATTCAGGGGGCCAACGGGGCTGATGCTGCCAAGGTTCGTGTGGACTCAGAAGCAGGTCCTTCCCCAGCGGAGTGTTCAGGTAAGATGGCAGACCCTGCCTGGCCCAACGGCAAGTGTGGCCCCAGTGGGGACCCTTAAGCAAATGCCCAGCTGAACAACACCCCAGACTCCAGCCCCACGGAGGCTGTGCGATAGTACATGTGTGGATGTGTGGACCTGTGGTATCTCCTCCTCCTCCTTCTCCTCATCCACCACTGAGCCACATCCCCAGCCCTTTTATTATTATTATTATTGTTGTTATTACTATTTTATTTTCAGGGTCTTGTTAAATTACTTAGGGCTTGGCTAAATTGCTGAGGCTGGCTTTGAACTCACAATCCTCCTGCCTCAGCCTCCTGAGCCACTGGGATGATAGGCATGCACCACCACACCTGGCAGCATGTATATTCTAAGCCTCTAAGTATTGTGCTGATTTGTTCTGCAGCATAGACAACTGCTCCACCAGGCAAATATATAACAATAATTAGCAGCAGTAGTAGTATAAAGATATGTTTCTAGCTGGGTGCGGTGGCGCACACCTGTAATCCCAGCAGCCTGGGAGGCTGAGGCAGGAGGATCACAGGTTCAAAGCCAGCCTCAACAACTTAGCAAGACTGTAAGCAACCTAGTGAGACCCTGACTCAATATAAAAAAAAATTTTTTTAAAGGGCTGGGGATGTGGGTCCGTGGTTAGTTAAGTGCCCTTGAGTTCAATCCCTGACACCAAACAAAACACAAAAAGATATGAGCACCTCTGTGCTAGGCACCATTCTAAGCGCCTCCCACGAATTGTCTTATCCGTTCACATTAACCCTAACCAGTGCGCGGCTACTACCATTTACGAGTGGGGAAACTGAGGTCCAGGCTTGTTTAAACCACTGGGGCACACCAGAGCCTGGCTCTGAGCTAAGGGGGCAGGTGGCCAGGACACCGTCTCGATCCCGTTCTCCTCCCTGATCCAGCCTGTCCACACCATGTCCCTCTTTGGGTGCAGACACCTTTTGTCTTGTCACGCAAGCTATCTCGTGGACACAGCATACATGTGACATCTTCTTGCAGACAGATCTCCCAGAAACGTAATTCAATTCTACCTGCACTTTTAATAAGCATTTAATTCCTTCAATTGTCGGGTGGTCCATTTGCAGGGGAACTGAACTACCTGATTGTTTCTCTGTTCACCTGCCGTACGGGAAATAGATTCAATTAGAAAAAAATCTGTTGCTAATTTGAAAGCTCTGATTCTATAATTTCCTACAGGGAAGACATGTAAATTGCGTGTTATTTAACACCCTTTCACGGCAGGTGAGTTCCGCGGGGGGCAATTATAACTCGCTCTCCACTCTTCTCACAGATTCTTGACAAGGGGAAGGGGGAGGCGGAGAACAGGAGAAATTTTGAAGCTGGTCTCCAAGTGGCTGTAGGGACCCCAGCTGGTCAGAGCCCACTTCCTGCCCAGACACACAGGCAGGGCCCCCGGTCCTCTGGAAGGTGACCAGTATGGGGACACAGTCAGGATGTTCTGATCTGCACGCTAACCTGGGAGTCAGACCCCGAGGCTCCCATTGGGGTCTGGTCCCACCCTGTCCTTCATCCTTGCAAGTGGTCAAGAGGTCTTTCTCTAGAAGGGCCCAGACCTTTCTGGCTAAGGTTTGTCCAAGATGGTTATTTCTTCCTACTCAGTGGGAACAGTTCTGTGCACACCAGTTCCCTTCCCTCTCTCTCTCTCTCTCTCTCACACACACACACACACACACACACACACACACACACACACACACGGCTACATGTCTCTGGAAGAATGATGTTCCAGAAGCCAAGACCACCGGGTAGAGGTGGAGGGGCTCTGGGAGGAGAGCTGGGGAGGGGAACCAGCAGCCCGGAGTGGCAGCCTTCCTCTGTGCCCTTTGGTGCTGCCTAGATCACCACCTTCTTTCCCTCCTTCCTCCGGCCCTCCTCCCCTCTCCTGCCATCCTCCTGTCCTGTGGCAGGGCCCATCACCTACGGAAGGCATGACTTCACACACCCACACCTTCGTCCACTTTTAACAAATGAAACGCACGCGAAGGCCTGGCCGGGACCCCGCCCTTCCTCCCTCCAACTTTCCTCCCTTCCTTTTGGCCACACATCTGAGCACCTGCCCAGGCCGACCCTGGCTGGGCTCCCATGATGTCCCCAGTCTACAGGGGACATCACTCCCCCTGGAGGTGTGCCGCCAGCTCGTCCACGAAGGAAGAGCAAAAGTCCTGGGCTCCCCGCAGAGGGGTCTGAGCAGACACAGCGCCACGCGCTTCCCCTGGGCCCAGGCGCCTCTGACAACCGCCCCACCCTGGGCGAGAAGCGGGCCCACCGGCCGGCGGGGGTGCGGGCGCCACCTACTGGGGGCAGGTGAGAAGTGCGCGCTGGTGCGGCTCTGGGCCCGGTTCCTTCCAGCCCTCGGGGAAGTGACCCGGGGGGTAGCGCAGCCTCCTCCTCCCCAGGAGCTCCTCCCAGCGGCTGCTGTTTTCACGGATGTGACACTTTCACATTAGATGTGTATCAGACTCTCTATAAATCTTCATTTACTCCCCAAGATGTGAACTGAGGCCAGCTCTGTGCAGCGAGGAGACCGGCTCCGGAGGTCAGCTCTGTGCAGCGAGGAGACCGGCTCCGGCTTGGAGGTCCCTCTGGTCCTGAGAGTTGGAGGCCAAGATCAAGCACTCCTTCCCACAAGGAACCATTTGACCCCACCATCATGGTGCTTAACGGAGGAGAGGGCAACACTGTTTCAACTGACTTCTTACCAGTTCTGCAAGGTAGGACTGATGGCTATTTTTACAGATGAGGCTCAGAAAAGTTGAGTGACTCTCCTGGTGTCACACAGCAAGAAGAGGTAGGGCCCAGATAGGGGCCCAAGTCCACCATGCCCCAAGTCCACCAGTGTCCCTGGCAGGCCCACCACCAGGTTGCAAAAAAGAGCCCCCACTCTCCCCAACAAGCTCCTGTTTCTCCAAAGGTTGGTCTCAGCGGGCTGCAGCCGGGGCTAGGGGTAGGCCAGGCCCTACCAGAGCTGCACTCTGCTTCCGTCTGAAGGACCAGGGGACAGGCTCTGAGTCCTCAGACCCCAGGGACCCCCCTTCCTCCCCTGCATCCCCACCTCCAAGCCCACCGGCCGTCACGAGGACAGGGGCCTGCCGTGGGATGCGGCCGCTCCTGGGCACGTAGGAACTGCGGTCTCCCCAGGCCTCGGTTTCCCTTCCTGCCTCGTGCGAGGCCAGACAGGACAGGCTAAGGGCCGCAGTCCACCCTGACCCTTTCTGCCTGCCCCCCTTGCTCAGAAGTGCAGGGACACACAGACCCCTCCGAGGTGCTGGCAGCCTCCGTGTCCCAGAGTGACCCATTTTGGGAAACCAAAGCCCGGGTGGTCTGGCAGCTGTGGCCACAGAACAGCTCAGGGTGCAGCCAGCAGGACAGCCCCGCCTCTCGCAGCGATGCAGCCCATGGACAGTGGGAGGACCCCCTGGGCCAGGTCACCTGGAAGTGTCCCTCGTTCGCTGGCAGACCTTGGGCTGGAGTCCGAAGCCCCTTGCGGGTGGCTAGTGCCCTTCTCTCTAACTGTGGTGGGAAATCGGGCAAGTTCAGTCCCCTGCTGTGTCTATGGCCCTGTGTCCGGGCAGGTTACTAACTCGCCCAGTCTTGTTTGTCACATGCGGGGACGGTGGCACTTCCCTCTACAGCTGGTAGGATCAGATGAGATGGCCCTTGCCGCAGAGGGCAGAACACCTGGGCGTGGCTAGCACTCAGGCCAGCCCGCTGGCCTCCCCAGGTGTGGATGAAGAGGGGACAGGCAAACGTCACTGGTGTACCTGTCACCTTGCTGAAATAGGTACTCTGCAGCCATTGCCTCACTGTTAACCCCAACAAAAACCCTATTTCCATTCCTGTTTTCCAGCTGGGGAAACAGGCCCAGAGAAGCGGAAGGACATGCCAGACAGGCTCCTGGTGGAAAATCGCGGAGTCTCCTATCACGGCCAACACCTCCCCACTCTGGCCACAGGGGGGCAGCAGCGCCCTAGCCATGAGCGGCCTGGGCAGTGTGGTTCGGCCAGCTGTGCCTGCCTGGGAGGGGGAGCACAAGCAGAGGGAGAGTGACCTCTCAGGTCCCACGTCCTGTCACCTACACTGTTCCAGTGCCAATATCAAAGAAAAAGGCAGGCATGGTTTGGGGTGCTGGTGGAAGACGAGGTACCTGCCCCAGCTCTGCGTCTATCATGCTGCGTGACCTGGCCAAGTCCCTGCCCCTCTCTGGATCTTTTGGCTGCTGCTTCAGGTCAGGGAACTGCAAACTCACAGCCTGAAGGTTTTGTTCAGTCCACCCAGGGATGGTCAAAATGCTTAATTGGCTGGCTGCCTCTCTCCTCCAGAGTGACCCAGCAGGCAGGAGGCTGACACAGCCTCCTCCTCCAGCCTCTGCCAGCGTCCAGAAGCAGGAACCAGGAACAAAGCAAAGCCAGCATCCCCCAGCAAGCAGGTTTTGGAAACCAGCCCCCTGGGGGCCACCAGAAGGTCCCCACCCCAGCTTCTCCCCTCCTGCCCTCAGGAAGACCATGAAGCCCAGGGCAGCCTGTCCCCCGGGGTAGGGAAGCCTCAGCCTTGGGCACGGGTGGCAATAGGCTAGGTTTTCCCTCTGGCTTCACCTTTTCTCCTCTGTAAAAATGGATATTAGGGGCTGGGGCTGGGGCTCAGCGGTGGAGCGCTCGCCCAGCACGCGTGAGGCCCTGGGTTCCACCCCAGCACCACATACCAAATAAATAAATAAATAAAATCAAGGTATAAAAATGGCTATTATGGGCTGGAGTTGTGGCTCAGTGGTAGAGCGCTTGCCTCACGTGTGAAACCCTGGATTCCACCCTCAGCACCACATAAAAAATAAATAAATAAAAGAAAGGTATTGTGGGGCTGGGGTCGTGGCTCAGTGGTAGAGCGCTCGCCTAGCACGTTCTCGACCCGGGTTCGATCCTCAGCACCACGTAAACATAAATGCATTGCATTGTGTACAACTAAAGCAAATAAATAAATATTTTTTAAAAAAAAGAAAGGTATTGTGCCCATCCACAACTAAAAATATTTTTTTAAAAAATGGATATATGGGGGGCTGGGGTTGTGGCTCAGCGGCAGAGCGCTCGCCTCGCACATGCGCAGCCCGGGTTCGATCCTCAGCACCACGTAAACATAAAGGCATTGCATTGTGTACAACTAAAGTAAATAAATAAATATTTTTTTTAAAAAATGGATATATGGGGCTGGGGTTGTGGCTCAGTGGTGGAGCACTCGCCTGGCACGTGCGCAGCCCAGGTTAGATCCTCAGCACCATGTAAACGGATTGTGTACAACTGAAGCAAATAAACGAATATTTTTTAAAAATAAATAAAATAAAAATAAAAAATGGATATAACCCGGAGTGGTGGCAATGTGTGTGTGCATGTGTGTGTATGTATGTGTGTGTGCCAGTGTGTGTGTGCATGTGTGTATGTGTGTGCACGTGCGTGTGTATGTACGTGTGTGTGCCAGTGTGTGTGCGTGCATATGTGTGCGCGTGTGTGTGCACACGTACTTGTCACAGGGCCCGGCACACACTGATGACACACACACACCCCCATTGCTCTTGCGCTGTCACCACTGGACGATGGGGACCTGCCCTCCCCGCCCTCCGCTCCCCACCAGGACCAGGGCCCAGGCGCTGGGTGCACACGGACTCTGGGACGGCCGAGCAGGAGAACCCCAGAGCCATCAAGCCCTCGGGTCCCCAGACTGCCCCAAGGGGAGCTCAGAGCCCAGCGGGGAAGGCGCGGGAGGGTCCGCACGTCAGGCTCTGTGTCCCCACCGGGCCGCCCCTGCTCTGCGTCCTATCCGGACCATTCTGCCAGGTCCAGGGAGAGACATAGAAGGGTCCTTGAACCCCTGGCTGTGCACAGCCTCCCTCGGGGGAGAAGAGGAGGCCTGGTGGGGCCCTTCCTCCACGGCAGTGCCTCCAAGGCCCAAGCCATGCGAGGACGCAGGCGCGAGTCGAGGCCTGAGGCCGCGCTGCTCTGCTGCGCCAGCTTCCGGGGGGCACTGGGGAGCTGGCCGCTGACAGCCTCTGGCCTGTCCCTCAACCAGCCACAAACTCAGTCCAGCCAAAGCCAAATCGCTGCTGTCCCTCCAGCCCTCGGCCGCGCTGCTCACCATGGTCCCCGAGCCTGAAACCCAACGTCACCCTCGGCCCCCAAGTCCCCTCAGCCCCTCCTTCCCACGTCTGACCCGCCGCCGAGCCCTGTGGACTCCTGCGGGCCCCCTTCCAAGGCGATAGGAGTCTGCTGGAGCACGTCCGGCCGTCCCCTCGTGTTGGGGCCTCACCACTGCCGGCAGCGTCCTGACCCTGGTCCTGGTGCTGCGCTGCGGTTGTTCTTGACAGCGGAAGAAGCAGGGCTTTGCCCCATCAAGTGCGTGGACAGAAAGTGGGCAGAGAAGTCTGCCTAGTTGAAGAGGAAAAAACTTGGGGACAGTTTTCTTCATGGCAGAGGAGATCATTTGTAGAGAGCCTACGACCGGCGGGTCTAGCATGTGAAGTGCACCGTAGAATGGGTAGCATGACCCATTCTGGCTCCTGTCTGACACTGTGGCTTTGGAGTCTGCAGCCCTTGGGTGAGAGCAATCAGAGCAGAGGATTACGGTGGGGAGGGGTGGCAGGAGGGAGGTGGGGTGTGGGGCCACCCCATCAGGCTCACAGCTGTCACCACTTCCAAGCACCCCCTCAGTCCCCACCATCTTCCCACAGCCGGGGCCCTCCCCTGTGCCCTGCCCTCAGCGCAGGTTGTGCAGCCATGAGCTGTCTCCCAAGCTCCAGCCAGGCGGATGGTGCTGCCCAGCAATGCCCAGGTCTTGGCACAGCCAGGAGCATCTGCAAGGACAGGCAGAGGTTTCCCGGGTCTTGCTTAGTTTTGGTGTCCCTCCCACCAACACACAGCTGACTGCTCCTGCAATTGAAGTTAGCAAGGGAGGATATTGGATCTAAACTCACTGCCTTGTCCGTTTTCTGTTGCTATAACAGAATACCTGAGACTGAATAATTTATAAAGAAAAGAAGTTGATTTAGGCTCACATTTGGAAGGCTGGGAAATTCAGGATCAGGTAGCTGTATCTAGCAAGGAAGTCATGCTGCTTCATAATGAAGGGCAAAAATCACACCGGAGACAACCGTGCAGCCAAGAGATTTATTCACCAGCCTTTATGGCTGGTCGGAGGTAGAAGAAGTACGGGGAGAGAGGAGTCAGGGAGGGAGAGGGGAGTGTGCGAGCTCTGGTGGGAGAGAGGAGTCAGGGAGAAGGGAGTGTGCAAGCTCTGGATGGAGGGTTGGTGCCTGGTCATGCTGGCTGTGGTCTCTGGAGCTGTCGGCTGGGCAGCTGCCGTCGGGCCAGAGACAGTGAGTCTGGAGCTGTTGCAGTGGCTGCCTCCTCTCAGCAGGGAGGAGCTGTTGTGTCTGAGCTCCGGGCAGGCAGGAGCTTTAAGTAGGGATTTCTGGTGGGGGGGTATACCAGAGCGACCTTTAACGCTGTTGGCTCTTTTCCCAGGGAATAGGGCAACCTTTAAACTGATTGGCTCCTGCCTGGGGAAAATGAAACCAGGTTGCTCCTCATGGAAATTCCCATGGGGGAGGTGGCCCATGGCCCAAGCCTATCTATCACATAACATGGTGGAAGTCAAGCTGGTGTGTGCAGAATTGGCAAAACAGGAGGTGCAGGCCTCGCTTGATAGCAGCCTGCCCTCGTGGTGATTAATCCAGGCCCGGGGGCAAGAACTCACACCACAAAAGTTAACCCAGTCCTGAGAGAAAGGCATTGGTCCCTCTTAAACACCTCAGCACCCATTAAAAGCCCTGTCTCCCACCACCACCACAATGGTGGTTAGATTTCAATGTCATTTTCAGAGGGAAAAACCATGCTCAAAAACATTTCTGGAGGAAGAAAATGTCTGGACCCTGGATCCAATGTCCCCCCAATCTCTCACCCCCACTGTTGCACAGAGAAAGCAACAGAGAGAACAATGTGAGTTCCCCCCTCCTCGGCCAGAGAAACTTCCAGAATCACAAAGAACTGAATTGCTTTTAACACCATCTCCCTTGTTATCCGTGGAGGTAGAGGATTCAACCTAGACTGAATCCTTGGATTCCTTGCTGACCTTACCACTAATATTTACAGCTCAGATCTGATTTTGTCCCTCTCCTGCCCTCCAGATCTATCTCTGATAGAGACTCCTCCATAATTCTTCCTTTGAGTTCTTATCCTGAAAGAAATGAGGCTGGTCCTGCACACGTGTTAATCATTTTTTTTAACATGTAAAATTGTGACTGTGTTAACACACCAAAGAGTATATATTACACATCTATTAAAGAATAGTAGCGGACAGGGGCTGGGGTTGTGGCTCAGCAGCAGAGCGCTCGCTTAGCACGTGCGCGGCCCGGGTTCGATCCTCAGCACCACATACAAATAAACACATTGTGTACAACTAAAGCAAATAAATAATATTTTAAAAATAAAAAATAAAGAATAGTAGCAGAGCCGGGCGCGGTGGCGCATGCCTGTGATCCCAGCACTTGGGAGGCTGAGGCAAGAGGATCGCAAGTTCAAAGCCAGCCTCAGCAATGGCGAGACACTTAGCAACTCAATGAGACCCTGTCTCTAATAAAATACAAAAAAGGGCTGGGGATGTGACCCAGTGGTCAGAGTGCCCCTGAGTTCAATCCCCAGTACCAAGAAAAAAAAAAATTGAAAGTTTTATGTTAAACCTTCTTTGCTTTTATTTAAAGAGTCACTCCTTATGATGGTCTTGCCTGGTTTTTGTTTTGTTTTGTTTTGTTTTTATCTCCAAGTTCTTTGCACGTGGTAAAAACACACAGAACACAGAAGGGGCCATCCTAACCAATTGTAAGCACCACTCACGACCTACAGCCAAGGTCGCCATCCTCCTCCAGAATTCTTTTCATCTGAAATGACATCTTTTTTTAATTACTTTTTCTGACTGGTTGTTGATGGGTGTGTAAAAGTGCAGTTGCTTTTATGTGTGTGTGTTTCTGTATTGCACAAAATAACCAGACTCTTCATTCTGATCATTTATTGGTCAATTCTTCTGAATTTCCTGGTTCAGTGATCATATCATCTGCTAACAGCATTAGGTTTTATTTCTTCCTTTTGATCTTTATGCCTTTAATTTATTTTTCTTGTGTTCCCACGCAGGCTAGAACCTAGGTCACAATGTTGGGAAGAGCTGGGTATTGCCGGCATCGGCAGTTAGCTGCTGACCTTAAACACATTTCCAGTAGCCCATTATTTTGTCAGATATCATCTGTATCTGGTCATGTGTGTTTGCGTACACACACATTTCATTTCCCTTACTTAAAGGGAATCAAAGTTTCATTTCATTCATTGTTAAGGATGTACAAAATTTTTATAATGAATGAATGTTGAATTTTATGGAATTTTTTTTCATCTATGGAAATAATTATGTCTTTCCTTTAAACTTTCCTGTAAGACCCTGTCTCAAAATAAAAAGTAAAAAGGACTGGGGATGTGGCTCAGTGGTAGAGTACCACTGGGTTCAATCCCCACAAAAGTTAAAAAAAAAAAAAAAACTCTAATATATTGTCAAAATTTATTTAATCTATGCAGCATCTAAATTCATGTTTTTTCTCTCATCCCTAATATTATTCATGCTCTCTTTTATCTTGAGAGAGATTGGTTAAATAGCTTTCATCTTCTTGAAGAACAATCTTCCCTATTTAAGTTTGTTTCTCTTTTATAAATTTAGGTTCTTTTCTTAATATCGATTCCTTTTTCTAATCTTGAGATTTATTCTACAGTTCTTATTCATCCAGGGCATTTCTTATCTGCAAATAATACAAGCATCCAAAATGATAAGTCCTCTTCTAAATAGCACTTTGTTTGGATCTCACAAGTCTTAATACAAAATATTTTGTTAACACTCAGTATTTTATGATTGGGGTTGGGATTTCTTTTTTGACTTGTGAGTTGTTTAGATGTGCATCTTTTTTTCCAAAATGATGAGCACCTTTTAGTTGTCACTTTGCTTATCAGTGACTCACTTGTCTAGATCATGATCAGAGAAAACTGTTGTGATCTCCCAGCTTCCTCTTCCAAAATGAAGGATTAGCACCTCCAGCTGCTGGGGGAGCTGCTGGAAGACAGCCCTCACTGTTAGCTCCCTCTGGAGGTTGCCTGGGCGGGAGAAACTGCCTGGCCCCAACCAAGACCACTCCTCCCTTAACAGGTAGCCTGGGTCCCATGGCTGGTCAACTTGGGCGTGTGAAGGCCTGACCCCTCACCCCAGCTCAAGCAGCTTCAGACCACCCCGCTCCAGAGACCTCCGTGGGCTTGGCCAAGGCTTCCTCTGGTACTCCATTGCTGCTCCACTCCCCCTCTGTCCACACCCGCTGACCCCAGGAGTGTCCCTAATAAGATACCTGCACTCCATCTCCACCTCTAAGTCGGGCCCCCAGGAGACCCAACGGGCAACTCCAGCCTTTGAGACGTGCTGAGGTTCACTTCCCAGTGTAGACGCCGTGCCTGTTGGAAGGAGCCAACCGGAGGGTCCCAGGAGCTCTAGGGGGTGATTTAAATCTGTGATCGTGTTCCACAGATCTCCACTGTATCTCCACTGAGGCGACCTAAAAACATCCCGTCGTGAAGGTGGCTCGGTTGCTTCTTCCTGTTCTTTCTCTTCTCCGCTCTGCGGGGCCCGTGGGCCTGCAGGTTCTGCGTCTGTGCGTCAACCAGCCACAGATGGAAAGTGGTTGAAACCAAGCTTCCTTCTGTACCGAACTCGGGAAGCCTTTCTTCCTTCTCATTATTCCCTAAACGCTAGGGTAGAACAACTATTTCCATAGCATTTGCATTTTATTAGGTATTATAAATAATCTGGAGATTATTTGAAGTAGACAGGAGATGTAAGTGGGTCGAATGCAGATACCATTCCATTTATTTCAGGGACTTGAGCGTCTGCAGATTTGGGTGTGCACCAGGAGGCCGGAAACCAATCCCAGGTGGATGCGGAGAGACGGGGCTATGTTAATTAAGAACTGGTGGCTTGAAGCTTCTATTGTTATCCAGTGACCATCAGGTGCCTTAAATGCTTTTCTCTCTTAAAACCTACTTTTACCTTATGTTACTACAGCCGCAGCAACTTTCCTTTAAATAGTAATTGCCTACTATTTTTTTTTCTTTTTTCTTTCTTTCTTTCTTTTTTTTTTTTTTTTTTTTTTTGTGGGGGGGGAGGGTGCTGTGGGTGGGTGCTGGGGTTAAACCCAGGACCTTGAGCAGGCTGAGTGTCAGCTCTACCCTTGAGCTACACACTCAGCCACTTCTGCTATAATTTGGAGAGATGCTAAAATTTGTCTAGACTTGGACTTTGAACAGTTCTGGGTCCTCGTAGTTGAGGCACATCTCTTATAAATAGACCGTAATCTAGATGTTTGTAAAGTTCAGCCAGACCATTGTCCTTAAACCAAAGAGTTCAATCCTTTTACAATGTTTTACTGATACCTCACTTGCTTAGATTAATTTAATACAATTTTATAATCCATTTTCTTTTTTTTTTTTTTTTTTTTTTTTTGGTACAGGGAATTGAACTCAGGGTACTCGACCACTGGGCCACATCCCCAGCCCTTTTTTGTATTTTATTAGAGACAGGGTCTCACTGAGTGCCTCGCCATTGCTGAGACTGGCTTTGAACTTGAGATCCTCCTGCCTCAGCCTCCCAAGTGCTGGGATTACAGGCGTGCGCCACCGCGCCCAGCTTATAATCCATTTTCTATTGCACTTTCCCTGCCTATAGGCCCCTTTCTTGCCATTGTTGAAATCATTTGAGATTTTTTTTTTTGTCTTAGTCGTGCTTTCTACTTATTTAGGGGGTGTACACTCTGACCCGTCCTTCAGTGAAAACACAGAGCGCTCAACTCACCACATCTAAACTTAGTCCATATATTTGCCTTCCTCCCAAATAATTGGAAGAATTTGAAAAGCTTTAATTTTGAACATCCTCTCCCAAATTACATGGTACTGACCAACGTTTTAGTGCTGGCCTGTTTCCTCCTACCACAGATGGACCTTATTATTGAGGCATCCTGCAGTCCATATTCATTTTCCCCCAAATATTTGCCAAGGTCTTTGCCCACCATTGTCCCTTCTTATATAGCTGGTCCTCTCACGGGGATAATTTTTATTCTGCCTGATGTGCATTACATTTAGTTTTTCTTTAGTGAAGACATTTCAGAATTTCTACCTCTTTTTTTTTAAAAAAAATTTTTTTTAGTATTTATTTATTTACTTTTAGTTGTACACAATGCAGTGCATTTATGTTTACATGGTGCTGAGGATCGAACCCGGGCCACACACGTGCGAGGCGGGCGCTCTGCCACTGAGCCACAACCCCAGCCCCCAATTTCTACCTCTTTATCAAAGTGGTCTTTCACTTCCTGTGTTTTGTCTCTGATCGCACTCCCTACCCTCATCCTCCACCTCGCAGATCAGTTTGACTATGAGCATTTTAAACTCTTCTCTGACATTTCTTCCACTGCGGTGTTGCTGGATTCGGTTATTGAAGTGTGTGAGTTTGCTTGGGGTGGTTTGTTCCCTTGCTTTTTCATGTTGTTTGTGTGTCTAGTCATCTAATTGTGGATCTGAGGTGGTAGAGTTTCTGCCCTGTGACTTGCAGTGTCCCTGAAGATCCTCACTTGCTGAGAAGCTGCCTGTCTGCTTTCTTGGTTTCATGCCACAGAGCAGCCAGGAACACAACCTTCTCTATTCTGCCACCTTGAAACTCCAGGGACTAGTGAGGACATTTCAATTGTAAAAATCTCAGTTGTCACCTGCCTGAATCTGCCTTTCCTTCACAAGGATGGAGTTCTAAGCCGGCAGTGACCAAGTCTCCATGCATTAGAGATACAATTTCACGTGCTCTGGCCTCTGTTGATGAAGTCAGCTGGAAATCTAATTATTGATCCTTTGGGGAGAATCTTTTTTCTTCAATGCTTTTAACAACTTCTCTTTTTCTTTTTTCTTTTTCTGTTTTTATTTTTTTTTTTTTTTACTCTAAGTTGTTATATATGACAGCAGAATGAATTACAATTCATATTACAATTATAGAGCACATTTTTACATATCTCTGGTTGTATACAAAGTATATTCACACCATTTGTGTCTTCATACATGCACTTAGGGTGATGATATCCATCTCATTCTACCATCTTTTGGCCCCTCTTGGCCCCTCTCTTCCCCTCCCTCCCCATTGACCTTTCTAGTGTTCCTCTGATCCTCCTATGCTCCCCATCCCAACCCCACTGTGAATCGAACTCCTTATATCAGAGAAAACACTTGGCATTTGGATTTTGGGATTGACTAACTTCACTTAGCATTATATTCTCCATTATATTCGCCACCTTGCCCATTTACCTGTGAATGCCATTATTTTTTTTTCTCTTTTATTGCTGAGTAATACTCCGTTGTGTATATATACCACATTTTCTTTATCCATTCATCTACTGAAGGGTATCTAGGTTGGTTCCACAGTTTAGCTATTGTGAATTGTGCTGCTATAAACATTGATGTGGCTGTGTCCCTGTAGTATGCTGTTTTTAAGTCCTTTGGGTATAGACTGAGGAGTGGGATAGCTGGGTCATAGGTGGTTCCAATCCCGGTTTTCCAAGGAACCTCCATAATGCTTTCCAGATTGGCTGTACCATTTTGCAGTCCCACCAGCAATGTATGAGTGTGCCCTTTTTCCCCACATCCTCTCCAACATTTATTGTTGTTTATGTTCTTAAAAGCTGCCATTCTGACTGGAGTGAAATGAAATCTTAGAGTAGTTTTGATTTGCATTTCTCTAATTGCCAGAGAGGTTGAACTTTTTTTGTTTTTTTTTTAATTTAAATTTATTTGTTTGTTTTAGTTGTACACAATGCCTTTATTTTATTTTATTTTATTTTTTTATTTTTTTTTTGGTACCGGGGATTGAACTCAGGGGCACTCGACCACTGGGCCACATCCCCAGCCCTTTTTGTATTTTTATTAGAGACAGGGTCTCACTGAGTTACTAAGTGCCTCACCATTGCTGAGGATGGCTTTGAACTCGCGATCCTCCTGCCTCAGCCTCCCAAAGTGCTGGGATTACAGGCGTGCGCCACCACGCCCGGCTAATGCCTTTATTTTTACATGGTGCTGAGGATCGAACCCGGGCCGTGTGCGTGCTAGGCTTTTGTTTGTTTGTTTGTTTTTGTGGTACTGGGGATTGAACTCAGGGCACTCGACCACTGGGTCACATCCCCAGCCCTTTTTTGTATTTTATTAGAGACAGGGTCTCACTGAGTTGCTAAGTGCCTAACCATTGCTGAGGCTGGCTTTGAACTCGCGATCCTCCTGCTCAGCCTCCCAAAGTGCTGGGATTACAGGCGTGCGCCACCGCGCCCGGCTTTTTTTTATGTTTTTGTTGATTGATTGTATATCACCTTCTGAGAAGTGTCTGTTCAGCTCCTTGGCCCATTTATTGATTGGGTTATTTGTTTCTCTTTTTCTCTTATGTTCCACAGTTTTACTCGGATGTTGTCTAGAAGTGAGCTTCTTTTCCTCCACCCTGCTTGGGCTGCTTGGGTCTGAGGTTCAGGATCTATAACAACCCCACAAAATCGCCTGCCACGCCTCCCTCTCCACGTGCTGCCTGCCCTCCCATCCTGTCATCTTCTAGAACTCGGAACGGATGTACCTGAGGCCCCCTCGCTCTCTGCTTCTGGATAATTCCCTCAGCTCTTCTAGTTTACTGACCCTCTCTCTGAGCCTTACAGTCCTCTGAGCTTCCCATTTCAAGGGCTCTATTTGTCCTTTATGGAAAGTTTCCGTTGGTCCTGTGGTCGGGTCTGACTGATGTTGTAGTTCCGAGCTCCTCAGGGGAGTTTAGGGTTCGCTTCTGCCAGTGCTGGGGTGCTAGCAGGGGGCCCACTTTAAATTAAATTTTTTTTTAATATTTGCTTTAGTTGTACACAATGCGTTTTATTTGTACGTGGTGCTGAGGATTGAAGGCCACGCATGTGCTAGGCAGCGCTCTACCGCTGAGCCACAATCCCAGCCCTTAAATTAAATTTAAATTAAGTGCCCTACCTGAGTTTTTGGGACCGCATGAGTAGCTTGAATTCAAACAGGGGATCACATGAGGGCCAGCTTGTGGTGCCAGAGTCTCAGAGAACAGATTTCTTCTTTAACCCAATGTCAAGTTCAGAGCAAGCGGGTTGGCCCTCTCCTCTCTTCTGCAGAGTGAGACTTATTTTCCATTCTTTCCGACACCCTGGACATAGGCCTTTCGGACTCCAGTTTTGAGGGGTTCTTATGGCACCCCCCTTAGGCCAGGAAACATGCGGACACGTGAGAAATGGATGGGGAAATTTGAGTGGCATGAAGAACGAGTCCCCACGCTCACATCCAGCCCCCTCCTCCTGCACCGTCTGAGAGCTTGAAGCACAGAGCTGGGTGCAGGAGCACACGCCTGTAATCCTGCAATCCCAGCTATCAGGAGGCTGAGGCAGGAGGATCGCAGGTTCAAAGCCAGTCTGGATAACTTAGCAAAGACCCTGCCTCAAAATAAACTTAACAAGGGACTGGGGTGTAGCTCGGTGATAGAGTGCCCTTGGGTTCAATCCCCAGTACCAAAAAAAGAAAGAGAAGAAGAAGAAGAGGAGGAGGAGGAGGAGGAGGAGGAGGAGGAGGAGAAGGAAGGAGGAGAAAAACTTCAAGTCCAGCCAATACCCGTGCAGTGTCTCCCAGGAGCGGGGAAGCAGACAGTGTGGGCAAAGTGCTGACCCTTCATCCGCTGTTAATCACAGCTTCCCCTCTACTGGGGACCATGTCCAACCAGGATATGGCACAGGAAGCTTCAAAAAAGACCTGTAAAAAATATTGTAATGTCACAAAATGAAAATATTTCTTTTCCGTTGGAATCACACCAACCAGATTTGGGGCCCAGGGATCTCATCGGCCCCAACCTGAAGTCCCAACCCGATGGACATCAAGAGCCTGGCAGAGTAAAACAGGACTGTGGATGGGGCAGACACCCCAACCCTCACCTTTCTTAAAATGGAACCAACCGCGGTCCCTAAACAGCCACGGGTCTTGAAGCCCTTGCTCCTCTCCCAGCTGGCCCCGCGCTTCTGACTCCGAGGGAAGCGGCCCCAGCGCAGCTCACCTCTCACAGGGCTGCTGGCGAGCCTGTAGGTTTTTTTCACAGCTGAGTTATTTCTGATCTTGGTTCTGGCAAAAAGAAATCTAGAGCAACTGGGGCTGGGAGACGTTTGGAAGCCGTGCCAAGCCAAGCAGTGGCTTAAGTCTACATCTGAGCCTCCAGTCTTGGGAAAGTGTATTTTCACTTACAAAAACACCTAAAAGCACTTGTGCAAAATCTGTTCAAAAGGGGAAGGGAGTGTCTTGTGACTCGTGGTGAGGTGCTTCTGGGCCCCAGACCTGTGGCCCCGCACGGCCCTATGAGAGAGCATGGAAGGAATCACAAGACACTGGGGTCGGCAGGCCATAGGGACCCTGGTGACAGCAAGCCCCAGAGGAGGAAGGCAGGTCTGTGAGTCTGAGGATAGTTTGAGGCCTTCCCTGCCCACTGGGCAAGTCACCCAACCTGGCCTCCATTCTCTGAACTGTAAATAGCTGATGACAACAAACCTACCTCCCCATGGTTGGCCTGACAACCTCATAGAGACACACTGTCATTATCCAGCAGCACAGTGTTCAGCAAGTTTCCAGAGTCTGCTGAGTGCTCATTATGGCAAACGCCACATTTTTATTGGGGTATTGACACTCATGAGGTGATGGTGATGGTGGTGATGATGGTAGTGATGATGGTAGTGATGATGGTGATGATGGTGGTGGTGGTGGTGGTGATGGTGATGGTGATGTGATGATGGTGATGATGGTGATGATGGTGATGGTGATGATGGTGATGATGGTGATGATGGTAGTGATGATGGTGATGATGGTGATGATGGTGGTGGTGATAGTGGTGATGGTGATGGTGATGGTGATGGTGGTGATGATGGTAGTGATGATGGTGATGATGGTGATGATGGTGGTGGTGATAGTGGTGATGTGATGGTGATGGTGATGATGGTGATGGTGATGGTGATGATGGTGATGGTGGTGATGACAGTGATGGTGATGATGGTGATGATGGTGATGATGGTGGTGGTGATAGTGGTGATGGTGATGGTGGTGATGATGATGATGATGATGGTGATGATGGTGATGATGGTGGTGATGATGATGATGATGATGATGATGGTGATGATGGTGATGATGGTGGTGATGGTGATAATGGTGATGATGATGGTGATGGTGATGGGGATGGGGATGGTGATGATGATGGTGATGGTGATGATGGTGATGATGATGATGGTGGTGATGGGGATGGGGATGATAATGATGATGGCAGTGATGTGAATGAGGGAGATAGAGAAGATCTTAGGCAGCCAGGGCAAGATGGCAAGTGAGCAGGTCAGAGGCAGGGCCAGAACAAAGGAGCATGGACAGGGTCTTCTGATGAGGTCAACCTCCTGGTTGATGAAAGTGCTCATGGACACAAGCAGGGAACCAGGCAGACAGACACTTCAATACCAGTGCTTCTAAGCGGGGATTCCAATAGAAAAACTAAAACAGAGGCTTGGACAGAGGGGACCATGTGGACAGGGGAGGAAATTCCAGAGACCGTGAAAACAACGACCCATAACTCCCCACCGGACTCCCAGCTCTGGGGCCCACTCTCTTCGGAGGAGTCTATCTCTGTATCTGTCACTTTTGCAACAAACCTGCTGCTTGCTTGCTGTCTCTGGGTCCTGTTCTACAATTCTTTGCTGATGAAGACAATGAAGCCAGCACCCCTAGACAGTCACATGATGGGGGAATAGAAGGAACTGAACTTGAGAGGGGAAGAGACAGGATTAAGGCTGTTTTCAAAACAGTCGTAGCAGAAGCAGACCTACAGCCCAGCCCTCCTGACCTCCCCACGCCCCCCATGTTCTATCTGCCATTGCCTGCTGCTGAACCCACCTTCTTGCTTCTGTTGTATGTCAACCTTGCGAGATCATCCAGGTGTTCCCATCTTCACCTGAAGAGCTGCATGCTGGGGTAATACAACGATTGGTCCTATTCTGGGAAGTTGGGAGCAGAATTGGGATCTGAACTCTCATCTCATGGCTTGAGATCTGCCTTCCTTGCTAGAGGCTCTAAAACACCAATTGAGATTATACTGAGGCCAGCTCCTGTAGGAGCCCTGTTTGGGGAGATGACTTAAATTGTGGTTGACTATGGGCCATGGAGTTTTGGGCATTGTTGTCTTTTGTAGTCTCACGGGACTTGGCCCGGGATCTCGAGTGACTTGGCCGAGATTGTTGATCAGGTCAGCGCCATTTTTGGTGGTGTGTGTGGCGCGTGTTAATCGTTGTTAGAGCCAGAGAGAAAAGTTATCAGAATAAAAAGCTGTTTGTTTCCAGTTTGCCTCTGAACTTCTTCCCGCGGCTTCGTTGCTCCAAGCGGCCATCGCTTCAGGCGGCAACAAGCTCCTGCACTTGCTTAGGGGTCTCAGAAAAGAACTGGGAACAGCTTCTTCCCTAAGGATGCTCACAGGCTATCCAGCCTGTCAGATGCTGGAAAAAAAAAAAATAACAACAGGGGCCTCCAATGGAGACGCATCTACTTTTTCTCCTCCCTAAACTCTGCCAGTGCAGGAGCCCTGTTTGGGGATTGACTTGAATTGCAGTTGACTATGAGCCGTGGAGATTTGGCCATTGTCGCCACCCGTAGTCTCACGGGGATTTGTTGCGGGATCTCGAGTGACTTGGCCGAAATTGCTGATCGGGTCAGCGCCATTTTAGTGGTGTGTTTGGCATGTGTTTAGTTGTTGTTAGAACCAGAGAGAAAAGTTATCAGAATAAAAAGCTGTTTGTCTCCAGTTTGCTTCTGAAGTTCTTCCTGCGGCTCCGTTGCTCCAAGCACTTCAGGCGGCGACATGCCAGAAAGGCAGCAAAGGGATTTCTTCAAAAGCCAGAAACTCCGAGAGCCACAGCCCAATTTAGGAAGCCCAAGAACAGGTGAAAGGCCAAACCCTAAGCTGACAGTGAGGAAAGTCAAGAAATCACCGGCTAATACCTTGAATTTCCAGAAGGTGTGGGGGCTGGGCCAAAATGAACGGCAGGGAAGGCTGATCATTGTTCAAGGAGCAGTTCAAAAGCCAGAGTCTCCTCCCCGACTCCAGGAAAACTGCCGACATACCTGCACCCACTTGCTGGTGGAAGCCTGCAGCTTTGCCCTCTGGAGAGCTGAGACAGAGGGCCTCCGGACAGGTGGACAGGTGTACGGGAGGCTGGGCCTCCTGGGACCTCCCTCCCACCTCCCTCCCACCCTGAGCACTCGCCCTCCTCCCAGCCCTCTCCAGGGACGCCAGCAGCTACGGAAAGATGTCGCAGCTCCCAGCAAATCCTCCCAGCCAGCTAGCTCCCAGAGGAGCCCATCTCAGGCCCAACACACACGCAGAAAGACCCATCAGCTCTTAGTCCCACCAGGGATCATCAGACAGGAGGAGAACACGTGGACAAAGGATCCGAGACAAGCGACTTGGAGGAAATAGAGGCTATTTTTGAGTGGAGTAAAATTAAAAAAAAAAAAAAAATCTGCAAAATCTGAATATAGTGTTTCAAACTAGATCTCTTTGCCTAGCCAAGCTATCCATCAAGCGTGAGCATAGAAGGAAGATATTTTTAGGCCGACGAGGTCTTGGAACACTTAGAGTCAGTCCTCGTCACTCTCAAATCCCACATTTAGGAATTCACCTACTTGCTAGAATTTGGTCCACCCTGGCACAAGGTGTCCGTGTCATTCACACACACACGCACGCGGCAGCAAAACCTTCAGTCGTGGGATGCGCCTGTGACCTGCAGAGGCGGAACAAGGTGACGCTCTGCCTGCGCAGTTCTTGTGCCCAAAACAAGGGTGCTTTCCAGGGCCTGCCCATGGCCGTGATCTTCACATCCGCTGGTTGTCTGTGCTGTTTTAAATGCCCCCAATGCAGTGCTGAAGGGCTCGCTGATGTTCCTCAAGAACCTAAAGAACGAGGCCACGGCAGCTCCCGAGACAATACCCAGGATCCACGGGCTTCAATCAGCCTGAGCTATGTGCACGTGGCCATGAGTTACAGTGTCCTTGGCCCTGACTTACCTAATCGAGGCTGAAGGGCAAGAACCACACCGGGACCGCCTTGTAGAAAAGGGGGGGTTTATTAAGGGAAGGGGGGAAGGGGGAAAGGGAGAAAGGGAAAGGGGAACAGGGAAGGGGAGAGCTGGTGAGAAGATGACGGCGAAAAGAGAAGAAGAGGGAGTTCTGGACAAGCTGGGGCTTAAGAACAGAGGGGTGGGAGCGTGACTTGTATGGTCCGGATTGGCTCAGAAAGGGAGAGCCCGCCCAGGGTTGAATTCCCCAAGAGGCAAGTATTCCCGGGATCAGGAAGGGTGGGGACTCAGAGCCCGACAAAGGTGAATTCTCAGGAGAGTTGGGCACTTCCGGGAAGGCGCCTGGGGGTATGGCCTGCCAGCCTGAATCTTATCCAACAGAGGCCATGAGAACAATACCCTTGGCCATGGGTCACAGTGCCCTTGGACATGAGCTGCCTGATCTTGCCCAGGAGTTATACCACCCTTGGGCGTATACAGCCCTTGGTCTTGAGTTTCAGTGACCTTGGTCATGAGTCACAGAACCCTTGGCTGAGTTAGCTGATTTGGCTGTGAATTATAGTGCCTTGGACTATGACTTACAGAGCCCTTGGCCATGAGTTAGTGTCCCTGACTCTGAGTTTCAGTGTCTTTGGTGATGATTCAGTTGAATTGGCCATGAATTACAGTGCCCTTGAACATGAGTTACATGATTGACATTGAGTTGTAGTGCCCTTGGCCATGAGTTCCCTGATTGACCTTGAGTTGTAGTGCCTTTGGCCATGAGTTGCCTGACCTTGGCCATGAGTTACAATGTCCTTGGCCATGAGGTGCCTGATTGAGCTTGAGTTACAATGCCTTGGCCATGAGTTAAGGCACCCTTGGCCACGAGTTACAAGATCTTTTTTTTTTTTTTTTTGGTACTGGGGATTGAACTCAGGGGCACTTGACCACTGGGCCACATCCCCAGCCCTTTTTAGTATTTTATTAGAGACAGGGTCTCACTGAGTTGCTAAGTGCCTCGCCATTGCTGAGGCTGGCTTTGAACTCACGATCCTCCTGCCTCGGCCTCCCAAGTGCTGGGATTACAGGCATGCGCCACCGCGCCCGGCCCGAGTTACATGATCTTGGCCATGAATTCAATGTTAATGAGCCAACAATATACATTAAGGTGCCTTTACACAGAAACCAAACACACACAATGTTATGTGTTGACCAGCTGACAGAAACGTTGTGACCACAGACTCTAGGAACCCCCTTTGTGCCTCCCCTTATTGCCTAGTCCCAGGGACTCCGTGACTTCATGAGCATAACTGCTGCAAATAATGAGAAGAGACTGGGCTTCCCTCAGACCCTCCCGGGGAGATTACCAAGGAGATCCTTCACCAGAATGAGAAAGTCAGGAGAGGAAGGCGGGTGGAACCCCCAGGCTGCTGGGGAGGAGACCCCAGGGCACGGCGGGCCCAGGCCTGGGCACCAGCACAGGCTGCTCCACGCTCCACCTGGGTGGGGAGAAGGCCTGGTGAGCCCGGAAGTCCTGCAAGGGAAGTTCGGGACTGAACTAGTAACAGTTGTCTGGACAACTAAGCAAAGGAGAAACAGGGCAAGCGCCAGCTGGGACCTGGGGACACTGCGCGGGGAAGGTCCAGGGAACTGACCCCCGCAGCCTTCCCTTCCCAGCTCCAGGCGCGCGGCGTGGGACGGCCAGGAGCCAGCGACACCCTCGCCTGTCGGGATGTGCGAGGCTGACGGGGTCGCGGTCTCGGCGGCCTGGGCACAGAGGTAGAAGCCCTCCTGATGAGTGGCAGGAGAGGCAGAGCTGCCTCTGGAGAGGGCGCCGGCGCGGGAGAGTCGCAGGGAGCTGCTTTTTTCCCTAACAAACTTTGTAGAACTATTTGCCTATATAAACTTGATTAAGATAAAAGCTAAAAATAAAGAAAAGAAATAAACAACCTCCCTGATCCTAGGCAGAGCCTGCAAGCCAGGGCGGAGTGTGTTGTGGGGGGAGTGGAGAACAGGGAGGGGGAGGGGCATCGCTTTTCTTGTTCCCCCTAGAGACCCTCTGGCCCTCCAGCTCAGAGCTCATCCCCCACCCCAGCATTGAGTTATGGCCCTGGATTGGCTGAGCGTCTGAGCAGGGAGTCAGTGGCCTGCCTGGGACCCCATCTGCGCAGCTCTCCTCCCCCTGGTGGGCTACTGACCTGTTAGAGTCCACTGCAAACGCGGGGTCCCCCCAGGGCTGCTCTGACGGCCCCTCCTCCCAGACCGTGCGCAGGAGAGCAGCTGGGGCCGGGCACCTGTCACCACACCTGCTGATGACATGGGCACCGGACTCTGAGTCCTCAAGGGACCTCCCAGCACCTGAGGCCACCGAGATGCGTAGAATCCACATGTGTGAGGGGTCACCTCAGGGAGGCAGGGGACCCTCATCCCCTCTCATACCCATGCTCTGCCCCCACCACAGCCCAGAAAAGGGACCCCCGTGCCCTGGCCTCTGCTTTCCTGCCCTGGCTCACGGTTGTGGGGGGCAGCTTTCACCAAAGAGTTCAGGGAGATGGTCCCCAGAGCACAAAGTCTGAGGCTGAGTATTGGCACCACTGTATACACATCCCCTGCCGCTGCCACCTGCTTCTTTACGTCAAACTCAGCCCGGAGTTGATGCCGAGGGAGACGCAGCTCCTCCACGGGACTCTGCAGGCATCCTCAGAAGCACGCTTTCCCCTCCCAGGTACGAAGACAGCCGGGACGACAGGCTGTCCCTCACCCTTCTACAGCCCAAGCAGACACCCAGCGAGCGGGACCAGTCCTTCTCCCTTCTTTATGGGGTTCTTGGGAGGGCCAGATGAATCGTGCCTATTTTGGGGAAATAAAAGGGCGAGCAATCCAAAGACTATTTTGAGGAACATGAGCAAACCGGGCTCTGGGGTGTTAAAATAGACGGCCGAGTCCCCGACGCGACAGCAGAGCGGGCATGAATGCGACAGGACAGGGAGCCGGGAACCGAGCTCGTGAGAAGAACCTCACAGATGACAAGGTCGCCTGCCAGGGACAGAGAGCCGGGGAAGGAGTGGCAAGGAAGAAACCAGGCTGGAGGCCTTCTTCCCATCTTTCACACATGCTGAAAATAGAGACTATTTATAGAGCCAAGTAAATCCCGGGAAGACCGGCCAAACGCGTGCGAGCGAAGCGACCAGGTCTCTGGGGGAGCGGGACGCGTTCAAGCCTTAGACTCGCTGAGGATTTGGAGAGGAGACTACATTTGATGAGATCAAGACAAAACAAAACCAAAAAATCTTTCGTACCACCAACAAAATGAACAGGGGAGAGATTGACAACCAAATGGAGGGCGAAGGGTTACCATCGATAACCTAGGAAAGTACCGGGCTCACTGGTAAGAAAAGCCTTAAACTGACAAGGTTTTTCTTTTCTTTTCTTTTCTTTTTTTTTTGGGGGGGGGGACTTGACAAAATGATACTAAATTTCATCTGGAAAAATAAATATGTGAGACCAGCCAGGAAATTGAAAGAAAAACAAAAGTAGTGGAAGAGTGCTGGCTTCGCCAGATGTTGAGACGTACTAGAAACTGCAGTCATTTTTAAAGTTACATAGTGCTGGAAAAGAAATGCACGGCTTAGTCCAGACCAGAGGACAGAAGGGGCTGGGGCCATGCATGGAAACTCGGCATGTAAGTAAAAGGAGGCGTCTCCCATCAGAGGGAGAAGATGCAAAACAGGGTGTAGAGAAAACCGAAGTTGGCCCTCTGGGAAAAATGAAGCCAAATCCCTACCTCACACCTTCCACCCAGAGAGAGTCCAGATGGACCCAAAATTTAAACCAAAATATGGAACCATAGAAACTCCAAGAGAAAATACAGGTGAACTAATTTATAATCTAGGAAAGGAAAGATCTTTCTAAGCAGAATACAGAATGCAGAAGCCATAGTAAAAATTCATTTAGAGAAATAAATGGGTGAGAAATAAAAAAAAAAAAAAATAGTTAGGAAAAGATGATGATAAAGACCTTCCTGATTTCTTAAAATACGTGACTAATGCAGAGAAGAGCAACAGACTTTCCTACCTAAGATCGTTCAACATAGATTATCAGTGTTTTCTCCAGTCAACAAACAATAGGAAAACAGGGCTCTCCATGCTTTTTTTTTTTTTTTTTTTTTTTTTTTTTTTTTTTTTTTTTTTGTGGTACCAGGGATTGAACTCAGGGGCACTCGACCACTGGGTCACATCCCCAGACCTTTTTTTGTATTTTATTTAGAGACAGGGTCTCACTGAGTTGCTAAATGCCTCGCCATTGCTGAGGCTGGCTTTGAACTCGCGATCCTCCTGCCTCAGCCTCCCAAAGTGCTGGGATTACAGGCATGCGCCACCGCACCCGGCTTCCATGCTTTTTTAACAGCTGTATAATATTCCATGTCTGGGTATAGCAAAAGTTATTTAACTTATCCCTGTTTATAGACATTTAGGTTTTTTCCCTGGTTTTCATATGAAACGTAGTACTGCAATGAATATCCTCGTAATACATTTTTGTGTTCATACGTCAAAAGATTTGCAGGAATAGCCGGGCACGGTGGCACGCTCCCAGTGGCTCTGGAGGCCGAGGCAGGAGGATTGTGAATTCAAAGCCAGTCTCAGAAAAGTGAGGCGCTAAGCAACTCAGTGAGACCCAGTCTCTAAATAAAATACAAAACGGGGCTGGGGGTGTGGCTCATTGGTCGAGTGCCCCTGAGTTCAATCTCTGGTATCACCCCCGCAAAAAAAAAAAAAAAAAAAAGATTTGTAGGAAAAATCCTTGGTAATGGGATTGCTCAGAGAATGGGCCTGGGCTAGAAACATTTGGATAGATATTGCCAACCTGCCTTCCCGTGAGGTCACAGCAGTGTGTGAGAGAGCACCTGGGGCCCCGCACCTTCCCGAGCACCAAGAATTACGACATCAATATTTTTTTTTTTACCCGTATTTTATTTATTTATTTTTACGTGGTGCTGAGGATCGAACCCGGGCCGCGCACGTGCGAGGCGAGCGCTCTGCCGCTGAGCCACAACCCCGGACCCACATTAATATTTTTAATTGTTGGTTTGTTAAGGGACAGCAGGGTGAGCATGGGATGGAGTGGTGGGTAACTGTAAACTCTGGTGCCAACACAGGAAATCCTTTAGCTCTGCCTCGGCCACAAGGTCCCCAGTGACCCCCCCTCCCCTCTAGGGGTCTCAGCTTCCCCACCTGCAAAGCAAGGGGAGTGACCTAAGTTGACTTTCCACCAAACGACAAAGACGAGTGAGTGGGTCTTACTCTGAGGGTCCGCGGTGGCAGGGCTGGGGGAGTTAGGCCCTGATCATTCTTCCTTCCTGCACCCCAGAGAAACAGTGGCAGCAGGGGCCCCAGCGGGCAGACAGGGCTCCGGTCTCCTTCCCAAGCTGAGGCCTCGGAGCTCAGGCAGCCAGTCGCTCCTCTGCTGGGGGGGAGCTGCTTCCTGCCAGGAGGCAGGTGGGAGTCCGGAGCTGCCTTTCCTGGGCTCTTAGAGGGGCCATTCCGCACCGATCTGGGCACAACCATTGGGCTAGCTCAGAAGGCATCAATGGCTCCCCCGGTCTTCAGGAGGAGGCTCGAGCCCTCGCCGGTTCTGACCTGGAGGCCCAGGTCCTGGCTCCAGCCCCCACCCATGGTCTATGCCGCAGAGCCTGAGTGTGCGGTTCCCGGGGCTTTCCCGCCCCAGGCACGCGTGCGTTCACCGGCCGCATCCTCTCACCCGCCTCCGAGGACTCCCTTCGCCACAACTGTGTGTGCCCTCGAGCGCAATCTGACGCAGGACCGTCTGGGGGCACACCTGCAAGCCTTCCTCAAAGCGTCCAGCTTGGTGAATCTTAGAGAATCTAAGAGGGAAGATGCAGGAGCCCTGTTTGGGGAGATGGCTAAGATTGCGGTTGACTACAGGCCATGGAGATGTTTGGGCATTGCCGCCTTCCGTAGTAGTCTCACGAGACTTGGCCCGGGATCTCGCGGGACTTGAGCGAGATTGCTGATCGGGTCGGCGCCATTTGGTGTGTTAGTTTTTGGTGGTGTGTGTGGTGTGTGTTAAAGTCGTTGTTAGAGCCAGAGAGAAAAGTTATCAAAATAAAAAGCCTGTTTATTTCCAGTTCGCCTCTAAACTTCTTCCCGTGGCTTCGTTGCTCCAAAGGGCCATCGCTTCAGGCGAAAACAGGAAGAAACGCCTATTTATTCAAATAGCCCTTGGCATCAGCACAGGCCAGGTCGTGCGTGTGGAGAAAAGACTGGAAGGAATTCAAGCACCGAAGTGTCCTGCCTTGGAGCACGTCAAGGCCAAGGCCATGACGTCGAGGTGACAGTTACTCCAAGCCAAGCAGTGCACTGACACACTCCGCGTGCTTTCCACGCATCTGCGTATCTCTAAGTTCTCTGCCGTTGATTCTCATGACTTTTGCAATCAGAAAAGTTAGCATTGCTTTCGAGTGTACCAGAGGGAGAATTTCTGCATGAAGAGGGAGCCCCGGGGGCTGGGGTTGTGGCTCAGCAGTAGAGCGCTCGCCTGGCACCTGCGCGGCCCAGTTCGATCCTCAGCACCACGTACAAATAAACCCATTGTGTACAGCTAAAGCAAATAGATAAATATTTTTTTTTTTTTTAAAAAAAGAGGGAGCCCCGCCCTACAGCCGCCCTGAACTCTGGGCCCAAGAGCTGCCTCTAAGTTCACACCCTCAGAGCAGGGACGGAGAACCCCGAGTCCCAGGAGTCACCTCCCTGTCCTGCTTCTACATCACCTACCAGGGGTGGAGGGGGGGGCGGTCAGAAAAGCCACCATCCTGCTAGATGCCCCTGAGGGAACTTGGTCAAGGGACCCCTTTCTCTGTGCCTCGGTTTCCCCCTCTGTCAAATAGCCATCACGGCAGTATAGACCCCGCCTCATCATAGACCTGGGTAAGAACGAAATGGGAAAAGTTCGGAACAAATGCAGAACCTGGCGCAGAGTAGGCCCTCCCTAAACGGGGTTATCAAGGTCATCATCACTGTTAGCTGTTACTAATCAGCTGGGGTGTGGCCAGAGGCAGCAGATAGGCAGCCCCCCAAATAAGTACTTACGAAGAAGTCTCTGGACACAGTCCCAGAAAACCAGAATGTTAAAGGGACAAATAAAGAGTCTCGCAGAGCTGGGTAAAGTCTGGGCCGCCGGAGGGGGAGGGGGTCGCTCGCTGGGAGCAGGGCTTAAGCCTGGGACAATGGGCGCCGCCTGAGCTAATCAGGGCCGCTTCTTTGAGTCGTGAGAAGAGCTATTTTCTTGTTTAAAGCCTTAAAGAGCTATTAAGTTGGGCAAATCACTGGTAAAACAGCTGGAAACCTAAGGAGCTCTTTAAACACCCACTGCCCCTCCAGCCGGACTTGGAATGTGAGCCGCTGGGGCCGGCTCCCTGGGACATTGTCAGGCCTAAGAGGATTGTGGAGACCCTTCCCCTTCCCGGGCTCCGAATGCCCGCAGGAGCTTTATTTAGCAAATCCACATTTCTGCCCCACCCCCTCCCCTCTTTTTTTTTTTTTTTTTTTTCCAGTGAGCAGACCCGACTCTAATTTTCCTCTTTTCTCTGGCGGCCCCTTGAATCGGCCCATTCTTTCATTCTGTGGCCTAATGAAGGCTCGCAGGGCCCGCTCAGGAATAGGGCCCTTAAAGAAAACATGTTTCATTGATCAACTTCAAAAAAGTCTTTGGCGGGGCAGAGGTGGGAGAGGGAGGAGGTGGTGGGATGGGGGCAGTGCGGGGGGGAGGGTCTCCTGGGGATGCTTGGGAGAGGGAGGGGGAGTCTGCCCCAGGCCAGTGACAGCCCTGAGGAGGAGGGGCCCATGCAGCGTGTCCGTTTCTGTCCCCAGGGTCCATTTGTTTATTTTGTGGGCCAGATTCTGATTCTGCAGGCTTGGGGGCCTGGACAGAGGGAAGGGCTGCATCATTTTAAATTTTGTATTTTTTTTTTAATCTCCCCACAAATAAAAATTTTGGCCAGCTAGAGCTCTGGCCTTAGAGCACCCCCAGGGAAACTGACGCCAGCTTTATCCATCCCTAACATCCCTTCCAGCAACATCCCTGGGCGCTGCCGCGGGGAGAAGGGGCCCTGCAGGGCAGGAACTGCAGAAGCCCTGCAAGCATCCCACGCTCAATCAGCACCTACTATGTGCTCCGCAAACCTATTTTATCTTGTGGATTTTAAAAAATTGCTTCCATTGCAAAAGCAGTGAACGTCGATTGCAAAACAATTCCACAACAGGCTTCGGGTGTCTGAGTCGAGCCCCCACAGGAATCTCCAAATCCCACTCCTGGAGAAAACTGTTAAGGTTGGAACTGGGAGGTGCCGCCCTCGGAGACTTAATGCACCCACGCAAGCAGAAAGGGGCTGCTAGTTCCTTGTGATCTGCAGAATTGGAATCCCAGACAGTGTTAAGATTCTCTTTCGTCCCAACATAGCAGGACCATTTCGTGACACTCTGTAGTGGCTACGTGTTTGTATTCTGTTGTGTTTGTGCCTGAACTTAGCACCTCCTGGAAGATGCTTAGGCTGTTTTCCAGTTTTTCTCGTTACCAGTGATGGTGTCCTGAACATCCTGAACAGAAAAATCTGTCCAAGGACAAGTATTTCTACAGAGGCACTTGCAAGGGCTGTAGTTGACACCAAGGCAGATGCGTGTTATCTTTTATCTTTTTTTTTTTTTTTTAAATACAACACGTAGAGTAATTTACAGGAATGCCTTCGTCTTAGAACTCAGCTGAGACCGCAGGTGCTCCCACCCAGATCAGAAGGTAGGAGAGACGCCCATTCCCCTTCCCGCACCCCCCCCCCCCTCCCTTGGCCCTCACCCACCCACCTGAGAGGTATGGAAGGAGCATTTAACTTCACTTTATTGTTTTGTGGTGCTAGGGACAGGACCGGGGCCTCATACAGCTCCATCACTAGCTACCCCAGCCCCAGGAGGGGAGATTTCAAATTTCCACCGATGAGCCCTCCCACCCAGGGTCCAGGATGCCCGGCTCCCACAGCCCCCCCACCCCCACTGGATGGGTGTTGACTTAGTTGACCCCTCGGTGGGAGCACAGCTCAACTTCTTTTCCCGCGCGACCCAACTCTGCCTTCTAATAGTTCCCCCTCCCTAGAAATTGCCGGTTCGGTTCGTGTCCTTTATGTTAGTCCCTGAGGAATTCATCGCCATGGCTGCCCTGAAGCTTGGGAGTGGTCTGAGCCCCTTCTCTCCCCGCACTCTGCTTCCTCCTCTGCACTACCAAACCCTTCACCTCCTTGGTGAAAGACTGTCTGCTTCTGGGTACCCACCTTCCTGGTACTTTTACCCGGAAGCACCTCAGACAAGTTACGTGACCTTTCTGAACCTCGGTTTCTCCACCTGTAAGGTGGGGGGAGTCACATCTTTGTGGCAGGGATATTCGGGGAATGAAGGGAGGTTTGGACAGCCAGGGAATCTGAAGAACTTACCCTCCTGGGCTTCCTCGGGCTCCAAGTGGGGAGCCGCTGGACTTAGACCCCTGTTGCCAAAAGACAAGAAAAGGTTTAAAATTTAGAAGTTCGAGATCCACCCTTGGGCTGGGGTTGTGGCTCAGCGGTAGAGCACTCGCCTAGCACATGCGCGCCCAGGTTCGATCCTCAGCACCACGTAAAGATAAAGGCATTGTGTACAACTAAGGCAAATAAACAAATATTAAAAAAAAAAAAAAGATCCACCCTAGTGAGGCTTAGTTCAAGGTCCACCGTGGGGAGGCCACTGGTGTCTACCTTCAAGTAGCTTTCTCAAACCCTGGGGTCAAAAGGGCCTAGACTGTTCCTCCAGCAATATTCCAAAGAATCTTAAAATAAGGGGGGTGGGGTGTGCTCACACCAGCAGGGTGCACCGGGCCATGCAGATGCAGGAGGCCTCTGCTGCAGGAGCTCCCAGAGCCTTTGGTGTCTGACAGCGGGGTGGGGTACACAAGGTATGTCTCCCCAAGTGGGTCTGACCCTGATCTTCGGAGCAGCAAGAGAAACAGTTTGAGAGTCACACTGAAAGTGGCCTGCAGAGAGGCTTGGGACGGGGTCAAATACATGCCTTCCCCCTATTCTCAGTATCCACACCCAGGCCAGACGGACTTTTCTAGAACACAAATGTGCCATGTTGTTCCCTTGCCCACGCCCTGCCCTGGCTCCCTGCCACTGCCAGCATAAAGCAGGAGCCCTCCTGTTCTACCCAGAGCTTCCTTCTGCGCCCCCTCCTGCCCCCGCCACCAGGGCACCTGCATTTTCTTCTGCTTCCCAGCATGCATTGTGCCTCTTCCTCCACTTAGAATGCTCAAAACCCTAAGTCACCTGTTGAACTCCTATGCATCCTACCAAGTCCCGCTTGCCTCTCCTCACACTCACGCTCCCCCTAGGCCCTGCCAGGCCTGCTGAGTTTGCCTCCCCCCCTTACCACAAAAGTGCCTCAAATCCTGACTCCTGGGCTGGGGCTGGGGCTCAGCGGCAGAGCGCTCGCCTTGCACGTGCGCGGCCTGGGTTCGATCCTCAGCACCACGTAAACATAAATACATTGCATTGTGTACAACTAAAGCAAATAAATAAATATTTTTAAAAAAATCCTGACTCCTGCTCTCCGCGAGGCCACCATATACCCATCTCTCCCCCCACTCGACCTCAGCTGAGTTCCCACAGGGCAGAAGCCACACCCAGAGCGAGGCCTGCCCTGTCACAGGGGCTTAGTTGAGCATTGGTCAAGTGACTGATGAAGTCGCTTGTAAGAGCCCTGTTTGGGGAGATGGCTTAAATTGTGGTTGACTATGGGCTATGGAGATTTGGACATTGTCGTTTTTTGTAGTCTTACGGGACCTGGCCCGGGATCTCGAGTGACTTGAGCCGAGATTGCTGATCGGGTCTGCGCCATTTTTTGGTGGTGTGTGGTGCGTGTCGGTCGTTGTTAGAGCCAGAGAGAAAAGATATCAAAATATAAAGCTGTTTGTTTCCAGTTCGCCTCTGAACTTCTTCCCGCGGCTTCGTTGCTCCAAGCGGCCATCGCTTCAGGCGGCAAACAGTCACTCCCACAGAACATCCCAGACAAAGGCGCTCTGGATGGAGGGAGGACAGTTACTTCTCACTGAGTTCTGTGGATTCAATCACCCAGGACCAGACACCCAAGGAGGGAGTCAAAGGCCAGTCCTTGGTTTGGCGGGGAAAGCCCACCCACATGCACTGTTTCAGGTTCAAAGGAAGCGGCGTCCTTCGTCCTTCGGCAGGTCCTTCCTGGGCGGGTCATGAGGGTAGAGCCCAGTGCTCCTGCTCCTATGCCCCTGCCTTTTGTAATAAGGTTCTCCATGCCCTCAAGGCCCAGGGCCAGGGCCCTCCCTACTAGGAAGCCCTTCTAGACGCAGCCAGCACCTTCTCAGCAGAGGCTTCCTCTCTCTTCCCTCTGCCTGCAGAGAGGCCTCCAAGTCCCTCTGGCCTCCTTTGGCACCCAAGCCGCCCTGGCACGGGGCCCCCCCTTACCTCACAGGAGCCTGGAGCGTGACCCAGACCAGAGACTCACGGAGTCGGCCTGGCCCTGGAGCGCACGGCCCCCCTTCCTGAATCCCTGCAGTGTCCGGCCCGTCCTTCTGAGGCCCGAATTTTAGGTTTTCCTTTGTCCAGCGAGGCATCCGCCTCCCTCGGACACACCTCGCGCTGCCCAGCCTCGAAGGGCCACAACCAATGGCCTCCTCGTCCTGCGCCTCATCCCTCCCAAGTTGGACCTCCGTATTTTTCCTGTTACTTGTGTATTTTGGCTCTTCCCGAGCCTGTCTAAACTCTGTATCAGTATTTATTGAGTGCCATCTGCATGCAGCCACCAGGCAGGAACTCCACAGGTGTCCTCTTGCCTCTCCCTCACTGAGTCCCTTTTATTCTCATTTTAAATATGAGGAAGTCTGTTGTCGCCTGAAGCGATGGCCGCTTGGAGCAACGAAGCTGCGGGAAGAAGTTTAGAGGTGAACTGGAAACAAACAGCTTTTTATTTTGATAACTTTTCTCTCTGGCTCTAACAACGACTAACACGCACACACACACACACCAAACAGGGCTCCTGCAGACGTCGGTGCTCAGAGAAGCTCAGGAGCTTCCTGAGGACACCGCCGGCTTAGCCGGGTCCACTTGGGTCCAACACTGATTCACGTGCGGTCGGCTGTGGAGACTCACAACACAGCAAACAGGAACAGGAGCGAAGTCAGGAGCAGGCCCTCTGGCTGGAGTCTTGGCCATCTCCTGCAGAAATCATCAGGCCAGAGTCTCCCTCTCCAGCTCTGGGCTTGTCACGGGCAGGGACCAGGTCTCTTCCCGTGTCCCTGGACCGGCATGGAATCATTTCTTGGTGTTTGTTTTGTTTTGTTTTGGTACCAGGAGTTGAACCCAGGTGCACTTCCTCACTGAGCCACATCCCCAGCCCTTTGTTGTATTTTATTTATAAACAGGGTCTTGCTAAGTTGCTTAGGGCCTCACCAAGTTGCCGAGGCTGGCTTTGAACTTGTGATCCTCCCGCCTCAGCCTCTGGAGCTGCTGGAATTACAGGCGTCCAGCTTGGAATAGTTTCTTATTAAAATTCTTTCTAAATGAAATGAACTCCCCTCCTTCTCTGCTGGACACTATCATAACAACTGAAAAACTCATTTTTTTTCCTCTTAACTGCTGAGCTAGGACCAGCACAGCTGCAGGTGGAAATACTGAACCTTTTTGATCCCAATTTTTCCATTTGTGAAATAGAGAATATGAAACTCTCAACCTCAGCCTTTGACTATGAAGATCAAAGAGAGGATGAGAGTGAGTAACTCTGGGGACAGCAAGGTCTTGCACAAATGCCCATTGTCACCATTGCTGTGACCTGCCTAGCTATGTCACAATCATTAGTCAGGTTATCAAAGGGCACAGCTGGCCTTGGGGTTCAGGGTCTCCCTGGCCAGTCTCCCATCCCCAGCAGTCCTTGGAGATATGCTGTCAAGGCGAGAGGCCATAATGGCTCTTTGTGTGGGGGGGTGATGTGTGTCTGTGACCTGGCCTGGGCAGTCCTGGAGAGACTTCCACCAAGGTGACACTCACACCCTCCTCCTTTTGGCTGGAATTGAACTAGACTAGGCCTAGGCCTGGAGAAGGGGTGAGCCCCTGGAGAATGGAAAAGTTCCAGTCCCTGCACCAAGTGTCCTTAACTGCTTTTTGGATTTTGTGGACCCACTCTGCAATGCCACTGGCCAGGGTGCAGGTCACTACTTGTGGCATGCACTAATTAGCCTAGGAAGAAAATGCTTGAAGACAGTCCAAGCAAATGTCCCCCTGCCATGCGTACTTTCAGTGCCCTTCTGCTAGACCACTGCCTGGGCACTGGTGGGAAAGGGGAGGGGGCACTAGTGACCCCTAATTCCCTCCTTCCCCCAGGATCACAGGGCCCCCTCCTGTGCCTCGTGCTGAGGCTCCTGCCTGGTCTGCAGCCCACAGCCCTCCCAGGCCTACTGCTGTGCGTCTCCATGGAGGACAGGCTCAGAAGGAGCCTGCAGCCCAGGTAGTTGCACAGGCATGCGGGGTCCTGGGAAGAAGGCAGGCAGCAGCCCCAGAGGGCAGATGAAACAACGTGAGGGCACCAGGGATCGAGGGACACATGGGGGTAAAATTGACAGGACTTGGTAACATTTTCCTGATGAGTAATTTGACAATAAATACAAAGAGTCTAAAACCTGATTCCCTTCCCCACCATGGCCCATCTCTACAGATTCATTTTAAAGAAATAACCAGAGATTTATATACACACAACAAAAACTTAGTCGGCAGGGGCATATCTAATTCCATTTACTTGGGAGCCTGAGGCAGGAGGATCCCAAGTTCAAGGTCAGCCTGAGCAACTTTAGCGAGACCCCCGTCCCAAAATAAGAAGTAGAAAGGACTGGGGGATGTAGCTCAGTGGCAGGGCACTTGCCTGGCCTGTATGAGGCCCTGGGTTCCATCCCCAGTACTGGGGGGGAAAAAAAAAGAACACATTAGAATCTGTCTAAACTAGTTAAGTAAATTTTGGTGCATCTTTGCAATACTGCAGAGTTAATTTTTTTTTAAATCACATTTTAAAAGATTTCATCCTTATGATTCTAAAAGAAATGAGAGAAAGTTGGTGGCAAGAATGAATATGTTGAATGAAACTCAGGAAGTATGCTGGACACAAGAAGGCAGACAGAGAGAGACACACCACTGTGCCTGATTCCACTCAGATGAAGGTCTAAGAATGGGAAAATTCACCCCGAGTCAAAGAAGGCAGATGGGTATTGCTGGGTGGGCTGGGGGAGGGGGAGACTGGGTGCGAAGGGCAAGGGCAAGTGAGAATTTGGGGAGCACAGAAGTGTTCTCTATCCTGATTGCAGTGGAAATTACGTAGGTGTGTGTGTTGGTTAAACCCATGGAACGCTGCAGCCACCATAGAACAGCGCGGCGTCTTCTCGTGAAAGTTAAACAGCGTCATCACATACCCAGCGATTCTACTTCCAGACATACACCCAAAAGAACTGAAAACAGAGACGCAAACCAACATCTGCATCCAGTGTTCGTAGCAGCATTATTCATTGTAACCCAAAAGCAGGAGCCACCAAATCTCCAATGGCTGAATAAACGAGATGAGGGATAGCCATGCAGCAAAATATTATTCAGCCTTTAAAAAGAATAAAATTCTGTTATGTGTACAACAGGGATCACCCTTCAAAATATGCCAAATGAGATCAGTCAGACACAAAAGGACCAATTGCATAATGCCACTTATTTAAGTTCCAAATGCATAGAGGAAGAAAGCAAAACAGTGACCCCCAGGGGCTGGGGGGAATGGGGACCTGGGCTATTTTTTCTTTCTTTCTTTTTTCTTTTCTTTTCTTTTATTTTATTCTGCATAAGGATTGAACCCAGGGGCACTTTACCACTGAGCCACATCTCCAGCCCTCTTTATTTTTATATTTTGAGACAGGGTCTCACTAAGTTACCCAGGTTGGCCTTGAACTCGCGATCCTCCTGCCTCAGCCTCTCAAGGTGCTGGGATTACAGGCATGCACCACCACGTCTGGATGGAAGTTAGTGTTCAATGGGGACAGAGTTTCAGTTTAGGAAGATAAAGAGTTTTGGGAGGAGATCATAGTGATGGTTGTGCTCAATATCACTGAAATATACAGTTAAAATGGTGAATTTTATGTTATGTGCGTTTTATCACACACAAAAAAAAGTTAAAGAAAAACCCATTGAACTATGGACTTAGGATGGTGTCTTTACTTGTATGTAAAATATGTTTCTATAATTTAAATAAAATAAGCATAGAAGCCATAAATATATTCTGTATATGTAATATAATCCTAATTTTATTTTTAAACATGTATATGCTCAGAGGGAAAAAAAAAACTGATGAAATGCAGCAGAACATTAATGGTTTTCCTCTTGGTCTTTTCTATATTGAGCAAATATGACTTTTTAGATTAGAAGGAAATGCTACTTTCCGTGTAGGTGTTCTGCACAAAACGGCCTCCGCAGGCCTGACCGGAAGCAGCACTTCCCCTAACTGCTCTTCACGGCACAGGCGACCCCGTGAGGGGACTGAGTACAGGCTCTGCTGCCGTTCAGAGAAGGAAGATTCTAGAAGTTTGAAGAGTGAGTGGCTCAGTGAGCCTGAGGCAGATTCCCAGGCTCTCTCCACCCCCGCCCCATCGCCGTCCCCTCGGGCATGGCGGCTCCTCTTGAGATTCAGGGCCTGGCACAAATTTCAGGTCCTGGGAAACTTTGGGATGACTGTCTTCCACCTCCGCCCCAACACACACACACACACACACACACACACACACACACACGCACACTGTATCTCCCCACCTTGCTTCAGTTGTCTGCAAAGTCCTTGTCACCACCTTACACATCTCTTGTTTGAAACAGTCACAGAATTGTCACATCTGTAGAACTAAAAGATGAACCAGAAATCATGGTGTTATCTGTGTGGGGGTGGGGGGGTGGGGGGTGGGGGGCAAGAGCATTTACAAAAGCCCTCGCTGACCGTGACCGCTGCACCTGTCTGAGGGGTCAAGCACGTGAACCCTGGAGCCGCAGGACTTGGGACTGCTTCCTGGCACTGCTGTGAGATCTTGGGCAAGTCGTGGAACCTCTCTGTGTCACATTCCACACCTGTAAATGAGGATATCGCCCCTCCCTCGTCAGTAGTTTTGGGATTTCATAAGTTAATAGATGCAAAGGGCTCAGGAAAAGCCATGGCCTGTGTGTGGACAGAGCAAGCGCCCCACCCAGAATGGGCCAACAGTGAGCAGGACTATTTTGGCTACAAGTGACAGAAACCATAACTGTCTCGGGAGCACAAGGTGATCCAGTCAAGGCCTTACACTGTCCTTTTTTTTTTGGTACCGGGGATTGAACTCAGGGGCACTCGACCACGGGGCCACATCCCCAGCCCTATTTTGTATTTTATTTAGAGACAGGGTCTCACTGAGTTGCTAAGGGCCTCGCCATGGCTGAGGCTGGCTTTGAACTCGAAATCCTCCTGCCTCAGCCTCCCAGGTGCTGGGATTACAGGCGTGCGCCACCGCGCCCGACAAGACTGTCCTTTCCCCTCCTTTTCTCTTCCCTCTTCTCCCTTCCCCTCCCCGTCACTGTCCCCTCTGCCTCTCTCTGACTGGCAGCTCCGTCCCCTCAGGCCAACTGTGCACACAGCAGTGCGGCCGGTGACGGGCAGCTCTGGACATCCATCCTGGCCGCTTGCTGCCCACACAAGGAGGAAGACACGCCCCACCAGCTCCACTGAGAGAGTCCCAGGGGAGGATCTGACTGGCTAGCCTTGGTCACATGTGCTTGCCTGTACCAATCACACAGCTGGGGAGATGGTCACCTGATCATCCCGGAGGCCTGAGGTCACCAGGTGGCCAGGATGTCTGTGCCCAGCACACCCTGGCCTACTGAGGAGATAAAGCCACTAAGGGGCAATTCTACGTCAAACTGTACCAGTGTCCGTGGGGCATGGTGATACAGGGCATGTGCAGTGAGAACAGGGCACCTGTGTTGGGCCCGAGTTCACGCCTTTCCAGGGGACAGGGTGGGGCATCGCAAGAGGCAGGAACAGTGAGCGGGGGCTCAGAGGTGGGAAAAGGAAGGCGGGGCTCCCCAGGCAGAGGGTGCAGGAGGTGAAGACCCACGGCCTGCCTCAGAGGATCTCGCGTGGACTCCCTCCTGGCACGGGTGGGTTTGAGCCTCTGTGGACTTGAGCGAGAGCTGGCGTCACACTGACCAAGCCAGAGGCCCCAGGAGAGAGCAGACGTGGCCCCAGGAGAGAGCAGACGTGGCCCCAGGAGAGAGCAGACGTGGCCCGTGAGGCTTCGGCGGGGGTGGGGAGTATGGCGAGCAGAGGCCGCGCATGCAGTCTTGGGGCCAGGGGCTGAGGGCCCAGGTGGTGAAGTGGACGGTGCCCCACGGGGGGCACCAGGTCGAGGCGTCCAAGGGCGGTGGAAGCTGAGGGGAGCCTCCATGTCCCCTTCTATCAAATGAGAAGCACAGGATTGGGCTGCCTGCAGGAGTCATTTGCAGATTTTCCTGTCCACGTGGCCTGAGTCAACTCCACAAGTGCATGGGCAGGGAGGGACCCGCGCCTGGTGGACTAGAGGTCACACAGTAGCCACTGCTCCTCCAGCTCCGCTTGCAGCTTCTAGGTGTCACCTGTCTCATAGGCCTCCTTGGTTTGGCAGGTTGGGGTCAGGGGGTCCAGCTTTCCACAGTATTTGGAATGTTGGACAGGGAAACGTCACAAAGCTGGGGATGGCCTAGAGTCCCCAGGCACCCTGTTACAATTTAGCGACTACCTAGAAACCACTTTTCTCAGTATGGAAACAAAAAGAGTAAAACCCTTGGGCTGGGGTTGTGGCTCAGTGGTAGCGCGCTCGCCTAGCACGTGCACGGCCCGGGTTCGATCCTCAGCACCACATAGAAATAAAGGCATTGTGTACAACTAAATCAAATAAATAAATATTAAAAAAAAAAAAAAAAGAGTAAAACCCTTGCAGAGAGGCGAGCCCCAGGGCCCCACGCCTCTCAACCCCTTGAGTTTTCTGGTGCAGGTCTGGGTGCAAATCCTGCCTCTGCCATTTGCTAGCACTGTGATCCGGGGCAGGTGTCCCGAGTCCCTGTTTCCCCAGTGTCAAGAGGGGATGGTGGTGGTTTCTACCTCACAAGAACAAATGTCACAGTGCACAGGACATCCCAGCAGAGCACCAGGCACCCAGGGACACTTAACACCTGTGATTACACCTCAGGAGGAGGCTAGGGTGACAGGTCAGGAGACTCAGTGTCACAACTCAGGTGGGCAGGATCATTTCAGAGTCTGGATCATGAGCTCATGGGAACTGAGACCCACATTTGACAGGCCAAGCCAAGGAAAGGGACAGTGTGTTTGGCCTACGGTCACCTAGGGGTCGGAAAAATACAAACACCATCAAAGGTTTTAAAGAAGCGTGCAGCCCAGCCTCCAAGGGGTATTATGCAATTTCATTTTTCATAAAAAAAAAAGAGAATGAAAGTCTAAATTCTTCAAGACTGAGGCTTAACATCCACGTGATAAAGTTCAGCACACTCGCAGGGAACTTCATGTTCTCAAAGAACTTTCATGACTCTTACTGATCAAGAGGATTCTTCCAGGGGAGATTTTTTTTTTTAAATGAGGCATTCTTTTTTTTTGGGGGGGGGGGTACCAGGGATTGAACTCAGGGGCACTTGACCACTGGGCCACATCCCCAGCCCTTTTTTTGTATTTTATTAGCGACAGGGTCTTGCTGAGGCTGGCTTTGAACTCGCAATCCTCCTGCCTCAGCCTCCCAAGTGCTGGGATTACAGGCGTGCACCACTGTGCCCTGCTAAAGTGAGGCATTCTTAACTAGACCAGCTGGGTAGTACTATCATCTACCGTCACAGCAATCTTCTCTTCATGATGACACCAGAGGACACATTGATGACATGTGCCAGGCCTGGTTCTGAGGCTCCAGGCTCAATATCTCATTTAATCCTCCCCACAAGACACTAGCAGCAGTCTGATGAGGAAACTGAGGTTCAGAGAGGTCCCATGCCATTCAGCCTGTGATTAATCTTCCAGCTAACTCTCAAGGTCGGTTGTGCAGAGGAGGCAACTGAGGCCCACAGGGCTGGTAATTATGTGATTGAACAGATTGAATCTGAGCTCACCTTTCGAATGCAGTGTCCAGGGCTTCTCCACTGCTGGGACAGGGGTTAGCCGCTGGGGTCAGGGTTGCAGAGGGAAGGAAGGGAGAGGTGACAAGCTTATCTCCTCTTCCTTCCTCTCCTCCTCAGACCTGTGAGAGCAAGGCGTCGCCAGGGGGAGCCAAAGGGCCCCAGGTCGCCTGCTCTGGGCACCCAAGGCCTGCAGTCCTGCCGCCTGGCTCAGCTTCCCACAGGGCGCAGAGAGTAGCAGTGTCCAGGAGGTAGTGGGCACCTGGACTCCCTTTTCAAGGGCTCATCAAATAGCCACAGAATCTTTCCGCAGAGCAATAAGAATTCTCAGCTAACGGAGGCCCTCCTCGGTTCCTTCCTTCCATTCATTCCCCTGTGAGCCGTGGGGGGCCCCCCATAGATCAGCCAAGAGCCCTGCCCCGGGAGCCCCCCCGAGTCGGGAAGAGACAGATGTGAAACCCAGGGTGAGCAGGGCTCTGATGGGGAAGTCCAGGGGTCTCCAGGAGCCCGAGGAGAACCTACATCCAGCTTGGGGGCAGGGACTGAGATGCGGGCAGACTGGGCTGAGCCTCGGGAGGAGAGAACAAAAGGGACTCATGGCAGAGGGGCCTTCAGGCTCGGTGTGAAGGGCAGGACCTCTGCGGGGCTCTCTTTGTCAGAGATTTACCAAGGCCAAGACTGTGGAGGAGGGGCAGGAGCCTTGTTTGCAAAGAGCTCTTGGCTGCAGAGAGCCCCGGGCCTTTTGGAAGGTGATGGCGGCCGTGGTGTTTCCCCTGGAGTCAGTGAGGCTCGTCCTCTGGCCTCCACTCTCCCGGCTGGCTCGGTCTCCCAGGCTCCCAGCTCCAGGGGTGTGAGCTCCCTAGCTGGGGTCCTGGCATCCCGGCCCTCCCCACCCCTCCCACCCTGGGACAGACGCGCGGCAGCCTCTGCAGGCAGCCCTCCATCAGGACACCGTCACGTGCCGCACAGTGCTCTGTAGCTCTGGGGCCTCCAGAACATTCGCTGATCCACTCACTTCCTCCGTCTTCACCTCCTCTCTGTCCACCCTTCCTCGTCCATCAGGAACGCCCCCTCCTCCTGCTAAATGCCCAGCTCCGGGCCACCAGGCCTACGAGGCCTCCCTGACTGCCTCCTGGGGTAGAAGTGACCCGCCGCTTTCTGTGTCCCCACTTCCTAGAGAGCATGCCTGAGGGACTTAGAGGTGTGTCTTCATGTGTCCTTTGGTCCCAGTCTCCTGACTCTGACACATGGACCACATCTCCTTCTAGAAGGAACCACTTGTTCTCCATCCAAACACCTCAGAGTAGGCTAGCTCGCCAGCACACCTGACCTGAGGGCAGGCTGGGGACGAGCACCCCTGGGCTGTGGGGTCACAGTCAAACAGGCCATCACTGTCACCACCTCTGCCTTGATTTGGGGAGACTGAGCCTGGAAGTTTTCCTTGCTCCTATCAAGCTTGGGGGACCCCTGGCCCAGGGTGAGAACCCCTGATGAACAGTCACACAAAAGAGCATTATTTCTAGTAAGTCAGGGGTCCCTGAAAGGCCCCCCCCCAAACACATTCATTATCCCATGCACAAGATAATATGTGGTTCTGGGGGAGAAACCCAAAGCCATACAAATAAAACCTGAGGGCAGGGTCTCCACAGCTAAACCACCAAGCAGGAGCGATCACACCATAAAAAAGTGGGAAGTGATGGGGTGGGACCGGGCTTAGTGGAGGCCAGAAGCTGTGCTTCCTGCCTCTCTGGTCCTTTCTGGTCCCCTCACGTGAGATAGGACTAGCCTCAGCCCCGGGCCACTGCCATAGCTGGTGGGGAGCCAGAGGGGAGCAGGACCCAGATCCAGGTTTCCAGGGCTGAGGAGATGCCTAGGGGGATGTGTGAGTGCGGGAGGGTGTGCGCCGGCAGGGAGGGGAGCTGGTGTGGGGGGCAACGTCGGGTGAAAACTGGTGCAGGCTGAGTGGACAAAAAGGGAAGTCTTGTCTTTGAGTCGAGCCCAGGGAGCAGAAGAAGAAAAAAGGAGCTCTTATTGGTGGTTGTCAAGGAGATGGGGCTTGGGGTTTGCTGAACTTTCTTCCCTTTTAGCGTCCTGCCTGGAGCTGAGAGGGGCCATTTATTTCCAACAGCGCCTCGCGGGCGGTCTGAGCCAGGCTCCAAGGCCGAGGGCGTCAGGTGGAGACCCCAGGGCAGGCCCAAGCAGCTCTGATGCTCCTCCCGCCCCGGCCGCCGCCCGCCGGCCTGTCACCGGGAGGCCCAGGCCTCGCATTGGCAGACAGCAAGCCTCGCTGGCCAGGGCAGCCCTGCACGGTGGCGGTGGCGGTGCCCTCCGACTGCAAGTGGTCTGTCAGCCACCGCGTTGTCGCGGCCGTCCCAGGACAAGCGCACTTAAGGACCACTGCCCTTTGGAGAGCGGTAGAAAGTTCATTTGCTTCGAACGCACATTTTGAAACCATCTCCGCGAGTTTTTCAAGTCCAGCTTGTTGGATGCTGCCTGGGCAGCGCTTGGCACCCAGTAGGTTCTCAGTAAACGTCGTCAGAAGGGCCCCCGGACAAGGCATTTCCTTCACTGCTAATGAATGCCGCGGGGCCCTTCGCGACCTCCGAACGCCCGTTCGAAAGCCCCCTCCTCTCGCTCCGGCGTGCTAGAGCTGGGAGACGGGGTGCTGCCCCCAGAGGGGCGGCCACCCTGGACGACGGGGGCTAGGGGTGGGGTCCCTCCGAGCGAGGCAGGGCGAAGACCCCGCACCCGCAACCCCGCGAGCCGGCTCGGGGCCCCCACCCCCCACCTGCCGCCCGCCCCGAGGGAGGGGCGGCTCCGGACGCCCCCCCGCCCGCCACTCCCCCGCGGGCCGGCGCCCCACGTCCATTGGCCGTCCGCGCGGGACGCCCCGCCCCCTGGGGCCGCGGGCCAATGAGCGCGCGGCTGTCAGCTCGTCAGCCGCGCCGGCTCGGTGGCTCGGGAGCCCGAGCGGTGGCCGTACAGCCTGCAGCGAGCAGCGCTTGCGGAGCGGCCGGTCGGTGGGTCCCACGCCCCGCACGCCCGCACGCCCGACCGGGCCCGGCCCGCGGCGATCATGGGCGCGGCGGCCGTACGCTGGCACTTGTGCGTGCTGCTCGCCCTCGGCACGCGCGGGCCGCTGGCTGGGGGCAGCGGGCTCCCAGGTAAGCGCCGGGCCGGGGGCGGCGGGCGCCGGGGGCAGAGGCGCGGTCCCAGCGGGCCCCCGCCCGCGCCGTCGGAGGCCCGGCCCGCGCCGCCCCGCGCCCGCTGTGCCTCTTCGCAAAGTAACTTCTGAGGCCGATCGGGGCGCCCCCTCCCCGCAGCCGGGCTGGTCCGGGGCTCCCGGAGCCCAGAGGGGGCCGCAGCAGGGGCGGGGTGGGCTGAGGCCCGGGGAGGGGAAGCGTGAGGGCGGGAGGAAGAAAGAAAGCGCCGTGGCTAGCCGAGGGGCACCCCGCGTGCGGACCGAGGCGGGGCGGGGACCCCGGAGCGGAGAAGGGGCTCCCCAGGGAAGAGGGGAGCGGGCGAAGGAAGGCCAGCGAGGAGACGGGAGGAGGTGAGGAGGGAAAAGAATGGACAGAAAGAGGGAGGGGATAGAGGGACAGACGGACAGTAAAGGAGGTTTAGAGGGAACAGACAAAAGGACACAGGGAGAAGCCGGACACAGGGTAGGAGAGGGAACCGACGTCCCAGGAGAAAGGAAGGAAGCCAGTGGAGGGAGAAGGAGGCAAAGGGACGCGGGGAGGAATAAGACAGATCAAGGGAGGGGACGCGCGACTGGACCACCCCACGGAGAAAGGAGGAGAGGTGGAGACAGATGGACACCACAGAAAGACCGGAGGATGGGAAGAGGGGCACACTGGGACGGGGACAGGGAGAGAGGAAGGGTGAGATGCCTGGCAAGACAGACATGTGGACAGTCAGGAAGGAGAGAAGACGGGTAGAGAAAGAATGCAGTGGCCACCCAGAGCAGACCACAGGCACGGGAAGGAGGTGAATGGGACCCAGAGGGAGGCTGACATGGACCTCAGTGATGTGGACATCTGTAAAGAGAGGCAGGAGACACAGGAGGGGAGCGGCCATGGTCAGGGCAGGCAGACAGCAGAGGCGAGGTGGGGGTGCCAAGTGGCCGCCACAGGGACTCTGCCTCCCTCCCTGTCTTGTCCTCTCTTGTTGCCTGAAAGGGGCTCCCAGGCAAGGCTGGAGTCACACTCTCTCCTCGTGTCTTCAGAGGGGCTTTCTCCCTGGGCAGGGGTCTTGCCTGCCCTCCATGGAGCTGGGTCCCATGCAATCTGTCTTTGGTGTGGGGTCTCTTCCTGGGAGTGACACCCTGCATGAGGGTGCCAGACATTTATACTCCACAGTGGAGGGAGGTTTTCCCATGGGCCTATCTTCCAGGAGCTGGGCTTTGTTGCCTGTGACCCCAGTGTGTGTGTGGGTCTCTCCCAAGTTTTGGAGTCTGTTGCCTCTGTGTGACCATTCCCTGTACCTCTCTCTTCACCCACCTCTCCCTCCTGTGTCTTTCTGTCTTGCTCTGTGTCCAGTCTCCTGCCCTCTTTTTCCCCTCTGAGGAAGCCCAGTGACTGAAATCCCAGCAGTTGGTCCCCAGCATAAGAGAACCATAGTCAAGGCGGGCAGCCTGTGCCGGAGTGCATGATGCCCTGCGCAGGGTTCTGCCGCCCAGGCCAGGAAGAGCATGTGGCCAGAGGAAACTGTGCGCACAAAGCCCTGGCCTGGGATCGCTTGCCCTCGCCTTGTCCCCCACCTAAGGTCATGTTTGTTACGCGGTGTGTTGGCAGACAGCCCCACCCACCCCTTGCCAACATGATCTGTGTGCCCAGGTGGGAGATGGGGGCTAGAGGTGGGCACCAGGCACAAGAGCCCCAGGCAGTTTCCTGTCCCTCATGCCCATGCTCTCACCCTTGGGAAGCAGGAAGAGCTATACCTGTGACCTGATGCCCCTGCTTGACTGCTCCCAGAGGTGGCCCTGGTCATTGGCCCTGGCCTGTGACTGCCTTCCAGCTCCCTTCCCTACTGCCCTGGGGCAGATGTGGAGGGTAGGCCGCCACCTCAGCAGATCCTGCCACCCTCAGAAGTGATGCTTGTGTGTGTGCGCACACGCGCATGCGTGAGGTCATTCTGTTGTGTTTCAGTTTGATGCCTCTCTTGTCCCAGGGGTGAGCTGGAACCTTGGGGGCTGGGGCTGAAGAAAAGGAGTCCTGCAGGGGTAGGGGGTATTGCTCAGAGACCCCCTGCATGCAGATTTACAATCCAGATGCCAGCCAGGGAAGTAATTCAAAGTGGGCATTTTGGGGGACCAGAAAAAACCTAGGACGAGTCCAGAGGCAGGAAGAGGCAGGGATATTCCACACTTTCTCTGGCTCTCCTGGGTCCTTCTATCTGTCTGCCTTCCATCTATATTTTCTTCATAGCCAGCTGGCTGTGACATGTCCCCAGGAGAGCTTGTTCTGTGTCAGTCTAGTGTCTCCCTAATGAGCTAGCAGCCTGTAGCACCTTGCTGGGTGCTCTGGCCCCTCACCTAAACCCAAGGACTTGCCTGTGCCCCCGGGTCCTCTCCCTGTGTGTGTGTGAGAAAGTGTGTTCAGGTGCATGCACGGGAGCTAGTTTGCATCATGTTCCTAATGAGGGAGGTGTGTGTGTACCTTGGGGGCTGAGGTGGGGAGTGCCAGGAGTCCTCTGAACCCAGGCTGAACTTGAATCTGGAAGTCGGGCTGTGAGAACCAGGTTCCCACCTAGGTTTCTGAGGAAGGGAAGAGGGGAGGGGGATCAGAAGCACCTACAAGCCTGCCTTAGCCTAGTTGAAGGTCAGTTCTGCCCCTGGACTCCAGTCTGGGAGTGTGGAAGCCAGATAAGTAGCCCACATAGCTACAGCCTTGGGTTGGTGGGATCTGGTGCTCCCTCCCTGCAGGAGTTCTTGGGGGTGGTCTCTGCTCACTGCCTTCCCACCTTGGGTTCCCCATCTGGGGGATTTGAACTCCTCCGAGGACCCTTCTGGCGCTAAATTCTAGAATAAGGAGAGTGGAGGCGGATTGGAGCCATGTTTGTAGGGAGAGCAAGACACACGGAGTTGTCCCTGATCCTCAATTTCCCCATCTTTTTAGTGGGAATAACAGCTGAGCTTAGAGGAGTCATGAAAATCAGTGAGCCCAAAGGTATCGGTAGCAGTATGCCTGCCCAGAGCGGCTTCCAAGGATGCTCCCAGATTGTCATGTGGCAACTGTGATTGTCAACTACCTCCATGATCAGTAGAAGGGCTGGGGCAGGAGCTCCTGCCATCGCCAGGGGCTGCTGCTTACCCAACCACACTCCACCTGCTGCTCCTCCACCCACAGGGACAGTGGACATAGACGAGTGCTCAGAGGGAACAGATGACTGCCACATCGACGCCATCTGCCAGAACACACCCAAGTCCTACAAATGCCTCTGCAAGCCAGGCTACAAGGGGGAAGGCAGGCAGTGTGAAGGTGAGTCTACCCAGCCCTCTTGGTCAGACCCCGCGCCCGCCAGGGCCCAAGTAGGGGGCAGATGTCATCCCTGGTAATGCCAGCCAGGACTGAGCCAGCAGCCCTGCTGCCATGGGCGTGGGCAGCGCAGCCTCCTCCCAGCCTTCTCCTCCTAGGAAGCAGTGGCTTCCCTGGGGGGTGGAAGTTGGAGTCGCAGGGTGCCTGATTCTCACCCGGTTTTAGACTATTTTATTTTATGATTTTTAAGAAATTAAGGGGAAGCATCTTATATTTGTTTGGTATCTGTCCCTGACTAGATGTGGGGGTGAGAAGAGCCTGGGGCCCCCTACTCCTCCTTGGTTCCTAACTCCAAACCAAAACCACCTGCATGGCCTGAAGCTCTCCCAAGGGGCTACAGTGCCCTCCACAGTGGGAACTGGCTCAGGTCTCCTGGCTCAGGCTGCTGAGCTTGGGCAGAGACTCTGGATTGTACCGTTTTGTCTGTCTGTCGAGCCTCTCCTCCCTGCCCTGGGGTGCTGTTTGAAGGTCTAGCGCTGGCACTAGAAACTGGCTTCCTTCAGGCTGAACACCCAAGAGAGAAGAGCACCCTTGAGTGGGGCGCGGTGGCGCACGCCTGGAATCCCAGCAGCTGGGGAGGCTGAGGCAGGAGGATGGCGAGTTCAAAGCCAGCATTGGCAACTCGGCAAGGTCCAAGAAACCTAGTGAGACCCTGTCTCAAAAGTAAAAAGTAAATAAATGAATAAAAAGGGCTGGGATGAGGCTCAGTGATTAGGCACCTCAGGGTTCAATCCCTAGTACAAAAAAAAAAAAAAAAAAAAAAAAAAAAAAAAAACAAGGCGCAGCCTTGGCAGTGTTGGGAACTAGAGCTCTCTGGGGCAGATGGAACCTTTAGTACCATCACCATGAGGGTCTGGGGCAGAGCTTGGCCTGGTCGGCAGGTCCTGGAAGCAGCTCTCGCCATGACTGATGTGAAGTCATTGATCCAAATCCTCCCTGTCTGCTGCCATCGCACAGGTGAGGAAAGAGGCACCTTTGACAATGTCCCCAAGTTTCACAGTGACATAGCAAGGACTGAAATCCAGGCCTTCTAATTCCCACTCAGCCAGTCTCTAGCGTCTCTTTTTCTTCTCCACAAGCCCTGCCAGCTTAGCCTTTCAAGGTGTGAGGTTTGTGTCAGGAACACGCACGGGAACCCACAGGGGGTGCTGCTCTTTCTGTACCAGGCTCTGCAGGGGCCAGAGTTATAAAGCAGACGTGGCAACACCACCTTCACATGCTCAGGTTGTTTATCCACCTCATTTAGTGAGCATCTGCTTAAGGCCGAGTGCTGGGCAGATGAGGTCTTCCTGGATCATGCCCAGTGTGGGAAAATCCCTGGCTTACTCGGGGCCTGAAGCTGAAGAGGGGAAGCTGGTGCCTTCCCACCAAACTGCGGACAGAGCCAGGCTGACAGTAGAGAAGGCAGGTCACAGGCAGGAGGTCGAGAGGGACGGGCTGGCCCCACTGCCGGCAGCGCCTGGAGGTTAGCTCAGTGGTTCAGGTGTGTGGCCTTGTGTGACCACTTCCTGACCCTCTGCTGGGCGCCCCAGACCCAGTGCCTTGCAAAAGGAAGGCCATGGTTGGCACCCCCAACTCCCATCCTCTCTGCCCACCTTAAGCTACTGACTGGGCCTCTTCCTCTCCCAGCCTAGACCCTCGCTGCCATCCCCTCCTTGCTCAGAGGCCCACATTTTTTTCCTCTCGCCTATTCCCCCAAAGCCTTTCAGAGTCCAGTTGAGCTCCCCACTTCACCCCAGGCCTGAGCGAGGGGTCTGACTCCAGCTCCGGCTCTTGCTGGCTCTGTGGGCCTCGTTCCTCCTGGGCTCCACGGGGAGGTCGTGTTGTCCCTCTGATGTGAGGAGGAGGCTGTGCCCTTGCTGCCGGAGCTACTAGTGCCTCCCGGCCTTGCCAGGGCTCCAGCCTCTGCCCTTCACTTCCTGAAACGTTAAACCCAACACTCACGCGCTGGGATCCTTGGAGTTTCTGAGTCGGTTTCTCTCCCATGCCAGGAGCTCCTGTCTTCTTTTTGTGTCCAGGATAAATCTAAAGGTGAATCACTCTGTAATTTGCCTCCTCCAGGAAAGCTTCCCTAATAACCTCCTCTCTCTGTTACACATACGCATGCGTACACACACACACACACACACACACACACATTAAGTACCCATTATCTTCCCAGAAGCCCCTGGGCTTCCCGTCATTGCTTTTCTGACTCTGGGTTATAATGAATGATTCCTCCCCCAGCGAACCAAGCACAGGCTTGGTGTTGGGGCTGTCACACGGAAGCTGTCAAACTCAGCTCACGCTGAGCGCCTCAGTTATAGAGAGCCTGGCACAGCAGGGGCTTGCTGGACATGTTGGTCTGAGTTGGCTCTCGATGGCCCAGGCTGGAGCCCTTTCTGGACCAGCTGCCTGTGAGAGAAAGCGTTGGCTGGGAAGCGTGGAGCACGGGGTGTCTGGGGGTCTTCTTCCTGCCACGTCATCTTGACCCTGCGTCATGCACAAGAGCTGGGAGAGGCCTGGCCTCTGCATGGAGAGGTAGGTGGCTGCAGCCACCTCTGAAGTAGACATTTGGGGGGTGGCTTGTCCTCCCAAGCCTGTTCTCCTTTAGTTTTTTTTTTTTTTTTTTTTTTTTTTTTTTGGTACCAGGGATTGAACTCAGGGGCCCTCGACCACTGAGCCCCATCCCCAGCCCTTTTTTGGTTTTTATTAGAGACAGGGTCTCACTGAGTTGCTAAGTGTCTCACCACTGCTGAGGCTGGCTTTGAATCTCCTTTAGTTTTTTAAGCCAAAAATACCCCCTGCCACCGCTGGTCCTGGAGCCTGAGACACAGTACAGTGTATTGGGGACTCGCCTGCCTCGTGGCCTGGCTCACTGTGGGCCTCAGTATACAGTATGTGCTCAATATGCAGATGAAGGTGTCACTACCACCACTACCACCACCACCCTCTGTTCCCCCTACTTCTCAGAGGGGCCGCAGGCTCTGCTGCAATTAGGAACAAGGAAGACCTTTGACTCCTGCGTGCCACAGAGGTGATGTCCTGGTCCTGTCTGCTCCTGCCCTCCAGGAGCCTGCCGGCTCGGGGTGCAGTGCGGGCTGATGTTATTTACCAGTGGACATTCTTGTCAGCAGGTTAAGGATAGTACAGGGGCGTGCACTGTAATGGGCCTCATCCGCGGTGCATAGAGTGACTGTCAGGAGCAAAGAGCAGGATGCCATTTGGTCACTTGCTCCCTATACCCTCATGAGTGAACCCTACGTGCTGGTGTGGGTTCCAGGGTCCTAAGTGGACCCTGTCCTACTTGCATGAGGTATTCGCATTCCTGGGGACCACCCATGGTTTCTCAGTTGGTACTGACACATCCTGCCGGAGCCTTCACCCAAGGACCACCGAACCCCCACTGGCTTCCCCTGGGGGACCATGCAGAGACTTCCGGGGACTTGGAAACCACCTAGATGCTCATCTCCTTGCTTTGCAGATGGGCAAATGGAGGCCTGCAAGGGTGGGGGTCCAGTGGGGTTGGGACAGGAGCCCAGGTGTGGTGGGCCATGTCCCTACGCCATGTCGGTAGGTGACTATGACCCATCTGTCCCTTTCTGCTCCAAGAGGAGGAATGAATAGTCCTTATTCAGCGAAAGCAGAGAAGGTAAAACATGGACTCAGAGCCCGACTGCATGGGCTCAAATCTGGCCTGGGTAGCCTGGGCAAGTCACTTAACCTCCACTTGTTTATCTGTAAAAGGGGCACACCACTAGTTCCTGTTTCATAGAGTTTGAGGATTAAATGAGCTAATGCATTAACAAGACTGTAATATCACCTGGCACATAGGACATCCCATATAAGTGCCAGCCGCTGTTACTGAGGTCATGATATTGATGGTGGTGGTGATGATACAGGTGCTGTTGCTGTTGATAGTGATGATAGTGGTGATGTTGCTAATGGTGGTGGTGATGTTGATGGTGGTGATGAAGATGGTCATGGGGATGGAGATGGTGGAGATAATGGTGGAGGTGGTGATGATAGTGATGATGAAGATAGTGATGGTGACATTGATGGTGAAGGTGGTGGTTTTGGTAACCGTGATGTTGACAGTGATGTTGATGAGTGTAAGCTACCTGGTACCGTAAACCGGGAGGAAAAACTCTCGGAGGCAGAGTATAGCTTTTGCTACTTTTACTTCTACTTTCTTAGAGCTTAGAGAGGGAAAGAAAGATTTTTCTTCTTAGCTTAGAGTTAGAGAAAGACTAGAGCTTCTTTCTTCTCTCTTCTTTCTTCCTTCTTCTGTCTTCTGTCTTCTGTCTTCCTCGGGAGCCTCGGCCTTACTCTGACCAGTCCTCTGGAGCCTCGGCCTAACTCTGGCCAGTCATTACTTCTTCTATCTGGTTTCTCTTCTGTAACCGCTCTGCCTACGTTCTGGCCGCTCTGATTCTTCTGACCGACCGAGTGACTGCCCGGCTGACTGAATTCTCCGTTCTCCTAACTCGGACCGCTTTCACCCGGTTATATACCTTCAGGTTTGCGGGTGCCTACAGGTGCGTCACATACATATCAGGTGGAACCCATGGCTTCCAGCTAGCTGCAACAGCCCTTCCTAATTAGGGCTCCTTCAGATGAGGATCTCTTTGATATTAGTCATCCTTATCATGTTATGTTGATGAGTGTAAGTCAATAATCATAATGTTGTGATCAAAATCTAAACAGAGGTAAAGGTTTGTCTTTTTCCAATAATCTCCAGGACGTAAAATGGCTGGGAAATGAGACCTGTTGTTTCCTTGACTGTATGACTCCGTGCTACATCCATTTCCCCATAGCGACATGTGGGCCTGCGACATCTGCAGATGACCATCTATCTAGAAGATGCAAGTTAAAAACACACAGGCAGGCTTTCCTACGTGCGCCTGAACCCACGTCAGGAGTGCAAACATGCTCCCACCTTCCTTACTGCAGACATCAGTAATTGGCCCCCACACGCTCCAGGTGGTCATTTCCAGGGTTGATGAAACCCATTTTCCCCCCCTGGGCTGCTGCATCTGCAGGCTCTGAGCTGGAGTGGGGTTCTGCAGAGGTCAGAGTTTTGGAGGATGAGTCGCCATCCTACACATCTCATAGACTTTGCTGTTTACTGTGATGAACACAGAGGCTGGATTCTCAGTGAAGCCTGCCCCGGGAGCGTGGCTTCCGCGATCTCCCTGGTTCTTCATGGGAGACAGAGCCAGGTGGTGGGAAGCCTGACATGGGGCTGTGTGAGCCTCTTCTGTCCTTCACGGTGTCACTGTGGAACTTCTGCTGGTTGTGAAACCCTCGTTAGCAAACTCAGCACCAGAGGCAACCCACCCGCATTCTGGGAAGAGCTACACTTTTCTTTCTTTTAGTTATAGATAGACACAATATCTTTATTTTATTTCTATGTGGTGCTAAGGATCAAAGTCAGGGCCTCACGCATGCTAGGTAAGCGCTCTACCATGAGCCATAATCCCAGCCCTAAGAGTTGCACTTTTAAGACCATCTTGCTGTGTGGTGGGTGGCCTCCACATGGGCAGCCACTGTGAAGCTGTGTCCTGGGCTTAATGCCGGCAGGGGCTTGCTGTAGCCAGACAGAGTTACCTTGGCCAGCTAGGTAAGGCTCTGAGAGAGGCAGGGCTCATGTGAGTGTCTCCTTGGCAATTTGCATCTTTGCAGAATCTGAAGTTGAAAGAAACTTCAAAGGGCAGCCAGGGCCACCCCTGTGTCCACAGGTGACCGCTGCTCTCTTTGCCCTCTAGGGACCTGTATATACCTGTTTTAATCCAGCCACGCTATGTTCATGTTTTCCTGGGTTTACTCTTGGAACGTGAGTCCCTTGAGGGGAGGGTTTGTGACCTGTTCTGCCCCCCTCCCTGAAACCCAGCAGGTGTGGAGGGCATTTGTTAGGGGAAAGGGCAGGCAGGTGTGTCCCCAAGGACACCTCCTCTAGGAAGCCTTCCCTGGTTCTCCAGACAGGTGAGCAATATTCCAGGGGCTCCCCTCCTCGGAGCCCCTGCCATCGTGGTGGTGCTGACCTATGTGGCTTCCCTGGAGCCAGGCCAGGGCTGAAGTTACACACAGTGCTGGAGGCACCAGGAAAGGCCTCCCGGAGGCCTCACGAACTCTGAAGATTTACAGATAAGGAAATTGAGGCCCGACAGGGGAGAGGACTAGGCTAAGGATAGCTGGTGTGTCCAGACAGGTAGAAGAGTTCACCTGAGGACACTGGCCAGTCTCCAGTCAGGTGGCCCCAGCTAAGGCAGCAGGGCCTGGATTCCAGTCCACTCAGCCACGGGTTTCTAGCTGCGGGCAGGGCCCCAGCAGTCTGTCTGAAAGCAGTGGGGTAGGGGTCTCTATGGAGTGACAGAGGACACGACAGAAACCCTTTCCTTTTCACATGTCCCCTTTCTTGCTGCTGCCAGCTTGTTTGACTCAAGTTGTGAATGTGAGCCGTTGGAATCTCATTGCTGGGTGCGGCAGGACAAGGGTGCCCTGGCTCAGCCTCACACTGCTCAGCCACGTAGACTCTGTGGCTTGCTAGTCCTTCCCTTCCCCGGCTTGCCCAGTGCTCTCCTTCCTTAGTTGTTCAAACTCACCAGTGCCTTCTTACCTCAGGGCCTTTGCACATGCTGTCTACCCGTCCCCTTCCTTTTGCTGAGCCTGTGCATCGCCAGCTCACTGGACTCTTTGGGTAGGGGCCAGCCTTGTGCTGGCCTTCTGGTCTGAATTAGCCAGGCCTGTTTGTGCTCATTCTGCTGGAGGGGCAGGCTGGGGTGAGGAGGGGGCACTTCATCCCCTTAAATGCTTCAACTCATTTAACCTTAATTGCCTTGTTTTCATAGACATTTGCTGAGGAAAAGGACCAAATTATAGCTTGAATTGGGTCTTACTAATCTTAATTAAAAGCTCTCGTTTATAATCAGGACCAGGCCTCAAACGAGGAGCAAACCGCCCTCAAATGGCTTGTTTAAATCACTAAGCCCCTTTTGCTAATCACTGTTTAGTCTGAACCAACAGCGCACATCACCCCCTCTGTGTGTACCTAATTTTTTAAACCACTTATTTAAGTGGTTTATTCCATTTGCAAGTTCCAACACAGGCCTTTCCCAAAATGCTATAATTAAAACTCTTGGGGGGAAATAAGTTTTTGTTTTGGCCATAGCATTTAAAATATATTACTATTTTCCTCTTTTTGTGTGTGAAAAGGAAAAAATGACAACCTTATGGCCATCAGAGATCACAAAATTAGCATGTATGTAATGAATGTAAATAGTCACTTCCTGAATTTTATATCCCCGGGGCCTGCTTGTCAATCATGGCAGTTAGGTAGATTACAGAGCATGTTATTAAAGCGTTTTGACAGAACTCCTAATAACATACCCAGTGATCCATTTAGTTTAACATCAGAAAAAAAACTTCAAACCAATTGGCCTTCCTAGGGAATAATGTCCGTGACCTTATTAAATCATTTTCATCATTATTGCTGCACACTTTATTGAAACTCCAGACAAAATTCCGCTTTGGGGGTGGCCAGGAAGGGCCTGGGGAGGCAGGCTTCAGGCAGGGGCGGGGGGATTCTCCTTCAAGTCTTAAAGCATGCAGTCACGCAAGCTAACGTGTGCTCTGCCTGAGATGGAAACCCAAGTCCTGCAGACCAGCAGGCAGGAAGAAGTTGGATGCGATTTAAAGCTCCAAGTTGCTGTCAGCTAGCAATTAGGCAGCGTTGCTTGCGACGGGTCCCAGCTCCACAGCAGAGGTTAGGCCACTGGAGCGTCCTTACAGCCCATGTCCATTTTTAGAAGAATAAATTGGAAATGAAGCTCATGCCTATTGGCATTTAAGTGTTGGAGGCAAGGTCACCTCTCTGGGCCTCGGTTTGCCCATTGATGAAACGTGTACCCTGGACTGGATTCAGGGAACCATCAAAAATGTTTGCTGAGCACCTACTCTGGGCCAGGCTTGGTGCTGGGGCTGAGGCCTGTTTCCTGCCCTTGACCTCACTGGTTAGGTGGAAAGACAAAGCGACAGCAGGGTTTGGAATGCAACGAAAACAGAGAAGACTCAGTGGAGGCAAAGGAGAGAGGAAGGGAAGGACTTGGGGAGGGCTCCTCGGAGGACGTGCCTGGTTAGGAGAGCGAGCAGAAGCAGGTCTCTGACGTGCCCTCCAGCTCTGGTAGGGGTGAAAGCATTTGTAGCCGGAAGGATTCAGAAGTGTCTTTATCTTGAGGCCTGGTTTCCGTGTCGCCCTACCTAGAGCAGCGGCACCTGCCTCGCAGAATGTGCATGCGGTCTGAATAGAGGCTTGGGGAGGGTGGGGGTTCTCTGCCCCTGCCTCCCGCCCTTAGTATCTCCCAGCTCCCCAGGCAGCAGCCCCTCTCTGCCCCCTTCCGCCGGCCCTCTCACCTCCTCTTGGCCGCTTCTCATTACAGTGGCTGTATTTGTTTTTCCATCTGAGGAATGCTAACCAGAAAAAAAAAAACCATTATTTCTAAGAAAATAAACTGAGGGCTTATTGGCCTTTGAATGCTACTGAAATGGATGTTGGCCTTCCCCAAAGGCCTTGAGACAAAGAGGGCCTGGAGCCTCGTGTGAGCAGGCAAGGTCAGGGGGTCTCGGAGGGTGCTCTGAAGGGGTCCTCCAGATGGGCCAAGGCTGCCGCCTCTGGGAGGAGGAAGGGTATGACATCAGCTGCCACCGGGGACTCTGGCCTGGGTTAACAGCTGCTGGGGTTGATCTCGCTCCGCTCTCCAGGATTCCCAGGATGCAGCCCGCTCTCCAGCCCTCCCAAGCCTCTGTCTGTTCTGCCCCTTAGGCCGAGGGGTAGAGAGCTGAGAGTGGCCATGGAGACCTGGCTTCCCAGCCTGAGTGGCCTGAGGCAGGCCTTCGCATATGGACTGCCAAGTTCAGAGGAGGGCAGGCAATCCCGGCACCTCGAAGTGCCCGCTGTGAGCAGCTCCTGACTCGGGTGTTTTTCACCTTGGTGGGGCCAAATGCTGGCTCAGCCTTTGGGGGCAGCAGGGGGTGTGTGTGTGCACACGTGCGCGTGCGCTTCAGCTGAGGTTAGCCACCCGACCCTTCCCACGGCCAGGCTGTGGGTGGCCAGAGCTCTCCTGAGGCCGTGTTAGTCTAGCTCATTCCTTCCCTCCACCTGAGCTGGTAGCTCCTTGTGGCCAGGGTCCAGGCTGAGGGCAAGGGACCTAGGGAAAGTGTTGGCACAGAAGAAAGCAGGCGGGTACTTGACCCCCGATAAGGATCACGGAGCCCATCCCTGACGGGAAGGTGAAACTGGAACCAGCCTGCTTGCATCTCAAGTTTGGCTTTGCCTCTCTCTTGCTGGATGATGCTGGGCAAGGGTCTGAAGCTCAGTTTCTTTTTCTTTCTTTCTTTTTAAATTTTTTTTTTTAGTTGTAGGTGGACACGATACCTTTATTTTATTTATGTGGTGCTAAGGATCGAACCCAGGACCTCACACATGCAAGACGAGCGTTCTATCGCTGAGCCATAGCCCCAGCCCCTCAGTTTCTTTTTCTAGGAGATAAGGAGAGTTGAGGCCTTTCTACCTGGGTCATAGTAAGAGTGAAGCCATTTGCCATCAAGGTGGTCCTGGTGTGGAGTTGCCACTACTTTTATTTTTATTACTATTGGAAAGAAAGGGAAAGAAGTCCAACAGCACCAGGCCAGTCAGGCCTGCAGTCTGAAGGCGGAGGGAGGGAGGAAGCCTGAGCCACAGTCCTGAGTTCAAGCCATTGTCAGCCCTGACTTGCTGATGACCTTAGTCCTTAGTCCCTCTCTCCTGGACCTCAGGTACCCCTTTTAAATGCCCAGGACAGTGAATCGGAGGAGCTCTAGGACCCCAGCTCACCAATTCCAAGTGGTTATTGGGTTTCCCTGCAATTTCACATTCCTGATTCGGGGCTGCTAATTTCAGAGCACCCCTGACGGCCTGCGGTTTGGGTCTGGGGCATCTTTCCTGTCCTTCCCAAAGGAGATGGGAGAGTGACCAGGCCTGTTCTCCGTAGGAGGGAGGAGCATGGGGCCTCAGCATGAAGCCAGCAGAGCCCTGGGGTTCCTTTCACTCCATCTCAGACAAGCAGCAGGTCAGTTTCCCATGACCAGACTGTGTCCACGTGTTGCCGCCTGAAGCGATGGACGCTTGGAGCAACGAAGCCGTGGGAAGAAGTTTAGAGGCGAACTGGAAACAAACAGCTTTTTATTCTGATAACTTTTCTCTCTGGCTCTAACAATGACTTTAACACGCACCACACACACCACCAAAATGGCGCAGACCCGATCAGCAATCTAGCTCAAGTCCCGCGAGATCTCAGGCCAAGTCCCGTGAGACTACGGAAGGCGGCAATGCCCAAACATATCCTTGGCCCGTAGTCAACCGCAATCTTAGCCATCTCCCCAAAGAGGGCTCCTGCATCCATGTCCATTATGTCCATGTCCTGATGCCAGGACTCAGGAACAGCCCCCAGTGCAGGGTTAGGGTGTTGAGAGAGAAAGGAAGTAATTAGTGGGTTCAGATCCTGTTGGTTTGATGGGGACCCCTCCCTGGTCCCTGGGAGCCATGCACCTCACCATGAACCTGGGCTGAGCAGGTAACATTGAGGTCAGTTCAAAGTAAGCATCCTGTGGTCTCCCCGCATCCAGGCTGATCCCCGATGACCCAGCCAGCCCAGGGGTAAGAGCAACGACAGCATTAACTTGTTTTTTTAAAAAATATAAACAACTTCATTGAGATATAATCCACATACCATACAATTCACCATACAAGTCAGGGTCTCTTAGCAAATTCAGAGTTGCTTTTCAGCACAGTTAGTTTTACAGTCTTCTTATTACTTGCCAAAGGAAGCCCATACTTCTTAGCCATCACCCCCAGCTGCTCCTCCAGGCCGCTAGCCCCTGAGGCCCTAGGAAACCACTAATATGCTTTTGTCTCCATAGATCAGCCTTTTCTGGTGCCTTCATGTTAATGGAATCATAAAACACGTGGTCCCTTGGACTGAGACAGCATTACCTTTTAGTTCAGGCAGCCTAATCAATTCCTGGATCCTCTTATATTGGCTGTGTGGTCTTGGGAAGGGCAAGCAACATCGCTGAGTCTTTGCTGCCAAGTGAAGCTGTGAGCACCCAGCTCACGGGGTGGTTGTACACGCAGGGCCTACATCTTGCCTCATGTTATAGGACTCAGTCAACAGAGGCTACAGTCAGCTGCATGTTCATTCACTTAATGTCCTGTACACTTTTGCTGAATACCTTCTGCCAGGTTTTCAGGCTTAAACTGAACAGGACATGGTTCTTGTCCCCATGGGCTTGCAACATCAGAGGTCACAAACGTAAGCAAATGAGAGTATGATGATGTCTATTGGTGGGGGTATGAGGCCCAGGGTGGGCCGAGGGGTCGTGTCTACCAGAAGATGGGTAAGAGCTGCAGAGGCAGCGACACTGGAGCTCGGTGGGTAGGTGATGGGACAGGGGTAGGGGCTCCAGGCAGAGGGAACAGCTTGAGCAGAAGTGTGATGGCCCAAAGCCACGTGGCAGACTGGAAGCTGCCAAGCAGCTGGATCCCATGGTTATCTTGGTTCATGAAGTGGGGTGAGGGGAGCCTTCCTGATTTCTGGCTAGAGCCATGCTCATTGTGTGCGGCTAGGAATGGAAAAGTCTATAGATGTGTGTTGGTTTTGCATGACCTTTGACTTTTGCTGTAATTAACTGCTGGTCTACTTCTGGAATTGTCTCGGCAGAAGGGAAACCTGATCGATGGATGCCAGGGGCGCTCCGAGAACAGGTCTCTTTACTTAGTCCTTACAGACCTGGAGCTTAACCCTGCACCACTGGAGAGTGGGACTTAATCCTTCCTGCTAGGCCGCTGAGAAGCCCTCTTCCCAGAGTGTAATTAGCCAACAAACCGGATTAAGATTTATCCATCAGTGAGGACTCAACTTCCTAAGCCGCGCATCCCGCCCAGACGGCATGTGATCTGAGGAGTGCGTGGTCTCCCCAAAGCAGACAAAGGGAGGCCGTGCTGGTGCCAGGCGAGAGGGGCCTTTGTTAGAACATTCGGGCTTACTGCCTTGGAGGAGTGTCTAGAGAAAGGCCAACTTGAGGGGAAACGAGAAAACATTTTCAGTAATGATCTCTGAAAATGGAGGATATAGTGCTGTAAAAGTCCACATTTTGAAGTTTCCAGTCCTGATTTTCAAGAGAAGACCCGAAAATAGTATTGAAATAAAAAGAGGAGGTATTCTGAGTCACTGCAGAAGAATCTTTTAGAATCTGGACAACATAGAATAAATATATATTTTATAAGGCAGTGAGAATCAATTTTGAATTAAATGAAAAAAATAAAAAGTCCTGTTTGGGTTCCACTCCAGTGATGCTGGCACGTCACCCAGCTGTGGGAGTGTATGTGCGCTGCCATTTTAATATAGGAAAAGTGGAACTGTGTGACCTTTTAAAAATCCCATAATAAGTGGTTCCCCATGCTGGTTTTCTCTGCTCTGTCGGGTGTTGGGAGCTGTCTTCTGTTGCGAATAGAGTTTTCATTAAAAAAAAAAAAAAAATCTCAGATGGGGAAGGAGGGGGGTGGCTGAAAGAGGTTGGTGGGCTTCTCATCTTTAGTGTGGACTTCTGAAAGCTGGTCAGACCTTTTGTCCTGCCCGCCTTCTCTGAGCATATCAAGCTCCCACGCAGGACCACCTTCAATTGCCACTACCCCTCAAGGGTAGGTGCAGATCTTGGAAGTTAAAATAACAACACACATGACATCCTTCCCTTATTGACTTTTTGGAGCATGGAATACTTTTTTTTTTTTTTTTGGTGCTGGTGATTGAACTCAGGGGCACTAGACTACTGGACCACCTCCCCAGCCCTTTTTTGTATTTTATTAGAGACAGGGTCTCACTGAGTTGTTAAGTGCCTCGCCATTGCTGAGGCTGGCTTTGAACTCATGATCCTCCTGCCTCAGCCTCCCAAGTGCTGGGATTACAGGCGTGCGCCACCGCGCCCGGTTGGAATACTTTTTAAAAGTCTTCATCACGTGCCCTGAGGATGTGGTTCCAACAGAAAGAGAGCATGCTTTTAAAGGCAACCACTGTCTGGGGGCTGAGGACAAGATCTCTCTGGTTGTCTGTGTCCAGTCATTGGATGAAGGCCCGCCCTCATCCAAGGTGACCTCATCTGAACTTGATTACATCTGCAAAGACGCTATTTCCAAATCAGATCACATTCTCAGGTGCTCAGTCCTCACTGATGGATAAATCTTAATCCGGTTTGTTGGCTAATTACACTCTGGGAAGGGGGCTTCTCAGCGGCCTAGCAGGAAGGATTAAGTCCCACTCTCCAGTGGTGCAGGGTTAAGCTCCAGGTCTGTAAGGACTAAGTAAAGAGACCTGTTCTCGCTATGTTGAATTGCTTCAACATATCTCTTGATGACACAATGCAACCTGCAGCAGTCCTTTAAGAATGAGCATCTTTGGCCGGGCACGGTGGCACATGCCTGTAATCTCAGCAGCTCGAGAGTCTAAGGCTGGAGGATTGCAAGTTCAAAGCCAGCCTCAGCAAAAGCAAGGTGCTAAGCAACTCAGTGATGACCTGACTCTAAATAAAATACGAAACAGGGCTGGGGGTGTTGCTCAGTGGCTGAGTGCCCCTGAGTTCAATCCCCAGTACCCCCGCCCCCCAAAAAAAACATAAGAATGAGCATCCAGAGCTCTGCCCTGTCCCTGCCTTCCTTTACCTTCTGTGCGCACCCCATTTGCCTGTTCTTTTTCTGACCCTAACAGTTCTTCAACAGATGTCTGAGCCTGGTGAGTGTCTTGGAGGCCTATAGGGCTTCTTCCGGGGGTGGGGGGTGGCTCCTGGATGTGGTTTTTACCATAATAAGTCCATTTGCTTTGACAGAGATTTTCCTTAGTTGGTTTCTCCATTTCTCTTATATATTAAAGAAAGAGGCTTGCATGACTTTTAAGAAACAAAACTTCAAGACACAAATGGGAAATCTGGGAAGGTTTGGTTTGTGAGCAAATGTCCGCCATCCTGGGTGCTGGGGGGTGGGCAAGCTGGCTGCCCCAGAAGCTTGTGGGCACACGTGAGTCCTATGGACTGGAGAGGAACTGATGAGGTTAAGAGATGCTTAGGTCTGGGGGAGCTCTCGGGGCAGATGGAGGGAAGAGACATGAGCAACAAACCTCCTGCACTCTCAACCCATTGGCGTCTACTGTGGCCCACCCTACGGGAGTCAAAGGAAGGAAAAATCTAGAAGTTGTTTCACTGGCTGTTTAATGATCATATATATGCCTTATGGCCATGGTGGTCAAATCATTTATCATCCCAGTAGTGAAAAGAGTGTGGTTAGTAATTACACCCAGACAATAGGCATAAACTCAACCTATGCCAGGGAAATTGAGGTTCATCATTATCCTGATCAGGGTAAGAGACAGCCCTGTTAGGAGACCTGGGGATTCTCAGACCTCATCATTATTGAAACAGCTGGCTTACTTGCATTTTATGGGGTGTGGTAATAGACTGTGTTTCTTTCTTTGCTTTGGCTCAGCCATATTTGTAGGTCACCTTTTGTAATTGTGGTGGAATTACCAGATATATTTCTCTATAGTATCACCAGCTTATTTTATTCATCAACTGTCATTTCTTTTTCTTTGTCCTAATAACTTATTGTTTTTGAAGATCATATTGCATGTATTTTTTTAAGCTTTTTTGGATCGTTGATGTCTGAAGGAGTGGGTAGGTAAATGAGCAAATAGAAATTTGGGTAGATTGATGGATGAAGGTTGGAATGTTGGGTATATGGATGAGTGGGTAGGTGTTAGGATGTGTGTGGTATGTTTGATAGAAGGGTGGGCGTTTGTATCAATGAGTGGGTGGTTAGGCATTTGGATGGATTACTGGATGTGGGGGTGGGTGGATTTTTAGATTAATAGGAGGATGGGAATCCGGCTGAATATTTGGATGTATGAACAGATGTGTGCCTGGATAAATGGATGGGTGCATAGGTGACTGGATGAATGGAGGGGTGGTTAATTTTAGATGATATATTTTAGCCTAAACAGATAAATAGAAGAATGGTTGGATGAGTATTTGTACGGATAGGTTATGGGGTAAGTGGATGGATGGTGGGTGGGTGGCTAAATGGCTTACTGGTTGTTTGAGTAAATGTATAGGCAAGCAACAGGCAGGTATGTGTGTATGGATGGACAGACGGACAAGGAACAAGAGGAAGTACAGATGGGTAAATGGGTGTTTGGATGACTGGAAAATACTTTCTCAGTATATGGCATAAGTATGTGAAGGGTGAAATAATGTGTATAAAGCATTTTGCCAATGACTGGTATGTGATGGACATTCTAACTTACCAGAAAGGATGTGGGCTTTATAGAATGAATGGCCTTTGTTCCAATCCTTGCCCCACAACTTACTATGTGACCTTGAGCGATTGCCTGACCTCTCTACACTTTAGTTTGCACAACCATAATGTACAGTTAAAATACCTATTCCAGAGGGTTGCTGTGAAAAGTAGGAAGGCTGGTGGATCTTTCCAGAGTAGGCCCTGGCTTACTTCCTCCTGAGGTACAGTGAAAGCGAGAGCGAGAGAGAAAGACAGGGAGGGGTGAGAATTCTTTTATCCCAGCATGAAATAAAAGTCCTTTCCCTTAGTCTGATTGATCCAACCTATGTCACGTACATTCCATGGGACCAACAGCAATTGCTAGTGGCACTTGCTGTTTGGATTAGATTGATCAGACTTCACCTCTAGAATTGGACCTGACCAGCTTCCTCTGAGTCACCTGATTGAGGGAAAAGTTTTGGAGCTACTGAGTCTGAGCAATGAGAGGTGATACTCATGGTGGCAGGTAAGGAAAGAAATGACCACTGGGCAACCCGTCACCACGGTAAGGGTATGGAGAAATCACACCTGGTAGCGGATATGAAGAAAATGTGGAAGGAAAACAATATTCACTGTGATGGGGACCCCTGGGGAGTGCAGCTTGTTGAATTAAGTTGGGCTATAGTGCCTTCCCAGTGTGTGCAGATCTAGCCGGGGCGGTGCTTGGACTGGTGTCTGGGGCTCTGGAGACAGGTTGGGGCTTGGAGACCGGGCAGCAATCAGTCTCCCTCTGTGTTATGAACCTCTGCACCCTTTCAATAAACCTATCGTCTTACATCCTCCGTTAATGTCACTAAGCCTGCTACATACCGTGATTAAAATCAGTTCGAATGAGTTCGGAATCGAGTCTGCTTCCCAGGCTGACGTGGATGGCCCCTGCAGGCAGGTGAAGCCTCCCTTCTCGTGGGCCTCTGGAGACCCAGCTCCGCTTGGTGGGCTGGCTGAGTGGGCACCAGGGGTGGGTGACCTTGAGCCAAGTCTCGCCTCTGCTCTGCGGTCTCTGGCCGGCGGGAAGCCGCCTCTGCTGCAGACTGCGCTCCTACCGCCAACTGGTCAGCGGGGGCGGCATGGTGGCGGGGCCTCCGGGCGGCTCCCCAGGCGGTGGAGGAAGCGGCCAGGCTGGCCTTCGGGCCCCTCCGGTCCTCCGCAGGCTGGCGTCACACCCGGCCAAACCCACGGCCTCGAAAACCCCGGTTCTGCGGGCTCAGCTGTCCCTGAGAGGCACTTCCGGTCCTGCTGGGCGCCAGCGCTTCCGGTTCCGGCTGGCTGCGCCACTTCCGCTCCGGCAGCCAGGGCTCCAGAGCAGGGCCACGTGGTTGGAACCCGCCGTGCACCGCCGACCGCCGCCTCAGGGCTCTGGTGCAGTTGGACCAGTGACTGTAGCGCCCACCTCACTGGGGAGAGCGACGGTGTCGGGTTTTGCCAGCAGGACTTGGGTGTGGAAGCAGCTGTGGAATGTCAGCCAGGCCGCCCTCCCTGAGGTGTCCTGGTCTTCCCTCTAGAACTCCAGGGCTGATAGCCTTGGACCCCCGAGAGGAAACGTGGGGAAAGACTTATGGCAGCAAAAAGGGTGACCTTTACAAAGGCTATTGACCATTGTTTAGGAGACAGAAGCCTTTGTTGCAACAAGGAGGCCAGACGTGGAAATCCAGGCACCAGAGGCTGATGTGGAAGGAAACAGTCTGGGGGAGTGTCTTAGTCAGCTTTTTCACCGCAGTGACCAAAGGACCTGACCAGAACAATCATAGAGAAAGAAAAAATTGTTTGGGTGCTCTCAGGGTTTCAGAGGTCTCAGCCCATAGATAGCTGCATTCCCTGGGGCTCCAGGTGAGATAGAACATCATGGCGGAAGAGTGTGGCAGAGGGAAGCAGCTCACATGGTGACCAGAAAGAGAGAGGCTCCACTTGCCAAATATAAAATATATATCCCAAAGCCATACTCCCAGTGCCCCACCTCCTCCAGCCACACCCCAGCCTCCTTCAGTTACCACTCAGTTAATCCCAACAGATGATTAATTCACCGATTGGATGAAGGCTCTCATAACCAAATTGTTTCTCCTCTGAACCTTCTTGCATTGTCTCACAGAAGAGCTTTTGAGGAACAGCTCACATCCAAACCATAACAGGGAGTTAGAGGGTTTTTGTTTCATTCCACAGATTGTACTTTTTGGTGATGGGCAAAGCTGATTTTGCTGCAATCTCCCCCGTTTCAAGAGAGCCAGTTTTCAGAGATTGTAGATGCAATCCCACTACACTGAGCCTCCTACTCATTGAGAGGCCTTCAAGGGAGCCAGAACCAGATGTAAATCTTGTGTCCTTCACTGTGCTAGGAATCAGAAGGCACCCCATACATGCCCAACACATGGCCCTGCTCTGAAGACTTGTGGCCAGCCTGGTTGCCGAGCCAGGATCTTCATTTTTTTTTTTTAATATTTATTTATTTGCTTTTAGTTGTACGCAATGCGTTTTTACGTGATGCTGAGGATCAAACCCGGGCCACGCACGTACTAGACGAGCGCTCTAAAAAAACCGCTGAGCCACAACCCCAGCCCCAGGATCTTCATTTTTATAACCCTTAAGTTTCCCATTCCTCAGGAAGGCCTTCATTGAATACCTGTTGAGTCTTGCCTAATCACTCAGATCTGGGTGGCTTCAGCAGTGATGGGTGAGGGAAACCCCAAGCTCTTCTTCTGATACCTCTCTGTCCTTCATATTGCAGACATCGACGAGTGTGAGAATGACTACTACAATGGAGGCTGTGTCCACGAGTGCATCAACATTCCAGGGAACTACAGGTGCACCTGCTTTGATGGCTTCATGCTGGCACATGATGGACACAACTGCTTAGGTGAGTGATGTAGCCATGCCATGCTCTCTGGGCACGTCCTGCCCACTTCTCAGCTCCAGCTTGCAGAGCCAGGGGCTGTGGAAAGACTGGCCCTCCTTTGTGTTGGTTTGCTCAGGCTGCCATGAAATACTGCAGACTGAATGGCTTAAAAAACAGAAATTTATTTTCCTCAAAGTTCTGGAGGCTGGAAGTTTAAGGTCAAGGTATTAGCATAGGGGGGTACATAGGATCAGAGGAACACTAGAATGGTCAACGGAAAGGGAGGGGAGGGAGGGAGTAAGGGGGGGGTTGGAAAAAAATTGGTGGTTGAATGAGATGGATATCATTATCCTAAATGCATGATTGAAGATCTGAATGGTACTTATATACTTTGTATACAAGCAGTTGTATGTAAAAAGATACTATACTTGTGCATGATGAATAAGTAAATAAATAATAAAAAAATTAAAAAAAAAAAAAGGTATTAGCATATTTGGTTTCTTGTAAGGGCTCCTCTCCTGGGCTTGCAGATGGCCATCTTCTTGCTGTGTCTTCACATGGTCTTCTCATAGTATATGCATGTTTTGGGTGTTTCTCTGTGTCCTAATCTCTTCTTATGAGGACACTGCATCATATTGGAGTAGGACCCTCACTAACAATTCTATGTTTAGTTTTTTTTTTTTTTTTTTTTTTTTGTGGGTACCGGGGATTGAACTCAGGGGCACTCGACCACTGGGTCACATCCCCAGCCCTTTTTTTGTATTTTATTTAGAGACAGGGTCTCACTGAGTTGCTAAGTGCCTTGCCATTGCCGAGGCTGGCTTTGAACTCGCGATCCTCCTGCCTCAGCCTCCCAAAGTGCTGGGATTACAGGCGTGCGCCACTGCGCCCGGCTTCTATGTTTAGTTTACTTACCTCTTTAAAGACCCTGTCGCCAAAAATAATCACATTTGGAGGTATTAGAGGTTGAATTCCTTCAACATAAGAATTTCAAGGGGACCCAGTTTGGCCCACAATCTTGTATACCTCCATATTCCCATGGTTCACATATATTTTCAAGCCAGTTGGATAAAATGTGTAAGCTTAGTCCACCTTCGTTGAATGAAATTGGAAAAATATAGAAGAGTAGGGAAAAAATTGGAAAGCATTTTAGTTCTGGTGTATTCCATCATCCTTCTCTTGTGTCCAGACGTGCCCTTCCCACTGTGGTGGTTGAATGATCCTCATAGTTATGTTGCTGGCTTCTCCCTCTAACTTCATATGCACCTCGGGTGTTTTCCTGTGGCCCCTGTCACCACCATTTTCCTCGTTGCTCCATAGTCTTAAGTTGCCAACAACCTGGATGAGTTTTGTGGGGCACTGTAACACAACTGGGTGGCTTAAACAACAGAGATTTATTCATTTACACTTCTGGAGGCTAGGAGTCCACAAACAATTTGCAGGGTTGGTTCTGAGGACTGCAAGTAAGCATCTGTTCCAGGCCTTTCTCCTACCTTTAGGTATTTGTTGGCTTCCCCCTGTGTCTTCACATGTCTTAATTAAGTCTATGTCCGAATTTCTCATGTTTCTAAGGAAACCAGCAGTGTTGGACGAGGGCCCACCATAAGTACATCGTGTTAACCTGATCATCTGCAAGATCACGTTTCAGAAAAGGTTACACTCACAGATACTGGGGTCTGGGACTCCAACATGTTTTGAGGGGACAGCACTCAGCCCATAACAGGTGTTTGCTGTCGGTAACAGGAGAAACAGCTTCTCATGGTAGAGCGTGCATGGCTGTTGGAGCATGCTTGCCTGTCCCCAAGCCTGTCCTTCCATGACTGCTGAGTGGCTAGGAGCACAGCAGCTAGAGACCAGATTAGCAGTCTGGATTTGGCAGGAATGTGACCAAGGGTGAATTATTTACTTGTTGGAGGTCTTGGTTACTGCTCACAACAGTAACGTCAAGACATCTCAGCAGCAGGCTGGCCCAAGGGCCCTTGAGCTTGTGGCTGGTCCTGTCATCGTGGTCTCTGAGCCTCATCTTCTCCATTCTAAAGTAGGATCTCTGTGCCACCCACACCATCAGGCTGTGTGCAAGGATGAAATGACAGTGTGATGAAGTGACCAGCACTTACTGGGTGCTGTATTGATAGACATTATTATTACTCTGGATGACTTGGCCACCTTGTTGTGTTTGCTTTTTTTGTTCATTTTCACCATCAGAATCCAAAGGTGATTCTGGGTATAAAACTTCTCTTTCCTGTTTTCCCATGTGTTTTTTAAGTATGATTCTCATGAGTGGAACTAAGGAACCAAAAGATCACTTGGATTTTTGATGGTCTTTGGTGCAGCACTTTCTAAAAAGGCTGAGCAATCCTTTCATCCTGCCACCTAGTTTTTGGGCACATAGTATGGACAGCGTGACACCCTGAGCACTTGAGGACTCTGCCTCTTAGTGGCATGTTAGCCCGAGTTCCCTGCCTGTTTTTGCTTAATTCATGTTGGGTCTCAGATGATCTTGTTATGGGAAACAGATCTGTGAACATGTAATTATACCCAAATCAGTGCCAAAACAGAGGCCGGGATAGCAAGTTCCTGGCTAAAGCTTCTACTGGATGGAGTGGGGCTGTGGATGGGAGCAGGGCTAAGGGATGGGGGGCTTCAAAGAGGAGCTAGCTCCAAGTAGGATCTGCCGAGGCTGGGGGAGACATTGGCAAGGTGGAGGGCCTGGCCTGCATGGAGGGCTGTGGGCAGTTGGACGAGGCTGGGCTCAGGTGTGTAGGAGGAGTGCTGTATGGTGGGGACCACAGAGCCAGGCAACTTGCCTTATGGCACACACCAGTTAAGTATTGTCATTTAATCCTTCCAAAATGCAAGTGCTCCACTGTCCCAGTTGTCTGCCTGGCGGGTGATAGGTGTGTTTTGGTAACCAGGTAGTCAGTGCAGGCAGAGCTTACAGTCCCTGTGGGTCAGCCCATTAGAAGCAGGCAGTATCGCTCAGTGGCCAAGAGAACAGACCTTGGGAACTGCCAGTTTGGGACTTACGTCCTGGCTTTCCAGTTTGAGCAGTGTGACCTTCACCTCTCTTGTGCCTCAGTTTCCACATCTGTAAAAAGGAATGCATAAGCCCTATCGGGTCGGGGTCTTGTGAGGTTTCAGTGTGAGCACAGACGTAGAGTAGAGTGCCTGGCAACAAACCCAAAACGTCACAGGCTTTCGGATGAGACCTGTCGATGTGAGCTGGTTTGACACTCTGGGGATCTCACAGGGAGTAGAGCCCCAGTCTATACTCTCTGGATTGTGTCCGACCCACGGGCTCCCCTGCCAGCCCCCGCACTCCGTCCCCTGCAGCACCACCTGCCCATAACACCTGCTGTTGTCCATGGCATGTACACCCCGGGCCCCCAGGCCCAACCCTACACACCCACTGCAGAGTCTGGGCAGATCTTTGTTTCAACAGCATCATTTTCACAGCAGAATTTTTTTTACACTGATTAATTTAAAAGAACTGGGTAGGACTCCCACCTCCCCACCGCCCCACACCACACCACCACCTCTGAGTGCAGAGCGCAGCTTCACCCAGCTAGACATACACGTGTGGCACCAAGACAAGCAGGTGGCAGCCCTGCCTGCAGCTGAGGGAAGACCCTTCCCACAGACTTCTTTTTGATTGATCTTTTTCTTCTTAAGACGAAACTCCAGCTCAGGGAAGTCAGACCTCAGTTCCAGCTGGCTCCGGCCCAGACTGAGCATGTGACCTTGGGTTAGTCGGGTGACCTTTTAGAGCCTCAGCCCCCTCATCCATGAAATGCTGTGAGAATCAGATACCTGGTACAGTGTCAGGACACGGGAGGCGAAACACACTGCCCACAGCCAGCGGGGCCTGGAGTTGGAAGATTGAGGGTCACACTCTGCCGTCCCCACTCATGCCTCACAGACCGTGTGCCCGCTCCTCCACCCTCCTAGCCTTTGTATCCCCAGCTGTGCAACAGGTCAGCAGTGCCAGCCTCAGGGGAGCCGGTGGTGATCAGATCTGAAGGAGACGTGGAGAGCTCGGCACACAGACGTTAAAGCTCTGTCCCGGTGCTGGCTGTTGTCACCGTGTCATGGCAGAGGTTTCAGGCTGGCAGCCATAGCCCTCCTCTGACCCACAAGCATGTCTGGTTCATCCACACAGTGGTTGTATTTGTTATTACAATTATCAAATATCTTGTCAACGCTTAAAAATTAAGGGATATCACATAAAAATTGTTATTTCCAGCATCACTCCTGCTTAGCCACAGTCACACAGCCCGACATTTGTGGGACTTGGGGCAGGAGTGGATGGAGGCCCATACCCACATGGCTGTATGTTTTATAGTAATGACAAAGCTCCAGACCTAGAATATTCTCTGTCTCTTCTGTCTGGACAAACATTCCTTCCTAATGACTTGCAAGGCTAGATTTGAATTCAGAATTCTAGGTCTCTGTGAACTTTCATGCCAGAAAGAAGCAGTGTGGACAGTGCCTGTTCCTCTCCCTGCTCCCCAGCCCTGGCTCTATTTCACACCACCGTGAGCCTGAGGATCCCCTAACGTGGATGTTGGAGCTCTGGCCATTCACACCCCAAAGCAGCTGCCCTTTTGCCGTAGTATAAACCTTAGCATCATCTGTCTCTCTGAGAGCTGAAGGCCAGAGGCCATTTTGGCCAGGGAATTTTAGGGTCCTCAAATACCCAGGATATGGCCTGGAGCGGTGTGTATGTTCCAGGTATCCATGAATCCCACCCCTCCCCCTGGACTCCTTACTGCGTGGGGAGGGCTGCAGCTAGAGGAGGGGCAGAGGAGGGACCTCAGGGTGTGAGGTCCCAGACAGGGCCACCTCTTGCCCACATATCAGTGTGGTGCTGGCAGCAACCGAAATGGGCTCACTGCCCCGTCCCTTGGAGGGGATGTGTTTTCCTGATTGCCACCGTCTCCGCCACTCCCCGCTGCTCACCAGTCTGCTTCAGTCATTTGACTACCTGCCGGGAATTGTGTTTGTGCCACCTGACAAAGCTCAGAGCCAACCCCAGGGCTGCTAGCTGGTGGTGAAAGGCTGGCTGCATTGTTGGAGGCCTCTGAGGTGGTCTCAGCCCACAGCCCATCACACGTGGGGAGAGTGGGGCTGCCTGTTTTGACTCCAGAAGTCTGGGTCGAGTTTGGTCCAGTTTCAACAGTCCCCTCTGAACCACCACTGGATCTCTGTCACCTTAGGCATGAATGGTGAGGGTTGAAATGATCCCCTGGTTAGGAGAGGAGGCTGGGGCTGGGGGCGCTTGCCTGAATTCTCAAAGTGGAACCTTTTTTTCCCCTTTTTTTTTTTTTTTTTTTTTTTTAAGGAAACGAGGCTCTTTTCTTGTTGAGATGGCTTGCCCATGGCCGTGTCCTGGAAGGTGGCCAGCTCTGTCCTCTGGGGAGTGCAGCCCTCTCTCTATTTGACATCTTTATTGAGGAATTTCTCAAATATAACAGAAAATGACACCAGAGGGAATTGGAACCATGATGAGATCTTGCTCAACCCCAAATGGCTGCTTTTAGCTGTGTAATTACTTGAAATAGCAGTAGTTCTGTTTGAAAAATATTATTCCACACTCCACGCACTTGGACAGCAGAGCAGTACATAGGCTAATAGAATAAGATTTTTTTCATCTTAAATTAAAACCAGCAGTGGATAATTTTTTCCCGTCTCCACAAAGCAAGGCTCCTTTTTCTCTGAAGCCATTAGTTCACTTAGCCAGATGTTTTCTTCGACCTTAGTCTTTACCTTGACTTACTGAAAAATATGTTTCTCAAGTTGCTCACAGTTTGAGTTTTGGACTTTGGCATTTTTTTGTCCCTGTTGAAGAGAAGTCATCTGTACTAGGCTCTGCAGAACTGATCGATTAACCAGATCGCTCTGTGAACTCCCATGCGCACTAGCGTGTGCCTCGCCTTACACTCAGCTGAGTTCCACCGGGTGCGATGAGGAGCATTGTCAGGCTCCTGTGTTGCCGGAGCCACCTCACGTGGTGCTCTTGTTCTTCCACTGGTCCTGGTGACATCTGTCGGCACACGAGGAAACCGAGGCTTAGGGAGGGAAGGTGACCTACTCAGGGTCAGAATAGCTAGTAAGAAGTAGAGCTGGGACCAGAGCGCGGGCCTGTGAATTTTGCCAGTTCAAGACTATAAGCCTGTTAGCCTGTGCCCACTACCCAGCCCTGACCCATAGTGCCCAAGACTGTGCCAGAGGCTGTGCTCAGGGAAGGTTCATATGATGTTAGACAGCCATCGGTCCTGAGTGATTGAGGGTATTCAGAAATCCCAACATCAGGCTAGTGCCAGGGCGCTAGAGGGAAAGAGAGTACCCCTCACTCCAGAGAGTTCGTGCCAAGAGTGCCCCCTCCCCCAAAGCCTGTTCTGCATCCCTGGGCCAAGAAAAGAGCTTGCTGCCTTGTTTAGACAACCTGGATGTCCCTTGGGACGTTGTGTCACCCTGTCTGGCCGTGCAGAGCCCTTCTCTCCCAGGCCTGCTACAGGGCTCCCATTGCTGCCAGGGCAGTAGAGAGCCCTTCTCTCCCAAGGTCCCTCACTCAGACCAGGTCCCTGCCTGCCAGCCTCTGCCCTCTCCTCACACCCTGCCGTCCTTGCCCAGGGAGCCCTCTGCACAGCTCTGGTGACAGGCTGCCCCGTCACCCTGGCCCAGCACGGGCCCGACGAGACCTTGCTTGCCAGCACCCCCGCTGCTCGGAGGCCTTCTCTGTGCTGCACACTCCACTGTGGCCCTGGGCTGCGATCCTTCTCTGAAAGCAGGATTTGTCTTGTTTACTCACCGACGCCTCCCAGAACCTAGTGCAGCATCAGGCAGACCGTGGGCGTTTAACTAAATATTTGTAGAATAAACGAATAAAAGAATTTGTAGAAATAGCTTGCTACCTGGGACAGGCTCCCGCCCAGCTGACCCCCTGCGGGGCGCCTGGCAGGTGAGGATGGGTGAGGTGGAGCTCTTGCCCGAGGCGCAGGCTGGTGAGGGAGACAGGGATTCACGACTCGCGGCAGGTCAAAGCGCTGTGAGCCACACTAACACCTTTCGCCTGGCATTCAGTCATTCGTTTCCTCAAAAAACACGTTGTTTTGAACACCTACTGTGCGCCAGGCAGTTTTCAGTGCTGAGGATACGTACAGTGTTGAAGAAAACCAACACTGTCCCCGCAGTTAGGAACGCAGATGGAGGAGAGAGAGGGAAAGACCCCCACATCGGCGGAAAGACCCCCACATCGGCGGACAGCCCAGCACAGGCGTCTCAGTCAGGTCAGGTCCACTGTAATAGCGTGGGAGAAGGTGCGGGGGAGGGGCGGCTCTGGACAGGGAGGATTCCAGTTACTGGTGCTCCGTGAACATCGCCACACACTCGGAGTGCCACAAGATGCATCTTGCCCTGCTCGTGGATTCTGTGGGTCAAGAATTCAGACAGGGCACAGCCGGGGTGGCTAGTCTCTGCTCCACGGTGTCTGGGGCCTCCGCAGGAAGACGTGAAGCCAGGGCTGACCTGATGACCCCGAGCTGGAATCATCTGGAAGCTTCCTGCCTCATGTCTAGCGGTTGATGTTGGCTGCTGGCCATGACACTTAGGGGAGCCTTTCTGTAGGTCTTTCTGCCTGGGCTGGCGTGAGTTACCTTACGGCACAGAACAAGAGCCAGCGTGTGGAACTTTCACGGTCTGGCCTCAGAAGTCACTTCCCCCGGCCTCTACTGGCGAAGGTGGTTACAGAGGCCTGAGTGAGAAGGAAGAAGTGCTGTTCAAAGATCTAGGGAAGGTCCTCTGTCCAGGGAAAAGGGGGACAAGTGTGTGGCCCTGAAATGGGGACGAGCTAGGTGAGTTTGGGACAGGTCAGTGTGAGGGAGTGTGAGGGGAGTTGCGTGGAGGAGGCAGGCAGGGCCCGGCTCTGCAGGGCCTCACATGTGTCAGACAGGGGTCGGGGCTTTGTTCTGTCAACTGGGAAGGCACGGGATGTCTTCACCAGAGAGTGACATGTTCCGATTGACAGTTTAATGAAAGTCCCCTTCCTGCCTGACCAACAGAAACTGTGTGAGGGGAGTAAGAGGCAGCGTGGCTTAAGCAGGGAGACCACTATAACGGTCCGGGTCAGAGGCGTCAGTTGCTCGGTGCAGGGTGACAATGGCAGAGGTGATGGTTGGGCTCAGCAGGTTTTGGAAAGAGTTGACAGGAATTCCTGATGTGTTAGATGTAGGAGGCAAGGGAGAAGGAGAGCCAGGCCGACTGCTAGGCTCTCCCTGCGGGTCTGTGTCTGTGCTGGCGTTGCTGAGATGAGCGAGACCGGGAGCCGGGGCGGGTGTTAGGTGAGGTGGGTGCAGGGCTCGGGAGTCATTCGGGCTGGATTCTCTTTGCCATGGGACAGCCGTCCAGTGGGACAGCACCCAAGTTCAGACAGCTGCAGCAGCAGGCAGACCTGAGGGGCTGTGAGAGCCATCAGCCTCTAGATGGCTTTGAAAGCCAGGATCTTGACATTGATTTGTTTTGTCGAGTTTCATGAGCACCTGCCCCGTGCCAGGCCCTGGGTGGAAGCTGGCAATCTGAAGATGATGACACTCCCCACCTGTTGGCTTTGAACCCTGAGTCTGTCACTTGTTGTGTGACCTTGGGCAAGTAACTGAGCTTCTCTGGGCCTCTGTGTCCTTCTCTGTGCGGCCAGTGGCCATACTTATTTGCCAGTGAGGAGACAGAGGCCAGATGACTCAAGCTTCATAAAACACACACCACAGTGCCTGGTGCGTGACAAGGCTCCACACGTGTGTCATCTAATCATCCTTTATTTCTACTCACAGCAGTTTTTAAGGAAAGTGGATGTGTTTGAGCTGGTGAAGATGCGGGGGGTGAGCTTTGGCCCGGGCTGCATGCAAAGCCCCTGGCAGGGTCCTGCATGTCAAGTCCCAGGCTCCTGCCAGATGAACTGCTGCTTCCGGACCTCCTGGTCAGAAGCCTCCCCTCCTCTCGGTTCTTGCATTCTTGGTCCATTGGCATGGGGTCACATGACATCAGGGATTCTAGTCCCATTTGTAGCCTGGGTCACATCACCTCATTTCTGAGTCTCATTTTGGATCTTTGCAAAATGAAGACGGTCCTTTCTTTTAGGATCAATGAGGAGACTGGTGTGCAGGTGGCGTGCGTGGCTGCCAAGCGAGGAGGAGCAGGAGGGCACTTGGGAGGCTGTAGCAGGCCTGGAGCCTAGCTGCACCTGGGAGGAAGTCGCCCAGGACGCCCAGACTCCGCAGCAGCAGAGGGCCGAGGTCCCCTTGCTGAGCAGGGCTGCTGGCTGGCATGATGAAAGGGCTCGTGCCGACTCCCTCCCCGAGGACAGCTGGAGCCAGCGCTGCTCCCTGGAGCCTGGTGGAGGCTGGAGTGGCTGCGGTTTATTTGTCTTTATACTTGAACAGCTCCAGCGCGTTTCCTGCTAGGAGAAGGAATGCTGACCGTCTAGTGTAAAACTAAACAGCTCCGGACAGTCCCGTGCTGGCTCCATAAACACCAGTGTTTTCTAAGGTAAACCGAGGAGGTTTCTTCCCATTCTCTTTATTTACACCCTCCCTGCTCCCACCTTTTCTCTGTTCTTGGCCCACATTCAGGTGGATCTAAACACACTTAGCTGGAGGGATTTGCTGTCAAAGTACAAGTCAGACTCAGGGCTCCTTCTCCTCTTGGCTTTTTACAACTGTTAATTTGATGGAAATTCCTTGGCCTGAGAAAAAGAAACACCGTGGACAATGCTGGATGTCTTATAACCGAGCTTTCTTCTTTCCCCAAGTCACTGCAGAAGTGGGAGCTGCTGGAGCTGGTGGAGGGAGATGGGCTGGTTCAGAACCAGGCATGTTTTAAGGGGTAGTGGCTTCCACAGCCTATGCCCAGGGCCGGCTCAGAACTGGGGGGCCGGGGCACTAGTGCCTCTTCCAGAGCAGCCCAGCAGGCCCTAGGCTGCAGGAATACTGGCTGAGAGTCATCTTCTTTGGGCCATTGACTTTCTGGAGGACCCTGGGAATCTCCCTGCTTGTGCCTTGGTTTCCACATCATTGGTGACATAGGAGTGGGATTCAGCCAGTGGTTTTCAGATTTTGTGGGGTTTTGTTTATGCCACAGTGTAGGAGCCCTGTTTGGGGAGATGGCTTGAATTGCGGTTGACTATGAGCCATGGAGATTTGGGCATTGTCGCCTTCCGTAGTCTCACGGGACTTGGCCCGGGATCTCGAGTGACTTGGCCGAGATTGCTGATCGGGTCAGGGCCATTTTTGGTGGTGTGTGCGGCGCGTGTTAGTCGTTGTTAGAGCCAGAGAGAAAAGTTATCAGAATAAAAAGCTGTTTGTCTCCAGTTCGCCTCTGAACTTCTTCCCCGCGGCTTCGTTGCTCCAAGCAGCCATCGCTTCAGGCGGCAACACCACAGAACTCCTTTTCTTCAAGCAGAATTGTGTGGCAGTCACACTTTCAGCTGAAGCGGGAGTCACAAGTGGCTGCTAACCCCAGAGCCACCCCCCAACCTCTGCAAGGCCCCTGGAGCCCTGCAGCACGGCCTGGCACCTCCTGGCTGGACTGCTGCTCCCCCGCAGTATCTTGTGACCTGGTAGCTTGGTGCCCATATGATTCAGACTCAGGACACAGTGGCCGGGCTCTTTGCTGTGTCCTCTTCCCAGCAGCATGCACTCCCTGTCCGCACCTCGCTGCTCACTTCCTAGGACTAACCTCCCGCCCAGAACAACTTCTCTTTCCCCAACCTCCTGCCCGTTCTGCTCTCGAGCACCCTGGCCCCTGCTGTTCCTGGAATCACCCTTCTCCAGCCTCTCGTTGCTGATCCATCTGGTTGACCCCACCTTTCCCTCAGGTCTTGGCTTCTGGAGACCCTGAGCTCACCCCTTTCCTGGGCGTCCCTCTCGCCTGGTACTTTGCATCTTGGACAGGGCTCCCCTACTTCCTTGGGGAACTCCTGGAGGGCCAAGCTCCAGATGGACTTGTCTTCTTGTCCCAGGACCTGCAGGGGCTCATTTATGTGATGGAGGGATGGTGGGGGGTCAGGAAAGGGGCTGAATATTTGACCCTGACCATCAGGAGGAGCACGACCTGACCATGGGGGCGCACAGATGGCACTCAGGCAGTGTCTGCACACACTCAGCTGGGGAGACCTGCTGACCCCTCGGCCGTGCTTGGCCCCTGTAGTCTGCGCCCTATATGTGGGGAGAACATGGACTGGGCCTTGACTCCCTGCTCCCGTTCTAGCTGGTGGTTTGGGGCTGGTTCTCTGTTCTCATTTTTCCTGCCTGGAAAGGAGGTGTCATGATGGCCTTGGAAGCACAGCAGGATGGCACAGCACAGGCGTGCGGGGCATTGGCCTCCTCCTCCCTCCCGCTCCCGTCCCCCCCAAGTGCATCACCCTTGAGGTAGAGTGTTTGCCAGTGGTCAGAGCGTTCTCCTTCCTCTGAGCCAAAATCTGTTGTCACTCTGCCCCGTGGCAGCCCCACCTTTGCAGAGGTCTGGATTTGGTGGCTTAGGGAAGAAGACCTGCTCTGTCCCAGGGCAGAGAATATAAGTCCGTAAACAGCAAAGGAAAACACCCTGCTGTGGACAGAGGGCGGCCTGGCAAGCAGACACTTGCCTTCTCCTGTCCCCATTTGCAGTCCCTGTGCCAAGGGCTGGGTCACAACTCTGAGGAATAAACAAGAAGTAAGTGTCTTAGAAGATTCTTTTAAAATATCCTGCCACTGAAATGTCCCACACCAGACACATCCCAGACCAGACACCACACCGTGGACCTGAAATGGGGCATTAGCAAGATGAGGGTGTCCGGAGTCTCCAGCCCAGCACCTCTCTGACAGCACTGTTGCTTGTCTTGAAGCAACTAGGCCCTGGGCAGCACTCAGGGTCACCTGGATGGGTCACCCAGGTTCACCCAGCTATATCTTGGCACATACTGGTGCAACCCTCCTACCCCAGCACAGCCAGACAGGCCTTGGCTATCTCTAGTGGCCATTAGCCAGCCTGGTACCTGAGCACTCCTCCCTGTCACCCACCTCGTCCCAACCACATGCAGCTAGAAATAGACAGCTGGCAGAGATGCCTTGTGCCCGCTGGTGCTACTCATTTGTGAAAAGTGGGCTGCTGTGGCAGCTGCCTGGCTGTTTGGTCTGGGGTCTCTTGTAACCTCCCAAGTGCTGCTTTAATGACAAGGGCAGGATCCCGCAGACCAGATTGCTGCTACCAGTGGCTCATCTGCTGGCCCCTGCCTTCCACTCCAGCCCTACCTTTCCTCCTTATGCTCCCAGAAAACTAAGTAGCAAGTGGCCAGTGGGTGTCCAGTAAGAGCCACCACTGCTGGGACCATCTGGTTGGGATGCAAAAATGCCCTGGAGAAGTGACTTTTGTAACAGGTCCTCCCTTGTCCCCCACCCCCAGGGCTCTGCCTGTACAGCTCCCCATGCCTCCCCAGAACCCTCTCTCCTTACCAGCCCCGGGCACTCCACTACCCCCTCACGTGCACCTCCTCTCTGGCCCCCATTCTGCTCCCCACACCCTCTCTGCCCTGCACTTGGACCCACTGAAGTCTGACCGAGCCACGAGTGTCTGTTTACTTACCCATCTTCCGCACGCGGGATAACTAGGCCACACCACTCAGAAATCGAGAGAAAAGACAGAAAATAATTCTCTGTTATCTGGCCACCCTTACAGATCAACAGCTCCCACGTCCCGGTGTTAATGCCTAGCTTTGTGGGGCACCAGACGTAACTTTGTATGGATATGATCGTGGCACTGGCGTTGGTATGCTGCTTCCCCCGATATCCCATCAGGACTATTTTCACTGTTGATATATAATTGTGTGGCCAAGACGAGGGAATGTAATCAAAGCCCAGGATGTGGGGAGCCAGGGGCAGTGGGCGCCCAGTAAGCACTGCTGCCTCTGTGACCATCTGGCTGGGACAGCAACAATGCCCTGGAGGAACAGCTTGTAACGGCAGACTCCTGGCGAGCAAAGCGCCCTGCGCGCCCATGTCTGCCAGGTCAGGGGTTCTGAGATTAGTTAGAGGTGATTCTTGCCCCAGGGAGCTCCGGGCCATGTGGAGAGGCTCCCAGTACAGCGTCCTGTTTGTAATTAGTGCCGGGTGTGCGCTGAGGGACTGGCGGGGAGAGCAACTCGCCCTGCCTAGAGTGAGTGGAGGGTCCCCAGGCGGGAGTGGAGACGAGGGAGGGGAGGACATTTTAGGAGGTGGGAACAGCACGTACAAAGCCTGAATGTGCGCGCTGGGCCAGGTAGGCGCAGGGGCTCGGGTAGGAGGCAGTGTCTGAAAGGCGATTTCTGTCTGTGGCAGGAGCCAGGCACGCCAAGTGCCGTCTGGTCAGAGCCGGGAGGCCAAGCCTGCAGGCGTGGGGAGGGCAGGCCTCGCGGCGGCACCTCAGGCGCTCCACACCCAAGCCCTGCTCCCAGCCCTTCCTGCCCCACGGCTGCGGCCCTTCTGCTCCAGCCTCTCCAGAGACCTCACATCTTGCTGCCAAATGTGCCTTTCCCCGTGCTGATCCTCAGCTGCCCTGGAGAGAGGCTCCCTGCTCCTCGGGGGCGCTGCCTCCTGCACCCCGCAGCCTTCCAGCCGCAGAGCTCTCCCCACTCAGGTCAGCCAGTACCGGTCCCCAGCGCCTCACCACCTCTCCGCGCAGGGTGTGGCAGGAGGCCGAGGACACGGATGGCACATGTCCGCAGTCTGGGTGTGCGGCCCTCACCTGCACAGAGATCTCTCAAGTGGGCACCGTGTGCCAGCGGGGGCACCATCAGGGAAGAGGAGCAGCGGCTGCTGGGAAAGGCCTGCAGCCCACGCCCGGCAGCTTCAGAAGGCGGGAGAGAGTGCCCGTTCCTGTGGGACAAGTGGCTGCTTGAAGGCTCAGAATTCCAGACAGTGCCCCTGGCTGCGCAGGCAGGACAGACTGGCCAGGAGACCTCGTCGACCTGCGTCAGCAAGAGGTCGTGAGGCGCTCCTGGCACCTCCTTGGTGCAGGGAGCTTCTGTTCTGAGGGGAAGGGCCGCCAGCTGCCGTCCTGTTGCCCGCAGCCTCCTAGGCCATCGCACCCAGCTGCATGTGCCTTCCAGGGTGCTCACCATACCCCGCTCTCTTCCCAGAGCCCTCGATCTGCTTCCGTGACTTGTTTATTTGGTTTTCCTCCTTCCCCCTCTCCAGTCATCCATTCTTATTCGCATCAAAAGACATTTTTTTAAAACTCCAGCACCTCCCACAGATGTCGGCCAGGAGCACATTCACAGCTGTGCTGTCAGGGGCGTGTGGGGAGGAAAGCCTCCCAGTCCCATTCTGGCTCTGTCCCTCACTGCTGGGGACACGGGCAGGCTGCTGGCTGCAGGCTCCTGCCGAGGTTCGCGGATACTCTAGGAGCATGCCCCACTCAGAGCAGGGCTCAAGGACGGTAGGAACCTCCTGGCTCCTGCAGTGCCCTCCCCTGCCCTTGCTTAGAGATTAACAGGAGAGCTGATCTTGCTGTGGACCATGCCCTGGAGGAAGGTCCATGAAGTGTCCGCCCAGAGGAGAGCCCACTGTGACCCCAAACTCCTCCCCATTTTGCCTGCTTCCTGAAACACTGACCTGCTGGGCAGCTTGTCTCCAGTGGAGACCTCCGTCCAGTACCAGGGATGGTGCTGATAGGGCAGGAGGACATGCTGTGCTGTGCTCCCTCCCAGCCCACAGGTGAGGCCATCTGTCCACCAGAGAGACAGGAAGAACCCTGAGTGCCACACCAGTGCTGGCAGTGACCTCTCCATCAACTCCAGGGGCAGGCCATGCTCTCACCATGCTGGGCTACTTCCTGGACAAGGCTGGGCAGGTGGATGAGCACAGCTCTTCTCTCCTGCCTGCACGCCTCCAGACACACCTGTGGCCTCAGTGCCCCGCCCACCTGGCCAGGACCCACCTGCCGCAGGCACACTCACTCTCCCCCTGCTAGCTCTGTCTGCTTCCTTGGCTGGGTCCAGGGACGGCAGGCCCTCGTGGGCAGCCCCTGTGCAGCCCACCCTGTGGAATGGGACTCCAGAGGCCAAGTAGCTGATCCCTGTGGGACAGGCCTTGAGCCAGGGCCCCTGGACAGCTAAGCCAGAGCTCCTCACTTGGTCCCCCAGGCCTGCACTTGCTCTACCCTGCACTGTCCCACCCCGAGGCACATGGTCCACATTTGGCACTGTCCCACTTGGTCCCACAGTCAGGTCAGCTGCCCTGCACTGTCCCACCCCGAGGCACATGGTCCACAGTCAGGTCAGCTGCCCCGCACTGTCCCACCCCGAGGCACTTGGTCCACAGACAGGTCAGCTGCCCCGCACTGTCCCACCCCGAGGCACATGGTCCACAGTCAGGTCAGCTGCCCCGCACTGTCCCACCCCGAGGCACTTGGTCCACAGTCAGGTCAGCTGCCCCGCACTGTCCCACCCCGAGGCACTTGGTCCACAGACAGGTCAGCTGCCCCGCACTGTCCCACCCCGAGGCACATGGTCCACAGTCAGGTCAGCTGCCCTGCACTGTCCCACCCCGAGGCACATGGTCCACAGACAGGTCAGCTGCCCCTGCACTGTCCCACCCCGAGGCACATGGTCCACAGAGGCAGGTCAGTCAGCTGCCCCGCACTGTCCCACCCCGAGGCACATGGTGTCCTGCCCCTGCACTGTCCCACCCCACCCCGAGGCACTTGGTCCACAGACAGGTCAGCTGCCCTGCACTGTCCCACCCCGAGGCACTTGGTCCACAGACAGGTCAGCTGCCCTGCACTGTCCCACCCCGAGGCACTTGGTCCACAGACAGGTCAGCTGCCCTGCACTGTCCCACCCCGAGGCACTTGGTCCACAGACAGGTCAGCTGCCCTGCACTGTCCCACCCCGAGGCACTTGGTCCACAGACAGGTCAGTCAGCACTGTCCCCCCGCACTGGTCCCACCCCGAGGCACATGGTCCACAGACAGGTCAGCTGTCCCCCCGCACTGTCCTACCCCGAGGCACACTTGGTCCACAGACAGGTCAGCTGCCCAGCTGCCCCGCACTTGGTCCACACAGGTCAGCTGCCCTGCACTGTCCCACCCCGAGGCACTTGGTCCACAGACAGGTCAGCTGCCCCTGCACTGTCCCACCCCGAGGCACTTGGTCCACAGACAGGTCAGCTGCCCCGCACTGTCCCACCCCGAGGCACTTGGTCCACAGACAGGTCAGCTGCCCTGCACTGTCCTACCCCGAGGCACAGCAGTGCTCGGGGTAGCCCCTGTTTTCAAGGCTGTTCTCTGGGGAGAGATGGGGAGGAACAACCCCAGAAGAGCTGCAGATCCTGGAGGCTCTGAAGGCAGCAGGGCAGGGCCACCTGGTTTCGAGGCTTGGTGGATGCTTTAGGTCGGTGGTCAGGGGGCGTGTCCCTGGGGTCTGGAGTGGGAGCCAGTGTGTCAAAGTGAGGGGAGAACACTCTAGGTGAAGAGAGAGTGCAGAGGCCCTGGGAGGAGACAGGACAGGCGAGGTTGCGGGGCTAGTAGGCAAGCAAGGGTGAGACTGGTAGGGACACAGCCAGAGTGTTCCGGAGGCCTTGGTGATCAGGGAAGGGAGTGTGTGTTCATGGGGCCTCGTGGGGCTTTCAGGCAGGGAGTAGCACAGCTGGGTGGCACTTTTTGAGGTCACTGTGTGGAGAAAGATGACTGGGTTGGCAGGAATAATGTAGAAGCAGGGAGGCCATTGGAGAGGCCAAGGCAGTGACCTAGGCCTGGGAGAGGAAACCAGCTGGCCAGCCCAGCTGTGGCGGTGAGGAGGCGGTTGTCCTTGGGGTTTGTAGCAGGCGGAGCTGCTGGGGCATAGATACGGGATGGGAAGGCAGTATGGAGACTGGCTGCCAGGTGTCGGGGCCTGAGAGACTGGGGGGCCTAAAGCCACTTGCTGAGATGGGGGGGCTGAAGGCAGAACCCAGCTTCAGCCCATTCCGCTCTTTCGTGGGAGGGTGGTGACAGGATCTCAGCTGGGGCCTGGCAGGTGTGGAGTGTCTGTTGGGCACCCAAACGCAGGTAGCCCATTGGCTGTTGTCTGGGCCTGGATGTCAGTGGGATGGAGGTTTGGGCAGAAAAGTGGCAGGGGAAACAGGACAGGGTGAACTCTCCCAGGAGGGAAGCCCAGGCCTTGCTGCCCTGGCGAGCCCTGTCCTGAGCTGCCGTGTCTAGTGCTGGCCAGGCCATTGTAAAGGAGGCAGTGTCCACACAGCACGGGAGGAAGTGTTTCCATTTGCACCTCTGATAAGGCTCTAGTGTCTGGGTTACATAAAGGACTCTTCCAACTCAAGACAACCTAACTTAAAAATGGGCAAAGGATTTGAACAGACATTTCTCTGAAGGAGCTACGAGAGGCCAGTAAGCCCAGGGCAAGCTGCTTCCCGTCATTAGCATTTGGGAAACGTGAGCGGAGGCCACGTGGGAGATGCCTTCACACCCCCGAGGAGGACCTAAAGCCAGACACACAGAAGACTGTGGGGATGACAAGGATGTGGAGAATGGGACGCTGCATCTTTGCTGGCAGGGAGAGATGGTGGTGTGGCCCTGTGGGAAACGGACAGTTCCTCAGAAAGTCAGACTCAGAGCTGCCACGTGCTCTAGGGATGCCACACGGAGGCTCGTGTCCCCAGAATGAAAGGCACGTCCAAGTAGAACTTGCACATGGATGTTCACAGCATTAGTCGTCACAGCCTGAAAGTCGCCACGACCCTCAAGTCCATCTGCTGGTGGAGGCTGAAGGAAGTACGGCCCGCACAGCGATGGGATGCCAGTCAGCCGTGAGCAAGAGGAGGCTCTGGTGCGTGCCACGTGAAGTTGGAAAACATGCCATCTGAAAACAGCCAGGGACAAAAAGACAGTGTCATGTAATGCTTTTTATCAAATGTCCATAGTAGGCAAATCTGCAGAGATAGAGTGTAGATGGGTGGTTGCCAGGGGCTTGGGGGTAGGGATTAATTGCACATGGACATAGGATGACTTTTTGGAGTAATGGGAACAGTCTGGAATCAGTGGCGGTGGTCACACAGCAGAGTGAATGTGCTAAACACCACTATGGTGCACATTTAAGGTGGCGAATTTTATGTTAAGTGAATTTTGTCTCAAAAACAATAAAAAGAATTGAAGAAATCCAAGCAGTAGTGTGTGTACTACACATGAGAAAGCAGACCGCAGCCAGCTGTGCCCAGTTCTGGGCCAGCTTTAAGCACCTCAGTAGACTGGGGCCAGCCTGAGGAGGGCAGCAGGGGCAAGAGCCCAGGACTGGCAGAGGCAGGCAGTCTTAGGAGCCGGGGGTCTCACCTGGAGACCAGAAGGCTGAGGCGGGCTGTGCGCTGCCATCTGAGGTGGCTCGCGGTTGAGCTTCCACTCCGGAGGGACTCCACTGTCCACAGCCTGTGTCCATACTGTGAGCCTGACTGTCCAGAGCCCTGCCCAACGGTACTCATGTGCCCTGGTGGTTTGTGTGTGCCAGACACTCTGCTGAGGGCCGGACCTCTATCATTTCCTTAATTCCTCAAACACCCCAGGAAGGCCTATGACCCCTGCATTCTAGAGCAGGAAACCCAGGCCTAACATGGCAGAGTGGCCTGCCCTCAGGTGTAGAGCAAGAACTCACTGAATCTTGCATCCCATCTGGTGTGGCTTAGGGGAAGAGCCAGGTCCTGCAGGTTTTGGTCACAGGGTGACACCACAGAGACTATTCTGAAGGCATGGTCAACAGTCTGAGCTACGCAGCAGATCCCCCATCCTTAGAGACCTGAGCAGCAGGGTCTACAGGGCAGTGGCTGGGGTGCAGGATGAGCAGCCCCAAAGGCCACAGCTTCTGCAGAACCCTGCCCCTCCTGGCTGGCTCAGGGTGTGGGTGTGACGGGGCTTGCTGGGCTGGAAAGCTGATCCCTTCGCGTGTGCTGCTTCTCCCAGCCCAAGGGGCTGCACACAGCTAGCTGCTGGAGAATCAGGACCCCCAGAGAAGGCCTCAGCTGATGGCCAGAGCAGCAAGCAGACAGGTCCCAGGAGACCGTGGTCATGCCTCCTGCCTGCCTGCACCACAGCTCTCAGCAGCTGAGGGACTGCCCCAGACCTTCAGAACCTGAGCCCCAAAGCTCTGAGACCCAGCATATTTTACCCCAAATCGAATCCATCTGGTTCTCGTTTATTTACACTTAACTCATCAAATGCAATTTTGCAAGAGCCACTGCACACGACAGCCAAGAGGCGCTGTGTCTCGGCCGCCCCTGCCCTTCTGAAGGGTGCTGGGCGGGCCAGGCCGTGGCCTCAGGACCAGGTGGGAGCCTTCAGTGCAGGAGCTCTGGCTGCCTCCTGAGGTACGCCTCTGCCTCTACTCCTGCCCTCGTGGGAGCTGGAGCCAGGCAGGCCTGGCACACAGTAGGCGCCGGCGGTCGTGGAGACTCGGTGGGGAGCAGGCGCACACCGTCTCTGCTTCAAATCACGGAACATTCATGGGAAATACAAAGCAACCAAAACTGGATCCAGAAGCAATTTTTAGTTATAAATAACTGCAGACCTGAATTCTTGGTCCAAAGGGGGACAGACAGCCAGCTATTAATCAAAACAAACACCAGCACCTTCCGCCAAAAAGCAAACCTCAAGGGTAAACCACAGTCCTGCCTGTGGAGGCCTTCTGGAAGCAGATACCCGACGGCCTACTGGAGCAGCTCTGGGGAGCCCTCCTGCAGGGAAACAACCCTGTCACACACTGAGACCCCAGCCCCAATGTGACCCTCAAGAGGCTGGCAGGAAGCAGGGTGGGGGCCTTGAAGCAAGTGCCTACTGAGCAGACGCAGCAGGAGTCGCAGCTAAGGGCCATCCACCCCACCCCCACCCCAACACCAGCCCCGGGCGCATGCAGGGCACTGCAGAGTGAGGCCAGGGGACCTGATCCCGGAGACCCTGTTGGGACCTTGGTGCAGTGGCACCATGTCCTTATTCAACTAGAGTCCTCAGTAGCCACTGGCCCGTGGGGAAGAGATCAGGCGGGGGAGCTGGAGCATGGAGAGAAGTGTGCACTGTGCACTGAGGACACTGAGTGTAGGGGACACTGAGGTGCAAGCCAGAGCTGTGCCCTGGGAGCTGGACAGACAGCTGGGCAAGGTGGTAAGCACAAGATGGCAGCCCCAGTGACGGGGTGGGGGAGGACAGAGGGAAGGAACTCCAGGGACAATATGCTCAGGCCTGGGTGGCTGGGTGGAGTCAGGGCCATGCGCTGAGGTGGAGCGAGGCCCTCCTTTGCCCGGTGTCAGCCCACCGTGGTGCCTTGTCTGTCTCCTGCCCTCCCACCTGCGCCTCCCTCAGCCCTGGCTGAGCAAGTGCGTGCCTGCTGCACCCCAGGAGCGCAGCCCCGTCGGCCCTGCCGGGCTCCACAGCGCGCGTCTCCAGCCCCAGCCATTGAGGACCCCCGAGGCAGGGACAGCCAGGGACCAGCTTCCTCTCCCTTCCTTGCCTGCACCCCAGCCTGACCCAGAAGAATAAGGGGCTCCCTCAGGTCTGGTGGCACAACTTTAAAAGTGCACTTGTGTGTCGAAGGAGGGAGCGTGTCCACCTGGAGGTGCAGACTGGGGCGTGAGGAAGGCGGCCCGCCGGTCCCTCACAGAGCTGGGGCCGTGGGGTCCTCTGCGCTCTGCGTCCTTCAGCTCTGCTGCCAGTCAAAAGGGTTTCCTGCAGGGAGCCTCTTAGAGCACGCTTTATAGTTGTGTCCCCATGCCAAGGGGCTCCCTGCCTTCTGGAACCTTTCTCTGTGGTTGTAAATAAAGATGAAGGGCCATGAGCTGCCGGCAGGATGCAGAGGCAGGGTGCAGAGGCAGGGTGCAGAGGCAGGGTGCAGAGGCAGGGTGCAGAGGCAGGGTGCAGAGGCAGGGTGCAGAGGCAGGGTGCAGAGGCAGGATGCAGAGGCAGGGTGCAGAGGCAGGGTGCAGAGGCAGGGTGCAGAGGCAGGGTGCAGAGGCAGGGTGCAGAGGCAGGGTGCAGAGGCAGGGTGCAGAGGCAGGGTGCAGAGGCAGGGTGCAGAGGCAGGGTGCAGAGGCAGGGTGCAGAGGCAGGGTGCAGAGGCAGGGTGCAGAGGCAGGGTGCAGAGGCAGGGTGCAGAGGCAGGGTGCCGGCCCAGATCCCCTCAGGGATCCTGAACCCTGAGTGGGAAACAGACCAGAGCCTCCGTGGTTGGTGACACCATCAGGCTACACAGATGTCTCCTTGCCAACCAGACCAGGGAAGAAGGGCCAGATAGGGCTGGTATTCCGAGAGTTCTGGAGGGTCACAGGCCACCGAGCAGCTGGAGCCTAGGGCGGCCTCATCTCCATGCCAAGTCTGGCTCTCCTTACCACCTTAACCCAAGATTTAGGACTCACCCAGCCACTTTCCCTAGTGGCTTCCAGAATTCTCTTGCTGCAGTGGTCACAGGCTCTTACCCCCTGGGCCTTGCCCTGCCCCTTCTTCCAGCTTTTGCTTCCAAGCACCTGCTTTTCCTCCAGCCTCAGGTCACAGAACTCCTTGTGCTCCTCACTCCTCAGCCCAGGGTCCACATCACCTCCAGAAAACCTCTGATCCCTGCTATGGCCCAGAGCATTGGTGGCCCAGGGGGATGGCCGTGTCCATTTTGGTAGGTACCCAGTGCCTGTCCCTGAATGAATGAACAGAGACATTGAAGGTGGACTCAAAAGGGCAAGAAAAACGTTGGGGAGAGAGGCCACGGCAGTAGGCAGGTGTGCATATGCACCCAGGCACAGAGAATGTGAGGCCAGAGAAGGGCAGAAGCTGGAAGGGTTCTACTGATATGTATGTGACGCACCTGTGGAGAAAGTGGCTGGGGCGGTGAGCTCCTGAGGAAGACAGAAGACAGAAGAAAGAAGAAGGAAGAAAGAAGAGAGAAGAAAGGCTGTGAAACCAGATAGAAGAAGCCTAAGCTGCAGCCCTGTGTGCTAAGCTCCCGCTTTAATCTTTCTCTCTAAAAATCTTTCTTTCCCTCTCTAAGCCAGGACATGCTACCAGGAAGCTTACAAATGGTGGTCCGTGCTGCAGCTAAGAAATGGCTCAGACTCCTGCCTAGCCCCGGGCAAGCCGGCCCCGCTTTAGTATAAAGAAAAAAGCCATGAGCTTAAAAGAAAATAGAGAATTAAATAGCATGGTAAAAACCATGCAGAAAAAAAAGCCATTGAGCTTTGGCAAGAAAGCCATAAAGAAAAATAAAGACGAGGAGAAAAAAAAAAAAAAGTCAAAGCCGCTTATACAATTGTGCTTAACTAAGTGCGTTAGTTGCTCCTCAGCATTAGACTTCCTTAAAGCCACAGCACCTTCTCAAAGGGCTCAAATATCCACCCTTTCAAAATAAAAGGTGAAAAGCTAGGTAGGGACAAAAAAAAAATAAAATAAAATAGAGAAAATAGAATTAAAGCACCTTTTTAAACTAAAGGGAAGGAATATGAAGGAGCCCTAATTGGGAAGGGCTGTTGTAGCTAGCTGGAAGCCATGGGTTCCACCTGATATGTATGTGACGCACCTGTAGGCACCCGCAAACCTGAAGGTATATAACCGGGTGAAAGCGGTCCGAGTTAGGAGAACGGAGAATTCAGTCAGCCGGGCAGTCACTCGGTCGGTCAGAAGAATCATCAGAAGCGGCCAGAACGTAGGCAAGAGCGGTTACAGAAAAGAAACCAGATAGAAGAAGTAATGACTGGTCAGAGTTAGGCCGAGTGCGGGCGCAGACTCCTGCCATGTCATGTAACTCTGCCCCCACCTCAGCCTGCCTCCCTCCGGGGAGCAGGGGGATATGAGGAGGATGCTCTGCTGCAGGTCTGTCTGCCCAGCTCAGGGCGGGGATATGAAGGAGATGGGACTAGACAGCCAGGCTCAGGCAGAGGAAGGAGGGGGAGAGCAATGGCCACTTGACCTGGGAGTCAGGGAGGATGAATTCTTCCAGTCCTGGGAAGAAGTCACAGAGGGTCTTGCTAGGTTCTGGAAAGGCGAGTGCTTAGGGCCAGGGGAGGCTGATTAGCACTGTCACCTGGGCGGCCTGCTCCCCATGACTGGCTGGACACGTCCTCATCATCCAGGAAGTCACGTTGTGGAGGAGCACTCTGCATGGGCCCCTGGGCTTGGAATCCCCTTTCTGCCACTTCAGGGCCATGGGCAAGTCTCTTTCCCTCTCTGTGCATTTACGTTCTCTCTGGAATCAGGAACAGTAAGAACTTTACCCCTAGCGTGGGGCTGCGTGTGGTCTAGCAAGCCAGTGCCCGACCCCTGAGCTGGGGCCTGGTGGCAGTGCATGTTATTGTGTGGGGTAATGAGGCCACAGCGCACCCAGCCAACCCTAAGCTCACCTCTGAGAGTGGGCATGGGGTGGGCAGGGTTCCCACACGGGGGCGGCCACCCAGGCCCATCAGTGCTGGCAACAGCCAGTTAATTCATGGCAGAAAGGAAAGAGCCTGCTCATGCCCCAGCACTCCAGGAGAACTTCCTGGAGGACAACTTGCAGTCCCCAAGCTTCGGAGCACTTCCTGCAGACCAGGCCTGGGCACTGCCCAAGGGCCTTCAGGCGTTCGGGGCAGAACCTGGAGACCTGACTTGTGGGTGTGGGCCTTCTCTCCACAAGCCCCTCAGACAGAGTGTGCCAACTGCTGGGGACCACGGAGCAGGGTGTGCTGTCCCCCCACCACTTGTCAGAGCCAAAGACTGTTTCCCACAGTGCCCTGCTAGGCCTGGTAGGGCCTCCCATGACCATTCTGCCTAGCTGGTGGGCAGCCATCTCACAAGCTCAGCTACCCCAGCTGGCTACCCTCTAGCCCTCACTGTGGTCCTGTGTGAGGGCTGGAGACTTGGGGTGCAAGAGGTGTGAGGAGGTCCCCAGACCTGAAGGGACTCAGCATCCATGATTTTTGGCCCTGCTAGGGGGTGGAGAGTGAGGCCTGTTTGGATACAGTGGAGAGGGTGCAGAAGGGCAGCCCCCTCTTCCCGCCTGCTTGATCTCAGGGCTTTATCATTTGGGAGCGAGGAAGAGAAATGTTTACATGGCCTTGCGTTTGTTTCAAATTATTCATCAGTGTTGGCGAGTCATTGTTCCCCGCTAGTGTAAACAGCCATGTCCCTAAGGCCAGCCACCCTGCCAGGTCACTGAGGGCTTGTAGATGTGTTACGTCAACTGCCCTTTGGTTGCTAGCTTTCAGTGAGGTGCAGAGCTGGGCCAGGCCAGATGGCTGCAGATGGGTGTCTCCAGGGGCAAAGCAGCATTTCTGCACTGAGTCGGGAAATCTGGATCTATTTTGTTTGCCTCTCAATTGAAACTTTCCCTGGGTGGGGAAAGACAGGACTCCAGGCAGAGAGTCTGGGAGCCCCAGGAAGAGAGGCTGCAACCAACTGCAGAGGCCCACAATGCAGGAGCCCTGTTTGGGGAGATGGCTTAAATTGCGGTTGACTATGGGCCATGGAGATTTGGGCATTGTCGCCTTCTGTAGTCTCACGGGACTTGGCCCGGGATCTCGTGGGACTTGGCCTGGGATCTCGAGTGACTTGGCCGAGATTGCTGATCGGGTCAGCGCCATTTTGGTGGTGTGTGTGGCGCGTGTTAGTCGTTGTTAGAGCCAGAGAGAAAAGTTATCAGAATAAAAAGCTGTTTGTTTCCACTTTGCCTCTGAACTTCTTCCCATGGCTTCATTGCTCCAAGCGGCCATCTCTTCAGGCAACAACACCACGGCTAGGTATGTGCCCTACCCGGGCATAGGTGCCTCCAAGGTCCTATTGGGCCAGTGATGCTGCTGAGTCACTCAGTGCTCCTTGTGGCCGGCTGCCCCTGGAACTGACAGCCATGTGCTCAAGTTGGCATGCAGGCTCAAGCTTGCAGGAGGAGAGCCATTTCTTCATAGCATTGGTCTGAATGTGCACGCACTAGACCTTGGACTTGAGTCCTGCCTTCACTTTGCCCACTACGTGGCTTTGCTCAGGTCACTTCAGCTCTCTGAGCCTCGGTGTCCTGGTACCCTCATCAGTAACAAGGTGTGTCACATGGGTCACTGAGAGGCTGGTGAGGCCTCTACCCAACACACCTCGACACCCAGGGGAGGTGAGCTTCGTGGTATCAAGAGATGAGGAGGACAGAACGTGAGGCCTAGAGCTGTTCGTGTGTAGGTTGAGGCCAAGGCCACCGAGGTGTGGAGGGAGGCGGCCACTCCCCACACCTCGGGCCTGACCCCAGTAAAGGTGACATGGCACTGGGCCTGCAGAGAGCCATCAGCAAGACTGCGTGGAGAAAGGCACTGAGAAGATGAATCCCGCCCTCCTTCCGGGCTCCCCCGGTCAGACTGTCGGGCTCGGGGTCTGGTCACGCAGCGCCTCTCAGCAAGAGAGGCTTCCCATCTGAGCCTCAGCCCTGGTGGCTCTTAGAGTTCAGAGCTCTGCTTCCCTCCTCTGGCTGCGGCTCGGCTGACATCTGAGCCTGCCTGAGAATAATGACAAGCCTCCCTCAGGCCTCAAAGGCCGCCGCGGTCTCCGGGTGGTAGAGGGCTCTGCTGTCCGAGGGCCTAAATAGGATCCAGCTGAGGCTGCTGCCGAATGCGCTGCGCCCGGTCAGAGCAGGTCACTCCGCCCGCCTCTCCTCTTTCCCACACCCTTCTGGTCCCAGCGCTGAAAGATGTCTATGTTAGAACCATCTGAGAGCCTCAGTGCCAAAGTACGTGTGCATGTGTGCATGTGTGCACGCGCGTGAGTGTGTGTATGTGTTGGGCGTGGGGGACTGGCTAGAAGCAGCCAGTAGCTCACGTTGTCATTGTGGTTTTATATATTTGCCTATTAAAATGACAATACAGCCATGGAACATTAGGTTTAAGAAGCCCTTCTTTCATTAAACAAACTGACGGAGCTGGCCTGTGGCTCTGGTAATTGAAACATGCTGCCGTCCAGACCAGAGCTCCATAAAGACTCTTTTCAGCCAGTCACACCCTTTGTGCCAGCAGCCTCTGGTCAAAAATGAGTGTCGGCACTGAGGTCCGTCCTCCCTCCCCGGGGTGGGACAGACCTCTCAGCAGCCCTCCCGACAGTCCCGGCGGCCAGAGGCCAGGGCCTTTTCAAACCCTCCCCACCCTCTAGGCTTTTAAAATCTATATGCCAGCCAGGGCCTTGGGGTGGCACAGGCCCCCCTGGCCCCCAGCCTCCCCTTGGCTCCAGGGTCTTGTGCAGCTGGTTGCAAACTCAAGGGGGGCTGCAGAGAGGGGTGGCGGCCGTCTGTGGTCAGCGAGGCTCTGTGTTTTGTGGGAGCCAGTGTGAGCTGCACTGTCTTCCTGGAGAGGGGGAGTCCAGTGACGTCAGGGAGAGCCTGGGCCTGGGAGTCAGGTTGGATTCCTGCCTCTGCCGCTTCCCACCTGTGGGACCTTGGACAAGTGACTTTGCCTCTCTCTCCCTCATTTCATCGACTGTACATGGGTTAATACATGAACATGGCTGCAGGGTTGCTGTGGGGTTAGAGGAGTGGGTGGGGGAGACACAGAGCTGTGTTGGACACCCAGGAAACTGCCAGGGTCAGCCTCATCACAGCCATTGTCACTGACTACTTCCGTGGAGTCACTCTGGGGAGCACCATTGTGGAGTATAACCGCAGCGCCGTGCAGTGCCTTGGCACCGCCGTGGCACGTGTCTGTGCATACCCCCACGTGAGCTCCACTGTGCAGCACTCCCGGGGGGTCCCTGTGGAGCACCGTGGTCCTCCCGGGGACCCTTGAGCACAGTCTAGTGAAAGTCATGGCGTCAGTGTGCTGCCGGCTCAGGTGGTGATCTCTCTGCCTTCTCTTCCTCTCCTCACAGACGTGGATGAGTGTCAGGACAACAATGGTGGCTGCCAGCAGATCTGTGTCAATGCCATGGGTAGCTACGAGTGTCAGTGCCACAGCGGCTTTTTCCTCAGCGACAACCAGCACACCTGCATCCACCGCTCCAACGGTGAGTACGGCCTCCGCCGAGCAGGCACGCCGCCAGCCCGTGGAGACGGGCGGCCCCAGGACCGCCCTCCACAGGTGCTCTCCAGGGGCCCCAGAGTGGAGGGAGCGTGGACAGGTGGCCTGTCTTGTGCTTCTGGTGTTGGAAACCCTTCTGGATTCTTCCCTCCGCCACAACGCCAGGGCTGTTGGGGCTTCCACTGTGTGTGTGGAGACAAGGGGCACAGATGGCAAATGTGACCACAGAAGCCACCTTCCCTTCTGGGTTGGGAGCCAGCTGTGGCCAGGAAGAGTAGAGTCCCATTCTCAAGGGTCCCCTTCTCCAAGGTGGCTCGAGGTCTGTAGGCTGGGCCACCTTCCCATCTCTGGGTCTGCGTGCTCACTGGGGACCAGCCTGCTGCATATCCTTGTGATCGGGAGCCTGCTGCCCTCTGGAGGCCAGGTGGCATAGCAGGCCTGCCTGGAAGGTGCCGAGGGACCAGGGAAGACTCTGGCCAGCAGAAGCTGGGTGGAGGGAGCAGGCTCAGCCTGGGACAGAGCCTGGCCACAAGCCAAGCCTAGCACGTGGAGGCACTTGGTGTCAGGGCACTGGTGATCAAATCCTGAAGTTCGGGCCTAGGCCAGTGGAGCTGTGAGGGGGACAGAAGCCGAGACACGTGCCTGGAGGACACGCCCCTGGGTAGAGGGCCGTACTTGCAAAGACATGGGATTTTCTCTTGGTTAAGACAGAAGCAAGCGCCAGAATCCCCCGGCAGGGTTGTGTGCTGCGCAGAGCCAGTCAGGAAGGCAGTGGCCAGAGCCAAGGCTCCGGAGGCCCGGCTGTTCTGAGCGGTCAAGGAAGATGTCAGAGAAGGACAGGCCAGCCCCACTGCCCCTCTCCCCTCACTGACCCTCCACAAGGAGGCTGGAAGCCCAAGGCCAGGGAGCGGCCTCCCTCTAACACTGGACGCCAGGAGACAGCCAAGGAGTGGCTCGCCCTGGAAGGCAGGGGCAGAGAGGGCACATGTTGGCCCGTCAGAACTCGGCCCCCCGCCCGCCATCCCTGGGCTGTTGCTCAGGCAGCGCCCTGAACTGCCCCTAGCCTCGGCCTCTCATCCACAAAACAGGCCCGTGGCGCGACCAGCAGTGTCAGAGCTGGAAGGAGACCTGGGTGTGACAAGCTACATCCAGCAGAGGTAGCAGGAGGCCTGGGGTATGCTCTGGGAACCCCGGTGTGGTCTTGTTAGCTCCTGAGAAGGCGAAGGAAAAAGCATCCAGGTGCAGAGCTCGGGCGTCGGAGCAGCTGGGCCTCAGGGGGCGTCTCAGAGTCTGTGTGTTCTGGTAGTTTCTTCCTAGGCAAGTCAGGCTTGCTAGTCGCTGACACGGCAGTGTCTCCAGGAGGACCTAGAAGGTGAGCTGCATGGCTCCCAGGCGCTCGCTGCAGCCATGTCACACAGATGCCCACAGCCACCTCCCAGGCCCACGGGCAGCTCTGGGCTGGCAGCAGCTTATTGTACAGGCCCCAGCTGTGGTGCCGTAGGGCGGAGCTGCCCACCAGAGCTGCCCGTGATGGAGTCAGACTGGTCAGCAGAGGCGTGTGAGAAGCACGCCTGTAGGGAAGGGGTGTGGGCGGGAGAGTCCTGCCTTCCTCAGGAGAGGGGCTCCCCAGGGTGGCTGCTCCCGGTGGCTGTGACACCCCTGAGGCCAGGCTCCTGAGTACCTTTTTAGCACACGCAGGTGGCGTGTGCTTGCTCCTCTGAGGGGCGCCTTTCTCCCTGACAGATGCTAGAGGGAATTATGAGAGTCCTGGTTGAAAGAAGGTGGGCAGGAAGGGACGTGAGCAAGAGACAAGAGGGCCTGTTTGTCACAGGGGCCTGTCTGGCCTGTCTTCATCACTGGGCTGAGGAGGTTGCAGACCTTGGTGTCGGCAGAGGCGGGTAGGGGAGTTGTTGGTGTGGGGAGCCTACCAGGAGCTGCTGCACGCTCCAGCCTCCCAGATGTCCTCAGGGAGGTGGGCTCAGCCCTGTTGATGGGGAGGAGATGGAAGCCACTCAGGTGAGGGAGGCAGAGCTGGAGGGCAGCCCAGGCACTCTTGCTATGGGGCTCGCTGCCCAGGAGGTGAGACTACTGAGGAAAGAAACAGGCAGTGAGACACAGTAGCCAGAGCTTCCTCCTTGAGGAGGAGGCCACATTTGTGCAGGAATGGAATGTTGAGAAAGCACCACATGGAAGTTGGGGGCAGTATATAGGGAGGGCCTGTGCAAAGGCCCTGCAGTGGGAAGGCACCTTGTGCAGAATAAAAGGCATGTGTGATGGTGGAGAGCAGTGAGCAACGGGAGAGGAGCCCAGGATGAGGGTGCTGGAGGGGCCTGAGCTGGGGGCAGGAGTTTGGTTTTGTGCGTAGGGCAGCCATAGGGGACTTTTGAAGACTAGAAGCCATAGGGAGCTTTTGAAGACTAGTAGTTAGGATAGAGGGTTCCTGGGAGAGCTCTGGAACTACCAGGGGCTGGGCCTCAGATGAACTGTGCACTGGCTGGAGCAGGGTGGGACCCTGGGCGTGTGGCTCACTCCACCCAAGGGCCCCTGGGGCACCACATCCTGATTTTTAAGTGAAACCAGATATTCAGATTTAATCAGAATACAGATGTAGGGGCTGCAACCCCTGTCTCCATTAACTGACGTGTTGGTTAAAAAAGTCCTTTCTCTCCTTAGGATCTTTGGTGGAATCTCCAATTTGTAAATCTGAGCAACAAATAAAAAAAAAAAGAGAGAGAGAGAGAGACCTTCTTGGGTGCCTCCCAAAGCAGGAGCGTTTCCAGATGTCCAAGGCTGTGTGGAGGGGCCAGCAGCGCAGGGCGAGCCCCCTGGACACCTGCTCACCAGTGCCCAGGGAGGACAGGGACTTGGGTGCCTGGCAGCTTGCCCCATCTCTTCAAGCCTGTGCTTTAATCAGCATTTTCGTTGCTGTGACCAAAAGATGTAACAAAAAATAGGGGAAATTTTATTTTTTTTATTATTCAGTTTCAGAGGCTTCAGTCCATAGATGGCTAACTCCATTGTGTCCAGGCCCGAGGTGAGGTAGACCATCATGGCAGAAGGGTGCATAGGAGAAAAGCAGCCCAGAACCTTACCACCAGGGAGCAGAAAGCTCCCCTATCACCAGGGACAAAATGTAAACCCCAAAGGTACACCCCTACCTCCTCTAGCCATACCCTCCCTGCCTGCTTACAGTTAACCACCCAGTTAATCCGCATCAGTGGATCAGTTAACACTCATGATCTAATCATTGCACCACTGAAGGTTCTTGCCTTGTCTTGCAAATGAGCTCTGGAGACACCTCACATCCAATCCACAACGGCCTGTCTGTGGTTGTGACAGTTGCCTACTATAGTACCAGTCACAGTAAAGACTGCTGTAGCTCAAGATCAGAGCCTGCCTGGAGGTGCTAGGGCTGAGTTTGTTTTGCACTCACTGACCTCTGGTTCTGTGATTCCTGAGAGCGATGGGTCCAGAGCCTTTGACAAATTAGATTCCCTTGTGTCACCTGATTCCTCTAATGCCTGTCTAGCTCTCTGGGGCCTCCCAAAAACAGGGTGGGGGGAGCACACAGGCTGCTTTTGTTTACATGGAGCTGATGCATGAGAGGGGTCAGCCAGGGTCAGTCCAGACTCTGGCTGAAAAACAAGGTCATGGGCTGAGCCTTCTGAGTGGCCCCACTTCCCAGGTGCCAGCACACACTAGCCTGAGGCTCTAGAGCTGGCCCAGGCTCCTAGCTCCAACTGTCTGTGCAGCCTCTGTGATCACTCCTGATTCTTTGGGTCTGTTTGCCTGTAAGAGGGGTCCAGATACCCTTCTGTGGCCAGAGGGCGCCATCAGGGAAGTGCTGGTGGCAAGTACAGCACATGCCCCTAGGGGTGGGACACATGTGGACAGCTTCTCCAGGTCTTGAGAGCTCAGGGTTGATCTGGGGACACACCCAGGCTGCCCCTGTTCTTATTCAGTGGGAGGGGACCCAGAGTGTTGAGACCTGGCCAGTCCCTCTGCTCAGCCCCTGGCCCAGCAAGTGCTGGCTGCCCCTGGTGTGGCCCACAGCCTGGGCCACGCAGGCCGGCCCTGGCCTCTGCTGCCCCTGGTGGTGCCTGGGTGCCCAGAAGCTGGTACCTTCGAGCTCTCTCCCTCTCTCATGCTTGCTCTCTCATCTTTAAAATATGTTGTATTTATGCTCCAAGAAGATGTTGCCTTGGAGATGAAGGTCCCCAGATGAAGAATTCCTTCTGTGGGTCGCAGCGTCAGCGGGGCTGGAGGGGTCTCTGGAGGCCTGGCAACAGTGGCTCAGACTCCCTTCCCTGCCTCTGGTGCACTCCCTCACCACCCGCCAGGCGCTCAGCGCCCCTCAGGGCCCAGGCATGGCTCTGGTGCAGCTCAGTCTAGAAGGGGCTGGAGTGCCGTGCAGGGGCTCGGGGTTGGGACCTAGGAATCAGCCAGGAAGGCCCCCGCCCCTCCTGTGATTTTGTGGCTTCAGTTTTCTCAGAGCCTTTCACTGTGGGTGGGGAGGGAGGGAGGAGGAGCGCGGGTGACGGTGGTGTGGAGCATCAGAAGAGCGCCCGGCTCGCTGCGGTGCCACTGCTCTCCTGGGTGTCTGCCGGAACAGGGTGCCTGCCCCACACACGTGGGGCTCCTGTTCTTCCGGCCAGGACACTGTGCATTGATCTGCGTGCATTTCATGGTCTGGTTAAAGTTCTGCTGAGTTTGTTTAAACACGTGCGTAAACTAAGGTAGGAAACCCTGTTGCCTCCTCCACAGCACTCCTTGTGGAACTCAGGGCCACGTGTCCACAGAGGTCAAGACTTGCCGTCAAGAGTGACACTGGCTCTGGCCAGATTCAGAGGGGCCCAGGAGTAGGAGAAGCTGGCTTCCAAAGCACATCCCCTGGGTAGGCTGGTGGTGGGGAGAAGGCTGCCCGGCAAGAGCGGCCTGCTCCTGAGCATGGCCCCCAGCTCCCTTGCCATATCCTCATGTGGCCCACTTTCCAGAGTGAGTGACTGAGGCTCCTGAGAGGCTGAGCAGCTTTCACAAGGTTGCCAGAGGCATTGAGGGAAGGGCTCTGCCAGTCTGGCCTCAGGGTCCAGCTTCCTGCAACCTGAGGTACAGTGAGATACCCCCTGTGCCTCTTTAAGCACCAAGAGTTCCAAAACCATTTTGTGGTAGAAATTTTCTGGAATGTCCCATACACTTCCCTTCTCTCTTCAGGGAAACAGTCTGAGTTGGCTTGGCCTCTTTTTTCCTATAATTTGCAATTTTTGTTATGAACTTAGAGACAGCCACTCCTCTTAGAGACAGAGAATATTTGTTAATGTTGGTCCCCATGCTGAATGTCCCCAGACCCTTTGGGCATCAAGTGAACACTTTTCTTTGGACACTGCCATTGCTGGCTCTCTCTTGCCACTGTCTGATGGTGGATCTCCCTCTGAAGATTGGCAGCCACCTTTCCATAACCACCCAGCTCAGAGACCGAGGAGCGGCCAGCTTGGTGAAGCGCTGTGAGCTGTGGCGCCAGCTCGCGGGTTCCAAGTGTTAGGTGTGCTGTGGACAGGGTTCTGTGACGACGGCCTCTGGTTACATTAGACTAAGCTATTGTACTTACCAAGTCACGTAAGAAGTATTTTGGATCTCTGATCTCTTCATTTTATCTGTAAGTTTATAACAGTGAATACCCCAAGTTTAATTGGAGAAAAATAATAGGAATCTTTAAAACTTTTATTTGTAAACAATCATGGATTCATAAGAAGCTGCAAAAATATTAAAGCTGGATTCCCCATACCCTTCCCATACCTTCCCCCGAGAGCAGTGTCTTGCTTATGTCACTCGAGCACAGAAGACTGACTTTGGTGTGTGTGTTCATGGCTCTGTGCTGGGGGGTTATTTTGGGGGTTTTTTTTTTGGTACCAGGGATGGAACTCAGGGACACTCGACCACTGGGCCACATCCCCAGCCCTATTTTTGTATTTTATTTAGAGACAGGGTCTCACTGAGTTGCTTAGTGCCTCGCCGTTGCTCAGGCTGGTTTTGAACTCGCAATCCTCCTGTCTCAGCCTCCCAAGCCACTGGGATTACAGGTGTGCACCACCACACCCGGCATTGCTCTGTGTTGTTTATTACACATGGGTTCACATGGCCACCACCATCAAGAATTAATATTTTAGAAATGACCAGATACTCCTTGCCAGGCATTGTTATGAGCACTGGGCTGGGGCTAGGAGGGCTGTGTCATTTAATGTCCAAGCCAGTGCACTGTCAGAAGTGAAAGGGGCCACAGTGAGTAGCCGTGCCAGGAAGCAGGTGTAAAGGGGGTCCAGGAGGCCAAGGGATGATCTCCCTAATATCTCTGCATTCGACCCCTTGAGCCCTATGAGGTAGACACCAGCCACACCCATGCAGAATCTGTGGGTCAGAAACAGGACATGCTGTGTGCCCAGAATCACATGACTTCTAGGGAGGTGCAGAACCAGGACCCAAGACTGCCTCCCACGGCGGCACCCCAGTGTTTAAAGGAACTACAGCTATAGCCATCTTCTCCCTGCCCTTCCCTCTTTGGGTGTGCAAGTTGAGTTCTAAAGAGAAGCATGCCCTCACCTGGCACGCTGGCAGCTTGGGCTGAGGAGGTGTGTCCACCCCTGCACAGGCCTGGACACGGTGTGCAGGTGGTTGGCATGGGCCCTGAGGAGCAGGGCCTCGGGCCTCAGCCTGTGGGCTGGTTAAGGCAGAGGACGCTGAGCTCTGAGGGGCTGAGAGGATGGAGCCCGAGCAGGAAGAGCCCTCAGACACGCCCGCTGGGGGCTGCCCCAGGGCAGGGAGGCTGGCAGGATGGCGCAGTGCTCACCCACCTCGCCCATGTCTGCACCCCTCTTCTCACTGGAGGCCTGCTCAGACCCCTGCCTGGTGCCGGGGCTCTCCTTACGGAGCTTCGGATTTGTCTCCAGCTGGGCAGCCGCTCGGGGCCTCTCCTCACCCCGGGGATGGGCCAGGGGCTGCTTTGTCCAGGCCGCCTGGCCGCTCACCATGACTAAGAGTTCACCTGCGTCCTGGCGTCCCAGAGGCTTCCTAGTCTACTGTAGAAGGTGGCCCAGGAGCCCAGAGCCACTCCCATGGCTGGCAGGACCAAGAGCACCAGGGACCCATGTTCAGGAGGAATCTGGGCCTTGCTGCGAAACGGGCACCTGTCAGTTGGGAGGAGCAGGAGTGTGGTCGTGTTAAGACCCCCTGCCCTGGGTCGCATGCGTGCAGAGCAGGATGGCCACGGGAGGCAGCAGGGGGTCAGGAAGGTGACAGGAAGGGGGCTGAGGAGAAGGTGACAGGAAGGTGGCTGAGGGGAAGGTGACAAGAAGGTGGCTGAGGAGAAGGTGACAGGAAGGTGGCTGAGGGAGAGGTGACAAGAAGTGACTGAGGAGAAGGTGACAGAAAAATGGTTAGGGGAGGTGACAAGAGGGTGATGGAGAGGGGAAGGTGACAGGAAGGAGACTGAGTAGAAGGTGATGAGGGTGACTGAAGAGAAGGTGACAAGAAGGTGACTGAGAAGGAGGTGACAAGAGGGTGGCTGAAGGGAAAGTGACAGAAAGATGGCTGAAAGGTAACAGGAAGGTGGCTGAGGGAAGTGACAGGAAGATGACTGAAGGGAAGGTGACAGAATAATGGCTAAGGGGGAGGTGACAATAGGATAGCTGAGGGGGAGGTGACAGGAGGGTGACTGCAGGGAAGGTGACAAGAGGATGGCTAAGGGGGAGGCAACAGGATTTCTAAAGAAAAGGTGACAGGAAGATGTCTGAGGGGAAGGTGACACTGTCTGGAGGAGAGGTGACAGGAGGATGGCTGAGATGAAAGTGACAGGATGTCTGAGGGGAGGGTGACAGGATGAGGGGAAGATGACAGATGATGGACGGTGACAGGAGAATGGCTGAGGGGGAGGTGACAGGATGCCTCCTGGGACAGTGACAGGAGGGTGTCTGAAGGGAGGGTGACAGGCTGGCTGAGGGAGGCGAGAGGCAGCTGGCAGAACTGCAGCGGAGCCCTGCCTACCTCAGGTTTACTCTCCAGACCTTCCTGTTGCGTTGTCACATAGGTGCAGAATATTTCAGTGGTGGTGTCTAGACAAGGCTGAGCCTTGTCCTCCCTGTAACGTGATAAGCCAGGCTCAGTGGCACCTGAGTGGCCAGCCAGCCTCTACTTTTGTTCTTTCTGCAGTGCTGGGGAGGGGCCACAGGGCCTCATGCATGCTGGGCGAACCTCTGCCTCTCAAGAAGCTGAAATGCTTCGTCTCCCCCTCTGTCTCAGTCAGCGTGTGGCATAGTGTGTTCAGGAAGAACTTGTGCAAAGTGTCGATGCCACCCTCCCTCTCCTGAATGGCTGGCCCCAGCTGGGCCTGAAACGATCACAGGGCTTGGCATGTGAGACAGGAAAAGCTCAGCAATTAGGGCTTCTCCAAGTCAGGAGCTGGGGCACCGTGGAGTTTCGGGTCTCCCTGTATGTGTTCTCGGGGCTAGGGGACAGCAGGACTCTGCCTGGCATACGGTAGGCTCTTGAATGACCCTGTGCCCAGCTTCCTCCATCCCACCTCCGTGCATGGTGCTTGGAAGCCCCACCTTCGTGCCAGGGCATGGCCCCCCAGGTCCTGCAGGCTGTAGGAGAGGCAGACCTGAAGCAGGTGCCAACCAGCTGGTGCAGGAAAGGCTCTGGGGCCGCAGGAAGCCAGGCAAGAGCTAGCCAGGCCTGTCACCAGCTCATCCACTCAGCAAGGAAGACCACACGCTGTCTTAGACCCTTCCTGCTGTTAGAGCGGAACGCCTGACATTGGGTGTTCATTCCTCACTGTTCTGAAAGCCTCAGAGTCCAAGAACTCAGCACCAGCAGATTCCGTGTCTGGTGAGGACTCTGCTTCTGTGCCACCTCTTGCTGTGTCCTCAACGCGGTGCGAAGGGGCCTAGCTAGTCCCTTCAGCCCTTTCATGGGGCACTGATGCTGTCCATGAGGGTGAGACCTCAGCTTAATCACCTCTTGATCCTGTTGGTTGGAGCCTGTTTCCACGTGAATTCTGGAGGGGACACAAACATTCAAACTAGAGCACACACTTACTGCATGGTGGGCTTCAGGGTGAAGTGCTTCTAGGGGGCACTTGGGCTCCTGAGGACGTGGAGGCAAGGCCCTGTGTGGCGCAGGTGCTCCGGTCACTGTGGTCAGAGCTGCACCACAGCAAGGCACGCCCTGCTGAGACCTGAGCCCATAGCCCCAAAGCCCACAGCAGTGTCAGGACCCCCTGGGGGCTCCTTGGCCAAAGTCACTTGAGAGGTTCCAGGTGCAGACTCTGTGGGTCTGGCCTGGGGCAGAGGGCTGGTGGCTCTCACCACAGGAGCAGCCTCTGTGGTCAGCGGGTCCTCAGCCCTCCCACCCACACCCCCTCTGGGCTGGTCCTTGGTCCTCTTCTTGACTTTGTGTCCGGCTCCGCCCTTCCTGCTTTCCCTCGACCTTGGCTCCTGGGCCGAGGGGACAGCACCCTTGCCCAGGCTTCCTCAGCCACAGGCACCCTTGCCTGGCCTAGCTTCCCTGCCCTTCGCTGTGGTTTCCCACCTAGGAGTACCTTGATGCTTGAAGCCACCCTGTGAAGTGCGTCGTGTGTCCTTGAGGGAAGCAGCTTCCTGCTGCTATGCGAGGGAGCACTTCAGGGCCGGGAGCTGGATTTCTGCAGCCCAGGCCAGCTCTTCTTCTCCTGCTCCCCGCAGCCCCTCTTGAGCCGCCCAGCTGCACGGTGGCTTAGCATTCAGCCCGTGGGCTTGTTGGGCTCCTGTTGGCTCCCAGGACGTGGTTCCCACATCACGGGAGCTAGACCAGGCCTGGGCTCCAGGGGCCCAGTGTGTCCCCTGCAGGGCCAGAACATCCTTTCCAGAGCTTTCCATCATCATTTGTGGGGGCTGGGGCCGGCCACGTGGGGCTGCAGCCTGCTGCTGCTGCAGACCAGGTGGGCGGGAGAAGAAACGGCTCCCACACTCAGCTGGGAGATTTATGGAGCCACTGGAGGGGCCGTCCTGGCCCTGTGCGGTCCGGAATGGCCCTCAAGGCGGGGACAATAAATCCAGCCCATTATTTTTTTACGAGCCTCCCACCCCATAAACAACTCCTTTGGCTGGTAAGCCAGCTCCACGCACTGCTCGCCTGGCCTCGAGCCGGCACCGGGGCACCCTCAGTGCTGACTTCTCAACGTTAGCGGTGGAAATCTCCCCCGAGCTGGAGAACCTCTAGGTCTGGAGGGGTGGCTTCTTACCTGGACAGCGGGGCTGACCTGAGTGTCTTCCATTACAGAATGGGTTGTGTGGGTCAGGATGAGGCGGGTCCAGCACCACATGCCCAGGGCAGCGGCCAGCCCCGGGTGGGCAGAACCGGGCCCAGCTGTTAGGGCCTCACACGTCATCCTAGGCATGGTGGCCAAGCACAACCATGGGCCCAGCAATGTGCCTAGACCTGGGTACAAGTCACAGACCCCGAGTGCAGTCTGCAGCTGAGAAGACGGAGGCTGAGCTGTGAAGAGTTCTGTCCGCAGAGAGCAGGACCCGAGCCCACCCTGCCTGTCTGCTCAGTGTCTGCACAAGCGGCTGGAAGGCAGGAGCAGAGGCTGCTGTGAAGCCTGGACCCGGGGCTCGGCAGCCCCCACCTCCCCACGCTGCCCTCTGCTGGGGGCCTGGACTGCCCGCCTCTGGCCAAGTGGCCACAGTCTCCCTGCCCTGTTGAGCCCCCTGAGGGCAGCTGGGGCCAGTGCTCCACCCAGCCCCAGACCCCAGCATGCCCCACTGGACCCCCACGACTCCCCGGGGGCCTGGCTCAGACCTCTGCAGCCCTTGTCTCGCCTGTTACCAAGCAGCCAGCAGACCCCCTGCTGCTCTGCAAGCCCGCCTCCGCTCCCACTGCTGCCTGTCTAGAACGCCCCGCCCGCCCTGGCCATCGTACCCCTTCTCTCTGCATGCCTCCTGCTTCCCCAGGCAGAGCCAGTGGGTCCCTGCCTTGTCACCCCTCTCTGTCCCAGTCAGACCCCACCTCAGCCTCCCTGCACCGCCCACCCTGGCTCTGCGCCAGGCCTTTCTTCCTCACATAATGACCCCTGCACCCTGCTGCCCAGCATGGGTCCTGGTAGGGAGTGGGCAGTCAGGAGAGGTGGGGAAAGAGTGTCATAGAGCCGAGCCACATCAGAACCCGAAGGGCCTTTCCTGGGCCAAAGGCTGGCCCACATGCCTGTTCTAGGAGCACGCTGGTGGCAGAGCTGGGACTCACCCTGGGCCTCTCAGCTCCAGGCTGGAGCCCACCCTCACACTTGCAGCCCAGGCCAGCTCCCCCCGGAGTTTGTGGTCACAGGCCGGGTGTGAGGGGCTGTGCAGATCCAGGGCTGTAGACATGGAAACCTCTGGGCAGAGGCCTGCCTGGCTCTGTGGAGCCAGCCATGGTCATCCCAGGTCATTTGGGGTCCATCCCTCCCCAGCCTCTGTGGGCCTTTCTGTCAGCCATGAAGTCCCAGGCTGATCTGACAGGACATCTGCCCAGCACCCCCTCCTGCCCCTGCACCACCCCCTGGGCCCCATCCCCAGCCAGGGCCAACGAGGCAGACTCCTGTCTCCCAGCCTGGTGGCCACTTGACCATCTCACAAGGCTCCTTCTGTGTGATGTCCCACTCTGTTTTAGCCTGTCCCTTGTCAGTCCCTGCCCAGCCCCTCCTTGGCCTCCGCCCACTCCTGGCCCTCCCTGGCTTCTTTCGTCTCCCCTGGCAGGGCCTCTTCTCCAGCTCCCGTCCTGACCTGGGAGCAGCGTGGACAGGGTCTGTAGTTCCCCCTGCTCGAAACCTGAAGCAGCATCTTCCCATCCCCATCATCCTCAGCGAGGAGGGCACCAGCACTGGCCCTGCCCCTGGCCCCTGCCCTGTCCTGGCTGCCCACCCTTCATGACCATGCATTGCCTCTCGAGCCCAGCACCTTTTCACCCCTCACTCCACCTTTTTCCTTCAAACACCCATGGGCACCAGCTGGCCTCCTGCCTCTGCCTGTCCCCACCCCAACCCCACCACGAGGTGCTGTCTCCAGAGCGCAGCTCAGGCCTGCCCCCGTCCTGCTGCACCCCCCTTCGCTGCCTTCTGAGGCCTGCCAGCCGCTCCTCCCTCCTGCCACCCTCCCTGCATGCACACGTGCCCTCGTCCATCGTGAGCCTGGGCGTGCTGGCCCTGGGCTTGAACGCCACTTCCCAGCCCCGCTTCTTGAGAAGCTCCGGCTCGTGCTTGGGTGCCCAGCTCAGTTCCTCCTGCTCCGTGCAGCCGCTCTGATCCAGGAGGCGCGTCTCCCCTCGCCCTGGACTCCTGTGTTCAGACGGCGCGTCCTCTGCTGGAGGACTGGCCTGCCGCCTCCTGAGGAGGGCGGGACGTTGTCTGAGTCGTCTCCAGTTTCTCACGTGGGATTTGGGGCTGTGTGCAGAGAAAACCCGCCGAGTAGACGTGACAGGACTCGCTCATGTCATGGGGGTGACTCCTGCCACGTGTGGCGTCGGTCTTACAGGGGGCTCTCGTGTCCCCTTGCTGAGCAGCTGTCCCAGGCTGTTTTGTCACTTCGCATGGCTCTAGATCTTGGTGGGATCCACTTCTCCTTTCTTGCCTGGGCTCCCTCGGCCTGCCAGGCTTCTCTCCCCTCCCCAGGCCCCTCAAGCAGGCAACCCAAGTTCATCTGTCGGAAGCTCAGGGCTCCTCCACCTCCCCGCCCAGCCTTCCACTGTGTGAGCTGGCTCCTCGAGGGGAAGCCCTTCCTCCCTGCCCAGCCCCGGCTCGTGTCCCCAGGCACATCACCATGTGCACCCACACACTGGCTGAGTGAAGCGACAGCTTACTGGAGGTCGACCTCGGTGCCCAAAGGTCGCTGTCCCTTCCCTGTGGAGCACTGATCCGCGCTCTTGAAGAAAGAGCAAGGTCCGCCATGTAGATGGAGTGTCTGTCTACTGCGCCCCAAACCCCTGGGGCTCTTTAATCTTCAAGGGCCCTGGGAAGCAGCAGCTGCCCCTGCGGTGCAGGGGGGCACAGCCGGTGGGGCAGACAGCCCAGGCCTGCTCTGTGGTGCAGCGGGGTGCTCCCTGCAGCTCCTGTGGGGACAGTAGTGGACAGTCAGTGCTGTAGCTCTAGGGAGCTGCTCACACCCCAAGAGGATCTCCTAGTACTACAGCCCTGCTGCTCTTGGGTCCCCGAGGGCCACCATGGGAACCCTGATGGAGTGCGGCCACAGGGTCCCCAGGCCTGGGCTTTGTCCTTCTGGTCACTTATTGGAAAGGAGAAACAGACTCGTTCCCTGGTCAAGGCCAAAGGGTGGCACTGGGCAGCCTATTCCCCGTAACTTCCTTTAGGGTGTCCGTGGAAGGAGGGGTAGGGTTGACGTGTCACATAGTCAGTGCCTGTGTAAACTGGGGCTTCAGATAAGCAAGCTCTCAGCGTCACCCACGCCAGGTTGGGAGCGTGCTTACCAGGAGGCACTCACTGTCCATGTGGAACACAGGCGCATGGGCTGCTGGGCTGTCATCTGCTGGACCTGGCAGCCGGAAGGAGGGAAGGACGGCTCCGGCCACCGGGCCTGAGGCTGCAGGAGCAATAGTCTCAGCCAGGCCTTATCTGAAGTCCTGTCCTGGGAGGCTTGGACTTGACTGTGGTGACACCTAGTGACTGGCCTGGGAAGCTTCAGGAGGGGCAGGAGAGGGAGGTTAGTCCTGGAGGGGATGAGACAGGAGGCCTGGGGCAGGGAAGCAGGCCAGCCTCCTGCGTCTAGGGGGCTGTCTGGAAACGGAGCAGGGTGTGGTGCCTGGCGCCTGCCTCTAGCCCGCTTCACAGATAAGAAACAGCAAGTTCTGAGACCTCGCCCCTCAGACCAGAGGGCCAGAATGGGGGCATGAGCAGCGCAGCGCTCACAAGGCCCGCCTCAGTGCCACCCGCGCTCAAGGCCCCGGGCAGCTCTGCAAACACCCATCCGTGTGTCTGTGCAGACTGCCATCCAGTCCTCAGGACTGGTCAGGGCACTGGGGAGGGTGTGGCCACTGAAGGCCAGAGACTGGCATCTGCTGCTGCTTCCCAGAACGCAGAGCCGGCCCCTGCTCTCCCCTGGCACCCCAGGAGCCAGCGCAGGCTCCTTCTGTCTGGCCGTCCATCTGTGAAGACAGCGCCTGTCTCCCGGGGGCAGCCGTGGCACTGGACCTGTCAAGCTGAAAATGAACCTGCGGGTGGGCGCCCCTGGTTCTGCTGTCCCAGGTGGAGCAGCAGTGCTTTGCAGCCACCGCTGGTGTGACAGGCAGAATGCTGAGATGCTCTGTGCTGGCTACTCTGTGACCCAGGACGGCCCCCTGCGGGCTTCAGTCCCTGGTGGAAGCAGGGCAGCTCCAGCAAGATCCTCTCCAAGGCCCTTCCACGCCAGCAGCTTGCTCGTGGACGTGAAGCAGAACGGCAGCTCTTGAGCTCACCAGGTCCTTCACCCGGGCATCGGCCACACAGCCCGGAAGAGCTGTCCTGCACCTGCCCTGGCTGCCCCTGTGGTGCTGTGAGAGCAGGGCAGGGTGAGGGGCACAACGGGGGTGCACCTGAGTAGAATCTTGGGGCTGAAACAGAGACGCTCCCCCGACCCCTGGGGTGGAGGGCACAGGCGCAGTGAGCAGGGAACACAGGGCAGCTCTGGGGCAGCTCCACGGCGAGGTGGGGCTGGCCAGGCGGGAGTGCTAAGGGAGGCCAGTGCACACCCTCAGGGCCAGCCTCCTGGGGCCCTGGTGGGGCTGTGAGACCCACAGGAGGGGCTGGGGTGAGGACAGCAGGGCCCGTGATGCAGTGGCAGTTGGGGAGAAGAGGGGCAGAGCTGGTGACACACCCAGCTGGGACCTAGGGCCCCAGATGTCCCAGGGGAGAAACTTGCTCCTTTGTCCAAGATGGCATATCAAAGTAGGTGGGGCAGTGAGGAGGAGGACAGGAAGAGCTGAGGCCCCTCAAAGGACTGGCAGGTGGGCACCAGGGCTAGTGGGAAGAGGTGTGAGCCCTTGAGTGTTGGTGTGGCTGCCAGGAGGTGGGGTCCCCGCTCCACCCACAAGTTGGGAGACAAGTGCCTTTACCTCTCCAAGCCGCAGCGTCCTCGCCAGCGGGTGGGGCCGCGGATGGTCCCTGGCACTCGCCGTGGAGATGTGTTCAGGTGGGAGGTTTGCTGAAAGCCAGCTCCGCTGAGGAGCTCCGGGCAGGTGGAGCCCACGGTCAGCAGTCACTCCTTCCCAGGTGGGGCTGTCTTGGGCTCCTGGTTAGCTGGGGGTCTCGTCTGAGGTACACGGCTGCTGGTGCCCCTAGGCCTGGGTCTTTCCCAGAGGAGGTAAGTTAGGGTTCAGGATGGGAGGTAGAGCCCCAAGTTTCTGCTGAAGCCCAGGCCACGTGACAGAAGGCTCTGGGCACACGCTCCAGATGTTAACCTGCAGTTGGCAGGTGGGCTGCAGGTTCCCTGCATCCTGTGGGCAGCCTGGGCCTGGAGACCAAGGTACTACTGTTGCCCGAGTGCCGGCCCTTCTTCTGATGCAGGGTCCAAAGCCCAGAGTGGCTGCACCCAAGTCCTCAAAGCATTTGGGTTCAACAAATGTTCCACGTGTATTCCCTCCAGCATGGGCAGCTCAGACCTGCCACCTCAAGGTGGGGGACACTGTGTGACTAGCCAGTTATAACCAGTGTGGCAGGCTCTGTGATCAAGGAGGGAGGGCAGAGGACTGTGGGAGGAGAGTCAGGCACAGCTCCTAATCCCGCCAAGGGACTTGGGAGAGGATGGGAACAAGGAGAGCCACCTGGAAGAGGGGACCCCAAACAGAATCTCAGATAACACATCAGAAGCTCCCAAAGAAGGGAGGGGGTGTGACCTTCGCAGAGGACAGCACATTCCCAAGGAAACCCTGCGAGGAGGGAGGGGCCAGGCAGGCCTCTGGTGCCTGGGGCTTGTGTGGGACATGCGCACAAGCTGGAGGGCCGCTGGCAGGGCCAGAGGACGGAGTGCCTGGCCCTGTTGGTCCTCGGCAGAGCCTTTCTTTTCTTTTCTTTTCTTTTTTTTTACTTTTCCACTGTGGGAAGAGAGTCAATTTTATGCTCTAGAAAACTCCCTGTGCAGCTGGAGACAGACTGACCTTCCAGTCAGACAGACCCAAACTCCCATTCCAGTTCTACCAGGCCTTACTCAAGTGACCACAGGCAAATTGCCCCATCTCTCTGAAGCACCTGTCGCATGGCAAAGCTGCTCACCTGGCGGGGTGACACCATGGGCCTCCGTCTTTGCTCGGAGCCAAAGTGGGACAGAAGGGCGAGCTCTGACCTCCTGTCGCTCTCTGTGGCTCTAAGGAACCTCATGGCATTGTTCCCTGGCTGGGCTGGGGCAGGGTCAGACTTCAGGTGCCCTGCAGGAGACGGTCTTGGAGAGACGGAGTGTGGAAGTGGCCCTGGGCAGGAGACAGCTGGGCCACTCCAGTCCTTACATGGAACTGGGGAAAGTGCCCAGGGCCGCCTGCCCCACTGCCTCATGGAGGCCCACTGGAAGAGCAGGTGCTGGGGCAAGGGTGGGTGTACAGCCCACCCCTCCCTCACCCTGCTCCTTGCGCAAGTGACTGATTCTTTGTCCTGCTCTGCTTACTTATAAAGTAGGGGTAACAGTGTCTTTGATAAGTGGTCCTGTGGCCTCAAGGTTATTCATTTAAGTACTTGGTGTGCAGCAGGTGCTCAATAAACGGCTATTCTAGTTGTCAGCCTGTCATCCACACGTTTCTGGTGGGCCTGGTCTGCAGCCCATGCTGCTGCCGTTCTGTCTTGCAGATCTGTCCCCGAGACCCAGCCCCCATGCCTCCATGTTCCCATCTGGTGGCCTGCGTGACCCCATGCCACTCCCACCTCTGGGCGGCATGGAAGACCAGCCAGGCAGCGCGCGGCAGTGTGTGGAGGGGCTCTGCACCCAGGCCGCGCTGGCCGTCCTCTCCCGCCAGTCCAGTCCCCTAGCTGCTCCTGTGCGCCACCCTCACGGGGCCTTTTCTTCAGCCTCTTTGGAAGCTTGCTTTTCCCTGTGTGGCTTGGACTGAGCTGGGGAGGGCAGCGGCCCCTTCTGCCCTGCAAAGCTCCGGCCTGTTTCCTGGTGCCACCATTTTCTGTTGACGGTGTGAAGGGGAGGAAAACCCCTCCTCACATGTCCCTGGGGTGGGGGCAGGGCAAGGGCATTGGGTGGATTTGGGTTTTGTTTCGCTGCTTCTCTCTGCTCTCCCTCCCCAGCTTGCCCTCTTCCTAGTGTTTGAGGAACGTGGAGCAGGAAGTGCTGTTACTGATGAAGTCGCCATGGCACCCGCCCTCAGGAGACACACACTCAGCTCTGCTTCCGGAGCAGGGGCTCCTAAGTACAAACAGACAAGCCTGCGTCACGCCACTGTAGAGGTGTGACGTGCGCGCTGGTGCAGGCACGCAGAGTCTGCCGTCCCCCTCCGTGTGCACCCTGGCCAGTGTCCAAAAATGATGGCAGGCCTCGAGGGAAAATAGGCCCTCCCAGGGAAGGGCTGCGGGCCCGTCAGAGGGCTCGGGACAGGCAAGGACCTGAGCAAGGGCCACTGAAAGGAGACACTGGGTGCCTCTGACTCAGGCCTGGCCAGGCACATCCTTCCCGACGCTGTCCCTGCTCCGTGCGTCATCTATGCGGCAGGAAGCACAGTACCTTCGACGCAGCACCCAGAGCCCCTCCCGCCACGTGCTCGTCACTGGCCTGTGAACAACCTTGTGTGGCTCCTTCCTGCCCAGGAGAAGTCCCAGAGCAGCTTCATGTGCACCCTCAGCCTGCTGCGCCCCCACCCAGGACAGAGGGCCACACACGTAGTGCACACTTTGACGCAGGTCCTGCAACTGTCCGGTCTTACGCAGCTGGAAACCAGCTCAGACATGAAGGAAACTGCCCAAGGTAGTGGACACTTGGCGGAGTCCACTCGTGGGTCTGAGGGTGCGGCAGCAGAGCGTCACCGCCTCACTGCGCCCAGCCCAGCCCAGGCACCGGGGAGACACTCGGCCAGAGTTAGCAGCAGCTAATTGGATCTGGATGGGTTGTATCAGATTAGAGTTGGCGTGCTGGGCAGCCTGGCCTGGCGGGCACCAGGCCTCTGAAGACCAGGGCTTCTGGAAATAGCTCTGGAGCTCCATCTGGACTCCCCTCAGGGAGGGGAAACAAGCAGAGCCCCTGCCGAGCTGGGCGCTCGTGGTTCCCCCGTGTCTAGATGGAGGGAGGCAGAGGGGTCCTCAGTTCGGTTCCAGGAGCAGTCCTGGCATAAGCAAGGAGGCACAGAGGACAGAGCTCGCTCCTGCCAGAAGCTGCCCTGTGCTCGGCCTGGGCTGGGCTGAGAGCGGGCTCAGGCCTGCATCAGGAACATGCGGCCGGCACCGTGCGGCGTCTGCTGCCACAGCTGTTGGCGCAGGCCTGCTGCTCGGAGTCGGGAGCGGTCGAGGCTGCAGAAGAGGCGAGCGCTTCCCATCCGGAGCGCAGGCCCACGCTCCTGGAACAGGAGTGTCCGGTCCCGAGCGCCTCGCGTGCCCCGGGGTTCGTCTTCACACGCGCACTTGGCCATGGGGCTCTCGTGATGGCCATCCTCCACGGGAGAGGACAAGCTGCCTCCCTGCTCGCAGCGCCTGCCTCAGCTCAGCACTGCCCTGAGAGAGGAGGCGGGAGGAAGCCTGTGTGCCGATGCCACCCAGTCCTGGCCCCACTGCCCTGCCTCGTCTGTGCCGTGAGGAGCTGGAGTGGGCCACCCAGGACCCTCTTGGTCCTGGGTCTCTTCAAGTCCAGGACACCGTGTTGAATAAGGGGACAGGGACTGTCCCACGCGAGTGCAGGGCTTCTCAGGACCTTCAGCATGGCCATGAGTCTCTCCATCGGGCTCTGAAACACCTGACTGTGTTCCTAGAACCCAGAGCCAGAATGCCCCAATAGTGCTTTCAAGAGTCTTCCCGTACCCCCTAAAAGAGCAGGCAGTGGGTTGATCTGCTCTTAGGTGGGGTAGCCTTTATTCCTCTCTTCCTCCTCTTCCTCCTCTCTCCTTCTCCACTCCTCTCTCTCTTTCCCAGCCACTCTTTCGAGCCCCCACCCTGCTCCAGGCCCTGTGCTGGGAACTTGTGATACAGAGGAAAGCTCAGGTCTCCCTGTAAGCTACCCGCGGCGGGCAGGGGAGAGCTCCGCAGGCAGCTGTCCCCTGCAGCACAGGCCACAGGACGTAGGCGAGGGCAGACGCTGCGTCCACGGGCGCGCCTTCTGGAGAAGGTGCTCTGTGGCGCTCTTCAGTCCCCTCCGCGGCTACACGGAGTGGGTTGCGTCCACCCATTTCATGGCTGACAGAACAGACGCAGAGAAGGTAGCCGTGCAGTCAGAGGCTCAGGGCAGCGCTAGGCAGACTCAGGTGCCAGCCCCTCTTGGGAGCATCGCAGTCTTTGATGGTGGCTGGCACGTGAGGGCCTGGAGCTGGCTGCTCCCAGGGGCTGTTTGTGCATTGGCTTGGTGAGCACCGACCTAGAGCGGACAGTGCGCACCATGGTGCCGGCAGCAGCGGGACACCTGGCCTGAGGTGCCCAGTGGGAGAGACCTGCGGAGGTGGGGTGGGGGAGGAAGAGCTCAGAGCCATGAGGCCTGGTCCTGAGCTGCTCTGGGAAGAAGGCGGCCTCAGCGAGGCAGAGGCAGTGTCCAGGCCGTCCCCAGAGAAGAGGATACTGTACAGGGCGACCTCCTGGGCTTCTGCCCAGGCAGGTGGGTCTTCTTTGGCCAGTAGGAGCCAGTGCTGCTCCCAGTGGAGCTGAGGTGGCGCAGCCCCCCAGGAGCCAGAGTGACAAGCAGGGGTGGCTGCAATTCGCCCCAGGCTAGCAGTTGTGGCCGTCTTTGGAGTGGTTGTGAGGGTCGCTTTAAAATGTGGTGGTGATGCTTGATGCGCGTCTCTCGGGGACAGCCCGAAGCACTCGGCTTCTCTGCCCCATGCGGCTAGGGAGCCTCGCACCACAGGGCTGCAGGGTGCTCCTCTCAGGCCTGCCCTGCTCTTGCTTTGAAAAATATAGTTCTTGGTAAAAGCACATTATTTAAATTATTTTCCGTATGGCAGACATTGGTAACTACAACACGTGAACTTGTACACCCGAGCTCTTTGGTCTCCTCTACCTTTTTTTTTTTTTTTTGGTACCGGGATTGAACTCAGGGGCACTCGACCACGGGCCACATCCCCAGCCCCTTTTTGTATTTTATTAGAGACAGGGTCTTACTGAGTTGCTAAGTGCCTCGCCATTACTGAGGCTGGCTTTGAACTTGAGATCCTCCTGCCTCAGCCTCCCAAGTGCTGGGATTACAGGTGTGCGCCACCGCGCCCGGCTGGTCTCCTCTATCATTGTTAGGAATGTAAAGAGGACTGAAAGCCAGCCAGCCCGAGCTGACCCTGGGCTGGAGAGGCAGAGGGGGCTCCAGGGCCTGGGCCAGGACGCAGAGTGCTCAACAGCTGTCTGGAATCTGGTGAGGCCACCAGGCAGAAGGTGGAAGCCAGCCCTCTTCCCTATAGTTGCCAGAGAAAACCCAGCCGGGACCTTTGAAACCAGCCTCCCGCAGGTGGTTTCTAGAACACCCCCCTCCCCAGCTCTGCAGCTCCGCGTGTTGACCTTGGGTTGCTACCAGTGACGTGGATTACTCCCCCAGGGTACCCTTTGCCAGCAACTACGGCAACATCCTGGCTCATAATTAACATCCGCGTGCTCAGAAGGAAAGATGATCGGATGGCAAGTCATGGAGCGGGTGGAGGGGTCTCTGAAGCCCAGCGCTCTTTCGCCCAGGGTTCATGATGCATCAGCTCCCCAGGGACCCGAGTTTACAGTGGGGCTTCTCGTAAATTGCTATCCTTTGGCTGGAAGTGGGAATTCAATCTCCCTTTCTTCATCACGTCCCAGCCTGAACTAAACAGGCTCTTCCTACTCAAGAAGAAGCACAGATCTGCTTCTGCGCGGGCACATGGGCCAGTGCTGGGAAATCGACATGGGGAAGTCAACAAGACTAGACCTAGGGGTCAGGGAGTTTGCAGAATTGGTGGGGTTGGAGATGCGCCTAGGATTTTGTTTGTGGAAGTAGAAGAGGGAGTTTCCCAGGAGAAGCTGGGGGGATGGGACACTTCTCAAGGATGGTACCAGGCATGTGGGATTGGGGACTCAGGGAGTAAGTGCATGGGACAGGGCTGCAGTGTGGGTGGAACAAGGGAGCCACAGAAGCCTTGCAAGCAAGGAAGGAGGGGTAACCCTGGGCTCTGAGCCCACTATTGACAGTGGCCATTCATGATGGTCATGGAGACTGCTTGGTGGCCACCACTCACTGGCCAAACCTTCTCAGAGGCTCAAGTCTCCCAGAAGACCTCCTGAGAGACTGAATGTGTCTAAATGTCCAAGAAAGTCCCTCTCCTGTTTGTTTGTTTGTTTGTTTGTTTGTTTGTTTGTTTTTGTACCAGGGATTGAACGCACAGGCACTCGCCCACTAAGCTACATCCCCAGCCCTTTTTTTTTTTTTTTTTTTTTTTTTTTTTTTTTGTATTTTATTAGAGACAGGGTCTCACTGAGTTGCTAAGTGCCTCGCCATTGCTGAGGCTGGCTTTGAACTCATGATCCTCCTGCCTCAGCTTCCCAAGTGCTGGGATTACAGGTGTGCGCCACCACGCCCAGCCTTGAAAGTCCCTCTCCTGAAAGCCACCTCTGAAGCAGGGTGACTGGCTTCTCAGGGAATCCCTTCTCCAGATATTCAGGGGAGGCAGCAGCCTTCAGAAGTCAGGGCCCTGTAAGGATATCTGGCATTACTGAATGCCTGCAGCATGCCTGGCATCTTCCTGTGACCTCGTTTCATCTGCTTACCTATTCTGGGACGATTGTGCCAGCTCAGAGATCATGAGGTTCAGAGAAGTGAAGCAGGTGTCCCCAAGGGCCACAGCTAGTAGGGAGGCCAGGTTCACACCCACATTTGCCTGCCTCTACAGTGCCTTTCTAAGAAAGCGATGTACTAGTGCTGGCTAATATCAGCGTCAGAGCAGGCCTGTACATCACGCCCCTGCTCCAGTGGTCCCTGTGGACACCACCCCCGCCACCATCCCGTAGCTTGAAATCAGCCAAGGGGAGGGTTTGCACCACAGAATTTGGCAAAGGTTGCAGATCATCCCTCTGCCATTGGCCCCGGGTATTAGCCTCCGCCAGCACACCTCTATGACAGCCGTGCGCCAGTGCCAGTGGGGATCAGAGAGGAGAGGCCTGGCCTCTCCACGCGAACTCGGAGCTTCCTGTGAGGCGCAGCAGCAGTCAGGTGCTGTGCGTGTCTGATCATTGGCCGGTTGGTTAGACTCGCATCATGCAACAGTTGGACAGGAAGAAGTTGAGAAAGTCAAGGTGAAGAATGGCCACGAGTAAAGAAGCAGTTGAGACTAGGAGTTTGGGCACCGGGCAAAGTGCAGGCTTCACTCTTCTCCATTTGGGGGGTTTTGATTTTAACTCTGGACTTCCAGAGGTGTTGCAGACTGAACCCAGGGCCTGTGCTGCTGGGCGGGCGCTCACCGCTCAGCCACAGCCCAGCCTAGGTTGTGTCAAGCTGTGGTGTGACTGCCGTGGAGTGTGTGTTGCATGCCTGTGCTTACGTGTGCAGGGTCAAGATGGAGCTGGCCCTCTCCTAGAACAAGAGGCCAGTGTGTGCCCTGGGGAGGAGAGGCCACCCATGTGGTCACCCACCAAGGATCCCTGCCTCTCTCCAAAGCCAGCTTCACCCCTCCACAGCTTCTTGCAGGTGGGGATGGAGTCAGGTCACAGAGCTGAGGTGCAGGCTACAGCTCTCCCCTTTCATCTGCCTTTGGCCTCTTGATGGACTCGTGACCCACAGGCTCTCACTTGACCCCTGACCTCATAAATTCTGGAAACTCCTCACAAATCACCAGGAAGATAAACATCAACTGGGGCCAATGGAAGGAGGTCTGAACCACTCCAGCCAAACAGGGAGGGGAGATGAAGGGAGGGAAGTTTCTGGGACCATTTGGGACAGATGGGCCAAACAGCCCTGGCCTGAAGCAGTTCCAAAGACCTAACCCAAAGTCTGGCTTAGGGCAGGAGCTTTGCCAAGTTAGTCCCCAGCTTGCGTTTACAGTGCAGCTCACAGAGCACCAGACCTGAGCACAGTGTCCTTGGACTCTCCCTGAGTGTCTCCATGTGGATCCCCAGTACACACCTGTGTGTGTGTGTGTGTGTGTGTGTGTGTGTGTGCGTGTGTGTGTGTGTGCATGTGCGTGTGCACATGTGCATACACACCAGCATACGTGGTGTGTGCAGCAGCAGCCCAGAGCCCACCGTTTGACCATGATGATCATGACATTCTCTCCCTCCCTCTCCTTCTCTCTCCCTGGTCCCCAACCTCTCTCTTGTCTGTCTCTCTTCCCAGAGGGTATGAACTGCATGAACAAAGACCATGGCTGCGCCCACATCTGCCGGGAGACGCCCAAAGGTGGAGTGGCCTGTGACTGCAGGCCCGGCTTTGACCTTGCCCCAAACCAGAAGGACTGCACACGTAGGTAGATGGAGGCAATGGGTCAGACACCCACACGTCTCCCACCATTGCTTTGTAGAGGGCTTATCCAGTCTGCTGGCTGTCGGCCAGGGAGTGCTCTTAGCTCCACGGGGTGGAAAGAAGGGCAGCTCTGCTGAAGAGGCCTTGGGGGACTTGAGGGGTGGGCTTTGAACCCTGGTTTTGGGGTTTTCCCTACCTGTTGTGACACTACCAACGCAGCCCCAAGAGCTGGCCTGGACCTTGTGAAGGTCCCTGAGCTGAACTCTGCAGTGGGAAGGAGGGACTGAGGTGCCAAAGTCTAAATGCCCAGGTTTTGGAAGGGCCTGGCAAGCCCTCAGAAGTGGGAGAATGCGAGGAAGCAGAGGATGCCCTGGGGTCCCATTGCAGGCCTTGCTGACGTGATTTCCAGGCTAGAGATCAGAACTCCCAGTGGCTGACTGCAAGTGGTAAGCCCTGGGAGGCCCCAGCTAAAGGAGGCCACCAGCCACTGGTACCACAGGAGCAGCTGGGGAACTGGCCTGCAGCATTCAAGTGTCCCCCAGCTCTTAGCATGGCCACCCAGCTCCCCATCAGGAGTGGGGCCAGGAAGCAAAGTGGGACGGGGCTGACTGCACTTGTGGCCCTTCGGAGCTTCGCGACAGCTGCTGGGAGACAGCAGGATGTAGACTCTGTCCATTGGGAACAGGGATGCCCAGGTTGGCACCACACTTGCCCTGGGTCTGCCAAGAGCCAAGGGAGGCTGTGGTAGGCACTTCCTGTCTCAGCCAGAGCCACAGGCTTCGACATGCTCACCTTCTGATGCAGAAAAATAGGACGGAGGAGTCTGGGCCCCGCCCCGAGAGAGAGCGCTCCTTGCTGGGGCTGTGGAGTAGGGCCTGAGGCTGCCTGCCGGCGTGGAGGAAGTGGCCTGCCTTCCTCTCCTCGTTCTACACAGAAGACATTGGTCCCTGGTGGCCCTCCATCCTTCATCACTGTGACTGTTGTCCCCAGCTCACTGGTGTGTGCCTCGCCACACCTCTCCCAGCTCAGGGTCACCAAAGCCCTGGGAACCCACATGCGTCAGACGCCGTCCCCACCTCCAGGAGCTTGTGCTTCAGCACCAGGGTGCCACCAGGTGTGCCCCAAAGGAAGGGCCTTCCTTCTGCCCAGGTGTAGCCCCAGAGGTGACCAGCCTTCCTCTCTGCTTCTGGTTCTTTATCATGGGACAGCAAAGAAACAAAAAGCATGAATGTGTCACCAAGGCAGGACAAATGGGGCAACCTCAAGACTCCAGCCAGGGCCCCTCTCCTTTAACTGCAGAGAAACCACTTCTACCTGGTCACTTTCACAACAGAAAGTGCCATCTCTGGCAACCTCAGTCCTCCTCATTGAGTGATTGAGTTTCCTCATGAGAAAGGACCAGAACAGAATGCGAGCAGCCTTCAGCCCAGTGCACTTCAGTCAGAGGACAGGCTGGACTTCCCTCAGGGTCAGACCCTGAGCCAGCCGAGGGCTGGGACTGGCTGGTATCTGACTCAGCAATCCATCTGGGACAAGAGCTGCAAGGGCATAGCGTGCTCAGAGAGCATCTCCTGAAGGGCCCACTTGGTTGGAAAAGTCAGGGACAAGGCGGGGCTCAGAGGACCAAATCCTGGCCTGAGACATTTGCCAAGGCACAGAGAGCCAACAAGTGTGTGACGTGCTGAGGCCTCCTGGGAATGGGCTGCCTCGCCATTCCAGCCTTGGCCTCTTCTGTGGTCCACGAGGCAGGGCTGTTTGGCTGAGACCTGTGCCCTGACCCTTGAAGCTGCTCTCGGTCCAGGAAATTCTGGCTGTCAAGTTGGGCCGGGGCTGGGCCTGACTCAGCAGCCTCTCTGGACCCAGGAGCCAGGAGGGGGGCTGCTGCAGGCCTCCGCACCCAACGCCCGTCCCGCCAGTGCTCTCGTCACTCCAGAGGTGGCCGTCTTCTGCACCTGCTGCTTGTATTCCCAGGCTCGTGCTTCCGTGTGCTAGCTAAGAGCCTGGTCCTTGGGGGTGCTTGAGATGCTCGGATGCCTGTGTAGAGGGAACACGGAGGCCAGGAGCACTTGGGGGTACACCCCATCTCCAGGAGCCCAGAGCTTGGGGAGGACTGTCAACACTGTTCTTGCTGCCTTCTCCCCACGTCCACCCAGGACCACTCTGCAAAGGACTTTCCAGTTCCATGAAGGCACGTGCTGTCCAGCCCTTGGCGGGCTCTGCCAGGATCTGTGTAACCCAGCCGCCCTGAGCCCTCAGCTCCCTGGGTCTCCTCCTGGTCAGAGAGAGACGCTGTTCCAGAGCTGGGACGTGGGGCCTGCAGGAGGCGACTCACCCAGGGCTGAGGAGAGCCCTCCTGCAGAGAGACCAGGTGCTCGCGCTCTGAGCCCTGTCGGGCTCCTGCAGCACTTCACAGCTCCTTGAAACTTCGTGCTGCAAGTTAGGTCAAGAGGAAGCTGCCCACTCAAGCCTCTGTTTGCAAAGGACAGCATCTGGGGTGCTGGGAAGACACCTGTCCCTGTCAAGCCATTCTTTTTAGATCCTTATCTGCTGTGGAGACTGCGTGCACTGAAGGCTGAGGGTCGCCACCTCTCGGGACAGGAGTGCCGATGCTCCGTGGCGGTCTCCATGACGGCAGAACCACCGTGAAGTGCCGCTGGAGAAGTCCATTCTGAAGTGTTTGGTCCCTCCCCAGGGAGCTCCCACCAGGGGCTTCCCTCTGCCACAGCCATGCTAGGGGGCCGTCCTCACAGGGCATGATTGATTCAGACTCATTTGGAATCGGGGCTGCTCTGTCCATAGTTGGTCTGAGATCTGTTTTACTGTACTTGATCTTCACGAGGGCTTGCCAAGTACAGAAGCGGTGCGGACAAGAGTTGTGCATGGCACTGAGTTGTCCAGGAGACTCGCTGTACTCGACCCAGTGTGCAGGCACCCAGAGAACACACACCTCCATGCCAGCTCCCCGCTGGGGTGGGGCAGGCCAGGGGGGCCTGCACAGAGATCTCGGCTCCCCTTGTTCTCCTCCAGCGCGCTCTCTCTCTCTCTCTCTCTCTCTCTCTCTCTCTCTCTCTCTCTCTCCCCTGGAAACTGATAATGTGGTTTCTTTTAAATAAACTAGCATGGCCACTTCTCCTAGCCCTGGCTGGCTCTGTTTTGTTCGGCCCCTGTGAGCTGAGCCAGCTGGCTGATGGGCACCAGGTCCTCTGGGCCACAGGCATTGCCAGCTGTGTAATGCTGTCTGTTTAGGTCACTTTCAGCACTTCCCCTCAGGTGGCAGTAACTGCCAAGATCTCCTGTCTGGACATTCCCAAGCCCAGGGGTTGGAGGGCTATGAGTGGGAAGAGCTCCAGCTGACTGGCCAGGACCCAGAGCGGGTGACATCCTTGAGAACATCCCTCAACATGCTCCAAAACAGGCAGAAGACAGACAGCTCTGCAGGAACTAAGGAAATGAGTGTCACCTCAAACCATGGCTACCACCTTTGCCTCAGCTGTTGGAGAGTGTCCTAGTATCCACAGACACTTGCCCCACTGAAGTGGTCAGGGAGGATGGGTCGGTGGCTGCCCCACTCTTCAACCACCACCATCAGGCACAGCAGCTGTGTACCTCTGTCCCCAGCTCAGATGGCCAGAGTCCACCCCCATTCACCTCTAGGGACCACATTGGGTCTGAGACCCTGGAGGGCACAGGGAAGGGAGGTATATCTGTGGCCCATGAGCCTGGCAAGCCCAGTCCCTGGCCACCTCGGTCCCTCGCGTTCCTCCCCCTCCCCAGAAGCGACACCAACGCCCACAGACTAACCCTTCTGTTGTCGTTCTGTTTATACACGCGTGTGTACACCATGGGCCCAACTAGTAACCTGTAACTATGGAAACGGAGGCTGCCAGCATAGCTGCGAGGACACGGACACGGGCCCCATGTGTGGCTGCCACCAGAAATACGCCCTCCACTCAGACGGTCGGACGTGCATCGGTAAGTTGGCACCACGCACCCCCTCGCCCCACCTGCCCGCAGGGTACACCCTGTCGCCTACAGTCCCCATCTCCCAGGAGGAAGCTGAAGGGAAGCAAGAGAAAGCAGGGGTCCCAGGTGTCAGCCTTCGTGCACACTTACCCTGGGTCCCACAGACCCCGGCCACGTCCCCAGCAACACCTGGTCCAGGGCAGGTGGTCTGCGGGGACAGGGAGCACGTCTGCCTTCGTCGGCCCCTCGGCACAGGGCTTTCCCTGAGGTGGAAAACCTGTGGCCACCTCTGCTTAGTCTCATGGCCGCCATTAGTTCCATGAGTGCCCACAGCAGTCTGGAAAGCCCAGAGGTGTCCTCCGAACACAGCTGGTGGCGGGTGGATGGTGTGCATCCCCGTGGGGCCTGGGGTATGGCTGCTTTGAACTGCTTCTCATGCCAAGCTGACGGGGCCCTCACAGGACTTCCTCCCCACCTGACAGCGACCCCACCCGTCCCTCACTGCCACAGAAGTCCTGATCTGAGTCTCAGCACTTGCTTCTTCCGGGCCCATATTTCCAAGGGGAAACTTGAACGTTTGTGATTATTTCATGCCATGATCACTAGTAGTTTTTTCCTCCCACTTAAAAGTAACATCAGATTTTTTTAACTGAGAAGAAGAGGCACTTCGGAGCTGGCGCCCAGAGTTCTCCCTCTCCTCTGTCCACGGCGCTGGCGCACTAGCACGAGTCAGTGACCATGGTGGTTATTGTTTTACAAAGGCCCTGTTTCTGATTGTTGTCTCTGGGAAGTGTTTCTGGAGGGATTTTCGAGTGACAGAAAGGGGGGTTGTTTAGCAAGTGTAAGCACAGGAGGCTTGGGGTTGCTGTCGCACTAAGTCCCCTGTGGCTGCTCCCTCATGTCTCGGAGAGCTGGGTGCTGGCCGGGCGGGGACACCGGGCTGTCACTCCCAGCCCAGGGCTGTGGTCACGGGCGCTGCTGCCTGCAGTGGTTCTCCCTGTGTGGTCTCTCCTCTCAGACAGCCGTTGTTATTTCATTTTATCTCATCCCTCCTGCTTCTCTGGTGATGGTCCCTGATTGCCTGTCTTGTCTGACAACTGACGTTCGTTAGTCATTTTCAGAGCCAAAAAACCAAACCAACCAAACAATCAAAAAAAAAAAAAAAAAATTAAAAGCCAAACCGGGTCTCAGACCAGTGTCTCTATTGCAGCCTGATCCCGTCTAGAACCTCCTGTCCTCTGGCCTTTCTCCCTCATGTCCCCCAGGCTCTCCTGGGCTGCCGCCTCCCTCCTGTCTTGTCTGCTCACGGTCTCCCAGGGTTTGCGTATCCAGTGGGGCCACCTCTGTGGCCGCTGGACCAGAGCAAACAGCTGCCCGGCCAGATGCACTCCCAGCCTGTCTAACACCTCCCGTCTGTGTCCCCTGACTCATTCCTACTGTCTTTGAAGATGTCCTGCCCCTGCTGCACGAGGCGGTCCCTGCTTGGATCTCTTTCTGAAGTAACTTCCCAGGTCCTCGCCTCCCTCCCCTATTAGAAGTCACTTCTGACCCAGCTTTGCCACCATGGCTTCCTTCCAGCCAGGATGAGAAACCTCTGTCTTTGCTCATGTCACCAGCTCCCCCTGGGGACAGTGTCTTCACACAGACTGAGCAAGGGAGCCAGCTAACCTCCCGCCTCCAGGAAGCCTCCTGCACAGCTTGAGGCTGCCCGGCTGCCCCAGCGTCCCTTCCCCACTCCTGCAGCCGCTGCCCGGTGCAGCCCCTGCTGAGCACCGAATGCCCGGCCTCGTCCTCTAGACAAGCAGGCAACCAGCGCTGCCCAACGCAACCCCGGTGTCCTGCGTCTGCTCGGCGGGATCCACCGTTCTGTGTGTGCGCGTGTGTTCTTCCGTATGTGTTGGCCTTAATTTTGCATGAGTGACACTTTCACGTCCTTGTGACAGGGCATCTGCTGTCCCAGACGCATCCATCACCGGACCTCGCAGCCCTGCCCCTTGTCCTGTGCCTTGTCCTGTGCCTTGTCCTGTGCCTGCCTCTCCAGCCTGAGCCATGGGGGTCTGTAACCGCTTGTCTCCGTGCGCGCCGCGGTGCTGGTGTCTGCACTGTGGCCGCTGCAGGGCACCCTCCTGCTCCGGCCTCAGCCGCCTCTCCTATGTTGTTGCACACGGGCCTGTGTCCCTCTGTCCTGGGTCGTGTCGCAGTCACCCCCTCTTGTGCACGCCCCGCCCTTGCTGCCTCTCTGCTCTGCCTGAGCACACCCACCCCGGAGGTCCTGGGATGGGCCCCTGGCGAGGACACCGCGCTGGCCGCATGCTGTGATGGCTTCATGTGCGCCACGCTGAGAGGCTGGCTGTCTTGGGCCGCGGGAAGTGGGCTCTCATTAACCTCTGGCTCCGTGTTTGTCCCTTACTTGTGTTTTAGAGAAGGATGAGGCTGCAATTGAGCGCTCTCAGTTCAATGCCACGTCAGTAGCTGATGTGGACAAGCGGGTGAAGCGGCGGCTACTCATGGGTAACACTTTTCTTCCACTTCCTTTGTCATGCTTGCCCTGCGTGTGCTCGTGCAGGTGAGCGTGGGTGCGCATGTGCGTGTGGCGTGAGTGTGCCGGCGCGTGAGGATGAGCATGTGTGCTGGTGTGTGCGCGCGCGTGAGCGTGGGTGGACCCCTGCGTGGAACGGTGTGTGCCCCTGTGTGCACAGTCACGCGTGTGGGGTGTCAGTGTGGGGGGCTCCGCTGCAGATGGGAACTCATTTTTTCCTTTTTAAAGTTTTTACCTTCCATCAAACACGCTTGTTTCTTTGTTTGTGTGTTCGTAGCACAGAACCCAGAGCCATGTCTAATGGGCTGAGCGTGTCGGGAGGTGTTTGCCGTAGCTCCTCCCCGAGTGTAGACACCCACGCGCGCGAGCCCGGCCGCACAGCGCGCGAGACTCGGAAGCCGAGGAGGCCTTGTGGGAGGGGCCGGCAGCCCAGGCCTTCCCCACCTCCTCTCCTGGGAGGGAAGTCACCATCCGGTCCTCTCGTCTCAGGGAAGTCCCCTAGTTCTCAGGGTGCCCTGGGAGGCCTGCTGGCCAGTGTGAGGAACAAAAGAAGGACGAGGAAAGAATGGCTGCCCTGGACCGAGCCCGAGATGCAGGACGGAAGTGGCACTCCCCGCCGCTCGGGCCTGGACCCAACAGCTGCTCCTGCAGCTACTGCCTGGGCTCCTGAGCACAGCTGCAGCCTCTGAGTCACGGCCTTCCTGGCTGTGCTCTGATGGCTCATGCCAGCCCTGGGAGCCATGGGACTTAGGGATGCAGTCCCCATTTCTCAGGGGCAGAAACAGGTTTCTGGGGTCCCCAGGCTTGTCCAGTGTTGCACATTACCCAACATAACTCAGCCCAATCTCAGCGTTGGGATTGCTGGAGGTCAGAGCCAGAGGTCACCTAGTTTTGTGTTCCTCATATGAACCTCCAGGGGCCCAGGCATCTAGAGAGGAAATAGGAGGGAGGTCTGGGGCCCAGGAGGGACATAGCCCTGTGCTGGCCAGAAGGCTGGAGGCCTGCAGGCCGTGCTCAGGGAGCACCAAAGCCCACGCTGGGAGGGCAGGTGTCACCCTGCTCCTCAATGTGCACGCCAAGGCCAAAGAGGTCTGAGCACTCATCCTTAGGATATGGACTGACAGGAGAGGCCTGGGCTGAAGCAGGCCTCCACAGAGCCGTGGCCATGGCAGGTGTGACCACAGCCTCCAGGAGGTGAGGGTCAGTCACCCTGGAGTGGTGCCTGAGGTGGGTGGCAGCAGCCCCAGGGGTCAGTGTTGTGAGGTCACACGCAGGACTCAGGACCCGGACTCTCAGCCTCTCTTCCTAAGTGCCACGGGTACTCCTGTTGAGGCCTGAGCCCCACAGAGAGCCCCAACCCCCCCCCCACACACACACCTACACTCTTCTCAGGAAGGGGCTAGGTGGCAGAAGAGGCCACGCTGTGCTGGCACTGCAGGGTGGTAGGCGGGGTGATGGGCAGGGCCTCTGCACTGGCCTTCTGTGGCTAGAAGCAGTGGACAGCCGCCCCAGCCAGATCCTAGAGGGGCCAGGGCAGTGAGGAACCCAGCTTGGTAGGCAGAGAAGGGATGCAAATCAAGGGGTGTGGGCCAGGCACCGGGGCGAGGACCACAGTGACGCCAGACTTCCCCACGTCCCACCTCTCCCACCCTGAAACCTGCCAGGCACCCCGAAAAGCCCGTCCTGACTCTCAGAGAGGAGGCCTCTCTCTCCTCTGGTGTCCCTACAGCTTTTGCCATGGGTGGATGGGCCAGTGTCCTAACTCACACCCTCAGAGGTTTCCAGAAAAGGTCAGTCTTGGGGCCCAAAGTCTAGAGCACAGTAGAACCCCAACTCAAGAGCCCTGTCTTTGAAAGCAGCCTATGAGGTAAAGACGTCAGATCTTGTTGGACTTCAGGCCCTAACTGTTAGGCTCCAGGGAGGTGTGGCTGCTCCCAGGCTTATTAATAGAGACAAGGTATGGAGGCTAGGAGAGGCGAACACCCACATTCTGCCCTATGCCAGTCAGAGCATACCTGGGCATCAGATTCAGAGCCAGGTCCTGCATGGAGAGTGTCTAGACAGTGAAGGGAATCAGAATTGGGTGAGACTCACTTATTAATGCTGCCAGTGGTTTTGATCTCTTAAGAAGAAGCACCAGCACATCATCCTAGGAGATCCTCGGGCTTGAGGGGCCTGGGCTGGGGGAGAGTAGGACAGGCAGAGGAGGAGGTAGCCATCAGCAGATGAAGAAGCCGATACCCCAAGGAGATCCATGACCAAGTTAGACCCTGGGCCACCTGGCGCTACAGTCTGCCCATCACCACCGCACTGGCCCGCTCCCCTCCCGGCACCCAGAACCAGTGAGTCCCTTGAGAGACCCCGGGGCCTGAGTAGTCGGTCTCCCGTGAGCAGGGCCTGGTGGGGTCCTGTCTGTGCTCCTCCAGAGCAGGGCACCTGCATTGCAGTACACCAGGGCCTCGCAGGCGTCTTCTGTCCCAAGAGGCCCCTTGTCTTTTGTGGGGGTGGGTTTATTGTAGAGCAGGTAGGAGAAGGCAAAGGGAAAGGCTGCTTCCCTCTGGAGCGAGCAGGTGCTGGGAGCTCCTGCCCCCTCTGGGCTACCTGTGCAGCTTGGCGTGCCCCATGGTGACCCCACAGCCGGAGCAGACTTGTCCTGCCAGCCCAGGTGAGACCTCTCTGCATGAATGTCCAGGGCCACATGCTCCCTCTGGACAGTGCGCCATCAGAGGCCCCAAGAGGGACAGTGGCAAGCTCCTCCCTGTGGGCTCCCAGATGAAGGGCAGGATTCAGGGTCAGACCCTCTGGCCAGCTGTTTGACTCAGAATTCTTGCAGAATGCTTGTGGCCAGACTTGCCGAGCTCCTTCCCTGAGAGACACGCAGTCATCAGTGAGCTGCCTGGCCTCTCAGCCTGGCCCAGCGCCAGGGGAGGAGCAGCAGCAGAGGAGGCGAGACACCAGCTCCAGCCCCGGCGTCCCCATCGTTGGGCCTCTGGGCTTCTGCGTGGAACCTGCCTGCTTTTCTTTTACCAAAGCCCATGCTGTGACATTTTGACAAGGGTCACAAGTCTAGAGACCAGAAGTGACACTAAAGCCTGCAGCAGGCTGTGCTGCTCTGCTGGGCTCAGAGCTCCTGGCAGTGCTGAGCAGACCACAGAGGAGCAGAGGCCCGTGCTCCCAGGGTCAGTGGCGCCAGCCCTGCCTCTGGCTGGGACAGTGGGGTGCTGGCCCCAGTGGGGAAGGGAGTGCTCCAACAGTGTCCTGCCCCTCCAGAGTGCACAGCACCCCAGCAGGACTGGTGGATGCTCCATCGTGCCTGTCAACCCCAGGCGTTGAGTCAGGTTCTTTCCAGAAGCTTAGGGTGGGTGTGTGTGTGTCTCTGGTGGTTGTGTCAACACACTGCCACCATCTCAGAGGCCTAGAGCAGCATGACTGTCGCAGGCTGCAGGTCAGAAACTGGACACAGAGCTCCTGGGTTAGCGGCAGGTGTCTGCAGGCCCGTGTTCCCTCCGGAGACCTAGGGACGGTCCCCTCGCGTTGCCTCCTCCCACTTCCGGAGGCTGCGTGCTGTGCGGCTCACTGCCACTCGGTCTGCAGAGCCGGCTACCCTGAGACTCTGACCCTCCTACGTTGTCACAGCCCTCTCCCTCCTTTCCCCTCCTCTCTCTCCCGTCATGGTTAAGGACCCTCGTGATCCTGGGGCCTCTCCAGATGACACAGGTCTTCTCCTGTCCCAAGGCCCTTAACTCAGTCATATCTGCTTATGAGGTCACAGGCTCTGGGTTTCAAATGTGGACACTTTAGGGGCCATTATTTGGCCTAAGGCAGATGGCTCAACTTGGGCTGGGAGGAACCTCCACTAAGATGGAGCCCATGCCCTCTTGGTTGGCCCAGCCCATGGTGGGGTTCCAAAACCAGTCCCAAGCACACAGGATGTGCCGGCCAACGTGGGCTCACCTGCCACTTCGGGGGACCCCTTGCCCTTGCGGTGGGCGCCCTCTATTCTCAGCAGCCTCTGTGTGTCTGGCCCAGCCTCTACCCCAGCCCTGCGGCCTCACCTGTGCCACTGCCTCCCTCTGTAGCTGGCCCAAGTCTCCCCAGCCAGCTGTCCCCACCGTGCAGAAGAAGAACCTGAACCCTGAGAAGGGAGGCCACGTGGTCGGTAAGCAGCACCCCGGGCCACAGCTGGGCTCTTGGACTTCCAGGGCCTCGGGTCAGGAGCAGAGTGGGCCTGAGGGACGCAGTTCTGCAGGCTCAGTAGTCTTGACAGCCATCCGGCCCTGCTGTCCCCTCCTTAAGGGAGCACCCACAGCCTGCGGCTAGCCCTTCCCATCGCCCCCTGATGCCCATGAGCACAGCACGCCTGATATGCAGGTCAGTGATCCAAAGTGACCTTCAGGCCTGGCTCTGAGCCTCGAGCACCCCAGACCTCACTGCAGGCTGGTGCTAAAGGGTCTCGTAGATGAGAGGGACAGCGAGGCCTAGAAAGCTGGGCAGGAGTTCCTCTCCTGTACTCCCAAAGCTGGCACCTGCGTGGTGCCCTGCTCCTCTGCCTGGCCTGTTGGGGCCCACACTTCCCTCCCTCCTCTCAGGGCTGCCCAGAAGCGGTGCTCGGTGAGGGTTACAGAGGTCAGAGCAAGTGTGGACAGTGCCTGGTCTGCAGGCCTTGGGTTCTACAGGGACAAGGACCCCCAAAGCCTTACCTGCCCATCCTAAGGGCCCTCTTCATAAAGCCTTCCCATTGCTGGACAGACCCAGGGCCAACCCCAGAACCCCTGATTCCCTTGACCAGCAGGCTTGCGTGGGCCTGGAGTGCAGGTGCAGCGCTTTGGCTTTGGAGCCAAATGCCCAGGTGCCTGTTCTCCCCACCGGGGAAGCTGTGGTTCCTGGGCAAATTCCTTAACTTCCCTGCGAGCCTGTTTCCTCATCTGTAGATGGTGAGCATATAGCATGCACTTCCTAGAGCTGGTCTGAGGAGGAAATGAGCTGACAATAGGGAGTGCCCAAGGCAAGGCCTGGCACATAGCAGTACTCACTGAGTGCCCATGTTGGCACAGTGGGCCCAGGCACAGACATGGGGAAGAGAGGCCACCAGGAGCTCAGTTTCAGGAGAGCAGGCCGCACACAGGTAACAGCTGGGCCACTGGCCTTCTGGCCATTTGGGCCCACCACCCCCACCCAAGGCCTCTGGCGTGGGAGGAAGCAGCTGGCCCGAGGCCATGTGGCTGCTCTGAGGGGGAGCCCTCCTGCCCAACTCAGCCCTCTCCCTCTGATCCCTGGGGTTCCTCTCCATCAAGTGGGCACGGTCCACCACACCCTGCTGGGCTCAAAGGAAGCAGGGTGAGAGAGGCTGGGCGGGGCCTGGAAGCCAGGACACCACGAGCTGCTTCATCCAGGGAGGGGACTTGGAAGAGCAGGAGAAGCGAGGCAGGGACCAGACTCTGCTACGCCTGTCCCTGGCCTCATGTAAGGGCACATTACCCTGAGAGATCCGGACACAGTCTCACCCCTGCTTCTCCCCGCCAGCTGCCCGCTCCCCGCCAGCTCCTCTCTCCACCCAGGGACCCCGTCCACCCACCTCGCAGCCCCTCCCCACCCGCCCCTCCTGCCTGCACGCTCAGCTGTCCGAAGCTTCCAGCTGCTCGGCCCACGCCAGCCATCCCCTCACCAGTGCCATCTCGGACGGCTCCACCTGGTGAAAGCTGCCCGTCCTCGCTGGTCTTCCCTGTCCCCCATCTCCATGCCCTCCCTGCAGACTGGGGGCAGATGCCAGGTCTGCACCGACGAGATGCCCCCTTCAGGCACAGCACAGGCCTTGCCCAGACAGCAGCACAGCAGGCCAGTTGTCTCTGTGTGCGTGAAGACTCCCTGGAGGGTTTCCCCGGATGGGTGGGCTCTGCTGCCCATGCAGCCAGGCTCAGAGAGAAGGGGCAGGAGGGTGCCCACGTGCACCTGGCAGGGGGAAAGGCTCAGGCAGATCCAAGTGCACCCAGGGAGGTGACCACCTAGGGCAGTTTCCCAGGCCAAGCGTCCAGCACAAAAGGATCGCATGTTCAGGACCCCCGTCATTGGCCTGATCCCAAATGTGGCTGTCTCTGGTCACCTGGGGCCCTTGGCAGGGACTGATTGGGAGGTAGGTCAAAGTGACTCACCTATCGTGGGGTTGAGGGGTTGGACAAAGTGCCCAGCAGGGCTTATTAGTGAAAAGGGGAGAGGCCAGGGCACTGCGTGGCCACAGAGAGGACTGCGGCTTGAAGGGCTGTGATCCACCCCAGGCCACCTGTGACACGGACAGAACCAGGATTTCTGGGGCCTGAGCCTTGTCACTTTGGAGACCAAGCCTGGCTGGAGGCGTGCCTCTGCTGCCTCTTCGCCTGCTTACAGCAGCTGATGGTAGAGCTGAGCCCCACAGACAGAGGTGACCCTGCCCTAGCCCCCCATCCCAAGGGGGACTAGGAACACTTGACCTTCACACCGTCCTGGGCTTCAGCCCTCTAGTGTCCCAACATCCAGGCGCACTTCTCACTGCCCGGCCTCTGTCCTGTCTCCCAGCTCCGCTGGTGACGACGTGGCAGCTAGAGCCATCTTTCTTGGGCCTCAACCTGAATGTGTCCCAGCCCTGAATTAACCTTCCTTGGCTCCTCAGAATTTGGTCTAAGTGGCTCCACTGCCCTCTGCCACCTGATTATCCCACATGCATTCCCACTTCCTGGTGTGTCGGCTGCTCAAGTCCCACCCAGCCTGCAGCCTGCAGCTGGGCCCCGCGTGTCCCCGCAGCCACAGGTGGAAGGTGCCGAGGGGCAGGACAGTCCTTCACCTGCTGTCTGAGGAGGAGCCCAGTTAGAGTCAGGAAGCCGGCCAGGTCCCTCTTCCTCCCTTGCCCCTGCCTGAGCAGGGTAGTCTGCTCCTGCCACGGCCGCCACCCTTCCCGTTTCACCTCCCCACCCCACCACCCAGCTTCTCTCTAGCTGGATCCAGCCCCAAAGGTGACTGCAGGCCAGGGTGTGCAACCACCTGTTGGCAGGAGGCCAGCAGTTCAGAGCTTCCCGAGGCAAGACCCCCCGGGCTGACCCAGGGACGCTGACAGCTTGCTTGCCCGCCCAGGCTGCGTCTTGGTTCTGAGGACTGAGCAGGGACACCTGTGATTGGAGCACAACTCCAAGCAGCTGCTCCTCTTTCTGGTTTATCCTGACCCAGGTTCTGCAGTGAGACCTGGGTTCAGTCCTGGCTTCCAGGTCCCCAGATAGGTCAGTGCCCCAGGGCCAGCTCGCGTCCCTGAGCTCCAGTTTCTCATTCACACAGAGGGGCTTGTAGCTCTGGAGGAGCTTAGAAGAGGCACTTGGTGTGCAGCGCCTGGTCCCGTGTCACGCGGAGCAGGGACCTGGTCACAGCCATTCTCTCCGTCATCGGCCCTGGCTGTTTTCACTTTGTTAGGGCACCTGGGGTGCCGGGAGGAACCAAGCCTGACAGGAGTCTGGGTGGCGAGGTGAGGCCAGCCTGCCTAGCCTTGCTCAGGTCACACTGGGGGCCGATGGGAAGCCTGGAGAAACGGCGGGATTCACAGGCACCTTCCAGAAGCCAGCCAGGTGCCAATGATCGTGACCCTCCGGGAGGCCCCCGGCACCATGAGGCCACAGGGGGAGAGGCCGTGCCGCTGAAGGCCCACCTGGCAGTACTGACTTTGTGCTCAGCACCTCCCTCTGCCCAGGAGTCATTTAATCTGTCCTCAGCAAAACCCCCAGGGCAGCTGTTAGCAGCCTGAGCCAAGCCTCCTCTCTACTGAGCAGCTTCTGGGCTAACCCCAGCTGCGCAGTCCACACCAGGCCCCTCCCGGGCAGCCGGGCGTGGCCCTGTCTCCCTGCAGGTTGCACAGGGCCTGGCACAGGCTTGCTCAGTGAGCATTCACTGCTGTTGATGGGGAGCTCTGGACAGAGGGCTCTGACCACCCCAAAACTCCCAGGTGGCACGTAGCAGGAAGGGTAACCCAGCATGATGTGCAGCTGGGCTCCTCCCAGCTCCTCCTCTGAGCCTTCTGTGGAACAGGCCCAGTGATCCCACCTGACGCTCTCCTAAGAGTGGACTCAGGGAGAGGCTGCTTGTGAGCCCGCGTCCGCCCTAAGCAGCCTCCACTTCACAGAGTGCAGGAAGAGGTCTGCTGCCGGCGGCTACTCCTGCCTCCTGCTGTTGCCCTTCGGAGTGGACAGGGCATTTGAGAGCCCTTAAGCCAAATGAGGACACCTCTCCTGAGGTCTGCCTGCCTGGCTCCTGGCTGAGTCACCGCTCCTGGCACCTTCCACTCTCAGGCCTCCTCCACCCCTGGGCAGGGCCAGGGGGCCTCTGCTTTCCGAGCACTGGCGTTGAGGGGATGGCTTGCTGCACTCACAGCAGGTCCCTGAAGCGCCTGGGGGACAGTTCCACTGACGGAAATATACTCCACAGAGAACTCGCAAGCAGCTAGCGCTGGGGAACAGCCTGTCCGCGCATGCAGCAGTCTCCTTGACCGTGTGCTCTCCAGGCAGGGTGGCCCTTGGGCACGATGCTCTGGGCACAGGCATTTTGTTCAGTGACAGTATTAATGAGCAGGAACTCTGGAAGCCCCGTGAGGAGTGACAGAAAGCAAGGGGACTTGGTGCCTGCCCTGTGTCAGGCTGGGCGGGAGCTAGGGAAGGTGGTACCAGAGGGTGGGGCTCCCGTGCTAGAGCGGGCAGTGCTGCAGGCAGCCCCCCTGGCCAGGATGGAGGGTTGGATACCTGCATTGAGAACCAGCGTGGACCCGTTGGCCAGCACGCCCAGGTGTGCTGGAGCTTGCTGGAGCACTTGGTTGAGGGACTGTCCCCTCTCTAGGCCTTGGGTTTCCTGAAGACTGGTCAACAGTGCAGAGCCTGCCCCTCCCGCAGAGGCTCGGGTCTGGTGGGACCCACACGGGCCCAGGGCTCTACACCTGCCCTGTCCCTGGAAATCCTGGCCCTGATGTGGGAGTGGCCCACGCCAGGACCAGCTGAAGCAACATGAGGCATTGACCGCTGGCCCTCTGTGCCATCTGTGGGCTTTCCGACCTCTGACCTCTCCCCTCAGCTGGCTGCTGGCCCTTCCCTGGCTCCTGCCACTTTGGGATAAAAGCCGCTCTTCCTGGCATGGCCCTTACCCAGGAGCCCTGGTCTCCTGTTGCCTGTCCCCTCACGGCTCTCGGAGCTCCAACCTGTTGTTAGTATTGTGACCCTCTGTGTCCAGCACTGTGCTGGGCACAATGAGCAAGGTCTCATGCCACCTCCTGTCCCTCAGCAGGGACTGGACGAGATGGGGTGGCTTGCCCCTCTCCTGAGCAGTAGCGCCCTGGCCTAGCCACACAGCCACCCTGCCCCAGGGCCCTGCCTCTCCTGCTGCCTGGAGCGCCCTGCTCCGCCTCCAGCAGAGATCTCTGGAGCGCCACCTGCCGCGGCGGGGGCTGCTCAGGCTGGCGACAGCGTGTGGAGACAGCGAGGGGAAAGGGCCAGTGCAGCTGAGGCAGGGAGGCTGCTGCGGCGGGACTGCAGCCCTGATGAGGCGGGGTCCCTGCAGGGGAGGGGAAGAGGTGGCTTCGGAAGGCTCCATCCGGACCCGGCACCAGCTCTGCTCGGGACTGAGGTCAGCAGACCCCCTGCCCACCATGCTCAAGGGGCCTCCTGAGCCTCTGAGGCGGCCTCGGGTGTGTCCTTAACTCTGCCTTGGTAGCACACAGCCCGGGGGATTCTGAGGCCTTTTCTGGGTTGACAGTGCCACCCCAGGCATCAGAGGCCCAGGACAGCACTCGGGAGAGCATGGGTGGGCTCCAAGTCCACCCCTCAGTGCTTACAAAACACTGATGCAGCCTCTGTCGTTTCCGGGCCTTGAAAGAACCACATAGTAAATGTCCCCTCCATTCCCCCACCCACACACGGGGACCTGCACCTCATCAGGCTGCAGTTCTGGCCTCAGCAGCCTCCCTCCTCAGCTGCCCTGGCCCCTTCCTCACCCTGCACTCGCACACACGGTCACCCACCCGTTCCATCCCCATCAGGATTCCACGAAGCAGGTCCTGCAGCCAGCTGTCGTGCACGCGCGTTTATTTGTTCCACTACACTGACTGAGACTGTCCTTCAAGGACTTGCTAAACCTAGGGTGGTGGGGGTGCCAGCAGGGGTGCGAATTCCCATTCTGTCCTCTGCCCCTGTGTCCTGTCCCTCTGGCAGAGCCCTGGCCTGCTGCAGGCAGGGCTCCAGCAAAGGACTCCCCTGAGGACGGACCACAGACTGGGGCTTTCAACTCTTCGCCCTTTGTGCCCCAGGCAGGCCCATACCAGCCTTCCTCGCCCGGCCACCCCAGCTCCGTGGTCAGGAAGCCAGCCTCAGGCCACCAGCTCTGTGCCTCACTGTGAGTGGCCCCGGGCTCCTGTGCCAGTGCCCCAGCCCTCGTGCGCATGCTGGCTCCTCCCGTGCCCAACCTGGGCACTCACTGGGGGTCCTTGCCCTGGGATGGTCCCCCACTAGCTTAATGCCCTGCTGACTATCTTGAAGTTCTAAACAATCTTAGAACAAGGAGCCTTCATTTGCAGTGTGTCCCCAAATCAGGCAACCAGTCTTGCCTGGACAAGTCACTTCTCTGAGCCTCAGGCCTCACTGCAAAGTGCCCCTGGGCGAGGCCTGCTGAGGTGCGTGGCCGAGCGGGTGCTGCGTAAGGTGCTCAGGGCTGGGCAGGGCGAGGTTTGCTGTCATCGCTGCTCGGGAGGAGCAGGAAGGTCTTTAAGGAAGTCCTGGCAGCTCTCACCTAGAGTCGGGGTGCAGGAGAGAGGCAGGGCTCACAGGGTCTCAAAGGAAATTCTTCCTTCAGCTCCTGGGAGAAACTCTCCGAGGTTTAGCTCTGCCCTCTTCTCCTTTGCCCCAGGTGCCCGCAGTTCTGGTGACGGGGTGCAGACCTGCAGTGGGGCGTGGCCTTGTGGGGCCGTCCTGCAGAACCCCATTTGTCCTCTGGCCCCAGCTCGCTCTTAGCCCCTGGGAGGGGCAGGAGCTGTGATGGGACCCTGGGAAGGCCACTGGGGCAGGGAGGTGGACGGTCCAGAGCCTGGAGAGGTGTCCTGCGGCCCCTCCAGCTCGCGCTCAGGTAGCCTGCAGGTAGGCCCACTAGAGGAAGAGCAGAGCTGTGAGGTCTAACCCTCTCAGAGACAGTGGTGACCCAGCACCAGGTTCTGGCAGCCTCTGGTCTTGTGGGACAGAGAGGTAAGGCTGCTTTCCAAGGCCCTCAGAAATGGAAGCTGGGCAGTGCCCAGACTGCTGGCCCCTCAGCAGCACCCAGGAGCCTCTGTTGGAAACGTCCAAGGACAAGGAGCTTGGCACCTCCCAGGCCAACCTTCCCTATAAGTGCAGATTTCAGTCCCCCACAGAGGACCTGGGTGGGCTTCAGTGTTGCTCTTGACATGTATTGCCTTTGGTAACAGAACCTCCGTCACCCCAGAAAAGCACTGCCACGGTGTCCTGGCAGAGGCACTAGAGGCCCCAGCACAGGGCAACCTGCCCATGGTCCCAGGAAGGCGGAGTGAGGCCAGGCCAGCTGCCAGGCTGCTCCCTGCACTCTCCTCCCCGCCCAGCCCTGGGGAGCATTGAGAGTGCCTGGGGAACTGTGGAATCTCAGAGGACAGTGGTGGCCTGGTCCCAAGTGGCAGCAGCAAGAGCAGGGGCTAGGTTCCAGAGATGTTGAGGAAGCAGCAAGGGCAGGCGCAAGGGGGTGCCTGCAGGTGGAGGGGTGTTCCTGGACCGGGTAGAGCAGGGCCTGGAGGCGGAGGGCGGGAGTTGAATGCAGTGGGTAGCAGGTCTAGGCACAGCTGCCTGCGTCCCTGGAGCTGAGGATGGCTGGGGACAGATTGACAGCCCTCAGGGGGGGTCACTGCCCTCCCAGCACCGTCGAGTGGGACCAAGCGGGGCCCTCCAGTGCCACCGCTCAGTCTGCACAGCCTTGGCCCCTGCTCCTTGTGGGGGAACCAGTGAGCCCAGGAGCTCTGAGGCCAGGGCAGGAGACAGGAGGCAGAGTAGGGCCTGGCATGTGGTGACCACCATGACAGGGCGCTGGCGGCAAGAGGGATCTGCACCCAAGAGCGGCCCACCGAGCCCCAGATGCTGGGGTGCTTGGAGCCCCTCACTCAAAGCCTGAGATTTATGCGCTGGCCCTTCACAGGGCCCCTCAGGGAGACTGAAAGCACCGGTGTTGGGGCGAGCCCTGCGACGGAGTCCAGAGTGGGGGACATCCATGCTGGCCCAGCCCCTCCCAGCCCCAGGCTGCCCAGTGGGCAGGTGGAGCAGCAGATCCCCAAGACCCTCCTGGGTCTGAAGTGCCACCAAAGGGAGGGACATACCAGCCGTCAGGTCCGCTTCTCAAGAACACAGTCACCAGGGCTCCACCCACCTCCACCCCCACAGAGAGGCCAGGCCTGGCCCAGCCCTCAGTTCCTGCAGACCCCAAGCGTCCCCTGACTTAGAGCCTTCACTGCCGACACCTGCAAAACAGGCAGGCTCTCAGCCCCTCCACCGAGGGCCGTCACGCTTGGAAGGCTGGAAGGGCTCTTGGGGGCCGCTGGCTCTGCTGTGGGCTGGGAGGCAGGACTTCCCTGCCTGGCTTTAAGCCCAGGAGAGGAGAGACAGCGAGCAGCCGCTGCTGGAGCTGCGAGACGCGATCTCCACCTCAGCCCTGGGAGGGGCTTGTGGTCCTGACGCCCCAGGTGCGGGCCAGCTGCGCCCCCAAGGGAGTCTCCTCATAGATGGTCCCGTGAGAAGACCAGTCAGGGCCAGGGATCCCAGGCTGCCCAGTGCAAGGAAGAGCTCGGGCCTCCTTTCTGTGGCACTGCAGAGATGCTCCTCGAAGAGGTGGCCTGTGAGCTGGGCCCTGAGGCTGAGCAGGCAGGAGCTGCGCGGGCGGGGCCCGGCACACTGCGAAGCCCCTGGGGAGGTGGGAGGAAGCCGCCAGGGCCACCAGGGCACTGGGACAGACCAGAAAGCATCAGGGTCAAGGAGGCACCTTTCAGCAAACTCTAGCTAGCCCCACGATGGCGGTGGGGAAGGCGCTAACCTGGAGGAGCGTGGGCAGCTCTCACGTAGGTAGCGCCAGCAGCGGGCGCCACCCAGAGGCCCCGCAGAGTCACAGTTCTCACCCTCAAGGTGAAGTTCAAAGGACAGGCACCACAAATCTAATTAGTAGCAGGGAGTTCTGGCAACTGTACATCGATTCCCAAACTCCTCCCAGAGGAACCCACAGCAGTTTGCAGAACGGAGGGAGGCAGGCCCCCAGGCGAAGCAAGGTGAGGCAGGCCAGGTAGCTCAGGCTGTGAGAGATGGGCAACGGTGCCCTCCGCTCCTAGCAGCAGAGCTAGGCCCTGTACCAAGATACGAAAGCAGGCAGCAAGGATGGAGGTCTGGGAGAACAGCGCCCTGTGGGTGCTCTGTGGCCCTTCTACAGGCCAGGGAGGCCCACTCACCACCAGGTCTGGTACCCCCGTTGTACCTCAGCCACTCCAGCCTCTTTGAATTTTGCAGAAGTGAAAAAAAAAACACCAGACAGGCTTCAAGTGGACAAAACCCAGACACCTTTGGCGCATTTTAATGAGAACAGTGGTGGGCCAGGCCTCACTAGGGTGGTGGCAAGTGCTGCGCAAGGCCTGGGCCCCACAGCCAGGGCTGCAGCCATTCCCCACCAGTTGGACTTGGAGTCTAAGTGCAGGTGGGGCAAAGGTTCAGGAACCTGGCCGTGGGCAGTTAAGTACCAGCCAGGCCAATCTCAGACCTCAGATAGTGGTCTTCAGCTGTCAGCAGTGACCTCTGCCCAGTACTGCTCTCGGTCAGGTGTGATGAGCCTCACATTGCCCTCCTGGGAATGGAGCCCATCCTCCCATTTTACAGAAGGGGAGCCTGAGGCTCAGAGACAGGTGCCTTAGAGTCCCACGGCAGGAGATCGGCCAGAACTTGAACCCAGCTCTCCTGTCTCACAGGAGACCTCCCCGTGCCTGGGGAAAGCTGGTGGCTTCTGCCAGGGAGACTGAGCATCTCTGCATCTTTCCCTCCCCAGAGACGTGTGCAGTCAATAACGGAGGCTGTGACCGGACGTGCAAGGACACAGCCACTGGCGTGCGATGCAGCTGCCCGGTTGGATTCACACTACAGCCAGATGGGAAGACGTGCAAAGGTCAGCACAGGGGGCACGCTGGTGTGTCCCCACCTGGCCCCTGAGCCCCACGTGGCCGCAGAACAGGGGCACTTGGCAGTCACTCACCTTGCTGTTGGGGAGGCCGGGAGGAGGGAGGGTCCCAGCAGAGGCCAGAGAACACTGGGTGTGTGGCACTTCCGTAGATTCCTGGGCCAGAAGCGCCTTTACTGTGGGACCTCCCGGCCCTTCAGCTTCCTGGGGGCGGAGGTGCTGGCCCGGACGATGACCTGCAGTGGTGGTGGTTCTCAGAGAGCACATGGGGACAGCCCAGCTAGGGGCTTTTTGAGAAGCATGTATGCCATTATGTGTCACTGTTAGAAATTTGTAAGGGGATTTGTGTGACTTCTGTGCCCCACTGAAGGAGTAAGGATGCAGAAGGACTTTGTCGTAGGAAAGGAGCAGGCAGCTGAAGATGGAGGGCGGGGCTGGGTGGCGGCCGTGGGGAAGGCGAGGTGCAGCTGCCCACCAGCTCCTGACTCCGCAGAGGCTGGCCTCCAGGACCAGCCTGCAGGGGGACCAGCCTCCCACAGCAGGGCCAGGCCAGGCAAAGAAGTCCCGGAGGCCTGACTGGCAAGGCCTGCCCCCAGAAGAGGAGTGCAGCTCGGGCCTGCCCTCCAGGCTGCTGTCCCCAGCCCTGACCAAGGAGGGCCTCGAGGGGGGCAGGAACTCGACGACAGCGCATGTTTAAGACAATTTAAAACTGACTGAGACGGACTGTTTTGAAGTCTGAAAAGTGGCTTCTACCATCCTTGCCCACTTGCTAGGAAGAGCTGCTAATTAGGACAGCGGTGACAGATGGGCCAGCTGTTTGTGTGAAGTGAAGCCCACCGTGGCCGCCACGCGCCCTGTCAGTAGCTTGCGGTGCTCCTGCAGGGCTGTGGGCTGGCAAGGGACGTCTGAGTCCTCGCCACGTGGACTCGATGCAGGAGGGAGTGGTGAGGAGCCAGTGGTGTGGGTCTGGGCATCCTCAAGGCCCAGTAATGTCGCTTGCCCTGAGAGCCAGGGCCTGGAGAGGTAGAACCAGGCCTTACTGCCTCGCTGTGAGGTAGAGGCTGAACCGGGCAAGGAGGGCAGGGCAGGGCTGGATTTCTGAGAGCAAGGCTGCTGGGAGGAAGCTGCGGCCAACCTGTCTGGGCCAGAAAGGGCGTCGGAGGTCCTGTGGCCTCAGAGGGAGCAGCTGGGAGAGGGGCTCCTGCTGCTGCCCCCAGCCCCTCCCCTGGGTAGCTCAAGGGGGCTGGTGACATTCCCAGCTGTGAGTGCTGGGCAGACCCCAGTCAGTACTGACTGGGCGGGTTTTTATTTTGAAATGGCCCCTGCCACCACCTGGCCAGCAATCTCTGGGCAGCATCTGGAAGACAGGGAAGGAATCGCTGCCATCCCCTGGCTCAGGACAGGACGGTGGCAGCGATGGGAAGCGGAGTTGTGACTTCCCCACGGACACGAGGAATGGGGGGCACAGGCTGGCACAGACCCGCAGAGCATGAGCAGCTCAACTCAAGGAGGGAAGCCCGAGAAACCAGATGCCCACTGCCGACCCCAGGGCTGGTGACTTGGGGCTCTCAGGCTCTTGCTGGAGAGACGCAGGCAGGGCTGGGCACCTAGCGGGGAAGCCCAGCAGGGGATTCCCAGTGAACCCCAGGCCTTGGCCTTTGGGGTTTCAGGTTTTGGCTCCTCGATTCAGGGTGCACACCCTGGTCTTGGCGAGGGCCCAGGGAAGGATATCAAAGGAGTGATTTCAAAGGTTCGGTGTTTTCTGGAAGCAAAAGTCATTGTCAAGCAAGATGGATCGCTGGAGGGGGCAGATAACAGAGGGCTCGGAAAACCCAGAGCCAGAGCCCAGGCAGGCGGGGCTCACCAGGGCAGGCGGCAGGGGTGGGAAGGTGGGATGTGGGTCCTGGGGATCCAGAGGACTTGCCCCAGGCCCGGGCTTTATTCCAAGGGGGTGGCCTGGCCAGGTTCAGTCTCGGTGTGGAGCTGTGTCCCCCTGCTGTAGGGAGGCGGCCTCCTCCTGCTGGACCTGCCGAGGGTAGAGCTCCGAGCAGCCGCTTTCCCTCAGGCCGCCCCTCCTCCACACCTTCAAGAACAATCCCGGAGAACCCCCACCCACGGCTTCTGCCCTGTGCCCTGGGCCAGCAGGCCGCCTGCCTGCCGGGACTTTTATCTGCGTGGGAGCAAAGGTGCCCGGCCTGCCCTCCACTCGGCCACCCCACCCTGGCCCTCCCTCTGCCCCCACCATAGGCCTCATTCATGGCCCACAGTGTGCCAGGATGGCAGAAGGGGACAGAAATAGTTGTAGTTGTCCTGTGCATTCCTGTGGCACAGCCCGTCACCTGGCAGGTACCCCCACACCCACAAGCCTATGCTCTGTCTTGGGTGGTCCAGTCAGATGGCTGCTTGATGGCCAAGGTCCCACCCTTCCCTCGGCCCTGGCTGGGGTCACCCTGTCTCACTTCCTGGCTCATCTGTTCATCCAGTCGCCCGCTCTGGGCCTGGGGCGCCAGGCAGGAACAGGTACCCGCTCTGTCCTCTAGTCCCGAAGCTGTCTCCTGCCCCAGGGGCAAGCCCTGTGACGAGGGAGAGAGGGGCTCTGGAGGGAAGGGCAGGAAGGCTCGCAGAGGGCGGCTTCTCCCAGGGGAAGGTGGGAGGCCCTGCAGAGGGGTAGCAGGTGAGAGCCGCACGCGGGGTGCAGCGGGGTGCAGCAGGCTGCTGGAGCCGGGCTGCCGCGGCCGAGGCCAGCCTGCCCGGGAGAGGAGCTGCGGCAGGCAGCCGGGCTGCAGAGCAGAGGGCTGTGACCGCTGCCAAGGGCTGGCCTCTACCCCGGGAGGTCCAGAGGCCTCCACAGGCTTGTCGGCAGGTAGGGGGCGCGGCCGGGCTTGCTGTGGAAGGTGGAGGGTGTGTGGACGCAGGAGAGCATGGGGAGGGGCACAGGAGCTGAAGTGCCTCCCGGTGTTGGCTCCTCAGAGGCCAAGGGGCCATGGGAGCCCAGCACCCCCTTGCTAGATCCTGGTAGAGAAGAGGGGCACCCCCATATCCCTCCAGGCAGCCAGCTACTGCAGCCTGGGCCTCAAGCACGCGGGCCTCCCCGCCTGTCGGCTGCTCGACACGCCCTGGCTGGACAGACCTGGACGGGGAGGGACGGGAAGGGGTCGGAAGTCTGAGGAGGCCTGAGGCTTTCTTGAGGAGGTGGGGCCTGGTAAGACCACAGGACGGCCCCTGTCTGCTTGGCGGAGAGGGGAGGTGTGGTGGGCGTCTGGTCTGTGGATGGGGAACCTGAGGCTCAGAGAGCTGCCTTCCTGCAGGAGCCCTGTTTGGGGAGATGCTTAAACTGCGGTTGACTGTGGGCCATGGAGATTTGGGCATTGCCGCCTTCCGTAGTCTCACGGGACTTGGCCTGGGATCTCGCGGGACTTGGCCCGGGATCTCGAGTGACTTGAGCTGAGATTGCTGATCGGGTCAGCGCCATTTTTTGGTGGTGTGTGGCGCATGTTAGTCGTTGTTAGAGCCAGAGAGAAAAGTTATCAGAATAAAAAGCTGTTTGTTTCCAGTTTGCCTCTGAACTTCTTCCCGCGGCTTTGTTGTTCCAAGCGGCCATCGCTTCAGGCGGCAACACCTTTCCCTGCCCAAGGTCACACAGCTGGCGCAGCAGAGACAGGCCTCTGCTTTCCTGCCTGAGGCTTTATGCTAGAAACTCCCAGTTTTCCTGGAACCCTGGGGTGGAGGCTCCTCAGCTCAGGCCTCTCCTCCGGCGCGGTGTGCTGGAGGCCGCCATCCTCGAGGGACGGGGCTGGGGGAGGTCAGCTCTTGCGTGCAGTCCTGTGACCACATCCTGTGAAAACGGGGCTCTGCTCTTCCCGCTTGTCACGGGGCTCGAGGGAGACCCTGCAGGGAGGGCTTGGTTCCCAGGGTCACCCCAGGGAGGGCTAAAGAGGGCTGTCCTCGGATGTGCGTGAGCAGTGTCCAGAGTTCTGGGGAGCACTCCAAGGGAAGGCTGTTGGGGACCTGGACAGGTGCCCATCGCCTGGTTGAAGGAAGAAGCAGGGAGGCAGCTGCTGTAGGAGGAGTGAGGCTCCTGTCCCCCATCTGCCAAAGGGGGCAGGTCACCCTGTCACCCAGCCCAGTACCAGGACAGGGCATCCAGCCCCGGCCCAGCACCCACACTCAGGACGGGCTCCACAGGGGCTGCAGTTGTGCCGGGGTGTGGCTGATGGTCATGGGGGAGGTCTTCCATTTCGGGCTGGGAGGGTCTGGCCGTCGCTTCCCTCTCACGCCCCACACGAGGGTGGAGTGGGCACATCTAGACGGGAGGTTGGCGTGAGGGCTGGAGGCCGTGGGGCCTGGAGGGAGAAGAGGCCCCCGGGGGACAGGCCTGCGATGGCACAGAATGCCAGGCTGACCTGCGGTCAGATGAGCATCATGAGGGGTGGGGACAAGGGACACAGAGGAGTCAGGCTGTGCTTGGGGTGGGACAGACATCCTGAGCTATCAGCAGCAGCCCACACTGTCACTAGAGGTGCGTGAGCCGTGGGCACTTAGCAGGGTTGCCAGGAAGGGCGTCACTTATGACCTGGGTTCAGGCCAGGTGACATTCAGAGCATGCCCGCCACTCACAACTGTTGACAGGAGAAACAAACAGGCAGGGAACGGGCGGGGTGGGGGCAGTCAGGCCAACTGATGCCCGGCCCCCCTTAGCAGAAGGCTCTCGCACCAGTGCCCGGCCCTCTGAGCCGCAGCCTGCTCACTCGAACAGCCGTGAAACCTGCTGTTTAGAGTGTCCTCAGAGGTGACTGGGCTCTAGCACCTGGCAGCAGGACTTCAGGTCCCCCTCGCCACGTCTTGCACAGGGGCAGGGGCGGGGGCACTTCTTACCCTCCTCCCGCCAGGAGTCCAGGAGCCTGCCCTGGTCACCTGAGGTGGCCCCTGTTCCAGCCTCACTGCCCTCCAGCGCCTCTTTGGATGTGTGGATTGAAGGACGAGTGGACGTCGCCATCCCTGGCTCACCTGGCTCACCAAGTCTCAGCGGGTGAAGCCTCAGAGGCTGGGCCCTCACTGTGTACCCCAAGCCCTGCCCCACACCTGTGGGCCAGGCCCCACGCTGTGGTCAGCTGGTGGGCAGGAAGCCCCCTGGGCAGGGGCAGCAGGCCAGCCAGGCAGAAGGGGAAAGAGGATGCTGCCCCCCCTTGGGGGCAGGAGCTCACTCCCCTCGCCTCGTCCCTCCCCGTCACCTCTGCAGACATCAATGAGTGCCTGGTCAACCACGGGGGCTGTGACCACTTCTGTCGCGACACTGTGGGCAGCTTCGAGTGTGGCTGCCGCAAGGGCTACAAGCTGCTGACGGACGAGCGGACGTGCCAAGGTGAGCCTGCACCAGCCCGGGCAACCCTCCCCATCGGGTCCCAGCAGACCAACGTCCCTCGCCTGCCTCCCGGGCTCACGCAGGCCCCTAGGCAGGGAGGGGAGCGTGTGGAGGGGCTGTCCGCTCCACCAGCCGGGCCTGAGGGGGTGGGCGTAGGCGTCCAGTCCTTGGCCTGTGCTTCTGCCCACCCTGCCTTCCTGTTCTCTGTCACTCTGGGGCACCCAGACCAACCAGTCCCTGTTACAGATGGGAAACTGAGGCCCTGGGAGAGGCCCGGCGGCCCTCCCCTGCCCTCCCTCAGTGTGGGGATGGCTTTGGCGTTAGCGGTGGGTGCTGCCACCTGCTGCAAGGCATTGCACCTGCAGGCACTCTCCCACAGTCGCCTGCTAGGAAGAATGATGGATGGCAGGAGAGGGCTGGGCAGGAGGCCAGGACCACAGCTTATGACAAGTCCAGCAGCCGTCAGGATGAGGTGGGAGAGTGGACAGGGGTGGTTCAAGGAAGGCTTCCTGAGGAGGGGGCCGCTGGTAAAGTGCTAGGATGAGTGGCATTTTCACCAACCCAGGAGATGGCACTGTTGGGCCACAGGAGCTTGGTGGGGTGGATGAGGCACTGGGGAAAAGAAGGGGTGTCCTGTGGGGCCAGCTTTTGGGAGAAAGCGCAGAGGGAGGTCTGCTCTTCTGTCACGCGCTGGTTGTTTGGATCCCGGGGTGCCCGTGCGGCTCTGTTGTCGGGGCTCCCTGGAGTCTGCAGCTTCTGCCTGTGATGCCGCTCAAGGGAGGTCCAGGGCCAGCCTGACCTCAGCTCACCACGTGCCAGCGCAGCCCCTTCCTCTCCCAGGCTCTGCCTCGCCGTCCCTGATGGGCACCCAGGGCCTGTCTTCCTCTCAGGGCCTGAGGCCAGTCAGGAGCATGGCATTCACCCAGGCCCTGTCAGTGCGCCTCTGTGCTTTCTGTTTCTGGGTCAGCCTTGCCAAGTTCAGTGGAGGGCTGGAGGGCCCTTGACCTTGCATGCCCAGCTGCCCCTGAGAGGGGAGGGGAGATGGCACATCTTCCGGGCTCTGGGTCAAGTTGCTGCGCTCACCTGCCCCCACCCTGCTGTGCCTCCACCCTCTTCCGGGTCTGGGGCCCTGGACTCCCCATATACAGCAGAGAGGGGCCAGGCCCCTGTGGTGCTCAGGGCTCTCAGGACAGGGACCCCAGGCACCTCCCCAGTCCTCCCTTGACCCTACACAACCTGCGGGCACCCTGTACTGCCACCTCGGCCTTTGCCTGGAGTACCTTCCTCCATGCCAAGTTGGCCCCATCCTTCAAGGTCTGTGCCAGGTGCCACAAGTACCAGGAGCTCTTCCCAGACCCCCTGGGGGGTCACATCTCCCTTTACGCATCCATAGCTCATTCCTCCTGGTGTTAGTGCGCTCATGAGTGTGCAGACGTCGTGACTGTGTGCGGTCGCAGGAGCAGAGGGACTCAGAGAACAAGCTCCACCCCTGTGCCCAGGAGGCTCAGGTTGGTGTCGCTGCGCCCGCCAAGTCCCATCAGCTGCCCCATAGGAGCCATTTTCCTCAGACTCGTCTCCTGGGAGCATCTGGCTCATTTCTTCCTTTCCAGGAACAAGCAGTCGGTGACGCTCCTTTCCCTCGGCCGCCAGGAAGCTCACGATCAAATGTCACTTATGATCAGAGTCTTTTTTTTAAGTCTTGTGGGTAGCACATCCCCCTAGGTATTTGTCCTATTTTCCTTATTTTCTCAAGAAACTCCTTGGGTCACTTTGGTCAGCATCCACGAGGCCTGGGTTCATGTCCCATTCAGCTTCTTCCTTGGGGATCTTGGGCAAGGCCCAATCATTGTCCTTCCTGCAGGTGAGAGTAAACACCTCTCCTAATCACAGCTGAATATGAGGTGTTAAAATGGCTGAGTCAGAATCACCCCTTCTATTCGCATAGCTCTGCCTGCTCGTCTGTGGGAAAGGCGCGAGGTAGCTTCTAGCCCAGAAGCAGGGTTAATGGCGGCTCAGTGGAATGTCAGGCAGCAATGAGGGTCTGACATTTGCTGAGGGCTGGGTCTGCACTGAGCCTCAGCACCCAGGGACTGTCCACACACAGGTGCGTGTCGTGTGGCTCCTTGTGCCCACCCACCGTGCGCTGAGACGCCTCCCCGTGTTGTCTCTCCACACAGACATCGACGAGTGCTCCTTTGAGCGAACCTGCGACCACATCTGCATCAACTCCCCGGGCAGCTTCCAGTGCCTGTGCCACCACGGCTACATGCTCTACGGGACGACCCACTGTGGAGGTCTGCAGCCCACCCACCAGGGCCACCTGCCCCTCGAGGCACGCGCCTGACCGCACAGCTACCTGCAGCACCCTCCCTGACCTTGACCCTGCTGGGAGAGGGCTTAGCCAAGGACAGATCAGGGGAAGCCAGAGGAACAGGGAGGCAAGAGGGCAGTGGGTACCTGCTGGGTGCCCTGCTGGTGCCGGCTTGAGGGCACAAGTCTAGAAACTGCACCTACAGAGAACCCCAGTCCAGAAGGGGCGGCCCAAACAGAAACTCCCACAGTGTGTTCTAGGGGGAGAGAGTGACAGGGAAGAGCAGTGTCAAGACCCTGGGGGGCCCCAAAGGGGAAATGTGTGAGCTGAGACGAGGTGTCGAGGGACCAGTGTTTGCAAAGGCACCAAGGCTGAGGGACGCAGAGGGACAGAGGCAGCAGGGCGGCTGCAGCCCTGGGCTGGGGAGGCGAGGGGGAGATGCAGGCAGGGAGGCGCTGGCCTGGACAGCATGGGGCCTTGTGAGCCCGGAGGGACTTGAGGTGCTGTGCCCAGTGTGCTGAGACGCCCCTGCAGGGCTTGAGCAGGGGTACAATGTGACCAGGGTCACGTAAGCAGACGCTCTGGCTGCCACGTGGCAAGGCGCGTGGGCTCCAGGGAGCCCGTGGGGAGAGGCCCCGGCTGGGAGCTCAAGCAGTGTGGGAGGCACGTGGCTGCAGAGAAGGTTCTAGACATCAGGGCCAGAGGTGAACAGGGGCTCCCTGGGCTGCCGCTCCCTGGTGTGCAGACAGGCTGAGGGCAGCAGAGCAGGTCCGGCCCGCTGCCCAGCGCCAGAGGGAGGTCCAGTCAGAGGAGGAGGCCCGCGCTGCCGCTTCCACCCTGGTGCCCGCTGTGCGGGGGGAAGCTGCGGCTGGGAAGGGGCTTGTGGAGTCCCTGGTGAGGTCAGGCCTCAGGATCCCTGGGCCGGTGCTGGCTCCCTGCCCCACCAGGCGGGACTGAACCTTTAAATTGTGTGCCACCTCCTCAGCCAGGGTCCTGGAGAAGGGATGCATTTGGATGTCTGGGAGGAGCCGTGTGTGTGCGTGCGTGCGTGCGTGTGTGTGCGTGCGTGCGTGCGTGCGTGCGTGTGTGTGTGTGTGTGTGTGAGATGTTCAGCTAAGTGTCTGCATCAACGATGGTGTGGGGCCCAGGGGTGGTCAAAGCTTCTCAGCCCTCTTGTCCTGACTCCGTGACCCCCGTGGCCCCCCGCCCCATGGATGTGGCCTGAGCTGGCCCATCCAGGCTCCCCTCCTGCCCTTACCCCCACCTGTGCTTCCAGACGTGGACGAGTGCAGCATGGACAACGGCAACTGTGACCAGGGCTGCGTCAACACCAAGGGCAGCTACGAATGTGTCTGTCCCCCTGGGAGCCGGCTCCACTGGAACAGGAAGGACTGTGTGGGTGAGTGGTGGCGGGGCTGGGGTGAGGGTGGGGAAAGGGTGGGGAGGAAAGGGAGGGGGCTCTTCCTTTGGGCCCTGGGCTCGGCAGGGGGCCTCTGCCAGCGCAGTGTGGCTGATGGAGTGAGGGCTCACCAAGAGGAGGCAGCCAGGTACAGGGACAACGCTCTCACGGTCCAATCATCTCACCTCTGAATAGTCCTGCATTATCAGGAGCTCTTGGGGAACAATCGCATCCAAACCATAACATTCCACTCCTGGCACCCATAAAGCTTATGTCCATCTCACAACGTAAAGTGCATTTAGTCCGTCTCCAAGGGTCCATAGTCAAATCTTTTTAGCACTACCCAAAATCCTGGACCAAAGTCTTGTCTGAGACAAAAATCAAACTCTTTTTGCTGGGAGACCTTATAAAAATCAAAAGCAGGGCTGGGCTTGTGGCTCGGTGGTAAAGCACTTGCCTAGCATGTGTGAGGCACTGGGTTCAATTCTCAGCACCACATATAAAATAAAATAAATAAAATAAAAGTCCATCAACAACTAAAAAATATATATTTTTTTTAAAAATCAAAGCAAACTGCATATATTCAATATACAGCAGTACAGAGAAACATTCCTATTCCAAGAGGGAGGAATAGGGACATAGAAAGAAGGGATGGGGCCAAAGTAAGACTGAAACCCAGCTGGGCAAACAGGGCCCCTAACTCCACATACAGCACCGAGGACACTTGGCTACAAGACGTGCTTTCCAAAGGACTCAGGCATCTTCACCCTTTTGGCCTTGCTGGCAGCGCACATGGGCTCTCTTTTAGCCCCTTACACAGCCAGTGGCTTCTGTAGGCAGGCAGTCCACATTACTGGCATCTCTTAATTCCCACGGTCTTCTCTCCAGCCTCAGGTTTGCCTTCACACTTTACACATCACCCTCTCAGGAGCAGCCCACAGGGACTCTGACCTTGCTACGCTTTGCATGGCCTCCCAGGCCTTACTTCAGAATCTCAATGGAAGCTTCCATGACCCCTTAACTTTAGCATGGTGCATTCCTGTAGACCCAGCAACACGTGGATGATGCCAAGATCACTCATGCAGTACCTGGGCCCCTGGAATTGTGGCTGCAGCAGCCTGAATACCTGCACAGCTCAGCCTGGTGAAACAGCTTCCAAGGCTCCCCTGGGTGAGCAGGGCACCCCCATGATCTCTTCTTAAAGGAACTTTCACCCTCTAGACCCTTGAGCCTGCAATGAGTGTGGTCCTGTGAATTCCTGTGATGCCCTCAGACCATCTTTTTTATTGTCTCTGAAAAGTACTTAGCATCCCTTTAGGGGCTATAATCTCTTCAATAAGCACCTTCCTTGGCCCCAGTTTTACATGCACTTTTCTGGCCAAACTGCAAATTTTTAAAATTCTTTAACCCCATTTCTTGCTCCCATTTCTCCCAGTAAACCTGGCTAAAGCTTCTAGCAATATCTGTGCCACAGACTGAATGCTGTGCTGCCTTGAAATTTCCTCCACCAGATTAATTAGTCCATCACCTTTAAATTCAGTCTCACAGAAAGTCTCAGGACATGAGCAAAATGTAGCCAAGTTCTTTGACACATGAGTGGCCTCTAGTCCCATTCCCAATAGAGTCCTCACTCTCCTCTGAAACTCCATGTGCACTGTCTGCATTCCTATGGCCATTCCTGTTAACTGAGCTCCCATCAGAATCACCCATTAAGCTCCACTTACAACATTCTAAAGCTTTTCAGCTTGCATCTCTAACCTTTTCAAAATTTCCCCTGCCAACCAGTTCCAAAGTCTTCAAAAATTACAGCCAGGCAGCTGGGCGCGGTGGCACACGCCTGTAATCCCAGCACTTTGGGAGGCTGAGGCAGGAGGATCATGAGTTCAAAGCCAGCCTCAGCCATGGCGAGGCACTCAGCAACTCAATAAGACCCTTTCTCTAATAAAATACAAAAAAAAAAAAAAAAAAAATGGGGTGGGGATGTGGCCCAGTGGTCAAGTGCCCATGAGTTCAATCCCCGGTACCAAATAAAAAAAAATCACACGGTCAGGTTAGTCACAACAATGGCCCCGTTCCCAGTATCAATTTCTGTTTCAGTCGGCTTTTTGTGTTCCTGTGACCAAAATACCCAACAAGCACAACTTAGAGGAGGAAAAGTTTACTTGGGGCTCATGTTTTCAGAGGTCTCAGTCCTTAGCCAGTTGACTCTTTGCTTGGGACCCAAGGTGGGGCAGCTTATCATAAGGGAATGGTAGGGCAGAGAAAGGGGCTCAGCTCCTAGTGGTGCCAGAAAGCAGGAGAGACAGGGCAGATGCACACTTCCAGGCACCGCCCCCCCAGTGCCCTTCCTTCTCCAGCCACACAACACCTGCCTATAGCTACCATGCAGTCATTCCATTCAAACTGGGATGGACTGATTAGATCACAGCTCTCGCCATCCAATCATTTCACCTCTGAACATTTCTGAATGAACAGGAGCTTTTGGGGCACATGTCATATCCAAACCATGACAAATATCATTAACAGGCTCGTGGAACACACTTTATACCAATTTTTAAATTGGCTACACTAGCAATAGCTTGGGAAGGCTGATTTACAGGATTAATAGTTATCGCAGTAAAGGCTAGATCTAGGTGAGCTGTTGTCTGTAAGGGAAACAAGCTGGGTCAATCAAAGCATATAACCTCAAATCTACAAGGTGGGAAAACGTGATCAAAGCTAAAGAACAGCAATCTACTACCAGGGAGGGCATGGGAATCAGTAGTCGTGAACATCTAAGGGAAGGCTTCCCCCTGTGGTCTTTGGAGGGAGCTGTCTTCTTGATGTGCCCGAGGCCTGTTCTGATCATCTTGGGTAGCAAAACTCCTGTGCAGTGTCTTCTCTTGATCTGAAGAACCTCAGGGTCAGACCTTTAAATGGTAACTTCACAGTTCTGGAAAATTCATTCCTGGTCTTCCAAAAGAGTAGGGGTAATAAAGACAGTGACATCTCTGAGTAATTTGCAAATAACTCATCCAGTAAAATGTGCCTGCATATTACTAAATAAAGAAATTGGAATATCCCACACCAGGAAGACCAAGTCTAGTGTGCTAGCCCCGTGAATGCTGGTGCCGTTCGCAGCTGTTGTAAGTACTGTTCACAGCCATGAAGTCCACGTGGGAGGGTTAGGGTACCTCTGCACTGGGTTCACCCAGAGGCATTCTGGTCACTATGGTCATGAACTGGTCATTTCCTCTGTTACCCTGGGGGGTTTTTAGCAGCATTGTCTAGTAGCACAGCCAGTTTGTTCTCCTGGGTGTGCCAGCCCAGGGGAGATGTTAGCAGCCATCTATGTGAGGTGGCCTGGTGGGACCAGGGGCCCAGCTGGCCCAGGCAGAGCAGCCTCTGGGACCGTTTCCCTTAAGGTCTCGCTCTTCTGTCTTGGGCCTCAGGGTTTCGGTTTCAGATAGTAAACCTCTGTGTCCTAGTGCCCCGAAGCCACATGCTACTCCAGACACCTCTCAGCACTCCGGAAATATTGACCCTTTTATTGTCAGCAGGATAACATGCCTAGAGAGACACAGTTGGGCCATCAGAGCCTTGGGCTTGATTCCAAACTAGATCGTTCTTGCACATTCAGCCTGGTATTGTCTCTCTTCACTTTGTTTTCTGATCTTTGTTTTTCTTAATAGCATTAGATATAAGATTTTCTTCCATTCTGAGTAATCTTCATTTTCTTGATAGTGTCCTTTGAGTCACAAAAGTGAATATTCTTGAAATCAACTTATTTTTCCTTGGTTGCCTATGTTTGTGTCATTTCTAAAATCCATTCCCTAACCCAGGGTCCCCAAAATTCAAACCTATGTCTTCTAAGAGCTTAATAGCTTTAGGTCTCACATTTAGGTCTTTGGTCCATTTTAAGATGATTTTTGATCTGGTGTAAGAGAGATGGGAAAATGTCAGGTGGCGCATGCAGCTAACCAACCATGGCAGCGCCATCTGTTGAGAGGACCATGCATGGCGTCGTTGTCAAGATCAATCGACCACAAGCATGTGGGCTTATTTTTGGTCTCTCAATTCTATGCCATTGATCTGTGTCTGTCTGTGTGCTAATGCCACTCTCTGGATTATTGTGGCTTTATACTAGGTCTTTGAATTAGGAAGTGTGTCCTCCAGCTTTGTACTTGATGCTCAAGATCAGTTTAAACTGTTGCTGAACTTCCCTTGAATTCATGTATGAATTTTAGGCTCTGTTCGCCTCTACGGTAAGTCCTAGCAATGACAATACTAAGTTGGGATTTGTTGTGGAGCATGCAGATAATCCGTTCCAGACACGAGCACTTCTTAAGTACCAAGACGGGCTGAGCTGGGCCTTCAGGGAGATGTAGGAGAGTTGCTCAATGCAAGACAGAAGAAAGTCCCCAGACCCCATAATTAATGACTAGCAGAAGGAAATAATGGGTGTTTTCAGTTCACAAGAGAACACAGTGCCAGTTGAACCCTGGGATGAAAGGATGATCCTGGCTCAAGATCTGAAGATGGCCCCACTGGTTTCAGCAAGGCTGTAGTTGCTCTGAGGCAGGGAGAACACACCCTAGCTTCTGGGTCCAGGGGACATGCGTGCCACCAGTGCTCGCCATCTTGTTGCGTCCACACACCAAGCAGAAGAGTGGAGGGGGACGTGGGAGTGCCCAGTCGGGACTCTACCTCTGCTCCCTTCCCACTGCTCCCTGGTGCACCATGATGAGCATTTGTCCCAAAGGAAGGGCGAGTGTCGTCTTCTGACAAAGGTCCCAGAGGGACAGTTACAGGCTGGATCTCAGGACAGTGGAGGGTCTAGAAAGTTTTGCTACTTGAATGGTTTTAGTGGACTTCGACCACCCAGGGCCCAGCCCCTCAAGCCCTCTGCAAGCTCCCCGAAGCCTTGGGTTCTCCTTTTGCTGCCGTTCCACCTGTCCCCACCACGTCCCCACCACGTCCCCTCACTGTGCCCACCCATGCCCCTCACCGACAGGCCTTCTTTGAGGTTGAAGCACTTTTTGCTTCGCTCTTGCTTTTCAGCCAACTCCAAACTGTCCTGGAGGGGCTCGGTGCTCTGTGGTGCTGCCGAGCATATTGGGCTGTGGGCTCGGGCCTGGGACCTCGCTGGGTCAGCAGGCTGGCTTCTGTTTCGTGGGTGCTGGCACAGGGTAAGGCACAAGGACCTTACTGCCCACAACGCAGGAGAGTTGCTGCCTCGCGGGGACTTGCATCCCATGACAGGCTTGGGAAAGTCGGGCTGTCACAGAGAACAGAGGCCCGCCTGCTCTTCACCTGGGGGCTACGATACCTCATCCCTCCAAGTTTCTGGCTGCAAACACAAGGCTTAAGAAATGGCCCAGGGAAAGGGCATGGAGTTTGCAGTCTCTGCAAGGGCAGATTCGTGTGGGGACTGTGCAGCCTGACAGTGCCCATGAGCCAAGAGTCCAGGTCCACGCAAGCCACAGGGGCTCTCGTCCCCAGGCTCTGCGCTCGTTGGGAACAGAGCACTTTGGGTGCCAGATGTTTTCATCTGGAGGAACATGAGAGGTTTTGCTTGTTTGTTTCATTATTTACTTTCTCAAATTCCTTGAAAATGTTCAGCCATGCCAGGCATAGTGGCACACACCTGTAATCACAGCAACTCAGGAGGCTAAGGCAGGAGGATCAAAGTTCAAGGCCAGCCTCAGCAACTTATCGAGGCCCTACGCAACTTGGTGAGACCCTGCCTCAAAATTAAACAATGGCGGGCTGGGGTTGTGGCTCAGCGGCAGAGCACTCGCCTCGCACGTGCGTGGCCCGGGTTCGATCCTCAGCACCACGTAAACATAGATGCATTGCATTGTGTACAACTAAAGTAAATAAATAAATATTTTTTAAAAATATTAAACAATGGCTGTAGATGTGCCTCAGTGGTTAAGCACCCCTGGGTTCAATCCCTGGTGCCCAAAAAACAAACAGAAAATGTTCACCCACATGTCGGGGATTATTTAAATTGGCAACTTCCCATTCCAACTTATTTTCGGACTCACCCCCCTATCTTGGGCATATCCACCTACAAAAAGAAAGGACAAAACTCCCTTTATTTTGCTTTTGAGTCTACTCAAAAATATCATTGACAAGTATAATGTCTACGTTTCTTTTTTTAAAATATTTATTTATTTGCTTTAGTTGTACACAATGCAATGTATTTATGTTTACGTGGTGCTGAGGATGGAACCCGGGCCGCGCATGTGCTAGGCGAGCGCTCTGCCGCTGAGCCACACCCCCAGCCCAACAAGTGTAACGTCTACATTTCTTTTTTTTTTTTTTTTTAATATTTATTTATTTGCTTTAGTTGTGCACAATGCATTTTATTTTTACGTGGTGCTGAGGATCGAACCAGGGCCGCGCACGTGCGAGGCGAGCGCTCTGCCGCTGAGCCACAACCCCAGCCCTACGTCTACATTTCAAGTCACCAGTTGAGGCATATTTACTTTGTTCATGATTGTTTTATCTAGATTCAACTTTTTCTTAATGGAAAGCCTTCCAAAGCAGGCTTGTGTGCGGTAGGCCCTATTTTTCTCCTCTTAAGGCTATTTTTCTAATTATGCTCAGCTAGGCAAGGTGTTTAAATCTTCCCCTTGTCTTTATTGTTTGCTGCATTTCATCTTTTTTTTCCAATCCAAGATACTAATAATTAAATGAATTAATAATCGTTAAATGAATCATTAGCATCAGGGGCACAGATCTGATCACTTAGCCCAATAATTATCCAACAAAATCCTGCATTCCGAAGCAAATGCTTGCCCTTCTCCTGCGGTTCAGAATCTAACTTGACCCTTTGTAGCACTCAGCGCGTAGACCACGCTTGAACTTCAACTTGATAAATCTGGTGTCTGGGTAAAACAGTTCTAATGGAATTCTGCACAGAGCGGTCCTTCCTTTCCTGAGCAAACCCTAGGGGAGAAGGGCTTGTTGAGAAAAGGTCCCGGTCCCAGCGGAGGGAGGGCGGGCTGTGAGGGGCTGGCGGAGGTGGAGCTAGCAGGGCAGCTGGAAGAAGGGGGACTCAGAAGGTCGGGGAGGAAGCCGAGGCCGAGCTGACTACGGGAAGAGGGCGCTCGGTCTCCTGCCTTTCTGGAGCCCCTCATGGGCACGCGAGCTTATTCTTCCTGAGGTGGCAGAAGCTGCCACAAGGACCCGTGTTACTCCAAGGTGGTGTGGTGGTGGCGCTTGGGTTTGGTAGCACCCAGCAGCGGGCAGGTCTCTGTTTACGGACCAATCACAGAGTGGGGTGGATGCAGACCTGCAGGCCTTTGCAGCTCTGGCATGACAAACCCGCAGGATCCCCAGAGCCAGTGACAAGCACACGCTCCGAAGGGCAGCCCAGGCTTCCCCAGCCAGACGCTAGAAGGGGCCATGAGTGCAGTGACCTGACAGTTGTCATCCTCAGATATGGACAAACCAAGGTGACTCGTGTCGGTGGCACGAGAGCGCCCCCGCGCGGCTCTCATCAGGAAGGCCCGCCTCGTCCACCGTCCACCTCGGTGACTGCGCCTCTGACCATTGGCCCTGGGGGCCACCTTGCACTAGGGCGGAGCAGGGCCGCGTCTCTGTCTCCTCCCCCAGGAGCACAGGACAGCTGGAACAGAGCACACAGGGGGACCGCGGGGCAGCCGTGCGCTCCGAACCCAGGAGCTCTGTTTAAGGGCTGGCTGCAGCTGTAGCTCAGTGGGTGTCTCCTGCACCCCCAAAAATACAAATTAAACACTCGGAGCTCTACTGGACAACACCAACAGTGTGGGCACTTAGGGCACAGCGGGGTCAGCCCTGCTGAGCTGTACTCCCCAGAAGCCTCTCTGAAGGGCGGCACCTGCAGGCCCAAGGCTCCACAGGACCCCAGGGGAAATCTGGGAGGAACCCCCATAATTGCCAAAGCAGGTCACCACTTGGTACCTTGGCCGAGAAGAAGGAGTTGACTGCTCAGGCAAGCAGGGCCAGATTCCAGAGGGAAAAGCCAGATTCAGCGGTGTCGGGAGCAGGTTGGCGAGTCTTGTAGGTGTGGCCTGTGCCAGCTGCAGGGAGCATGTGGCTCCGCCTGGTGACTGGCTCACTGTGGGATGCTCTGATGATGGCTTCCAGGGCCAGTTGTCACTCGCCATCAGATGTCTGTCAGGCGAGTTCTGATGTTGAGGGTGGCTTGGATCTGCCAGGCTTTCCCTAGGAATCCGGGGACCTTTCAAATCCTGTGACGAGAGACAAACCCACAAACCCTCGGGAAGTTGTGAAGAGCTGCTTTGGACATCTTCAGACGTCCAGGGGTGTGTTGGGCTGCCCATCCCGTGCCTCCGGGCCAGGGGGCCCATGTTCATCTGCAGCTGCCCCTCTCCCCAGACAGGCGCTGTCCTGAGGGCCCGGCCCTGCCCTTGGCAACTTCTGTCTGGGAGGGGGTGTGAGCCACCTCACAGACATCTGGAACCAGTGTCCGATGCGCTAGGCCACGTCTCTGGGGCTAGTCCAACCTGGCCACGTGGACCTGGATGCTGCCACCTCTGTGCTCCTTCCACCAAGACAGTCTGGCCCTGTGAGGGGCCTTTGGGAGTCCCTGTTGGCCCCTGCTCAGGGCCTTGTCAGCCTTGGGAAGCCCCCAGCCTGGCCTCTCAGGCCCTCTCTGTCTTCCTTCTCCTCAGAGACTGGCAGGTGCCTCTCTCGAGCCCAGGCCTCTGCCCAGGCCCACCTGTCCTGCAGCAAGGTGGGCAGTGTGGAGAGCTGCCTCCTTTCCTGCCCAGCCCACACCCTCTTCATACCAGGTGACCCAGGTGGGCCCAGGGAGGGGGTGTGTTGGTGGGGGGTTTGTCCCTTGGGTCAAGGCCCTCATCTCTGCAACTCCCTGGGAAAGAGCCCCACCAGGAATGAGAGGCCCTCGTCACAGTGCCCCTGGGGCAACTCTTTGGGACTCCGTGGGTCTAGGCTTCTTCCTCCCTGGCCACTTACCTGTGTGCATGTGGCAGAAATAGACTGACTTAGCGGTCAGTCCTGACCTTCCTCTTGTCCAGCAACCTCTTGGAGGCCTCGAGAATCTGGGGCCCTGGAAGGGAGGTGCACCCAGGCCCACCTCACCCACTGGCCTCTCCGCAGACTCAGAAAATAGCTACGTCCTGAGCTGTGGTGTTCCAGGCCTCCAGGGCAAGGCACCACCGAAACGCAACGGCACCAGCTCTGGCACCGGGCCTGCCTGCTCAGGTAACCCCTGACTGTCCACGCTGTGCACACCTAGATGTCCCCTGGACTCTCTGGCATGCGGAGAGGGACGTGGGGGAGAGTTTCCCAGTCGGGGGGGGTCCTTCCAGGCCTGGCTCAAGGTACTGGAGACAAGGCAGGCCAGGACCTCTCTGCCAGCAGCCTGCAGGGCGAGTTCCAGCCCAGGGGCAGTGGCTTTCCGGCTCTGAGGCCGCGTAGCCGTAGCTGAGTGACTCCAAGGTGCTGTGTGCGCACAGATCTCAGGCTCTGTTTCAGAGGGTGCGTGGCCTCTCCTGGACGACTAGGCGGGCAGCCCTGCCTCAAACACCGCCTGAGGGGCGCCGGGCACAGCGTGCTCCCACCCTGTGGGACCAGCCCTGCCCAGCAGCCTCTGGCCAGCATGGGAGAGGGTGTCCCCAGCGCTTCTCTGATCCCCACTGTCAGAGTGCTGCGAGGGGCGCACTCAGGTGCGGGGCATGCGCACAAGGCGTGACCCTAAGCCTCTCGGGACGCAGGACTGGAGTCCTGAGGGCCGGGCTCTGCTCTGTGCAGGGCTCTGCGGGTCTGGGTCTCTGCAGGGTTTTCTCTCCTGGCTCCCCTCTTCTGCCCGCTTTCCTAAAATCACCAGCCACAACTCGGGCCTTGGCTGTGGGACAGGAGGAGGCCGGGACTCCTTGCTCCCTCTACAGAAGGCTCTGGCCAGATGCCCCTGGGTCTGCGCTCCACCCACTGTCCCTGGGTCTGCCTTTCCAGGACTTGCAGGGAGAGGAGGGGTGGGCAGGGCGGTGCCCCAACCCTGGGAGGGCCTGGAGACAGAGCTGCCCACACCCAGCCCCACCCCAATCCCAGAGAGACTCGTCCTGTGGCATCCCAGTCCCCCACCACCTCCTTGCCACAGGAAGGTGCCACCTGGGGGGGGTCTTGGCTTTTCCCAGATGCTCCCAGTGCCCCCATCAAGCAGAAGGCCCGCTTCAAGATCAGAGATGCCAAGTGCCACCTCCGGCCCCCGCAGCCGGGAGCGAACAAAGGAGACCCCAAGGCAGCCACTGCTGGGTGAGTGGCCCACCCCAGGGTGGCGGAGGAACCCCCAGCCTGGGAGCTGGGCCAGCGTCCGGGAGGGCTGGATTCCTGAGCATCCCACCTGTGCCCCTCCCCATTGTTCCCCGGCCCCAGGAGCCTTGCATTGAGTGGGAGACGGGTGCCCCAGCCTCCTGAGGGCCACTGTCTCTGCCACACCAGGGCTAAGTGACACACGCCCCCAGCGAGGCCTGTCTGCATAGCCTGCTTGTTCCCAACTGCAGGAGCTGCAGGGCTGCGCAGCAGTTCTTTCTGGGGAGAGGTGGCGGGGAGGCTTCCGGGTGGGCGGAGCCGAGAGCCCGCTTCCCCAGAAGGGCCCGCAGGAGGGCCAGCTCTGGTCTGAATGCCGGGCACTGACAGGCCTGACGGGGCGCCTGCACTGGCCACACCCTCAGCGGCCTGAGCAGGTGCAGCAGCCTTGGCCAGCCCAGGAGCGGTGCCTCCACTGGCGGCACTGGTGGCTCAGAGGGCTGTCCCTGCGCCAGGCCCGAGCAGCCTGGCCTGCTGCAGCTCCGGCTCCCCGTCCGTCCCCTGCTGTTGAGCACGGAGGGCCCTGCAAGGGGCATGCACGTGCAGTCTGTGCCCAGGGCTGGGTTGCCATAGTGTTCCCATCCTTGTCCAGAAAACTGCCACGTGACATTCCTGACCCTCAAGTGCGACTCCTCCAAGAAGAGACGCCGCGGCCGCAAGTCCCCATCCAAGGAGGTGTCCCACGTCACAGCAGAGTTTGAGGTGGAGATAAAGATGGAAGAGGCCTCAGGTGGGTGAAGAGTTCTCTGAGGGCGCAGCTGCAGGGCAGGACGGGGGCTCCCCCCAGCCCCAAGCCAGGACCTCAGGTGGCAGAGGCTAGTGAGGGACTGGCGGGGGAAGGCCCTGCCCAGCAGGGAAGGGGCAGCTCAGAGAGCCCAGGAGACAGACAGCCACAGCCCCACCCTTCCGCCCTGTCTGGGGCTGGAAGGGGCAGTGCGTGCCGCCCCCCAGAATGGCCACGCCACGGGCCGACTCCCAGCTTCCTGCGAGGCTCCTGGCTGCTCCACACAGCACGCTCCTCCTGGTTGCAAACCAGTGTTGGGCTGAGGCCAAGGAGGTGAGAGTGGTCAGCAGATGTGTCCAGTGTGTGCCTGACCTGGGCGTGGACACCATGGGAAAAGAGACCAGCCACAACCCCTGCCTGGCAGCAGCTGCAGGGAGGCAGATAGGCCTACTAGCTGCTCAGAGCCAGGGGACACTCTGGGGCGTGGGAACAAGCAGGGTGCAGAGCTGAGATGGCTCCCAAGTCGGGGGCTCAGGAAGGCTTCCAGGAGAGGTGACATTTGAATTCAAATCAGTATGAAGTCAAAGTTCACATGCATGTCTGTAATCCCGGTGACTCAGGAGGCTGAGGCTGGAGGATTACAAGTTTGATGTGGCTCAATGGTAAAGTGCTCTGGCTTCAGTCCCCAGTACCAAAAGAAAAAAAGTTCATGGGGTAGAAGAGGTGGCAGGGAATGGCATTCAGGCAGAGGGAATAGAATGGGCAAAGGCAGAGAGGTCAGAGAGCAGGGTGTGAGAGGAGGGCAGGGCAGCTGGAGGGGCACTCACAGTGGGGGCACTGGGGCCGAGGCCGGCGAGACAGGTGAGCCAGAGCTCGAGGCACCTTGGATTCAAGACAGGGAGTTGGACACCGTCCTGGGCTCAGTGGCAGTCCTCAAGGGTGTCTGAGCTCCCACCCAGTGGGTTGTGCCCTAGGTGACGTGTCCCAGTGGCGGAGGCCTGGTCTGTGCTCACATCTGCTTTGTGGCCCTGGGCAGATCAAGCCTCTCAGATCCTCAGTCTCCCCACCCGCCCGGGGCACTCGCCCAGGTTGCTGTGCGGATGGCTGAGGGGCCCGACAGGCCCACCTGGGGCAGGGCCTGGCACCGGGGAGCCTGCCTGGGGAAGGCGGCGGCCCACTGGTGGTCACTCCGCGCCTCTCCACCAGACACCTGCGAGGCCGACTGCGTGCGGAAGCGAGCCGAGCAGAGCCTGCAGGCCGCCATCAAGACCCTGCGCAAGGCCGTCAGCCGGCAGCAGTTCTACGTGCAGATCGCGGGCTCTGAGTACGAGGTGGCCCAGCGCTCCGCCAAGGCCCTGGAGGGGCTGGGGACGTGTGGCACGGGCCAGGTGCTCCAGGACGGCAAATGTGGTGAGTCCCTGCCCGTGGCCCCGCAGACTGCTTCCTCGGCCCAAGCGGGCCACAGTGGGCACACAGGCAGACTCGTGGGGAGCAGGACGCAGAGGCCCGCCCCGGAGAGCCCTGGCCCTCGCCTGATCACTGTCATGTAAAGTGCACTCCCTGGTGCAGGGCCTGAGCCTGCAGTCCTGAGGGACAGGGCACAGACAGGGACAGGACGCAAGGCCACGCCGTGGTGACCAGAAAGGTCCCTCCTGTGTGGTGGTCTTAAAGGCTTCCAAGAGGGTGAACTGAGGTCCCGGGGCTGACGAGAAGCTGGGAGGCTGAGTCAGGGTCCAGAGGGTGGAGCGTGATGGCCACAGTGCCCAGCACCCTGAGGGGTGCTGCAGGGAACGGGAGGCCAGCCCCAGCCCCGTGGGCTTTGCAGGGGAGCCTGGAAACAGGCCAGCCAGCCAGGGCAGGTGACCACGCCTTGGGGATGGCCCGTGCTGAGGGGTGAAGTCAGAGATGGCACTGGGACCGCAGCGGTGGCAATCAGGGGTTCCTGTTCCTGTGGGGGTCGGCAGTGGGCAGGTCAGCCTGCCCCGGCACCAGGAGGCAGCCACAGGCGCTGTCCTGAGTCCCGCTGGGATGCCCTGGGCTGGGGACAGCTGGGTCCACTCTCTGTCACGGGAAGGCTGATTGGAGGGCGGGGGGATGGCGGGGGGGGAGGCACGTAGGGGTGGGGGCCTGGAGCCAGGGCAGGGGAAGTAGAGAGGTCAGACAGTTCCAGGAGCGCTCTGGAGTGGGGCTGTGTAGTCGCCTGAAGCGCTTGGAGCAACGGAGCCGCGGGAAGAACTTCAGAAGCAAACTGGAGACAAACAGCTTTTTATTCTGATAACTTTTCTCTCTGGTTCTAACAACAACTAACACACGCCAAACACAAACACTAAAATGGCGCTGACCCGATCAGCAATTTCGGCCAAGTCACTCGAGATCCCGCAACAAGTCTCGTGAGACTACGGGAGGAGACAATGCCCAAATCTCCACGGCTCATAGTCAACTGCAATTCAAGCCAATCCCCAAACAGGGCTCCTGCATTTCCCCCTTTTTGTTTTAAAAGAGGTAATGCTCTAGGACGTCTATGTGCAACCAACATTCTTACCCGTCATCGGATAATCAAGGCTGTGCCCTTGACTCCTGTCTTAGGTTGATATGTCGGCCACATGAGACTGTCCCGTGCGACTGTGCCTGTCTTAGGTTGTCCCCCTCTGGGGATCTTACCCGTCATTGGCTAACCAGCCATCCAATGGAGCCTTTAGGATCGACTATATATGATGACTAACAGCCGTCCAATTGTGAGGAGATGTTGCGGCTTTAAGGCGACAAGCCTTTTGGTGATGAGCCAAATTGCATAGCATATCAAATTGTTTAAACAAATCAGCTGCCCTAAGTTCCATCAAGTAACACACTGAATTCTCTAGACAAATACCCGCAAGGCATTGTCCCGTAAAGTCCCAAACAATGAAAGATCAAAATGTCCATTTGTTGTAACATGTTGATGTAGGAGGCCCCATGCATGTAGAGCAGAGGCCACACTGTTGGTGAGGTTGTTTGATGTTTGAGCAGCAGGGATGCTTGCGGCGGCCGCGATCCCTGCAGCTGTAGCAGCAGACGTCTTTTTTATGTTTAGACAATGCCACCGGCAAATCTTCAGGGCCCGCTACCTAGAAACTCAAGCATCAATTATTAAAGGAAAGGCAGTGCTATTGCAGCACTGAGTCAAGAGGCGAGTTGTCAAACTACAAAATAGAATAATTAGATTAGAAAATTAATGTTGATTTTTGTTCACACACATCGCTGGTTGAGCTTCTACAAACATAAGTTGGAAAAATATCATATTTAGAACAAAACAAAGAAAGACTGAGGGTAATTACTGCATTAAAGATAGATTAAAGAAAAGGTAAAGGCACTTTAGAGAAATAATTTGTTAGCTGGAACCCTTGAGTCTCTGTATACAGAGCAATCTTTTACCTGTTGAGATAATTGAAATTAATGAGCTATTAAACAAATGAAGTTAATAACAAATAAACAATCTTATGTCAAAACACCAAAATATCAGGTTATATAGCACTAGTCATATTGTTTGCTAAAGAGAAGTCCCAGGGACACCTATAAATCAAAATTGAAAGTACCTTCATTTATAAAATTATTTACCTAAATTGAATACTCTTAACCTAAAATGAATTAAAGTTATTTGGATCCATATATATATATATATTTTCTTTTTCATAAGCGCTTTGTTCTTTGTGACGTCACACTGGACAGACGAACAAGCATACAAACATATATTTGTGACGTCACATTAACATGAAATGTAGACAAATGTACAGACATAAAGACATGTATAAAAAGAAAAAAAAAATACAATTGTGTGCACACTAAAGAGAGATCTCCTTGTCCCGGCCGGGAGAAATGACACTTAAGTTGTGAAATATTTTGAAGGACTCTTTTGAGGGAATCATTCTGTACCTTCATCTTGGTCCTCTTGATTTTGTACCTTTTTTATTAATCTTGATTCTTCAATAACTTCATCTTGATCATTTTGATGTGGTACCTGTTTTATTAATCTAGATGGTATCCATATTGGAGAGGATTCGTCTTTTGGAAAAACACAAACAGATCCTCTTCCCCAAATTAATACTGGATCTGGACCCTTCCATGTACCTGAAAGAACATCCTTCCAGTAAACCAAAGGTTTATGTTGTTGGTGTGGATTCCAATGTCTGTCTCCAGCAGAATAACCATTAGAGTCTAAAGTTAGAAAATTTAAGGTAAACAGGGCAACTGCCAATCTGTCCTTAGGACTTTTCCAATTTCCTTCTTTTTGTTTTAATAACATAATTTTCAGTGTTCGGTTTGCTCTTTCAATAATGCCCTGACCCTGAGGATTGTATGGGATGCCTGTTTTATGGGATATATTGAATTTTGCGCAAAACTGTTTGAAAGATGAGGACGTATATGCGGGGCCATTATCTGTTTTAAGCATTTTGGGGATGCCCAATGCAGCAAAAGCTTGCAAACAATGAGATGTAACATCTTTAACTTTTTCTCCAGAATGTAAGGAAGCAAAAATCATGCCTGAACATGTATCTATGGTTACATGAATAAATCGCAATTTTCCAAAACTTGGCTCATGAGTAACATCCATCTGCCACAAATGATTGGGCATTAATCCTCTAGGGTTAACGCCGAAATGAGGATTGGGCAAATGTGTCATACAAGATTTACAATCTTTTACAATTGTTCTGGCTTGCTCCTTTGTGATTTTAAACCTACGTTGCAAGGTGGTGCTGTTGACATGAAACTGGGAGTGAAATAAAGTAGCTTGTTGTAGCGCTGAAAGTATAAATACTGTTTTTGTAAGTTCATCAGCCTTTTGATTACCTTCATGGAGGGGACCAGGCAAATTAGTATGTGCTCTAATATGGCCTACGAATAGAGGTTCTTTTCTTGCCCACAAAAGTTTTTGTATTTGATAAAACAATTTAAAGGCTGGAGTATGAGGTGCTATTGGTCCTGCTAACTCTAATTTTGGGACGGCTTGTACAATATAGTGGCTATCTGAAAAAATGTTTACAGGCTGGTCCCTAAAATTTTCCAGAGCTCTTACCACAGCTTCCAGTTCCACTAGTTGAGCTGATTTGTGTGCAGTTATGTAAGTCATATTTTCTTTTTTAGTGACTACTGTAGCAGTACCATTTGAGGACCCATCTGTAAATACATTAAATGCCTTAGGAATAGGTTGATTTTTATTACCTGTGGAAATATAATAGGATGATTAATACAAAAAGATAATATAGGGGACTTAGGAAGATGATTATCAAAATTTGCAGAAGTAGAGCATTTAGCTATAGCCCAATCATTATCATTGAAGCATAAGTATTCAATCTGTGATGATGAATAGGGAGTAATAATAGTAGCAGGGTGAATGCCAAATATTTTAGTAGAAGTCTTAAGTCCTTGAAGAATAAGTTTAGCCACCATGGAGGTATAAGATTCAATTATACTTTTAGGAGAGACGGGCAAATGTATCCATAATAAAGGCCCTTGTTGCCAAAATACTCCTGTGGGTGTATATTGTGAAGAAATAATAATCAACATCAGCGGTTGAGTTAAATCAAATCTATCACAATGAGCTCCTTCGATGGCTTTTTTCTACTAATTTTAAAGCTTTCCTAGCATCAGGAGTCAATGTTCGTGGTGAAGATGGATCAGGATCTCCACGAAGGATGTCAAATAAAGGTTTTAGTTGGCCAGTAGTGAGATTTAGTGTAGGGCGAAGCCAATTAATGTCTCCCAGTAGTTTTTGGAAATCATTGAGGGTGGTCAAATGTTCTTTATTTATTAAAATTTTTTGGGGTCTAACAAAAGTATCCATGATTTTAAATCCTAAATATAATATGGGAGATCTGGTTTGAACTTTTTCTTCTGCTATATATAATCCATATTTTTTTAAATTTTCTACCACATCACTGAATATATTAAATAAGATTTTTTGATTAGGGTGGGCCAATAAAATATCATCCATGTAATGTAGACACATGAGGTTTGGATATTTATTTTTAATGGGTTGGATAGCCTTGTCCACATATATTTGGCATATGGTGGGGCTATTAGCCATTCCCTGTGGTAAAACCTTCCATTGATATCTCTGATCAGGGCCATTATTGTTCATAGAAGGAACGGAAAAAGCAAACCTGGGGGCATCCAGAGGATGTAGGGGAATAGAAAAGAAGCAATCCTTTATATCAAGAGTAATAAGATGGAAATTTTTTGGAATAGCTACGGGACTAGGAAGTCCAGGTTGAGTAGGCCCCATAACTTGCATGGTTTTATTGATTTGTCTAAGATCATGTAACAATCGCCACTTTCCTGACTTTTTCTTGATCACAAATATGGGGGAATTCCAGGGAGAGGTGGAAGGTTCTATATGACCTGCTTCTAATTGTTCCTGAACTAATTGGTGGGCCGCTTGTAATTTCTCTTTAGATAGGGGCCACTGAGGGACCCACACTGGCTTATCAGAAAGCCATGGTATTTTCAAAATTATTTTCTCAGTGGCCCCGAAAAAAAATATCTTTTTCCTTTATGACAATGATTACTTTTAGGGTTAAGATTACTCTGTACTTTTTGATAATGAGTTCTTTTATGGTTAAGATTACCCTGTAGGTTTTCACATTTAACATCTGCAGGCTTGGTTGCAAGGTGTACTCCCATTTGTTGCAAAATATCTCTTCCCCATAAAGTAACCGGTAGATTAGGTAAAACATAAGGCTGAAATGTTCCTTTATGGCCTTCATCATCCTCCCATTTTAAAATTACTGCACTTTTATCTGGGAGGTTATTATATCCCAAGCCTCTTAAACTGGTTGAAGCTTTTTGCAGAGGCCAGTGCTTGGGCCACTGGCGTAAATTAATAATGGAAGAGTCAGCTCCAGTATCTATTAATCCCTCCATTTCTATTCCTTGGATTTTTATTTTACACATAGGCCTCCTTGAACAGTCTCGAACCCAGCAAGCCATGGGACTTGAGTCAGTGGAACAAAATCCTCTATTGTTCCCTTCTTGAGGCATACCCATTTTAAATGAATTATGTAAATTGGGAAGGAGAAGCAACTGAGCAATTCTATCTCCTTGATTAACAGAAGTTATACTTTGGGGTGAGCTAAGCATTATTTTTATTTCCCCTTTGTAGTCTGAGTTTATTACACCTGGGGTCACTTGCAAACCTAATAAGCTTTTAGGACTACGCCCGATAATAAGTCCTACAGTCCCTGAGGGAAGAGGTCCCCTGACTCCTGTGGGAATCAGTTGAACCCCCATTTCAGGTGTTAACACTATTCGGGCAGTGGAACAGAGGTCTAATCCTGCATTTCCTCTTGTTCCTCTGGCGAGGGAGTGGATGGGTAGTAGGGATTGTGTCGGGGAAGCATCTGAGTGGATGCTTGAGGATACTCCTTCCGCAATGCCCCGTACATTTGTGGGCCCCGGGGTATTGGGCCCCGTGCCCCGTTTTTTGAATTCCTGAACAAAGGATTTCCATGGATGTCAAATTTTGAATGGCATTTATTGGCCCAATGATTTCCCTTTTTACACCTGGGGCAGCGGCCTGGGGCACGATATGAGCTTGGTCTTATTTCTCTTTTGGGATTTTGCCTAGAATTGCCTGATTGATTATGATAATTTTGCCTGGAATATCCTGATTGATTATAATATCTACGTTTAGCCTTTGTGAAATTTCGAGAGGAAGCACCTCTCATTGAGGCTGCAATCACATTTCCTGTGACAAAGGCGTCATTTATATCTTTACATAGTTGTATATATACGGAAAGATCCTTTTTAGTTCTCCATGGCCTGATGGCTGCTTGGCACCATTTATTTGCATTTTCATAAGCTAATTGAACAACTAATGGCATAGCTTGGTCAACATCTGCAAACACACTACCTGCAGTTCTCAAAAGTCGATCAGCAAAGTCGGCATACGGCTCATTAGGTCCTTGAATCACTTTTGACAAGCTACCTTGTAGATCCCCAGGTCCTTGTACAGTTTTCCATGCCTCTAAGGCAGCTGCATTTATCTGAGCATATATATCTGGGTCATAATCTGTTTGAGCCTGTAAGTCTGCGAATTGCCCTTCTCCTGTGAGCATGTCTATATTATAGTTTTCAAACCCTGCAGCCGCGTTTCTTTTAGCCGTTTCTATACAAAGTTCTTGGAATTGCGATCGCCAAACCAAGAATTGCCCCCCGCTTAATGTTGCTTTACATAGACTTTTCCAGTCTGAGGGGGTTAAGCTAAAGGTGTTAAGGGACTCCAGCATACTCAACATGAAAGGAGCTTGGGGCCCATAAGTCATTACTGCCTCTTTGAGATTTTTTATTGTTTTGAAATCTACTGACTGATGGACCCTCTGTCCATTTTTCTTTTCAAATGCTGGCGGTTCCCAATGTATCTGTGAGTTGTCCTCGAGAGCACATAAGCGATCAGAAAGACTTTTTATTTCTGTTTCTAGGGTATGCAAATGCCTAGTAATACCCTTCATATTTTCTGTAATGGATTCCACCCATGGGGGAGTAGAGGACACAAGTGACTCCTCTGCCTGACGGACCTTTTTCTCGGTCTTTTTTAATTTCTTTTTCCTCATTTTCTCAGGATCACTTTTACTAGATTCCTCACCACTGCTAATTTCACTGACAGCAATATCCTGAGGCCCAGGTTCCAGTGAGAGCAAGTATCCTTCAGCTTTCGCCAATAACTCCCGAAATAGCTTTAATAGCTTGGATTTTTGTCATTTTTGGGTCTCTTCTAATACTCTCTTTACTGGTCTCAGTTGGCCCAGTGGAATCTACACTTTTTTGATCACTTTCACTTTTGTCTATATACTCCTCACTGAGAACAGAGTCAGGTATATCAAGGAGTCTTTGCATAGCCTCTATCACTTGGGATTCAGTTATATTCGAACCCATCTTTAGAGACCTTTCAGTTCTTACCTGTCCGCTCCGAAGTTCCCCATACGGGCCGCCACCTGTAGTCGCCTGAAGCGCTTGGAGCAACGGAGCCGCGGGAAGAACTTCAGAAGCAAACTGGAGACAAACAGCTTTTTATTCTGATAACTTTTCTCTCTGGTTCTAACAACAACTAACACACGCCAAACACAAACACTAAAATGGCGCTGACCCGATCAGCAATTTCGGCCAAGTCACTCGAGATCCCGCAACAAGTCTCGTGAGACTACGGGAGGAGACAATGCCCAAATCTCCACGGCTCATAGTCAACTGCAATTCAAGCCAATCCCCAAACAGGGCTCCTGCATTTCCCCCTTTTTGTTTTAAAAGAGGTAATGCTCTAGGACGTCTATGTGCAACCAACATTCTTACCCGTCATCGGATAATCAAGGCTGTGCCCTTGACTCCTGTCTTAGGTTGATATGTCGGCCACAATGAGACTGTCCCGTGCGACTGTGCCTGTCTTAGGTTGTCCCCTCTGGGGATCTTAACCGTCATTGGCTAACCAGCCATCCAATGGAGCCCTTTAGGATCGACTATATATGATGACTAACAGCCGTCCAATTGTGAAGAGATGTTGCGGCTTTAAGGCGACAAGCCTTTTGGTGATGAGCCAAATTGCATAGCATATCAAATTGTTTAAACAAATCAGCTGCCTAAGTTCCATCAAGTAACACACTGAATTCTCTAGACAAATACCCGCAAGGCATTGTCCCGTAAAGTCCCAAACAATGAAAGATCAAAATGTCCATTTGTTGTAACATGTTGATGTAGGAGGCCCCATGCATGTAGAGCAGAGGCCACACTGTTGGTGAGGTTGTTTGATGTTTGAGCAGCAGGGATGCTTGCGGCGGCCGCGATCCCTGCAGCTGTAGCAGCAGACGTCTTTTTTATGTTTAGACAATGCCACCGGCAAATCTTCAGGGCCCGCTACCTAGAAAACTCAAGCATCAATTATTAAAGGAAAGGCAGTGCTATTGCAGCACTGAGTCAAGAGGCGAGTTGTCAAAACTACAAAATAGAATAATTAGATTAGAAAATTAATGTTGATTTTTGTTCACACACATCGCTGGTTGAGCTTCTACAAACATAAGTTGGAAAAAATATCATATTTAGAACAAAACAAAGAAAGACTGAGGGTAATTTACTGCATTAAAGATAGATTAAAGAAAAGGTAAAGGCACTTTAGAGAAATAATTTGTTAGCTGGAACCCTTGAGTCTCTGTATACAGAGCAATCTTTTACCTGTTGAGATAATTGAAATTAATGAGCTATTAAACAAATGAAGTTAATAACAAATAAACAATCTTATGTCAAAACACCAAAATATCAGGTTATATAGCACTAGTCATATTGTTTGCTAAAGAGAAGTCCCAGGGACACCTATAAATCAAAATTGAAAGTACCTTCATTTATAAAATTATTTACCTAAATTGAATACTCTTAACCTAAAAATGAATTAAAGTTATTTTGATCCATATATATATATATTTTCTTTTTCATAAGCGCTTTGTTCTTTGTGACGTCACACTGGACAGACGAACAAGCATACAAACATATATTTGTGACGTCACATTAACATGAAATGTAGACAAATGTACAGACATAAAGACATGTATAAAAAGAAAAAAAAAATACAATTGTGTGCACACTAAAGAGAGATCTCCTTGTCCCGGCCGGGAGAAATGACACTTAAGTTGTGAAATATTTTGAAGGACTCTTTTGAGGGAATCATTCTGTACCTTCATCTTGGTCCTCTTGATTTTGTACCTTTTTTATTAATCTTGATTCTTCAATAACTTCATCTTGATCATTTTGATGTGGTACCTGTTTTATTAATCTAGATGGTATCCATATTGGAGAGGATTCGTCTTTTGGAAAAACACAAACAGATCCTCTTCCCCAAATTAATACTGGATCTGGACCCTTCCATGTACCTGAAAGAACATCCTTCCAGTAAACCAAAGGTTTATGTTGTTGGTGTGGATTCCAATGTCTGTCTCCAGCAGAATAACCATTAGAGTCTAAAGTTAGAAAATTTAAGGTAAACAGGGCAACTGCCAATCTGTCCTTAGGACTTTTCCAATTTCCTTCTTTTTGTTTTAATAAACATAATTTTTCAGTGTTCGGTTTGCTCTTTCAATAATGCCCTGACCCTGAGGATTGTATGGGATGCCTGTTTTATGGGATATATTGAATTTTGCGCAAAACTGTTTGAAAGATGAGGACGTATATGCGGGGCCATTATCTGTTTTAAGCATTTTGGGGATGCCCAATGCAGCAAAAGCTTGCAAACAATGAGATGTAACATCTTTAACTTTTTCTCCAGAATGTAAGGAAGCAAAAATCATGCCTGAACATGTATCTATGGTCACATGAATAAATCGCAATTTTCCAAAACTTGGCTCATGAGTAACATCCATCTGCCACAAATGATTGGGCATTAATCCTCTAGGGTTAACGCCGAAATGAGGATTGGGCAAATGTGTCATACAAGATTTACAATCTTTTACAATTGTTCTGGCTTGCTCCTTTGTGATTTTAAACCTACGTTGCAAGGTGGTGCTGTTGACATGAAACTGGGAGTGAAATAAAGTAGCTTGTTGTAGCGCTGAAAGTATAAATACTGTTTTTTGTAAGTTCATCAGCCTTTTGATTACCTTCATGGAGGGGACCAGGCAAATTAGTATGTGCTCTAATATGGCCTACGAATAGAGGTTCTTTTCTTGCCCACAAAAGTTTTTGTATTTGATAAAACAATTTAAAGGCTGGAGTATGAGGTGCTATTGGTCCTGCTAACTCTAATTTTGGGACGGCTTGTACAATATAGTGGCTATCTGAAAAAAATGTTTACAGGCTGGTCCCTAAAATTTTCCAGAGCTCTTACCACAGCTTCCAGTTCCACTAGTTGAGCTGATTTGTGTGCAGTTATGTAAGTCATATTTTTCTTTTTTAGTGACTACTGTAGCAGTACCATTTGAGGACCCATCTGTAAATACATTAAATGCCTTAGGAATAGGTTGATTTTTATTACCTGTGGAAATATAATAGGATGATTAATACAAAAAGATAATATAGGGGACTTAGGAAGATGATTATCAAAATTTGCAGAAGTAGAGCATTTAGCTATAGCCCAATCATTATCATTGAAGCATAAGTATTCAATCTGTTGATGATGAATAGGGAGTAATAATAGTAGCAGGGTGAATGCCAAATATTTTAGTAGAAGTCTTAAGTCCTTGAAGAATAAGTTTAGCCACCATGGAGGTATAAGATTCAATTATACTTTTAGGAGAGACGGGCAAATGTATCCATAATAAAGGCCCTTGTTGCCAAAATACTCCTGTGGGTGTATATTGTGAAGAAATAATAATCAACATCAGCGGTTGAGTTAAATCAAATCTATCACAATGAGCTCCTTCGATGGCTTTTTCTACTAATTTTAAAGCTTTCCTAGCATCAGGAGTCAATGTTCGTGGTGAAGATGGATCAGGATCTCCACGAAGGATGTCAAATAAAGGTTTTAGTTGGCCAGTAGTGAGATTTAGTGTAGGGCGAAGCCAATTAATGTCTCCCAGTAGTTTTTGGAAATCATTGAGGGTGGTCAAATGTTCTTTATTTATTAAAATTTTTTGGGGTCTAACAAAAGTATCCATGATTTTAAATCCTAAATATAATATGGGAGATCTGGTTTGAACTTTTTTTCTTCTGCTACTATATATAATCCATATTTTTTTAAATTTTCTACCACATCACTGAATATATTAAATAAGATTTTTGATTAGGGTGGGCCAATAAAATATCATCCATGTAATGTAGACACATGAGGTTTGGATATTTATTTTTAATGGGTTGGATAGCCTTGTCCACATATATTTGGCATATGGTGGGGCTATTAGCCATTCCCTGTGGTAAAACCTTCCATTGATATCTCTGATCAGGGCCATTATTGTTCATAGAAGGAACGGAAAAAGCAAAACCTGGGGGCATCCAGAGGATGTAGGGGAATAGAAAAGAAGCAATCCTTTATATCAAGAGTAATAAGATGGAAATTTTTTGGAATAGCTACGGGACTAGGAAGTCCAGGTTGAGTAGGCCCCATAACTTGCATGGTTTTATTGATTTGTCTAAGATCATGTAACAATCGCCACTTTCCTGACTTTTTCTTGATCACAAATATGGGGGAATTCCAGGGAGAGGTGGAAGGTTCTATATGACCTGCTTCTAATTGTTCCTGAACTAATTGGTGGGCCGCTTGTAATTTCTCTTTAGATAGGGGCCACTGAGGGACCCACACTGGCTTATCAGAAAGCCATGGTATTTTCAAAATTATTTTCTCAGTGGCCCCGAAAAAAAATATCTTTTTCCTTTATGACAATGATTACTTTTAGGGTTAAGATTACTCTGTACTTTTTGATAATGAGGTTCTTTTATGGTTAAGATTACCCTGTAGGTTTTCACATTTAACATCTGCAGGCTTGGTTGCAAGGTGTACTCCCATTTGTTGCAAAAATATCTCTTCCCCATAAAGTAACCGGTAGATTAGGTAAAACATAAGGCTGAAATGTTCCTTTATGGCCTTCATCATCCTCCCATTTTAAAATTACTGCACTTTTATCTGGGAGGTTATTATATCCCAAGCCTCTTAAACTGGTTGAAGCTTTTTGCAGAGGCCAGTGCTTGGGCCATTGGCGTAAATTAATAATGGAAGAGTCAGCTCCAGTATCTATTAATCCCTCCATTTCTATTCCTTGGATTTTTATTTTACACATAGGCCTCCTTGAACAGTCTCGAACCCAGCAAGCCATGGGACTTGAGTCAGTGGAACAAAATCCTCTATTGTTCCCTTCTTGAGGCATACCCATTTTAAATGAATTATGTAAATTGGGAAGGAGAAGCAACTGAGCAATTCTATCTCCTTGATTAACAGAAGTTATACTTTGGGGGTGAGCTAAGCATTATTTTTATTTCCCCTTTGTAGTCTGAGTTTATTACACCTGGGGTCACTTGCAAACCTAATAAGCTTTTAGGACTACGCCCGATAATAAGTCCTACAGTCCCTGAGGGAAGAGGTCCCCTGACTCCTGTGGGAATCAGTTGAACCCCCATTTCAGGTGTTAACACTATTCGGGCAGTGGAACAGAGGTCTAATCCTGCATTTCCTCTTGTTCCTCTGGCGGAGGGAGTGGATGGGTAGTAGGGATTGTGTCGGGGAAGCATCTGAGTGGATGCTTGAGGATACTCCTTCTGCAATGCCCGTACATTTGTGGGCCCCGGGGTATTGGGCCCGTGCCCCGTTTTTTGAATTCCTGAACAAAGGATTTCCATGGATGTCAAATTTTGAATGGCATTTATTGGCCCAATGATTTCCCTTTTTACACCTGGGGCAGCGGCCTGGGGCACGATATGAGCTTGGTCTTATTTCTCTTTTGGGATTTTGCCTAGAATTGCCTGATTGATTATGATAATTTTGCCTGGAATATCCTGATTGATTATAATATCTACGTTTAGCCTTTGTGAAATTTCGAGAGGAAGCACCTCTCATTGAGGCTGCAATCACATTTCCTGTGACAAAGGCGTCATTTATATCTTTACATAGTTGTATATATACGGAAAGATCCTTTTTAGTTCTCCATGGCCTGATGGCTGCTTGGCACCATTTATTTGCATTTTCATAAGCTAATTGAACAACTAATGGCATAGCTTGGTCAACATCTGCAAACACACTACCTGCAGTTCTCAAAAGTCGATCAGCAAAGTCGGCATACGGCTCATTAGGTCCTTGAATCACTTTTGACAAGCTACCTTGTAGATCCCCAGGTCCTTGTACAGTTTTCCATGCCTCTAAGGCAGCTGCATTTATCTGAGCATATATATCTGGGTCATAATCTGTTTGAGCCTGTAAGTCTGCGAATTGCCCTTCTCCTGTGAGCATGTCTATATTATAGTTTTCAAACCCTGCAGCCGCGTTTCTTTTAGCCGTTTCTATACAAAGTTCTTGGAATTGCGATCGCCAAACCAAGAATTGCCCCCCGCTTAATGTTGCTTTACATAGACTTTTCCAGTCTGAGGGGGTTAAGCTAAAGGTGTTAAGGGACTCCAGCATACTCAACATGTGAAAGGAGCTTGGGGCCCATAAGTCATTACTGCCTCTTTGAGATTTTTTATTGTTTTGAAATCTACTGACTGATGGACCCTCTGTCCATTTTTCTTTTCAAATGCTGGCGGTTCCCAATGTATCTGTGAGTTGTCCTCGAGAGCACATAAGCGATCAGAAAGACTTTTTATTTCTGTTTCTAGGGTATGCAAATGCCTAGTAATACCCTTCATATTTTCTGTAATGGATTCCACCCATGGGGAGTAGAGGACACAAGTGACTCCTCTGCCTGACGGACCTTTTTCTCGGTCTTTTTTAATTTCTTTTTCCTCATTTTCTCAGGATCACTTTTACTAGATTCCTCACACTGCTAATTTCACTGACAGCAATATCCTGAGGCCCAGGTTCCAGTGAGAGCAAGTATCCTTCAGCTTTCGCCAATAACTCCCGAATAGCTTAATAGCTTGATTTTTGTCATTTTTGGGTCTCTTCTAATACTCTCTTTACTGGTCTCAGTTGGCCCAGTGGAATCTACACTTTTTTGATCACTTTCACTTTTGTCTATATACTCCTCACTGAGAACAGAGTCAGGTATATCAAGGAGTCTTTGCATAGCCTCTATCACTTGGGATTCAGTTATATTCGAACCCATCTTTAGAGACCTTTCAGTTCTTACCTGTCCGCTCCGAAGTTCCCCATACGGGCCGCCACCTGTAGTCGCCTGAAGCGCTTGGAGCAACGGAGCCGCGGGAAGAACTTCAGAAGCAAACTGGAGACAAACAGCTTTTTATTCTGATAACTTTTCTCTCTGGTTCTAACAACAACTAACACACGCCAAACACAAACACTAAAATGGCGCTGACCCGATCAGCAATTTCGGCCAAGTCACTCGAGATCCCGCAACAAGTCTCGTGAGACTATGGGAGGAGACAATGCCCAAATCTCCACGGCTCATAGTCAACTGCAATTCAAGCCAATCCCCAAACAGGGCTCCTGCAGGGCTGGGCAGGCGGCGGGGTGACGCCCGCACGTGCCACTCGCGGGCTCACTGCGGATCTGGGGTACTTGCGGAAGGGCGGTCTGGGGCGGCGCAGAGCTCCAGCTACAGGGCGCCCTCGAGCCGTCCAGGCGAAGGTGGCGGTAGGCAGGTGGAGCCGCAGACCCGAAGCCCAGAGAACAGGCAGGGCCTGGGTGCCACTGGGAAGCCCTGGGGGTCCGGGGCAGGTGTGCAGCTGCAGCGGGGGGGACTCGGGCCCAGACTTGGTGGGCAGCACTGTCTGACATGGAGCACAGGCCAGGGGCTCAGTGACGTCCTTCTCTTATTTGGAACAACTTACTTGGAAATCATTCCCAGCTTTCAGAAAGGTTGAGCAGAACAGAGACTCCTATTCCCACTTCTCAGTGTTTGCCCCCCCGGCCCGCGTGGGGTGGGGTGTAGGCTCCCCACCCGGCACACACCCCACTGTAGTCCAGCCATCCTTCCAGCAACATCCCTGCGGGCGGCCTGGGAAGGGGAGGCACGTCACCCCGCATCCCGGCACCTCCACAGGTGTGTGTAGGAGAGAGCACCTCGCGTTAGCGCAGGACGCCCCATGAAGCCCTGGGCTCTCCCTGCCCCCCCACCTCGTCTCCGCTTTCCTCGCCGCTTTCCTGTTGGCTCCACGCGGCCCATCGCGGGACTGTCCTTCTCCTGCGCTCTCTGCATTGTCCCTCAGCCTCTGCCCAGGCCCCTGGCCCCTCCCGTGCGCAGCTCTCCAGGCTCCACGCTGCCCGTCCTCGGGGCCAGGTCCTCCCCGCAGCAGGGACAGAAGAGATGGGGGGCTTGGTTTCGGGTGCAGTGGCTTGGGGTGTCAGGCTGAAGACCCAGGAGGCAGTTTGTGACAGGTTACGTGGGGTGGAGGACAGGACATGGGGGGAGAGAGCAGGGGCTACAGGGGCCCGTGGAGCACTGTGGAAAGGGGACCAGGGGAAAGGACACCAGGGCCACCCACATCCTGTCCCCCTCCTCTGGGATAGGGCTGGGCCCCGCTGTGCCACGCCGGGCTTCCAGGGGAGCCCCCAGCCCACTGCCACTGTCCCCAGCAGCCTCTCCACTCTGCCTCTGCAGTGACCTGCGGGCCTGGCACCTACTTCAGCGGCGAACAGGGCCAGTGTGTGCTGTGCGTGTCGGGGACCTACCAGGACATGGAAGGCCAGCTCAGCTGCACGCCGTGTCCCAGCAGCGACGGGCTTGGTGTGGCTGGTGCCCACAATGTATCTGAATGTGGAGGCAAGTGCGGGCCCATGTGAAGGGGGGCCGGGTGGGGAGGGGCACGGGCAGGGCCCTCCTGCCTCCCCCGAGGCTCCGGAACAAAGGTGGACGCCACATGCGGGCACAGGGCCTGGCATTGGCTGCAGGTCATTGCCATTCCCAAAGCGGCTCAGTTTCCACACAGGTGCCACTCAGGAAGGACGCGGGACTGTGCAGGGTCCGCTCCTCGAGGCCACTGCAGTCCTGAGCACTGCACGCCACACCCCAGTCACTGCATCGTGCAGCCCACAGAGCACTTCAGTGTGCAGACACCTTGTCGCCACAGACAGGTGTGGTCATAGAGGGACAACCTAAGTGCTTTATGGTTGACCCAACACTGGTCCTCCTGGGGACAGTCATCAACTTGTCACCGGGTGAACCATGTACTTTTGTGAGCAGGGACTTTGCACAAAGGTGTTGAACTTCACCCTAAGCCGGCTGAGGTGGCACTTTTTAACTGAGCCAGTACAGCTGGTCTGTGGAGATGGCCCCCGTTTGGCTGCCCCTTGGCCCGCCTGTGCAGCGAGTCGGTCTCCCTGTTGGTCTCTCTGGGCCTCTGGAGACGCGCAGGGAAAGCACGCACATGGCCAGGTGGTGCCGTGAGGGCGGGCCAGTGGACACTCAGGGGCAGAGACGCCGCCTTCTCCCAGGGACAGAACAGCCCAGATCCCAGCCCGAGGCTCTGTAGCCTGCCAGCTGCTCTGGCCCCCTGCCCCTCCAGAGAGTGGCCCCACCTGCGGGGTAGTGACTTAGAGCACAAGGTGGCCACAGGTGGGAGACTCAGCACTTGGCTAGGACTTGGGCCAGGAGGACATACCTCCTGTAGAGATATGAGGCCTGCCCCCTGGGGAGAGGCCTCTGAAAGAAACCACTGAGCTGGGCATGGTGGCGCACGCCTGTAATCCCAGCACCTGGGAGGCTGAGGCAGGAGGATCACAAGTTCAAAGCCAGCCCCAGCAATGGGGAGGCACTTAGCAACTCAGTGAGACCCTGTCTCTAATAAAATACAAAAAAGAGCTGGGGATGTGGCCCAGTGGAATGAGTGCCCCTGAGTTCAATCCCCCGGTACCAAAAAAAAAAAAAGAAACCCCTGCACCTGGGGTCCCCACTTCCCAGCTCAGCAGGGTCACTGCCCGTCAGCCCAGCCCTTCCTGCTGTGGGAGAGGCAAAGGGGCCTGGCAGGCCACACCGTGGACGCTGCCAGCATCCAGACCAGCCTCCCACCACCAGGCCTCCACGCCATCCCGCCCCACGCCACCCCAGGCCTTCCCCTGGTGTAAGCGAGACCAAGAGCAGGCCTGGGGCCACTCACGCCCAGCCGCAGCAGCGCCTCCCGCTGAGCCTCGACCTCTGACTTCCAGGCCAGTGCTCTCCAGGCTTCTTCTCAGCAGACGGCTTCCAGCCCTGCCAGGCCTGCCCCGTGGGCACGTACCAGCCCGAGCCTGGGCGCACCAGCTGCTTCCCCTGTGGCGGGGGGCTGCTCACCAAGATGGAGGGCACCACCTCCTTCCAGGACTGCGAGGCCAAAGGTGAGCAGGCCCAGCCACCCCGCTGCACTGCTCGGGCCCTTCCCCAGAGCCCTCACCTCCTCGGCACAGCCGGCCTCAAGTCAGAGGAGCTGCTGGAGCCACCAGGCCGTGGACATGGTGACCGCTGTGCCATGCCCTGGGACTGGTCGCGAGCCTGCTGAGCACCAGCACCTCGAGGCCCTGGGAGGCTTCTGGGACATGTGAGCCATGTCTGGAAGACAGGAGGACCGGGGAGGTGGCAGGGCCGGACCAGGGCAGACACCTTCACCAGCAGCCCTGCAGGGCCGCCCTGCTGCGCCCTGTGTCCGCCACTCCCTCCCCCTCCCTCTAGCCTGCCGTCCCCAGGGGTGGCCCTGCTCCTCTTCCTCAAGCCCCTGGCATCTGTGCTGCCCGCTCAGGCCGGGGCCCAGTGCGCAATCCCAGTCCCACAGCGCCTGCCATATTTGCAGATGGTCCCCTGGGGCCCTGTGTCCCGAGGAGGAGCTCCTGCTCTGTGCCCTGCCCTCCAGCCTCCCCTGCCTCCCGGCCCACTCACCTGTGGAGTGCGGAGCGTCCGGCCTTGCTCCCTCCCCTTCCTCTCCCTGCCTCTGCCCTGAACTCCTTCAGTCACACTGTCACCCCAAGGTTGCTCCCTCCATGGTGGCTATACGTCCCTGTGTTGCTGGAGCCCACAGGGGTCCTCAGTCTGTCTGACATGGGCCCCTCCCGAGCCACTCAGTCCTGGCTCTGTCCTCACCTGTCCCCTCATGGGTAGGAGGCGGCACTGGGTGGGGGAGGGCCTTGAACTCTGCTCTGAGTGGCACCTCAAGAGCAGGGGGCCTGGCCTCCCCACTAGCACCCCGCCACGTGTCCCTGCAGTGCACTGCTCCCCTGGCCACCACTACAACACTACCACACACCGCTGCGTCCGCTGTCCCGTGGGCACCTACCAGCCCGCATTTGGCCAGAACCACTGCATCACCTGTCCAGGCAACACCAGCACGGACTTCGACGGCTCCACCAACATCACACACTGCAAAAGTAGGTGCCACTCTTCCCACTCCGGGGAAGCTGGGTGCTGGGTGGGACCAGGCAGTCGTGGGGACAGGGTGAGGACTGACCTCGCACTGCCTGAGAGAGGGTGCTGGTTCCTGTCTACACCTCTGCTGGGGGACAGGGGTGCCTTGTGAGCCCTGCTCCCATCTTGAGCTCAGAGGCAAGGAGGGGCGGCCCTGGCTCAGCCCCCTCTGCAAGCGGGGTGGTGGCACCAAGCGCCCCAGTCCATCTGCTCACAGCACAGCCCCAGCCTCAGCTCGAGCCAGGCCCTGCTGACTTACGGGTCCTGGGGAGAAAGAAACCCATGCCAAGGGGGCAGCCAAGGCAGTCAGGGCGGCAGGCAAGTGCCAGCCCTGTGGCCCCAGAGGCTTGTGCCACTTGGCCAAGTGGACCCCCAGCAGAGGCCTAAGAGCAGCAGAAAGCAGGGACCTAGGTGTGGACAGGCATGGGGGGGCTGGAGGGGGGCCAGACAGGCTTCCGGGTGTCCAAGAGTCTCGAGTCCGAGAAATATGGTCACCTAAGACAGCCGGGAAGAGGGGCTCCCGCCAGGACAGGTCTTTGCGGGTAACAAAAAGGACACTGTATCATTTTAAGTATTTTGAATTCAATTTTCAGAGTTTCTGAGTTTCCCCTCTCCTGGTCAGTTTTAGTTCATTGTCCCCTCGGCCAAGCCGGGACTTGCCTGAAAGCCCATGAGGGGTTAGCTAGAGGTGGCATTCCCAGCCCCCCTTGCCCCCCACCCCCGCCCACATCCAGGCCTTCGCAGGCTGAAGAGCACGTCAGAGGAAGAGCTGTGCAGAGGCAGGGCCTAAACATCCTCATGGGTGAACATGGGGAAGCCCCTGGAGAGGGAAGCTTCTAGAAGGCTGGAAGGGGAAATGAAATGTTCCCCAGAATTTTTTTTTTTTTTTTTTTTTTGGTACCGGGGATTGAACTCAGGGGCACTCGACCACTGGGCCACATCCCCAGCCCTTTTTTTGTATTTTATTAGAGACAGGGTCTCACTGAGTTGCTAAGTGCCTCGCCATTGCTGAGGCTGGCTTTGAACTCACGATCCTCCTGCTTCAGCCTCCCAAGTTCTGGGATTACAGGCGTGCACCACCATGCCCAGCTTCCCCAGAAATTTTGAAGTGAGAAGATTTTTAAATGAGAATGCACAGGAATTTTATAAATATTTAATATAATTCTTTTTACAGAACTAAGGCTATTTCCTTATTAATTAAAGGCTAGGAACAATTTGGTTCATAAAAATGTCATGTTCAGCTTCTTCAAGGATGTACAGTTTAGTTGAAAAAGGAACAGAAGGTCCCTGGGTGGACCTCTTGCTCCTTCCTGCCTCTGGCAAGGAAGGAGGCCGTGTGGCACCTGGCAGGCTCAGTGAGGCTGACAAGGTGAGTAGCCAGAGAGGGGGCACAGGGCGCCTCACTTGAACGGTCACACCTAAGACCTGGCTGGGACGCGAGTTCTGCAGGCAGCAGCAGGGACCAGCCAGGGGGGCTGCCAGCCTGCGGGGCCACAGAGGCCCTCCTGAGTAGCCAGTGACACAACCAGGCCCAGACACAGAAACAGAGTGGCCCGCCCAGGCAAGCCAGCCCCATAAGTGTCTGCTCGGGCTGGGCCTCAGGTACCTGCGAGAGTAGCTGGGGACCTGCTCTAGCTGAGGGGACAGCCCAGGCAGGGCCCCCACTAGAGGTCAGCTCAGGGCCTGGCGGCTGACACAGGAAGATTGGGTGGAGACTGGGCCAAGGAAGGTCAGGAACACCTGCCTGAGGGCCCAGGAGGCCAGCACACCCAGCAGGCCAAGCCTGACCAGGCCCTGTGGCCATGGTGCCCACAGACCAGCACTGCGGTGGTGAGCTTGGTGACTACACGGGCTACATCGAGTCCCCCAACTACCCTGGAGACTACCCGGCCAATGCTGAGTGTGTGTGGCACATCGCACCACCCCCCAAGCGCAGGATCCTCATTGTGGTCCCCGAGATCTTCCTACCCATCGAGGATGAGTGCGGTGATGTCCTGGTCATGAGGAAGAGTGGTAGGTACTGGCCTCAGGGGTGGGGATGGCAGGACCAGCACGGCCTCAGCCCTTGTTCACACCCTACCCATCTTGGTACCGCCCTGCAGGAAGCAGGGCCCAGGCTCAGAGAGCAGGTGACTTGGGGCTCCAGGAGGCAGGTGGGACCCTCTGGGATCTGGCTGCCAGAGCTGGGCTGTGTGGAGCTCTGTGGGAAGGCCACAGGGTCAGGAAGAAAGGCCAGGAACCCCCACTGGCACAGAGCACGCCTCGTCCAGGCCTGAAATATCCCTGGACTAGAGGCAGGCCACAGGAGGCCTGGATAGAGGCAGGAGGGAGGCCCACATCTGCTCGGTGCCACGCTCTGCGCGAGCGTCATCGCTGTGCACATACTGCCTGCTCCTGTCGAGGACTCTGAGCCCTAGTGTGCAAGTGGGGCTGTGGCCATAAAGGGCAAGGGGCCTGCCCAGGCTCCTGCCCAGCCAGGAACCACCTGCCCAACCTGTTCCCATCAGCAGCCCCAGTGCCCACCCCCACATCCTTATGTCCCCTGTCCACCCACAGGGCTGAGCTCCAGGGGTAGCCTCTCCTGCTTCAGGGCACCTCAGGAAGAATACCCAGGGGGCAGTGAGGAGTGGGCGCCCCAGGGGACAGCAGGCCCACCCCTCCTGTTCACCCACAGGAGCCTCTGGCTCCCACAGCCCGTGCTGGCTTCCCTCCCGCGGCCTACGTGAGCGCACCCCAGCCCCAACTGCTGGGCACAGGCGTGAGCCCGTCATGGGGGAGCGGCTGGAGGAAGACAGCAGCCCCGCACGGGGGCTGCACGAGGGGCCCGCCAGAATCCCACAGGCCCCGGGCAGCAAGGGCAGAGGGAGCCAGCACGGACCTAGACGGCGCTTTGGGGCAGTGGGCGCTAGGGTGCTGGCGGCCAGTGGGGTCGGGGGGCGAGCGCCCTGCAGCAGGAGGAAGTCAGGGCGCAGCGAGGGCTGGGCAGCTCAGCGAGGGCGCCTCCTGCAGCCTCGCCCGCGTCCATCACCACCTACGAGACCTGCCAGACCTACGAGCGGCCCATCGCCTTCACCTCCCGCTCCCGGAAGCTCTGGATCCAGTTCAAGTCCAACGAGGGCAACAGTGGCAAAGGGTTCCAGGTGCCCTACGTCACCTACGATGGTAAGGCCGCTCGTCACAGCCCGCTGCAGACAGGCTGAGGGCGCGGGGGTGCGGGCGAGGAGGACCCTGCTGTGTGCCGCGGGGGGAGGACAGTAACCAGGGCAGCCACGCCGCCAGGACAGTGCAGGAAGGGACCCCGAGGAAGGCCAGGGCCAGCCTCCGGCACTCACGGCAACCGAGGCTGGAGCCAGGGAGGGCAGAGGGGGACGTGAGGGCCTCAAGTCCGGCTTCCCTCCCCTGCTGACCGCTCCCAGAGGACTACCAGCAGCTGATCGAAGACATCGTGCGCGACGGGCGGCTGTACGCCTCGGAGAACCACCAGGAAATCTTGAAAGTGAGTTTATTGGAAGGGCTTCCACGTGACCCTGGGACAGTGGCCTGGGCCCTGGAGAAGTGAGGCGGAGGGCCTGGGTCTGGTGTCTCTGTCCCCTCAGACCAAGAGGCCTGAAGCAAGCTGGCTCTTGAGGAGATGGGGACCAGGACGGGGACCGGGCTCTGGGCAGGCCCTGGTCTGGCCTCCTCAGCTTGGCCTGAGGAGGGTGGTGGACAGGGGGCATCTCAAAGTCTGGAACCCACTCATGCTGTGGTCACTGCTGCCGTTGGGACTGAACCCCTTCATGTCCTCTTGCGGCCTTGAGAGGCAGAGCCTCGTTCTCACAGAGGGAGGCTGCGGCTGTCTCGCAGCAGGCGCCGGCCAGAGGCCCAAGGACCCGATTCTTTTTTTTTTTTTTTTTTTTTTTTTTTGGTACCAGGGATTGAACTCAGGGGCACTCGACCACTGGGCCACACCCCCAGCCCTTTTTTGTATTTTATTAGAGACAGGGTCTCACTGAGGTGCTAAGTGCCTCGCCATTGCTGAGGCTGGCCTTAAACTCGCGATCCTCCTGCCTCAGCCTCCCAAGTGCTGGGATTACAGGCGTGCGCCACCACACCCGGCTAGGGACCCAGTTCTTAGGGAGTAAGGCCAGACCTGGGTACCTGATCGGGCTGGTGTCGAGGACAAGAGTGGGGCTGGGGCCATATCCACCTGGCTGACCATCATCAGGTGTCACTGTGACTGAGATAGGAGTGGTCCTGCTGACCCCTGTGCACACAGTAGGTGCTTTGCCAGTGATGGGGCTTGCTCCCAGATGCTGCTGTCAGGCTCCCGATGTCCTCCTCCGGCCACCTCTCTGTCTGGACAGAACCCGAGAGCCGCCCCCCTCCCCAGCTGTCTGGCAGACGGCACCGACCCCCCCCCCGCCCGCTGCCGCCTCAGCCCCTGCTGCTGGAGCGCCCTTCCAGACGGGAGTGTCCTGGCTGCTCTTAGGACACGGGCCTGCCCCTCGGGACTCCCGCCTGTTCTCCCTGCACTCTCTGCCCAGGGCCCTCAAGACGTCCTCCCTGCCTCCCCAGTGAGGTCCCCCTGGCCCCTGCTCTGGGCCGAGGTGCCTAGCAGCCTTCCTGGACCTCCCTGGTTGGACCACGCACGTGTCACAGACCCTCAGGGTCCCACGTGCCACTCCTTCATGGCCCTGTGAGCACTGCACTTTGGGTGTTTCATGATTGTCAGGTCCCGGCCCCCCGAGGGAGGGGCTACAGGGCTTCGTGCCCCACAGCCAGTGCCCAGCACGGAGCCCTGAGGAGGGGCGCAGCGCCAGGTGCCGTTTCTCAAGGGCAGCAGTGCATGTGTGAAGGTCGCGTGGTGAGTGTGTGTGAGCGAGGTGCCGGGTGTGTGGTGGGGTTGTGTGAGAAGGGTTCTGAGTGTGTTGGAACAGGCTAAGCCCAAGCAGCAAACGTGGCCAGAGACGGTAAGCCGAGGCCACCATTCCCAGAGCCTTGCGGGAACCAGGCTACAGGCCTCTGCCAGGAGCCAGCGCTGGGCCTGCCCTCCAGAATGCCACAGCCACGTCTCGTCCACCCTCAGCTCTTGCCTCCCAGCTGGCCCGCGATGGCATCAGATGAACTGTGCCCGCTCCTCCAAGGCCACTCGGGGAGGAGCCAGGTGCCCCCTGGACCCGCACTGGAGAGCTGTCCTGAGCCCCCTGTGGCCATGCTCTGCTGGGGGCCACACGCAGGGTCCTCCCTGCAGCCCTCAGAGGGCCGTCCTGGCCTGCTGTACCGGGGCCTCCTCCAGAGGTAGAGCAGCCGAGGGCTCCAGGGCGGAGGAGCTAGTGACCAGGCTGCTGCGAGCTCAAAGCCGTGCTCTGTGCTCAGAGCACGCTGGTTTTCAGAGCGTCACGTTGTCAACAGATGCTCCTAATAAAAGCATCCACGCCAGTACACTACTTAAAAACCCACTGCACAGGGCTGGGGATGTTGCTCCGTGACAGAGCGCTTGCCAGTGTGCTCCAGGCCCCAGGTTCCCTCTCCAGCACCACCAAAAAAAAAAAAAAAAAAATGTTAAAAGGAAAGAAAAAAATACAATTACACTGTTAACCCAAAAGACAATTTGTAGTAAAAAAGAGGTTCTAGGGGCTGTAGCTCAGTGGCAGAGCGCTTGCCTAGCACGTGTGAGGCACTGGGTCTGATTCTCAGCACCACATATAAATAAATAAATTAAATAAAGGCTCATTGACAACTAAAGAAGTTCCTTTTACAAAAGAGGTTCTGGGTCCTGAAAGCCCGCTCGCCACCCCGTCCAGGCCCCTGTGCAGCGCGCTGGCCCCCTCACCCCGCCCGCCCCGCTGTCTTGCAGGACAAGAAGCTGATCAAGGCCCTCTTCGACGTGCTGGCGCACCCCCAGAACTACTTCAAGTACACAGCCCAGGAGTCCAAGGAGATGTTCCCTCGCTCCTTCATCAAGCTGCTGCGTTCCAAAGTGTCCCGATTTCTGCGGCCCTACAAATAACGCTCAGAGCTGTCCTCTGGGATGGCCAGGGAGCCCAGGAGGGAGGAGCGCCTTCCCTCTGCGGTGGGGCTGACAGGCAGCTCCGGGGGCCGCCTCGTTGCCTGGGGAAGCCCATGATGTGCGCACCACAGGAAGGCCACCAGCCCCCGAAGGGCCCAGGCTGAGCTGGCCCCCACGGGACACTGCTTCTGCGGCCTCTTGTCCTTCGCCTCTCATCCCCAGACACCAGCACGCCTCCCCTGAGCCGGCTCTGGCGCCGCTGCCTGGCGCTGTGGGGGAGGGAGAGTGGCACTCTCCCGGAGGCTCTGCGAGGCTTGGCCACTGGCACCCACAGGAAGCCAGGCCTGGGAAGGAAGGGCATGTGGAGGCATCGTCGCTGAGGTGACAAGCCTGTGTCAGCACTTGTAGGGCTGCCACCCTGCCAGCTCCTCCAGCCAGGGGCACAGGACACAGTGCCGTGTCACTGGGCTCTAAGGACTCTTGACAGATGGGACAGAGCTGCTAGGGGAGGAAGCTGGCAGTCCATGGTTCCCTTGCTAGAACAGCTAACTAAGTACTCTATATATATGTATAAATATAAATACAAAATATATATATATATATACACACACACACACTTTTATTTGTGGGTGCTGCAGGGACGTTCTCTTCAGCAGCTGTGAACACTCGGTGCCGCTACTGTCCCCAGCACGCACCCTCTGTGTGGCGGTAGGAGCCGCGGGGCTGGCACCGCACGGGCTTGCGCTAGAACGCTGGTGAACGTGGACGTAGGGAGCTGAGCTCCGACGCTGTGTTGAAGGGTTGGCCTTCACAGTGACGTCCCTGCCGTGGACAGGACACAGTGGAAGGCAGCCTCCCCTTGGGACCCTGCATAAGGGGTGTGAGCATCCAGCCATAAACTTAGGAAGGGGCCTGTGGCCATGACCTTGGGGGCTGAAGTGTGCCTGCACGTCACCAGGGAACAAGGCCGTGATGCCCTGAGGCCTGTCCGAGAGTTGCGCACTCTAGAAGCACAGAGAAGCAGGAGGTGGCCCCAAGGCAGAGGCGGCCTGGAGTCACAAGGCCTGCTTCAGTGCAGCTCCCCCTGTGGGCCTGCTGCTGGCCTCTCAGAGTCTCTCCTCAAGGCTGCGTTTGTCCCACCAGCCAGGAAGCCGGAGCCCAGGACGGAGCCAGCCGAGACCTCGGCACCCAGGGTCTGCGAGGCCTCAGCTGCTGGTGCCGGCCACAGGACAAGCAGAGGAAATGCCTGTACTGTCAGGTTAACCAACGTCACGATTCCCAGGAACGTGGGGGCACCTCACAACGCCCGGTGCTGAGTGGCCTCGGGTCTCCTGGTCCCCAGCCCAGCTGGCGGGTGAGAAGGGAGCAATACGAGAAACACGTGTGACACACAGGACTGTGGACACGCAGGCCAGCAAGCAAAGTCTCAAGATCCGCGCGCGGCTGGGACAGGCAGCAGGGCCTGGCACATGCTCCAGGGCTTGGGACACGGGCGTGAGCGGCCGCCATTACCACGCTGCAGAGCTCGGTGCCCAGCCGGCTGACACTGCTTTCAGTGCCATCTCTCCTCAAGTCCAGCTCAGGTTGTGGAGAGCGGCAGACAGGTCAGGGTCAACTGACCAGCCCTGCCGGGACTGCACTACCCCTGGCCGACCGCCGTCCCTGCAGATCAGCCTTGGTGTCCAGAAAGAAGCCTCCCTCCCTCTGTCAGGCCGTCAGTCACCCCCAGAAGTGAGAGACAGATGCCCTAGAAGGGCACAGGGAGAGGTCTGTCCTCTATTGGGTTCTCTAGGGAAATGGGGCCAACAGGGTGTGCACTTGGCCTTAGTAAGGGGACTTGTTATGGGAATTGGCTCACAGATCACGGAGGTGGCCTAGAAGTTCCACAAGGTGCTCTCTGAAAGCCAGAGAGCAAGAGGGCCCTCAGTGGGACGCAGGCTGGGCACAAAGCCTGAGCTGTGGGCAGGGGCAGTCCTGGAGTCCAAGGCCCAAGAGCCAGGAGCACCAGTATTGGGGACCAAAGAAGATGGACACCCAGCCCCAAGAGAGAGATGTGCCCTTCCCCCACCTCTGTCCTGTTGGAGCCCTTGGACCATCAGGAGATGCCACCCGCAGTGGCATCTGATCAGCCTCCTGATCCGCAGGCTAATCTCCTCTGGAAACACCCCGGCAGACAGGCCACGGAGAGCGCTTCACGGTTATCTGGGAATCAACCTCGCACAGTCAAGTTGCCACATAAAATTAACCGTTGCACTTCTTAAAGGGTTTCCCCCCTTTGATTCTCTCAAAAGCCAGAGAGGACAAGAGAGAGCCCTTCAGACCCCTGAGCTCTTCCTGCAGCTGCAGTCGACTGGCAGCTGCCGCCCACATGCCCACTAGGCCACCCCCACAACCCCTCGTGTTCCACAGCTCTCACCCCCACTGTGGCCACACCATGCCCAGTGACCAGGGCAGAGCAGGAGAGGGCAGGGGCAATGCAGGCCCCTCTGCCCTCTCTTGTTGTCAAGCCCATTTTCAGTTCTCGTCCCACAGAGAGGACTGACTTGAGAACCAGGTAGTCAGCGGCCCCGGTTCACAGCTGCCCTCACAGGCCACCACCTCCCTGGTACACTGCCACCCTCGGCCATCTGGATGTCTTGAAGTCCACGTAGGGTCTTTCCTGACTCTCACACCAGCTCCACACTGGGGAACTTTGGGTCCCAGCTGCTAAACCCAAAGCCAACCCTGGTCCTCGGGGCCTGGTACTCCCAGGGGGACCTTCCAGGTGCCAGGCCCATCTCCTCGGCTCACACGTTGCAGCCAGAGCAGCTTGGCTACGTGGCGGCCACTGCACTTGCTTGATGGTGGGGTACAGGGGAGACGAGGGCAGAGGACTGGCCCCAGGCAGGGCAGACGTGTGCGCTGAGGCCGGAAGCAGGACAGAAGCTGAGGACAGGAGGCAGCAGTCTCCTGCGCTGGCATGGAGAAGCCGCACGGCCACGCCTGGACTCGGGCCTTGAGCAGCCCCAGGTCCCGCATCCACGACGATTTAGTAAATCCCCAACAGCCACGCTGTCCCTTGTGCGTCCAAGGAACAGGAGCCGCGAACAGCTCTGGAAGCAAAAGCTCCACCACACGGTGACGACTGAAAGAGGGACCTGGAGCCCCCACCCTGAGGCGCCTGAGGACTTGGTGAAGGTGCCAGTGGAGAACCAAGTGTTCCCCGCCGGGCTCCCCAGGGGGAAGGTGGTCAGGGGCACCCAGGAGTGGAGGCGCCCCAGCGGCGGGGCCTGGGGCTCCTCCTTCAGAGCCGGCCTCTCCTGGCACGCAGCTCCACAGGAGCGTGCTGAGGAAGGGAAAGGCGTCTGTGCGAAGGGCGGCGGCCCAGCCCTGCATCAGCGGGTGCTCTGGGGTGACCGGGCTCCCGCGGGAGGTGGCCTCCGCTGCCCGTGATCTAGACGCTTCCTGTCCCCTTCTTTTCTTCCTGCACCACAGCCTGGCGGCCCTCGTGTGCTGTCCCTGTCTCAGCTCTGGGCTGCGTCCTGTCACAAGGGCAAAGTCAGCCTGTGCCCCCTCACCCCACACCCCTCGCCCAACACAGGGAACACTGGCCAGTGGCGGGGACAACTTTCCCAAACTCCGGCCCCTGCAAGAACAGCCTCCCCAGCTCCCCCGCCCTACAGACACCCAGGCTGCAGGGCCCAGGCTGGGGCCTTGGCCAGCGCTCCCTCCCGCCGTCCATGGGCTTGGGACATGCAGATGAAGTAGATCTGAAATATGGGCCAGGAAGTCCTGGGCCAAGGAGGCCAGGTCTGAGAGCCTTAAGAGGGCACCTCGGGCCCCGCCCGGGACAGGCAGCTTCCCAGGCAAACCCCCGGCAGGGTCAGGGCCGCAGCCCACCTGGGCTTTTCTAGGGCAGGAGGCACAGACTGTCGGAGCTAGCACCAGTGGGTGGTCAGTGGCGCTTGAGGAGGTGACTGCGACTCCGCTGTCTCCACCTGCATGTCACAAACCAGGTACGGACAAGCTGGGTCGTTGGGCGAGCACTGCCTGAGCACCTGCTGGGTGCCCGGCTCCCAGAAAGACGGGGAACCAGAGCCTCCCACAGACGCAGCGCGGCACCACTGGCCTCGCCTGGCACAGTCCCGGCCTGGGAAGACGGGGCCTTTCTTTTCACCCAGGGGCTCCACATACCACACCTCCTCCACTCCATGCCTGGAAAGGTTGATCGGCCTGGCAAACTGCATTTACAGCAAGGCCCCTCAGCTCCACCAAAGACACCCATGGTGGCAGCTCAGCCTTCCAACCAAGGCGACAACACCCAACTGAGGTCATTCAGAGCAAAGGCCAGAGGACTTAGAAAATGCCCGTGGAACACTCCGAGACCAGCAGGTGGGCTCCTCTTGCCAGCACCACCGCAGACCACCAGCCCCTCCAGGAGCGAGTCCCGAGGGACAGCCAGCGCTCTCCCTGTCCAGCCTGTCTGGCCTCTGGAGAGGCACCAGGAGTGAGGTCATCCTCAGAGCCCAGCTAACTTGGGTGTGGCCTGTGCCCCCTCCCAGAACCCTGCTCAAGCAGCCCCGTAGAGTGGACCCTTGCTTCCCCACAGCCCCCGACACCAGCGTGGCGGCTCCTGAGGGGTCCCTTTGAAATCATCTGTACCCTCAGCCTCAACCGGAAGAAATGACAGGGCACAGCGAGCAGCCACTCAGGGCCTCCTGCATCCAGATGCTGAGCCCAACGCTCTGGCTTCCACAGGGACCATCCCTTCAGCCCTGCGAGGTTGGCGGGACACAACCCGTTCCTCAGGTGCGGGACATTAGGACTCTGGGAGACAAGTGACACGCCCAAGATGAAGAGTCAAAGGTTCGTGCGGCTGGAAGTCAAACCCAAGCCCACGGAAGCCAAGCCCATCCAGTGCAGGAAATGTCTCTGCAAAATGTTGGCTGAGCCAGGCACGGTGGCACATGCCTGTCATCCCAGCAGCTCGAGAGACAGAGGAGGCAGGAGGAGGGCGAGTTCAAAGCCAGCCTCAGCAACTTAGCAAGGCGCTGAGCAGCTCAGTGAGACCCTGTCTCTAAATAAAATACAAAATAGGACTGGGGGTGTGGCTCAGTGGTTGAGAGCCCCAAGTTCAACCCCCGGTACCCCCCCAAAAAAAAATGTTGGCTGAGCTGAATTTTACAGATTGGCACCTCAGCTGGGCCAGGCTGGCAGCAGGGAGTCAGGGACGTGAAGGGCAGAGAGGAGAGCCCAAGCAGGCAGGGTGGCCTTGACTTCAGTTCCCTCCCATCCTACCAAGCACTGAGCACTCATTCAGAGAGAGGCCAGTCTTTGTCTCCTCTCGGGGAGGGGACAGGCACTCACCACTCAGACGCAAGTTGGCACCACGCCCTAACCTGCCACAGGTGCCCATCCTGCTCTCAGGCGGTGGCAGACCCGGAGGCCTCCGGGTGGCTCAGGAGAGTGCCACCGTGCCTCAGCAGAGCCCTGCACAGGGCAGGAGATTGCTGACTGGCCAGGAGGAGTTTGTTTGGGTCTGCAGGCCTGGACACCTGCGGGGAGGCCGCGCCCACAGCGCGCCACAGACAGGCCACGGGCAGCAGCGCTCGCTCATTCCTTCTCCTTGAGCCTGTGGAGGTGCCTTCCAGGACAGGCCCTTGGCTACAGTCCACTGTGAGGGTGACAGATACCGTTGCTGCCACTGTGTCCTTTTAGTTGCCTCAAGTATTCAAAGCTGCGTTTTCTCCGCCTTATTCTCCATATGCATGTAATAAATGTTTGTGAGAATCACTTTAATAATAAACAAAAAAAAAAAACCTAAATATTTCTATTTTCTCTTATTTATTAGAGGCCACAATGGTGGGGGTGGGGGAGCAACTGCAATCAAAAAAAATAAGAAATTGCATGGCTCTGTTGACAAATGGAAGTAAAGGGGCTCCAGTGGCCCTCCCCGAGGGCAAGCAGGGGCTGGCAGGAGCAGAGGGCGCCCCGTTAGGGTACTCGTGCCCCTACATGAACTACCAGGAAGTAAAATGTCCATCTCAAATCCATTTCCCTCGTAACTTACGTTTTGCTCCTTTATACAGGGACTTTGATCTAGAAGCCACAGTCACCATGAGCCTCGGGGAATCTGGGCTCCCCCAGATTAGATGCCCAAAGCTGTGTGTGCACCTCTCTGAGACCATGGCCCATGGCTTCCACCAGAATCTAGAAGAAATCCAGGATCCCATAAAGGCTGGCAGTGACCACTCTCCTCAAAAACAGCCCTCCAGGTGTCACACACTCAACAGGAGGAAAACGGTTTCTAAAATACCCAGCGATGTTCTAAATGAGTGGTAGGGCGAGCTCTGGTTCATTCCTTGGTTTGACAGTGTAGTTTAAAGTCTGAGGAGGGACTGGCTGGGGGTAGAGCACATGCTTAGCATGTGCAAGATCCTGAGTGCCACAGCCAGGACTACCAAAAAAGTTCAAGCCTTCTCCATATTCTTCTCCTTATTCCCAAAAGAGTGGGAAGAAGGGACCTGAACGGGCATTTGCACACCCATGTTCATTCACACCAGCTAAAGGGTAGAAACAACTCAAGAATCCATTGACAGATGAATGGATAAACATAATGTGGTCAATCCATACAAAGGAATATTATTCAGCCTTAAAAAGGAATGACATTCTGACACATGCTACAACATGAGTGAACCTTAAGGAATTATGTTTGGTAGATTAAGCTTGATGCAAAAGGACAATTATTATATATTCCTAGAGTAATCAAATTCCTAGAGACAGAGAGTACAGCCAGGTATGGAGGTGCACACCTGTATCCCAGTGACTCAGGAGGCTGAAGTAGGAGGATGGCAAGTTGGAGGCCAGACTGGGCAACTTAGTGAGACCCTTTCTCAAAATAAAAAATGAAAAGGGCTGGGGGTATGGATAAGTGGTAGAGCACCCCCTTGTTTAATCACAGGAGCACAAAGAAAAAGGATAGAATGGTGGTCCCCAGAGGCTGGGGGAGGAGAGAATGGGGGGTTGGTGGTTTTTTTTTTTTTAAGTATTTATTTTTTCGCTTTAGTTGTACACAATACAATGCATTTATGTTTACGAGGTGCTGAGGATCGAACCCGGGCTGCGCACGTGCAAGGCGAGCGCTCTGCCGCTGAGCCACAACCCCAGCCCGGGGAGTTGGTGTTTAATGGTGCAGATTTCAGTTTGAGAGAAAGTTCTACAGATAGATGGAAGTGACACCAGTCCCATAATGTGTAATGCCACTGAACTGTATTGTTTTAAATATTTATTTATTTACTTTAGCCGTACACAATGCAATGCGTTTATGTTTACGTGGTGCTGAGGATCGAACCCAGGCTGCACACGTGCGAGGCGAGCGCTCTACCACTGAGCCACAACCCCAGTCCCAACTGTATTGTTTTTTAATTGCTAAAATGATTAATTTTATATCACGTCTACTTTACCATAATTAAAAGTAAAAATGATTAATTTTATATCACGTCTACTTTACCATAATTAAAAGTAAGTTGGGGCTGGGATTGTGGCTCAGTGGTAGAGTGCTCACCTAGCATGTGCACAGCCCAGGTTCGATCCTCAGCACCATGTAAGAATAAAGGCATTGTGTACAACTAAAACAAATAAATATATATTTAAAAAAAAAAAAAAAAGTAAGTTGCAGGAGGAAGCATTGATATCCTCCTCTAAGCACACAGCACACCAGATGTTTCTACCCAATTTCTAACAAAGACCCCACGAAGACAGGAGCAAAAGATCAGGCCTCTGCAGACTGGACAATGGGCTGAGATAGCCCCACCTCGTGGGGTAGTGTGGACTGACCCATTCCTCCACATCCCAAAATACAGTGAACCAAATTCCTCATGAGCAGAAGGCTCAGGTTCCAGCCTTGCTCCACGTGCTGAAGACATCCAGGGCTTTGCCGCTGGTTAGTTTGGGACCAACCTGTTTTATGTTATAATATTTCTTAGCCTTCTCTAAATGCTGAGAGCTCAGTGATCAAATTGAGGTATTTTGGCAAATAAATTGTGGATATCAATTGTTGCCTTTCTATCCATTTTAGGATTAAGAGATTTTTAAAAATATTTATTTATTTGCTTTAGTTATACACAATGCATTTATTTTTACGTGATGCTGAGGATCAAACCCGGGCTACGCACGTGTTAGGCAAGCGCTCTACCGCTGAGCCACAACCCCAGCCCACGATTAAGAGATTAAATATAGAATACATTTGGACAAGGGGCTGGGGTTGTGGCTCAGAGGTAGAGCAATTGCCCAGAATGCGTGAGGCACTGGGTTCAATCTTCAGCACCACATAAAAATAAATAAAATAAAGGCATTCTGTTCATCTACAACTACAAAAAATTTTTTTTAAAAAAAATAGGTCTGAAGATTTAGACTCAGTGGACAAATTCCTAGAAAAACTTACCTTACCAAACAACACAATAAGAAATGGAAACTCAGATTAATCTTATAGCTAACAATTGAATCTGTAATTCAAAATCTGTCAAAAACTATAAATGGAAAAGCAAATGGTTAAAAGTGGCCAAGACCCTTTTACAGAAGAATTTGGAAGAATGACTCCGAGCAGATGTCATGTGTAAAGTCTAGAGAAATTAAGACTGTATTGAGTTCATACAAGTTGAACACGTTTGGAACAACAGCTGTGGCACTGCAGGTCATTGAAGAAGAATTAAATTTTTAATAAATGGCCAGGCGCGGTGGCACATGCCTGTAATCCCAGCACTTTGGGAGGCTGAGGCAGGAGGATCGCGAGTTCAAAGCCAGCCTCAGCAATGGCGAGGCACTTAGCAACTCAGTGGGACCCTGTCTCTAATAAAATACAAAATAGAGCTGGGGATGTGGCCCAGTGGTCGAGTGCCCCTGAGTTCAATCCCTGGTACCAAAAATTAATTAATCAATTAATTAATTAAAGGTATTGTGTCCATCTACAACTATTAAAACAATGTTGGCGGGCGTAGGGCTGGCGGGCGGCTTGGAGGAGTTGCAGGCCGCCACGGGCGGGGACGCGTGTCTGCACAACTTCAGCGCCAGGCTCGGGGAGCAGCTCCTCCACTTCCACGTCATGGGGCTTACAGCCTCGCTGTTCCTGTGGGTGGGGGCCACACCGCATTTGCACAACCTCGCAGTGGCCACGTGCAGCCGCTAGGACTCCACCCCTGTGTGCACCTCGCTCTTTGAAGACACTTCTGACACAAGGTCCACTGGCTTTGCCCAGCGCCTAGCCAGGAAGACCAACAAGTGCGTGTTGGTCAGCTGTAACCTTCAAATCACAGACAGTAACTTCATGTTACTTGTAGAAAACAGGATCAAGGAAGAAATGGAGGCTTTTCCAGAAAAGTTGTAGCTGGTGGCAGAAGGGAGAATTTGTAACTTATCTACAGTGTACATTTAAATAAATGGATTGAATTTTTTTAAAAAAAATGTTTAAAAAATAATGGAAATATACATTACAACAACAAAGAGATGGGGCTGGAGTTGTGGCTCAGCAGTAGAGCGCTCGCCTAGCACGTGCGCAGCTCAGGTTCGATCCTCAGCACCACGTAAAAATAAAGGCATTGCGTACAACTAAAACAAATAAATATTTAAAAAACAACAACAACAAAGAGATACTGTGGTGGCACCAGGTTGGCAAAAATTAAGTCTGAGGGCTGGGGTTGTGGCTCAGCGGTAGAGCACTCGCCTAGCGCATGCGCGGCCCGGGTTCGATCCTCAGCACCACATACAAATAAATGCATTGTGTACAACTAACGCAAGTAAATAAATATTAAAAAAAATAATAATAATAAGTCTGAGAGCTGGGGATATAGCTCAGTTGGTAGAGTGCTTGCCTCACATGCACAAGGCCCTGGGTTCAATCCCCAGTACCACACACACACACAAATTAAGTCTGATACAAGAATTGGACAGGAGGTGACTCAATTTACTAGAGAATCTCTTTTTTTAAAAAAATGTACCAGAAAACATACAAGAATAGCCATAGCCTCATGTTTGTAAAAGCAAAAAACTTCAGTAACCTGTCAACAGAGGATTGCAGCACAATCGCACAATTAAATGTTCTATAGCAATGAAAATTAACTAACTATAGCCTCATCAACAACAGGGATAGACCGGCAAGACCAAGATGTCTGCTGTCACCACTGTACTGGAAGTTTGAGCCAGGACAATTGGGTGAGAAAAAGAAAGAAAAGGTATAGATTGGGAAGAAAATGAAACTGTCTCTATTTGCAGGTTGCCTGATCTTATATATAGAAAACACGAAGGAATCCACAAAAAGGTATTAGAGATAATGATATCAGCTCTGTTACAAGATATAAGATCAATGCAGAAAAATCAATTGTATCTTTATATACCAACAGTGAATAATCAGAAAGTGAAGAAAAGCATTCCATTTATAATGGCATCAGAAAGAATAAAATAGGGCTGGGGTTGTGGCTCAGCGGTAGAGCGCTTGCCTAGCATGTGCACGGCCCAGATTCGATCCTCAGCACCACGTAAAAATAAAGGCATTGTGTACAACTAAAGCAAATTAATAAATATTAAAAGAAAAAAGAAGCTGTATGTTCTTGGCTTGGAAGACAGAATATTAGGATGGCAAGAGGGAGCTATGCAGTCAATGCAATCGCTATTTTTGGCTGGCATTTATGCAGAAATTGACACACAGATCCTAACATTCAGACGGAAATATGAGGAACCTAGAAGAGTCAAAACAATCTCGAAAACAAATTAACAAAGATGAAGAACTTAGTGGGGTGTGGTCGCGCATGCCTGTGATCCCAGTGACTCGGGAAACTGAGGCAGGAAGATTGAAAGTTCAAGTCCAGACCCAGCAACTTAGCAAAACCCTGTCTCAAAATCTGTAAGAGCCTTTCATGAGGAAGTAGCTCTAAGATGGCGGCTGGCTGAGAGCCAAGAGGTGGCCCTTACTTGTTTGTCAGAAGCAAGGCTTTGTTTACTGCAACTTACACCTGAATTGACTAAGAATTTTTCTATGCTCGTGGGCACTGCGTGCTGCACCTGTAAGTCGAGCTTGTGATGAGACACGTGTATGCCTGTTAAGAGAACTAATGCACTTGTGATGGGTAAAGAGGCTTTAAAGAGACGGTGGGGGCGGAAGGAGAGAACAGAAGATAGAGAAGGGGAGAAGAAGAAGGAACAATAAAGGAACCACTCATTCCCAGTCTGCCTCCGATTTCTTTCCCGCGGTATCGTTGCTGCAGGCGGCAACAAAAATCATTTTTTTTTTTAAAGGGCTGAGGATGTGGCTTAGTGGTAGAGTGCTGGCCTAAGCATGTGTGACGCCCTGGCGCTGGGTTCGACCCCCGGTATGACAAAACAAAACAAGTGGAAAGGTAATTCACAAAACGGGAGAAAATCATTGCAAATCATATATCCACTAAGGGTCTAGTATCCTAAATATATAACTTAAAATTCAACAATAGGACAAATAACCTGCCGGGCATGGTGGCGCACGCCTGTAATCCCAGCACTGTGGGAGGCTGAGGCAGGAGGATCGCGAGTTCAAAGCCAGCCTCGGCAATGGCAAGGCACTTAGCGACTCAGTGAGACCCTGTCTCTAAATAAAATACAAAAAAGGGCGGGGGATGTGGCCCAGTGGTCGAGTGCCCCTGAGTTCAATCCCCGGTACCAAAAAAAAAGGGTTTGTGAGAGTCTGAAAATGAGTCTGAATGTGTCCCTTGCCCAGAGGCGGAAGGCATCCCGAGGAGGGGGTGCCCTCTCACTTGTCACTCACCACCTGGTTCCCCCTAGAACTTGTAGGTACCGAGCATCCAACAGGACGACAAAGGGCACAGCTTGGTTTTCACTGTCTCCTTGGGCGGACCCCATGCTGGACAGCAGCCTTCAGCCCCGGTCAGCGCCTTTGGCCAGCTTTTCTTCCAGCAAGCGAGTCACCATGGCCTTGGCCAAGGAATGGATGAAATCACCATATTGGACCATGCACAAAATTCAACTCAGAATGGATCAGGATCCTAGGAATTAGACCAGAGACCCTGAGCCTGAGAGAGGAAAAAGTAGGCCCAAGTCTTCATCACATCAGATCAGGCCCGACTGCCTTAAAGAGACTCCTAAAGCACAAGATAAATTCAAAATTTGATAAATGGGATGGACTCCAACTTAAAAGCTTCTTCTCAGCAAAAAAAATAATAATAATAATAATAAATAATAATCAATGAGGTAAACAGAGAGCCTACAATTTGGGAGCAAATTTTTGCCACATGCACATCAGATAGAGCACTGATCTCCAGGATATATAAAGAACTCAAAAAACTTAACACCAGGGCTGGGGTTGTGGCTCAGCAGTAGAGCGCTCGCCTAGCATGTGTGTGGCCCGGGTTCCATCCTCAGCACCACGTACAAATAAACACATTGTGTACAACTAAAGCAAATAAATAAATATTTAAAAAAAAACTTGACACCAAAAAAAACAAATAACCCAATCAATAAGTGGGCCAAGGAGCTGAACAGACACTTCTCAGAAGAAGATATACATTCCATCAACAAATATATGAAAAAATGTTCAACATCTCTAGTAATTAGAGAAATGCAAATCAAAACTACTCTTTTTTGTTTTGGTACCAGGGATTGAACTCAGGGGCACTTGACCACTGGGCCACATCCCCAGCTCTTTTTTTTTTTTTTTTTTTTTTGTATTTTATTAGAGACAGGGTCTCACTGAGTTGCTAAGTGCCTCGCCATTGCTGAGGCTGGCTTTGAACTCGGGATCCTCCTGCCTCAGCCTCCAAGTGCTGGGATTACAGGCATGCGCCATCTTGCCTGGCAAAACTACTCTTAAGATTTCATCTCACACCAGTCAGAATGGCAGTTATCAAGAAAACACACAATGATAAATGTTAGCAAAGGTGTGGGGGGAAAGGCACACTCATTCATTGCTGGTGGGACTGCAAATTGGTGCAACCAATCTGGAAAGCAGTTTGGAGATTCCTTAGAAAACTTGGAATGGAACCACCATTTGATCCAGCTATCCCACTCCTCTGTCTATACCCAAAGGACTTAAAATCAGCACATTATAATAATACAGCCACATCAATGTTTATAGTGCCTCAATTCACAATAGCTAAATTGGGAGCAACCCAGATGTCCTTCAATAGATGAATGGATAAATAAACTGTGGTATATATACACAATGGAATAATATTCAGCATTAAAAGAGAATAAAATTATGGCATTTGCAGGTAAATGGATGGAGTTGGAGAATATCATGCTCAGCAAAGTAAGCCAGTCCCAAAAAACCAAAGGCTGAATGCAGGAGCCCTGTTTGCGGAGATAGCTAAGATTGCGGTTGACTATTGGGCCATAGACATTTTTGGGCATTTCCGCTTTCCGTAGTCTCACGGGATCTCGCGGGACTTGGTCGAGGCTCTCGAGAGATTTGAACGGTGACTCAGCAGATCGAGCGAGCGCCATTGCTGCTCGGGCGCATGGGAAGAGACCAGAGGGAGAAAAGACAGGGTTATCGCTATTGTGTAGATATATTGTAGTTTCTTGTAAGATTAAAGAATATTTTCGTCTCCATCCTGTCTCCGGACTCCTTCCCGTGGCGCTGCCGTTCCAGGCTGCAATCCTTTTCCGGCGACAACAGTTGGTGGCCTGTACGGGGAATTCAGCACGGCAGGTAAGAACTGAGAAACCTCGCAGGAGTCTCTAGTCAGAGCGGTTAAAATGGGTTCGAAAATATCTAAGACCCAAGTGTACGAGGCTCTTGATGAATTCTTTGATATAGATGAGTCTGTCGTTAGTGAGGAGGATTTAGAAAACAGTGAAGGCGATCATGAAAGCGTAGATTCCGCTGAGTCAACTAAGACCAGTAAGGAGAGTATTAGAAGCGTCCCCAAAATGACAAAGATCCGAGCTGCTAAAGCTATTCAAGATTTATTAGAGATACTTCAAGGATACATGGTCTCAATTGAACCTGGGACTCAGGATGTTACTGAGTCAGTTAGGACCAATGAGAGTAGTAGTAGTGAGGAGGAATTAACTAAAGGTGATTTTGAGAAAATGAACAAAAGGAAATTAAGGAAGACCAAGATAAGGGATCATCAAGTGGAGGAACTTGTGTCCTCTACTCCCCCATGGGTGAAATCAATTACAGAAAATATGAAGGGTATCACTAGGCGTTTGCATACCCTAGAAACAGAAATAAAAAGTCTTTCTGAGCGCTTATGTGCTCTCGAGGGTAACTCACAGATACGTTGGGAACTGCCAGTATTTGAATATGGAAATGGACGGAGGGACCACCAGCCAGTAGATTTCAAAACAATAAAAAATCTCAAAGAGGCAGTAATGACTTATGGACCCCAAGCTCCTTTCACGTTGAGTATACTGGAGTCCCTTAACACCTTTAGCTTAACCCCCGCAGACTGGAAACGTCTATGTAAAGCAACATTAAGTGGGGGACAATACTTGGTTTGGCGATCGCAATTTCAAGAACTTTGTATAGAAACAGCTAAAAGAAATGCAGATGCGGGGTTTGGAGACATAATATAGAAATGCTCACAGGAGAAGGGCAATTTGCAGACGTACAGGATCAAAAATATTATACCCCAGGAGTATATGCTCAGATAAACGCAGCTGCCTTAAAGGCATGGAAAACTGTACAAGGACCTGGGGATCTACAAGGTAGCTTGTCCAAAGTAATTCAAGGACCTAATGAACCATATGCTGAATTTGCTGATCGACTTTTGAGAACTGCAGGTAGAGTTTTTGGAGACATTGATCAAGTTATGCCATTAGTTGTCCAATTAGCGTACGAAAATGCTAATAAGTATTGCCAGGAAGCCATCAGGCCATGGAAAAATAAAAAGGATCTTTCCATATATATACAATTATGTAAAGATATAAATGATGCCTTTGTCACAGGGAATATGATTGCAGCAGCTGTGAGAGATGCTGCCCCTCAAAATTTTACAAGAGCTCAACATAGACATTATAATCAATCAGGATATTCTAGGCAAAATTATCATAATCAATCAGGCTATTCTAGGCAAAATCCTAAAAGAGAAATAAGACCAAATTCATACCGTGCTCCAGGTTGCTGCCCCAGGTATAAGAAAGGAAATCATTGGGCCAATAAATGCTATTCAAAATTTGACATCCATGGAAATCCTTTATTCAGGAATTCAAAAAACGGGGCAAGGGGCCCAATGCCCCGGGGCCCACAAATGTACGAGGCATTGGAGGAGGAGTATCCTCAAGCATCCACTCAGATGCTTCCCCGACACAATCCCTATTACCCATCCACTCCCTCGCCAGAGGAACAGGAGGAAATGCAGGATTAGACCTCTGTTCCACCGCCCGAATAGTGTTAACACCTGAAATGGGGGTTCAACTGATTCCCACAGGAGTCAGGGAACCTCTTCCCTCAGGGACTGTAGGACTTATTATCGGGCGAAGTCCTGAGAGCTTATTAGGTTTGCAAGTGACCCCAGGCGTAATAAACTCAGACTATAAAGGGGAAATAAAAATAATGCTTAGCTCACCCCAAAGTATAAGTTCTATTAATCAGGGAGATAGAATTGCTCAGTTGCTCCTCCTTCCAAATTTACATAAGTCATTTAAAATGAATATGCCTCTAAATAGGAACAATAGAGGATTTTGTTCCACTGATTCGAAACCCATGGTTTGCTGGGTTCGGGACTGTACAAGGAGGCCTATGTGTAAAATAAGAATCCAAGGAATAGAAATGGAGGGTCTTATAGATACTGGAGCTGATTCTTCCATCATTAATTTACGTCAATGGCCCAAACACTGGCCTCTGCAAAAAGCTTCAACCAGTTTAAGAGGCTTGGGATATAATAACCTCCCAGAAAAAAGTGCGATAATTTTAAAATGGGAGGATGATGAAGGACATAAAGGCACGTTTCAGCCTTATGTTTTACCTAATCTACCGGTTACTTTATGGGGAAGAGATATTTTACAACAAATGGGAGTACACCTTGCAACCAAACCTGCAGTTGTTAAATGTAAAAATCTACAGAATAATCTTAACCCTATAAGAAATCATCAAAAAGTACAGGGTAAGCTTAACCCTAAAAGAAATCATTATCATATAGGAAAAAGACATTTTTCTTCGGGGCCACTGAGAAAATAATTTTGAAAATACCATGGCTTTCTGATAAGCCAGTGTGGGTCCCTCAGTGGCCCCTATCTAAAGAGAAATTACAAGCGGCCCACCTACTAGTTCAGGAACAATTAGAAGCAGGACATATAGAACCTTCCACCTCTCCCTGGAATTCCCCCATATTTGTGATCAAGAAAAAATCAGGAAAATGGCGATTATTACATGATCTTAGACAAATTAATAAAACCATGCAAGTCATGGGCCCTACTCAACCTGGACTTCCGAATCCTATAGCTATTCCAAAAAATTTCCATGTTATTAGTCTTGATATAAAGGATTGCTTCTTTTCTATTCCCCTACATCCTCTGGATGCCCCCAGGTTTGCCTTTTCAGTTCCTTCTATGAACAATAATGGCCCTGATCAGAGATATCAATGGAAGGTTTTGCCACAGGGAATGGCTAATAGCCCCACCATATGCCAAATATATGTGGACAAGGCCATCCAACCCATTAAAAATAAATATCCAAACCTCATGTGTCTACATTACATGGATGATATTTTACTGGCCCACCCTAATCAAAAAATCTTATTTAATATATTCAGTGATGTGGTAGAAAATTTAAAAAAATACGGATTATATATAGCAGAAGAAAAAGTTCAAACCAGATCTCCCATATTATATTTAGGATTTAAAATCATGGATACTTTTGTTAGACCCCAAAAAATTTTAATAAATAAAGAACATTTAACCACCCTCAATGATTTCCAAAAACTACTGGGAGACATTAATTGGCTTCGCCCTACACTAAACCTCACTACTGGCCAATTAAAACCTTTATTTGATATCCTTCGAGGGGACACTGATCCATCCTCACCGCGAACATTGACTCCTGATGCTAGGAAAGCTTTAAAGGTAGTAGAAAAAGCCATCGAAGGAGCTCATTGTGACAGATTTGATTTAACTCAACCGCTGATATTGATTATTATTTCTTCACAATATACACCCACAGGAGTATTTTGGCAACAAGGGCCTTTATTATGGATACATTTGCCTATCTCTCCTAAAAGCATAATTGAGTCTTATACCTCCATGGTGGCTAAACTTATTCTTCAAGGACTTAAAACTTCTACTAAAATATTTGGCATTCACCCTGCTACTATTATTACTCCCTATTCATCGTCACAGATTGAATATTTATGCTTCAACGATAATGACTGGGCTATAGCTAGATGCTCTACCTCTGCAAATTTTGATAATCACCTTCCTAAGTCTCCTATATTATCTTTTTGTATTAATCATCCTATTATATTTCCACAGGTAATAAAAAATCAACCTATTCCTAAGGCATTTAATGTATTTACAGATGGGTCCTCAAATGGTACCGCTGCAGTAGTCACTACAAAAGAAAATATGACTTACATAACTGCACACAAATCAGCTCAACTAGTGGAATTGGAAGCTGTGGTAAGAGCTCTGGAAAATTTTAGAGACCAGCCCATAAACATTTTTTCAGATAGCCACTATATTGTACAAGCCGTCCCAAAATTAGAGTTAGCAGGACCAATAGCACCTCATACTCCAGCCTTTAAATTGTTTTATCAAATACAAAAACTTTTGTGGGCAAGAAAAGAACCTCTATTCATAGGCCATATTAGAGCACATACTAATTTGCCTGGCCCCCTCCATGAAAGTAATCAAAAGGCTGATGAACTTACAAAAACTATATTTATACTTTCAGCGCTACAACAAGCTACTTTATTTCATTCCCAGTTTCACGTCAACAGCACCACCTTGCAACGTAGGTTTAAAATCACAAAGGAGCAAGCCAGAACAATTGTAAAAGATTGTAAATCTTGTATGACACATTTGCCCAATCCTCATTTTGGTGTTAACCCTAGAGGATTAATGCCCAATCATTTGTGGCAGATGGATGTTACTCATGAGCCAAGTTTTGGAAAATTGCGATTTATTCATGTAACCATAGATACATGCTCAGGCATGATTTTTGCTTCCTTACATTCTGGAGAAAAAGTTAAAGATGTCACATCTCATTGTTTACAAGCTTTTGCTGCATTGGGCATCCCCAAAATGCTTAAAACAGATAATGGCCCCGCATATACGTCCTCATCTTTCAAAGAGTTTTGCGCAAAATTCAACATATCCCATAAAACAGGCATCCCATACAATCCTCAGGGTCAGGGCATTATTGAAAGAGTAAACCGCACACTAAAAATTATGTTGTTAAAACAGAAAGAAGGAAACTGGAAAAATCCTAAGGACAGATTGGCAGTTGCCCTGTTTACCTTAATTTTTTAACTTTAGACTCTGATGGTTATTCTGCTGGAGACAGACATTGGAACCCACATCAACAACATAAACCTTTGGTTTACTGGAAGGATGTTCTTTCAGGTACATGGAAGGGTCCGGATCCAGTGTTAATTTGGGGGAGAGGATCTGTTTGTGTTTTTCCAAAGCATGAATCCTCTCCAATATGGATACCATCTAGATTAATAAAGCAAGTACCAAATCAAAAGGATCAAGATGAAGTTGTTGAGGAATCAAGATTAATAAAAAAGGTACAAAATCAAGAGGACCATGATGAAGATATGGAATGATTCCCTTAAAAGAGTCCTTCAAAATACATCACAACTTAAGTGTCATTCCTCCCAGCTGGGACGAAGAGATCTCTCTTTAGTGTGCACACAATTGTATTTTTTTTTTATATATATATATGTGTTTATGTCTGTGTATTTGTCTAAATTTCATGTTAATGTGACGTCACAAATATATGTTTGTATGTGCATCTGTCTGTCCAGTGTGACATCAAAAATAACAAAGCGCTTGTGAATATATATATATATATATATATATATATATATATGGATCCAAATAACTCTAATTCATTTAAGTTTAAGAGTATTCAAATTGGGTAAATAATTTAATAAGTGAAGGTACCTTCAATTTTGTTTTATAGGTGTCCCAGGGATTTCTCTTTAGCGAAAAATATGACTAGGGCTGTATAACCTGATATTTTGGTGTTTTGACATAAGGTTGCTTATTTGTTATTAACTTCATTTGTTTAATAAATGATTAATTTCAATTATTTCAACAGGTAAAGGACTGCTGTATATGCAGAAACACGAGAGTTCCAGCTAACAAATTATTTCTCCAAAGTGCTTTTAGTTTTTCTTTAATCTATCTTTAATACAGTAAATACCCTCAGTCTTTCTTTGTTTTGTTCTAAACATGATGTTTTGCCAGCTTATGTTTGTGGGAGCTCAGGCTGCAATGTGTGTGAGCAGAAATCAACTTTAATTTTCTAATCTAATAATTCTATTTTTTAGTTTGACAACTCGCCTCTTGACTCAGTGCTGGAATAGCACTGCCTTTCCTTTAATAATTGATGCTTGAGTCTCTAGGGAGCGGGCCCTGAAGATTTGCCGGTGGCATTGTCTAGACATAAAAAAGACGGCTGCTGCTACAGATGCAGGGATCACGGTCGCTGCAAGCATCCCTGCTGCTCAAATGTCAAACAACCTCACCAGCGGTGTGGCCTCTGCTCTGCATGCATGGGGCCTCCTAGATCTATGTGTTATAACAAGTGGACATTTTGATCTTTCATTGTTTGGGACTTCATGGGACAGTACCTTGGGGGTATTTGTTTAGAGAACTCAGTGTGTTACTTGATAGAACTTAGGGCAGCTGATTTGTTTAAAGAATTTGGTATGCCATGCAATTTGGCTCGTCACCAAAAGGCTTGTCGCCTTAAAGCCGCAGCATCTCCCCACAATTGGACGGCTGTTAGTCAACTTACACAGTCGATCCTAAAGGGCTCCATTGGATGGCTGGTTAGCCAATGACGGGTAAGATCCCCAGAGGGGGACAACCTAAGACAGGCACAGTCGCATGGGATAGTCTCATGTGGCCGACATATCAACCTAAGACAGGAGTCAAGGGCACAGCCTTGATTATCCGATGACAGGTAAGAATGTTGGTTGCACATAGACGTCCTAGAGCATCCCCTCTTTTAAAACAAAAGGGGGAAATGCAGGAGCCCTGTTTGCGGAGATAGCTAAGATTGCGATTGACTATTGGGCCATAGACATTTTTGGGCATTTCCGCTTTCCGTAGTCTCACGGGATCTCGCGGGACTTGGTCGAGGCTCTCGAGAGATTTGAATCGGTGACTCAGCAGATCGAGCGAGCGCCATTGCTGCTCGGGCGCATGGGAAGAGACCAGAGGGAGAAAAGACAGGGTTATCGCTATTGTGTAGATATATTGTAGTTTCTTGTAAGATTAAAGAATATTTTCGTCTCCATCCTGTCTCCGGACTCCTTCCCGCGGCGCTGCCGTTCCAGGCTGCAATCCTTTTCCGGCGACAACAGCTGAATGTTCCCTCTGATAACTGGATGCTGATCCAAAAGTGGGGGACATGGGAAAAATGGAGGACCTTGATGGGGTAATGGGGAGGGAGAGGTGGAGAGGGGGGATGGGGGCAGGAAAGATGGTGGAAGTGAGATGGACATCATTACCCTAGGTACATGTATGACTGCACATATGGTGCAATGCTACATTGTGTACAACCAGAAAAATGTAAAGCTGTGTTGCAATTATATACAATGTATCAAAATGCATTCTGCGGGGGGGGGGGCTGGGGTTGTGGCTCAGCGGTAGAGTGCTCACCTAGTACGTGCGCAGCCCGGGTTGCGCAGCCCGGGTTCGATCCTCAGCACCACGTAAAAATAAATGCATTGTGTACAACTAAAGCATATAAATAAATATTTTTTAAAAATGCATTCTGCTGTCATATATACCTAATTAAAATAAATTTAAAAAGAAAGAAAGAAAGGAAGGAAGGAAGGAAGGAAGGAAGGAAGGAAGGAAGGAAGGAAAGAAGAAAGAAAGAAAGAAAGAAAGAAAGAAAGAAAGAAAGAAAGAAAGAAAGAAAGAAAGAAATCCCCATCTCGGAGAAAACTCTCAAGGACTGAAGGCCAGCCAGGCTGGCAGTGTTCAGGACAGAAGGGCTTTCTCCCACTCTCTCTTCTTTTCTGTGGGGGTGCACAAGGGTAGCAGAGAGGTAATTTCATGTTGGTCAAATATTCACTCAGTGGGTCTTCCAGGGGTAACATTTCAGCTGTGACCTGAGGAATGAATAGGCCCTGATAAGGTGGGGGGACAAGAGCTATCTGGGGTACAGTGGTGGGGGCCAGGCCAGGGACACCAGGGCCAGTGACTCCCAGAGGGAGGGGCAGGGTGGCAGAGCGAAGCCGGACAGGTGGGCAGGGCAGGTCACACCGAGTCTTGGAGGCTTCCGAAAGGGCTGGACTCTTACCCCTGACACCGCAGTTGGGACCTGGACTGTTTCCCAAGGCCCACATCCTAATGGCCTGGTCTCCAGCCTGTGGCACTACTGGGAGGCGGAAACTTCAAGGGGGGGCTAGTGGGGTCATTGGGGGTGTGTGCCCTTGAAAGAGGGGATGTTAGGACTCTGGTCCAGGTCCCTGTGTCACCCACCTCCTGCTGCATGAAGTGAACGGTCTCCTCGGCCACATGCTCCTGCCACTACATACCTTGCCAAAGCAACAGGGCCAACGGCCAAGTGACTATGGACTGAAGCCTTTAAAACCATGAGCCCAAATAAACCTTTCCCCCTTATAAGTTGATCTTCTCAGGTGTTTCTTCTAGTAACAGGAAACAGACTGACACACAGGAGCTCCAGAGAACCACACAGGGTTTTAAGGAGAGATCTGACACACTGGGTTGATGCTCGGGGAGGAGCACGTGACTCAGGCCTGCACAGCCAGAGCCTCAAGGCTCCTGGGTATAGCTATTTACCTGAGAAACCCTAAGAGAAGCCAGGCGCAGCGGCCCACGCCTGTCATCCCAGTGGCTTGGGAGGCTGAGGCAGGAGGATTACGAGTTCAAAGCCAGCCTCAGCAAAAGCGAGGCATTAAGCAACTTGGTGAGACCCTGTCTCTAAATAAAATACAAAATAGGGCTGGGGATGTGGCCCAGTGGTCGAGTGCCCCTGAGTTCAATCTCCAGTACCAAACAAACAAAAAACCTCAAGAGAATCAGTGTCACTTGGGCTTCTTCCCCAGTGGGAGGATGGGGGCTGGAGCTGTGGCAGCCATCTTAGCACCACTATAAGAAGAAAGCCTTTTGGAGAGGAAGTCAATGCACAGGCAACAGAGCTGAGAGACAAGACAGAAAACATAGATGCCGGTGACATTGTTTGAGCCCCTCAGTGTGGGTATGCCTGAATCCCACATGAACTTCTTTTTTTTTTAATATTTATTTATTTGCTTTAGTTGTACACAATGCAATGCATTTATGTTTACGTGGTGCTGAGGATCGAACCCGGGCCGCGCACGTGCGAGGCGAGCGCTCTGCCGCTGAGCCCCAGCCCCAGCCCTGAACTTCTTTATGTGAGCCAGTATACACTCTTTTCTTCAGCCACGTTGAGTTGGATTTACTATCCCTTGAAGAAGGTAAACCCCAGACTGACCGAAAGGGTGAGGAAGATGGGAGTATCAAAGGTAACAACTTGTCAGTTAGTGCAACACATGGTTGTTCATAAATAAAACAATTACTGTTAAGTATGAAATATATAATCTATGCAGGCATAAGAACCTAAGTCATGATAAATAATAGAGTCAAATAACATCGCCAGGCCCCAATTTTTCCGTGATGGTCAGGTCTGTGGAAAAGACAACACTTCTTACCTAATTCCAATATTGCTACTTACTGACTATTCAGAGCCGTCCTGGTGCCCCTATATACCTGCTCCCTGGGCTGTGCCTGCTTTGCACCCTGTAAGGAGCACAAAGTCATAGGGAAATTATAGGTAAGGGACACATAAAGCAAGCCCTGGGAAACAGGTTGAGAAGGCCTGCTCTAGATGGTAGGGAAGGTGGAACCCTTTTGGTTTTGTCCATTTTAATGTGGTGTAAATCCCATCAATTTCTTAAGTCATGTATTTTCCCCTGTGTGCAATAAACCTTTCCAGGAACAATAAACTTTTAAAACCTACCAGTTTAAAATTAAATTACTTAATATTGAATTAAATTTTACTTTAAAAAATTACATTCCAAATTTCCATTACTCAAAGTTGATTGTGAAAGTGAAACTTCCACAAAATGTTGAACTTGACCTTCCACCATTAGGGCCAAAAAGCTCGCTAACCGCAAATCAGGTGATGTAATTCTGATTTGGAAGCTTTGCATATACTTCCAAAGAAAGTAATTATTTTAAGAAGACTGCTCTTGAAAACAAATCAACATGTGGAGCTATGCAAGTAGGTTTACCTTCCAATGTGAATCATGACTATTCATTTAGATCAAATTACTTTTTTACAAAACGCACTTCAATGTGGCATTAAAGGTTTGTTGTTGTTTTCCTCTCTGCACCCTCAGCAATTGAAATTTGGAAGTCTGAGCCTTTGCAGACCAGACTAAGTCCTCTAAATTGGGGCATTTTGTCCAAAATTAGTTTTAAACATTTTTTAAAATTTTTTAAAATTTTGAGACTGTCGCCACCTGAAGCGATGGCCGCTTGGAGCAGCAAAGCCGCGGGAATAAGTTCAGAGGCAGACTGGAAACAAACAGGATCTTTATTCTGTCAGTTTCTCTCTCCGGCTCTAACAACTCTAACACGTACCACACACCAGCAAACAACCAACACCAAAATGGCCCCGACCCGCTCCGTGCTCGGCCCAAGTCTCTCGAGATCCCGGGCCAAGTCTCGTGAGACTACGGAAGGCGGCAATGACCAAAACTCCATGGCCCGAAGTCAACCGCAATCATAGCCATCTCCGCAAACAGGGCTCCTGCATGAGACAGGATCTGTCTGTTTTCCAGACTGGCTTTGAACTTGCCATTGATACTGCTGGTTACCAGTGACGAGTTCTGCTCCCCCAAATGTTGAAGTTTGAACATTAGAGAAGCATGCACATAAAGCAGGATTTATTTAAAAAGGGGTCACACAGGGGCTGGGGATACAGCTCAGTTGGTAGAGTGCTTGCCTTGCGTGCACAAGGCCCTGGGTTGGATCCCCAGTGTTGGATTCCTGGCAGGAGGCTGTGCCTCCCAGGCAGAAGGCCACACCTCCCCAGGTACTTTGTAAAAAGACTACCTTTCCCAGGTGCCCTCGCCACTGCCCCCTGACCTCCGGCAGCCTATGGAGACACTTGCCCCCAGGGGTCTCCCTGACCACTACGCTGCTATTTAAGCCTCCCCTGGACTGAAACCACTCTCTGTTCGTGCCTGCCCCTGATCCCATCCATCCCTTTTTCCCCTTCCCTATCCCCCTTCCCTTCCCTTCCTTTCCCTGCCCTTCCCCACGTGGCACCCCAATAAACCCTTTTATTTCACTAACACGGTGTTCCCAGCTAAGTTAACTTTGTTCAGCATTTTCTAACAAATTTGGTGCATTGGCCGGGGAAAAAAAGCACATCTCTAATCAAAGAACAAAGTTTCCTGGGAACACCTTTTCACCCATTCTCCGCCCCTCCGTCCCAGAGCAGCAAGTAACAAAGTTTCGTCTTTATCGAAGCTCCCATCCCTGATGACTTTACAACCTTCCCCAGGCTTCAATCTGACCTGACTTCTACAAAAGGAACTCCAAACTACTTCCCCCAATCACTTCGCCCACTTTCAGCTCCAAGAAGCCAGATTCGGTCATTGTCCTATTCCCTTACAGTAGTAAGGAGTTCCTAAAACTAAAAGGGAAATGAAGGGGCTGGGATTGTGGCTCAGCGGTAGCGCGCTCGCCTGGCACGTGCGCGGCCCGGGTTCGATCCTCAGCACCACGTACAAATAAACCCATTGTGTACAGCTAAAGCAAATAAATAAATAAATATTTAAAAAAAATAAAAAATAAAAAAAAATAAAAGGGAAATGAAGCCAGAATCTCATAGGCAGTCAGCATATATAGGTAAATCAAGTCAGGTCGAAAGCCAATTTGAGTGAGCCAATTTTGGGAAGTTGGGAAACTGTTCCCTGAGGGATTGAAATGCTGATTCCCTCAGAGCCCTTCTTCCACCCTTAACAACTTGCCCCAACCTGTTGCCAAGGTAATCCATCTCAGCAATTGCCCCCAGGGGTCTCCCTTGCAGGGAGCTATGTCAGATCTTCTGCAGAAATATTTTCTCAGATCCACCCATTCCCCTTCTTCTCTGCAGCCCCTCCTTTTCACAGCTTGTGAGTACTCTTGCACTCTTTTAAACTTTCTCTCCTCTCATGGGTATCGTGTTTCCCCATCTAAGGTACGACTTGCTCAGACCCAGGTGGTTTACCTAGGAGTTCAGATTTCCCATCAGTCGAGGGCCATTACTGTAGACAGAAAGGCTCTCATCAAGGCCCTTCCATGTCCCAAGACAAAGGAAGAGATTCTTTCCTTCCTAGGCCTAGCGGGATACTTCTGTGCCTGGATTCTCAATTTTTCTCTTTATAGCTAAATGGACTGAGGAAGAGTTCCTCCCCGAAGGCATTCAGGCTGAGTTTAAGCATCTGCAGCAGGCACTGTCACAGGCCCCAGCTCTTCATCTCCCAGACCTTCTTCAGCCATTCACCCTTTATGTCCATTAAATGAAGGGTTTGGCTCTCGGTGTTCTAGACCAATACAAGGGCCCCACCTTTGCCTACCTTTCTAAACAGCTTGACCCCACCGTTCGTGAATGGGCCCCCTGTCTTCAGGCTCTGGCCGATGCTTACCTACTTCTACAGGAATCAAAGAAGATGAACTTTGGTGCTCATGTCACTATTGCCTCTCCTCACCATTTAAAGATTTACTAACCTATAAGGGCCTTCAAACTCTCCTGCCTTGTCGCGTTCTACTCCTCAATCTCTTTCCAACCCTGCTCCTATTTACACCCAGTTTCCCTTCTCCCAGTCTCCTCAGAGCCCCCAGAACATGATTGTATAGAGATGCTTCAGGCTTTAAACTCCTGCAAGCCTCTCTTCTGCCCAAACTAATAGGGATCTCCCATAGTCCTTCACAACAAAGTGGAGACTCTCCCATAGTTCAGGGAAACATGAAGGCTGAAGCAGCACTATCTTCTCCTTCTCTTCTGGCTTCAGTCCAATCTACTACCCAAGCCCCCACATTCCCTTCCATACAATCAATCCTCTCCTATCTCCATTCTCTTTTCCATCCTATTCCGAGGGCATAAACTTTCTGGAATCACCTGACTCAGCCTCCACTCATCTTTTCGACCGCAATATCATTAGATTTGGTGTCATTTCGGCAGCATTTACCTCTCAGCTGGAGACGGTTACAGAGGTTCCTTTCTGGCCCTTTGGCCTACTTCGGACTTGAGTCTCTCCTTCCCGTCCGGGACAGGACACGAAAAACCCTTGCGCAAGGTGGCTCATAGTCCTCCGATATCTTGAGAAGGACTCTTTTCATGATATCCCATGTCTGCCTGGCTCCGGTGACGACCGAGTCACAGACCTGGATCTCCCTCTAATACTTATTTTGAAAAGGACGCTTTTCAGAATATTGTATTAGTCTTTGGAACTTCTTAATCCATCCTGGCTGACACCCCTCTAAAGTCCCTTAGATAATTGAAAATTTATTTTCAACTTCTACTAGCGGTCAAAAGAATGAGCAAAGATTCTTTTATATCCAAGCTTTCTTCCTCCTCTGATCAAACCCAATTCGGTTGTGTTCGTTGCACTAGTTACCCAGAATATATCTACTTCCCTTAACATTCCTCGGCATTTTTACATCCCATATCACCCCACGTCTTCAGGGAAGGTAGAGAGGAATAGAACTCTTACTTCCCCTTGACATCAGCTATGGAAGTGCCAAGATTTCATTCTGCCTAACCCAGGTAGAATCACTGCTTCATTCCCATTAACACCCAGTTCTTGGGTATATTTCTCCCCTCCCCAGGACACAGGAACAGTCTCCCTTGTCCCAAAGTGGACAGGCCCTTTCCAGGTTGTGCTGTGCACACCCACGGCTGCTAAGCTTCGTGAAACCTCAGGGAATTTGACTTCTTGGATTCATATTTCCAGACTGAAACCAGCTGATCAACCAAGTGAAGATCCACAAAAGGACAACAACTACCTCAATATACTTGCTCTCCCAGTCCCACCGATCCCCTAAAAATTTGTTTCTCTTGTGTTCCTATTACTGACTCAAAATAATCTTTTCTGTTTTTCTCGTTTTGAACTTTTAACCAGCTTTTTCTTAGGGATTATCAACTGTTAAAAAAACAACGAATGACTTTCCAACCAGACATGACTTAGACTCTTCATCAGTCTGCTCCGAGAGGCCCCTAACCTGCCACCCAATGCTCATTATGATGTGCTTCACACTCTCCATGGGCCTCTTCACCGTAAGTCCCACATGGTGGAACACAGGCCTATGGACAATAATCTATCTCACCTTCTTTCCCTTTGTTACTTCCATAATAGTGTTACCTGCAAATTCTACATGCTCTTAGAGGATAGCCTGCTGACTCCCTCAGTGACTTTCTACAGAAGCCTGGTTTGACACCCTCACCAATCTATGGCTTCAAGGAAACTTCATCCATCCCATACCTGGAGAGATTCATCTTTTCCACGCCTACCTCCTGGGAATTTTTTTCCACCCTCAAGCCTGACCTGCCGGCCCACATCTCCTCCCCTCATAACACCCCACGTCGCCCCACTTCAGCTCTGAAGCAGCCAGATTGAAACACGGCGCCCCGCTTTCTAAGAAAACAAAAAGGGGGGAATGTTGGATTCCTGGCAGGAGGCTGTGCCTCCCAGGCAGAAGGCCACACCTCCCCAGGTACTTTGTAAAAAGACTACCTTTCCCAGGTGCCCTGCCTCTGCCCCCTGACCTCCGGCAGCCTATGGAGACACTTGCCCCCAGGGGTCTCCCTGACCATTACACTGCTATTTAAGCCTCCCCTGGACTGAAACCGCTCTCTGTTCGTGCCTGCCCCTGATCCCGTCCATCCCTTTTTCCCCTTCCCTATCCCCCTTCCCTTCCCTTCCTACCCTTCCCCACATGGCACCCCAATAAACCCTTTTATTTCACTAACATGGTGTTCCTGGCTAAGTTAACTTTGTTCAGCATTTTCTAACACCCAGCACGGCCAAAAAAAAAAAAAAAAAAGGGATAACAAACTTGTCCCAGTGAAGCCAGATTTAAAGCTAGGTAGTGAGTGCAGTCAGGCAAATCGGGTCTAACATCGAGTCTCATAAAGAACATGGAGTCCATAAGGAAAATGGAGTCAGTCTGAGTCCTGGAAAGACAGAACAATGCTAAGGGAGATAAGATGGTTAATGTTCCCAAGTTTAGGGCCCATCTTAAGGAATGTTAATGAAACAGCTCCCAGCAAACGGAGATGCTAATCAACTAGCCCTAAGCCCTTCCTGCAGGTTCCCCACCCACCATGGGCCCACCTGTGTCACATCTTTTGACATTCCTGTCCTGTCCTGGTCGGCTGGACAGAGATAGAAAGCATAAAAAAAAAAAAAAAAAAAAAAAGAAAGATTTCAGATATAAAAGGGAGAAAGCCTCTCCTCCCTTTGGATTCCTGGTTTCCGGGTCCCCTTCTCCCTCTGGGAGAAGTCTTTTAGCTGTCCTTTCAATAGGGGAGCAAGAACCTGTCACGGGTTAAAAGCAGTTTCACTGGGATAGCGAAGGGGGCCATAGCTGGTATCTGGTATTCCCTGAAGCGAGGTGTTCTGCGCTTTTTATTTGTCCTAGGCTTTCTTTTTTCTCCTGCCCTCTTCCCCTTATCTCTGCCTTCCTGCCTAAGAGACTAGGCCCAGGAATGCTCTGTGAGATGGCCAAAATGTGGAAAACTGGTGGGCTGAGGGGGAAGAGCAAGATGGTGCAGCCCAGGACACATTAATTAACAACTTTATAGCTCCCTGTAGGGAGGGGTAGTTCCTGGGACAGGTTACCTTAGTAACAGGTTGGGGTAGGGGCAGGTTCTTGATAAGGGTGGAGGAAGCGCTCTGGAGGAATTAACATTTCAATCCCTCGGGACAGTCTTCAACTTCCCGGACTCACTCAAAATTGTCTTCCTTGATCCGACCTGACTTGATTTACCTATCCTTACTGACTCCCTCTCTAATTCTGGCTTCTCCATCCTACTGCCTCACTCTCTAGAATAGCTGAGGATTACGAGGTGGATAACCGAGCCTAAGAAACTGAAGCACCCAAAAACTGTCAGCAAACAATTATTACAACGTTACAAACCGTAAAGACAAATGGAGCAACAGAACTGAAACCAATGAGAGTTAAAAGGCGAATGATTTTTAAATAATTTTAAATTGCACTTTATAACACCTCAACGTGTTTGTTTTCCGGTTTCTTTGGTGTAACTTTTTAAGGCGGTGGTACGGGGGATTAAACCCAGACCCTGATGCACAGAAGGAAACTCCTGCACCACTGAGCTACCGCCCCACTTATAAGAAAACAACTTTTGTCGGTACACCCAGTTTCAATTGGCTCAACTAATACTCCGAATCCAAATATAAGGTATTTGGGGTGGACCACGACTTGGCAGGACCTAAATTCAGGGAAATTAAGAGGATCAGAGAACTGCTCCCACACCCCCGGCTTTGCAAGCCAGGCAACTGCAGTCACCGCCCCACCTGCCCCTGCACGACCGCCCCTTCCGGATCTGATTGCGTGGGCACATAATCCCGCCCTCCCGGCATCCCCTGGGGCAGCCGCAGCAGGAGTGAGACAAGACACGCCCCCCGACGAGCGCGCGCGCGCGGCCCAGTCGCGGGCACGCGCGCACGCCGACGCACGCGGCCCCTGGTCCCGGCCTCGCCGGGCGGGCGGGCGCGCGGAGCGGAGGCGGGGCGGAGCGGCGGCGGCTGGGCGGGCGGGCCCGGCCCGCGGGCGGCGGCTCCACAGTTGGCTCTGGCGCTGGCTCGGGTGGAGGCGCCATGGAGGCCGAGCTGGGGCCGGAGCGCGGCAGCCCGGGCCGGACCCCGGAGGAGGGCGCGCGGGCCCTGGCCGAGTTCGCGGCGCTGCACGGCCCGGCGCTGCGCGCCTCGGGCGTCCCGGAGCGGTACTGGGGCCGCCTGCTGCACAAGCTGGAGCACGAGGTGCGGGCCGGGCGGGGCGCCGGGCGGAGAACCCGGCTGCAGACCCCCGCGGGGCGCCGGGGACTCGGGTGCGGGCCGCGCGGACCGGCCGCTCTGGAGCCCGCGGGGGAGCGCGCGGCTGCGGCCGGGCGGGGGGCGGCGGGCCCGGGCGCGCGGCTGCGGTGCGCCGCGGGGTGGAGGGCGGATGCGCCGGCCGCGTTGAGCGACTTAGGCACTGTCCCTCGGCGATTCCGCAGCGGCCTGGAGTCTGGGGCTAGAGTTACAGCGAGAGCCGTGTCCCTGTACCCCGACCCTCCAAGGCCCAGGCCGGCCAGGGGTGCGCCGGGAACTGGAAATAAGGTGGACTTGGGCGTGTCTTGGTGCCCGGCGCTCAGCAGCCCGGTGAGGAGGAGGGCGCTTCGCCCCCGCGTGCAGATGAGAACACCGAGGCTGGGAAGAGGTAGGGGCTCACCCAAGATCTGTCAGGCCCAAACCCAGAAGTGGCGCTCAGCCCGTGAATTAGTGTAGCGTTGGCTGTTTGGTTCCTAGAGTTCTGTCCTGTTTCTTCATTTGGTTTGGGCGCAGATCACCTTCATTTTGCAGAATAAGAATTGAGGCAGTGGGAGATGGAGAAAGAAGTTAAAAGAAAGATGAAGGTGGTAGAGCTTGCTGGATTTTCTTCCCTTTTGTGGAGTCAGCTCCAAACTGAGCCTTCAGGGGTCTCCCGCTCCTTCTGGTTTTCCCTAGCTGGAGCCTCAGCCTCTAGAACCCGAACAGGCTAAGTGGTGCAGGTGCCTTTGGGCCAGGAACTAGGAGTCCCATGAACTTGACTGCGGAACAGACCTCGCCCTCGCTCAGCCAGTTTTCCTCCCCAAGTATTCGTTCTCCCTGAAAACCTACCGGTGAACTTTCAGTAGGAACTGCCCTTTGAGGTTTTTTGGTTTTTTGGTACCGGGGATTGAACTCAGGGGCACTGGACCACTGGGCCACATCCCCAGCCCTTTTTTGTATTTTATTAGAGACAGGGTCTCACTGAGTTGCTAAGTGCCTCGCCATTGCTGAGGCTGGCTTTGAACTTGTGATCCTCCTGCCTCAGCCTCCCAAGTGCTAGGATTACAGGCGTGCGCCACCGCGCCCGGCCACCCTTTGAGTTTTGAATTTGCCCATTTCCTGAGCTAGATATGCAATAGGATCCTCTAAAATGCTGGGCAGTGCCAGCACGCCCAGCTCCATGGCAGCCCAAGGATCACGAAGGGAACGGGCAGCAGCTCGTGGTGTTGCAGTGATGTTGGGTGGGTTGGGGGTGTTGGGTGCATCTTTAGCCTCCCATATTTTCAACAGAGTGGGGCTTTCCGCCATAGCCCCAACATAAGCATCTGTACTTGGTGGCAGTGGTGCTCCTCACAGTGCAGGTGCCCTCTAACAGGATTTCCTTCCCCCATCACTCTTGCCCTTAATTCTGCCACCGTTTTCTGAGGACTTCCCCAGATATGTGCTGAGGGTAGGGCGAGGGGGACCCCAATTTGTTAGGTCCTGTTGTGTTGGCTGAAAGGATGACAGTGTGGCAATGCCCTGGCCCCTGCCCAGCCTGCCTCAGGAGTGGTAGACCCTCACTCGGGCAGGCCCCTCACCATGGGAGCCCTGGCCTCATGTGGAAAGGGATTAGTGGGACAGGTGCACCTGGCTGACTGGTGGGGGAGGGGAGATGAGAGCTAAGGACCAAGCCACCAGTGTCCAGCACATAGAAGATGGTCACCAGTGTCGTCCTTTCTTCCCTGGCTGCTGTGCCCTACCCAGGGGCAGCTAGTGTTTTTCCGTTGACCTCCCAAGCCGTTTCCAGCAGAGCTGAGTCACCAAGATACCAGACACAAACCTGCAGCCATTGTCACAGAGTGAGACCAGGTGTGGGATGGGAGGGAGCATGCCACCAAGACCAGCACCTGCCACAGAGGAAGGGGCCTTAGCCTGTGACCCTAGTGCAACTGCCAACTCCTGCTTGAGCTTTCCATTGGTGACCACTCCCTTGATGTCTCCCTGGGGGCCCTCAGGACCTGTCAAGTGCAGGTTGTGATCACCTCATTCCACGGCAGGAGAGAAGCCAAGCCAGAACTGGGGCAGGCCCACTGGCCCCCAGAAGGCTGGCGATGGACGGCTAGGATTTGGGAGTACTGGGCGAACAGAGCCAGGGTTAAAGCTGGACTCAGCTCAGCGCTCTCCCAGCTCTCCTGGGAGCCTCTCCCCTTCTTCAGGCGATGTGTCTGCCCCACCCTGCTCTGCCCTCCCTGTCCCAGGGCCTTCCTTGCCCTTCCCCTACCTGGCGTTCTTTTCTCCGGCTCCTCAGAGCCAGGTCCTTCGAGTTCGCCCCTGTATCCTTGCCCAGAAAGCCCCTCAGGCTCTTCCGCTGCCCGCCTGGTACTTGATGGCCTGGCCCTTCCTCAGCTCAGCCCCATGACCAGGGAGTACTGGTCCTGGCCAGCACCCACATGCCGCCTGTGCCTGAGTAGCTGGTGTCCAGCTGCCCCTGATTGGCTAGAGGCTTCAGGGAGAACTGGGGTCAAGTCCCCTCTGCACATCGGAACTTCACGTGCTCTGTTTTATCTAATTCCTGAAGCGGTCATGGAAGATGGGTGGTGCCCCTTCACATGGGAGGAGACTGGGTCCCAGAGCATGCTGGGACCAAGTGCTCACAAAGCCATCCTGTGGTCCAGGGCCTGTTCTAAGTCCATTGGTGTGTGGGTCACCTAATCCTCCCAATACCCCCTCGAGGTGGTCCAGTTGTGCTTGTTGGACAGACGTGTAGGAAGTGGAAGAGAGCTGCCTATGTCAGGCTGCAGAGTCTGAAGATACCACCCCCATCACTGGCTGGTGGCAAGAGCTAGGACCAGCCTGGCTCGGGAGAAGAGACCCCCTAAGGGACTCGAGTTGTCCTTGGCCAGAGAAGCCCACTATGCCCTGAGGATGGCCCATACCCCGGGTCTGTTTCATGCCAGCCAAGGCTGTTGGCTGGGCTGACAGGGTGACAGGGGGCCTGGGCTGCCCTGGTGTTAGATTACTTCTGGTGAGAGGGAAGTGCTCCCCAGCTACCAGGACCCCGACCCCCCCCATTCACCTCCATTGTGACCAGAGCCACTCTCTGCCCTTAGGACCTTGTTTTCCCTGGAAAGCAAGAGACCTAGAGAGAGTTCCACTGTGTACGTAGTCCATTTCCAAGCATGGTGTCCCATGGGGCCAGCGCCTTGGGTGATAGCATAGGAGATACCAGCATAGGCGACGTCCCTGTGAAGTTTTAGGAGGCTCAGTTTCCCCACCTGTCAAATTCTGCGGGTAGGTTGGGTAGTAAGTAGGTCCTGCTCCTCAGAGGAGCCAGGTTTGTCCTCGAGGCCTTGGCGTGGCCCTCAGAGACCCTGTGGCAGCAGTCATGGCTGTGGTGAGGGTTGGGGTGGGGCTCCTGCCCCACGCCTGCTGACGCATGCTCTGGCCCCAGGTCTTCGACGCCGGGGAGATGTTCGGGATAATGCAGGTGGAGGAGTTTGAAGAGGAGGAGGACCCAGCCGCTGGGGAGGCGCGAAGGAAGCAGCCCAACCCTGGGAGTGAGCTGTGCTACAAGGTCATCGTGACCAGCGAGAGCGGGCTTCAGGCCGCAGACCCCAACAGGTAGGATCCCAGGCCGGTTGGCACCTCCACTTCCCGGGCCTGGCCCACTGTTGCCGCCTGAAGCGCTCGGAGCACCGGAGCCGCGGGAAGAACTTCAGAAGCAAACTGGAGACAAACAGCTTTTTATTCTGATGACTTTTCTCTCTGGTTCTAACACTAACTCACGCCAAACACACCACTAAAATGGCGCTGACCCGATCAGCAATTTCGGCCAAGTCACTCCAGATCCCGCAACAAAATCCCGTGAGACTACGGGTGGCGACAATGGCCAAATCTCCACGGCTCATAGTCAACTGCAATTCAAGCCAATCCCCAAACAGGGCTCCTGCAGCCCACCTTTACAGAGCTTGCACGAAAATGTTGGCTATTAGAGCAAAAGTAACTGCAGACACTCGCGTGCTTCCTGTGTGCCGAGCAGCGCGCGTGGTCCCGGGACAGCCCAGTGCTGTGCCTGCGTGGCCAGTGCTGGTCCCACCAGGGCTTCCCAGTAGTGTCTGCCCTGGCACAGTGACAGTCCCCTGAACGCCTGCTTTGATCTCACCATTGTCACAGTGGCCCCTTGCAGGGTGTAAGAGTTTGGTTTTGCTGACGTGTTTGGGCATGGTCCCCCAGCTGGCTGAGGGCTGGGTGCTGCAGGTGCCTGCCTGTTCCTGAGCACAGCTGCTCCAGGGACCCCTGGGGCCCTCCCAGGGAAGCTGGAACCTCTGAGACCCAGAGCAGGGCTGGTCCTGCCAGGGCTTCTGTCTCCTGTCAGAGTCCTTGTCGGGATCTTAAACTTGCTGGCCCTGAGCTTACAGGGTCTGTCTCCTGGGGAGCTTTTCCCACCTCCTCCACCAGCCCAGCACCCCCACCTATCAGCCTTGGGCCCAGGCTCGCCTCCTCCCCCAGGGCAGTGCAGTGAGCCCTGCGTGCACTCGGCCCAGGCACGGTGAGTCAGGCTAGCAGCCACCTCACCTTGGGGCGCACTCAGCCCACACCACACACCCCGCCTGCAGCAGGCCTGGGAGGGGCTGGGGATCCGGTCTGGGGTTGGAGCCTCGAGTATTGATTTCAGCTCTGGCTCCCCCAGTTGCCCAGCCCAACAAGCTCCTGGCCCTCTCTCCCTCAGCACCCACCTGGGCGCAACACCCTTGTCACAGTTGCCCAGGACCACCCCTGCATCCGTCTTCGAGGGCTGTGTCCGTCCTGTGCTCTGGAGTCTTCAACTCCAAATCTCTTTGTGTTTCTGGATATGTAGCAAACCAAAAATCAAATGTAAGCACAGCAAAATAAACACTCCTAAACTTCCCCCAACCTAAGGGCAGCGCATTAGTTGACCCTTTCATTTTAAAGGGGGATGGACTCAGCCAGGGACAGCCGAGCCCCGGGGGCACTTAAGCATTTGGAGCCTCGGAAGCTAGCAGGGCCTCGAACCCGGGCAGCCCCGTCCTGGGGTGGCAGGCAGGCCTGGCCTCAGACCTGTGGCGGGAGGACCCGCCTGCCGTGGTCTTGCAGGAGCTGTGCACCGTGTGGGGGCTCAGCGCCCCTCCAGAGGCCTGGTATGTGTGGGTCTGTGGGGCAGCTCCTTTGCACGCCCGCTGTGGCCTCCTAATGTGGGGGCCTTTGCTTTAGCTGAGCACTGCCCCCGTAGGGAGCAAGGTGGGGAACCCAGGCCTGTCCTCCAGGCACTCGGTCCAACCGTGGACTCTTACATGAGTGACCGCTGTTGCTTCTCACCAGCACTTAGCCGAGTCAGGGGTCCTGGATATTTGGAATCTTTCTTTCTTTCTTTCTTTCTTTCTTTTTTTTTTTTTTTTTTTTTTTGTACTGGGAATTGAACTGGGAATTGCCACATCCCCAGCCCTGACCGGGGGACAGCGGCTTAACCACTGGGCCACATCCCCAGCCCTTTTTTGTATTTTATTAGAGACAGGGTCTCACTGAGTTGCTAAGTGCCTCGCCATTGCTGAGGCTGGCTTTGAACTTGCGATCCTCCTGACTCAGCCTCCCAAAGTGCTGGGATTACAGGCGTGCGCCACCGCGCCCGGCTTACCCAGCCCTTTTTAATATATATTTTTTTTTTATTTATTTGCTTTAGTTGTATGCAATGCCTTTATTTTTATGTGGTGCTAAGGATCAAACCCAGGCCGTGCATGTGCTAGGCAAGCGCTCTACCGCTGAGCCACAACCCCAGCCCCTTACACATTTTCTTAGACAGGGTCTTGCTAAGTTGCTTAGGGCCTTGCTAAATTGCTGGGCTGGCTTTGAACTTGGGATCCTCCTGCCTCAGCCTCCCAGGCTGCTGTGGTTATAGGCTTTTGCTGCCACCCCACTGGCTCCTGTTAGCACATGTAATTAATAGAATGATGGGTTTTGTTGGGGCATATTTATGCATTCAAATAACACTTTAGTCACCCCCTGCCCTTTCCCATCCCTGCCCCCCACCCCTTCCTCATGCTGGATCTCTAGACCCGGGTGGTGTTTGCATACATGTGGTCATGGGAAATGGGGACCCCCAGTGACCTAAATTGGAGCTTGGAGGGGGCGGCTTGCTTCGGAGCCATACACTGGGTGACAGAGCTGGGGTCTTGGCTAAAACCATTCATAATTATGGAGGTGGGTTAACTGAACCTCAGGATTGGTACCAGGACCCGGACACAGCCCTGGGTGTCTTCTCCCTTCTGGTCCTCTTTCCCCCTTTCCCTTTTTGCCGTGCCTGCCTGGCAGCTCACATGTGTGTCTACAGCATCTTCCTCATCGACCATGCCTGGACATGTCGCGTGGAGCATGCCCGCCAGCAGCTACAGCAAGTGCCAGGGCTGCTGCACCGCATGGCTGCCTTGATGGGCATCGAGTTTCATGGTGAGCTGCCCAGCGCTGAGGCTGTGGCCCTGGTGCTGGAAGAGATGTGGAAGTTCAACCAGACGTACCAGGTGGCCCAAGGGGTGAGCCAGCCACTGGGCCCCAGGGGAGGGCGGCACAGGCACAGCCTTTGTGGCCTCGGGCTGTCAGAGCTGGTGGGGGCCCCCACAATGAGCAGAGGGCGGAGGTGGAGGCAGCAGGGCCACACCTGGCAGTGCTGGGGGGGCGGCTCCGGCGTGGAGGAGCTGGGCTGCCAGCAGGGGCCCAGGACAGTGGCTTGCACCTCTGGGTCAGGGTCTAGATCAGGCACAGTCCCCGGTCACCTCCTCTGGAGAGGGCATTTTCTCCTGTGGCCTTATCAGGAAAGGCCAGCCTCCTTGCACAGGGCCGGTCAAGACTGGGCCCCAAGTGCTTGCCCAGGCTTGGAACTCACAGGACCCGGCCCAGACTCCTGAACCTGAGCCCAGACGACTCAGCTGCCTCTGTCCTGTCCCCTTCTGTCCTCTGTGTTTCTGTGCCACCCTGGGGAGGGGAGTCTAGGCCCTCTGGCCTGTCCCGGGCCTTCACCACCACCTGCGGCCCTCGTCAGGCCCCAGCCCCTTCCTGCTCTTAGTTCAGAAAGTCGTGCTTGTTTCTCCCAATTCAGCCTCGGTGCCGCCTCCTCCAGGGAGCCTGAATTCAGGCTCCCTCCCCCACCACGCAGAAAGTCCAGACTGTCCTGTCCGCATGGTGACAGGCCAAGTGTCCCTTTACCACATAAGTTGTCACACTGTGTTACGTGGGCTGTGTCCTGGTCTACAAGGGCAGGGCGCCTGTCCAGGAGGGACTTGGGCTGACCCTCCAGGCCCAGGAGAGCTGGGCAGGGGGAAAGTGATAACCGCCGTCCCCCGTGCTTCTGTGGGCTGCGGTGGGTGGGCGGGTGGAGGGCAGGGGCAGAAGGAGCAGGCAGTGGACATGTGGGCGAGGGTTGCCCTGTGTCCTGCCCACAGACAGCCGAGGAGAAGGTGCCGGTGTGGTACATCATGGACGAGTTCGGCTCGCGGATCCAGCACGCGGACGAGCCCAGCTTCGCCACGGCGCCCTTCTTCTACATGCCCCAGCAGGTGGCCTACACGCTGCTGTGGCCACTGAGGGACCTGGACACAGGCGGTAAGTCAGAGCCTGCCCACCCTGTAGGACAGGCCTCGGCCGGCCCCTTGCCGCCCCCGCTGATGGGCACGCGTGTCTTGGCGCAGAGGAGGTGACCCGGGACTTTACCTACGGAGAGGCAGACCCTCTGATCCGGAAATGCATGCTGCTGCCCTGGGCCCCCGCCGACATGTCGGACCTCAGCTCCTCCACGCCCGAGCCGCCCGCCGAGTACTACCAGGTGTGGCCCGCCTCCGCCGCCCCTGGGCCTGTGGGCTTGGCGGCTGCTGGAACGCTCTCCATCCCGTCACCACGTGTTGCTGAATGCCGCTGGGTGCCAGGCGCTGAGCTGGTTGCTGGGAGTGGGGAGGTGTTTGGGGACATCTGAGACAGGTCTCGGCTGCAGCACAAGCAGCCTGCGGCCGCGTGGCTTGGACACCAGGTGCTGGGAGCTGGCCCTGCAGGACGCCAGCAGGTGCTGCTCATCATGGAGCAAGTGGCCCCTGCCTGCAGAGGCGTGCCCACGCCCGTGGCCCGCCTGGGCCTGTTCCGTCCTACCTCTCTTCTGGAGATGGTTCCCTCCTGGGCAGGAGGACCCTGGGCTTCCCTGGTGTCCTCCGGATACCAGAACCTCCGGGTGCCAGTCCCTGTCAGGCGGCATGGTCCACGGAGAGCCTGCGCTTGTCCCGGATACTCACTTCACCTGGATGCCTTAGGATGCCCGACACAGGAAGCGCTGTGCGAACCGTTGTCACGTTATTAGGGACTAATGACAAGGAGGTGTCCACATGTTGAGGACAGATACACATTTTTGGTTGACTGCCTGTTGGTGGAATCTGTGGCAGTAGGAGCCAGAGACAAGGAGGGCCGACCCCGTGTAACACGATGCAGTCCCTTTGCCAGCACACGGCAGGCTCCTGGTCACTGAAATCAGAGTGATGCTCCGTCTGCGGGCAGCCTCTTGGTCGCCCCCCCCACCGCCCCCAGGATGCCGCTGGCCCATTCAGGTGCCCGGCTGGTGGCGAGAGATCACGCAGGGCCCCATACCAGGGATTGCTGGTGAGGGACTGAGGGTCCGTGAGGCCCAAGGAGGAGGCGGGTGCCGTAAGAACGCGCCCCCCTCTGCCCTGTAGTCTGCCACTCCTTCCTGTCAGCTGGTCCCCGCCCACGGGAGGTGGGAGGAGCTTGAACCTGGCATGGAGGAGCGCGCTCTCCTGTGTTCCTTACAACTTCATGGCCCTGTTGTAGCTTCATTTTACTGAGCATCGGGAAGTTGAGGCACAGAGAAGTTAATTAACTTGCCAAAGGTCACATAGCTAGTGGAGAGCCGAATCCAAGCCAAGGCCACGGGCCTTGCCCCTCTGTGCTGGAAGCTGCTGAGCGACGCAGACTGTGGTGTTTGGTATCGGAGGCTGCAGGTGGGACTGGGCAGGGCAGCTGGTGTTCGCGTGGGTGCTGCTGCTGGCGGTGCCGCCAGGAGGCAGGGCTCGCCCGGGCCTTGCAGCGCCTCTGTGGACACCAGTGGTGGCCAAAGGCCCCTGCCAGGGGCTGCTCTTGTCTGTCCAGAGGCGCGCCCACACCCGTGGTGTGCTCAGTGAGCCCTGGCCTGTGAAGCAAAGGGCTCAGCGGACGGGTGTGAGGCTGCCTTGGGGACGGTTGCGTCCTGCCCTTGGGGACGGTTGCGTCCTGGCCTTGGGGACCAGGTGTGAGGCTGCCTTGGGGACAGTTGTGTCCTGCCCGAGGTGTGAGGCTGCCTTGGGGACAGTTGCACTGGCCTTGGGGACTAGGTGTGAGGCTGCCTTGGGGATGGTTGCGTCCTGCCCTTGGGGACGGGGTGTGAGGCTGCCTTTGCCTTGGGGACGGTTGCGCTGCCCTTGGGGACCGGGTGTGAGGCTGCCTTGGGGACGGGTGTGAGGTGCCTTGGGGATGGTTGCGTCCTGGCCTTGGCTGTTAGCGGAGGGCAGCTCTTTGCTTGGGAAGCTCTGTGCCGAGCAGGAGCCTGGCAGCCCACGTCCCAGACGTCCTTGTGTGCGCCTGGGGTTCACTCTGGCTGCTGACTAAGGGGCCCAGACCTTGGCGGCTCAGCACCAAACCTGTGTCACCTCACACAGTTCCCTTGGGCAGGAGTGGCTCGGTGCTGCTCTCTGGCCGGGCTTCGGGGCTCGGTGGGCTGCTGGAGCCTGCCACACACGGAGGCAACTTCCTGGGAGCTTATGGCTGAGAAAGCGAGGCGGGAGCCGCGGGCCTGCGGCCTGGGCCCAGAGCCGCCACCGTTACTGTCACGTTTGCTTTCCCTTCATCAGAAGTGACTCCCTAGGCCCAGCCCACTGGGGTGGGGGACCATGCCCTGCCTTGTGAAGGGAGTGTCCTCCGAGCCCTCCGCCCCTTTCCTGAGGCCCAGGTCTGGCTGTGGCCCCTGCCCCGCCTCCCTCGCTGGTTTGTGGGCAGATTGTAAACCATTGTAGCATACGCTTGGAACAGCCCTGGGCCCCCTGGAGCCTCCAGCCCCTCCTAGGACAGGCCTGTCACCTGCTCACCCCCTGTGGCCCAGGGATGGTCCTGAGAAGGTCGAGGACATTTGCCTGCCTTGTTCTTTTGACACCAAAGCAGAGCTGCGGGTACCAAGGGGCCGTGAGCACCGGAACCCCCCCCCCGGGGGGCGGGGCCGCGGCTCCGCAGGCCCCAGCTTAGGCCCGGCTGGGAGCGCCTCCCCCTGCCCCTCGCTGAGGCCTGCTCCTGGCTCTGGTGTCTCCTTCCAGGCCATTCTGGAGGAGAACAAGGAGAAGCTGCCACTGGCCATCAGCCCTGCAGCCCGCCCCCACGACCACATCTTCAGGTAGGCGCCCCTTCCCCGCCCTGGGGTTCCTGTTGCCAGCTCCCATGCCACTGCCAGGCCCAGGCCCCAGGGCACTGCCTGGCTCATGAGCCCCAAGCCTGGCAGCTGCTGTCTGCACAGAGACCATGGAGAAAGTGCAGCAGTGACAAGGAAGGCCCTTGAATCGCCCTTGGAAACACTGGCGGGGGAAGACGCCCCCGGCTGGAGCTGGGGCTGCCACCAGCCCCTGCCCACCCCTGCCCCCGGCACCGAGGGGCCTCGTCCCGGCTCAGCCAGGCAGGGGCACCCCACATGTCCATGGTCACTTGGTCTTGGACCTGAAAACAGGCTGGCCTCTCCCCAGGACGGGTTGCCTGGAAGAGCCACCTGGGCTGCGGCAGAGGCCCTCCCAGGTCCTGCCGGTGTGGACTGGTGGGTCCTAGCACCTGAGCGGGCGAGCCCAGGCTGGCCCTGTGTGGGGCAGCCCTTCCGCTTTCTCAGTCTCCATGGCTGAGCACACTGTCCCTCTGGGAAGGTGGGAACAGTCACTCCAGTTTACAGGTTAGGAGGCAGAGTGCAGGCGCCACGCCCACCGGGGGCCGAGCAGGGCCGGGCAGGTCCAGGACGCACAGGTCTCTACCTTCGTGCAAGCCCTTCCCAGAAACCCACAGACACCTCCCCAGTGCCCAACCTGGTCCAGCCAGAAATGGGCAGCGCCTCCACTCTGCCCCTGCAGAGCCTCCACCCCTTTCCTGAGGACAGAGCCCAGCACAGGCCTGGGGGGGGTCTGGCTGTGACCCCCCCGCCCCTCCCTCAGGGCAGAAGCAATGGAGGCCCCACTTGCGGCCCTCCTGCTCACACTCCCGCGTAGGCCCTCCTGCTCACACTCCCGCTACGCGCCTTGCCTCTGAGCCCTGCCACCTGCCGGCCTGGCTCCTCTGCACTGTGGCCCTCCCACCGTCACATTCAGCCCCTCCCCTTCAATGGGCAGGGTCCACCCCTCCCCCCCAGGGGCTCCAGCGTGAGGTGAGACCTCCCAGGGCGCCTGTCTTGACCCCACCACTGGCCTGCTTGGCCCTCGGCTTCAGAGGTGCTGTCTGGGGCTCGGCCCCTCCTCAGAGGGCTGAGCTCTGAGCACGTCCTGGGGAGTCGCTGGTCCGTCCTTTCCACGGGGGGAGGCCCAGCCTCCACTCAGCTCAGACTGCTCCGTTCTGATGGCAGACAGGAGGCCGGCTGCGTGCCACCCTGCAGTGGGGTGTGGGGCACTGGCCGTCCCCGCCCCCAGCAGGTAAGTGGAGGAGCGGGTCCAGAGCCAGGCCCTGCCTCTCCCCAGGGTCCACTCGGACGTGCAGCAGGTGCTCAGCCACCTCACTCACCCGCGCTTCACCTTCGCCCAGAGCGAGGCGGACGCCGACATCCTCTACAACTTCTCGCACTTCAAGGACTACAGGTGGGCGCTCCCAGCGTCGCGGGCTCCCGCTGCCCTCCCAGCCCTCCCTCGCCCACCCTCGCCCTAGCCCTCCCTTCCTGCTGCCACCTACAGGAGCCTCAGCCAGGAGCGGCCACAGGTGCTCCTGAACCAGTTCCCCTGCGAGAACCTGTTGACGGTGAAGGACTGCCTGGCCTCCATCGCACGCCGGGCAGGGGGCCCCGAGGGCCCCCCCTGGCTGCCCCGGACCTTCAACCTGCGCACAGAGCTGCCCCAGTTTGTCAGCTACTTCCAGCAGCGGGAGAGGCGGTAAGCCCCCAGACACGGCGCCTGGCAGACAGGCCCCTACGGTGTCCCACCTGCACTCAGTGCCCAGCTGCTCATTAGCTGAGCGTCTACCATGTGCTGGCTGCAGGGCTGACCATGGGCACCCTTGCCTCTTTAAGGCCTCTGCCCCCGAGGCTCTGAAGTCCCCCTACTCCTGGGCCCTGCCTCTGATGCCACCTCTGTGACGTTCCTGGGGCCCCTTAGGAGATGTTGGCTTCCCCTGGGGTGGCCAGGGTCCTGGGGTGCTTGGCCTGGAGGGCAGGCCCCAGGGTGTAGCCTGGCTGTCCCCTCCTTGCAGGGGGGAGGACAACCACTGGATCTGCAAGCCCTGGAACCTGGCCCGCAGCCTGGACACCCACGTCACCAGGAGCCTCCCCAGCATCATCCGGCACCGGGAGAGCACTCCCAAGGTGGGCCACGCGGCGGGGCTCGAGGGGTGGGACCTCTGCAGGGAGGTCCAGGTGTCAGCAGTGACCGGGGTCAAGGCACACGGGTGAGCTGGGGCAGGGCCCTCTCTGAAGCCCCCACCCTCCTCCTGCTGCTGCTGCCAGCAGGGGAGGGGGACGTGGCAGTCCAGGTGGGAGCAGTGGAGACCCTCAGTCAGACCTGTCCAGGCGCATCTGGGCGCAGTGGCGCACGGCTGTCATCCCAGCGGCTCAGGAGGCTGAGGCAGGAGGAGCACAAATTCAGAGCACTCGCCACACCGGGTAGCGTGACGGCCCAGCAGGAGCCGTGGCCAGGCCTGGAGCCCCCCAGGCCTGCGGTGGCCGCCAGAGGCAGCACAGGGGAATCACAGGACCAGAGATCATCCAGGCCATGGCTGCAGTGGTGGTTCATGCACGTGGCCAGGGCTGGAAGGATAGGGACTGCAAAGCCCATGGTGGCAGTTCAGGACAGTGGGACAGGGTGGTGGGCTCCTGTTGTTTTCAAATCCTAAAGCTCGTGAGCTTTTTCCTCCACCTAATGTTGAGATGAACACGGAGGCGAGCTGCCAGCTAGCGCAGGGTCTGCGAGGCAGAGGAGGGGTAAAGTGCCACTGTGACTGGCCTTGGATGCCAGGTGCAGGGCCCTTGGTGGGCAGATGGAGGGGCTCACCCACAGGGTACAGGGCCCAGGGGGCGAGAGCAGCCAGCGAGCCTGCGTCTGTCCTCCAGGTGGTGTCTAAGTACATCGAGAGCCCCGTCCTGTTCCTCAGAGAAGACGTGGGGAGCGTCAAGTTCGACGTCCGCTACGTGGTGCTGCTGCGCTCCGTGAGGCCGCTGCGGCTGTTTCGCCTACGACGTGTTCTGGCTGCGCTTCTCCAACCGGTAATGGGCTGGGCCCGGGATTCCGCCCCCCACCGGCCAGCAGCCCCTGGGTATCGGGTGGTGGTGACATGCTGTGGCCCTCCTGAGTGCCCGTACCTTGGCTGTGACCTGTGACAGGTGACAGAGGGAGAGCTAGGGTGCGTCACAGGGAATCGTCACAGCATGCCTCCACCAGCCCTCACCCCACAGATGGGACAGGGGTAGGGGCCACTCGGGAGCCACTGAGCATGGGAGCCCACAAGCCACCTGTCTCCTTGTCCCTCAGGCCCTTCGCACTTGATGACCTTGACGACTATGAGAAACACTTCACCGTCATGAACTATGACCCAGACGTGGTGCTGAAGCAGGTGGGGCAGCCTTGAGGCACCTGCAGGGTTCCAGCGTCCCCTCGGGGTATCCTGTCCTCCCCGCCACCTGAGGAGCCTGTGCCTGAGGATGTCCCCGGGCCAGTCAGGGCAGAGTGGGGCTCAGCAGACTCCTCCCAGGAGGCCGCCTCGCCTGAGAAGACACCGCTGTCCCTTCAGCACTGAGCACAGGGGTGGGGGGGCCGCAGAGCTGCCTGTTGCCTGCCCCACACGAGCCACGGCCACCTGGCCCTGCCGCTGCCAGCTGTGGCCCTTCCTAGAGCCACACCTTCCCTGTGCATCTGTCCCCGTGGCACACAGTGCGTGGTGGTGCCGCGCACGGGGGCCGCTCTGGCAGGGGGGCTGTGGGGTGCTGGCGGAGGCCTCAGGCAACACACCTGGGCCAGGTGGCACAGGCCGGGCAGAGCCAGAGCTGCTCAGGTCCTCGAAGAAGGAAGGAGAGACAGGCACTGCCCTCTGCCCCGCTGGCGGGTCAGCAAGTGTACAAGACAGGCCAGGCCCCCGGCCAGCCGCCTGCTCCCTCTCCTGAGGCGTGACCATCGCCCAGGCACATCTGGACTCTTGGGCGTGAGCGTGTCCCCAGACAGTGCGAGCCAGGGTTTCCCCGGTGGCGTTCGTGTGGCCACAGGTGCTCCAGTGCGCCTCTGCGGCTCTCACTGAGCGCACGCTCCTGGGTGGGCTTTGCCAGGTGCGGCCCCAGGCGCCCTGTGGCTTCCTAGTCCCCATGGTTATTCACCCGAGCCACGTGGGACACTCTTGGAGGCCTCCTGCTGGCCCTGCCCCGGAAGTCCTCCAGCAGGAGGTGCTCAGGTGCACCCGGCCAGGGCCGCGTGGTCCTGCTGCTATTGTCCCTCTTTCGTCCTTGGCCACGTTGAAGGCCAGCACCCAGACCAGCCATGAGGGCCCCAGAACATGGCCGGTGCCGAGTCCCCTCCCTCTGTGTTGTGAGGGTGACATCCCCAAAAGCCATGTCACGAGAGCTCCTGTCCTGTCCATGTGCTGGGTGTCCGTGGGCTCGCCCTGGCCTGCCCTCCTGGGGAGAAATCCAAGCCAGCTTATTCAGGCCCATCTTGAGGTAGAGTCTTGGCCTGGTGGAAATCATGCTGTTTTTCAGCAGTGCAGGGACAAGGGTGGGGCCCTGCGTCACTTGGGCTGTCCTGGCCTGGGTGCTGAGCCAGCCTGACTCTGCTCCTGCCGCAGCCTCCGGCAGCCCTGAAATCAGCTTGCTGGGAGGCGTGTTCCCCGGCACAGGAGGAGACTGAGGCTTGGCGGTTGACGTGCTTTACCAGAATCTCACAGAAGCCAGAGTGTAAACCCAGTCTCATCTCCCCTTTGCACCCTGAGGGGCTGGGGCCGTGTGCTGTCCTGCAGTGCTGTCCTCCTGTGACCCTGGCAAGTCTCAGCAAGAGTGGGCCCCTGGCCCTGTGTGTTGCAGGTGCACTACAACGAGTTCATCCCCGAGTTTGAGAAGCAGTACCCAGAGTTCCCCTGGAGTAGTGTCCAGGTGAGTCCCTAGCTCCATCGCGGGTGGGGACAGGCTGTGGGCCTGCAGGAGCCACCCCTCACACTCTGGGACTCGGGGGCACTGCAGGGGTTCCTTAGCAAGGGGAAGAGGCCTGGGGGCACTGGGCATCTGGGACAGCTAGAGGTCAAGAGGCTCCACCTGCTCCAGCGACCTGAGCCCCTGGAGACCGGCTGGGCCTCTGGGTCCCTAGTGAGCCTCAGGGGTGCTAGGGCAGGAGATGGGGCAGGTTTGCTGAGAGGACCTTGGGGCTGAGGTGTGGCTCTGAGGTAGGACACTTGCCTGGAGTGTGCAAGTTCCTGGGTTTGATCCCCAACATCGAAGATAAAGTGGACCCGGAACAAGGGGACATGTCAGGTGGAGGTGATGTGGACAGGTCTGGAGGCAGGGCGTAGGAGGGGTTCGCCTTGGCCACTGGGGGCTAGAGCCAGGCAGGGGCAGTGAGTTGAGAGGCATCAGGACCAAGCAGGCCCTTGACTCAGCCTCCCTGTCCCTAGGCTGAGATCTTCCGGGCCATCACAGAGCTGTTCCAAGTGGCATGCGCCAAGCCACCACCCCAGGGCCTCTGCGACTACCCTGCATCCCGGGCCGTGTACGCCGTTGACCTCATGCTGAAGTGGGACAGCCGCCCTGATGGTGAGGGACCGCCCAGGCCTCCGCGGCCAGGCACCCTGGCACTGGGAGGAGACACCTGCTGTGCAGAGTGGGAGGGGAGGCTGGCAGGCGAGCGCCCGGCCCCCTGGACCTGGCCCGGCCCCCTGGGTGACAGCCCACCCTGCCAGCACTGCCTCCGCTCCCTCTCTGGGCAGAACTCAGCGTCGCCCCTGGTTGTGACACTCTCGCTCTCTGGGGCTGGGGTCGGCTCCTGCCTGGCTGTGGGGAGCAGGCCAGGCCAGCCTGCAGGACCAAGAGACCGAAGTTCCAGGCCCTGCCAGGTCCCCATGCCCTGCCTTGGCAGGCCCCCCTCCCAGCAGCAAGGTGCCCCGCAGCCTTCTCACCTGCTCCCCTCACCCCAGGAAAGCGAGTGATGCAGCCCCAGATCCTGGAGGTGAACTTCAACCCGGACTGTGAGCGAGCCTGCAGGTACCACCCCAGCTTCTTCAATGATGTCTTCAGCACCCTGTTTCTGGACCAGCCCAGCGACTGCCACGTCACCCGCCTCGTCTAGGCCCTCCCTCCTGGTCCTGTGGGTCAGGTTCCTGCCAAGTCCCTGGCCTGCCGCCGCCTCTTCTCCAGTCCCTGTCCGAGTCACAGCCTCAGCCCAAATTCTCTGCCTTCGGAGTCCTGTCCCTGCGTCACCCACTGGGATTGAGGGTCCTTCTCTCTGCTGTGGGTCAGTGAGGATGCCAGGGGCCGCGTGCCACCCCAGCCCCCTCCGCACCCCTCACCACTGACTGCGTCAGGGAGTCCCAGCTTTACCAAGGGTTCCTTAGAAACGACGATGCTGTGAGGGGAGTGTTTGGGAACCCTGCATAGAACGAGGCCTGATCGGGTCCCTTTCCACTGTGCCCTCTTGCCTCGTGGCTCCCCCAAGCAGGGTGACAAGTGCCCCAGAACAGCCTGGGGAAGCCACCAGCCAGGTTCCACCAGAACCTCCACCATCAGACCTCCCACGACTTCCAGGCAGGAGGCTGGGTCTTTCGTAGCTTTTCCCTTCTCATTTTTGAAAGTGGGCCCATCCTCTGGGCAGTCGGCCTATTAGGGTTCCCACCAGGGCCTGCCTGCTCACTGGGCACCACCACCCCCTGAGATGGGCTGCGGTGCTCTGGAGAGGGTCTCAAGGACGAGTGTGGGTGGCAGAGCACCAGGCAGGGGTGGCTGAGACATGCCAGTGACTAGCATGGTGGTTCCAAGGAGGACCTCATGTTACGGACAGGTGCTGGCATCACTAAGGTCCAGGGCAGAGTGTTGGGAGTTTTGTTTTTTAATTTATGGGAAGAAAATGTAAAACTTTAGTTCTTTCCTAATTTTTTTTACTGGAATTCGTAGTCATGTGCCAGCGTTTCTTTGTTTTGTTTCGTGGTCCTAGGGATTGAGCCCAGGGCTCTCACTTGCTAGGCAAGTGCTCTACCACTGAGCTACATCCCAGCCCTTTTTTATTTGGGGAAAAGATCTCATTAAGTTGCTGAGGCTGGCCTTGAACTTGTAATTCTCTTGCCTCAGCTGCTGCCATTGGTTCTGATGTAGCTGCAGTGCAGTGGGCAAGTCTGTCTCCAGGTAGGCAAGAGCTGCTTCCAGAACTTTCCAGCACACAGGACGGGGATCATGGTGTCTGTTTAATTTTTGAAGCTAAAAGCAATTCTTTTCATAACAAAACTGGATGTGATTCTGCCTGCCGCCTGACTCCAGGCACATGGGCCACCTTCTTGACTGACCTCGCCCTTCAGCTGGGCCTCACCCTCCCTCTGCCCAGCAGGGCCGTGGCTGTGGAGGGCAGGGTGGTGGGTGCCCCTGTGGTCTCCCCACCTGGAGGGTGGGCTGCTAGCCTCCCTCCTCTCACCCCGCTGAATTTGTACTGCAATAAAGGATGCCTTCTTTTGCAGCTGCCCCTTTCTCTGGGGCCCTGGAAGCACATGCCTAGGCTGGTGTGGCAGCTGTGTCCCCTAAAGTGGAGATTGTCACAGGGTGTGGGGGAAGCTAAGACTGCATTCAGACCTCCAGGTCCCCGCCCACGGTGAGGCTTCCCAGTGCTGGTCCTGATTTCTGGCTGGCTGCAGAGGCCTGGTGACCCTGGTGGGGGGGGGGGGGGGTGCTCTGTTCTCTCTGTCCTCTCTTTGTCCTGGGGTTGGGGACGACAAGAGACCCCAACTCCACCAGTCCAGAGGATTCCATGGCCAGCCAAGTGCGCAGATGGGGTTGGTGGCAGTGATGCCACCTGGTGGTCTGGGAACCACAGAAGGCCCTGGAGGGAAGCTGGGCCGGCTCCCTGGCCACACGCGCCTCGCAGGGCGGCCCTATAGTGGTCTTCCCGTGCCTCAGGATTTGTCCAGAAGCCTTACAGGTGGCATTCTTGCTGGCTCCAGTTCACCTAAAACCTGTGGCACAGTGGGCAGGGGTGGTCACTGGAATCAGGTCCAAGCGTCCTCTGAAAAATAATGACTAAGCACACTCTTCTGTTTGTCCATGTAGCCAGGCCGTCAGCAGGGACTCCACGTCCCAGCTGAGGCGGTGGCCTTGGAGAGTGCTGGTCCCACTGAATGCTTTTTCCTGGTGCCCAGTGACACCCTAGTCACCCTTTCTAGGAATTCATTGAGGGCCAGAATATTATGTCAGTGCTGGGCACGTGGAGTTGGCTGGAGAGGCCTAGTACTGGGGTGCCTGTACTGCAGTCCTGCAGGGCAGCACTAAGGACGTCCCCGGGGTCACTCTGCATGCCATTGGCGGAGTCAGGAGGCAGCCGTGGTGGTGGTCTAGCTTGTGGAGTGCCCACCTGTGGTGACTCCCAACAAGGGTACCGCCAACAGTAGGTACAGCAGAGGCTTGTTCCCACCGAGTACAAAGGACCTGACCACAAGACAAGTGTCTGGTGGACCCTGGGAGTCGTCAGTCACCGGGGTGTCCATGCTGGCGCAGCTGACCAGGCTCTCTGACTGTGCAAAGGGCCTGGGCTGACCCCCTGCAGCCCGCCGGCTAGAGGGAGGCGGGTTCCTGGGCTGAAGTGCCCCAGGCCAGGGGGTGGCCCAGTCTGTGAGGCAGGCTGCCCTGTGAAAGCAACGCAGGAGTCAGAAACCTGAAGTCCCCAACAGTGGCAAGCCTCAGAAGAGGGCAGAGCAAGAAGCCCGGAGTGAGCCCTCCCCCCCACACACACTGCAGGTGGCTTTGTGGCAGTGCACACTACCAGGAAGGGCACAGGTGCTGCCAGAGATGAACAGCTCGCTCACACACCTGTGGGGTGGGTGGGCAAGCACGGCCAAAAGACCCCAGGACGGGCGCACTTTCCCAAAGTCTGAGTGCCAGGCCCACGTGCAGGTGCCTGTGCAGGAGATGCCCTGTGTCTGCAGGGACACAAGGCACGCTGGGCCTGAGTTCCCTGCCCCCCCCCCCCCCCTTTTTTTTTTTTAAGGAAGGCTTTGTTAAAGGAGAGCAGAAAGACTCCCCCAGAGAGGGGGACCCAGGAGGCTGGAATCCCGGCTCCACCCCCTTCTGAGCCTGAAGCTGAAGAGCCTCGGGCACCACCTTCCTCTGCAGGCTGCAGGAGGGAGGCTGGAGGTCCCAGCTGGGCCTTGGGGGTCTTGGCCCATCTCCTGAGCTTTTCTTAACATCGGGTGGTTTCTGGATGTGCAGTGGGAGGAGAGGGAGCCCTGGTCACAGCTGCCGGAGCAGGGACGAGGTTTCCAAATGCACCCTTGAGTTAACTTACATCAAAGACCAAAAAGGCCCAGCAATCAGGCCCGGCCCTGAGGAACAGCCACAGCCAGGCCTTAGAAGGCTGCAGCCCAGGATATGGTGGCTGGTGGCAGGAGAGGAGTGCCCTTCCTGAGGCCATGCCTTGTGCACCACGCTGTCCAGGTTCAGTGCTCCAGACAGCGTCCTGAAGAGGTCAAGGTCACACTGATTGGGAGCCTGGGGTGCAGGGACACCTCGAAATCTGGGTGGGTCTGGGCCAGCAGAAAGGCTTTGTTTGCTGGGGGTGGCCTGACCCCCGCCACCATCCTGCCAACGGGGTGTTTCAGGACCACCCAGCAGGTTCTGCTGGTGCCAGGCAGGTCGACTGGCATTCCCAGCCCTGCCAGCGTTATCCTAGGCAAAGCCAGTTGAGGGCCCAGGCAGGGCCAGGCACCGGGCTCTGGCCTGGGCGGAGCACCCTGGGAGCTGTGGGGGCTGACCTTCCCCAGCCGGAGCTCAAGTCCTCAGGGCGAGGCCCCACCCTCAGGGCTGGGAGGGTCCCAAGAGGGTGCTGAAGCCCGGCTGGGACAGCTTTCCCTGATTGTGCAGCCACCACAGTGAGTCCCGTGTCTCAGCCCGTCCCCTCCCCACAGCCAGGGGCTGCCCGAGCACAGAGGCCACCACCTTGTGAAGGTTAAGCACTTTACTGGGCTCACAAACCCGGGCTCCGAGGGCGCCTGAGCACTGTGGAAAGCGCAGGACGCTTCCCGGGAGCAGGCTGGGCTCGGGGCACCCCCAGGGCTGCTGGTGACCCCTGGGCAGAGACCCAGACATACCAGCAGGCCCATGTGATGGCCACACCACCAGTGGCACCTGGCCGGCAGTGGGGCAGTCCTCCCCAGGCCTCACTCCTGGAGCCGTCCGCCGCCACGCCGGCCCTGGTTGTCCCGCCACACGCAGTAGTTGAGCGCAGTTGCGAAGGCCAGCCAGGCCAGGTAGGGGTAGAGCAGGCGGGCAGCGGGTGGGCTCACCCGGTGCCAGGCCACAGTTGTGGCTGTCGCCGCCCCGCTGATGAGCAGAAGGTCCACCAGGGCCTGCAAAGACAGGACGGGCGGCCTGAGGCTCCACGGGCAGAGCGTGTGCCCAGCTAGCCCCCAAGCTGGCCCTGGGAGCCAGCCAGCCTCAGGCCCATCCAGCCCAAGTCCAGACCACGCCCCTCCCGCTATCCACCATTCCTGCCTGGCCTGCCTGTGGGGGGGTAGGTGACAGCACCCTTAGGGGACACAGCAAGTTCAAGGGGAGGTGGAGGCTGGGAGGCCTGCAGCCTCCACTGAGGACTAGCCTGGCCTCCAGCAGCAAATGCCCGGTAACTGCAGCGCCGTCCCTGAGGTGGTGGTAAGTGGGGCCAGGCTTCCCAGGTGGATTCCACATCTGGGCAAGAACCTTTCTGAGCGGGACTGGGACTGGAGGTGCCCAGTGGCCAGCCGCCTGCCTGGCGGGTGCAGGCCTTGGCTCCATCCCCAGCTCTGCAGGAAGAGCCACTTCCCTACGTGCCACCTGGCCCAGCCCCAGGCCTGACAGGGCTTTCCCTGCAGGACGACCCCGAGTTCAAACTGGCACTTGGCTACCCTCAACCAGGGCCCTGCAGGGCTCCTTCATGGGCAGAGGCATCAGCACCAGAGGCTCCAGGGCACAGGTCCTCCAAGAGCTAAGGCCACAGGCCTCCCTGCCCACCTCCACCTGTCTAGAGAGGATGCCCTAAGTGCCCAGAGGAACATCTCCAGGGACCAGGAAGGCAGGCCAAAGGCATACTTACCCAACCCATTTGTCGGGCACCAAAGAAAATGGGGGGCCATGCCCAGTTCAGGGCCAGCTGCCCAGCATAGAGGCCCAGGGGGACCACAGCCTCCTCTGTGAAGCCCCCCAGCTCCTTCCAGACCATGTAGGAGCCGTACCTAGAACAGAGGCCTCTGGTCAGGACCTCGTGACGTCCCAGATGACAGCAATAGCTTAGGCATACCCTGCCACTGACTTCTGTGTAACCTCAGGGAAACTGCTCAACCTCTCTGGGCCTTTGTTCCTCAGAGGATTGCTGTGGGGATCCAGGTCAACATACTGGCAGTGCTTAGTGCAGAACCTGGCATGAGGGACTCTCAATCAGTATTTGGCATTGTCACTTTCAGTGCCATGAAGGAGAAGCATGTGTGCTGAGGGGTGCAGAGGAAGCTCGTAAGCTAGCCAGGGGCAGCGCAGAGGACGGGACAGTTGGGCAGGCCTTAGAGGATGAGGCTTTGCAGGGGAGGAGCCGGGCATGGAGACGCCCTGAGGCAGGAGTGAGCCTAGTCTATGTGCCTGCAGGGTGGGGTCTGGGGCCCAGGGGGGCAGACGGCAGTCTAGTCACAGGGGCCACAGCCTCAGGCCACACCTGCAGGCCCTGCTCTAGCACCTTCCCAGCACGGGCCCATTTCATCCCCAGGACAGTGCTGTTGGTGGCAGTGTCATCCCCCCACTCCACAGCCAGGAAACTGAGGCTCAGGTAGAGGACAGATCTCGCAGGCACTGGGGGCAGCGCAGCAGGTGACCCCACGGGGAGCCGTGGGGTGCCACGGGGTTGAGGGGCCGGGCCAGGTCCAGGCTGCATTTGGGTCTCCATGGTGGAGGTGGGTCAGGGGATGGGGGAGCCCTGGGAACCGGAGCCAGAGCAATGGAACCTGGCCCGCTGGCCTTGGGGACCCTGGTGACACCCAGGTTCAGGGTCATATTCCCATCCGAATCCCTGACACTGGCCTGGCCTCTGCTACCTGCCCTGTGTACCTGGTGCCTGGCAGGCCCATCTTGTGCTGGGAGGGCACAGCTGGGATGCAAGGACCATTCCAGAAAGGGCAGGGAGCCAACTGCTGGCCACGCCCCCTGCGACAGGGCAGGGAGCCAACTGCTGGCCACGCCCCCTGCGTGCAGTTCCCGAGGGGGCCTCCAGGGCACGCTCTTCCCCACCCACCATTTTCTTCCCTCTTCACAGAGGACTCTCAGGCCTGAGGGGAGCCCCTGCGGGGTCCCCACTTGCGAGCCTGTGTTCTTGGGCGGTTCCTTGTCAGAAGGGGGATTCTGGAAATCAGTTTGGACAGTGCCTGGCACTGGACAGCTCAAAGGGAGCTGCCATCATTTCCGCTGTGGGCTACCAGCAAAAACCATCAGCCACCTGACCCCCGCTGGCCTTTAGACCCTGCAGCGGCCCAGCCAGGGGTGGCAGGGCCTGGGCGCAGTGGGGCGAGCCGTTAGACCACCCCCCCAGGGGGCCCAGGAGAAGGACGCCTCCCTGCTGGGGAAAGGGCGCCAGCCCTGCCCGGGACCTATGCCGCCCTCTGGAGGGGCGCTGCCCCGCCCAGCCGCACACCTACCCCATGGCTGAGTAGAGCGTGCCCCAGACGGGAGCCAGTGCCCAGCGGGGCGGGTGCCACGAGGGCTTCTGCAGGGTGGCGTGCCAGCGGAGGCCCTCCCCGCGCACAAAGTAGGAGCCGGCAAAGCCCCCGAGGCTGGGCACCAGCGTGAAGCCCACGGCGGGCACCCAGGGTGGAGCCATGGCTGCTGCAGCTGCTGCTGTTCCGGAAGCTCTGAAAGAGAACACAGGGCTGTGGGGAGCGCTTCCGAGGAGCCCCGTCAGCCTGCCTTCTGCAGGGCACTGAGGCCTGGGCTCCGCGGTCCCTCCCCCAGTTGATGAGCGGGGTGCAGAGGCAGCGGGGCTGGGGGCTGAAGCCAGGGGCACCTCCATGGCCCTACTTATTGACCTCTATTTTGAGACAGGGTCTCACACTAACTTGCATAGTATCCTGCTAAGTGGCCCAGGCTGGCCTTAAGCCTGTGATCCTCCTGCCTCAGCCTCCTAAACTGCTAGGATTACAGGCCTGGGCCTCTGTACCCAGCTCAAGTGGACCTGTCTCCACCTGAACTTTTGTGCCCACCCAGAAGCCCCCAGCTGGCCAGGGACTCTCAGGGGCTCTCAGGGGCCCTGCCTCCCCTAGGCTTCCCCTTGGCCACTGGCCAGCTTCCAGGGTCTCCTGTTCTCTCAACCTTGATCTCAGGTCTCTGGCAGGGGCCGCTCCCCTCCACCTTGATTAAAGCCAGTTTGGGTCCCCTCCACCAGGAAGGCCTCCAGGTCTGCCTCCTTCTGGGCCAGTGCCCACCGGGGCCCCTGGGAGGCAGGGCCTCGTGTCCTCGCACCTCACAGTCTACATTCACCCTTCTCTCGCCCAGGGCCTGGGGCAGACGGCGTGACTCACTCAGACCTCAGCTTCCCACAGGATCTCTGGGACCTCAGCAAATCACCCCAACTCTCTGGGCCTGTTTCCCCCTCTGTAGACAGGACATCGACACCGCCCACCTTGGGCCCCGTCCAGTGTGCAGCTCCAGGAAGTGGCTCAGTGTGCAGTGTTTCCCAGCCCCAAGGGCCCACCCTAACCCCCCCACGCCCCTTTCCCTGTGTAACAGAGATATAAAGTAGACTGCCCAGAGTCACACAGCACGGAACCTAACCCTGCCTGGGGCACTATGCCACTCTCACCCTGATACTTGAACCCTGGCGCGGGTTCAAGGCTGGGGAGGGCCTCTGGCCTACCACAGTCCCTCCCCCTTTGGCAGGGGCAGAGGGAGCTGGCTTCGGGCTTCCCGCGGTGCTGGCGGGCCATGCCGCCTGGCTCAGCCCTGGGCTGAGGACCGGCTGTAACCAGCAAGCAGGGAGCCGTCGAGGCAGCCAGGGAGCAGGGGACGGGCGCCAGGGGTCTGGATGAAGCTGGGGAGCTCAGACCTCAGAAAGGGCAGCCCTGACTGTGGCCAGGAAGGAGAGGCTGCAGGGAGGACGGTGAGCTCTTCCTGCAAAGGGGCACCCGAGGGACAGGCAGCGCATGGGGCGAAGGAGGGGCCCACGTGGGCTGCAGACGAGGGAGGCCAGGAGGGCGAGGCGCGAGGGGCTGCTTGGGTGCCGGACAGGGCAGCGAGGGGCTGCGGGGAGGCGGGCGGGGGCGCGTGTCCAGGCTCCGGAGCTCAGCAAGCGCAGAAGCAACCTCAGTGCCCAGCAGCGGGGGACTCAAAGACTGGCCAACCCCACGTCAAGCGCTGGAGGACCTTTTCTTTTGCTGACTTGACCTTATTTATTTTTCGGCGATGGGGATCAAGCTCAGGGCCTCGAGCACATCCGGCTAGAGCCCCACCACCGAGCGGCAGCCGGCCTTCCCGAATGAGGGGACGACGGGCCTCACCATGACATGAGGCAAAGGAGGCAGGACATGACGCCGGCTGCAGGAGGACCCAGCGGTGCAGATAACAACAGGGACACAGACACACACTGTTTAAATTGTAACAAATGCATGAAGATGGCGGCAGAGGTCATGGGCACGCAAACCTGTCCTGGGAACGGCCACCTGCAGGGCCTGGCGAAGCTCTCACTGGACTGGCATCCTTCAGCCCGCCCTGCAAGGGAGCCAGGCCAACGCATCCCAAGGCCAAGGAAGCCTCGAGGCACAGAGCTGTGGAGGCTTGTGCCCAAGCCGGTCACCAGCCTGGCTCATCTCAAGCAAGCCGGCCACCTCAGCTGCTGCTTATCTCTGCAATGGGGGCATGACCCCTGCTCTGCCTGCTTCATAAATGCCACAGCAAAGTGACAGCGTGTGGGGAACCATAATAAGGCCCGTTTGGTGCATCTGGACTCCCCTGGCACGTGGCAGCCTGGGCCTCCACAGCGGGCCTCCACGTCAGACACGGGGGGGAAGCAGGCGCGGAGGTGGGGGCCGCGCTGCCGAGGCGGGAATGGAGCCGCCGACCTCGGGTCTCCTCGTGGTGACCAGGTAGGTGCCTTTTCCCAGGGTGCACCCAGGTTATGTCCACTTTGCCCCCCACTCAGGGGCTCTCTCCCTCTCAAGAGTCCCTTCCATAAAAGGTTAATGTCGCCACTATAAGACAGATGGACGTCAAGACCCCCTGATCCCACCCAAGCCCCAGGAAACCTAGGGATGGTCATTCTACACACGGGGACAGGCATTCTGTACCCCTCGAAGGGCCACAGTCACAAAGGGCAAAGCCAGAGTGCGCGTCAAGCACAGCGGGCCCACCCCGCACCTGGACAGGACGGGCAGGTAGAGCACTTGGTGAGCATCGTGGTACCCAGGAGGGCCGTCGTCACAGCACCACGGGGTGATTTGCTGCTTTAGACAGCAGCACCCGCGGGGAGTGCCTGGGATTGGGGGAACTCGCCATACTATGTCGTAACTTCTACAAATCTAGAACTAGCTCCAAATGAAATATTAAAAATAAAGCCTTAGCCGGGCGTGGTGGCACACGCCTGTAATCCCAGCACTTTGGGAGGCTGAGGCAGGAGGATCGCGAGTTCAAAGCCAGCCTCAGCAATGGCGAGGCACTTAGCAACTCAGTGAGACCCTGTCTCTAATAAAAATACAAAAAAGGGCTGGGGATGTGACCCAGTGGACAAGTGCCCCTGAGTTCAATCCCTGGTACCACAAAAAAAATAAATAAATAAAGCCTTTTGCTGGGCACCGTGGCACACACCTGTCATCCCAGTGCTTCAGGAGGGTGAGGCAGGAGGATCACATGTTCAAAGCCAGCCTCAGCAACTTAGGGAGGCTCTAAGCAATTTAGCAAGACCCTGTCTAAAAATCAAAAGAAATAGGGGCTGGGGTTGTGGCTCAGCGGTAGAGCGCTCGCCTTGCACGTGCACGACCCGGGTTCCATCCTCAGCACCACGTAAATAAACACATTGTGTACAACTAAGGCAAATAAATAAATAGTAATAATAATAAATAAAAATAAAAATAAAAAGGGTCTGGGATAGCCGGGCGCGGTGGCGCACACCTGTAATCCCAGCACTTGGGAGGCTGAGGCAGGAGGATCATGAGTTCAAAGCCAGCCTCAGCAATGACGAGGCACTTAGCAACTCAGTGAGACCCTGTCTCTAATCAAATACAAAACAAGGGCTGGGGATGTGGCCCAGTGGTCGAGTGCCCCTGAGTTCAATCCCTGGTACAAAAAAAAGGGTCTGGGATGTAGTCCCCGGGTTCAATCTCTAGTACCAAAAAAAAAAAAAAAAAAAAGTGGCAGCATCCCCAGTCTGGACAGGCACTCACTCACAGTGCCCCACACTCGCTCCCTGTTAACAGAGTCAGCCCCTTGGCGGGTCAGTCCCAGACCCTCGGACCTCCCTGCTCCACACCCCCTGCCTCCAGGCTCCCACAGGCTTCTCTATTGTTTTTCTTTTTCTTTTATAATATTTATTTATTTTAGTTGTACACAATGCCTTTATTTATTCTTACGTGGTGCTGAAGATGAACCCGGCCGTGCACGTGCTAGGCGAGCTAGGCAAGCGCTCTATGGCCAAGCCACAACCCCAGCCCTCTATTGTTTTTCTTAACTGAGGTGAAATTCACCCAGAGTAAAACCAACCAGGGGAGAGTGCAGGACCCAGTGGCCTTTGGCATATTCCCAGCCAAGTTCCAAAACATCCTTATCACTCCCGCCCCTTCCCTGAGCCCCCAGCACCCGGCACCGCCTGTCCTGGAACTCCACGGCCACAGGATCCTGCAGCACGTGGCCTTTGTGTCTGGCTCCCCTCCCCGGGCACCCGGTTGGGAGGTCTGTCCACCTTAAAGCAGGTGGTAGTACTTCTCCCTGCAGTTCTGGGGACGGAGGTTCTCCTGTCCCTCTGCCACAGCACCCAGTGGGGCCAGGCCACAGAGGTGCCAGGAAATCCCCAAGCAGGACTAGCTGTGGGTGCCCCTGCCAGCCCCCCCTTAGAGCCCACCACTCAAGACCCCGTTGTACAAAATAAGCCAAGGCCAGGTGGCGGGTGGCCTTCCTAAGGCCACAGTCAGAGGGCAGGATCTCTAACAGGGGTCTACGCGGGGGAATGAGCCCCCACCCGACTCTCCAGCTGCCGCCACAGGGCCAGGCTGTGTTTCTGCTCCACTGGCCCCAGGGTATCAGCCGGCCTGCCCCTGCCCTGCCCTGCCCAAGACTGGGTGCCCCATGTGGAGAGAGCCAGGCCCAGGACGTTTCCTGGGGCCTCTTGGGGACTGCCGGTTCCTGAATCACACCCGCCTGGGGGGGCAGGCAGCCATGGGTGGTACCCACCAGGCTGAGTCACCCTGGGCTGGGCTGGCCTGGGCCAGAAGTCAGCTCCGGGATGGGGCCCTGTGGAGGGCTGCAGAGGGCCGGGAACACCTCTGGCAGGAACCAATGTACTCCGGGCCTCAGCTGCCTCCTATGTCAGGGGGCATTTCCTGGGGAGGCTCAAGGGCAGAAGCAGCAGGACAGCAGGGCCTCCCAGACAAGTGAGGGGCCGTGGGCACCCCACCATCACACCCTCAAGACCAGGACCTAGGCAGGGGGCAGTTCTAGGCCTTGCCCAACTCTGTCCACCCACAGGCCTCCCCAGCAGCCGCAGGGGCGGGGTCACCTGCCTCTCTCTGAGGCTCACACCTGCTTAGCCCCCAGGGGGACCTCACTACTGGTCCCACTTTACAGATGAAGAAGCTGAGCCTCAGGAAGGCACAGAATATTCTAGGACTGTGTGACTCCGAAGCCCAGTGCGGCCCTCCCCCAGCCCAAGCTCTGGGCCCCAGGGCCACTCACAGTGCCTATGTCCTGTCCCCTCAGGCTGCAGGGCTAAAGGCAGGATCTCACGGCCATCACCGCCTCCACACAGGGTCAGGAGGTTTTCAGGGCCAACAGCATCACTGGCTCCGGCCACAGTGCCAATGTCCCAGCCTCCGGGAAGGCTAAGTCGGGGATGTGAACTCTCCCCGACTGAGGGTGGCACCCGGCATCTCCTGTTCTGGGACAGGACACTTCACTCCTGGCCGGGAGACCGGACAGCTCCTGGGTCTCAATTCCTGAGCCTCTGTGTCCCCATCGGTGAAATGTCTGGGGTACCTCCTGTGCTGAGGCCTCCCCAAGAGCGACCCAGAAACAGAATGGAGCTGACCTTTTCTGTGCCCCGGCCGTGTGCCCGGCTCCCCCTGCCTTGGCTGTGCCCTGAAGCCAAGGCTATCCTGGGGACTCGCTGTTTGAGAGTCACAGCTAACCGTCAGGATAACGTTTGTGAACCTCTCTCCTTATGAAAGCAACCAGGATGAGGAGCAGCAGGCCCAGAAAGTCGCACAGGCAGCGGCCCGGGAGGTCGGGGCCGGGAAGCCTTGGAGGGGAGCGACCCATTTTCAGAGAGCGCAGCCAGGCACGGCCCGCACGAGCCACAGCTAAGGGCGAGAAAGAAACGGGGACATTCAGATCCACGCCACGGGAAAGCGACAGTGTGCGGAGTTTGAAAGTGGCCGTCGCCGCCGCCCCCGGGGACCCGCTCGGCGGCTTCCTGTGACCCCGGGACAGGGCGCGCAGAGGCGGCGCGGGGGACAGACCCGCGGGACCTCCCGGCCGTGCAGCCTGTCGTGCGGCTCCGCCGAGGGTCGCCACGGACCCCGCGGAGAGGCGGCGTCCCCCGCCCAGCGCCCGCCCCCGGAGGCCCGCCTCGCCCGGGACCCGCCGCCCGGGCGCCCCACTCACCTGCGCGGGCTCTCCGGAAGGGCGCGGCGGCGGCGGCTGGCTCCACCCCGCCCGTCCGCGTGGCCTCGGCCGGCCTGTCGCCCGCCCACCCGCGGCGCCTGGCCCAGCCCGGCCGCGGGCGGGTCCCTCGGCCCTAGCGGACCGCCTCGCCGTCCCCATCTGTGTGATGGGGCCGCGGACAGCCACCTCGGGGCGTAGAGGACAAAGCCAGCATCGTCCCGGCGCACCTAGCCCGGGCCCCATCCCCGCACGGGCAGCCCAGTGCCTGGAGCGGTCGCCCCTGGGCACCCTAGGCCTGGCCTGTCACCTCTGCCTGTACCAGGGATTCTCTAGGGGCACTCGACCACTGGGCCACATCCCCCCTCACTGAGTTGCTCGCCATTGCTGGCTGGCTTTGAACTCGCCAAAGCGTGCCACAGCCCCCTGCCTGTTTCTCTAGGCACCCCCTCCTCGCTGGTAAAGCGTGCACAGCCTGCAGGACCATGAGGTCGCAGGCCCTAATGCCCATCGCAGGGCCCAGGGGAGACCGCCAGCCTCACAGGGCAGAGGTGTGCTCCAGTTTGCCTGGGTCACCCTCACCCCGGGGCCTGACCTGGCGTCCACAGGTACTGTCCTATCCCCGCAACCCAGGGCCATCCTGACCCTCCAGCTGCCTCCACCCAATGCCACCTGGCAGTGCCCGCGGGCTGCACCAGCCACAGCGGCCCAGAGGCCAGGAGAGCCCCAGCCACATCTTCCCAGACACAGCAGCGGGAGCCTCCTCGAGGCCCAGCCATGGGCGCAGCATGACTTCCCAGGGACCTGGCATCTTCCTCTTTGTGGCCCCCTTTTCCACTAAACACACACACACACACACACACACACACACACACACACATTTTTGACTGTTAGCATAAAGACAAGTATAACCCGGCTACACTCCACTCCTCTTTCTTCCATTTTTTTTTTTTTTTAGGGACATTTGTGTACCCCAGGAAGGACTGTGGCCCTCAGCCCAGTGCCCTCTGTTCCTACTGGAGACGCTGCCAGCCCCGTTCTCTCCCTGTAAGGAACTGCAGCTTGGCCGGATGACAGCCGCCTCCCCTAGAGGCCCAGGGGAGGAGGCAGGGCAGCCTCCCCTGACTCTGTGCTGGGCTCTGTGCAGTGGGGCACCCTGAGAGGCAGGGATTGCTGTCCCCAGGCAGCTGCTATACCCCAGGGCCAACGGGAGGGGCTGAGGCCCGCCCTGGCACCACTCACACCCTTCACAGATGAGGCTGCTGCAGGTGGGAGGAGCCAGCTGCTGGCCCTGGATCTAGATGCAGGTGCAGGTGCCCTTTGCCGAGCTGCAGCCGCCCATGACTTCCGCCTCTTGCCCTCGGTCCTGCAGACCCCACCTGAGCCTGTAGCAGGGACAGCCCTGGCTGTCCCCAGCTCCCCTCTTTCCCTCCCGCAGCGTGTGACCTGAGCACACCCCTCCTGCAGTGGGATCCAGTCAACACCTGGCACTTGAGACCCCGCTCACCCTCCCCACGCCTGAGCCTCTGCACACACCCCTGCCCCTCCCTGGAGCCCCTGTCGCACCCCCAGGACATCTCCACGTGCCCAAGCCCGAAGGCTGCTCCAGCGTGCCCCAGGAAGCCCCTCCAGAACATTCTAAGGAGATGGCGACCTCCTCCCTTCTAACTACTGAGCACTGAGCACAAGAGCCTGTCTTCGGCACTAGGTCTGCGCCCATCTTGAGAGATGTGAGCGCTCCTGGGTGCCTGGCTCTGGGCTGAACTGAAGCTGTCACGGGATCACACCCAGCCCCTGGCTCAGTAAGTCGGGGAAGGAGCTACGGAAGACTCCCTCAGAATCCCCAGAGGACTGAGCATTGCTCACATGCTCGGAGAGGTGGAGACACAGGCCCAGTGCCACATCGCCTGCAGTCAGGATTCATACCCAGGAAGCCCAGCCTACTCTTAGCTACGGTGTCATTGGGTTTTTGGGTTCTAAGTGCAAATTGAACACAGTGTTTCCTTGTATTTATGTATGTGGCTGCTTTATCACGTGAGTAATCCATGTTTGTTATAAAATAATTAGAAAATACAAACAAGAAAAAATAAAAACCACTTCCCACCCACTTCCCAGCACCTGGACGGAAGCCCTGTCAACACCTGGTGAGCCTCTGTAAGCATAGGTGCAGCTTCTGTCAGGAGGACGCTCCCCTGGAAACAGTTTTGTAACTTCTCTTCTTCCCCTTACAATAAATCAGAAACCTCTTTTTTTTTTTTTTTTTTTTTTAACATTAGCAAGCATTTGTCTACATTGTTTTGTTGTTGTTGTTGTGTTTTTTGTGATGGGGATTAAACTCAGGGGCACTAGACACTGGGCCACATCCCCAGCCCTTTGTTCTTTTCTTTTCTTTCTTTCTTTCATTTTTTTTTTTTTTTTTTTTTTTTTTTTTTTTTTGTATTTTATTTAGAGACAGGGTCTCACTGAGTTGCTAAAGTGCCTTGCCATTGCTGAGGCTGGCTTTGAATTTGTAATCCTCCTGTCTCAGCCTCCCAAGTGCTGGGATTACAGGCATGAGCCACCGCACCCGGCCTTACATTGTTTTGTTTTTACTGTGAATTTTCTCAACAGAAATGTATATAAAATGTAATACTAAGAATGTCAGGCGGGCCGGGCGCGGTGGCGCACGCCTGTAATCCCAGCACTTTGGGAGGCTGAGGCAGGAGGATCGCAAGTTCAAAGCCAGCCTCAGCAATGGCGAGGCACTTAGCAACTCAGTAACTCAGTGAGACCCTGTCTCTAAATAAAATACAAAAAAGGGCTGGGGATGTGACCCAGTGGTCGAGTGCCCCTGAGTTCAATCCCTGGTACCACAAAAAAAAAAAAAACAAGAATGTCAGGCGGGGCTGGGGCTGGGGCTGTTGCTCAGTAGTAGGGCACTTGCCTCACAAGTGTGAGGCCCTGGGTTCGATCCTCAGCACCACATAAAAATAAATAAATAAAAATACAGATATTGCATTCATCTACAACTAAAAAAATTTTTAAAAAAAAGAATGTCAGGCTGCTGGGCACAGTGGCGCACACCTATAATCCCAGCACTTGGGAGGCTAAGGCAGAAGGATCGCGAGTTCAAAGCCAGCCTCAGCAATGGTGAGACACTTAGCAACTCAGTGAGACCCTGTCTCTAATCAAATACAAAAAAAGGGCTGGGGATGTGGCCCAGTGGTTGAGTGCCCTGAGTTCAATCCCCGGTACCAAAATAAATAAATAAAATAAAATGAAAACGTCTGGGGATGGAGCTTGGTGATAGAATGCTTGTCTAACACGCATGAGGACCCAGACTCCATCTCAGTTCTGGGCAGGGAGGAGGGAGAGAGAAAGAGAGAGACAGGTGGGACCAGATGGGATGTTTAGGAGGTGAGTAGGTCTTCTACCTTCATGGTCTAATCATTTATGAAGTAATGCATTGCGGGGTAGCAGGGTCACCCTAAGGGTGGGTCTGTTGGAAAAGCCAGTTTGACTCTGTCTCTTCCAGGTTCCCCTCTTGCCACATGAAGCCCTGAACCACCTGGGACTATGCAGAGTCCCCACCAGCAAGAAGACCCTCACCAGATGAGGCCCCTTGACCTCAGGCCTTCCAGCCCATAGACTTGCAAGCTAAATAAACCTTTTTTTTTTTTTTTTTTTTTTTTTTTTTGTGGTACTGGGGATTGAACTCAGGGGCACTCAACCACTGGGCCACATCCCCAGCCCTTTTTTTTTTTTTTTTTTGTATTTTTTTATTTAGAGACAGGGTCTCACTGAGTTGCTAAGTGCCTCGCCCTTGCTGAGGCTGGCTTTGAACTCGCGATCCTCCTGCCTCAGCCTCCCAAAGTGGTGCGATTACAGGCGTGCGCCACGGTGCCGGGCTAAACCTCTCTTCTTTATAAATCACCCAGTCTGTGGTATCCAGTTGTGGCAACAGAAAACGGACAGACAAGATCATCCTTCTTCTTGGTTCCCCTATGGGTTGAGCCCGTCCTCCAGGAGTTCTAGCTAAAGAGTGCCCGGAAGTGACCACTGTGAACCTCGTGTCCTCCCCGGTTGGGGGAGGTGAGCAGCTAGGACTGTGAAGGTGTGCCATGGCCCTGGGGCCGCCTGGCTGTGAGCAGGCTGGAGCTGTTCTCTTGCTGCACACTGTGTGTGCAACCCACTTGGAAGTTTAGGATTTGGGCCCAGAGTTTGGAAGGTTCACGCGGCTCCTCCCTTATGTGGTCTGACTCTGTCCGCTGTGCCGGCATCCGGTGGGACCTTTCAGTTTGGAAACCCCTCTTCTTTGTTTTTCAGAATTGGATAATTTCCTTCCCTCTATTTTCTCACTTCTCCTTCTAGAGTCCTGTTACTCAGAGTCCCGAACTTCTTGGGCGGCTCTTCTGACTTCCTGTTCTTGCCTGTTTTTCAGGGTTTGCTTTTTTGCTTTATCTTCAACTTTCCCTTCTGGCCTTTTATTGAGTTTCTTTGATTCTGCTCTCTCAGTTTATTTTATTTGTGGTACTGGGGAATGATTGTGGTACTGGGCACTCTATCTCTGAGCTACACACTCAGCCCTCTTTATTTATTTATTTATTTAGATATTTATTTTTTAGTTGTAGTTGGACACAATGCCATTATTTTATTTATTTTTATGTGGTGCTGAGGGTGGAACCCAGGGCTATGCACGTGCTAGGCGAGAGTTCTACCGCTAAACCACAATCCCAGCACCCTCTTTATTTTCTTTTGAGACAAAAATGTGGCTGAGGGGGCTGGGGTTGTGGCTCAGCAGTAGAGCGCCCGCCTAGCACGTGCGCAGCCTGGGTTCGATCCTCAGCACCACGTATAAACAAATGCATTGTGTACAACTAAAAGCAAATAAATAAATTTTTTTAAAAATGTGGCTGAGGCTGTCTTAGAACTTGTGATCGTCCTGTCTCAACTTCTCAAGTTGAGGGATTACAGGTGTGTGCCCTCACGCTGGGCCTGCTCTCTTATTTTTAACACACAAGAGATTATTATTTTTTTTAAATATTTATTTATTTGCTTTAGTTGTACACAGTGCGTTTATTTGTACGTGGTGCTGAGGATCGAACCCGGGCCGTGCACATGCTAGGCGAGCACTCTACTGCTGAGCCACAACCCCAGCCCAAGAGATTATTTTGTGTTGAAAGTTCTTTTTTTAAAATGTGATTTCCTGGGGCTAGGGTTGTGGCTCAGTGGTAGAGCACTTGCCTAGCACGTGTGAGGTACTGGGTTCGATCCTCAGCACCACATAAAATAAATAAATAAAATAAAGGTATTGTGTCCATCTACAACTAAAAAAAATTTTTTTAAATAAAATGTGAGGGGCTGGGGTTGTGGCTCAGTGGCAGAGCGCTCGCCTCGCACGTGTGCAGCCCAGGTTCAATCCTCAGCACCACGTAAACAGAAATGCATTGCATTGTGTACAACTAAAGAAATAAATAAATATTTTTTTTAAAAAAAAAAGTGATTTCCTGTTCCTGTTTCACAGATGCAGTGACTCCTCTTACCTCCTAGAGATATCAGAGACAATTTTTTTTTCTTTTTAGTTGTAAATGGATCTTTTATTCTATTGATTTATATGCGGTGTTGAGGATTGGCCTCACACATGCCAGGCAAGTGCTCTACCACCGAACCACAGCTCCAACCCTTACAGACAGTTTTCTTAAAGCAATCCTTCACTCTTCATAGTTTCCAAATTCTACATTGTTGCCTTTTTTTCCCAGATTGAGAGGCTTTCCGATGCTTGGGTATCTTTTGCTGGCCAGGCATGATTCAAAGGAATGAACAAAATAAGCTCGTGGATGATATTTGTTAGTTTAACTTCATTATACGATGAACATCATGGGCCATTTGTCTGGAAATTTCCTGCACTGCCAATATCTAGGACTTTCCTTGGGACTGGTCAGACTCCGCAGTGTCCTCAAGTTCCTGGCCTAGAGAGTAAGGGTCTGCTCCAGGTTTCTGGGTCCTCACTGGGAGAGAGCACTGGAGAAGGGTTCTAGAGTCATCACTCAGTGTTGACTGTTTCAGCAGAGTAGGCTTCACTGCGGTCCCCGGCTTGCCCAGTCCCCTTTGGCTGGACCTTTTCAAGCTAGCCCAGATGTTTGCTAAAGGGGAAAAGAGATCACCCAGTGGCCCCGGAGAGGGAGGAGATCCAAGGACCTAACCTTTTGTGTTTTTTTTTTTTTTCCAAGAATATTCAAGGGCTGGGGTTATGGCTCAGCGGTAGAGCGCTCGCCTAGCACATGCACGGCCCGGGTTCGATCCTCAGCACCACATACAAATAAACGCACTGTGTACAACTAAAGCAAATAAATAAATTTTTTTTAAAAAGAATATTCAAACACTCCCCTTTGCTTTACCTTCTTTGACTCTCAGATCTAGAAGCAGCTGGTGCCACCAGTTCCTACGCGTTTGAGGAACTGTGTTGCATGACTAAAGGTGGGTTTTCAGCTTTCCCCACTGCTGAGAGGGATTTAGCTGTCTGAGGTCACCAAGTCAGCTAATACCAGTTTATCTGCTTTTCAACTTTCAGAAATCTTGTTAATGGGGTCCCTTTTCCTGTTCTCCCTGTCCTGGTGGGGTTTGCCTTTAAACAATCCTTTCATGGGATTTATGGGCTTCTGGAGGTACTGTGTGCTCATGCAGGTCTCAACCTGAAGATCACTTCCATATGTTTTATGACCACAGCACTGTATATGTTTGCCACATGACATATAATTAACCCCTCTAGTTGGACGTGCAGTTCGCCTCCACTTTTTCATTGTCAAAAGCAAGTCTGGCTGGACATGGTTGCACACGCCAGTAATCCTACTGACTCAAGAGGCTGAGGCAAGAGGATCATGAGTTTGAGGCCAGCCTGGGCAACTTAATGAAACCCTGTAAAAAAAAATAATAAATGTAGCCGGAGCCGGGCGTGGTGGCACACGCCTGTAATCCCAGCACTTGGGAGGCTGAGGCAGGAGGATCATGAGTTCAAAGCCAGCCTCAACAATGGCAAGGCACTTAGCAATTCAGCAAGACCCTGTCTCTAAATAAAATTCAAAAAAAAGGGCTGGGGATGTGGCCCAGTGGTCGAGTGCCCCTGAGTTAAATTCCCGGCACCAAAAAAAAAAAAAAAAAAAAAAAAAAAAAAAAAGTACTAGGCATGTACTCAGCTATAAAGCACCTCTGTGTTCAATGCCCAGTACCTTAAAAAATAAATAAATAAACAAGGCTTCCGGGGACGTCCTGAGTGTTAGGTCCTTGCTTATTTGATTCTTCAGACAAACTCAGTGAAGTGGATTTGCTGATGTGGGTTGATGTGGACTGAGTAATGTGTGTCCAAACAATGACGCCAGATATAAAGCTAGGTAGTGAGTGTAGTCAGGCAAATCGGGTCTAACATCGAGTTTCATAAAGAACATGGAGTCCATAAGGAAAATGGAGTCAGCCTGAGTCCTGGAAAAACACAGAGCAACTCTAAGGGAGAAAAGATGGTTAATGTTCCCAAGTTTAGCGCCCATCTTATGGAATGATAATGAAACAGCTCCCAGCAAACAGAGATGTTAATCAACCAGCCCTAAACCCTTCCCATAAATCTCACACCCACCATGGGCCCTCCGGTGTCACAGGTGTCACATCTTTTTGACATTCCTGTCCCAGGCAGGACAGAAATAGAGATCATGAAAGGAACAAAGAAATATTTCAGATATAAAAGGGAGAAAGCTTCTCCTCCCTTTGGATTCCTGGTTTCCGGGTCCCCTTCTCCCTCTGGGGGAAGTCTTTTGCTATCCTTTCAATAAAGCTGTCCACTCTCCACTATACGCTTGCCTCGGAGTGCTTCTTCGGCGTTATTCTTCAGCGTTCGGGGAGCAAGAACTCGTCACGGTAAAAAGCGGTTTCAACATCATCTGTTCAACCCCAATCCTAGGGCTAGGGTAGTTAGAGGTAAGGGTGGAGGCCTCATGAAAGGAATCAAAGGGACCAATACGCTTATTTAAGAAGAGACATGGAGCCGGGCGCGGTGGCGCACGCCTGTAATCCCAGCACTTGGGAGGCTGAGGCAGGAGGATCAGAAGTTCAAAGCCAGCCTCAGCAATGGCAAAGCACTTAGTGAGACCCTGTCTCTAATAAAATACAAAAAAAAAAAAGGTGGGGGTGCTGGGGATGTGGCCCAGTGGTCAAGAGCCCCTGAGTTCAACCCCTGGTACAAAAAAAAAAGGAACAGACATGGGAGTACTCGATTTCTGCTCTCCATAATGTGATGAAGATGTGAGAAGACGGCCATCTACACACCAGGAGGCAGCTCTCGCCAGACGTGGGATCAGCAAGGACCTTGATCTTGGACTTCCCAGCCTCCCCAGCCTTCAGAACTGTGAAAAATAAGTTTCTGTTATTTGGGCCCTTCCCCCAGGCTATGCATTCTTCTGTAGCAGCCTCAGTGGACTAAAGTAAGCTGCAACTCTACCTAGAACTTCCCAGCATGAAGGGGTGCCTGTGTGCGCATATGCGCTGACTGGCATCCTCGGTTCCTTAAAGGAGGATGTCAGGAAATTAGTGCAGAGTGGAGGGGAAGTGTGCAGAGAGGGTGAGGTCAGAATTGGATTCTCTCTCTGACCTGGCCTCACAACAGCTCTCACAGCTGGATAACCCCAACTTCCAATCCTCCTGTCAAAACCACCTGTCACTCAACCTTTGAGCCTTTATCTAATCATCTGTAAACTTAATACAATAATTGCACCTAGGCATCGCTGCTTGCGATGCTGAAAAGTATCCACAGCCGGGCGTGGTGGCACACACCTGTAATCCCAGCACTTGGGAGGCTGAGGCAGGAGGATCGCCAGTTCAAAGCCAGCCTCAACAATGGCGAGGCACTTAGCAACTCAGACCCGGTCTCTAAGAAAATACAAAAAAAGGGCTGGGGATGTGGCCCAGTGGTCGAGTGCCCCTGAGTTCAATCCCTGGTTTAAAAAAGAAAGAAAAGAAAGAAAGAAAAGAGAGAGAGAGAGAGAGAGAGAGAGAGAGAGAGAGAGAGAAAGAAAGAAAGAAAGAAAGAAAGAAAGAAAGAAAGAAAGAAAGAAAGAAAGAAAGAAAGAAAGAAAGAGAAAAACATCAAGGACTTTGTTGAATAGCACGACGATTTACCAAGTGCATATTATGTGCTGGGAATCGTGTACGGTTTGCAGGAAACATAAAAGAGCTGTTATCTTGCTTAGCATTGGCAGAAACATGCAAGAAAAAAATGTAGAAGACTTTCAAGTGCTCTTCACATTCTAGGTAGAAAGTAAATATGACATTGCGTTGCATTATTTAGCCCATAATATCTGCTGATGTTCACTGTGCTGTGGTGCTGTGAGCTGCTCTCGCCGTAGAGGTTTAAGGAAGCACACGGGTTAGGGTCCAGTCTTCCAGCACGCAGCCACAGAGTCCCTGAGCCTTGGCGGAACCAGTAACTGCGGAACCTTTTTCTTCCCGCCTCCGGGTGTCCCGGGGAGCACGGCAGGAAATGCACGCAGGACCACGCCGCGCCGCGCAGCCGCAGTGGGACCTCGGTCGCCACGGTAACGTGCGCCGGGCTGGTGTGTCACCATGCCCGCCCGGTTCGCGCGGGCCGCCTGGGCCTGGGGCTGGAGCGGCAGCTGCCGCCGCGGCGTCTCTAACTTCCCGGTGCCCCCGCCGGGCGCGGTGGACGTGGCAGAGCTGCTGCGAGGCGCCACGACAGCGGGGGAGGAGCCCTGGGCCGCGGCGGCGCGGCGGGCTCCCGGCCAGTGCTCGGTGCTGCTCTTCCCGGGCCAGGGCAGCCAGGTGGTGGGCATGGGCCGCGGTCTGCTCGGCTACCCGCGCGTCCGCGAGCTCTACGAGGCCGCGCGGCACGTGCTGGGCTACGACCTGCTGGAGCTGAGCCTGCACGGGCCGCAGGAGGACCTGGACCGCACGGTGCACTGCCAGCCCGCTGTCTTCGTGGCTTCGCTGGCCGCTGTCGAGAAGCTCCATCACCTGCAGCCCGCGGTGAGGCCCGAGGCCCGGGGCAGGCCGGGGAAGGTGGGCTCCGCCCGGGCTCCCGCCTACTGGGCCGGGTGCCTCCGTGTCTGAGCCTGGCGGGTTCTTCCCGAGTTCTGAGTTCTCCTAGGTGCCTTGCGCTGCGGTAGGCGCGGTGCTCAAAACGAGAATCCCTTCCCAAGGGCAGATGATAAACTGTAAGACCACTGTGTAAAATACGTAGCATATTAAAGATAACAGTTACAAAAAGAAATATAGAGCAGGGAAAGGAGTTGTGAGCCGTAGTTGATCCCTAATTGTTGAATTAATTATTGAATGATTCGTATCATTGTACTGGTGGTGGAATCCAGGACCTCACGAATGGTAGGCATATTGAATGATTTTAAAAGGATTAAACTTCATCTTTATTTATTTATATTTGGAACCGGGGATCGAACTCAGGGGCACTCAACCACTGGGCCACGTCCCCAGCCCTTTTTTGTATTTTATTTAAAGACAGGGTCTCACTGAGTTGCTAAGTGCTTCGCCATTGCTGAGGCTGGCTTTGAACTGGCTATCCTCCTGCCTCAGCCTCCCAAGTGCTGGGATTACAGGTGTGCGCCATCGTGCCCTGCTAAACTTCATCTTTAAATGAAGGATCATTGAGACAATGGCACTTTGAGGTGGCTTCACTTGAAAGTGGTAAATCCATGGCTATTAATATTGAATAGTATCAAGACAGTAAATGTTAAGCTAATAGTTGAGAGTCTTTATTTCAGTTTTACAGCTACCTTGTGAATACTGTTATGTTATAGATGAAGAAAGGAGACTCGGGATATAAAAGGATTAGTTAATGGCTGGGGTTGTGGCTCAGCAGTAGAGTGCTCGCCTAGCACGTGTGCTGCCCAGGTTCGATCCTCAGCACCATGTAAGAATAGAGGCATTGTGTACAACTAAAGCAAATAAATAAATATTAAAAAAAAAAAAACAAGGATTAGTTAAGTGGGCCTCTTGAGTCTTCATAATAACATTTACTCAGTGCTTACTGAGGGCCAGCTCTGTGCTGAGCTCGTTATACACAATATCTTCGCAAAATTCCCTTGGCAGCAATATGAGGTAGGTCCTTCTTGCCCTCATTTCACAGAGGGGGCTCGAGAGAGAGAGGGGAACTCTCCCAAGCTAAGAAATCCAGTCTCTGTGACTCCAAATTCATGCTTTTAACTTCTGAACTTAACTTTTACATACCATGTGACCTGGGAGGCTACTTTAGGCTGGGACAAGAGAATCCAGAGCCTTGGGTTGGGCTGTATGTTACTAGGATTGACTAGGGTTTAGCCTGCCTTACCAGGGATTTCTTTATCAGTAAAGGGCTGGACGCAGTGAAGGTAAAGGCTACCTCTTGACCATCTTCTAAGCAGAGCACCAGGCCAGTGGAACCTGGCTTATGATAATGCTAAATACTCTCTCATCCCTCAGGTGCAGAGCCCTGGAACTGAGTTCTTCCAGAGAATTTGGCCTCATTTTCTGCATCTGTCACTGCAGGTTATTGAAAACTGTATTGCTGCAGCTGGATTCAGTGTGGGAGAATTTGCAGCCCTAGTGTTTGCTGGAGCCATGGAATTTTCTGAAGGTACGCAGACAGGGGCTTAGCTTTGCTTGGGGGTGGGGTTGGGGCGCGAGCGTGATCTTGCTGGACTCACTAGGAATAAGGGCCACTGTCAGAAATTATACTAGACCTACTCAGGAGAGATAGGGAAGGGAACCCAGGGATGGGATGACATTGGATCTCAAGGACCAGATTTCACCATGATTTCCTTTGAAGCCTGAAGGACTCAGTAGGGATTTCCTTTCTGTTTTGTAATCTCATGAAATCTGCATGCTCTGCTGTCTTCCCCACGACCCTGTGCCTCTGTAGGCCATTCATGCATGCCCATGCCTGTCACCTGTGGTAGATGCTCAGTAGATCTTCTTTAAATAAATGGAATAAATGAATATTGGATCCTCGCCGGACATGGTGGCCATGCCTGTGATCTCAGCGACTCGGAAGACTGAGGCAGGAGGATCACTTGAGCCCAAGATTTGGGAGCAGGCCCAGGCAACACAGTAAGACCCCATGATAGAGCGATTTTTGCTTATGGCCAAATAAGGAAAAGACTTAGACAGTTCTTCAGAGAAGACACACAAATGACCAAAAAAAAAAAAAAAAAAGAAAAGAAAAGATATTCAACATCACTAAATATCAGGGAAATGCAGATCAGTGCCACAAAGAAATAGTACTTCATACCAGTATGGTGGTGCACACCTATAATCCCAGTGATTTAGGAGGCTAGATAGGAGAATGGCAAGTTCAAGGCCAGCCTCAACAAATTAGTGAGACCCTGTCTCAAAATAAATAATAAAAATAGCAGGGCTGGGGCTGGGGTTGTGGCTCAGTGGTAGAGTGCTCGCTTAGCATGTGCACGGCCCAGGTTCGATCCTCAGCACCACGTACAAATAAACGCATTGTGTGCAACTAAAGCAAATAAATATCTTAAAAAAAAAAATAGCAGGGCTGAACTCGGGCACAGTGGCACACACCTGTAATCCCAGCACTTGGGAAGCTGAGGCAAGAGGATCGTGAGTTCAAAGCCAATCTCAGCAATGGCAAGGCACTTAGCAACTCAGTGAGAACCAGTCACTAATAAAATACAAAAAAGGGCTGGGGATGTGGCCTGGTAGTCTAGTGCCCCTGTGTTCAATCCCTGGTACCAGAAAATAAAATAAAAGGGCTGGAGATGTAGTTCCATGGTAGAGCACTTGCCTAGCATTTGTGAAGACATGGATTCTATCCCCAGCACCACAAGAAAAGAAAGAGTGTTTTATGCCCACTAGGACAGCTTTAGTTTAAAAAAAAGAAGAAGAAAAGCAAATTGACGCTGGACGGTGTAATCCCAGCACTTGGGAGGCTGAGGCAGTTTGATCGCGAGTTCAAAGCCAGCCTCAGCAATGGCAAGGCACTTAGCAACTCAGTGAGACCCTGTCTCTGATAAAATACAAAAAAGGGCTGGGGATGTGGCCCAGTGCTCCAGTGCCCCTGAGTTCAATCCCCAGTACCACAAAAAAAAAAGTATTGACAACAATGTAGAAAAATAAGAACCTTCATACATAGCTGGTGGAAATATAAAATAGTACAACTACTGTGGAAAACAGTTTGGCCAAACATGTGACCCAGCAGATACACACCTAAGAAATTAGAACATGTCCACACAGAAAAACTTGTACACAGATTTTTATAGCAGCGTTATTCTTTTTTTTTTTTTTTTTTTTTTAATTTATTTATTTGTTCTTTAGTTGTAACACAATGTCTTTGTTTTTACGTGGTGCTGAGGATCAAACCCGGGCTGCACACATGCTAGGCGAGCGCTCTACCGCTGAGCTACAACGCTAGCCCAGCGTTATTCATAATAGCCAAAAGGTAGGTTCATCAGATGAATGTAGATAAACATATTGATACGCCAGATGAGAGAATATTTTTTAGTCATAAAAAGAAATAAAGAGCTGTGTGTGGTGGCACATGCCTGTAATCCCAGAAGCTTAGGATGCTGAGGCAGGAGGATCCCAAGTTCAAGGCCAGCCTCAGCAACTTAGCGAGACCCTGTCTCAAAAAATAAAAAGGACTGGGGAATGTGGCTCAGTGGTTAAGTGCCCTGGGTTCAATCCCTAGTGCTCTGCAAAAAAAAAAAATTTTTTTTAAATAAAAGAATAGTGCTGGGGTTGTGGCTTAGGGGTAGAGCGTTTGCCTAGCACATGCACAGGCTGGGTTCGATCCTCAGCACCACGTATGAATAAATGCATTGTGTTACAACTAAAGCAAATAAATAAATATTTTTTAAAAAGAAAAAAGAAAAAACGAATAGAGTACTGATATTTTGCTGCAGCATGGCTAACCTTAGAAACATCCTAGGTGAAAGACTCAGGCTTATGGTATAGTGCTTTTTTTTTTTTTTTTTTTTTTTTTTTTTTTTTTTTTGGTACCAGGGTTTGAACTCAGGGGCGCTTGACCACTGGGCCACATCCTGAGCCCTTTTCTGTATTTTATTAGAGACAGGGTCTCACTGAGTTGCTAAGTGCCTCGCCATTGCTGAGGCTGGCTTTGAACTGGCTATCTTCCTGCCTCAGCCTCCCAAGTGCTGGGGTTACAGGTGTGCGCCACCTCGCCTGGCTGGTATGGTGCCTTTTATGAGAAACATCCAGGGGCTAGGGAAGTGGCTCAGTGGAGGAGCACTTGCCTGGGAAGTACAAGGCCCTGGGTTCCATCCCCAGCGCTGCAAAACACAATACTAGGAAAAAGAAAAAAAAAGAATTGTCCAGACTGCTTGAATCCAGTCCATAGAGACAGCAGATTACAGGTGCCCAAGGGTGGAGAGAGGAAGAAGGGGGAGTGGGGTATGCTGGGGTCCTCCACCCCTGTGCTGGAGCGTATACCCAGGGTACTCTACCCTAGCCCTTTTTGTCCTTTATTTTGAGACAGGGCCTTGCTAAATTCCCCGGGCTGGGCTTGGACTTGGGATCCTCCTGCCTTAGCTGGACCATTCGCTGGTGCTGGCAGGGCTGGCTCGCCTCCTCCATTTACAAGAAGTGTTATAGCACTATTCAGGAAAAGGGGAAAGTTTCATGTTTCCATATTCTAACAATTAACCTGTATAGTTAATTTTACGTATATACAATTTGCAGAATTACAATATACTTACGATTTTGTGTTGAGTGTCTTCACTTGACATTTGGCTTGGCTGTTGCTTTCAGGCTGGCAAGGAGGGTTTCCATGGCTCCCTGCACCTCCCTGAGTGTTCTGTCCACTTCCTGCTAGGGCTCCTTGTGGCTCCTGGGGATTGACGCTAGGGACATGCTCCCACTGACTATACCCCATTTTCTTTTCCTTTTTTTTTTTTTTTTTTTTTTTTAATTTATTTTTTAGTTATAGTTGGACACGATACCTTTATTTTATTTATTTTTATGTGGTGGTGAGGATTGAACCCAGGGCGCGCATGTGCTTGGCAAGGACTCTACTGCTGAGCCACAACCCTAGCCCTGTATAGCCCCATTTGCAATTTTTTTTTTTTTTTTTTTTTTACATATATTGTTTAGTTGTAGATGGACATGATATCTTTATTTTTTCTGGTGCTGATGATCATACCCAGTGCCTCACACATGCGAGGCAAGCGCTCTACCACTGAGCCACAACCCCAGCCCTGTTTTTTATTTATTTATTTATTTTATGTTTTTTTAGTCATAGGTGGACAAAATACCTTTATTTTATTTATGTGCTGAGGATTGAACCCAGGGCCTCGACACATGCTAGACGAGAACTCTACTGCTGAGCTATAGCCCCGGCCCCTTATTTATCTATTTATTTATTTATTTATTTATTTATTTAGTGGTGCTGGGGATTGAACCCAGAGCCTTGTGCACTGTTTTTTATTTTGAGACAGAGTCTTGCTAAGTTGTTGGGGCTGGCCTAGAACTTGTGATCTTCCTGCCTCAGCCTCCTGGGTGGCTGGGATAATAGGTGTGCACCACCCCGCCCAACTTGACCACAGACTCTTAGTCATGTATGTGCTGCGCAGTTTCTGGGATGAGGGACTAAACCCCATACACGTGTCTTAAGTGCTGAGTAGGTGAGGCGTGTCACAGAGTGTCACCGCCTGCAGCAAGGATACCGCGGGAAAGGATTCGGAGGCAGACTGGAAATGAATAGGCTCTTTATTCTTGCTTCTTCTAACTTCTCTCTCCGGCTCCAACAACCTCTCCAACTCCAACCACCCCCTCTAGCCAACCTCACCCAGTTAAATACTTTTTGCCTTAACAAGTATACATGTGTCAACAGCTCAAACTTACAGGTGCGTCACATAGTGTTCACGGGCATAGAAAGATTCTTAGATAAATGCATGAATATCAGGTGAAAATACTGAAACACCTCTTATGACTCTCAGCCAGCCGCCATCTTAGCTATCTCCTTATTAGGGCTCTTACAACAGAGAAAGCCTGTGGGACTGACCCTGGGGCCTCCGTTGGCCACCAAGCCTGGGGGATCCTTCATCTTTTCCAGGCATGGTCTGCCCTTCCCTGCCTAGGGAGTACACCCAGGCCTGGCAGTGGTGTCTGTCGCTCTAGCCATTCTCACAGCACATTCACTGGCGTTGCCCGTGGGGCACAGCCCTCTCCTCTCGGCCCTGTCCTCTCAACATTTTATTCATGTTTTATTGACATTCATGTGCTTTGTTTAAGCTCATACAGCAGCCCATGTATCCTTTGGTTCTTGATTGGTTTTTCCTTTTCAATATGATTTCTCTTAAACAATTAATAATAATTTCCAGTCTTCACAGCAGCCCAGGCAGATGGGGTGTTATGATCCTCATCTTCCTAGCCGGAAATTTGGACCAGGCAGGGGTTCTGGCTTCCCCTGGGGCAGCGCAGCTCCAGGTCTGCGCTCTCTGCTCACTGGGCTGCTCAGCGTGATTAGGGACCACACCATTCCTTGTTGGGGGGCCTGTCCTGCGCCTGGTAGGATGGTCTTTCCAGCAGCTTCCCTGGCCTGTGCCTGTCATATAACAAGCAGAAGGTGTCTCCAGACCCTTCCTGAGGCAGAGCCATCCCTGGTTGGGAGGCCCCTCAGGTAGGGAGGACACCTTGCTTTAAATGGTGGCAGGGGCCCCTCTGTGCAGACACAAGCAGGTAGCACTGCGGCCCTGCGGGCTGTAATAAACATCAGTGTCAGCGTCTCTGGCACAGAGTGTAAGCTTGCGGTCAGGGCCTCCCTCCTTCATCGTGTGTTTTGATTTCTCCAAACACATTTCTCTCTGGGTAGGTTTGTATGCCGTGAAGGTCCGAGCTGAGGCCATGCAGGAAGCTTCAGAAGCTGTTCCCAGTGGGATGTTGTCCGTCCTCGGCCAGCCTCAGTCCAAGTTCAACTTTGCCTGTCTGGAAGCCCAGAAGCACTGCAAGTCATTGGGCATAGAGAGTCCCGTGTGTGAGGTGGCCAGCTATCTCTTTCCTGATTGCAGGGTGATTTCAGGACACCTAGAGGTTGGTGTTGATGGGAACCACCTTCATCGGTCCCAGGCCAGCAGGGCAGGTGGGAGTCGCTGTGTACCTGTGAGGCCCCCGTGCTGTAGTGGGTGCCGGGCCAACCGTGGTCGAGCGAATATTTGGCAGAGTGCTGCAGAGGCGGGGGTCAGGAGGCTAGGATACAGCCCACTGCACCCCAATAGAAGGGGTCCTGAATAAATAGCCTGTTCTGCATGTAAGTTCAAGGGACTGGACCAGGCAATCCCCAGGGCCTCTCTGGACACTCTGGCCTTCTCACAAGCCTCTGACCTCGTTGCTTCCTTTGAGGAAGGAGCTGTCCTCTGGCATTGCTCTGCCCCACCTGTTTTTCCATAGGGGTCTGGTTTTGCCCACAGTGAATTTCCTCCCCTCTGTCTTTCCTTCCATTTGCTGCTTCCCCAGACGTCACTAATCAAGCATCCGCTGTGTAACTAGCACTGGGGACACTGGGACTGATTAGACAGAGTTCCTGCTGCTGAAGCCCTGCGTGGACAGGTGGTTCTAGGCCAGGGGCAGAGGAAGCAGCAGGCTGAGCAGGGACACTGGCACAGGATGTGCACTAAAAGACCAGCAGGAACTTGCCAGGAGGGGGCGCCCTAAGCAGAAGCAGGAACCCCAGGGAAAGGACAACTGGGGACCTAATGTCTCTGGCCTCTGAGTGAGTGCCCAGAACCTACGCGAGGTCCAGGCTTGCAGGGGGCTTACACAGTGCACCTCCCCTCCACCCTGTTCCACAGGGAAGGGAAGCTTTTTTTTTTTTTTTTTTTTAATACTGGAGCTTGAACCCAGGGCATGCTCTCTACTACTGAATTAAATCCCATCTTTTCTTTTTTTTTTTTTTTTTTAAACAGTCTAACGGAATGGCAGAGGGTCTTACTGTGTTGCTGAGGCTGACCTCAAACTGATCCTTCTGCCTGAGCCTTCCAAGCTGGAAGGGCTCCTTATTCCCATTTCACACACAGGAAGCTGAGGCAGAGGGAGAGGCAAGTGCCTGGAGATGACGGGGGCAGATGCTTTTTGGAGACAAGGTCTTGCTAAGCTGCCCAGGCTGGCTTCAATCTTGTAGTCCCCCTCCTCAGCCTCCCCAGCGGCTGGGATTAGAGGCGTGCACTACAGCACCTGGCTGGAGGCAGAATTTGAACCCAAGTCTTTCTCACTGTGGAATCAGCTTCCTCCACTTGACCAGCCCAAAAGGTCCCTTCTGAGGGCTTGCTCAGATGCCCCCTCTAAATCAGTCAGTGCCCACAGGGCCTCTTATGACTGTTCTGACTTGATGGGAAGGTCAGTTAATTGTGGAGCACCCTGGAGTGTCCAGGAGCGGCCCCTGGTCAGGCAGGAATCTCCTCCAGTGTCCCCGCCACGTCCCATCCACCACAGGTAGCACCTCCTGGAAGTCCCAGGTTTGTTCTGCACCCAAGGAAGTGCCACTACAAAGAGCTCGAGGGAAGGGAGGGGCACCCCTGAGCAGGAGGCCCCTCGCCACCAACTGATGTAGAGAAAACTCCTTGAGTCTCTAGGCCAACGCCTTGGCCAGGGGGCGTCCACAGAGTGGCCTGCTGGACCCTGTAACTGAGACTCTGACTCCTGTGGCCCTAACCTGGGGCTTGCGTTGGCTTAGCCATTGAGCAGGTTCAGAACCTGATGGGTGACAACCCATCAGACTGCTGGGACAGCCTCTGTGTAACCTGGTAGACTAAAGACAGGGAGAGCACGTGGGCTTCACTGGTCAGCAAGTGCTTTCCCTGCGGGGGTGGGGGATGTGGACAGAGATGGGTGACAACCCAAAGTGGTCATCCCTCCTACCCTTTGAGGGGAGAGACAGCTGCCCCATTACTATAGTTACTTTCCAGTGGACATGTGTGGATGATGAAAATCCATAAGCCTTACATAGCAATTGTATGCTAAGTAGAGTTCTCATAGCACTGTGGGAGAACTGTTGTCATCCCCATTTTACAAACGAGGACATTGAAGCACAGGTAAAGTAAAAGTGCCTGTGATCACGTCTCTACATGTGACCAATTTCAGTCTTACCTCAAGTGCACTAGGGAGCAACTCTTGCTGCCCATGCACTGGCTCTGAGAGGCTGTGGGGGGGTTGGGGGTCAGGAGCCTTTGTCCTGTACGGAGTCCTTTAGCAGCACCACTGTGGCAGGGCTGGATTGTGTCATGAGGCCAGGGCTTCTTGTGTGTGTGTGTGTGTGTGTGTGTCAGGGATGGAACTCAGGGGCACTCAACCACTGGGCCATATCCCCAGCCTTTTTTTTTTAATATTTTATTAAAGACAGGGTCTCACTGAGTTTCTCAGTGCCTCGCCATTGCTGAGGCTGGCTTTGAACTCGCGATCCTCCTGCCTCAGCCTCCCAAGTGCTGGGATTACAGGCGTGGGCCACCATGCCCGGCTTGAGGCCAGGGCTTCTTAAGAATGGTCACTGTTTAAAGACCTTTCCAAAGCACTTCCTGCTGATAGCCGCAGGGCTTTCTGAACTGAGCTGCCTTTTTCATGAGCAAGGACCTCACCACAGGGGGCTTGGGTTTTCCCTCTTTATTCTGATCTTGAAGATTATGGAGGAACAAGAAGCAGGGTGGTAACACTGAGGAGAGGGGAGGCTTCTAATCAAGGGTGAGCACCCCTGGGAGACGCTCTTGGGCGCACATCTGCGTCTCCTGGGCAGCCTATGGAGTGGGTGAGAGAGGGCGAGAGGGAAGAGGTTCAAAGATATGAAGTGACTGGCCTGAACCACCTCACTGGTCAGCACTGAGAAGGGCACAGAGCCACATTTCCACATTGGCATCTTCTCAGAGGTTCTGTGGTCACTTTCCCACTTGGGGCACGTGAACGGTCAGCTCCGTAAAGCGGATCTCTGGGACACGGCACACACCAGCAGGTTTACCTGGCACTAGAGGTGTGAATTAAGGTTCTCATGCATGGGCTCCCGGGATTCAACCTGTTGGGGAGAAACGCACTGCTTCACCCAGGACAGGAATGTGGTCCAAACTGGACCTTGCCTCTGCCCCCAGGGTCCTTCCCAAGACCTGCCTGGCCTAAGCCGCTTTTCTTCCCTCAGGCTCTGCGGTTTCTCCAGAAGAACGCCTCCAGGTATCGCTTCAGACGCACCAAGATGCTGCCCGTGAGCGGTGCCTTCCACACCCGCCTCATGGAGCCCGCTGCGGAGCCCCTGGCGCAGGTTTTAAAGACGGTGGCTGTCAAGAAGCCTCTGGTGTCCGTCTACTCCAACGTCAGTGGGAGCAGGTACCTGCACCCTAAGCACATCCGGCAGCTGCTGGGGCAGCAGGTGGTGTCCCCCGTGAAGTGGGAGCAGACCATGCACGCCATATACGAGAGGAGGCGGGGCACCGAGTTCCCCAGAACGTGGGAAGTGGGCCCTGGCCGGCAGCTGGGGAGCATCCTCAGGAGCTGTAACCTGCAGGCCTGGAAGGGCTACAGCCACGTGGACGTGCTGCAGGCCAGCGAGGACCCGGACGCAGACCAGGACCCCAGCGAGTCTCCACGGTGATGGCTGAGGGGCGCAGGACCCTGGGCGGAGCTGGCGGGCTAGGCCTGCCCTCCACACTGCCAGCTGCCCCGGGACGGAGAGGGCTGGAGACGGCTGGTGGGCCCTGCGCAGGGCCACAGGAGGAGCACGGACAGGGAGGGTTCTTACCATGCCGCAGCCCAGTCCTCCTCTCCACGACCAAGGCCAGCTGGGCGCCGGGTGCCTGCAGAGGGGGCGCTCGCTGCTCCTTCAGCCAGGCAGGGCTTGTCCTGTGGAGGTCGCGCCCTGCCCTGCGGCTGCTGAGGACACACAGCATGGCCTCAGCTGGGCAGAGCCAGAGGGGACCCTGCACTGCCCTGCGGCCTGCTGGCCACCCAGGGCCAAACTCCTGGCTCCTTTGTCCCTGAATCTAACAGGCGTATGATCCAGGTGGCCTTGGCAGCCACTCTGTCCACCCTCACTCGACTGTATTCCTATAGCCAGGAAGTGCATATTAAGTGCCTGCTGTGTGCAGAGAGCAGGTGGCTTCTGCCCTGGTGGAGGTCCCTGAGCAAGCATGAGTGCTGTGGAGTGCCCAGGCACAGGCATGGCTGGGGGCCCTGATCCTGGGCGAGCCCCAGCCTCTTTTTTCTTTTTGGTACCAGGGATTGAACTCAGGGGCACTCGACCACTGGGCCACATCCCCAGCCCTTTTTTGTATTTTATTAGAGACAGGGTCTCACTGAGTTTCTAAGTGCCTCGCCATTGCTGAGGCTGGCTTTGAACTCGCGATCCTCCTGCCTCAGCCTCCCAAGTGCTGGGATGACAGGCGTGCGTCACTGCACCTGGCTGAGCCCCAGCCTCTTTATGAAGAGCACCTTGTGCCTTCCGTGGTCACTGTCTGTGGCCCCAGGAGCCAAGCAAGAGTCTCTGGGGTTCAGCTCCTCAAGCTAGCATCACACACCAGCCACTCGGGAGTCTGTAGCTGTTGTTTCCATCTTTCAGTGACAGTGGGACATCTCAGTGGGAATGACATCTTTGAATTGTCTTAAAACATGACTATTAGCCGGGCGCGGTGGCGCACGCCTGTAATCCCAGCACTTTGGGAGGCTGAGTCAGGAGGATCGCGAGTTCAAAGCCAGCCTCAGCAATGGCGAGGCACTTAGCAACTCAGTGAGACCCTGTCTCTAAACAAAATACAAAAAAGGGCTGGGGATGTGGCCCAGTGGTCTAGTGCCGCTGAGTTCAATCCCCAGTACCAAAAAAAAAAAAAAAAAAAAAAAAACATGACTATTATGGGCTGGGGTTGTGGCGCAGTGGTAGAGCACTCGCCTAGCACATGTGCTGCCCAGTTCCATCCTCAGCACATAAGAATAAAAGCATTGTGTACAACTAAAACAAATAAATAAATATTAAAAAAAAAAATTCTGTTATGGGCCTGGAGCTATGGCTTAGTGATAGAGCGCTTGTCTCACATGTGTGAGGCCCTGGGTTTGAGCCTTAGGACCACATAAATAAAATAAAGGTATTGTGTCCAACTACAACTAAAGAAAGATATTTAAAAAAAAAAATGACATGACTGTTACATTGGCTCATGTCACACCCTGGATGGGGGCTTCTCATTTTGAACTGTAAGTCTCTCCACAGGCCCTGTTGACCTCTGGGCAGAAACCGTCCTTGTATGGGACAGTCCCCCTCTGTCCTGGCCACAGACCACTCCATGCCTAAGCAGTGCTTCCAGGCATTGTGGCCCCCAAACAACCCCAAGGTTTCCCTGCAGCCCTGGCTGAGGACACTGGAAGATCCCCATGCAACTCAGTTGTCACCATGGCCTCCTGAGTGTCATCCAGGGCACACAGTCCTTTGGAAAGGACGTTTTATTTCCTCCCTTTTCTTTTTTTTTGTACAGGAGATTGAACTCAGGGGCACTCGACCACTGGGCCACATCCCCAGCCCTTTTTTGTACTTTTATTAGAGACAGGCTCTCACTGAGTTGCTAAGTGCCTCGCCATTGCAGAGGCTGGCTTGAACTCATGATCCTCCTGCCTCAGCCTCCCAAGTGCTGGCATTACAAGTGTGTGCCCCCGTGCCCGGCTAGGGCCCTTTTTTTTTTTTTTTTTTTTTTTTTTTTTGGCTTACTTGTTCTCTGGTAGAGAGCACAATTTGAGCCTTTTGTCTGTTTCTCTTCACCCTTCTGTACATATAGTTTTTGAGATTCCCTCAATAATTAGTCTAGATTTTATCCTTCCAATTTTCCAGTTTCTGGAATTTTCTAGCAATGTTAAGCCAGCCATTAGTCACAAGTGTAGCTTTAACATTTTTGCCCTAAGGGGTCAATATCTACTCCAGAATATCTTCTCCTCTGCTCCTAAAATCTATCCACAACTTCTGCTGGCCCTTCATCTTTTCCTTGTTGTACATCAAAAGCCTTGGCTTAAAAGCTGGGTGCGGTGGCGCACCCCTGTAATCCCAGCACTTGGGAGGCTGAGGCAGGAGGATCGAGAGTTCAAAGCCAGCCTCAGCAATGGTGAGGCACTTAGCAACTCAGTGAGACCCTGTCTCTAATAAAATACAAAAAAGGGCTGGGGATGTGGGCCAGTGGTCAAGTGCCCTGAGTTCAATCCCTGGTACAAAAAAAAAAAAAAAAAAAAAAAAAAAAGCCTTGGCTTTTTCCCTTTACAATTAAATCTCCATGATCTCGTAGGGGCCCCTAAGTATTTTCATAATTGTTATCCCAGCAGGGGCCTAGACTTGGAATTTTACATGGGCAGGCAGAACTTCGGACTGGCCAGATGTTCATGTTCCCAAGCTGCCATTGCTGCTCTCCAGATTACTTCCTGTTCATCCCCAGAAAGCAAAATACTCACGATGGACAGGTGTAAAGCTGGGGGCTGTGGAACTGGTCTATGTGGTCTGTAGTCAGGTGCGGGTCTTCTAACAGAGCCTTTAGTTCCTGTTGTAGATTTCTCACCTCTGACAGTGTAAGGCAGCATTTACAAATCAAATTTCTCCGCCACCGAGGGGAACTTCCCCAAAGAGGCTCACAGTGGACAGTAGCAGGGAAAGATGAGACGCTCAGTCCACATGAGGGGAGGGGGCTCTGAGTGTCCTTTTGTCATTGTTTTCTACTCCTTCCTTAGCTTTCACAGGGGAGGATACAGAGTGGTGGAGGAGTGGAGGCCCCTGGATGGGCTCAGATTCCTCCAGCTTTCACTGTTGGACAGGGGTGTGGCCTTGAGGAGCCCTAGGGTTGGAGCCAGAATTTCAGCCACCAGGATAGGGTGGTAGGAGACTGGCTGGGGATTCTACTTGCTTGGCTCCCCTCTGGCTTTTAGGAATCTTTTTCTTTTTTTAATATTTATTTATTTACTTTAGTTGCACACAATGCAATGCATTTATGTTTACGTGGTGCTGAGGATCGAACCTGGGCCGCGCACGTGCGAGGCAAGCACTCTGCCCCTGAGCCACAACCCCAGCCCCCTTTTAGAATCTTAAGGGGAAAACCAAGAGAAGGCAGAATCTATATCCTCTTGACTTACAGAACTTTTATCATTTACATATTCCATCAACAATTCACATAGCCAAGGGGCTGGGGATGTGGCTCAGTGGTAGAGCGCTCACCTAGCACGGGCGCGGCCCGGGTTCAATCCTCAGCACCACGTAAATATAAATATTGCATTGTGTACAACTAAATCAAATAAATAAATATTTAAAAAAAAAAAATTCACATAGCCAATCCTCATTTGCCCCAAACTTTGGCCAAAATTCTGAAGGCCTTAGATTCCTAAGTCCAACTAAAAACAGCATTTTGTCATCTTTGGTTTCTTTTCCCCTTTCATTCTAGAACTATCTTTCCAACATTTTAACATAAGGCCCAGAGGACTCTCCAGGGGAATTTCGGTGTCTTTTCCCCTGCCAGTGTTCTTTTCCTCTAGAATAGAATTTATATTCCCATACTGCTTTCCTGGGGCTGGTCTCCTGTCCCTGAGTAGAGTTCCAAACTCCTGGCTGCTGGCTTCTTGCACGCCTCCCCCAGACTTCTAGCCAGATGTCCCCACCACTCAGGGAAGTCCATTTTCTCATCCCTTAGTCTGTGCTGATGTTTCTGGTCCTGACAGTGCTTGCGGGGGCCCTTCCTGGTGTTACTGGTCCACTTTTAATTTGGGATCTGGCCTCAGAGATCCAGGTCTCCTCCCCCACTCTGAGGCCACCACAGGACAGTAGGAATCCCCACTGCACCTAGGCAATGTGTGAAGCCCCACGTTGCACCACAAAATTTGGTAGAAATACCAGGGTGCCATGAGGAATCACACATACTAGGAAGTAGCTGGGCAAGGCAGATCTCCCTTCTGCAGAGGGTGTGCTATGGAACCAAGACTGGCAAGGAGGCACACCTGGGTGGAAAGTCCTGCCCCTTGTTCTGCTAGGGATGCCATCTACAGGATCAACTTAAAATGGGGAGGGCAAGGCAGGGTCTCTAGGTTCCGCACTGTGACTGGAAGCCAGGACAAAGGGCGATGATGGTGGGGTCTGCATTCCTGCCCACACTTGGCCTCAGGTACAGACAGGGGAGCTCAAAGCGGCTGCAGTTTCACCAATCGATTTATGGCTTAAAATGGCTCCACCAAGTTCTAAGTGATTTTGCTACAGACTGGAAAACGCAGGTAACAGGTTTAACTTCCAGAAAAGAAGATTACTCTTACGGTGGAAATGGGCCGAGTCCGGGGGGGGGGGGGGGGGGAGGACAGGTGCCGACGCCATCTTCCCTCTTTCAGTGGACACCGAGCTGCGTCGTCCGGGCCCTGGGCTGCCGGTGCCCCACCGAGCTCAGGACCAGGGCTGCACGCAGCGGAGGTCGGAGCCCCGAGGCCGCGCGAGGGCGGCGCGAGGGTGACACAGGAGCCACCCGTGGCCCGGACGCGCAGGCTGAGGCGCGCGGGCCGCGCTGGCACGACGCGGGGTGGGGACCTGGAGCCCCAGCCGGACCGGGGACTTTGGAGCCGGGGTCTTCGGACGTCCTCCCTCAAGTGACTCCCTGGGGACTTGCCAGTGGGGGACGGGGAGGGACTCAGGTCCGCGTCCCCGACCCGCAGCCGTGCGCCCCGCTCAGGGGCCTGTGCGCTCACCTGCCGGGCTCGGGGCGCGCTGGGCTGGGGCCGCGGCGGGCTCCGGGCTCGGACTCACCTCGCGACGGCGGCGGCGGTGTGCGGCCGGGGGCTGCGCTGTCTGTCGCGCGGGACCTGATAGGAGCCCGCCGCGCCCCGCCTCGCCCCGCCCCGCCCCGCCCCGCCCCGCCCCGCCCCGGGGCCCGGAGCCGCTGCCCCTGCTTCTGCCGCCTCGCGTACGCGCCCTGCCCCTGCCCACCCGCGAGTGCGCTTCGGCCGGTGCCCGGGTGCGCTCCCTGCGCCCAGCACCAGCCGATCGCTGTGCGCCCCGGGAGCATTTGTGGAGGGGTCCGCAGGCCCCACCCGAGTGTCCATCCAAACTTAAAGGAGGGTCCTCTCAAGACTCGCCAGCCTTTTTTTTTTTTTTTTTTTTTTTTTTTTTTTTTTAAACCGGGGATTGAACTCACAGGTACTCCACCACTGAGCATCATCCCCAGCCCTGTTTTGTATTTCATTTAGAGACAGGGTCTCCCTGACTTGCTTAGGGCCTCGCTAAATTGCTGAGGCTGACTGACTTTGGGGTTTTGGAATAGCACCTGACACAACAGGTCTATTCCCCGGGCTGCCAAGGCCATTGTGCACCCATATTTGTTCCTCCACATACATAACAAGAAGAAATCCTTAAGGTTTGTGCTAGTTTCTGCTAGAGCTAAAAGCAAGCTTTTAGTTTGACAGAGATGGGCAGTGGGGTATTTTCTATCTCTTCATAGAACAAACGAAAGATCTTGCGAGAGGCATTCTGATTGTGACCCTCTGGAAGCTTAGCAGAGTTCCAGGGTCAGTGCATCGCCAGTGGTGTGTGCCAATTATGAGGCCCTTGTCCGCTTAGGCTCACTTGTAATGTAATGGTGAAATTAACTGGGTTACAGGCTTTAGTTTGGCAGCTGTGCCCCCTTGGAGGACAGCTATTCTGTCTCCTTTACAGCTTGAGTCCAGGACTCACATCCCCAGTGGGGCCAACAGAAGTCCTCATCTGCATGGCACCCTCAGCAGGAGGACAGGATGCAGGTTGTTCACACATATTTACCCTGGAGCCAGAATTCTTGTTCCCAATGTTAGGGTTTGGATGTGAGGTGTCCCCCAAAAGCTCATGTGTGAGACAACGCAAGAAAGTTTAGAGGAGAAATGATTAGGTCATAGCCTTAAGCTAATTAGTGAATTGGTTCCTGATGGGATTAATTGAGTGGTAACTGGAGGCCAGTGGGGTGTGGCTGGAGGAAATGGTTCAATGGCAGCATGGCTGTGAGGTATATATTTGTATCTGGCAAGTGGAGATCTCTCTCTCTCTCTCTCTGCTTCCTGATCACCATGTAAGTTGTTTCCCTCTGCCACATTCTCCACCATGTTCAACCTCACCTCGAGCCCTGAGGAATAGAGCCCACCTTCTAAGGACCAAGACCTCTGAACCTGTGAACCTTCAAATAAACTTTTCCTCCTCTACCATTGGTCTGGTCCGGTACTTTAGTCACAGCAGGAAAATAGCTAACATACCAACATAGGATTCCATGTGGTACCGTGGACGGCCATGACCCATTCATAGCTTTACAGCCATAAAAGACTTGACACTGGGAATTTCAGATTGGTGATTTGGGTTCCAGTAATTATGATGAACAGACAAGGCTAGACACCCAAGGAATTTTCAGGAAGCAGGTTTAATTAGACCCAGGGACCCAGAAGGGCTCCTGCCAGAAAATCTCTAAACCCTGGGTCTGGAAATTGTTTGAGATTTATGCTCAGTGGGTGGTTACATTACAGTTACTCTTTGTTCCATATTCATAGGTTGGACTTGCCAACAAGGAGAGAAGCTTGTAGGTTAGGATTATAGTAGGGGGCTTTTGGGGCGCTACATCAATTAGAGGTCCCCATTCATGATGGTGCATCTGACCTCTAACCACTACACAGTTGGTGAGTATCATGGATCAAAGCGTGTCTATTAGGGGCTGGGGCTGTGGCTCAGCGGCAGAGCGCTCACCTTGCACGTGCGTGGCCCGGGTTCGATCCTCAGCACCACGTAAACATAAATGCATTGCATTGTGTACAACTAAAGTAAATAAATAAATATTTTTTTTTAAAAAAAGCATGTCTATTAGTCCTCAAGTTTACAAATGGAATACATAGTGTTGTTGTGAGTGCAACTTTTTGAATTTCTCCCAAAATAGGAGAAATTAGTGGAATAGAGCAAAGTTCACAAAGCTCCCAGGTCTGACCTGACCTCCGCGGTTGGATACACAAGTCACACGAGAGGCGGTGTTATGGCTCAAAAAGCACTCTAAGTCGGAATTTAAGGCAAATTTGAGACTCTTTATTATCTGGCCAGAGACTGTTCTTCACATAGGTCCAAGTGACCCTAGGGGAGAACAGCCTGGAAATGTCTGTGGTCAGAGGATTTAAGGAAGAAAACCACATCCTATGGAATCTGCAAGTTGCAAGCAGGTAGGATGCAAGGGCTGAGAAAGCAATTAGCAGAGCAAAAACAGACAACCACATCCTGGGTCCGAATACAGAAAAACAAATTTTTTTTTAACATTTTAAAAACAGTATATATGACAAGCACATAGAGAAGTTATACACTCTGGTTATACCAATCTATATTTGTCTATGGCTATACTGATTTAACCTTATCTATACCTACGTTAACCTATTAGCTTATATTTATCTATAACTATACTGACTTATACTTATCACCTTACCCTGTTCTATAGCTTATTTCCTATATATTACAGTTACATGATTATCCTGCTATTACTTATGCCTACTCCAACTTATGTTCTATGCTTACTTCTAACTTACTACTAGGGCAGTTTAACATCACTTATCTCATAGTACTTAGCCTACTTTATATTATGTTAATTATTCTGCTTATCAAGATCTTATGCCTATACTCTGTAATAATCTATATTGATTAGACTTAAGACCACAACAGCGAAATCTGGCAGGACTGTGGGGGACCAGATTAATAACAGCAAGGAACAGCAACAAGCACACACACTGAGAAAAGGAAGGCGGTATGTAACAGTGAGGAAATATTTGCAGAGAATAAAGCAGTTTTGTTTTCAGCAGGTGGTCAACTCCTCAGGCTTCAGCCGTGCGTTGACTGACCAGCTTCCGGTGTGGCCAGAGCAGGGCTTTGAGATCGTGGTCTCCTTCTTTGCAGCGTCAGGCGCAGGGGTCTCTCTGGATTGAAGACTGTCCTCTATTCCCCTCAATCCTCGGTCACGCAGTGGGTTTGGCTTTGGAGTGCTGGATCCAGAGCCGCTGGGAGAGCACTAGAGGAGGCTGATGGTACAGAGTAGGGCCATCGCCACACTGGTCTTAAGGGCTCCTTTTTCTTTTTTCTGGTACTGGGGAACAAACTCAGGGGGACTCGACCACTGGGTCACATCCCCAGCCCTTCTTTGTATTTGATTAGAGACAGGGTCTCACTGAGTTGCTAAGTGCCTCGCCCTTGCTGAGGCTGGCTTTGAACTCGCGTTCCTCCTGCCTCAGCCTCCCAAGTGCTGGGATTACAGGCGTGCGCCACCACACCTGGCTTTTAAGGGCTCCTTTTTCCAGTCTTTTTTTTTTTTTTTTTTTTTTTTTTGCTTTAGTTGTACACAATGCTTTTTATTCAATGCATTTTATCTGTACGTGGTGCTGAGGATCGAACCCGGGTCGCCCACGCGCTAGGCGAGTGCTCTACCGCTGAGCCACAATCCCAGCCCTTCCAGTCTTATCTATACCTTGTCCCCAGGTTTTGTGGGGTGAACAGTCATGCCCAAGATATGGACTTTCTATCTGTGACCTGCTTATGAGCCTGTGAGATGGTGAGTCCCAATTCTTGTAGCTGCTTATGTAAATCTAAGTCTCCTGATTGTCCAGCGTCTCCCCTTAACCTGACCAGCAGGGTGCGCACCCATACAGGATTTTAAATGGTAAAAATCCTATGCTTGCCCAGGGCGACCATCTCACTTTCAAGAGGGTGACGGGCAGCATGCTGCCCCAGGACAGGACAGGACAGGCTCCTGGTGTAGTTTACCTAGTGTTTGGGGGTTCAGCTCATGCACCCTACTTTCCCTGCGCTCTGTGGGCAACAGGCAGAATGCAGTTGCCACTGAAGTTTTAGGGCCCTTGCCACCTGCTGCACTGCCTCAGCCAGAGGCTGGTGCATGGTCTGACCCCATGGCCGGAGGCGTCCCATGGCTGGGAGTAAAAAGTCCCTCAGGAGAGTCTTCGTCACTTCCCTTGCTTTTTCAGTTTGGGTGGGAAAGGCTTCCACCCGTCCCGAGAAGGTGCAGACAAAAACTAGTATTTATATCCTGGGCTCAAGGTGACGTCAGTGAGGTCCACTTCCATATCGTCAAACAGGAACAGTCCACAGTGCTGTGCACCACCAGCAGACCAGGTCCCTGGTGAGCGCTGGTTGCTCTGTAAGCAGGCCACGCGATGCTGGGCGACAGGAGCAGAGAGCAGCCAGGCCGCGGCACAGCTCTGCCTGGTGGCTCAGTTCCCGCTGCTGGCGGGCCAGTGGGTAAGCTGGCTGTTCTGGGACATCAAGTCAGTGGTCTTGGGTGAGCCACCAACCTGTCTTGGTCCTGGTATCCCTCTCCTTTTCTTATCCATTCTTCTTCCTCAGGAGACTGCCTGGCCACAGCCAGCATCTCTGGGACTAGCAGGCATTTGGGTTTGTCTGACAGCTGCCTCTGGGCAGCCCGGTAGGCAGTGACATCAGCATGGTGGTTCCCTTTGGCCACCCTGTGGTCTCTCTTCTGGTAGCCTTTGAAGTGGACAACTTGAAGGGCAAAACATCACACCGGGGACAGCCGTGCAGCCAAGAGATTTATTCAACAGCCTTCATGGCTGGTAGCAAAACCGGAAAAGAGGTGCTCTGGTTGAAGGTCGAAGAGGTGCTGGGAGAGGGGAGTCAGGGAGAAGGGAGTGTGCAAGCTCTGGTGGGAGAGGGGAGTCAGGGAGAGGGGAGTGTGCAAGCTCTGGACAGAAGGTGGGTGCTGGGTCGCACCAGCTGGGATCTCTGGAGCTATCAGCTAAAGCAGCTGCTGTCTGGCTGGAGGCTGGAGCTGTCAGCTGGGAGTGGCCGTCGGGCTGAAGGTGATGGGTCTGGAGCTGTTGCAGTGGCTTCCTCCTCTCTGCAGGGTCGAGCTAATGTGTCTAAGTGGTTTCCTCCTCTCAGCAGCGACAAGCCGATGTTGTGTGTCTCTGTGTGTCTGTCCTGAGTCTCTCGAACAGGGCCCTATATAGGGATTTCTGGTGGGAGGTGCACCAGAGCAACCCCAATGCCATTGGCTCTTTGCCCCTAGAACAGGGTGACCTTTAAGCCTATTGGCTCTTGCCCAGGGAAAAGAAACATCCTGCCAAGAATGAAACAAGGTTGCTTCTCTCAGGATGTGGAAAACTCTGGGGGTAGGGGTAGCCCATCTATCACAACTGCCACCTCCTTTGGCTCTCACACTACTTCCAGAAGTTTCTAGAGTTTGGCGTGGTTCTTGATCCTTTTCCTTTTTGCAGCGAGCAGTCCTCTTTCCTCGTACGAGGCTGAGTGGACACGGACAGCACGCCAGGCAGACCGTGGGGCAGCATAGATGTAGACTCACTGGTCCTGGCCGAGTTCCAGTGTCCTGATTAATGTCCACAATTCTGCGCTTTGTGCTGACCACCCTCAAGGAGGTGGCTCTGCATCCACCAGCCCAGGGTGGGAAACCACTCTGAAACTAATTCATTGCCATGCAGGAACAGGGGCTGGCTTTCGAAGTGGCTCGTCGGACGTACGACACCCAATGTTTTCAAACAGTCGTGGGCTGGGGGCCCAGCTTCATCCGGCAGGAAGGTAACTGGGTTTAGAGCTCCTACAACTTCCAGTTTTATCCGCGGATTTTCACAGAGCAATCGTTGATAGCGAGTCTTCCGAGCAGGCGGGAGCTCAACGCTGTCCATCAGGGTGGCGACTGTGTGCGGGACCTTGACATTGAGGTCTCGACCCAGTGTTAGCTTGTCAGCCTCCTTCACCAGCAAGGCAGTGGCATCCAGAACTCTGAGGCAGGGTGGCCACTTGGCTGCAACAGAGTCAATGTTTTTACACAGATATGCCACCGGCCTCTGCCGAGGTCCAAATTCTTGGGTCAGGACCCCCAAGGCCATTCCCTTCTTTTCATGAACAAAGAGGTTGAAATCCTTGTTTCTATTGGGAAGCCCGAGGGCTGGGGCCTCAGAGATTTTGTCCTTGATTGTTTGAAAGGCCACCTTCTGGCTTCGTCCCCACTCAAGGGCAGCCTTCTCTTGCCCTTTTACACTCTCCTGCAGGGGTCTGACCAGGTCTGCGAATCCAGGAATCCACTTTCTGCAGAACTCTATCTTTCCTAGGAATTTTTGGACTTCCCGACGAGTGGAGGGGGTGGGGATGGCACAAAGTTCACGTTTCCTTTCAGCGCCCAGCATTAGCTGTCCCTGTGTGATATTAAAGCCAAGGAATCTCACCTGTGTCTGGCAGATCTGGGCCTTTTTCTTTGATACTCGATATCCAGCCTCTGTTAGTAGAGAAAGGAGGGCCTTTGTTCCTTCTAGGCACTGAGCCCGTGTCGAGCTGGCCAGCAGAAGGTCATCGACATATTGTAACAAGACGCACTTTAGTTCCTGTGCAGGGAATGCAGCCAAGTCATCAGCTAGGGCTCTGCTTAAGAGCGTCTGGGTGTTCTTGAACCCCTGAGGGAGCCTCGTCCAAGTGAGCTGTTCCTTAGCTCCTGTGTGTGGGTTTTCCCACAGGAAGGCAAAGAGCGGCTGACTGACAGGCGTGACCCGGAAGCAGAAGGAAGCGTCCTTAAGGTCCAAGCAAGTAAACCACGCGGCAGCCGAGGGGATCTGTCCAAGCAAGTTGAACGGGTTTGGCACTGCTGAGGGTAGCTTAACTGTTACCTTATTCACAGCTCGTAGGTTTTGAACTAGACGGTATTCCTGAGTTCCTGGCTTCTTTTCAGGACGCAATGGAGTACTCCAGGGAGACTGACATTTTACCAAAATTCCATGCTGAAGCAGTCTGTCCAGATGAGTCTGGATTCCCAGCCGGGCCTCTCGGGGGATTGAGTCCTCCGGTACCTTCACAGGCCTAGCTCCTGGCTTTAGATCAATCTCAAAGGGGGCGTGGTGTTTGGCTAGGCCTGGGGGGTTCCCCTCGGCCCACACTAGTGGATATTCAGCCTCTAATTCTGTAGGAATGATGCTCTCTTCGGCAGGGCTCATGGTCAAAGGAGAGGACGGTCCTGCTGATTGTAGCTGGGATGGCCCATCAGCAGAGAAGGAAATCTGGGCCTCCGCTAAGGGAACAGAGCAGTCAGGTAGGTAAGGAAATTCAGGCTTTCCTTCAAGGCCTCCTAACTGGCCCTGTCGGGGGTCACAGAGGGGCCTAGGGGTCTGAGAGCCTGCAGCCCTGGTAGTGATTTCCTTCCCTGAGAAAGGGGCTGCTTGTTGAGTGACCACTGAATGCTCAGTGTCATTATCTACCATAAAGTCCACTGGTTGGCCCCCGGTTCGAATTCGCACCACAGGCTCTCGGGGACCCAACTGGAGAGAGCCGGGTTCCCCCTGGTGGCACCCTGCCCTAGCTGGGCGGATCGGGTGTGTGCTGGGTGGCTTTGGTCCACAGCGCCCAGGTAGGCCTGCAGCTGTGGCTCTCTTCTTGGGGCGGATGGGACACTCATTTTTCCAGTGTCCCCTTTCCTTGCAATATGCACACTGATCGTGACGGAGGGGCACCCTCCTTCCTGGTATGGGACCCCTTGGCTTATGGGGCGGTCCCACTGGGCGTGCAGCCTTTACCAGGGCAGCAGCCAGGAGCTCAGCTTGTTGTGTGATCCTTTTCTCTGCATCTCGGCGAGCCACCCGGTCGCGATTGGCAAAGACCTTGTTGGCTATCTCTAGCAGCTCCAGGGTATTTTTCCCGGCAAACCCTTCTAACTTTTCTAATTGCTTCCGGATGTCTGATTGGGCTTGCCCCACAAAGACTGTGTTCATGAATCTCTGGTTCTCAGGGGAGTCAGGGTCAAAGTCAGGTGGAAAGGCCTCACATAGCCTCTCATAAAAGTGGGCCGGACTCTCATCTGGTCCTTGCAGCACCCCAGTGATCTTGGCCAGATCAGGGGGTTTCTTAGCCGCAGCTTTTACCCCTTGCAGGAGTGCCTGCCGATACCTCTCCAGCTGGCTCCTTCCCACCTCCGTGCCCGGGTCCCAGAAAGGATCCTTCTCCGGGAAAGCACCCCGTGCCCAGTTTTCCACATCCAGCTGACCCTCTGGGGCAACAGTTTGGAGCCACTTCTGAGCCTCGGTTGTGATTCGTGCCCGCTCCTCCGCGTTGACCAGGGTGAGGAGGAGCTGCTGGCAGTGCCCCCAGGTGGGAAGGGAGGTGTGGAGAATAGACTCCAAGAGGTCGATCAGCGCCTGGGGCTTTTCAGAGTATGGGGGGGTCTGAAGCGTCCAGTTGAGGAGATCAGTTGAGGAAAAAGGCTGGTAGTGACAAGCAGATCCCCCTCCTTGGAGAGTCCCGTCAGCAGCAATGTGCTGTGGGCCTCTTCCCTCTGGCGAGAGCAACTGCAGCACTGGGGCCGCTGCTTCCTGCGCTGATTGGAGCTGCCTGCTCATTGGTTCAGGTGAACTGGATTGTGGGGGCACAGCGGCCTCAGGAGCTTCAGGAGGGGGGGAGACGGGGGTCGGTGGGCTGTCTGGCAAATGTGGGCCTCGGGCCGCCAATGGGGAAACTGTTAGCTCAAGGGGTGGGGACACAGGGGGTGGCTCCTCAGTTTCCCCTAGGCAAATAGGTGGCTCTTTCTCTTGGTGTGTGGGAATTTTCCTTGATTGAGCTACTGGGACCCTGTATTGTTCCTGACCAGGGATGCAGAACCGAACCCAAGGCGGCCTTAGCTGGGCAATTTCCAGCCATTGATCAATATATGGGAACTGATCTGCATGGCCGGGGTCTCCTGTTACTACTTTATATACAGCTTGTACAACAGCCACATCTAAGGTCCCATCTGGGGGCCACCCGACACCCAAGAAGGGCCACACTAGAGTACAAAGAGTGCGCAGTTTCCCAGAGCTCAATTTCATACCATAATCTCCAGAGAATCCCTTCTTAAAGTTCTTCACCATACATTCTAAGACAGTAGGGGGTTTTGAACCTGAACAGCCCATTAAGTGAGAATTCCGCCCTGAGCCGGGCCACACAACCGCACCCCGGGGCCCACACCTCAGTGCCTGGTGCCTGGTGGCTCTCTTCGCAGAGCTCCACGGGCCTCTTCGCACTGAGGGCAGGTCAGTATAAGCCCCTGACCTGGAGTAGCCTCGCAAGGAGGGGTTGGCACTGCCTTAGGCCTCAAGGTCAACATGGAGCTTTGGTCCAAAGGCGTGGCAGTCCCTCGCTCCAGTCACTCCCACGTGCACAAAAGGACCGACAGACAATAGCAGACCCTGAAAGATGAGAAAATGTAAATACTTGTGTAAACACAAGTCCTTAACACATGTCGCCCTCAGTTCTCAGAAAAACCGCAGAATGTTCCTGCTCCTTATTTTGTCTATTTTGCAAAAGCCGGTGGCCGACCACCCGACCCCTTGCGGTCAGGCTGACCCAAAACATAAATATAAAATGCTTTGTATGAAACTTTACATGTTAACCAATCAGAAAAGCGCTGTAAGCCCCCCTTAGCCTGCTCATACTCCATTATAAAAATCCTGCTAAATTTGAGCTAGGGGCCTCTTAGCGTCACGGTTACCGAGTGCGCGGAGGACCAAGCTCGAGCTGGCTAATAAATGACTCTTTGTTGCTTGCATTGACCGTGGTCTCTGGTGGTCTTCTTGGGGGTCCCAAGCCGCGGGGCACAACAGCCCTACTCTCAGTGACCCTCCGGGCACTGGGAAGTCATCGGTTTCCCCTTCGGCTGGGTGCCGGGTCCTGACTCAGGCCGATGCCCCCGGACTCACCGAACTGATGTCCCCGTCCTGGAATCCGCTTTCCTTCTCCTTCTGAGCCCGTCCGGAAGCGGTGCGAGCCGGGGCCAGCGCGGCTCCGCGAGTGGCCGGCGGCGCCTCTGCGGCCAGCGTTCTCCGGTTGCCCACGCGGTGGCACCAGGGGCCAGGTCGGTCGTCGGTTTCAGGATCGGCGCACCGACACGTGTTACAGAGAATTGTGGCCGCGGGAAGAGACGAAGAGCAGCTGGAGATGGAGCCGGGCAGCATCCGTGCAGCAGCGGCGCGGGGTCGGCGGAGCTCCCTCCCAGAGTGGGCGCGGGGCTTTTCTACCCCGCGGCTTCCGGGGTTTAGGACTTTCGCGCTCCCGCCTGGCCACGCCCCCTGTCCTGGCCACGCCCCTCCCGGGGGCTCCGGCCGCGGCTGAGCGGCAAGGGGGCGGACGGCCCGGGCTGCGGCTGCCGGCGGGGGTGTCCGCAGGGCGTCGCTGCTTCCTTCTCCTGGGCACACCGGCCCTGCAGGGCGCGGGGGAGAAGTTGAGTGAACTCGGGCGGAAGGTAACCGGCAGGGGCCCTCCTGCCGCAGGGGAGCTGGGGTGGTCTCAGATCCCCAACCCAGAGCACAGGCGTTTTGCGGGTGGAGGAAGGCGGGGCACTGGGCGCGAGCAACAAAGTGACCGCCGCGGAAATCCACGGGGCAGGTTCACGGGCGCACCGGCCAGGGCCCAGGGGCCGTCCGCTAGGGCTCCCCAGCTTCTGTCCTCTGCCGCTCTTTCCTCCGCCACTGGAGAGGTCAGTGACGCCTACTTCGGCCTCGGGGTCTCATGTGCGAAGGGAGCCCGCAGGGCCACTGGGGGTCCGGAGAGAAGAGTAGTAAAGCCAGGCGAGGACGGCGGCGGCGTGCGGCGCGAGGCTGCTGCCGTCTGTTGCGGGACCTAATAGGCGGCCCGCGCTGCCCCGAGCCCAGTCGGACTCCGCCAAGCGGCTGCCGAGCCGCTACCCCTGCTTCTGGCGCCTCCTTCTCGTGCCCTGCCACTGCCCATCTGCAAGTGCGCTTTGGCCCGTGCCTGGGGGCGCTCCCTGCGTCCAGCACCAGCCGGTGGCTGAGTGCCCCAGGAGCATTTCTGGAGGGATCCACCGGCCCCATCTGAGTGTCAATCCAAACTAACTAGCACCGGGCTGGGTCCTCTCAAGACGGCATCAGGGCCTGGGGCTGTGGCACAGGTAGAGCGCTTGCCTAGCATGTGTCAGGCACTGGCCTCGATTCTCAGCGCCGTATATAAATAAAAAAGGAAAGGTCCAGAATTAGACAGGCAGTCAGTATAGATAGGTAAATCGAGTCAGGTCGGATCAAGGAAGCCAATTTTGAGTGAGTCCCTGGAAGCTGGAACTGTCCCCTGGAGGATTGAAATGTTAATTCCTCCAGAGCCCTTCCTCCACCCTTATCAAGAACCTGGCCCTGCTCCGACCTGTTGCTAAGGTAACCAGTCCCAGGAATTGCCCCTCCCTCCAGGGAGCCATACAGTTGTTAATGAATGTGTCCAGGGCAGCACCAACCTGCCCTTCCCCCTCAGCCCACCTGGTTCCCTCTCACCTTTTGGCCATCCCACCCGGTATGCCAGAACCTAGTCTCCTAGGCTGGAAGGAGAGATAAGGGGAAGAGGGCAGAGGAACGAAGGAAGCCTAGGACATATAAAAGGACCAACACCTCCCCTGCACGGTGACCCAGCTATGGCCCCCTTCGCCCTCCCGGAGAAGTCTGTTACCCTTCTTTAAATAAAACCTGCTTTATATGCTTGCCTTGGGGTGCTTCTCTAATGTCCACACGTCAACATTTAAGGGAGCAGAGCTGGTTACCCATAACTGGGGGGGTAGCAACTCCATCAGCACTGGGCTGTTATTTTGTACAGAGGATTGAACTTGGGGCCACTTAACCACACCTCCAGCCCTTTTAACTTTTTTGGAATATTTATTTACTTTAGTTGTACACAATGCGTTTTATTTTTACGTGGTGCTGAGGACCCAACCGGGCAGCGCACGTGCTAGGCGAGCACTCTCCCGCTGAGCCCCAACCCCAGCCCCCTTTTTAATATGTTATTGAGAGTGTCGGTAAGTTGCTTAGGGCTTCACTAAATTGCTGAGGCTTTGAACTGCCATCCTCCTGCCTCAGCCTCTCCAGCCCCGGGAATTATAGACGGGCTCCACCGCCCCTAGCTAACCCTGGGCTTTTTCTAGCCCGTTTTACCCACGTGGGAACAGGCTCCGAGAGGACCTAATGGCTGGCTGAATGAACCCTAAGCCAGCCTTCAAAAATCCGACACTTGAGGCTGGGGCTGGGCTCAGTGGTAGAGCGCTCCTCCGGCACATGTGAGGCATTGGGTTCGAGCCTCAGCTCTACATAAAAATTAAAAAACAAAGGTATTGTGTCCACCTAAAACCAAAAAAAAAAAAAAAAAAAAAAAATTAAAATCCGTCCCTTTAGGCTGGTCATGTGGGAGTTCGAGTTCTTTAAACCCGTTCCGCCGAGGTCAAAACTGCTCCACGCTCCTTAGAAGCAGCGCGCAGTGGACCGGCCCTGGAGCCCCGGGGCTTCCGCTCCACGCGCGCCCGCCGCAAGCTTCCAGCTGCCGGCCATCCACACCCGCCCTCCGCGAGCCGGGCCAGCTCGCCCTGCGCGGGGCTCGGGACGCGGGGGGAGGAGGACCCGAGAGGATAGCCCCGTGGAGGCCGCCTGGAGCCCCTGGAGGAGGAGAAATCCAGAGTCCCAGGTCCGGTGGGCGGGGTGGCCTCAATCCCAGCCCCAGCCGCGGTGCTTTGCGGCTGGAGGAAGGAGGGGGCGGGGCGCGCATAACAAAGTGACCCCCGCGGGAGAGGCTTGCGGACCCAGGCCGGCTTGGGCCGGGGCACACGGCTCCCCTCCCCCCTCACGTTGTTTGCCGCCCTTTCTTCCCACCCTGGAGAGAGGTCAGTGGCGCCCACTTCTGCCTCAGTGTTCTCATCTGCGGAATGGCCCTGCAGGCCACTGGGGGATCAGGGAGAGAAGTTTAGTAAACTCAGGCAGTAGGTAAGCCGCCGGGCCTCCCGCCACAGGGGGTCTTTGACCTCTGCCTGAAGTGCTTTTCCGGGACCTGCGGGTTCCATCAACTCCAAGCCAGAAGCCCCGCTCTCCCAGAAATGTGGTACCAGGCACAGGAGGCCTTTCCGTCTGGAATGGGGAGCCCAGGGCGGCTTCACAGCAGCCTCCTCCAGATGCACGTGGCAAGTGAAGAAATGGAGCAGGTTGGGGTGGGGATTTGATACAGCGTCTCATAGGCCAGAGACCCCCAAAGGATGCTCCTGGAGGGTCTGGGGCTGCAGGCACGTTGCCAGGCAGTTCAAGTGTTCAGAAAACATTAGCAGAACGTGGAGAAGGAGGCTGGTTGGGGAAAGATGGGGGATTCAAATGCCTAGTGGAGCCTGGCGTGGTGGCCTGGACTGTAATCCCAGCTACTCTGGAGGCTGGGCTGAAGGATCACAAGTTCAAGGCCAGCCCTATCAATTTAGCGAGATCCTGTCTTGGGGGGGGGGGGGGGGGGGGGGGACAAAGAAAAATGAAGTAAATAAAAAAGAAAGAAAAGAGCTGGGGGCTGGAATTTGGCTCAGTGGCAGAGCACTTGCCTAGTGTGTGTGAGGCACTGGGTTCTATCCTCAGCACCACATAAAAACAAATAAAATTAACGTATAAAGAAGTACAATAGGGTTGGGGTTGTGGCTCAGCGGTAGAGTGCTCGCCTAGCATGCGCTCACCCTGGGTTCAATCCTCAGCACCACATACAAATAAACGCATTGTGTACAACTAAAGCAAATAAATGAAATATTTAAAAAAAAAAAAAAAGAAGAAGTACAATCATAAGGGGGAAAAAAACAGCTGGGAATGTAGCTCAGTGTAGAGTGCCCCTGGCCAGCACCACCAAAATAAATAAATAAGTAAATAAATAAATAGCAAAAAAATAACAAGATGGGGATGGTGGAAATGCCTGTAATCCCAGCAATTCAAGAGGCTGAGACAGGAGAATTGTGAGTTCAAAGCCAGCCTCCCCAATAGCAAGGCCCTAAGCAACTCAGTGAGACCCTGTCTCTAAATAAAATAGAAAAAGAGGGCTGGGGATGTGGCTCAGTGTTGTAGTGCCCCTGAGTTCAATCCTCAGTACCCCCCCCAAAAAAAAAAAAAAAAAAAATTCCAGGGTAAGAGTGGGTGAAAGTACTCAGGGTGCAGAGTTCCATGCTACTCATGCGCCGGAGTAGGAGGTGGGCCACAGCCTGTTATCCCAGGTGCCACAAGAAATCAGATAGGTGCTCGAAAGTTACTGGCATGATGTAGCCCCCCAAAAGACCCCCATCATAATTGTAACACAAAAGCTTCTCTCCTTACCCACAAGATTTTTTTTAAAAATATCTTTTTTAGTTGTAGGTGGACACTGTTATATATGGAAAATGACAAACCCCAAAAGTAGTGAGACCCGGGAAAAGGGGAGTGAGCAGGAAAGCCACACATTGAGAGCTAGATCCTGTCCCAGTACTTTCTTTCCAGGTGATAAAACCAACCCTGGGGAGGAGGCATCCATCAAACATGGAACGGCATCTCTGGGAAGGGGCCCAAGTATTAACCCTTCTGCAAACAAATCCTTTCCAGATACCTACCACTGACCCCAGGCCCACCATCAGTTCCAGTGTAATAAATCCCAGAAAGTGACTACTGACCCTAGATGCCCCCCTTCCATTTCGCCCTGTAAAACAAACCCGAAATTCCTAAGCACGAAAACTGACTCCTTCACTGATTGATAGAACAAACTCCAAATTCCTGGGTGCCACATCTCCCTCCTGAATCGGGATGCAGCAAGGCTCTCCTGATGTGCATGGCGCAAGGCGGCCATCCCCTAGGGGAACATGGCATAACGAAAATATTAATTTGGCTCTTGGGAACTTTAATAATTATAGGAATTGGGCTGGGATTGTGGCTCTGCGGTAGAGCGCTTGCCTCGCACGTGCACGTCCTGGGTTTTATCTCAGCACCATGTACAGATAAATGCATTGTGTACAACTAAAGCAAATAAATAATATAAAAAATAACAATAATAATTATAGGAATTATGTCTTCCTCTCATATGACCATTAAGTCTGTAGGAATTGCCTTAGAAAACAGGTCATTGTGTATTAACTGCAATAATTCTGAATCAGAGTTAATCATATCCTTAAGTAAGGAAGTTTCTCTTGAAGACTCAAATAGAAAGTTTTTTGATAAACTGAAACAATTATAATAACGCCACAGATTACTACTCCAGAAACAACTGAAGTTCTTTCTGTTAAAGTTAAACCAACCAGGAAAATTAAGAATCCCAGGTGTTTGGTGCCTGCAGTCGTGGGACCCTTTGAACATGCCTATCTGACCTTGTAGTGGGATAAATAATAATTAGGATAAAAGTGACATTTTAAGTACATAGGAAAGAATTAGGAAGAGAGCGACCCCATGGTGCATAAAAGGCGGGCAAAAGAAAAAGGAACTTTGATCAAACAATGAAATATGTATTATAGGAAACAATGTCCCCATTGCCCCTGGTTGCTAAGAGACGAAAATAACACTAATACAGCTGAACCTGATATGAACCAATGACCACATAGCCTAACCTCGGTTGTCGCATTGAGGACTCTGAGTCAATTGTCTGGGTTAATTATAATCCTTAGAAAAGCTTAGCAAAATAGAAATAGCTTAAGGCGGAACAAAAGGTAATAACTTCTGCTTTGCTGCAAGTTATAGTTATTGATGAAACTTAGAGTTATTTAGAACTTGTTTTCTACACTTTTCCATGTACTTTTTTCTTTTTTTTTTTTTTTTTTTTTTTTTTTGGTGGTACTGGGGATTGAACTCAGGGGCACTCGACCACTGGGTCACATCCCCAGACCTTTTTTTGTATTTTATTTAGAGACAGGGTCTCACTGAGTTGCTAAGTGCCTCGCCATTGCTGAGGCTGGCTTTGAACTCGCAATCCTCCTGCCTCAGCCTCCCAAGTGCTGGGATGACAGGCATGTGCCACCGCGCCCGGCTTTTCCATGTACTTTTTTCTACTCCCTTTTTGTAATCACGAGACTCTATCTACGTTCATGCCATAGTAGACAGATAACCTAATTTTGAGTGAAGCTTGGATTCAGCAGCCTGACTCGTGTGTCTGCGCGCTGTTTCTCCGCCGTCCCTTGCCACTCCTCACTCTCCACCCGTGTCTACACAACCCCTGCTGGAGCTTTTTTTTCTTTTTTTTTTTTTTTTGGTGGTACTGGGGATTGAACTCAGGGGCACTCGACCACTGGGTCACATCCCCAGACCTTTTTTTGTATTTTATTTAGAGACAGGGTCTCACTGAGTTGCTAAGTGCCTCGCCATTGCTGAGGCTGGCTTTGAACTCGCGATCCTCCTGCCTCAGCCTCCCAAGTGCTGGGATGACAGGCATGTGCCACCGCGCCCGGCTTTTCCATGTACTTTTTTCTACTCCCTTTTTGTAATCACGAGACTCTATCTACGTTCATGCCATAGTAGACAGATAACCTAATTTTGAGTGAAGCTTGGATTCAGCAGCCTGACTCGTGTGTCTGCGCGCTGTTTCTCCGCGTCCCTTGCCACTCCTCACTCTCCACCCGTGTCTACACAACCCCTGCTGGAGCCGGGCTTCGGCAGCTGGGTGCGCAAAGAAAACCCATGTGCTCACTAGACCGCCTGCCTCCCAGAATAACCTCTGTAAGCCCAGGCCCTTTCTTTGTTCGGGGGGCTCATTTTCCACCAGGGAAGTGGGTACCACCTCAGTGTCACTTCGTCCCTGCATCCCCTGCTCCTGTGTGAAACTCTGTTCCTGAAGAAAGTGCTGAGCTGATTTGTGAAGTTTCCCTTCATCCTGGTCTTTTTGTACCAACAATACACAATACCTTTATTTATTTATTTATTTATTTGAACATTCTTTTTTTAGTTGTAGGTAGACACAATGCCCTTATTTTATTTATGTGGTGCTGAGGATCGAACCCATGGCCTCACACATGCAAGACAAGCTCTCTAGCACTGAGCCATAGCCCCAGCACCAATACCTTTATTTTATTTATTTATTTTTTTGTGATGCTGGGGATTGAACCCAGGACCTTGTGGATGCTAGGCAAGCACTCTACCAACTGAACTAGATCCCCAGCCCAAGATTTTTTTTTTTTTTTTTTTTTTTTTTTTTTTTTTTTTGGTACTGGGGATTGAACTCAGGGGCACTCAACCACTGGGCCACATCCCCGGCCCTTTTTTGTATTTTATTAGAGACAGGGTCTCACTGAGTTGCTAAGTGCCTCACCATTGCTGAGGCTGGTTTTGAACTCAGGATCCTCCTGCCTCAGCCTCCCAAATGCTGGGATTACAGGCGTGCGCCACCATGCCCAGCCTCCCCAGCCCAAGACTTTTACAAAGAATGTCAACAGGATTTTTGCACAGAGCTCAGTTGGTTTGAAGCTTCCTCTTTCTTGTAAAAGCTGGCTTTGCAATGGAGCCTGTTTCTGTGCAAAATCACCATTTCTGTTTTCCTTTGTAAAAATTCGTGCAACCTCTGTCCGATCTAAGAATATAGAACAAAATGTAACTGTTACATAGAAAACACTGCAAAATCTGAATTAAAACAAATTAGATATACCATATTTTCTTTATCCATTCATCTATTGAGGTTGGTTCCATAGTCTAGCTATTGTGAATTGAGCTGCTGTAAACATTGATGTGGCTGTGTCACTATAGTATGCTGATTTTAAGACCTTTGGGTATAAACCAAGGAGTGGGATAGCTGAGTCAAATGGTGGTTCAATGGGGCTGGGATTGTGGCTCAGCGGTAGAGCACTCGCCTAGCATGTGCATGGCCCGGGTTCGATCCTCAGCACCATGTAAAAATAAATGCGCTGTGTAGAAATAAAGCAAATAAATAAATGTTTTTTTTTTAAATGGTGGTTCCATTCTAAGTTTTCTGAAGAATCTCCATACTGCTCTACATAGTAGTTGCACCAATTTGCAATGCCACCAGCCATGTGTGAGTATACCTATTTCCCCACAACCTCACCAACATTCATTGTTGCCTGTATTCTTTTTTTTTTTAATCAACAATTCCACTTTATTTACTAGATAAGTACCTCAAAAGCAAGTAATAACATTAATTTTTATCCCCTCACGTACATTGTAACAGCTCAAAAAATATTGTTAACTTGATGAGTAAATAGAGTATATAAAGAGGAGAATAAGGTCAATATAAGTTAATTGGAATTGGTCCAAAATTGTCTGAAGGAGCTGGGTGTGGTGGCGCTGCCTATAATCCCAGCAGCTCAGGAGGCTGAGGCAGGAGGATCATGAGTTCAAAGCCAGCCTCAGCTTTGAACTGAGTTGAACTGAGTTGAACTGAGTTCAACTCAGTTGAACTGAGTTGCCCTAAGCAACTCAGCGAGATCCTCTTTCTAAATAAAATATTAAAAAAAGGGCTGGGGATGTGGCTCAGTGGTTAAGCACCCCTGAGTTCAGTCCCAAGTACCCAAAAAAAAAAAAAAATGTCTGAAGGTGTCAGTTATCTAGAGAGTCAATTCTGATGTTCTCCTCACTTATTAAACTGTTGACATGAAAAGAGTACATTAAGCCGGGCACTGTGGCGCACACCTGTAATCCCAGTGACTAGGGAGGCTGAGGCAGGAGGATGAGTTCAAAGCCAGCCTCAGCAAAAAGTTAGGTGCTAAGCAACTCAGTGAAACCCTGTCTCTAAATAAAATACAAAATAGGGCTGGGGTTGTGGCTCAGTGGTTGAGTGCCCCTGAGTTCAATACCCAGTACCCCCCAAAAAAAATTGTACATTAATGTCTGTTTAGAATGTTTTCAATTCAATTAGCAAGTTTACAACAGCTGGATTCCTCCAATTGACCAAGAGAATTTAATTGGGTTATAGTTGTATGGACTGTTGTCCCATGTAGTGGTGCTTTTGTCTTTGAAAGGAACTAAAAACTCTTTTTGTTTTGTCTGTTTTTTGTTTTGTTTTGTTTTTGTTTCCTTGCAGATGCCAGGTCCTAGAAGACTCTTGCTTCTTCCTGCTACCCAAGGGTTCTTCATTTTCTTCTCCTTATCTGCAATATCAGCCATTCAGGAGGTTGAAGGAGGATTCCAATTTCCAGGCCAGCCTCAACAACTTAGGGGGAGCCTTAGCAACTTTGCAAGACCTTGCTCTACTAAAATGACCCATTCCTGTTTCAGGTCTTGCTTTCCCCAGCTCTCCAGGTATCTGCAGGGTGGTGAGTGGGGAGGAGGTTGACTTCAGGAATCTAAGAGGTGGGGGTGGAGAGGGCAGGGAACCTCTCACTCTCCAGGACTCCACACCTGCCCCACCTCTCCACATTCCTCTCCCCCTCCACTGCCTGTATTCTTGATGATTGCCATTCTGACAGGAGTGAGATGAAATCTTAGAGAAATTTTGATTTGCATTTCTCTTAATTGCTAGAGATGTTGAACACTTTTTCATTTATTTGTTGATCAATTATATTTCTTTCTTTCTTTTTTTTTTTTTTTTTTTTTTTTTGGTACTGGGGATTGAACTCAGGGGCACTCGACCACTGGGTCACATCCCCAGTCCTTTTTTGTATTTTATTTAGAGACAGGGTCTCACTGAGTTGCTAAGTGCCTCACCATTGCTGAGGCTGGCTTTGAAATCACGATCCTCCTACCTCAGCCTCCCAAGTGCTGGGATTACAGACCCGCGCCACCGCGCCCAGCTGATCAATTGTGATCAATTGTATTTCTTCTTCTGTGAAGTGGCTTTTCAGTTCTTTAGCCCATTTAATGATTGGGTTATTTGTATTTTGGGTGTTAAGTTTTTTTTTTTTAATTTTTAATATTTATTTATTTGTATTAGTTGTACACAATGCCTTTATTGTTACATGATGCTGAGGATCAAACCGGGTCGCCCACGTGCTAGGCGAGTGCTCTACCACTGAGCCACAATCCCAGCCTGGTGTTAAGTTTTCTGAGTTCTTTATATATCCTAGAGATTAATGCTTTATCAGAAGTGCATGTGGTAAAGATTTTCTCCCAATCTGTAGGCTCTCTCCTCACATTATTAATTGTTTTCTTTGCTGAAAAGAAGTTTTTTAATTTGAATCCATCGCATTTATTGATTCTTGATTTTACTTTGAACGAAATAAAACAATCCCACAAAACCAAAGGCCAAATGTTTTCTCTAATATGTGGATGCTAATTCACAATTAGGCGGGGAGTGGGGGCGGGGCACTAGGGAAAAATAGCGTTAGATTAGGTAGCAGGAAGTGAAGGGAAGGGAGTGAGGGGATGTGCGGATGGGAAAGATAGTGGAATGAAACAGACATTATTACTGTATGTATGTATGTGACTACATGACGAATATGATTCTGCAACATGTACACTTTGAAAAATGAGAAATTATATACCATCTATGTATGATGTATCATAGAGCATAAATGCATTCTACTGTCATGGATAACTAATTAAAACAAATTTTAAAAATTTAAAAAAAAAGAACACACTAAACAATTCCACTTTCAAAATGGTCAAATGATGCCAGGCCCGGTGGCGCACGCCTGTAATCCCAGCACTTTGGGAGGCTGAGGCAGGAGGATCGCGAGTTCAAAGCCAGCCTCAGCAATGATGAGGCACTTAGCAACTCAGTGAGACCCTGTCTCTAAATAAAACACAAAAAAGGTCTGGGGATGTGGCCCAGTGGTCGAGTGCCCCTGAGTTCAATCCCCGGTACCATAAAAAAAAAAAAAAAAATTAGAGAGCTTTTTTTAAAAAATATTATTTATTTACTTTAGTTGTACACAATGTAATGCATTTATGTTTACGTGGTGCTGAGGATCGAACCCGGGCCACGCACGTGCAAGGCAAGCGCTCTGCCGCTGAGCCACAACCCCAGCCCTAGAAAGCCTTATCACCTGGCCAAGGGACTGTTTCCCCACAGAGACTGGCTCTGTGAGAGACTACCAAGTGACCGGCCTGAGCCCCCGCTGTTTAAGGAAGAAAACCACACTTCATGGAATGTCCCTGGTGGCTCCAAAGCAAGCTGAAACAGCAGTTAGCAGAACTAAAGAGCCCTTTGGTGGGCCTATAGTTTGGGTCTTAGAACATAAAAAGACAACTCTTTAGAGGGAGACAGCTTTTGTATCAATTTCTCAGAAAAGGTTCTTGTAACACTTTCTTTTTACTGGAACAGCAATGGAGTCACTATGGCTATGTGCTTGTTTTCAGCAGTTTATTTTTATTTTGTAATATTTATTTATTTCCTTTAGTTGTACACAATGCGTTTATCTATTTTTTTTTTGGCGGTGCTGGGGATTGAACCCAGGGCCCTGTGCATGTGAGGCAAGCACTCTACCAACTGAGCTATATCCCCAGCCCCCAATGCATTTATTTTTACGTGGTGCTGGGCCCTGTCCATGCTAGGTGAGTGATCTACCTCTGAGCCACAACCCCAGCCCCCACTTTCTTTCTTTTTTTTTTTTTTTTTTTTTTTTTAGTGGTGCTGGGGATTGAACCTGGGGCCTTAGAGCTTGCAAGGCAAGCACTCTACCAACTGAGCTACATTGCCAGCCCTCCTATCTTAATAATTGTTTTATTTAGAGCCGGGCACAGTGGCGCACACCTGTAATCCCAGCACTTGGGAGGCTGAGGCAGGAGGATTGCGAGTTCAAAGCCAGCCTCAGCAATGGCGAGGCACTTAGCAACTCAGTGAGACCCTGTCTCTAATAAAATACAAAAAAGGGCTGGGGATGTGGCCCAGTGGTCCAGTGTACCTGAATTCAATCCCTGGTTCCAAAAAAAGAAAAAAAGAAATAGTCATTACAGCAAACACATTTTTGTTACATATTAGGAAACTCACTCTACAGGTTTAACTTTGACAGAAAAGAGAACATTAATCTTACATAGCTGCTCAGGAGGCTGAGGCAGAAGGATCACTTGAGCCCCGAGGCTTGGGGCCAGTCTGGGCAGCATAGGAGATGCTGGCTCTTCAATTAAAAAAAGGAAGAGAAAAAATGAAAGAAAAGGACAAAGGAGGAAGAGGAGGCGAAGGCATTTGAATAAGGGCTTGACTTCTGTTTAGTTTGAAAAGGACCCTGGGTTCAATGACGAATGACACCAGTGACTGTCGCCACCTGCTCAGGTCCCCAAACTGTTCAGGCTCAGCATATTCCCTTCCATTATCTCCTATAATCCTTCCAATAAACTGCCCTCAGGGACACACAGATGGCCACGCACACTGGAGCTCAGCAAGAGGTCCACATACCAACAAGGGAGAACTTGGGGCCCCATTTGTCAGATGGGGAAACAGGCTCTATGGGGGGGGGGCGCCCAGCCTGCAGGTGCAGAGGCAGATTGAGGCCACAGGCTCCCAGCTTCCTCTGCGGTGCCCCTTCCCTCCCTCCATGCTAGGTTGCTGGCTCTCAAAACCTCCTGAATCTCAATGTCTTCCACTCTGTCAAGACGTGCTGGCCTGTCCCAGAGCCCCCAGGCATTGGATCCTGCCCTGGGAGAGGGTCATGGCTCTGTGGGGCAGCCCCTTTCTTTCCAGGGGTCTCAATTTCTGGAAAGGGCCTCGGGGCCTCCCAGCCCCAGCTGAGCCCTCCCTGCTGTAGTGGCACCTCCCTTCTCCACAGAAAATCTGAACTGAACTTCTCCAGAGACCCGTCCCCCCCACCACCACCCATAATTTATTCTAAGACTCTCAACAAAACTTCTGCAAAAGAATTTTCAGGCGGGGATACGCCTGCAGAAACACAGTGTGATAAGAAAAACTAACCCAAGGCCTTCACAGAGGCCCTTGCATCTCAGAGGACTATAATCAGGTCCTTGGAAGAAGCTGGTGGGAAGAAAGGGGAGGAGGACTCTCCCTTTCCCAGACAGGATTTTCACAGAGAATGTCCTTGGCCTGAATTGGGTGCCCAGAACAGTTAAAAAAAAACAACAACAACAACAAAAAAAACTACTTTTGTGTAGATTGTGAACCTCCGAGCCCCCCCTCCCCCTCCACACTGGATATAAAGTTCTAAACTTTTCTGAACTCGGGTTCAGAGGAAGAACTCTTAGGCAAGCGCCACCTCTGAACCCTGCAGCCAATAAACCTGGTTCCTGCTATTCCTTGGTGTCCATCTCTCTGTCCCTATTTCAGTACTAGGACTGCCCGTGTATGCGCTACAAGGATCACTGTGGCACCTCTTTCAGGTTGAGTTCTGTTCTCAATCTGAATCTTTTTGGATCATTCATTTAGCAACTAGCAAAGAGCCAGGTGCGTGGCGCATGCCTATAGTCCCAGCTACGGAGGAGGCTGAGGCAGGAGATTCACAAATAAGTTCAGGGCCAGCCTCAGCAACTTAGTGAGACTGTCTCAAACTAAAAAACAAAAGGGACAGGATGTAGCTTGGTGGCAGAGCACCCTGGTACTTCAAAACAAAAATGAGCAATATATTGGTACCTACCACACGCCAGTCGGGGTGACCTCATTGAGGAGAGACCTGTGCAGACTTGAGGGCTGGGAGGGCCCAGGCCTTCGGGGATGCAGACCCCAAAAGTGCTGTTCCCTGGAGCCTTGTACGGGGCAGCCAGAAGCCAGTGCGGGTTTTCAGTGGCCCTGTCCTCTCCTTGCCATCCTGACTTTTCCCCCACGGGGTGACCCTTTATTTGGAAAATCCTCCAGCTACAGGAGAAGCTTTGTAAACAGGAACTGTTCCATCAGAGGACTTTACCGCTGTCCCCTAAGTTGACCCAGGTCCCAGGGCAGCCAGATGCCAGCACCTCATAGTGGCATTGCACTTGCTCTAGCACCACAAATGTCCTCTGGGGGTGGGGGCCATGGAGACGTAGTGGGCAGGGCCTTGTGCCCCTTGTCGACCCTGCAGAGTAGGTCCCCACTGTGCAGATGAGGAAACTGAGCCTGAGGGTGGCGTCCTAACCAGTCCAAAGCCACACAGGCAAGAAGTGGGAGGGCCTCGATTTGAACCCAGATCTCTCTGCCCCATCTGACCTGGGGATCTGTGGTAGGCTTCAGAAAACCTGAGAACCCTCCAAGGTGAAGCAGAATTGTGGGGTGGGGGGTGGGGGATAAGCCTTTTTTTTATTTTTATATATTTTTTTTTGTGGTTACCGGGGATTGAACTCAGGGGCACTCGACCACTGGGTCACATCCCCAGCCCTTTTTTGTATTTTTATTTAGAGACAGGGTCTCACTGAGTTGCTAAGTGCCTCGCCATTGCTGAGGCTGGCTTTGAACTCGCGATCCTCCTGCCTCAGCCTCCCAAAGTGCTGGGATTACAGGCATGCGCCACCGCGCCCGGCGGGGATAAGCCTTTTATAGGGTAAAGAACTGGCCACCTAGGGCTGAGAGTGTAGCTCAGCAGTAGAGCACTTGCCTAGCACGGGGGAGGCCCTGGGTTCAATCCTCAGCACCACATAAAAATAAACAAAAATAAAGATATTGTGTCCAACTACAACTAAAAAATAAATATTAAAAAAAAAAAAAAAAAAAAGAACTGGCCACCTAGTGGGTGAGGACTGGGACTCTGCCCTGAGTTTGAATCCTGACTCTGCCACCTGTAACTGTGTGGCCTTAGGCAAGTGCTTGAGCCTCTCTGAAGCTGAGTTTCCTCCTCCATGAAATTTCCCATCTCCCAGGGCTGTTGACAGGATGCAAACATAGGAAGCCCTCTAAGTAGTATCGGACACATAGTAGGTGGTCAATAAATGCATCAACCTCCCAAGTGCTGGGATTACAGGCGTGCACCACTGCGCCTGGCTTGGCCTTTTCTTTTCTAAGAATAGCTAAGCCCAGGGACAATGGCCAATGCCTGCCTTAAGTCACAGGCAATGCAGGGACAGAAAATTAGTGACTGGGCCTCAGAAAAGAGAAAACAGGAGGCAGACTCAGGACACAAGCATTGCGGAGGGCCTCACTGCGGAGAGGTGTTTGAGGAGAATTTGGTGTGATGTAGGACAGAGGAGGCTGGACACCCAAGGAATTATCAGGAAGCAGGTTTATTTGAGCTGCAGCAGTCCCCAGGGGATGATGCCTAAAAAATCTCTGGACCTAGCCGGGCGCGGTGGCACACGCCTGTAATCCCAGCACTTTGGGAGGCTGAGGCAGGAGGATCGCGAGTTCAAAGCCAGCCTCAGCAATGGCGAGGCACTTAGTAACTCAGTGAGACCCTGTCTCTAATAAAATACAAAAAAAAAAAGGGCTGGGGATGTGATCCAGTGGTCGAGTGCCCCTGAGTTCAATCCCCAGTACTAAAAAAAAAAAAAAAAAAAAAATCTCTGGACCTTGGGTCTGGAAATCCTTTTAAATTTATGCCCAGTGGTGGGGTTTACATTACAGGGGTGGTTACATGGTAGAACGCAACCATGTAAACATGTCCCATGTTCTTAGGCTAGACAGAGGTTTCACAAGTTTTTACCACAAACACAGAAATAGTAATTTTTGTACAGCGACAAGCTCCATGGCAGACCCAGCCCAGCCTTTACAAGACAGAGGAAGCTGCAAACCACACCGAGCTGTCTGCAGAACTCCTGTGAAATCCCGTTGACACTCTTTGTAAAATCTTGCTGACAAGAAGCTTAATTATGCTGAGTGTGTTAGAAAACTGCTGAAACATAGTTAACTTAGCCGGGAACACTGTGTTAGTGAAATAAAAGGGTTTATTGGGGTGCCACGTGGGCAAGGGTAGGGAAAGGAAGGGAAGGGAAGGGGGGTAGGGATGGACGGGAATAGGGACAGGCAGGAACAGAGAGAGGCAGGAACAGAGAGCGATTTCAGTCCGGGGCTGGTTTAAATAGAGTAGGGGTCATAAAACCCCCTTGGAGTGAGTCCTTGTCCTATAGGGCGGCAGAGGTCGGGGGGGGGGGGGTAGTGGACAGGGCATTTGCTGGTCAGGTTTTTTGGTCACGCTGAGGATCCTGGGAGCTGTAGTTTTTCACAAAGCACCTGGGGAGGTGTGGCCTTCTGCCTGGGAGGCGCAGCCTTCTGCCTGGAATCCAACAGAGTGTCCCTGCAAAAGCTTAATGAGAACTCTTTGGTGGAGGGGGTTTCCTGGTGGCAGCATCAGGAGAAGACTGGATTTCCACGGGGCAGAGAGGTGAATTCAAGGGCTGGGCTATAGCTCAGTTGGTAGAGTGCTGGCCTCGCGTGCACAGGGCCCTGGGTTCAATCCCGGGCACCACATACACACACACACAAAGGTGAATTTGGCCCAAAGCCCTGTGGGTGCTGGAGACCCTGGGAAGGGTCTGGAGCCTGGCAGCCTCTGTCCAGCAGGTGAGAGCAGCTGGCCCAGAGCATGTCTGTCCCTTGGCATCCTACACACCTGGCCTGCCTGCTTCCACCAGATGGCTGCAAATTCACCTCTCATCACCTTCCCAGCGAGGCCTTGCCAGACAGCCCCTCCAGCACCTCCATGGCTGCTTCCCTGCAGCTGTTCCTTGTGCAGGGGTGGAACCTGGGGCCCCCCACTCCCTGGGCCAGGGCTCTGCTGCCCAGTTACTGATACTGAAAGATGGGAAAATGCAAAGACACTTGTGTAAACACAAGTCCTTCCCAAACTGCCCTCAGTTTTCAGAAAAACTGCAGAATGTCTCTGTTCCATGTTTTGTCTAGTTTGCAAAAGCTGGTCAGGCTGACACAGAACATAAAAATAAAATGCTTTGTGTGAAACTTTATATGTTAACCAATCAGAAAAGCGCTGTAACACCCCCCCCCCCTTAAACTGCCCATACTTCATTATAAAAATCCTGCTAAAATTGTGCTAGGGGCCTCTTAGCGTCACCAGTTACCGAGTGCACGGAGGACCAAGCTCGAGCTTGCTAATAAATGACTCATTTTTTTTTTTTTTTTTTTTTGGTACTGGGGATTGAACTCAGGGGCACTCGACCACTGGGCCACATCCCCAGCCCTTTTTTGTATTTTTTTTTTTTTTTTTTTTTTTTTTGTGGTACCGGGGATTGAACTCAGGGGCACTCGTCCTCTGGGTCACATCCCCAGCCCTTTTTTGTATTTTATTAGAGACAGGGTCTCACTGAGTTGCTAAGTGCCTCGCCATTGCTGAGGCTGGCTTTGAACTCGCGATCCTCCTGCCTCAGCCTCCCAAGTGCTGGGATTACAGGCGTGCGCCACCGTGCCCGGCTTAATAAATGACTCTTTGTTGCTTGCATTGACCGTGGTCTCTGGTGGTCTTCTTGGGGGTCCCAAGCCGCGGGGCACAACAATACTGCCAGTTACTGGTATTGAAGTCCGACTTAAAGATAGGTAGTGAGATCGCCGGGCGCGGTGGCGCACGCCTGTAATCCCAGCACTTTGGGAGGCTGAGGCAGGAGGATCACGAGTTCAAAGCCAGCCTCAGCAATGGCGAGGCACTTAGCAACTCAGTGAGACCCTGCTTCTAATAAAAATACAAAAAAGGGCTGGGGATGTGGCCCAGTGGTCAAGTGCCCCTGAGTTCAATCCCCGGTACCAAAAAAAAAAGATAGGTAGTGAGTGTAGTTAAGTAAATCTGGTCTAATATTGAGTCTAATAAAGAAAATGGAGTCCATAAAGGAAATGGAGTCGGTTTGAGCCCTGGGAAAACCAGAACACGGCCTGGGAGATTAGCTTGTCCGCGTCCACCAGGTCAGGGCCATCCTAAGGAATGTTAAGGAAGCAGCTCCAGCAAACAGGTAGATGCTAATCAACTTGCCCTAAGCCCTTCCTGCCAGACCACTCTTCCCCACCCCCACGAGCCCACCTCTGGGCTTTTCTGTCACAGGCAGGACTGAAGGAGATAAGCAAAGAAACCTGGTGGAAAATGAGCACCTGAACAGAGACAGGGCCTGGGCTCATGTAGGGTATTCTGAGAGGCGGGCTGGTGAGCACAGGGATTTTCTTTGGGCACCCAGGAATTTGGAATTTGTCAATCAGTGAAGGAGTCCGTTTTAGTGCTTAGGGATTTAGGGTTTGTTTTACAGGGCGAAATGGGAGGGAGTCTAGGGTCAGTGGTCAGTTTCTGGGATTTATTGTCCTGGACCTGATGGAGGGCCTGGGGTCAGTGGTTGGTACCTGGGAAGGATTTGTTTGCAGAAGGGTTAATGCTTCAGCCTCTTCCCAGAGATGCCTTTCCAGGTGCGATGGACGCCTCCTCCCCAGGGTTGGTTTTATCACCTGGAAAGAACTTACTGGGACAGGATCAAGCTCTCAGTGTATGGCTCTCCTGCTCACTCCCCCTTTCCCGGGTCTCACTACTTTTGGGGTTTGTAATTTTCCATATCTAATAGTATCTGCTTCCTCACATGTTGAAGTATAACATTGGAGAAGCACACCGAGGCAAGCATATAAAGCTTATTTTATATATAAAATACATATTTTAAAAGGGGGAGCCGGGCGTGGTGGCGCACGCCTGTAATCCCAGCACTTTGGGAGGCTGAGGCAGGAGGATCGTGAGTTCAAAGCCAGCCTCAGCAATGGCGAGGCACTTAGCAACTCAGTGAGACCCTGTCTCTAAATAAAATACAAAAAAGGGCTGGGGATGTGACCCAGTGGTCAAGTGCCCCTGAGTTCAATCCCCAGTACCACAAAAAAAAAAAAAAAAAAAAAAAAAAAAGGGGGGTCACATAGACTTCTCCGGGGAGGGAGCAGGGGGCCATCCTGGTATCCGGAGAAGTGAGGGTGTTGTGCCTATTTTGTGTGTCATGGGCTTCCTTTGTTCTCCTGCCCTCTTCCCCTTCTCTCCCTCCTTCCTGCCTAGGTGACTAGGCCCAGGAATGCTGGGTGGGATGGCCAAAAGGTGGGAACCAGGTGGGCTGAAGGGGGAAGGGCAGGATGGAGCAGCCCAGGACAGTTAATTGACAACTTTATAGCTCCCTGTAGGGAGGGGCAATTCCTGGGACAGGTTATCTTAGCCACAGGTTGGAGCAGGGGCAAGTTATCTTGATAAGGGTGGAGGAGGGCTCTGAAGGCATTTCAGTCCCTCAGGGGGCAGTCTCCAACTTCCCAGGCTCACTCAAAGGGGCCTACTTGATCGGACCTGACTCGATTTACCTATCTGTACTGACGGCCTGTCTAATTCTGGCTTCACCCTTAGTCTGGGAGGCTGAAGCAAGAAGATCCCAAGTTAGAGCCCAGCCTGGGACATTAGGCAAGACCCTGTCTCAAAATAAAAATTATAAAAAAAGATCTGGAGGTGGGGCTGGGGATGTAACTCAGTTGGTCGAGTGCTTGCCTTGCATGCGCAAGGACCCCGGTTCAATCCCCAGCACACACACACACACACACACACACACCAAAAAAAAAAAAAAAAAAAGACCTGGAGCACTTGCCTTTGGGAGTTTGTGGGTTTGATGCCCAGAACCATGAAAAGGAAAAAGAACTAACAACAATATCAAAAAAAAGATGGGGTTGAGGTTGTGGCTCAGTGGTAGAGCGCTCACCTAGCACATGAGCGTAAAAATAAACACAGTGTGTACAACTAAAACAAATAAATAAATTTTTTTTTTAAAGATGAGTCAATTTAAGTTGAAAAATATTTTTATTTGCCTAGAAAAGCCAGTAGAAGATCAAAAGTGATTAATAGGGTGGATGCTAAATGGTCTTTTCTTTCCCTTATACATTATTTGTAATTTTTGCAGTGAACGTGTATCATTTTCTTATTCGGTAAAACAACACTTTTTCTTTTGCTAACAGACGTCATACTGAGTGAGAGCATCCAGATACAGACCAAATACACTGAAGTTCAAAACCAGGCCAAGGACCGAGGCGGACCACAGGAGTTGGGATCTTGCCTCCAACAGCAACTATTTCTTCAGCCTCGTCCTTTATTCCAAGGTCGTTTCTTTGTTACTCCGCCCGCAAATCACGAAAGAAATTCAAGTTCCCCCGCCCTGGGGGAACTCACCTTGGAGAGGGACGACGGCAATGAGATCAAAGATCCAGCAACCAGAGCTGGCACCGGAGCTCTTGGGGGCCTGGCATTAGAGGCTGAGGGAAGGGAAGAACCCAGAGGCCGCCCACCAGGACCCAGAACGGAGCGTTTGGGGAAGGTTCCGTGAAGGAATGGGCTGTGGTCCGGGTAAGGCAGGACACAGGGGCCACGCGAGGGCAGTACTATTCCTACGGGTCCAGGAAAGGTGGGGCCCCCCGCCCAGGGGCATGAAGGCCCTTGGTCCCTCCCGCTGGCCGCTGGCCGCGCATCTCAGATTCCAGGGAGAGCCGGAGCTGGAAGGGGCTGGTCAGGGTGAGATGGCCGCAGGCCAAGGCCTGACCACACCCTCGCTAGTGTTTGTGTGTGTGTGTGTGGGGGGGGGGTACCGGGGATTGAACTCAGGGGCACTCGACCACGGGGCCACATCCCCAGCCCTTTTTTGTATTTTATTAGAGACAGGGTCTCACTGAGTTGCCAAGTGCCTCGCCATTGCTGAGGCTGGCTTTGAACTCGCGATCCTCCTGCCTCAGCCTCCCAAGAGCTGGGATTACAGGCGTGCGCCACCGCGCCCGGCTCCTCGCTAGTGTTTGAATCCCTCTTGGCAAACCGCCAAGGAGCCAGCTCCAGACTCCAGCCTCTGCAGCGAGTCTCCTGCCGCGGGGATGGCGAGGGTCATTGCACACCTGCGGAGAGGCGGCAGGGCCGGCCGGGGCCTCGCCCAGGGCCTCTTCCCTCGGGCTGTGCCAGGCCTCCTTCGCTTGGATCTTGGGTGAGAGCACTGAAGGCGGAGCCGCGGAGGGACTTCCAGGAACCCGCACCAGCAGAAGGTCCTGCGAGCCCAGCAACCTGCGCTCCAGGTGCGCGCGGGTTCCACTAGGTGGTGCTGAGGCGTGCGGTGAGGACCCGAGGGCCCCGGGAGAGGCGCCGCACGTGCCGGCCGGTGGCAGCAGCTCAGCCAGGCTTCCGGGTCAAATCCTGCCTCCGCCTGTAGCAGGTGCTCCCGTTTTACCTTTTTTTTTTTTTTTTTTTTGATGAAATAAAACATTAAATAATAATTGAGTATAGCCGGCGCGGTGGCGCGCACGCCTGTAATCCCAGCAGCTCAGGAGGCTGAGGCAGGAGGATGGTGAGTTCAAAGCCAGCCTCAGTGAAAGTGAGGCCTTAAGCAACTCAGCGAGACCCTGTCTCTAAATAAAATACAAAATAGGGCTGGGATGTGGCCCAGTGGTCGAGTGCCTCTGAGTTCAATCCCTGGTACCCCCATCAAAATAATAGTAATAATTGGGTATAAAATTTGGTGTAAATAGGTGAGAAGAACGAAATTTTCTTTTGGGGGTACTAGGACTGCAATCCTGGGCTTCACATATGCTAAATGTTTTCAATATGATTTCTCTTAAACAATTAATAATAATTCCCAGTCTTCACAGCAGCCCAGGAAGATGGGGTGTTATGATCCTCATCTCCCTAGCAGGAAATTCGGACCAGGCAGGGGTTCTGGCTCCCCGGGGCAGCGCAGCTCCGGGTCTGCGCTCTCTGCTCTCTGGGCTGCTCAGCGTGGCTGACTCTGACATCAGGACCACACCATTCTTGTTGGGGGGCCTGTCCTGCGCCTGGTAGGATGGTCTTTCCAGCAGCTTTCCTGGCCTGTGCCGGTCACATGTCAGTGGACTGTCCCCAAGCTCGGACAAGCAGAAGGTGTCTCCAGACCCTGCCTGAGACAGAGCCAGCCCTGGCTGAGAGTCTCTGTCCTGCCCCACCAGGTGTTCAGGTAGGAGGTCCCTCAGGCTGCCACATAGTGATACCGCCGGTTGTGGGTGACGAGTTCTGCTCCCCAAAATGGTGAAGTTTGAACATTGGAGAAGCACGCCGAGGCAAGCATCTAAAGCAGGGTTTATTTAAAAGGGGTCACATAGACTTCTCCCGGGAGGAGGGGGGGCCACTGCTGGTGTTCCTTTTTCATGTGTCCCAGGGCTTCCTTTGTTCCCCTGCCCTCTTCTCCTTCCTGAGATGGCCAAAAGGTGAGAAGCAGATGGGCTGAAGGGGGAAGGGCAGGATGGAGCAGCCCTGGACACATTAACAACTTCAAAGCCAAAGGTTGGGGCAGGGTTTTGATAAGGGTGGAGGAGGCTCTGGAGCAGTTAACATTCCCACCCCTCAGGCCCACAAGTCTCCAGCTTCCCCAGACGCCCTCAAAATTGTCTTTCTTGGTCCCACCTGACTTGATTTACTCACGCTGACATTAAAAACATCAGCCAAGCCGGGCGCCGGTGGCGCACGCCTGTAATCCCAGCACTTTGGGAGGCTGAGGCAGGAGGATCGCGAGTTCAAAGCCAGCCTCAGCAATGGCGAGGCACTTAGCAACTCAGTGAGACCCTGTCTCTAATAAAATATAAAAAAGGGCTGGGGATGTGGCCCAGTGGTCGAGTGCCCCTGAGTTCAATCCCCGGTACCACAAACAAAACAAAACAACAAAACACCAGCCACTCTGAGCTCTGCAGCTGGTGTTTCCATCTTTCAGTGACGGTGGGACATCTCAGGGGGAATGACACCTGGGAATGACACCTCGGGATTGTCTTTAAACATGACTGTTAGGTAGGCCCCTGTCACACCCTGGATGGCGGCTTCTCAGGTTGAACTCTAGTGTCTCTCCACAGGCCCTGTTGGCCTCTGGGCAGAAACCGTCCTTGTATGGGACAGTCCCCTCTGTCCTGGCCACAGGCCACTCCATGCCTGAGCAGTGCTTCCAGGCATTGTGGCCCCCAAACGCCCCCCAGGTTTCCCTGCAGCCCTGGCTGAGGACACTGGAAGATCCCCACAGAACTCAGTTGTCACCATGGCCTCCTGAGTGTCATCCAGAGCATGGAGTCCTTTGGAAAGGACATTTTATTTCCTCCCTTTTCCTTGAAGTGGGGGTCTGGCTGAGTGCAGTGGCACTGCCTGTGTTTCCAGACTGCAGACATGAGGCTCCAGCACCTTAGCAAGACCTTTAGCAACTTAGTGAGACCCTGTCTCAAAAAATAAAAAGGAGCCGGGCGCGGTGGCGCACGCCTGTAATCCCAGCACTTTGGGAGGCTGAGGCAGGAGGATCGCGAGTTCAAAGCCAGCCTCAGCAATGGGGAAGCACTTAGCAACTCAGTGAAACCCTGTCTCTAAACAAAATACAAAAAAGGGCTGGGGATGTGACCACGTGGTCGAGTGCCCCTGAGTTCAATCCCCGGTACCACAAACAAATAAATAAATAAATAAATAAATAAAAATAGAAAAATAAAAAGGAGGGGCTGGGGTTGTGGCTCAGCGGTAGAGCGCTCGCCTAGCACGTGCGCGGCCCGGGTTCGATCCTCAGCACCACGTAAACATAAATGCATTGCATTGTGTACAACTAAAGCAAATAAGTAAATATTTTAAAAAATAAATAAAAAGGACTGGGGATGTCGTCAGTGGCACAGGACATGACTGGCATGCCTGAGGCTCTGGGTTCAATCCCCTGCACTCCCTAAAAAACGAGAGAGAGGTGTATGGAGTCTGACCGTTGCCAGGGCTGGTCTTGAACTCCTCCCCTGGGCTCAGGTGACCCCCCGCCTCATTCTCCTGGTGCTGGGACTACGGGCATGGTCTGCATGCCCAGCTGGAAAGAGCTATTCTTAAATGTTTGTCACGGGAAGAACTTGCTGTCTTCCAGCACTCACCGACTTAGTTTGGAACCCTGTGGGGGCTGGAAGTCAGAGCAGCTGTGGGAGACACAGTCCTGGGCCTGCAGACAGCGCTGCAGGCAGGAGGGGGCCTTGGGGTCACGGTCAGCTCTAAAGACAAATCCCAAATGAGGATGGAGGGTGTAGGCAGTGGGTGCTTCTGTGAGGCCCAGGCACAGGCCTTCCTGCTCTCTGGGACCCCCTTTCCTTCAGAGTCTTGGGTGGTGTGAGGAGCCTCCATACCTAAGCCAGAGCGGGGAGAAAGCGGCCCAGGGCATAAGGTGCTGCCCTAGGAAGATTCTGGAAAGCTGTCACCATCTCCACCTGCTGAGGAATGGGCTCCTTCTGAGACCCCCTTGGGTGCTGTGTTAGTGCAGAGCACACCAGTCCTTCCTGCTCTACCTGGAAGGGAGGGGGTCCACCCTGTGCCAGCGGGAACAGCTTTCCCTGGGCACCGAGTAGCTCATTCTCGCCTCCTCGTCTCCAGGAATCCTGACCCAGCCAGGCCCTTGTTCAAAAGCCTTTTTTTTTTTTTTTTTTTTTTTTGTGGTACTGGGGATTGAACTCAGGGGCACTCGACCACTGGGCCACATCCCCAGCCCTTTTTTGTATTTTTTTTAATTAGAGACAGGGTCTCACTGAGTTACTAAGTGCCTCGCCATTGCTGAGGCTGGCTTTGAACTCGCGATCCTCCTGCCTCAGCCTCCCAAAGTGCTGGGATTACAGGCCTGCGCCACAGTGCCCAGCTAGCCTTTTGTTTTTTAAAAAATATTTATTTATTTGCTTTAGTTGTACACAATGTATTTTTATACTTACGTGGTGCTGAAGATTGAACCCGGGCCGCGCACGTGCTAGGCAAGTGCTCTACCGCTGAGCACAACCCCAGCCCTCAAAAGCACGCCTGTAATCCCAGCACTTGGGAGGCTGAGGCAGGAGGATCTTGAGTTCAAAGCCAGCCTCAGCAATGGTGAGGCACTTAGTAACTCAGTGAGACCCTGTCTCTAATAAAATACAAAAAAGGGCTGGGGATGTGGCCCAGTGGTCGAGTGCCCCTGAGTTCAATCCCCGGTACCAAAAAAAAAAAAAAAAGCCTTTGAAACCCTGCCATGTCCACAGGCCTGGACCAAGGGCCGCCTCAAGCACACACCCCCACAGGGAGCCCAGGGTCACCTATGTGGTCACATGATGGGCCCCTCTTGCCTCCTGAGCCCCTGGAAGTCCCTCCACTGTCCCCAGACAGCCTGCACCCCAGCAGGCCCAGTGGCCATCCGCAGGGCAAGGTCTGGAGTTTGACCAGCTTGGCTGACCCAGGGCCTGCTCAGGGCTCTGCTATGTGGAGGACTTTAGGAATCACCAGGCCCTAGGTGACCAGTGGTTTTCCTGAGCCATCATCCACCAAGACCCACCTCCACACAGGGCTGGGGTCTGTGTGAAGTTGGGGGCAGGTGTGGAGGGAACGTGCCAGTCCCCATTCTTGCAGCATCCCAAGGCTCGGGGAGGGTGAAGACAGGGCTGGGCCTGCCGCAGCCAGGGACGGGGACGCAGCCTGCAGCAGGCCGCCGTTGCCCTCTGGTAGGGTGCACTGCCTGGCATGGGCACCGAGGAGCCAGTCAGGGTCACAGCTGCATTGCTGAAGAGATGGCGAGAGGCTGCAGCCACGTGTGGGGGTCAGAGGCTCCGCCAGGCCCCGGTCCTGGGATGGTCTATGGAGGGCTATGGGGAGACCTGGCCCAGGGCAGCATGGCCTACCTTGCCATGCCCAGCCAGAGAGGCCCCTTCCCATCCCACCTCGCTCCTTTGGGGAAGATCTAACACCTGCTACCCGCAGGGTCCTACCAGGGCCCTACACAGGGGAGGGAGGCTGGATCCTGCAGCTGGTCTCCTCCCACAGTCACACTGTGCCACCAGCCCTCTCCAGAGCCAGCTCCGCCTCTGGGAGGCCTTTCCTTCACGTCCCACTGAGCCCAGGCAGGCATCTCCCTGTTTCCTTCATGTGTCCCCGATGCCCTTTGGGGCTTATTTCCATGTGCATTTTGTTTAGATCTGAAGCAGGGCACTATCTTCTCCGCCCCCCCCCCAGAGCCTGTGACCGCCTGGCACAATGGCATCCACGTATGGAAAGGCCTGCAAATCCCAGGGCAAGGCAGGTGTCACCACTTCCTGCACAGAGAAGCGGCTAGGGCCACCGCTGTCACTGCGGGCAGCTTCCAGCCTTCCCTGAAGAGCTCCGGGCTCCTCAGGGAAAGGCCGTGGGTGCCCCGGCCAAGTCTATAGTGGGTGGCAGCTCGTCCCTAAAGCTCAGGAGGAAGCCAGCCCTGGCCAGGTGGTCAGGGAGGCTGGGGAGAGCTGCGTCTGGGTCTGGCCTTGCGACGTGCCTAGCCATGCTGACCGCAGCAGGTTCCTAGGCCTTGGGTGTCCGCGTCCACCCTGGGCGAGCCCTGGGCTCACTGCCAGGTCTCTAAGCCTGGGGGGGACAGGTGTGTCCAGGTTGGAACAGCTCCTCCACTGTGGAGCAGGATGGTGGGGTGCAGGTGCAGGGATCTGGGGACGGGGGCTCACCAGGGGACGTTCTGAGGCTCTGCATAGGTGGCCCCAAGGAAGGCAATAAGGTAAGCAGCGACGACAAGGGGGTGACGCCACACAAAACCTACAAGGAGTGGGACCCTGAGGAGCTGAGGGGTCGGGGCAGGGCGGCCCTTGGGTCTTGGGGGCCAGTGGACAGTGAAGCCAGATTTAGAGCTAGGCAGTGAGTGCAGTCAGGCAAATCGGGCCTCACATCGGGTCTCATAAAGAGCATGGAACCCATAAGGAAAATGGAGTCACTCTGAGTCCTGGAAAGACAGAACAATGCTAAGGGAGATAAGATGGTTAATGTTCCCAAGTTTAGGGCCCATCTTAAGGAATGTTGATGAAACAGCTCCCAGCAAACGGAGATGCTAATCAACTAGCCCTAAGCCCTTCCTGTAAATCCCACACCCACCATGGGCCCTCTGGTGTCACATCTTTTGACATTCCTGTCCCAGGCAGGACAGAGATAGAGAACATAAAAAGAACAAAAGAAAGATTTCAGATATAAAAGGGAGAAAGCCTCTCCTCCCTTTGGATTCCTGGTTTCGGGGTCCCCTTCTCCCTCTGGGAGAAGTCTTTTGCTATCCTTTAAATAAAGCTGTCCACTTTCCACTCTGACTTCAGCGTTCGGGGAGCAAGAACTCGTCACTCGTCACGGGTAAAAAGTGGTTTCAGCAGGTGGGGGTTGGTGGGGCCTGGGGGCGCCATCAGTGGCTTCTGCTGGAGGGGTGGGCAGGAGGGGACAGAAGGGGCCTGGAGGGGAGTCTGGAGCAGGGCCCAGAGGGTGGCCGCCTGGCTCAGGGAAGCCTGGCACGTTGGTAGGGTGGAGAGGGGACACACCCCGCTCTGGGCGGGGCTCTGGGCGGGGCCCTGGGAGGGCCCAGGAAGCTTGCTGGCCCAGGCACCTTGGCAGGTACCTAATCCAAATGTGGGGAGCCTGTCCCCGACCCCTGGCCCAGGCCCCACCTGCCCACAGACCCCTCCTGGTGAGCAAAGCTGCGGCTGCAGCCCCCGCCAGGCGGGGGGCACGGGCAGGGAGATGTAATGACATCCCACCGTGGGGCCCGGAGAGCTCAAGAAATGATCCCAAGGGTGCGTCTCAGGCACCACCAGGGAGGGGGACAGACTCCGAGCACCTGGACAGACTTGTGGTCCTCAGGTACGGGGATGAGGCTGGGGTGGCAAGGACGGGGCCACCCCTCCTCCCGCCACCAAGCTCAGCCTCCAGGGAAGAGGGAACGCGGATGACGCCACCGCAGGGCCCAGACAGGACCAGAGACTGGCTGGAAACCAATTTTATTGAACTCTCTCCTCTACCCTCAGAAATCTAGGCCAGTAGATTCTGCCGTGGTCATCAGGGACAGGGGTGTGACCAGCACGCCCCCTGCTGCCCACCACACAACTGGCCTGCACGAGAGGAGAGGAAGGCTCCTCAGGGACAGGCCACCTCCCCGGAGAGCCAGGGTCAGGAGGAGAGCAGGCCCAGCCAGGCCTCCCGATGGGCAGTTAACCGGTAACCCACCCCAGAGGCAAAATAAATTCATTTCTTACAAAAAAACAACAGAAAACTTCAGTACGAAACCTCAGCAGCGTCCCAGCACTATCTTGAGTTTAAATATAAAAAAAGGAAATACCATCAGGAAACACCACTGTTAAAAACAAGAGAACCCACGGCCCGGCCACCTCCAGGGTGGGGGTCAAAGGGCGGGGGCCAGCCCCGCCCCGCGCGGGCCTCAGGGGAGCAGCAGGTGCAGGGCCCCGCTCAGCAGCAGGGCCACCAGCAGCAGCGCGGGCAGCAGCTCCCTGCAGGCCTGGGCAGGAGGCACCTGGGGACCGAGAGAGAGGAGAGTGAGGGCCCAGGAAGGCAGGGGACCTGACCTCAGAACCAGGACAGGGCGAGGTCAGACAATGCAGGTGTTCGGGAGGGGAAGGAGGGCCGAGGAGTGGCCCTGAGTGGTGGCAGAGGGCCAGGAGCACAGCCTTGTCACAGGGCGCCGGGTCCCCCAGGCTGCGGGGCCCAGGTAGTGTGGAAACAGGTGAAACGGAGGGCGACAGGGAGGGGGCCGCAGCACACCTGGGGGTGCGTCCAGGGAGCCAGGCTGCCCCCAGGGCAGGCAGGGGGCAAGTGCGCCTGGAGCCTCCAGGCTCTTACCCGGGTTCTGGGGGCCGGGGGTCTCCAGAGCCACACGTTCTCCCTGAGGCTGGCGAGACCGTGGGTCAAGCTTCTAAGAACACCCCGGACTCCTGCCTGGCTGTAGCTGAGAGCGAGGCTGTGAGACAAGGGGAGGCGAGCAGGCCATGCTTCAGGGACACGACGTGGAGGGCCTGTCCCCTCCCACCCCGACCGACACCCTGGTCCCCTCCCCTGGGCACCTCTGTCCAGGACGGTGCCTGTCTCCCCACGGGCTGTTTCTGGTTCACAAATTCGTTCAGATCTCCCGTTTCCTGCCCTGCGCCCAGCGCTGCGCTCAGCAGGCCGCGGGGAACACGGCCTCGGCTCTGCAGGCCCCCGGGCCACTGATGCCCACACTCTCCTCCCCAGGGAGACGCTGAGGACCCAGGCCCGGGAGCACACTCAGCCTGCCCTGCCTGCGAGTCGAGACTCTGGAAATGCACGGTCTGGGCTCGATGAAGTCCAACGGGGGGCCTGGGGTTCTGCTGGTCCTCTGCCAGGCCAGGAGGGGCAGAGGCAGGTCAGAGAGAGCCGGGGCCTGGGCAGGGCCGGGGAAGCCAAGGGTTCAGGGTCTGCCTGCAAGTGTCGAGGCCACTTCCTTCCAGAGCTTCCTTGGGGACCAGCTGTGTGCTGAGTTCTGGGCCTCCACCCACCTGTCCAGGGCCCCTCCCCAGGTGAAGTCCTGGCAGGACGGGGCTGCTTACCTCTGCGCTGCCATCCCAGGCAGCTGGGCCAGGCGGGGGCCCCGGAGACGCAGGTCCATCTCATCCCCAATGCAGGCCAGTCGAAGGGCCACCTGGTTCCTGAGGAGAGGGAACAGGTGGGCGGGGGTGTGGCTGTGCTGGCGAGGCCACCCCTACAGCCTCGGTCCCTGTGGGGCTGGGAGTGGCCCAGGGCAAGGCAAGGGGGGGCGGTCAGATTTGGACTCTGAAGTCACACCATGTCAAGATTCCCCTGCAGGGCAGGCCGTGGTGGCCACAGTGTCGGGGAGTGGGCTGCCCAGGGGTGCCTGCTCCAGCTCTCCGTTCCTGAGCCTTCCTCCAGCAGGAGGGCAGGGCACGTGGGTCCTGGGCCACCTGCAGGAACCTGCCAGCACCCAAGAACGCCAACACCCAGAATGTCGGCGTTCAGAGTGTCCCTGGAGAGTCCAGGGAGGGCCCAGCTGGTGGGCTTTGGTGAGTAACGGTGGCCAACACGGATGGGCAGCTTTGGGGTGCCGTAAGCCCCCCTCAATTGCTGAGGCTGGCTTCCCACAGGGACTTCAACTTCCCTCCTCCTTTGAGAGGGGGCTCAGAGACCTCTCCCCTGGTCCCCAATGCTGAAACTACCCCTGTGCTATTTATTGTCCCTTTCAAAATGAAGGAGCTAATAGTCCCCTGCCTGGGCCCCCCAATCTCTAAACCAAATTCTTTTTTTTTTTTTTTTTTTTTTTTTTTGGTACCAGGGATTGAACTCAGGGGCGCTCGACCACTGGGCCACATCCCCAGCCCTTTTTTGTATTTTATTAGAGACAGGGTCTCACTGAGTTGCTAAGTGCCTCGCCATGGCTGAGGCTGGCTTTGAAATCGCGATCCTCCTGCCTCAGCCTCCCAAGTGCTGGGATTACAGGCGTGCGCCACCGCGCCCGGCTTCTAAACCAAATTCTTGACTGAAATGAGGTGGGCAGACCCAGGCCTGTGCCCTCCACGTGCACAGCACAGACTAAAAACCAGACTCCTTCCGGGTGCACCGTGCTCCCAGGGCTGACCCACATCCCACCCCAGTGACTCGGCAGCTCTGCCGGGAAGTCCCAGGCAGACCCACTAACCCTGCCCACCTGCACCACCTGCCCACCTGCCCAGCGCCCCCCAGTCTATGCTCCTTGTACTGGAGACACTGGGGGCTGGAGGGTGGGTCCTGCCTTTGTCCTGCTAACGTGTGGAACCTCAGGAAAACGCTGTGGTGGGCGGGCACCGTGTCCCCTCTCCTCACCCAGGAACAGGCAGAGCGGAGTGGGCAGGTATCTGAGTAGCCCGTTCCCTAAGGTCAGGACCTTGATGACTAATAAGAGCCTTAAGCCGGGTGCGGTGGCGCACGCCTGTAATCCCAGCACTTTGGGAGGCTGAGGCAGGAGGATCGCGAGTTCAAAGCCAGCCTCAGCAATGGCGAGGCACTTAGCAACTCAGTGAGACCCTGTCTCTAATAAAAACACAAAAAAGGGCTGGGGATGTGGCCCAGTGGTCAGTGCCCCTGAGTTCAATTCCCGGTACCACAAAAAAAAAAAAAAAAAAAAAAAAAAAAAAAAAAAAAAAAAACCGTAGAGCAAGAGGAAACATCCAGAACCCTGGAGCTGACCTCCTGCCTGTGGGTGGCGGTGGCTGTCCTCCAGCTGGGGGATGTGACTGAGGGGCGTGGGCAGCTGCCCAGCCTCAGTGCCTCCGCAGTACCCGGGAGGCGAGGCTGCAGCGCCCCCTGCTGGGGGAGCCCATGAGCCTGGCAGATGCTGATGCTGGACCCCGCCCACCTGGCAGGGCTGGTCCCGAGACCCTGGAGACCAAGGGAGCAGCACTGCCCCCAGGGGCAGCATCAGCCGCAGGGGCGCCCTTCTTCCAGCCGCAGCGGTTCCTTAACAAGTCGCTGCCCTCATGGCCAGGGCCGGCGCTCAGCTCCTCAGCGTCTCTCCCTAAGCCCAAACGCTTGAGCTCGCTGATGGCCAGCGCCCACAGTCCACTGTGGGCCCTGGCACACGCTGGTTGTCGAGGGTCCCCCTGTGGGCGAGGAGTCCTCTCTGGAGCCTGCTGGGAGGCCCTCTGCAGGAGGTCCGGCCTCACACACGGCGCCCTCCTTCCAACCCACCCCGAAGGTCACCGACCAGTGGGCCCTGGGGACCTACCTGCCCTCGAGGCACTCCGCGAGGACCTCCTCTCCCGTAGGAGCGGTCACACCGGGAACACCTGCAGCCAGTGGGGGTCCAGGGAGCGGTGGGTACAGCAGGGTCTCAATGAGGAGGTCCCTGGAGACGGGTCTTGCTGCTGACATCTCTCCTCTGGGGGAAGGAGACCGAGTGTGATTGACCCCTAGAACTATGCGACCTGGGGGCTGCGAGGGCTCAGAACCCGATGTCCTAAAGCAGGCACAGTGCTTCGAGCCCCAGGCCCAGAGCCTCAGGAGCAGCCTCGGAAGCCTAGTGTCTCTGGCCTCCTGCCTCCTTTTGCCCCCAAGTGAGGCACAGGAACTAGAGTTCCTGTTCCAAAGCGGATCACGGAAACCAGAACCCTCTCCCCCAAAGCAGCCCTAAGAGCCGGGAAGGTCACTCTGTCCCCTGAAGACCCTGTGCCTGGGAAGGACTGACACACAGAGCCCACCGGGTCCCCTGGTCGGCTGCCATGAGAGCAGCAGGACTATACCCCGTGTCCAGCCCTGCTCTGCCCGGCTGTCCAGCCACAGGCCCACACATAAAAATGGAGTTTCCCAACCTGGGCCTGGTGGCGCACGCCTGTAATCCCAGCACTTGGGAGGCTGAGGCAGGAGGATCGCGAGTTCAAAGCCAGCCTCAGCAACTTAGCAAGGCCCTAAGCAACTCGGTGAGACCCTGTCTCTAATAAAATACAAAAGAGAGCTGGGATGTGGCCCAGCGGTAGAGTGCTCACCTAGTACATGCGCGGCCCGGGTTCGAGTGCCCCTGAGTTCAATGCATTGCCCCGGTACAAATTAAAAAAAAAAAACAAAAAAAAAAAAAAAAAGGCCCAGTTTCCTGAGTTCAATCCCCCGTACAAATTAAAAAAAAAAAAAAGTTTCCTGAGGGTCCTTGCCTTTGACTTTTGTTTTGGGTGCTGGGAGTTGAGCCCGGGCCACAGGCATGTCAGGCAAGCGGCCCCCACGGAGCTGCAGCCCCAGGCCTCCCTGGGCTTTGGGTCTTCCGTCGGAAGATCCTGTGTCACCTAAACCCTTGATTAGACAGATCCACGCTGTTCTCTTGCTGACCTGACTTTTGGGATTAAACTCGGGGGCACTGGACCACTGAGCCGCACCCCCAGGCTTATTTTTGTATTTTATTTAGAGACAGGGTCTCACTGAGTTGCTTAGTGCCTCGTCCTTGCTAAGGCTGGCACTGAACTCGTGATCCTCCTGCCTCAGCCTCCCAAGCCGCTGCGAGACAGGCACGTGCCACCGCGCCCGGCTCCAGGCCTTTCCTTTCTTTCTTTCTTTCCTTTTTAATATTTATTTTTTAAAATTTTAGGCGGACACAATATCTTTATTTATTTATTTATTTATTTTTACGTGGTGCTGAGGAGCGAACCCAGTGCCTCACGCATGCTAGGCAAGCGCTGTGCCACTGAGCCCCAGCGCCAGCCCCTCCAGGCCTTTTCTAAACGTGTCCTCACACTCGGCTTCACAACCCTCGCGGTGGTGTCCGCGGCCTCCTCCCGGCCCTCCTGGCAGAGCCGCAGTTCAGCCCTTGGCCTTCTCCCGCTCCCAGCACTCCCAGCTCCCCCGAGGTGGCCCTGCGCGCGCTCCCCTGAGCCCACCACGACTGCCCAGGTCCTCCCTCTGCAGCGTCCCTTGCAGCGTGACCCAGCCTGGCCAGTGAGGAGTGGGAGGTAGGGGTTGAAAGAAAGGGAGCAAACCCAGACAGGGCAGCTCCCCGGCTCTGCTGCCGTCAACACAGGAGTGAGGGCTGGCGCTGCAGCAGCCAGGCCAGGAGAGCAGAACAGGAGGTGGTAGAGGAAGCAGGAGCCATGGCATCACGGGGCAGCTGAAAGACTGAAAGTCACCGTCAGCCCCTCTGCGCCCGAGACAGTGAGCTGCGGCACGTCCACGTCTCGATTCACGGAGTTTCCCGTTCCTTGCAGCCAAAGGCCCTCTTACGCTGTTCCGATCGCGGGTTCCCACATCCATAAGTGTCCCACACCGCAGGCAATGGCTGCGCAGGATTCTGTGACTGGACCCCGGCGGGGCCAGGCAGCCTTAGGTCCAGAGAGCCAAGATCGTGGCAGGCGGCTCTATACTGTAATGGCCACCTCCCATCCCAGCCCTGCCCGTTAGCGGCTCTGTGCCAGGCTCCTACCCGTAGGCTGGCTCGGGTGGCTGAGTGGTGCTCCCCGGGCTGTGGGAGGATGGGATAAAGGAATCCCTTTCAAGCACTCCGAGGAGCTGGCACCCTGGCAGGGAGTAGGCAGGCACCAGCAGGACCTTGGTGCAGATTAAACTTTATCCAAAATGCTCAGGGCCAGAATGTTTCAGATTTGGGATTTTTTTTCCCTTCAGATTTTAAAACATTTGCATATATGTAATGAGATCTCTTAGAGCCAGCAAGCACCCAGGGCGAATCAAGAAGTTCATTTATTTCTTATGTATATCTTGCGCACATAGGCTGAAGGTAATTTTACACAAAATTCCTAATAATTTTGTGCATGGAGCAAAACTTGTGTGCACTGACTTGTAGATTCTGGATTTCAAATTCTCAGCCTGCAGATGCTCACCCTGTTATTTTCTTACAGTAATAAGATCTTTTAAATTAACTCCTCACATCTGCTGGCACTAGAGAGCTCACAGAGCACCCTCCCACTCTCTCCTTTGACTTTTTGTGCAAAGAAGAACCAGAGCTTGAAAAAGTGCATGACTCAGAGAGGGGTGTGGTGGTGTACACCTTTAATTCCAGAGACTTGGGAGGCTGAGGTAGGAGGATCACAAGTTTGAGGCCAACCTCAGCAACTTAGCAAGATCATCTCAAAATAAGAGAGGGCTGAGGATGTAGCTCAGGGATAGAGCATCCTGGGTTGAATCCCCAGTAACACACACACACACACACACACACACACAGAGCTAAGAAGGGACAGAAGCTCCCCTAGGTCAGGTGGGTTGATGTCCCTCCACGAAGTGGACAGACTGCAGACTTGATGCACTGAGCAACTGAGCCCCCGGGGATACCTGAGGCCAAACACAAAGGGCGCTCACTCCTTGCTCTGGGCATCGGGGGAGGGAGAAGCTGGAACAGCAAAGACTGGGCGAGGCTCAGAATGAGAACCGGAGCTTGGGAGCCTCCAGCTGTCTCAGGACTGACTCCAGGCGGCGAACCTCAACATGCACCCAGTGCAAGCAGCCAAGGGGCACCGGGCCACGGAGAGGCACAGGGTGTGGCGTGTCCTAGGCCTTGAGAGGGAAACCATATAAGGACGGCATCATTCTTCCTTTTAGGATTGGAGAAACACAGTAAATCCCCTGCCTGGTGTGGTGGCACACACCTGTCAGCCCAGCAGCTCAGGAGACTGAGGCAGGAGGATCACAAGCTCAAGGCCAGCCTCAGCAACTCAGTGAGGCCCTAAGCAACTTAGCGAGACCCTGTCTCAAAATTTAAAAAATAGGCCGGGTGCGGTGGCGCACGCCTGTAATCCCAGCACTTGGGAGGCTGAGGCAGGAGGATCGCGAGTTCAAAGCCAGCCTCAGCAATGGCAAGGCACTTAGCAACTCAGTGAGACCCTGTCTCTAAATAAAATACAAAAAAGGGTTGGAGATGTGACCCAGTGGTCGAGTGCCCCTGAGTTCAATCCCCAGTACCAAAAAAATAAATAAATAAAAATAAAAATAAAAATAAAAAAGGGCTGGGGATGTGGCTCAGTAGTTAAACGCCCCTGGGTTCAATCCCTGGTACCAGAAACGAAACAAAAAAAAGCAAAAATGCCCAGAATTTCTGTCTCAATAGGGAAGGCTGTTCCGGTTTCCCAAGAGGAAGACAGAGAGGAGCTTCACATCTGACCCAGACAAAAGCCCAACATGTAACAGGAGCCGGGCTGTGGGTGACGCGCACAGGAGCACCCAGCTGCCACAAAGGCCCAGGCCTGGCAATAGTGCCCGCCCCGTCAGGCAACACCTTCGCCTGCAGCTGAAGTCAGGTCTGCCAGGGCCTCAGCGCCAGGGGAGGGCTGCACCTGCGGAGCGCACCTGCAGGCAAAGTGTTAACAGCCACTAGGTTGGAGCAGCCCCCCAGGCTAGGAGGCTGGGAGGGTCCCCAGCGGCCTCTGTACACCCAACAAAGGGACTGTCCTAGGTGCAGAACTCTAGAGCTCGGCACAGATCAAAACCAATGAGAGGGGCTGGGGTTCAGTGGTAGAGCGCTTGCCCAGCACTTGTGAGGCACTGGGTTTGATTCTCAGCACCACATAAAAATAAGTGAGGGGCTGGGGTTGTGGCTCAGCGGTAGAGCGGTCGCCTAGCACGTGCGCGGCCCGGGTTCGATCCTCAGCACCACGTAAAAATAAATGCATTGTGTACAACTAAAACAAATCAATAAATAATAATAATAAAACCCAAAAAGCTTTAAAATAAAAAAAAAAGTGGGGCTGGGGTTGTGGCTCAGCGGCAGAGCGCTCGCCTTGCACGTGAGCGGCCCGGGTTCGATCCTCAGCACCACGTAAACATAAATGCATTGCATTGTGTACAACTAAAGTAAATAAATAAATATTTTTTTAAAAAAAGTGAATAACATAAAGGTTTTGTGTCCATCTACAACTAAAAAAAAAAAAAAAAAAAAAAAAAAAAAAAAAAATGAGGGAAATCAAGACCTTCTGCAGTGCAAAGATGTCCAAAAACACTCTAGAAAATGCTCGGGACGGGGTGGGGGGTGGGGGGGGTGGGGGGGGGGACAAGGCTGCTATGGTAGACCAGATGGCCAGAGACGACCTTCATCCACCGTTTCATTCAGATATTGCACCTTTGCACAAGATGTCGCAAAACTCCTTTCCCAGACCAAACTTGCTCTTCACAGAAGCCGCCCCATGACACTGGCCAGCAGCCAAGAGGCCCCTTTGGGTGATGACACCATCCTTAGCCACCAGTCTGGCCCCTCTGTCCATTCTCCTGTACTGTTGGCTTGTTCAAAAGGCGGGGAGAGGCGGGGTGGGGGGGTGCAGACGCTCACACCAAAGGCAGGAGGGGGCAGGTCCGGAGCAGTCCAGGCCCACGGGCTCTGTTCGCCTGGCGTGGCCTCAGGACTCCAGCCTGAGCAGTCCAGGAAACAGGACAGAAGAGCAACAGGCCAGCGGCCCTCCCCACCCTCCCAGGCCACCTAGTTCCCAGGTTCACAAACCCGAGCACTTAATGCAGAGAACCAAGGAGAGCCCCCGGCACCTGGGTACCTGCTGACAGCACCCCGGGAGTCTCCAGGTCACCAGCCTCAAGATCAAGGCACAAGAGTCAGTAGCGTTCCCACACATGAATAAAAACACCTTTACTGTGAGGACATGAAAATAGATTTTAGGTCAGAGATCAACCTAATCAAGGATGCATAAAACTTTTTAGGGAGAAAAATTTTAAAGTCCATTAAGGGACCTAAAAAGACCCAAATCAAATGTTCACGGCCGAGATGGTTTAGGTTGTACAGATGAGAAGCACGGAAAGTGGGCGTGTGTTCAGGTGGCGTTTAAGGAATGGTGTCCAGGACCCTGGCTGCCCGTGGGCTCGGGCGGAAGGTGGTGGTGACCATGCAAATGGCCATTTCCCTGGGAAAACAGCTCCAGCCCTCATTTGCATTGCCCCCCCCCCACTAGACCCTAGATCCCAGCCCTCCTCCCTGCCCTGCGGGCACGTGCCACAGGAGGACTTCAGCCCCATGCTGGACACATGGCCTTGACCTTGACCCACGGTCCTAACATCCCCCCACTGAGCAGACAGCCCCAGGCCCCCTCAGGCACCCGATGGGAAGATGTCCAGCCTCAGGTCGGCTGTTGCCAGGAGTCTGCAGGGAGCAGGGGGGTCTGCCGGGCGGCCCCCCACTCTCTGCCTTCTTTCCAGACCCTTCCAGAACCACTGGCCTCCCTTCTGAGGGGGCGTGTGGCAGACACCCAGGCTCACCTTGGGCGGGCACCCCAATCCCACTGCTCAGCCCTCCTGTCCTGGGCCTGTTTCCCTACCTATTGCTAAAGGGGGTGACGGTGGCCCCTGGAGAAGCCTGGCTGGGGTTTGAGCACCCGCACCTCAGGCAAGGAGGAAGGACAAAACCGCGGGTAGGAATCAGCTCATTAAATACCCAATAGAGGCCCCCTGCCCCCTACCTTTTGCAATTTGGGGTATTGAACCCAGAGGCACCTCACCACTGAGCTACATTCCCAGCACTTTTTATTTCTTATTTTGAGACAGGGTCTCCCTCAGTTGCCCAGGCTGGCCTCAAATTTGAGATCCTCCTGCCGCAGCCTCCCCAGTAGCTGGGATCACGGGGTGGGCACCGTGGCATCTGACTGACAGAATCCGTTTCGTGGGCCTGATACAGAGCCAGTGACTAACAGGAAGTGTTACTTGAATCTTTGCCCCAGCTCAGTTTCTGGCACAGAGCAGACTTGTGTTTGTTGAGTGAATAAAGGAAGGCCTGGCATTCCCAGGGGACCCAGTGTGAGGTCACAACAGCTGCAGATCCAGTTTCTAAGTTTTAGCATCTGTTTTTTTTTTTTTTTTGGTTTTTTCCCCAGAAAATTTGCAAATGAGTAGTTGAAAACTCTTCTTTGGTGAAAGGAGACACACCACCCATGTCCCCACCCAGGCCCCAGCCCACAGTGAGCCTCCTACACCCTCACGGTGGAAAAAGCCGCCTCCAGCTGAAAATGCACCCCCACTTCCCCGCAGAGGCCAGGGTGCAGATCCCAGGGCACAGATGAGGGCCACACCCACAGCCTCGAGGGCACCAGGGCTGGAGGGGGCAGGGAGGCAGGATCCAGGCAAGCAGCCTGCCTTTGGTCACCAGCTGTGCCACCGGCTCATCTGGGAAATGGGGAGACACCCTCTCCCTCCCAGCAGTGAGTGCGGAGCTGTCCTGTGCAGCCCCCCAGGCAGCACCCACCAGTTCCATCAAAGCCGAGCAGGAGGACCCTGACGCGTCCCGTCTCCCCCATGGGCAAACTGGGAGCACAAGAGCTCCGACTGGGGTTGCAGCCCCTGGTCTTCTCCACCAGGGCTCCCTGCAAAACCCTCCAAGCCTGGCCCTGGGCCACGAGGCTGCGGTGCCACAGAATGCCCGAAAGGAGCTTGACTCGAGCACAACCCAGCAGGAAAAACCAGAACTTGCAGACAGACAGACAGACAGACAGACCAGATGCCTAACCTCTGAGCCTCCTGATAAGTCTCCTACAAACAAACAGTCCTTCCTCCAGGGCAGCCCAGAGGAAGATACGCTGTTACCCACCCTCTGCCACCACCAGGGGCTCCTTAAAAGCTGGGTGACTGAACCAACAGACTTGGAAGAGGAAAAGAGACCCCAGGTGGCCAGGGTCCCAAGCTCCACTGTGGACAGGCAAGGCCCCACCTCTCCAGGGGTCAACCTGACCTCAGTAGCCCAAGTCCTGCACGCACACTCTGGTTCCTAGGAACGATCCCATTCACACCCTGCACGTCCCTAGCAGCCCTGAAAAAAAGGAAGCAACAGATGGATCTAGGGGTGCAGGCTGTGCCCCAACCATCGAGGGCAATGGCTAGATGGCCACGGGGACAGAAGAGAGGGCAGCTTCAAGCGTGTAACAGGCTCCTGCCTGCGCAGAGGACCTAATCCCGCCCTCCTGTGAGCAAGCCAGTATGCATGGCCGCCTCTCAAAACAGAAAGATCAGAGCCGGGCGGTGGCGCACGCCTGTAATCCCAGCACTAGGGAGGCTGAGGCAGGAGGATCGCGAGTTCAAAGCCAGCCTCAGCAATGACGAGGCACTTAGCAACTCAGTGAGACCCCGTCTCTAATAAAAATACAAAAAAGGGCTGGGGATGTGGCCCAGTGGTTGAGTGCCCCTGAGTTCAATCCCCAGTACCCCCCCCCCAAAAAAAAAAAAAAAAAGGATCAGTAAGAAGAGGGACAGGGTGGCCCCGGGAGGGACACTGGATTTTTACCATATATGCTTTTGTGATCTTGACATTTTACGAATGCACGTGGCTGGCTACGCTGACGCAAAAAATATTTGTTAATGGCTTGAACTAGTCTCAAATAGAGCTGTTTGTCTTAAAGGTTTATTTTAGGAAACAAAGGCCACCACCCCTCCATCCCACCCCCGCTGGTGGGGAAGTCCCCACTCCAGACCCCACCAGCAGGCGACTGCAGGTGTCCACGGCAGCCTGTTCGGGAGGTGGACAGGGCTCACTTCCCTTAGAGACAGAGGAAAGGAAGAGAGGGAGGAAGGGAGGAGAGAAAGGAAGTTCTCTAGCAAAAGAGGCGGAAATTCCTCTGTGCCGGGGGTAGGCCTCGTTCAGGAACTTGGAAGTGGTGGCTTGGAGTGGGCCCTGGGAGGTGCGGCCATCTGGCCCGGCCACCCTGCGGCCCCCTCTCCTCCAGGGGTCCTGCTGCTGCTGGGTGTGCTTGGAACCAGGTGATGGCAGAGACCCCCCAAACCCGGGGTCCAGGGGCCAGGGCGGTCTCCTCCCCTCCAGGCTGCTGTGACCCCAGGCAGTGGGGATGCTCATGGACACCCCACTTCCTTTCTACTTCCAACTACAGGGTCCAGCCCTCCCCAGAAGAGGTCCACCCTGTGTCAAGAGGGGGGACTTGGGGCTGGGGTTGTGGCTCAGCGGCAGAGCGCTCGCCTCGCACGTGCGCGACCCGGGTTCGATCCTCAGCACCACGTAAACATAAATGCATTGCATTGTGTACAACTAAAGTAAATAAATAAATATTTTAAAAAAACAAAAGAGGGGGGGACTTGGGAGGGCCACGCCATCACGCCCTCTCTAGCCTCCAAAAGCACCTTGACCCAGAAATGTGGCTTGGACCCAGCTTTGACCCCCCAAAAGTCTCCTCCTGAGCCCTGAAATGCTACCGTTTGCACTGAATTCAAGGCACAGGGACGCCTCTGATGGAGTGATGACATCATCGCTGAGCCACCTGTCCTCGGAGCCTGGAAGGAGGATCCTGGTGCGACGTGAACCCTGGATACCGGCGCAGCCTTCCCAGGTGAGACCCGGTGCTGTGGGGTGCGCTAGCCCATCCCCAGAGGACCCCAGCTTGGAGCTGAGAGGGGCTCATCCCAGGTCACCTGCTGCGCGGCTGCGCTGGTAAGGTCCACACTTCTTACCTGCCTGAGGCTCCTCTGCAGACCCTTGGGCCTCTGTGTGGGTGCCCCCTCCAGGACCCCCCCACCGTCTACAATCCCCCCCCCACCTGGGCACCCAGGCAGCTCCTGGGGAGTGGCCCCGGCCCTCGGCAGCAGAGGTGCAGGCCTGCCCTGCCGGCTGCCGGCTCTCCAGCACAATGCCCACCCGCGAGGCGCTCACCCGTCGGGGTTCCCAGGACACCCACTCACCCCAAGGCCCTCGGCCTCTCCACGGGCCTGGGTCAGGGTGCTGGGGAGCAAGGCCCCTCTCCTCCCTAAATCCACTCTGAGGCCGGTGGGCACCAGCAGGAGGCCGTGCCAGGACACAGCGTGGCAGGGGGAGGGGGCCAGCCCTCCTTGCCAGCTGGCAGAGGGGCACAGGCTGGGCCCTGACAGTGACCCCAGGGCTCAGGCCCTCGGGCTGACCTAACTTCCCTGTGCCTGGCTTCCTCCTGTGACACTGACCCCCGAGGCGGCCACAAGCACCAGCGTTACGGTTCAGTACAGAAAAAACCCTCGGCGCCACCAACAAGGAAGGGAACACCCGGCAAATCAGCACCTTCCCGTGGGACTGAGGGCTGGGAGGGGAGGGCAGGGACCTCCATCCTCAGGAGCGCCGGGTGCACAAGGCTGTGTCTCTCCCTGGTCCCCGCGCGTCCTCTGTGTGAGAAGGGAAAGGCGTGGAAGACAGATCTGGAAGGAACCGATGAGTGGCTCCTTTCTGAAAGGACAGTCAGTGGGGCGGCTGGCAGGGGACCGACAGCAATCAGCTTTGACAGAAGATTCTGGGTGCGCAGCTAGGGCTGGGCGCGGTGGCGCACGCCTGTCATCCCAGCACTTGGGAGGCTGAGGCAGGAGGATCGTGAGTTCAAAGCCAGCCTCAGCAATGGCGAGGCACTTAGCAACTCAGTGAGACCCTGTCTCTAATAAAATACAAAATAGGACTGGGGATGTGGCCCCGTGGTCGAGTGCCCCTGAGTTCAATCCCTGACACCAACAAAACAAAACAAAACAAAACAAAAAAAGAGTGCGCAGCTGCTCACGGGTGCCGCCCCGTACCAACCCCAGCACCCAAATCCATGGACTTTCTGGGTGAGCCTGGTCACACTTCACCTTTTCTCAAACCCCAAAGCCCTTGAGGATTTCAGAGTGCCAGGGCAGGGGGTCTCAGGTCGCCAGCTTGCTTCGCCCACACCCACTGAGTGACCAAAGGAACTTGCACAGAGATGCAGGTGTGCCCTCTGGGGCTAGGGGACAACGCCCACACCCACGCGCGGTGACACGGAGGTTTCTGTTTCCTTTTTGCCAGGCACACTAACGGTGACAGAGTGCGTGGCTTCATATCTGTCTCTCTCATCAGAGAAGCAAACTCCACTCCCCAGACTGGGGCAGATCCAGACCCGAGGTGGGTTCTTGGAGGGACGCCACTAGTTCTGCTCAGGGACAACCAGGACAGCTGGACCCCTGGGTTCTGGTTCCGAACAGCTCGGGCCAGCACAACCCTGTGACTTGGGACAGAGTCCCCAGCCCGGCTGGATGACTTATCCTTCATTTGTTGTAACCAGAGTCTGGTGAGATTCTATTCCATGTCCTTCCCGCTCAATCCTCTAGGAAGATGGCTTAGTGGGGCCTGGGGTGTTGGCAGAGGAAGGGCTCACCTAGCACCTGCAGGCCTGCTCCCTCCACGTTGTAGAGGAAGCATAACAAACTCATAATCATCTCGACAAGTTCGAAGTGGCCACAAAAAAGGGGAACTCTGCTTTTCTACCCCCTCAGAGAAGTACAGAGTGGCAGGACCCCACTAGGGCAGCAGCCTGAAGTCCCAGGAGCAGGTATTAAAGAAAGTTCTGAAACGTTCGGGTCGTGGAGTGAGGACTGAGCCCCTGAGCACTGGCCCTGGAGAGGCAGATGCAGGCCTTCTTCTTTCTTCTAGAAGGTTCCTGGGTCTGACCCCAGCCCTTCTCTACATCTTCGCTCTGCCTCCCACACCCCACAGGGCAGGGGGGCCTGCTTGCACCTGAGGGGCCAGAAGTCTCCTGGTCCCTGCCCTCCTGGGGCAGGATCAAGGGCCCCTCATCCTGGCTGCCCCACACCTCGATCCACAGACCTGCATCAGGCCCTCGGCCGGGCGGCCATGTGGGGTGTTCCCCTGTCTGCCTGCCCAGGCGGTGGGGGCCTGCCCCGCCCTGCAGCACAGGACTTGGCAGAGGGAGGTGGTTCTCGGCAAAGCAGCAAGACTGAGGGAGGGCACCGAACGTGCCAGCTCACAGGGACAGGAACTCCCCTGGAGGGACACATTCCAGGCCTCAGGCTCAACTTCTGTTGAAGGGCAGGACGGAGAGCCCACTGGCACACGCAGCCCCGTGGCAGGTGGCCAATGTCCCAGGACAGCAAGGTCACGACGCATGGCCCCGATGGGGGGCACTCTGGTCTCCTCCAAACCCAGCAGGTGGCTTTGCCCTCGAGATAGGGCCTCGAAGCCCCAGCTCCAGACGCTCACATTGAATGTCACCTATGTTTTTGCAGTACCAGGGATAGAACCCAGGTGTTTTTGTACAACCAAGGTACAACCCAGCCCCTTTAAATCTATTTTATTTGGGCTGGGATTGTGGCTCAGCAGTAGAGCGCTCGCCTAGCATGTGCACGGCCCGGGTTCAATCCTTAGCACCACGTACAAATAAACGCATTGTGTACAACTAAAAGCAAATTTTAAAAAATCTATTTTATTTTATATTTTTGGTACTGGGGATTGAACCCAGGGGCACTTCCAACTGAGCTACATTCCCAGCCCTTTCTATTTTTTTCCCCCTTTTTTTTTTTTTTTTTTTTTTTTTGTTGTTGTTGTGGTACCAGGGATTGAACTCAGGGTCACATCCCCAGACATTTTTGTATTTTATTTAGAGATAGGGTCTCACTGAGTTGCTAAGTGCCTCGCCATTGCTGAAGCTGGCTTTGAACTCGCGATCCTCCTGTCTCAGCCTCCCAAATTTTTCCCATATTTTTAATTGGTGCATTTTAGTTGTATGTTAATAGTGGGCCAGGCACGGTGGCACACACCCGTAATCCCAGCAATTTGGGAGGCTGAGGCAGGCGGATCACAAGTTCAAAGCCAGCCTCAGCAATTGGCCCTCTACGCTACTGATCTTCCTTCAATTTTTCGTGAGATCCCCCACATCTTTCTTTTCCTTTTTCCTCTCTGACTTCTACACAGGGGAGAAAACATACAACTCTTGATTTTCTGAGTTTGGCTTATTTTGCTTAACACAATATTCAAGTCACATTTTCCTTCAAATGACATAAGTTCCTTCTTCTTTGTGGCTGAGTACAACTCCATTGTGTATATATCTTACATTTTCTTCACACATTCACCCACTGATGGACACCAAGGCTGGTTCCACCGTTTGGCCATTGTGACCTATGCTGCTATGAACATGGCTGTGCATGTATCACTATAGTATGCTGGCTTTAATTCTTTTTGTGTGTGTGTGTGTGGTACCAGGGATTGAACTCAGGGGCACTTGACCACTGGGTCACATCCCCAGCCCTTTTTTTGTATTTTATTTAGAGACAGGGTCTCACTGAGTTGCTAAGTGCCTCGCCATTGCTGAGGCTGGCTTTGAACTCGCGATCCTCCTGCCTCATCCTTCCAAAGTGCTGGGATTACAGGCGTGCGCCACCGCACCCGGCTAGCATGCTGGCTTTAATTCTTTAGGACAAATATGGACGCGCAGGAGAGCCCAGTCCTTTTTTATCTTGAGACAAGGTCTCACTAAGTTGCTGAGGCTGGCCTCAAACTTGCAATCCTCCTGCCTCAGCCTCTGGAGCAGCTGGGATCACAGGTGTGCGCCACCACCCAGCAGCAAATATCCTCTTTTGTAGGGGGAAAAAAAAATCATTCTACATTCTCAATCTGAATATTCCAGTCCCCGGGCCCCTCTGCCAACCCTGTTGGCTCCGTCCTCCCCTGCACTTCCTCTTCGTCTGGGTGCCTGGGTGTCAAGTTTTCTCTCATCCCCAGAAAAACAGGTTTGCTCTGCGGTGCCTGGCGGGTGTTTTGTATCGTCACATCCTAATATTGACACTAGGAAAATCAGCTGCCCGCTCCTCTCCGTGCCCGCCCCGTGCCCCGGCCACCTTGCCTGCCCCTCTCCTGCCTGCCGCAGGGCCAACCAGGAACTTGCGTGGCGGACTCCTGTGCCCGCACTCTGTTTCTCCGGCCCAGCCCCAACCAACCAGTGGCAGGACAAAGGAGAGGCGAGGAAGCGGCCACTCATGTCCAGCCCAGACCCACTGCCGGCTTCCTGGTGCCGCCAACAACAAAACCCGAGCGCCGTTGAGAACTTCCTCGAAAACCGCTCAGAATTGTTCTGGCCAGAGCGACAAACAGTGGGAATCTCGTGGGATCCACTAAGTCCGCTGCAGGGGAAGCAAGAAGCCATTAACTGTCCACAGACTTGATAGGTCTGCCGAAAACAGGATGCTCTCCAGGGAGAGGGGAAAATACCAGCTTCAAGCACACGCGGGGCCGCCCAGCCACCCCTGCCACTCACTGCCCGGAGATGATCAGGGGTGCAGGGAGGGACTGTCAGGGACTGTCTCTGGCAGCTCAGCGTATCCAGGGGTCCCATCACATCTGCACCCACTAACCCAACCCAGAGAGCTCCCATAGCTAGTTGGCACGCAGCCCTGTCCCTCTGTAGGCCTCGTCACAAGACTCCAGGGGGTGACAGGATCAGGAACGGTCTTCAGATGCTCTTTTCCCACCAGCGGTCAGCTCCGCGGTGTCAGTCAGCACATAAAACACGCAAGGGCTTTCGGTCTCAAGCGTCACCAGAGACAGTAAAGCAAGGTCTGTGGACGGAAGTGCTGGAGGGGAGGGCTGCCCCTCGAGATAGGGCAGTCAGGGAGGGCTGTTCGGAGGAGGTGGCAACTGGGCAGAGAGAGCAAAGGGGGAGGAGCCAGGCACCCACAGGGACTGGGCTAAGCGTGCCACTCCAGGGATCTGTTTTAAGCATATACATTCCATGGGAGGCCCCCAGGATCGACTGTGGCTGGGGTGCAGCTCAGTGGTCCAGCACTCGCCTGGCAGCACGAGGCCCTGGGTTCAGTCCCAGCGCTGAGCGGGGAATCAACTAGAAAGCGTCTTAGAAGTGTGGATCAGAGGGTTTCTCACCAGGGAAAAGAACATGCCGAATTTCCAGGTGTCAGCTAAGAGCTGTGCTCTGGCCGCTGCTCTCCCCTGCTATGTGAGACGTCCTAAGCCAACTCACGGGGGGGGGGGGGGGGGGGGGGGGGGGGGGGGGGGGGGGGGGGGGGGGGGGGGGGGGGGGGGGGGGGGGGGGGGGGGGGGGGGGGGGGGGGGGGGGGGGGGATAAAGAACTGTGTGAACCCAACTCCGCAAAGCTCTGCAGAAGCCACAGCCGAGGTCCATGCAGCCCGGGAGCCTGGGGTCCTGAGGGTGACGGTGCTGTGAGTGTCCCCCAAAGCCTTCAAGTGTCTAAATTCAATTGCATCCTGAGTTAGTAAAGGGCAGAAACTTGGTCTGGCCCTGGTGTTTAGAGGCGGGGCCTGGGAGGTGACTGGGGTGAGGGTCCCCAGGACTGAATCCCAGAGAGAGAAACCAGAAGAGATAGAGAGGCCCACGTGGGGGTCTTGGCACTGGGTGTCCTAAGGACTCTGCCAGCAAGGCAGCCCTCCCAGATGCTGCTGCTCTACCGCGGACCCCCACAACTAGGAGCCAAAATGAACCTCTTTTTGATAACTTTGACCAGAGATACTGCATCATTAGAAACAGAAACCTTAAAGGCAGACGGGAGACCCCCAAATCCTGGAGAATCAAGTGTCAGAGATGAAGATGGTGAGGAGGAGCAGGGCCTGGAGGAAGGTGCCTGGCAGAGGACTCGCCTGCCTCTCAGGGAACACTTGCAAAACAGCCAGTCAACCCCAGGAATACGCCACTCTCCACAACCAGGGCCAGGACCCGATTAAGTGGAAATAAGGATACTTACTCTACAGAAACTACCACAAGCCACCCGGAGGTGGGCAGGAGTCTCAGGGACCCATTTTACAGAACCAACAAATAGAGGCTCAGAGAGGTGGATGGCCTGTCCAAGGCCACCCAACTGGGAAGTGGCTGCATGGTCTCCAAAAACGGGCTCTTGAGTTTCTAGCTGAGAGGCCGGACACCCACGCCTCCTGGGATCTAAGCCTTAGTTTCTCCAGCTGTGAACTGAGGCCTCCTGATCAACGTGTTTTAAGCCTATGGCCCTCTTAGCCCAGGGTCCCTTCTGGGGAGCGGGTGTCCCTGACTGGAGTAGAAACAATGTTGCAGCAGCAGCAGCAACAACAATGTCCCGCCGCAGGGGGTGGCTCCTACTAGCGCCAACTGGAGCAGCAACCAACGGTTTACAAAGCGTTCCGCATCCCGGAGGCCGGGGCCCACCGCGGAAAGGGAGGCAAGCTCCGAAGCCCCGGCCAGGCGCAGGTTCGGCCGGGTCACCAGAGGGGGCCTCCGGCTCTGGCGCCGCATTGGCTCGGGATTCACGGTCCTTGGCCCGCGCCCCGCCCGGTGGAGCAGGCCGGGCCCGCGGGGCACTGCGCAGGTGGCGGCCGGCGACAGCGCCTGGCTCCTAGTGCAAGTTCCTGTTCCGGATTTTCCCCGGCCCTTCCTCAGGTGCACGGGGCCCGGGATCGCGGCGGGGACAGGTGCCGACGCCATCTTCCCTCTTTTAGTGGACACCGAGCTGCGTCGTCCGGGCCCTGGGCTGCCGGTGCCCCACCGAGCTCAGGACCAGGGCTGCACGCAGCGGAGGTCGGAGCCCCGAGGCCGCGCGAGGGCGGCGGCGCGAGGGTGACACAGGAGCCACCCGTGGCCCGGACGCGCAGGCTGAGGCGCGCGGGCCGCGCTGGCACGACGCGGGGTGGGGACCTGGAGCCCCAGCCGGACCGGGGACTTTGGAGCCGGGGTCTTCGGACGTCCTCCCTCAAGTGACTCCCTGGGGACTTGCCAGTGGGGGACGGGGAGGGACTCAGGTCCGCGTCCCCGACCCGCAGCCGTGCGCCCCGCTCAGGGGCCTGTGCGCTCACCTGCCGGGCTCGGGGCGCGCTGGGCGGGGGGCCGCGGCGGGCTCCGGGCTCGGACTCACCTCGCGACGGCGGCGGCGGCGTGCGGCCGGGGGGCTGCGCTGTCTGTCGCGCGGGACCTGATAGGAGCCCGCCGCGCCCCACCTCGCCCCGCCCCGCCCCGCCCCGCCCCGGGGCCCGGAGCCGCTGCCCCTGCTTCTGCCGCCTCGCGTACGCGCCCTGCCCCTGCCCACCCGCGAGTGCGCTTCGGCCGGTGCCCGGGTGCGCTCCCTGCGCCCAGCACCAGCCGATCGCTGTGCGCCCCGGGAGCATTTGTGGAGGGGTCCGCAGGCCCCACCCGAGTGTCCATCCAAACTCTAACGAGCGCCTCGCTCCGTCCTCTCAAAGACTCCTTCATCCCTGGGCATTTTTTGTACGGGGGATAGAACCGGAGGCACTTAACCACCGAGCCACACCCCGAGCCCTTTTTAATATTTTATTGAGAGACAAGGTCTCGCTGAGTTGCTTAGGGCCTCACTAAATTGCTGAGGCTGGCTTTGAACTCCTGATCCTTCTGCCTCAGCCTCCTGAGCCACTGGGATTACAGGCATGCGCCACCGCTCCTGGCTAACCCTGGGCTTTCTTCATGCCCGTTTTATCCAGAGGACCAAATGGCTCGCTGAATGAACCCTAAGCCAGCGTTCAAAACTCCGTCCCTGCTGGACGCGGTGACGCACGCCTGTAATCCCAGAACTTGGGAGGCTGAGGCAGGAGGATGGCGAGTTCAAAGCCAGCCTCAGCCATGGCAACTCAGTGAGACCCTGTCTCTAATAAAATACAAAATAGGGCTGGGGGGTGTGGCCCAGTGGTTGAGTGCCTCTGAGTTCAATCCCCGGTACCAAAAAAAAAAAAAAAAAAAAAAAAAAAAAAAAAAAAAAAAAAAAAAAAAATCCGTCCCTTTAGGCTGGTCATGTGGGAGTTCGAGTTCTTTAAACCCGTTCCGCCGAGGTCAAAACTGCTCCACGCTCCTTAGAAGCAGCGCGCAGTGGACCGGCCCTGGAGCCCCGGGGCTTCCGCTCCACGCGCGCCCGCCGCAAGCTTCCAGCTGCCGGCCATCCACACCCGCCCTCCGCGAGCGGGGCCAGCTCGCCCTGCGCGGGGCTCGGGACGCGGGGGGAGGAGGACCCGAGAGGATAGCCCCGTGGAGGCCGCCTGGAGCCCCTGGAGGAGGAGAAATCCAGAGTCCCAGGTCCGGTGGGCGGGGTGGCCTCAATCCCAGCCCCAGCCGCGGTGCTTTGCGGCTGGAGGAAGGAGGGGGCTGGGGGCGCGCATAACAAAGTGACCCCCGCGGGAGAGGCTTGCGGACCCAGGCCGGCTTGGGCCGGGGCACACGGCTCCCCTCCCCCCTCACGTTGTTTGCCGCCCTTTCTTCCCACCCTGGAGAGAGGTCAGTGGCGCCCACTTCTGCCTCAGTGTTCTCATCTGCGGAATGGCCCTGCAGGCCACTGGGGGATCAGGGAGAGAAGTTTAGTAAACTCAGGCAGTAGGTAAGCCGCCGGGCCTCCCGCCACAGGGGGTCTTTGACCTCTGCCTGAAGTGCTTTTCCGGGACCTGCGGGTTCCATCAACTCCAAGCCAGAAGCCCGCTCTCCCAGAAATGTGGTACCAGGCACAGGAGGCCTTTCCGTCTGGAATGGGGAGCCCAGGGCGGCTTCACAGCAGCCTCCTCCAGATGCACGTGGCAAGTGAAGAAATGGAGCAGGTTGGGGTGGGGATTTGATACAGCGTCTCATAGGCCAGAGACCCCCAAAGGATGCTCCTGGAGGGTCTGGCTGAAGGCATCTCCCAGGGCTGTCCTCATGTTGAAAGCATATGAAGGCCTCTCTTGTGATATCTGGCACATAGTAGGTGGTCAATAAATGCTAGGGATAATATCGTAGGAGTTGGTTATGAACTGGTGAGGAAATTTTACATGTCTGCCAAAGAAACCATATCTGATCTGTTCATGTAATGACCACTTTTTTTTTTTTTTTTTTTTTTTTTTTTTTTTTTGTGGTACCGGGGATTGAACTCAGGGGCACTTGACCACTGGGTCACATCCCAGACCTTTTTTTTTGTATTTTATTTAGAGACAGGGTCTCACTGAGTTGCTAAGTGCCTCGCCATTGCTGAGGCTGGCTTTGAACTCGCGATCCTCCTGCCTCAGCCTCCCAAAGTGCTGGGATTACAGGCGTGAGCCACCGCGCCCGGCTGTAATGACCCACTTTTAAATCAGTGTATCTACTGTAATCCCTTATATGTATATATTTTAACAATCCATATACAAAGGTCCAGAAGAAAATACAGAACAGCATGGGGCTAGGGTTGTGGCTCAGCGGTAGAGCGCTCACCTAGTATGTGTGCGGCCCGGGTTCGATCCTCAGCACCATGTAAAAATAAAATGCACTGTGTACAACTAAAGCAAATAAGTAAATATTTAGAAAATAAAGAAAATACAGAACAGCAAAGTGAGAACAGTAGTCATCTCTGCATGATGATTTAAGGTGTTTTCTTTCTTTTTTCCTGTACTGGGGATTGAACCCAGGGATGCTCTATCATTGAGCTACATTTCCAGCCCCTTTTATTTTTGAAACAGGGTCTCCCTATGTTACTCAGGGCCTCACATAAGTTGCTGAAGCTGGCGTTGCACTTGTGTTCCTCCTTCCTGAGACTGCTAAATTGCAGGGATTATGCACATGTGCCATGGCACCTAGCTTTATTTTTTTATTTTGAGACAGGGTGTCTTTGCTAATTTGCTGAGGATGTCCTGGAATTTTTGATCCTCCTGCCTCTGCCTGCTGAGTTACTGGGATTACAGGCACTGTCACCATACCTGACTCTTTCTTTCTTTCTTTCTTTCTTTTTTTTTTTTTTTTTTTTTTTTTTTTTTTTTTTGTGGTACCAGGGATTGAACTCAGGGGCACTCGACCACTGGGTCACATCCACTGGGTCACATCCCCAGCCCTTTTTTGTATTTTATTTAGAGACAGGGTCTCATTGAGTTACTAAGTGCCTCACCATTGCTGAGGCTGGCTTTGAACTCGAGATCCTCCTGCCTCAGCCTCCCAAAGTGCTGGGATTACAGACGTGCACCACCGCGCCCGGCATTCTTTCTTTCTTTTTTTAAATAAATATTTATCTATTTACTTTAGTTGTACACAATGCAATGCATTTATGTTTACGTGGTGCTGAGGATCGAACTTGGGCCATGCAAGTGCAAGGCGAGCACTCCGCCACCGCTGAGCCACAACCCCAGCCCTTGGCTCTTTCTTTTTAAAGAGCTAAGCCCAAGGACAATGGCCAATGCCTACTTTTTTTTTTTTTTTTTTTTTTTTTTTTTTTTTTATTTTTAGTTGTAGATGGACACAATACCTTTATTTTGTTTATTTAGTTTTTTTAAAATGTGGTGGTGGGGATCGAACCCAGTGCCTCACGTGTGCTAGCCACCCCCCTCCCCCAATGCCTGCCTTTAAGTTAGAGGCAATGCAGGGACAGAAAGTAAGTAACTGGGCCTCGGAAGAGAGAAAACAAGAGGCAGACTTAGGAGCATTAAGGACAGCTTCACGGAGGCGATGCACTTGAGGAGAACTTAAAGGAGACCCTGGATTTCCACCGGAACAGGAAGGTGAATTTGACCCAATTGGCCTGTGGGTACTGGGAGCCTGGGAAGGGCGTGGAGCAGAAGAGGGACTAGCTGTTCACGAGCTGGACTCCACGCCGTGAGGAGTGTTGGAGGGGAAATGGTGTCCCTGTTCTCTGACTGTCCAGGGCTGAAAGCGACTGTCCCCTGAAAGGGGGCCTTGCAGCCTCTGTCCGGCAGGTGAGAGTGCCCAGGCAGCCTGCAGCTGGCCGGGAACATGTCTGTCCCTTGGGATCCCACACATCCGGACAGCCCCTTGCACTAGATGACTGCAAATTCACCTCCAATCTCTTGACACTCAGTTAGAATTCCCCCTTGCCCGGTGCGGTGGCGCTCGCCTGTAATCCCAGCACCTGGGAGGCTGAGGCAGGAGGATCGCGAGTTCAAAGCCAGCCTCAGCCATGGCGAGGCACTTAGCAACTCAGTGAGACCCTGTCTCTAATAAAATACAAAAAAGGGTTGGGGATGGGGCCCAGTGGTCGAGTGCCCCTGAGTTCAATCCCTGGTACCAAAAAAAAAAAAAAAGGAATTCCCCCTGGAAGGACATCTAGAAGTTACTTCTGGGCCTGGGTCTGGGGGTATAGCAGGGAGTCAGAGCCCTTGCCTAGGGTGCGTGAAGCCCTGGGTCCCTTCCCAGCATCGCGAGGGAACAGAAGCTTCAGCCACGGCCTCTCGGAGGTGCCTGCTCACCCAGCTGCCTGTGGGGCTGAGCTGGGCTGGGGGTGCTGGGACACTCACAGGGAACTCTGGGGTCTGTTCCTCTTGGAGTGGAGCAACACGCTGCCCGAAGCCGGGGGTTGTGAACCTCTCGTGCCCACTGGGCTCTGGTTCAGAGATGGGACCAGACCAGCACTGCCTGGCCAAGGGGACGGACTCCACAGGGCGGCAGTGTGGTCCTGAGGCCACACCCAGTGTCCGGATGCCTTCCGCAGGTCCTGCTTGGCCTCTCCACCCTCCCAGAGAGCGGTGGGAAAGACTGAGGTGGAGTGAAGGAAGAGCATTGTCTGGGGCCTGATTGAAGGAGCCCCAATTAGGGAGATGGCTATTGCGGTTAGCTGGAAGCCATAAGTTCCACCTGATAATAAGTATGCACGTGACGCACCTGTAAATGCACGTGACGCACCTGCAAAGCTAAAGGTATATAACCGGGTGAAAGCGGTCAGATTCAGTCAGTCATGCAGTCGCTCAGTCGGTCGGAAGAAGAGTTCGGGTCGGAGAAGAAGAAAAGAGTCAGAGCGGCCAGAACGTAGTCAGAAGAAGAAATAAGAGTCAGTGCGGTTAGAAGAGAGAAGTAGTTGTTGCTGGTCAGAGTCAGGCCGAGGCCGCCGAAGAAGAAAGGAGAAAGAAGAAGCTGAAGAAGAAAGTAAAAGTACTCTCTCTCTCTCTCTCTTTCTCTCTCTCTAAGCTGAAGAAGAAAGAAGATCTCTCTCTCTCTCTTTTCTCTCTCTCTAAGAAGAATCTCTTTGTCTCTCTAAGAAAGTAAAAGAAAGTAAAGTAGTAAAGTAAAGAAGTAAAGAGTCAGTAGTCAGAAGAAGTAAAGAGTCAGAGAGGTTGCTGAAAGAGCCAGTGTTAGAGTTTTGAGAGGTTGTTAAAGCCGAAGAATAAAAAAAACCCTTCTTTCATCTTCATTCTGCCTCCGAGTTTTTCTCCTGCGGCGTTGTGGCTGTACGTCAGGCAGCTACACCTGATGTCCAGGAGGGGATCTGCAGGAGCTGGTGGAGAGGGGACATGGGGTGGAGTCTCCCTAAGTGGCCAAGGCTGCTCTTGAACTTGCAAGCCTCCTGCCCCAGCCTCCTGAGTAGTGAGGATTATGGGCATGTACCACTGTGCCCAGCAAAGATTAGTTTTGAAAGTCAAGGCTGGTTCTTAGATGCTTCAGTAACTTCTTGGAATCCTAGAGAGGCTGGGTTAGTCACCCGAAGTTCCTTCATTTGTCCCCAGGCTGTTGGCCAGAGCTTCTTCAGCCCTGAACACGCAGAAGGCCTCCTGCCCCTCTGGCCTCCTGGCCTCCTCCTCCTGTTTCAAACCACCAGAAATAGGCAGGGCCCACGGCCACTCCCTGGGCAGCATAGGCCTGGGTCCCTCGTGGCCTCAGACAGCACAGACTTGGCGTAGGTGCCAATGCACGACAGAGAGCTGCTGGCCGAGACCAGCTCCGCCAAGAGCGGGGGACAGAGGTGTCTGAGAGCAGATGGCCACGCCCGCTGAGGAAGTGGGTGAAGAAGACAAGTGGGCAAGCGCCTCAGAGGCCACCTTGACGCGCTGCAGGTAAGAAGCGCTCACTTCTCAACCCAACTCCCCGTCCCCTGGCCCCGCGCTCGCGCCCCAGGCTCCTGCCTCATCCAGCCCCCTTGTCCTCCCAGCTGCCTAGGCTAAAGAGCTCCGAGTTGCCCTTGATTCAAGTGGGCCAGATTGGGACTCACTTTTTATAAATGTAGTGGGACAAAAATGATGTCATGGGACTTCTAAGACCAGATCAGAACAAAACAAAACAAAACAAAAAACCACTCCTGCCTGGCCTTTGCATTCTGGGATCATTCCCTCTGCAGGACGCCAGCCATGTCCCGGGGCTGTTGAGCAGCCCCGTGGAAAGACCCATGGGGTGGGCACTGAGGCCTTCTGCCAACAGCCAGACTCCTGCAAGCATCTGGGGAGTGAGTCCTCCCACCCCAATCAAACCTCCAGATACCTGGAGCCCCTCTTTTTTTTTTTTTTTTTCTTTATGGATACCAGGGATTGAACTCAGGGGCACTCGACCACTGGGCCACACCCCAGCCCTTTTTTTGTATTTTATTAGAGACAGGGTCTCACTGAGTTGCTAAGTGCCTCACCATTGCTGAGGCTGGCTTTGAACTTGAAATCCTCCTGCCTCAGCCTCCCGAGCCACTGGGATGACAGGCGTGCGCCACCACACCTGGCTCCCAGCCCACCATATTGTTGTTGTTGTCGTTAAGTAACTTTATAAGAAATAGAAAGAAAAACAAAGCCGGGCGCGGTGGCGCACGCCTGTAATCCCAGCACTTTGGGAGGCTGAGGCAGGAGGATTGCGAGTTCAAAGCCAGCCTCAGCAATGGCGAGGCACTTAGCAACTTAGTGAGACCCTGTCTCTAACTAAAAAACACAAAAAAGGGATGGGGATGTGGCCCAGTGGTCGAGTGCCCCTGAGTTCAATCCCCGGTACCACAAAAAAAAAAAAAAAAAAAAAAAAAGAAAGAAAAACAAAATAAACATAACTTCACATTTTACAAGGAATTGTAGGACATACAAAACACAGGATTTTGAGGACAACACATTCCATAATGTGTCTTGGTGCCAAAGTTATGCATCATTGTACAAATCACACAGAATTAAAATTCTGTTAGCAGCAGGCAGGAAGACCCAGCCCCTCTTGGCTGGAGCCCCAGGAAAGACACTGAGCCAAAACCATCCACAAAGCTGTCCCTGAATTCTGACCTGCTGAACTGGTGAGAGATACTAAGTGTTTGTTACTGTGTGTGTGTGTGTGTGTGTGTGTGTGTGTGTTTAAAATATATTTTCAGTTGCTGACAAACCTTTATTTTATTTACTTATTCATATGTGGTGCTGAGACTTGAACCCAGTGCCTCCCCGGTGCTAGGCAAGTGCTCTGCCACTGAGCCCCAGCACCGGCCCCTTCATTACTTCTTAAACCACTAGGTCCTGGCCCCTCATCATGCTGGGATTCTAAAGGAACACAGACGCTCCTGACTTCCCGTGGGTACCCATCGTTGAGTCGAAGATATGTTGAACCTGCGTTTAGTGCCCTGACCCAGCAGCACATCACGGCTTAGCCAGGCCCACCCTGAACACGCGCAGAGCACTTACTTAGCCCACCATGGGGCAGGGCCGTCTGTCACAAAGCCCATTTTATAGCCAAGACTTGAGTAGCTCATGGAATTGACTGAACGCTGCACTGAGAGAGGAAAAAATGTCCAGAACCCGGCCCCTTCCAGACGGCCTCCCTCCTGCCAGAGCCCTGCTGCAGGGCCTTCCTGTTCCCTGCTTCCGTTTCTGCCCCTCTGCAGTCTGGGCCAGCAGCCTGAGTGATGGTGTTCAAAGGGAACTCAGACTATGTTCCTCTGTTGCTCAAATCCTCCCAGGGTTCTCCAAATTAGTGTAAAAGCCACAGTCCTCCAGGCCTTGCCCAGTCCAGCTCCATTTTATCTTTCTGGCCTCATTTTGAACCATTCCCCATCTTGTTCATTCTATTCCAACCACACTGTTCTCCTTGCTGGTCCTCAGACCCAGACTCGTGGTTGCCTCAGGGCCTTTGCACAGACTATTTCTTCTGCCTGGATTGTTCTTCCACCAGATAGCTGCAAATTCCTGTCTCATCTGTTTATGGCCACTCACCTTCCCAGTGAGGCCTTGCTCCACAGCCCCTTCAGCACCGCCACCCCTGCCTCCCTGCAGCTCTTGTTTGTGCTGGGGTGGAACCTAGGGCCTCACATGCACTAGGCCAGTACTCTACTGCTGAGCTACCTCCGGCCTCCCTGGAGTTCCTGGGCACCTCCTGCTGTGCTGACCATCTTCCTACAGCTCCTACAGGGCACGTCTTGGTAGTTATTGTCTCCCCAACTGGCAGGTGAGCTCCTCAGGGGCAGGGATCTTTGTTTGCTTTTTAGCTTCTTTTCTTTCTCCACTATTGTGTCCTAGAGCTTAGAACAGTGCCTGACCATACTAAGCAATCCAAACATACTGGGAAGGACTGGGGCTCCCAGCTCAAGCTCAGGGGTAGAGCGCGTGCCTGGCATGTGTGAGGTCCTGGGTTCCATCCCCAGTACTGCACCAAAAAAAAAGGTGTGTGTGTGTGTGTGTGTGTGTGTGTGTGTATGTGTGTAGGAGCTGTGTGGACTGGTGCTTGCCCTTAGTCTGGGAGGCTGAAGCAGGAAGATCCCAAGTTGGAGGCCAGCCTGGGACATTAGGCAAGACCCTGTCTCAGAATATTTAAAAAGGACTGGGGGGCCTGGGGCTGTGGCTCAGAGGTAGAGCACTCGTCTCGCATGTGTGAGGCCCTGGGTTCCATCCTTAGCACCACATAAATAAAATAAAAGTATTGTGTCCACCTACAAAAAAAAAAAAAAAAAAAAAAAGGACTGGGGGTGCAGCTTAGTGGTAGAGCACTTGCCTAGCAGGTGGGAGTTTGTGGGTTCAATGCCCAGAACCACAGAAAGGAAAAAGAACTAAAAAAAAAAAACAAAAAAATGAGCCAATTTAAGTTGAAAAATATTTTCATTTGCCTTGAAAGTCTGTAAATACACACTAGAAGGTCAAGAGTGATTAACAGGGTGGGTGCTAAATGGTCTTTTCTTTCTCTTATACATTATTTGTAATTTTTGCAATAAACACATATCATTTTTCTGGTCACTAAACCAATATTACTATTTCCTCCTCCTCCTCCTCTTCTTCTCTTCTTCTTCTTTTTTTTTTTTTTTTTTTTTTTTTGTACTAGGGATGGAATCCAGTGGCACTTAACCACTGAGCCATATCCCCAGCTGTTTTTATTTATTTATTTACTTTATTATTTTGGTATCAGGAATTGAACTCAGGGGCACTCAACCACTGAGCCATACCCCCAGCCCTATTTTGTATTTTATTTAGAGACAGGGTCTCACGGAGTTGCTTAGCACCTCGTTGCTGAGGCTGGCTTTGAACTTGTGATCCTCCTGTTTCAGCTTCCAGAGCCGCTGGGATTACAGGAGTGTGCCATCATGCCTGGCCCAGCCCTTTTTATTTTTTGTTCTGTGACAGGCTCTTACAACATTTCTAAAGCTGGCTCTGAACTTGGGATCCTCTTGCCTCAACCCTGAGCCGCTGTGATTATAGGGTTGGGCCACAGCGTCCAGCTCTTTTTTTTTTTTTTTTAAAGACATTATATTGAGTGAAAGAAGCCAGATAAAGAGAAAATATACTGTAATTCCATTCATATGAAGTTCAAAATCAGGCAAAAGTTATCCATGGTTGAAGGGCTAAAAACAGTGGGGATGGTATTGGCTGGGAGGGGCAGGGGACTTTCTGGTGGACCCAGGGGACACACACATATAACCCTGCATTGAGCCAAATGCTCATTTGTGCTCTTTTTGATATGTCAATTAAAACTCAATACTACAAAAAGAGAAGAGCCGGGCGCGGTGGCGCACGCCTATAATCCCAGCACTTGGGAGGCTGAGGCAGGAGGATCGTGAGTTCAAAGCCAGCCTCAGCAATGGCGAGGCACTTAGCAACTCAGTGAGACCCTGTCTCTAATAAAATACAAAAGAGGGCTGGGGATGTGGCCCAGTGGTCGAGTGCCCCTGAGTTCAATCCCCAGTACACCCCCGTCCAAAAAAAAAGAAAAAGAAAAAGAAAAAAGAAACCAAATAAAGCAAAATAAATCAGACTCAAAATAGCCAGGAGCGAAGATTTAAAAAAAATTTTTTATTTATTTGCTTTAGTTGTACACAATTTGTTTTTACATGGTGCTGAGGATTGAACCCGGGCCACGCACATGCTAGGCGAGCGCCCTTCCACTGAGCCACAACCCCAGCCCCAGGAGCGAGGATTTTAACCAAGATCCAGATTCACAGCTGCTAGGGGCACTTGGCAGGCCAAGTCCACAGAGGGACAGAGAGGCCAACCTTGCTGGTGACAAGAATGATATCCTAGCCGGGCACGGTGGCGCACGCCTGTAATCCCAGCACTTTGGGAGGCTGAGACAGGAGGATCGCGAGTTCAAAGCCAGCCTCAGCAATGGCAAAGCACTTAGCAACTCAGTGAGACCCTGTCTCTAATAAAATACAAAAAAGGGCTAGGGGGGCTGGGATTGTGGCTCAGCGATAGAGCACTCGCCTAGCACGTGGGCAACCCGGGTTCGATCCTCAGCACCACGTACAAATAAAACGCATTGTGTACAACTAAAGCAAATAAATTTTAAAATATATTAAAAAAAAAAAAAAGGGCTGGGGATGTGGCCCAGTAGTTGAGTGCCCCTGAGTTCAATCCCCTGTATCACAAAAAAAAAAAAAAAAAAAAAAAAAAAAAAGATTAAAAAAAAAAAAGAATGATATCCTGAGAGCAGGGCCAGTGCACTTCAGAGCAGATTCAGGGGCTTGCCCGCCAGGCCTCAGCTCAGGGCCACAGTGATTCAACACCAGCCTGCATCAGGCTGAAAACCAAATGCCTAGAGCACCCAAAATAACCTAATCTGGTGCGGCCTGTCAGGAGACGGGGAGCAGCCTCCCTGGGCCAGACAATTCCAGGAATTCAGGGTCCAGTGATATCAGCTCCTGCAGCCTTGTCTAGGGACTCTGGGCAGCAGCCTGTGGATGTCCCAGCAGAGGCTACCGCTGTCCCCTGCCAGGAACAGGCTTAAGACCCCAGGTTATCGCTCAAGTCAGGTCTGACAGGGGGCACCAGGCCCACAGGGTGCGTGCAGGAAGGAGTCCCAGTCCTGCAGAATCTCCTCCTGCCCAGAAATAACAGGCCCTGACTGCTGAGCTTATCAGGGCCATGGCAGAGGCTGGGAACAACAACAGCCTCCAGGCTCCTGGGCTCAGCACCAACAGGCCCCAGGCATGGGCTGGCCACACCTCCAGGGTAGGGCTTGCCCGGGCCAGGCTGTCCCTGGGTCGTCAGCCCTGAGAAATCAGGGCCTGTGTGCACCTCTGCTGTCCTGCACCCCAAGCAGAGGACCCCAAGAGAGACCGTTTCACAAGGAGTGGATCTCCCTCCTCCCACCCTCCCATCTGCACACCCACCTTAGGAGGTAGGCCCTGCCGCTTCCACGGTAGAGCGGGGCAAAGGGGGGCCAGGCAGGCCACTTGGTGACCTTGAGGTCCCATGGACCAGGGCAGGCAGGACCTGGTTCCTCTGCATCCCAGACCTACCTCATGCTCCCCCCAACCCTGGAGGGCACAGCAGTTTCAGATTTTTCTACTCACAGGAAATATTTCTTCAGTCATGTCCTTTTTTTTTTTTTTTTTTTTGGTACCAGGGATTGAACTCAGGGACACTCAACCACTGGGTCACATCCCCAGCCCTTTTTTGTATTTTATTTAGAGACAGGGTCTCACTGAGTTGCTAAGTGCCTCGCCATTGCTGAAACTGGCTTTGAACTCGCCATCCTCCTGCCTCAGCCTCCCAAAGTGCTGGGATTACAGGAGTGCGCCACCGCGCCTAGCCAGTCATGTCCTTTATTTCAATGACATTTCTTTGTTACGCTGCCCCGCAAATCACAAAAGAAATACAAGAGAAAGCCCCAGCGGTGCCGCCCAGCTCTCCAGGCCGCACAGTACAGGGTGGGCAGGCGTGTGGTGGCATCGCCCCTCCTGTGCTGGGGTCACACGCGGGTGCTACCTCTCAAAAGGGCATCGGGAGCCTCTCAAGACTAAAAATGTGCAGATCTTTTGTCCCAGATGTGTCACTTAAGGACACTGTAGTAGCTGGAGTCGAGCCAGCAAAGGTGGGGAAGTCGGAACGTCCACGCAGGGCCTGCGACAGACAAAGTCAGGCTGGCACTTGGCCTGGAGGAAGGCAGCTACCCACTAAGCTGGCTTCCCGGTGTCCCTCGGTCCCCATCAAGGGCTGAGCTGAGCGCCTGCTGAGTCCAGGGGGCGCTGAGTCCAGAGGAGGCCTGGGAGGACCTGGGGGTTGGAAGCTGGCTGTGGCCGCCTGTGTTTGACTCCTGGGGGCCCCCAGAGGGTCTCAGGTCCCTGCCCTCAGGGAACTCACCATGGAGAGTGACGAACATGAGATAAAAGATCCCAGCAACCAGCCCAGCACCTGAGCTCTTGGGGGCCTGGGGTTGGAGGCTGAGGGAAGGAGCCCACAGAGAGGCCACCCGCCAGGACAGAGCCTGGCCTTGGCCAGAGCGCTGCAACGGACCGGGAGAGTTTTCCAGGGCGCAGGCCAGGTCTGCGGGCCCTCTGGGGAGTTGGGGGTCCCGGCCAATCTCCAGACCTCTGTGAGCGCCGGGTTCCTTCTCTGCTCAACAGAGAGGACCTGTCCACACAAAGGGCCCCTGGGGGGCCGGGTCGCAGTGCTGGTGAGAATGTGCTCAGTTCTCCCCTCTCGTCCTCTGGGGCCAGAACTCCCGCACTCTCCTGGCCAGTGCCACCCTGCCCTGCAGCTGCAGGCAGGTGCCACTCACAGCAGGAAGGCGAAAGGGTGGGCGGGTCTGGAGGGGCAGGCCTGTTACAGGCCTCCGCAGTTGTGCTGTCTCCTCCCGGCACTGCAAGGTCAGGCACGTGGCCCCTGTGCAATGGAGACCAAGACCCAGATCCTGGAGGGAGGAGCTCGGGCCTGGTGAACAGGGTGTGGGCTTCAGAACTTTTCTTGCAAGAGGGTCTCCCTGGCTGCACCCAGAAGGGACCTCGGGGCTGGGAGGAGTCTGGTGTGCCAGCCACACGCTCCTCCCTCAGTCTTTAGTCCTCCATGGCCATACCCATGCCCATTTCTGGGGCACGGAGACCAGCAGCCCTGGCAGGAAGAGAGGGTAGAGGGGCAGACAGGTGACTGGCCAACCCCAGGAGATGGACTCAGTGTGCCTGAGCGCCCTGAGCCTCCCTTACCTGCACCCCACGTCCATGGCTCCATTATCCCCAGCATCCACAGCCCACCTACCTCCACCCAATACAGAAGACAGAACAGCAAATGTGGAGGCCCCTCCCCTCCACCTGGGCTCAAGTCCCCTCTGGCACCTGCTGGCTCCCTCTGACCTCAGTGATCCAACCCCAGCAACCTGGAGGAAGGGACAAGAGGTTAAGTGACTGGGCTGTGGGGAGGGGCTGGAGAGGGCAGGCTGATGGGTCTTGGGAAGACCTACTCCATCTCCCTTGTGCCCCCAGTACTGTGCTGCCTGTGCTGGGGACAGTAAAAGGGGACAGATTTCCCAGGAATCAGAGCTCTGTCTGGTAGAGAAGGTCCGGGCTTTCCTCTCTCCTTCCAACACCTCATCCCATCCCCACCGAACTCTGTCCTGACCCCTGCTGTGGGGCCACCACACACACACACACACACACACACACACACACACACACACGGCAGGTGGTCTCTTTCATTAATAAAGAATGGGAAGAGCCGGGTGCGGTGGCGCATGCCTGTAATCCCAGCACTTTGGGAGGCTGAGGTAGGAGGATCACGAGTTCAAAGCCAGCCTCAGCAATGGCGAGGCACTTAGCGACTCAGTGAGACCCTGTCTCTAATAAAATACAAAAAAGGGCTGGGGATGTGGCCCAGTGGTCGAGTGCCCCTGAGTTCAATCCCCGGTACCGACAAAAAAAAAAAAAAAAAAAAAAAAAAAAAACCCGCATTGTGTACAACTAAAGCAAATAAATAAATATTAAAAAAAAAAAAAAAAAAGAAAGAAATTTGGGCAGGGGGAGGACTGGGAATTGAGCCAAGGTGCCTTTTACCACTGAGCTGCGCACCCCCCCTGTCCTTTTTATTTTTATTATTATCATTTTTGTATATATATACATATATATATATATATATATATATATTTTTTTTTTTTTTTGTAGTACTGGGGATTGAGCCCAGGGTCTTGTGCATGTGAGGAAAGCACTCTACCAACTGAGCTATATCCCCAGCCCTATTTATTATTATTATCATTATTTTATTCATATATATATATGTATATATATAGACACACACACACACACACACACACATATCAATATATATATGTATTTTTTTTTTTTTTTTTGGTACCAGAGATAGAACTCAGGGGCACTCGACCACGGGGCCACATCCCCAGCCCTTTTTTGAATTTTATTAGAGACAGGGTCTCACTGAGTTGCTAAGTGCCTCGCCATGGCTGAGGCTGACTTTGAACTCGCGATCCTCCTGCCTCAGCCTCCCAAGTGCTGGGATTACAGGCGTGCGCCACCGCGCTTGGCTTTAATATATTTTTAATTGTAGTTGGATACTATCTTTATTTATTTATTTATTTTTATGTGGTGCTGAGGATCGAATCCAGGGCCTTGCACGTGCCAGGCGAGCGTCCACTGCTGAGCCACAGCCCAACCCCCTTATTTATTATTTTTGATGTGGAACAGAAGGGGCTGGACACCTGAGGAACTTTCAGTCAGCAGGCTTATAGGCTGCAGGGCCAGAGGGGCTATCTCCTAAAATTTTCTTTACCAGGAGTCTGAAAATTCTTCCAACTTTATATCCGGCGGCCGGTCAGGGGCAGGGGTGGCGGCACGTGGAGGGTTATATTTTTGTAGGAGTCTACTTAACAGTATTATGTATATGTGTGTGTGTATGTATATGTATGTATATTATATATATGTATATATGTATATATATATATATATATAGAGAGAGAGAGAGAGAGAGAGAGAGTGAATACACAGAAAGTCCTCTCTTTTTTGTCCTTTTTTTTAGATTAGTCAGGGATTTTACAAGTTTTACCACAAAAGTATCAAGTCTGCAGCCATGCAGCCAAACTTAGCTTTTTTTTTTTAATATTTATTTATTTACTTTAGTTGTGCACAATGCAATGCATCCATGTTTACGTGGTGCTGAGGATCGACCCCAGGCTGCGCACGTGCGAGGCGAGCGCTCTGCCGCTGAGCCACAACCCCATCCCCAAACTTAGCTTTGGCAAGACAAAGCAACCCAGTCCTCACAGAGAATAGGATGTCCTAAACCACATTGAGTTCTTGGTAGAAATTTTTGCTGATATTCTATTAATAAAAAAAAATTATGGGGGTGGGGGTTGTGGCTCAGTGGCAGAGCGCTCGCCTCTCACGTGCGCGGCCCGGGTTCAATCCTCAGCACCACGTAAACATAAAATGCATTGCATTGTGTACAACTAAAGTAAATAAATAAATATTTTTTAAAAAATTATGGTGAGAGGGGCTGGGATTGTGGCTCAGCGGTAGAGTGCTCGTCTAGCACGTGGGCGACCCGGGTTCGATCCTCAGCACCACGTACAAATAAAACGCATTGAATAAAACGCATTGTGTACAACTAAAAGCAAATAAATAAAAATATTTTAAAAAAATTATGGTGAGGGTCTCTGGAGAAGCTTAATAAAGATTCATGGTGGAGGACTGGGCACCACTACATTTTGAGACAGGGTCTCCCTAAATTGCCCGGACTGGCCTCAAATTTGCAATCCTTCTGCCTTAGCCTCCTAAATTGCTGGAATTTTAGGCATGGGCCACCTTGCCAGCTGTGTTTGCATCTTTTTCTTACCAATTTGTGTAAGTTCTTGTTATATTGTGTGTGGTTTATTTGTTTTTGTTGTGAGGAAGCGTCTATGTTGCCCAGGCTGGTCTCAAACTCCTGGGTACAAGTAATCTTTTGCTTCAATCTCCAGAGTTCCTAGGGCTTTAGGTGAGAACCACGACACCTATTTTTACATTGTGTATATTAATACTTTGGTATAGATGGTGTGTATATTTTCAGTTTATCTTTTATTGTATTTTTTGGCCTCATAAGTTATATTTTACAATATGTGAGGATGGGGTCTGTCTAGGCATGAAAGGAAACCAAGTGTATATAGAGGAAAAAAGTTAACATTAGCCAGGTGCGGTGGCGCACGCCTGTAATCCCAGCACCTGGGAGGCTGAGGCAGGAGGATCACGAGTTCAAAGCCAGCCTCAGCAATGGCGAGGCACTTAGCGACTCAGTGAGACCCTGTCTGTAATAAAATACAAAAAAGGGCTGGGGATGTGGCCCAGTGGCCGAGTGCCCCTGAGTTCAATCCCCGGTACAAAAAAAAAAAAAGGGTTAACATTAAAACTAAAATCATATTAAGGAATCTGTTTATCATCTGGGTAGCAATGAGAAACCTTCGGAGATTTCTTTTTCAGTGCTGGGCATTGAGCCCAGGCCTCACAAGTGCTAAGCAAGTGCTCTGCCACTGAGCTGCACTCCCAGCTGGGAGATTCTTTTAAAAATTAGATTTGCATGGTAGGATTAGCACTGAGAAGAACCCACTAGTTTCCTGTCTTTTGCTCTTGGGGCTGCTGAGCTCCTGCTAGTTCTCCATATTGGCCAGTACTTTCCCTACTGTCCAACATTCCTTATGTCTCCTCCCACTGCCTGACACAGAGCCTTCTGGTATTTTGCCTCCTGGAGATAGCCTTTGAACCGGCCTTGTACGCTGCATGGGGCCAAGGAACTGGTAAAACATGTTTTAACACCTTCCTAGGTGCTGTTCACAAGGATTTAAAGATCTTTTCAGCACTCCTCTGAGAGATGGAGATCATTATTCCCATTTCCTATTGAAGAAATTGTAGGAGCCCTGTTTGGGGAGATGGCTTGAATTGCGGTTGACTATGAGCCATGGAGATTTGGGCATTGTTGCCTTCCGTAGTCTCACGAGACTTGGCCCGGGATCTCGAGTGACTTGGCCGAGATTGCTGATCGGGTCAGCGCCATTTTGGTGGTGTGTGCGGCGCGTGTTAGTCGTTGTTAGAGCCAGAGAGAAAAGTTATCAGAATAAAAAGCTGTTTGTCTCCAGTTTGCTTCTGAACTTCTTCCCGCGGCTTCGTTGCTCCAAGCGGCCATCGCTTCAGGCAGCAACAAGAAATTGTAGTTGAGAGACTGAGATATGCCCATGCCCACTGCTAGAATGTATCAGAACAGGGATATAAATAAACCCTGTTGACTCTCTGCTCTCCTGCTGCCTCTAAAATGCCCTTTTATAGGAGAGGGATGTCTGGGATACATGCTTTTTATTGTATAACAAATTTATCTATTTTGTGGTACTGGAGATTGGATCCAAGGTTGCTGAACCATGGAGCTACATCCTCAGCACTTTTATTTTTTATTTTTGAGACAGCTTTTTGCTATATTGTCCAGGACTGGTGAATCCTCTGATCTCAGCTTCTGGAGTAGCTGGTGAAGGGCAAAACATCACACCAGGGACAGCCGTGCAGCCAAGAGATTTATTCAACAGCCTTCGTGGCTGGTAGCAAAACCGGAGAGAGAGGTGCTGGGAGAGGGGAGTCAGGGAGAGGGGAGTGTGCAAGCTCTGGTGGGAGAGGGGAGTCAGGGAGAGGGGAGTGTGCAAGCTCTGAACAGAAGGTGGGTGCTGGGTTGTAGGATCCCTGTTTGGGGAGATGGTTTAAATTGTGGTTGACTATGGGCCATAGAGTTTTGGGCATTGCTGCCTTCCGTAGTCTCACGGGACTTGGCCTGAGATCTCGCAGGAGTTGGCCCGGGATCTCCAGTGACTTGGCAGAGATTGCTGATCGGGTCAGCGCCATTTTGGTAGTGTGTGTGGCGCGTGTTAGTCGTTGTTAGAGCCAGAGAGAAAAGTTATCAGAATAAAAAGCTGTTTGTTTCCAGTTTGCCTCTAAACTTCTTCCCGCGGCTTAGTTGCTCCAAGCGGCCATCGCTTCAGGCGGCAACACTGGGTCGCACCGGCTAGGATCTCTAGAGCTATCAGCTAAAGCAGCTGCTGTCTGGATGGAGGCTGGAGCTGTCAGCTGGGATCGGCTGTCGGGCTGGAGGCGATGGGTCTGGAGCTGTTGCAGTGGCTTCCTCCTCTCAGCAGCCACGAGCTGATGTGTGTATTTGTGTGTGTGCACATGTGTGTGTGTGTGTGTGTGTGTGTGTGTTTGTTCTGAGTCTAACAGGGCCCTATATAGGGATTTCTGGTGGGAGGTGCACCAGAGCAACCCCAATGCCATTGGCTCTTTGCCCATAGAACAGGGTGACCTTTAAGCCTATTGGCTCTTGCCCCGGGAAAAGAAAAATCCTGCCTGGGGAAGAAACATCCTGCTGATAATGAAACAAGGTTGCTTCTCTCAGGATGTGGAAAACTCTGGGGGGGTGGAGGGTAGCCCATCTATCAGCTAGGATTGTAGGCCTGCACCACCTCCTGGTCATGCTCTTTCATTATGAATCTGTTCAACAAGTACTTGCGTAACTCCAATGTGCTGTGCTAAGCACATTACTTTTTCTTCCCCCCTAACAATCTTCAATATGTTGTTATTTCCAGTTTACATACAAGGAAATTGAGACCCATAGAAGTGAAGTGACTTGCCTGAAGCCACACACCTGGTTTTTGGAGCTGAGATTGAGATATCCAGGTTTCATTTTAAAATTCCGTACAGGACCAGGCTGTTGCTGCAGCTATTTATTTAGTCAGTTATTTTGCACTGGACCACTGAGTCACATCCCCAGCCCTATTTTGTATTTTATTTAGAGATAAGATCTCACTGAAGGCCAGGCGCAGTGGCGGACGCCTGAAATCCCAGCACCTGGGAGGCTGAGGCAGGAGGATCTCGAGTTCAAAGCCAGCCTCAGCAATGGTGAGGCACTTAGCAACTCAGTGAGACCCTGTCTCTAATAAAATACAAAAAAGGGCTGGGGATGTGGCCCAGTGGTCGAGTGCCCTGAGTTCAATCCCTGGTACAAAAAAAAAAAAAAAAAATCTCACTGAGTTGCTTAGGACCTAGCTAAATTTCTGAGGCAGGCTTTGAACTTGCGGTCCTCCTGTCTCAGCCTCCTGAACCACAGGGATTATAGGCATGCTCCACCTCACCTGGCCCTGCTGCTGTTTGTTTTTTTTTTTTTTTTTTGTTTTGGTTTTGGTTTTGTTTTGTTTTTACTTTTTGGTATCAAGGAATTAACCCAGGGGTGCTTAACCACTGAGCCACACCCCCAGCCCTATTTTGTATCTTATTTAGAGGCAGGGTCTGGCTGAGTTGCTTAGGGCCTAGCTAAATGCTGAGGCTGGCTTTGAACTTGTGATCCTCCTGTCTCAGCCTCCTGAGCGGCAGGGATCACAGGTGTGCGCCCCGCTGTGCCCGACTGCTTCCTCCCAACAGAGGGGTTTTTAGAATGCACACAGTTACTTTTAGGAATGCCTAGCGGATGAGGTGTCCTCTGAGAGGCCTCTTACAGTCCAGAGGTCAATTCTAGAGGTAGGTGCTACCCCAGCACTAATTTTCCAGGCTGGGCGCCTGAACGCTACGGGAGGTCAAGGTGGTGTGGCCAGGACCCGGTCATCGTCCTGCTCTGCCTCCCACTTGCTGGGCTCAGCGCGCCCGGACCCTTCTCAGCCTCATCCCGGGGCCTTTGGGTTGCGAGTGTGGGCGGAGGGGCATTTCCTAGGATCCAAGCACAGGACGCAGCGGGATCCGGCGGTCTGGGGCGCAGAAACCTCACGCCAGGCCTGACCCGGAAGTACTCGCCGAGCCGACAGCCGCGTCTTCGGTTGCCAGGGCACCGCCCCGGAAGTGGAGCGCGCGGCGGCCCGGAGCGCCAGGCGGCGAGCGGGGGCCTCCGGCGGGCGCTGCAGCGGGCGAGGCGGGGCCGCGGCCGCCCTCCCGCGCGCTCCCCGGCGCCAGCGCCCAGGGCTGCGGCCCGCGCCGAGGCCACCGCCTCCGGGCGCCGCGGTGCGGCCGGGCGCGTGCGCGCGTGCGCGAGCCTCGCCTCGCCGTGCGGTTGGGGTGCGGCTCGCCCGACCCGCGTCCTGCAGGACTGCCGCGCCGGCCGCCTCCGTCCCGAGTTCCTGCGACCTGCCTGTGCCTTCCGATCACTGTAATTGCATCTTATTCCCGTCACCCCAGGCTGTCGCGGTCCCCGGCCGGCTCCGTCGGTCTGCAGCCTGCGTTGTTCTCGCTGGCATTTTTTGCTGGAGCATTGGCCGTACTTGTGCGGAGGGGACGGGAGCCCGTGTCCCCTTCCTGCCCGTTTCTCTCGGGCGGACTGGACCACGACTGGACCTGCTCCCGGGGCGGGGCGGGGTTGGTCCCCCACCTCGCGGAGTGGCGGGGGCGTGTGGGAGTCACCCGCTCCTCATCCTAAGCCGTTTTGGAGTTCGCGGAGCAGGTTCTTTGTTTGGGAAACATTAACGGGCAGGTTACAGCGGTGGCTTGTGGCAGTAAGAAAAGATAGGTCCTGCTGTCCCCTCGCTGTGCAGCACGGCACCATCACCCAGTGGGGGCGTGGAGGGGGATGATGACAACACAGCTGTCAACCCCCTGTTGGTGTGTAACCATCATTTACATTGTTATTTAATATTCAAGATGGCTCTTTTCTCCCTTTCAAAGAAAGCTTGTTGGACCATTTTCTAATGGCTGGACCCAGGAGGGTGAAATGATTCTCTCTCATGAATGTAAGTTCTCCTGCTTGCTGTTCTTGCAAGGTTGGCTTGGCTTTTGTAACTGCAGGAGGTGAAAGCCTGCTGGAAAAGCGGCTGTCCTCCTGGGGTTGTAGGCTTGCTGTGACAGGCAGATGTCCCCCTGTTCCCAAGGATTCAGCTCCACCCCATCTTTACTCTGCATGCTGTAGTAATGCTGTGTCCATGGCTGGTTGATTCTTTTTTTCCCTTTACACTGGATATAGAACTCAGGGGCGCTTTACCACTGAACCATATCTTCAGTCCTTTTAAATTTCTTATTTTGAGACAGGGGCTCACTGAGTTGCTGAGGGTCTTACTAAGTTGCTTAGGCTGGCCTCAAACTTGCAATCCTCCTGCCTCAGCCTCCTGAGTTGTTAGGATTATGCGTGTGTGTCACTGTGCCCAGCTTTATGGGTGATTTTTTTTTTTTTTTTTTTTTTTTAGTTGTATACAATGCCTTTTTTTTTTTTTTTTTTTTGTGGTACCGGGGATTGAACTCAGGGGCACTCGACCACTGGCTCATATCCTCAGCCCTTTTTTGTATTTTATTTAGAGACAGGGTCTCACTGAGTTGCCAAGTGCATCGCCATTGCTGAGGCTGGCTTTGAACTCGCGATCCTCCTGCCTCAGCCTCCCAAAGTGCTGGGATTACAGGCGTGCGCCACCGCGCCCAGCGCCTTTATTTTTATGTTCTGCTGAGGATCAAACCTGGGCCGTGCTTGTGCTAGGTGAGCGCTCTACCGCTGAGCCACAACCCAGCCCCTATGGGTGATTCTTTATTTGACTCCCTCTCTTAAGAACTAACAGCTGTAGGGTTGGACTTCATTTAATTCACTGGTTGGCACAAATAGCACTTGTTTGATCTTGTGTGGAGGGAATTCATTTGTTTTTGTTATTCATCAAATATTTATTGAGTACCTGCTGTTGCTAGACACTGTTCTGAGTGCTGGTAATTCAGTAGAAGGTAAGGCTCTCATGATGGTGATGTGTCTGTTGAAGAAGGATAATCACCAAATACATGAAATAGACCAATTAACTTCCAATTTGAGCTTGCATAGAATCACTTAATAGCTCAAAACAGCTTCCTGGGCTCTTGTCCTAAAGAGTCTGTCAACGCATCATTGCGTGGTACTCACAGGTCTGTCTTCCTTCATTTCTTCCTTCTCTCTGTGCTTTGGCTGGAACCCATGGCCTTGCACATGATAGACAAGTCCTCCACTACAGAGCTACACACCAGCCCTAAGAATCTGTGTTTCTAAAAAGTTCCAGGTGATGCCAGTGCCGCCAGTCCTTGAGCCATGCCTTGGGTAGCTCTGGACTAAGCCGTGCCATGGAGAAAGTACTGTAGTCCCACTTATCCATGGTCTTAATATGTGTGTTTAGTTGTGGCCTGAAAACATTAAAATAGAAAATTCCAGAATAAACAACTTGTAAGTTCTAAATTATATGCTGTTTTGATTATTGTGATGAAATTGTCGCACTGTGTTCAATGTATCCATCCTGTATATGTTGCCTGCTCAGTAGTTACTTGATAGCCATCTTGGCTATCAGGTTAACTTTTTTTTTTTTTTTTTTTTTTATGGGAGGGTCTCACTATGTTGCCCAGACTGGCATCTCACTCCTAGGCTCAAGCAATCCTCCTGCCTCAGCCTCCCAGTATCTGGGCTACAGGTGTGAGCCACTGGACCCAGTTGTCAGTGATTCTTTTTTTGTTTTTTTTTATGTATATATTTTCAGTTGTTGATAGACCTTTATTTATTTATATGTGGTGCTAAGAATCGAACTCAGTGCCTCACACATGCCAGGCAAGTGCACTACCACTGAGCCACAGCCCCAGTTGTCGGTGATTTTTTTTTTTTTGTACCAGGGATTGAACTCAGGGCACTTGACCACTGGGCCACATCCCCAGCCCTTTTTTGTATTTTACTAGAGACAGGGTCTCACTGAGTTGCTGAGTGCCTCGCCATTGCTGAGCCTGGCTTTGAACTCGCGACCCTCCTGCCTCAGCCTCCCAAGTGCTGGGATTACAGGCATGTGCCACCACGCCTGGCTTGTCAGTGATTCTTGAGGTACTGCAATGCTTGTGTTCAAGTAACCATTATTTTACTTAATAATGGTCTCAGAGTACCAGAATCGTGATGCTGGCTGTTTAGATATGCCAAAGGCAAGCACGCGTGCTTCCTGTGAGTGAAAAGGTGGAAGTCATCACAGATAAGTGTGTACAGGAGAAAACAGTGTAGGGTTTGGTACTGTGTTTGGTTTCAGGTGTCCACTGGGTGTTTGGAATGGTCCACTGTGACTACTGTCAAGTGACAATGTGGTAGCTTTTTTTTTTTTTTTTTTTTTTTTTTTTTTTTTTTTGCTGTGCTGGGGATTGAACCCAGGGCCTTGTGCATGCAAGACAAGCACTCTACCAACTGAGCGATAGCCCCAGCCCACAATGTGGTAGTTTTGGAAGGACTGAGATTGGGTGGTCAGGGAAGGCCACCCCTGAGCTGCCCTTTTGGAGGGAGCAGTCTAAGGGAATGGCAAAGCTGTCAGACAGGATGCCACGTGGTGGGTGTGGGGAGCTGAAAGGTGGCCAGGGGCTTGAGAGGGGCGACTGGGGCACGGGCTGTGGGAGACGGCCGAGCAGGGTGGAGCCTGGCCAGCCTTGCAGGCCTCGGGGACTGCTCTTCTCTTTCCCCGGAGAGCCATGGGAAACTGCCGCCGGCGGGGGAGCGGGTGACTTGATCTGAGGTGCCCGCAGATCAGTCCGCGGCTGGGTGGAGCGAGGGCGGTGGCAGTGTGGTGAGGGTGCCCTGGGCCTGCCGCTGTCACAGCAGGGCAGCCGCGGGGCGATGCGCGGGTCGGAACCTTCGGGCCGAGCGGACGTGGCCTGCGCTCTCCCCGGCCCCGGGCTCGTCGTGGACTCGCTGGCGCGCGCGGCCGTCCTGGGCTCACGCGTGGTCTGCGCGTCTCACCTCCCCGGTCGGGACTGTGCCGGGTGGCTTTTTGCCTTGGTGACAGGCCTGGCACCTGCTCAGGCGAGCTGGACTGCAGGGGCCCTGAGGCCCGGCCACGTGGGGAGCCCCGTGCCCCACCGTAGGAAGTCCTACCGCGGCCGAGCGCCCCTTCCCCCCGCTGAAAGTGACCGTGGCTCTTTGGTTCCGCGATGGCTCTGGGGTTGGCACAGCCCCAGCCCCAGCCTTGAGCTGGGTCCAGCCGAAGGTCCGTGTGACACTGTGCTTTTCTTGTCAGGTTCTCCTGAGGCTCGGCTGGGCGGGGCTGTCCCGCGGCCTGCACCTTGAGATGCCAATCCCCCTGAGCGGAGGACGGAGCCCGCCACGTCCACGACGCAGCTCCCTCTACCTTTACCTTCTTCTTCTTCTTCTTCTTTTTATAGATACATATATATTTTTAGTTGTAGGTGGACACGATACCTTTATTTTATTTATGTGGTGCTGAGGATCGAACCCAGGGCCTCACACGTGTGAGACGAGTGTTCTACTGCTGAGCCCAGCCCAGCCCCTCTACTTTCTACCTTCTTCTTTTTTTTTTTTTTTGTGTGTGTGGTACCAGAGATTGAACCCGGGGGCACTCGGCCACTGGGCCACATCCCCAGCCCTTTTTTGTATTTTATTAGAGACAGGGTCTCACTGAGTTGCCAAGTGCCTCGCCATTGCTGAGGCTGGCTTTGAACTCGGGATCCTCCTGCTTCAGTCTCCCAAAGTGCTGGGATCATAGGTGTGCACCACTGCGCCCGGCTCTACCTTCTACCTTCTACCTGGTGTTTGCTTTTCTGTGTTAGGAGAAAGTGATAACAAAACAATCTGATAGCAGTGTTTTATTTACTCTCTAAGGAAAAGGACTCAAGTGGGGAAGGAGCCAACCTCATCTTCTGCAGTGGCTTAATTTGTCTGTTCTACAGGAAATTTCTGAGCCCCCTCACTGTGCTTGGCACTGTCTGGGTACTGATGTGCAGAGATGAGCCACCCTGCCCCACAGGAGTCTGGCGGGGGAGGGACATGTAAACTAAAGTCACCATGGGCGCGGTGGGGAGGGGGACGAAGGCGATGCAGCCCCTACCCCACTTTTTCCTCTGAGCTTGTGGTAGTCTATTCTGATGCTATAACAAAATACCTGAAACCAGATAACTTATAAAAAATAGAAGTTTAGGGGCTGGGGTTGTGGCTCAGCGGCAGAGCGCTCGCCTCGCACGTGCGCGGCCCGGGTTCGATCCTCAGCACCATGTAAACATAAATGCATTGGATTGTGTACAACTAAAGTAAATAAATAAATATTAAAAGAAAATAGAAGTTTTGGGCTGGGGGTGCTTCTCAGTGGGAGAGCACGTGCTCAGCAGGCACAGGGCCCTGGGTTCAGCCCCAGCACAAACCCCACATTTATTTGGCTCAGGGTTCTGGGTCAGGATCAGGTGACCACATCTGGCGAGGGCTGTGTGTCACGTCATAACGTGGGAGAGGGTTCACATGGCGACACAGCAAACTTGCTTACCAGTAAAGCCATCGTGGGAGCCGCGCCCTCGCGATCTCACATGTTCCTCTGTACCTCCAAGACCCCTGCTCCAGATGGCAGGGTTTGGGTTAGGTTCCAAACGCAGACGCCTAAGGGGACCTCCCGGCCACGGCGGTTCCATGGCCTCACGCTGCCCTGATAGTATAAATGGTAGAGGAAGAATGTGCCGGGCTCCAGGGGCCAGCTGGAGACAGCAGGTGGCGTCCGAGCAACCTGTATGCAGCCAGGGAAGGCAGGAGTGTCTCCTGGTCCTCACTCGGCGAACAGGACCCGTCCCTGAACGTCCCCAGGCGGTCAGGGTTTTGCTTTGTTTATATATTTCTTTTTTTTTTTCTTGGTGTCAGGGATTGAACTCAGGGGCACTCGACCACTGGGCCACATCCCCAGCCCTTTTTTGTATTTGATTAGAGACAGGGTCTCAGTGAGTTGCTGAGGGCCTCGCCATGCCTGGCTTTGAACTCGCCATCCTCCTGCCTCAGCCTCCCAAAGTGCTGGGATTATAGGCGTGCGCCACCCGCGCCCGGCTGTTCATAGATTTCTTAGACTGTCCCTAGATGCTGTGCTGCGTGGCTGGACGTCTGACCTGTGTGTCCCTCTCTTCTAGGTGAGACCAGAGGCCAGAGGCAGCGAAACCGAAAAGAACTTGGGTGACCCAGCGGCTCCCGAAGGACCTATGGTAGGTGTGGCCTGACCTGTTCCCAGCAGTGACCGTCCACCCAGGCGGGGGCGGGGCCGGGGGGAGCCTGGGCTGAGGCAGCCCCGGCCTGCTAGTTGTTGCCGCCTGAAGCGATGGCCGCTTGGAGCAACGAAGCCGCGGGAAGAAGTTCAGAGGCGAACTGGAAACAAACAGCTTTTTATTCTGATAACTTCTCTCTCTGGCTCTAACAACGACTAACACGCACCACACACCACCACAAAATGGCGCAGACCCGATCAGCAATCTCGGCTCAAGTCACTCGAGATCCCAGGCCAAGTCCCGCGAGATCCCAGGCCAAGTCCCGTGAGACTACGGAAGGCGACAATGCCCAAAACTCCATGGCCTATAGTCAACCGCAATTTAACCCATCTCCCCAAACAGGGCTCCTGCAGCTAGTGAGTCTGGGAACGTTCGCCATAGCTCCCTTGTTGGGTTTGGGAACTGTAGACCTGGAGCGCTCTGTGAGTTGCCCAGGCTGTCCATAGGCAGCACTGTCATCTACAGGTGTGCGGCCGTGACTGGAGGGAGGTCATCCAGGAGACTTTGTGTTTTGTGCTGGGAGTCTAACCTAGGGGCACTTTGCTGCTGAGCTACGTCCCCAGCCCTTTTTATTCTTTGAGATGGTCTCACTAAATTGCTGAGGCCAGCCTCCAACTTGTGATCCTCCTCTCTCAGCCTCCCAGGTTGCTGGGGTTACACACGTGCACTACCATGCCTGGCTGGGACTTGGTTTCAGTCTGCTGCCTTGTGAACTGAGGCAGGGGTACTGATAGCCCGGGTGTGGTGGGGCCGGGGAGTGAGTCTCGCCTGGAATCCTGTCCCACCATCAGAGGAGGGAGGGGAGCAGGATTCGCCAGGGGTTCAGGGCCGTGGGCCAAACTTTAGATAGTGAAATGGAGAATTCCCTTGGCCACTGGCGTTGACGGGTCCCTGAGGCGTGGGGACAGTCCACAGCTGGCAGGGAGCCAGCTCTTGTGGCTCTCTGTGGTCTTCCGTGCAGTGACTGCTCACATCTTCATGTCTCGTGACCAAACACCAGCAGTGGCCGTCCACAGGGCGCCTCGCTGTGCACACAGTGGGACTGCTATCAGCATCTCCTGCAGAAGGCCAAGTGTGGGGAGGGCCACGTGAGTGGCTGGGTCCTCAGGCCACCCTGACTCCCTGGGTCTGGTTCCCACACAGGCTCTCAACCACTGCCTTTACCTCCTGCTCCTGGAGGGAGGAGGGCAGCACTGACCATGCAGAGGGGTTTGTGCTGGTTTGCAGAGCTGAGGATGGAACCCAGGGCCTTGAGCATGCTAGGCGAGCGCTCTACCACTGAGCTACGTCCCCAGCCTTTTTTATTTTTGTTTTGAGACAGGGTCTCACTAAGTTTCTGAGGCTGGCCTCAAACTTGTGATCCTTCTACCTCAGCCTCCTGAGTTGCTGGGGTTATAGGCATGTAACACTGTACCCAGCCGATTTTTTTTTTTTTTTTTTATTGAACTCAGGGGCACTCGACCACTAGGCCACATCCCCAGCCCTTTTTGTATTATTTTTTAATTTTTTTTATTTATTTGCTTTAGTTGTACACAACGCGTTTATTTTTTTAATTTTAAAAAAATATTTATTTATTTACTTTAGTTGTACACAATGCGATGCATTTATGTTTTTTCGTGGTGCTGAGGATTGAACCCGGGCCCCGCACATGCGAGGCGAGCACTCTGCCGCTGAGCCACAACCCCAGCCCCCAACGCGTTTATTTTTACGTGGTGCTGAGGATCAAACACGGGCTGCACATGTGCTAGGTGGGCGATCTACCGCTGAGCCACAACCCCAACCCCTTTTTTTTTGTATTTTTATTAGAGACAGGATCTCACTGAGATTCTAAGTGTCTCGTCATTGCTGAGGCTGGCTTTGAACTCGCGATCCTCCTGCCTCAGCCTGGGATTACAGGCGCTGGGATTACAGGCCGTGTGTCACCGTGCCCAGCCCCCCAGCCAATACTGAATATTTCTTGAGTACCAGGTATTGTTCTTGGTGCTTTAGTAGGTTGGCTTATTCAGCTCTTGCTATAGCCCCAGGACGTGGGTAGATACTGTCCTGGTCCCATTTTACAAATGAGGAAATAGAAGTTCAGAGAGGTTAAGTTACATGCTCAGGGTCACACAGCTAGTGGGTGGTGGGGCTGGGCCTCGTACTGAGCTGCGCTGCCTGTATCCCACCACGGTGCCTCTCCCAGATCCTACCAGCCTGGCCAGAGGATGGGCAGCCATTGGGTGAGTGCCACCTTTTACCTCCCATCTCTTTTCTGCCCCGTCACGTGGCCTGGAGTGGAGCTGGTGCAGCTCATGCTGGCCCTGGCGGCTCCTGGAGGCCAGGGCTCGCCCTGCTCCGCGCATCCCCCTCCAGGTGAAGCCCCACGCGGAGGTGTGGGGACAGTCCGCTCTGGCTGAGCGGGCTGGGAGCCAGGCACCCCGCGGGGCCGAGCAGTCTCAGATCGCTGCTTGGAGGAGGAGACCGAGGCCTGGAGCGGTCAGAAGCCCAGCTCAGAGCAGCGCCGGGAACCTGACGGGCCCTGGACAGAGCCGGCCAGTCTGTCTGAGCTGAGCCCCCACCGTGGGCCAGGTGCAGCGTGGGCCTGGGGCATGCGTGGCGAGGAGAGCCAGTGCCTGCCCCGTGGTGGGGACAGTGGCCGTAGATAGAGAGCTGCGGGTGCTGACCGCACGCGTCCCTGGGGTGGAGGGCGGAGGCCTTGCAGAGGAAGTGACTGATTTGTGCTGGGTGGACGAGTGGGGGGTAGCAGCTGGGCAGAGGGCAAGGGGAGAGGGCGGCAGGGGGACGAGGGAGTGGGCAGAGAAGCCCAGTGGGCAGCTGGCGCAGAAATCCCAACACTTGGGAGGCTGAGGCAGGAGGATCACGAGGTCAAAGCCAGCCTCAGCAATGGCGAGGCACTTAGCAACTCAGTGAGACCCTGCCTCTAATAAAGGGGATGTGGCCCAGTGGTCGAGTGCCCCTGAGTTCAATCCCTGGCACCCGCCCCCAGAAAAAACAAAGCAACAAAAAAAGGGCTGGGGAGAGCTCAGTGGTAAAGTACTGGGTTCAACCCCCAGTACCCCCCCCCAAAAAAAAGAAAACTGGAAGCAAAATCAAGAGATCTGTGGGGCCAGGACAGGGAGGGTGAGGGGCCGGTGGCACAGGTGTGCCTGGAGAGCAGGTAAGGCCTGGGTCTGTGTCCCGTCCGCTGGGGGCCACTGGGGTCACTCGCTGGGAGTGGTCGCTGCAGTGGCTGAGGGTGATTGGAGGGGTGGTGCTGGGACCCCCCACTCTTATCAGGAGTCACCTCGTGGGTGCCCTTCTCAGGACGGCCTCGGCACTGCCTGAGCAGGGCCGTCCTCCTCCTGCCCTCCAGCCCCACACGCCTCTGCTTGTGGCTCTTCCTGGGTGGCAGCTGGGCGTCCCTGGTGATGGCGTGATTGCTGACTTTACCGCCCGCCAGGCCGGGCTCCCCAGCCTCGCTGTGCTGGTGGTCGGGGCTGGAGGGCTTGTCGGCGTCCCTCGCCTCTTACCCTAGATGCCAGAAGCGTCCCCTTCCCCAGCTGTGACCACCACACCGTCCCCGGACACTGCGGGGGGCTGGAGTCGCCCTTGGCTGGAGACCCCCACGGGGCGAGGTGGCGCTTGGGTGGCAGAGGCTGGCCGTGCCGTGTTCCGGGAGCCTCTGCGGGGGGCGTGCGTGGCGAGGGTGCAGAGCCGCGGTGGCCTCGTCCCTTCCAGGATCATGGCAGGAAAGGTGAAGTGGGTCACTGACATCGAGAAGTCGGTGCTCATCAACAACTTTGAGAAGAGAGGCTGGGTCCAGGTGACCGAGAGCGAGGACTGGAACTTCTACTGGTGAGTGGGCGGCTGCACTCTGTCCCTGGACCTGCTGCTGAGCGCGACGCCCTCCTGCGTGGCAGGCGGTGGCCCCGGGAGGGACGGTGTTCCCAGAGCAGGGGGTGGCGCGGCTCCTGTTCCTTCCTGAGCTCCTGGGGTGGCTGCCTCCCTTGCCCACCCCGCACCTCACTCTCCTCAGGCCCGAGGCGTTGGCGCGAGCATGTGGCGTTAGTACCGGGACGTCTGGGCGGGAAGCAGGAGCCCAGCCCCCGCCTTCCCACACATCCGGGTGGTAGTGGGTGCCCAGGGCAGGGGCGGGTGCCTTGGAGGAGGCTGGTGCCTCCCTTGGCCTCCCTCTCGTGGCCCGGAGGGTGCGAGCTGGATCACCAGCGCCAGCAGACTGCAGCGGAGAAGGTCCGGCCAGGAGGAGCCGTTGGTGGCACTGACTCCATGCCAGGGTCCTCGAGCCGCCCGCTCCCTGCTTATTGAGTGAGGCCCCGTGTCTCCTCCACCTTCCTCCTCTTGCTCCTCCCGTGGTGGCCTCAGTGTGGCCTGGTCTGCTCCTTTCCAGGGTGGACCGCTGCCTCCTGACCTGGGTGAGGCCATCTGTAGAGCCATCTTGTGTGTGGATGGAGGTGATTGCTTTTCTGGGGGGTGGGGTAGGAATTACTGGGGATTGAACTCAGGGGCACTCGACCACTGGGCCACATCCCCAGCCCTTTTTTGTATTTGATTAGAGCCAGGGTCTCACTGAGTTGCTAAGTGCCTCGCCATTGCTGAGGCTGGCTTTGAACTCGCGATCCTCCTGCCTCAGCCTCCCAAGTGCTGGGATGACAGGCGTGGGCCACCGCGCCCGGGTGGGGTGGCTCTTTCCAGGTCTGCTGGACGGTGCTGTGCTGTGGGGCTCACCCATCACTGACGACCCAGAAAGCGACCCCAAGCTGCATGTTTCCGCTGACATTTGTACACACCACACGGGGGCAGCCTGGCCAGGTCTGCCCACCAGCCCTCACGCTGATGGCAGTTTGTAGGAGTTCAGGGGCAGGGGGCACATGCTGAACGGGGAGCCGGGGTGAATCCTGCAGGACAAGGACCAGTGTCCTCGACAAAAGTTGCGTGGAAGAGGAAGAAAAAGAAGGAAGAGAGACAATAAGGATCAAGAGAGAACTAAGAGTCCAGGCTGGTGGCCACGCTTGTGGTCCAGTCCCTTCAAGGCCAGCGAGGCTCTGTGTCAAAATGAAAAAAGGGCAGGGTTGTTGCTCCATGGTAGAGCCTGGCACGCGCAAGGCCTTGGGTTCCAGCCCCAGCACAGAGTGGTGATAGAACGTGAAGGCGTCTGTCCCCCCCCCCCCCCCGCCCCTGCCTCTGTGAGCCTTCCAGGAACACGATGTGCTGGCTCAGGGCCCCCAGATAACCCCTGTGATTTCTTTTTTCTTTTTGGTATTGGGGATGGAAACTGGGGGTGCTTTGCCACTGAGCCACATCTCCAGCCCTTTTTTTTTAATTTTATTTAGAGATGGGATCTCCCTGTGTTGCTTAGGGCCTCACTAAATTGCTGAGGCTGGTTCTGAACTAGCAATCCTCCTGCCTCAGCCTCCTGAGCTGATGGGATTACAGGTGTGCGCCACCACACCTGGCCAGCCCCTGTGATTTCAGACTTAAAGGTCAATGATCTTTCTGAATTTGGGTGCAGATACTGTGTGAGGTTCCTAAGAGCCTGAAAGGGGTCCGTCTTGCACTTGTTGGCAGTGTTGTTGCTGATCAGTGAACATTTATTAGGCTCCCATCTGGGCAGGATCAGAGCAGCTCCTGCCTCACAGTCAGGTCCCAGCCAGTGCCTGGACTCTGGGGGTGGCGGCCAGGGCTCTGTGGGACCTCAGTGCCCTGCGCTGTGTTTCAGGATGAGCGTACAGACCATCCGGAACGTGTTCAGCGTGGAGACCGGGTACCGGCTCTCGGACGACCAGATCGTCAACCACTTCCCCAACCACTACGAGCTCACCCGCAAGGATCTCATGGTGAAGAACATCAAAAGGTACCGGAAGGAGCTGGAGAAGGAAGGGAGCCCCCTGGCAGAGAAGGACGAGAACGGGAAGTACCTCTACCTGGGTGGGTACCTGCCGCTGGCTGCTTGGAGTCGGTAGCTGAGCTGCTCACTTGGGCCAGCTCTGCTGGGAGAACGTGTAGTGCGGGTTGTGCGGGCGCCTCTGTCCCCTCGGTGGCTGGCGGGTGGCTGGAGGGTGTGCTCGGTGCCCGTGCACAGGAGATGCCTGCCCGCCAGGGTGGGCCCCACTCCTCCAGCCCGTGTCCCTGTCCCACCTGGTGGTGGAGGCGGGCTGTGGGATGGTCAGCAGGCCCTTCACGCACCAGGCCGCGGTTTCCTCATCTGCTGAGGGGGATGTGAGCTGCCTCGCTCCCGGGCTGCCGTGGGGGCCACACCTGGCTCGTAAAGTCGGGGCGCTCGGAGCCCAGTGAGGGGAACTGTGGCCTGCACAGGGCTGCAAGGGCAGAGTCCTCGTCCTGTGAGGCCCTGGTGGTGGGGACCGGGGTGGGGGACGGAGGACAAGTGCTGGAGGCTGTGGCTTCCTGGTCCCGGCCTGTGGCTGCCGCTCACGGCGCTGGGGCTTGCCTTGCAGACTTCGTCCCCGTCACCTACATGCTGCCTGCGGACTACAACCTGTTCGTGGAGGAGTTCCGCAAGAGCCCGTCCAGCACCTGGATCATGAAGCCCTGCGGCAAGGCCCAGGGCAAGGGCATCTTCCTCATCAACAAGCTCTCGCAGATCAAGAAGTGGTCCCGGGACAGCAAGACGTCCACGTGAGTGCGGGACCGCCGCGTGCTGGGCTCCAGTTAGCACTGCCTGCAGCCGTGCCACGGTCCCTGGGCCACCAGCTGGTATCACTTGTGTGTGGCGACCTAGCAGGGCCTGTGGCTGTGACAGTGTCGACAGACTCTCCCTGTGGTGACTTGTCCCCAGGCTGGTGGGAGGCCTGCCCGGGCACAGGAGCCAGGCGTCGAGGCTCACACCTCAGGCCTCGGGGCTTGACCCAGCACTCACCAGCCGGACGTTTTGTGTGGCATTTTTCTTGTTTGGTTTGGTGCTTAGAATTGAACTCAGGGGTGCACTGCCACCAAGCCACACCCACAGCCCTTTTTATTTTTTATTTTGAAACAAGGTCTCCCTAAGTAGCTGAGGCTGGCCTCAAACTCGGGATCCTCCCCCCTCCGCCTCCTGAGTCATGGAATCGCAGGCGTGTGAAACTGTGCCCGGCAGTGCCTTTTCTTCACCTAGTAATCTGGGGGCACTGATGACGCCGCTGCCGCTGCCTTGGGGGTGGGAGGAGTTATGTGGGTGAGGTCCGCGGGGCAGTGCCGTGAGCTCACGGAGCCAGAGCCGTTGGTGTTCTCGTGTGCTGGTTATAGGTCAAGTCCAGGTTCTTCCTGGGCTGCCGGCTCCTCTCTGCCTTTGGGGTGTCCTTAGCTGCTCTCAAGTGCCCGGGCCCCTGGGGCAAGGCCTGGTGTAGCCCTTTCCCAGTGGGGGGGTGCCTCATGTGTCGAGAGATCCCAGGGCGGCAGGTGCCTCGTTGGTGGGACACTTAAGTCTGACCACACTTTCTGCTCCCAGGGGCTCCCCTCACGGGCTCCCAGGGGCTGTGCGGCAGCACTGTCCTCTGGGCGGAGCAGGGCTGTCCTCCCTGAATCCCCGTCACCACCAGCTCTCCCCTGATGAACCAGAATCTCTGGGGGAGGCAGGGGCCTGTGACCAACTAAAGGTACCTTTGCTCTTTGCTGACAAAGAATTAGTACTTTCAGCCAGGCGCGGTGGCGCACGCCTGTTATCCCCGAAGCTCAGGAGGCCGAGGCAGGAGGATCGCGAGTTCAAAGCCAGCCTCAGGAACTCAGCAGAGCTCTGCCAAAATAAAAAATAAAATGGGCTGGAGATGGAGCTCAGTGCTGGAGCGCCCTGGGTCTGATCCCCAGTGCCGAAGCACAGCCTCCACCGCTCTCGCAAAGTGGCTGGCCCACTTTGCTCTCCAGCTGCGAGTGCGGCTCTGTTGCTCCATGACCTTGTGGGCACTTGGTGCGGTCAGTGTTCTGGGCCTGCCCCTTCCCATAGGCGTGTGGTAGCGTCTCATTGTTCACCGTGCTCCCCTGAAGGCGTTTGAGGTGAGCATCTCTTCATGGGCATGGTTGGCACCTTTGGCGTGTCTTTGCTGAGAGAGCTTCAGGTCTTGATATCCACTTCTTTTTTTTTTTAATTTACTCATTTTTAGTTGTACACAATGCCTTTATTTTTACGTGGTGCTGAGGATTGAACCCAGGCCACGCACGAGTGCTCTACTGCTAAGCCACAACCCCAGACCCCTTGATCCACTTTTAAGTGAAGTTGGATATTATTGTTGGGTTTTAGTTCTTTGTATATTTGGGTGTGTTTTGAGCATATTTCCTCCCAGTTTGTGGCTTGTCTTTATATTTTTTTTTTTTTTTTTTTTTTGGTAGCGGAGACTGAACTCAGGGGCACTCGACCACTGGGCCACATCCCCAGCCTTTTTTGTATTTTTACTTAGAGACAGGGTCTCACTGAGTTGCTAAGTGCCTCGGCATTGCTGAGGCTGGCTTTGATCTCGAGATCCTCCTGCCTCAGCGTCCCAAGTGCTGGGGTTACAGGCGTGCTCCACTGCGCCCAGCTCTTTATATTTTCTTTCTTTCTTTTTTTTTTTTTTTTAATATTTATTTATTTTGCTTTAGTTGTACACAATGCATTTATGTTTACGTGGTGCTGAGGATCGAACCCGGGCCGCGCACGTGCTAGGCGAGTGCTCTAGTGCTGAGCCCCAGCCCCAGCCCCTCTTTATATTTTCTTGACAGTGTGTTTTACAGAGTTTTTTTTTTTTCTTTCCCAGGACTGGGGATCAAACCCAGGGCTTTAGCTAAACAAGTGCTTTACACTGAGCTATGCTTCTGGCCCAGCAATCTCTAACTCTAATGAGGATCAGCCTGTCAGTCCATTCTCAGATGGGTCGTGCCGATACCGTCTTTCACCATCTGCTCCGACCTTCTCGCTGCGCAGGTTCGTGTCGCAGCCCACCAAGGAGGCCTACGTGATCTCTCTCTACATCAGCAACCCGCTGCTCATCGGTGGCAGGAAGTTCGACCTGCGCCTCTACGTCCTCGTGTCCACCTACCGGCCGCTGCGCTGTTACATGTAAGAGCGGGCCTTGCCTCGGGCCTGCGGGCGTCTTGCCCGGCTCGGCCTCCTGCTGAGCACAGCAGGAGGGCGGGGAGTCAGTGAGACAGTGCAGGTGGGTGCTGGGGAAGCGAGAGCCGCCGACCGCACGGAGCAGGGCAGCTCCGTGAACCGTTCAGCGCCAAAGCAAGAGCCGTCCTCTTTGGGAGGCGGAGCGGTGCTTCCCTTCGCGTCTCCTCAGGGTCTCAGGCAGTCCCACTCCCCCAGGTATAAGCTGGGCTTCTGCCGGTTTTGCACCGTCAAGTACACCCCGAGCACCAGCGAGCTCGACAACATGTTCGTGCACCTCACCAACGTGGCCATCCAGAAGCACGGGGTGAGTGGCCTCCGCTCCCGCTGTGAGCGCCGCTTTCCCGTGTCCACGGGGGCGGACAGGCGGCCCAGGAGGGGCGGGGAGGGTGCCCCTGGCCCAAGGCCTTGGGGCCGGGGAATGGGGGCCGAGTGCCTGCTTGGGGGGAGACGGGGGAAAGGGGGGGAGAAGGGGGAAGGGGCTCTTGGAGAAAGGAGGCTGCAGGTTCAGGCCACCCTTTCTGGTTATGTGACCTTGGGCAAGTCAGTTCAACCTGAGCCTTACTTAGTTTGTCCAATAATAAAGGGAAAAATAGTACTAAGATGCTCCTGTGCTACAATGAGGTCTTATAAATCTGTCTTAAGTTGAAAATGTAGGTTAAAAAATGCGTCAAAAATGAGCTGGAGCCAGGCGCGGTGGCGCACGCCTGTAATCCCAGCACTTTGGGAGGCTGAGGCAGGAGGATCGCAAGTTCAAAGCCAGCCTCAGCAATGGCAAGGCACTTAGCAACTCAGTGAGACCCTGTCTCTAATAAAATACAAAAAAAAAAAAAAAAAAAATGAGCTGGGCGCGGTGGCGCATGCCTGTAATCCCAGCAGCTCAGGAGGCTGAAACAGGAGGATTGTGAGTTCGAACCCAGCCTCAGCAAAAGCGAGGTGCTAAACAACTCAGTGAGACTCTGTCTCTAAGTAAAATACAAAATAGGGCTGGGGATGTGGCTCAGTAGTCAAGTGTTCCTGAGTTCAGTCCTCAGTAACCCCCACCCAAAAGAAAATAAGGGGAGGTGGGGCTGGGGTTGTGGCTCAGTGGTAGAGCGCTCGCCTAGCACGTGTGTGGCCCGGGTTCGATCCTCAGCACCACGTAAAAATAAAATGTATTGTGTACAACTAAAACAAATAAATAAATGTTAAAAAAAAAAAAAATACTGGGAGGTTCCAGGTGCGATGGCGCACGCCTATAATCCCAGCACTTGGGAGGCTGAGGCAGGAGGATCGCGAGTTCAAAGCCAGCCTCAGCCTTAGCAACTCAGTGAGACCCTGTCCCGAATAAAATACAAAAAAGGGCTGAGGATGTGGCCCAGGGGTCGAGTGCCCCGAGTTCAATCCCTGGTACCAAATAAATAAATAAATAACCACCTTATGACGGAAGACCAGAAGCCCCACCCCCAAGCAGCAGTGACCTTCTTGGTGCCAACAAAGCTCAGTATGGAGGATCCCGAGACCATGGAGCAGGATGGCCTGCTGACCCCAAACCTGGCTCCCCTTGCCCTCGTCCAGCCCCTCGAGACACAGCTCAGTTGTGAGACCTCTCTGTTCTTCCTGGCGGAGCCATGCCCACAACAGAGCTCCCTGCCTGCCCTCACCACCACTCTTCTCCAGGGCTGGCTTTTGGGGACTAGTGGCTGAACCTTATCCCACGGCCAGGTACCAAAAAAAAAAAATAAGGGGAGGAGTGGGGAGTGAAATCAAACTCCGTGCCTGCATCATCTTATCAAAATGCATCCAGCTACTATGTATAATAGTGCTCTAATAAAAAAAAAACAGTATCCAGCCACCTGTAGTCTCAGTGACTCAGGAGACTGAGGCAGGAGGCTCGCGAGTTTGAGGCCAGTTTTAGCAATATAGCAAGATCCTGGGCAACTTAGGGAGATCTCATCTCAAAATTAAAATAATAATAGAAAGGGCTGTAGCTCAGGGGTAAGGCATCCCTGGGTTCAACCCCCAGTGCCACAAAAAGAAAAAAACCACACTCCACCTCGCCCACTGAGCGTCATGGCTCTGAGTTGCTAAGTGCCTCGCCATTGCTGAGGCTGGCTTTGATCTCTCGATCCTCCTACCTCAGCCTCCCAAGTGCTGGGATTACAGGTGTGTGCAACCACGCCCAGCTCTTCCCCTTTTTTTTTAAATTTTTTATTTTATTTATTTGCTTTAGTTGTACACAATGCGTTTATTTGTGCGTGGTGCTGAGGATCAAACCCGGGCTGCCCACATGCTCTACTGCTGAGCCACAATCCCAGCCCACCTCCTCCCCTTATTTTTTTTAAATTTTTTAAAAAATATTTATTTATTTACTTTAGTTGTACACAATGCGATGCATGATGCATTTATGTTTACGTGGTGCTGAGATTCGAATCCGGGCCGTGCACGTGCGAGGCGAGCGCTCTGCCGCTGAGCCACAACCCCAGCCCCTTTCCCTTATTTTTAAAAAATATTTTTTTAGGGGCTGGGGTTGTGGCTCAGCGGCAGAGCGCTCACCTCGCACGTGTGCGGCCCGGGTTCGATCCTCAGGACACGTAAACATAAATGCATTGCATTGTGTACAACTAAAGTAAATAAATAAATACTTTTAAAAGAAATATTTTTTTAGTTGTAGGTGGACACATATTTTTATTTATTTTTATGTGGTGCTAAGGATCAAACCCAGTGCCTTACAGGTATGCGCCACTGCACCCGGCATAAGGTGGTTATTGATCAGACCTGCGTTACTGGAATCCAAGGTGACTGGGGAGAGATGACTCAGGGGAGCTCAGTAGGGAAAGAAAGTCCCGATGGCCAGGTGGAGTCATGGGGACACTGGGGTTAGCTAGGTCAGTGACGGGGCCTCCTTCAAAGGCCAGCAGTGTGTGGAGAACTGATTTGTAGGGTGGAGGGACAGGGACAGGAAGAGTGCTGAGCTGGCATCAGGAAACTGGGGCTGGGGCCAGCTCCACCCTAGCCCAGGACAAAAGCTTGGGCACGGGGCAGCCGCTCTGAGTGCATCTCCCTGCTCTGAATCGAGATCGTATTGGTGACGTCGCAGGCTTGTTAAAGAATTACATGTGCAGCATTTTATTTTTTTTTATTTTTATTTTTTGGTACTGGAGAGTGAACCCAAGGGTGCTTTACCGCTGAGCCACACCCCTAGACCTGTTTAGCCCTGTTTATTTTATTTTGTTTTTGTTTTTGTTTGAGACAGGGACTTGCTAAGTGACTGAGGCTGGCCCCGAACTTGCGATCCTCTTGCCTCAACCTCCCAAGTCACTAGGATCACGGGCATGTGCCCCTGCACCCAGCCACACGTGGTGTTTTTTAAAATTTTTTCTTGGTACCAGGGATTGACTCGGGGGCACTTGACCCCTGGGGGCCACATCCCCAGCCTTTTTTGAATTTTATTAGAGACAGGGTCTCACTGAGTTGCTAAGAGCCTCACCATTGCTGAGGCTGGCTTTGAACTCGCGATCTTCCTGCCTCAGCCTCCCAAGTGCTGGGATTACAGGCATGTACCACCACACCCGGCTCACACGTGGTATTTTTAAGCTGTAGTGCCTAGCACACATGTGTCTTGGCCTGGCTTTTCCAAGTGAGAGACAGGCAGAGATCAGCGTGCAGGAGGTGTGGGGGCTCATCCTCATGAGCTGCATGCGGAGGCCGGGAGGTGGGCAAGGCCAGGGGAGCTGATGCAGCTGCAGCAGAGACCCCATCTGACACCAGGTGGCGCTGTGGAGCTGGGTGCCTGCCGAGCTGAACAGGAGCAGGCAGAGGGCCCAGGCTGGCATCAGCCAGGCCCTGGCAGGCATAACCTTGGACGTGGCAACTCCCTGGAGGGTATCTGCTGGAGGCAGGAGTGCCTTGGTCTTGAAGGAGGCCTGGGGGGCCCTCCACAGCATGGGCTGTGAGGTCAGTTATGAGAATACTGTATGTAGCGTTGGAGCTCTGCCAGGCAGGGACCTGCCTGCCCACACTCAGAAGGCACTCGAAGGACCTTGGAGGGACGAGAGAGCAGGTGACTGGATTCCCCAGGTGCATTGCCTGAAGGTGCCCTGTCCCCTTTTTCCGCCCCCAGGAGGACTACAACCACATCCATGGGGGCAAGTGGACGGTGAACAACCTGCGGCTGTACCTGGAGAGCACCCGCGGCAAGGAGGTGACCAGCAAGCTGTTCGACGAGATCCACTGGATCATCGTGCAGTCCCTGAAGGCCGTGGCGGTGAGTGCCAGGTCCGGGGACCAAGTGGGCTGGGGCTCTGGAAGCCTGGCGGCGGGCAGCAGGCTCAAGGCCCTCCGGAGCTGTCAGGACTGCTCGCCCCCGGGCCGTTCTGTTCTCCGCTAAAAGTACCTGTGTCCTCCCTGCCTGCGCGTCTGCCGGAGGCCGAGGTGGTTTCAGGAGGGGAGAGGCCAGCTCAGGGCAGGCCCTGCATCCTCTGCAGAAGTCCAGGGACCCCGACACCATCATGGCTCGCCCTGTGCCCCCTGGGTCCAGGGTGAGTGGCTCCGTGGGAACCGATGTGATGGAGGCGGACTCTGGGCTGCCCCTGTTTAGGCACCGGCCTTTGCGGTTTCACGGCTATTTAGAGCTGAAATAGCCTTCCTCTCCTCTTTTCTAACCCACGTCTTTTACTGGTTGGCTGGTCTGCAGCTTGTGTTTGTCCTGAAGCAGGTGCACATCTGTTTTGGGGGGAAGGACAGGAATACTGGTTCGAGCCCCTCATGCTGGCTCGTACTCTTGGGGCTTCACAGATGGTATCTGTGAGGTGTCTGATCACCCTGACATGACGCATGAGAAAGTGGGGGCTTGAGCCCCAGAGGGAAGTGGAGGGGAGGGGCCAGGCAGGCCTCCCACCTCACCAGTGCGGGTCAGGGGGCACCAGCCCACTGCCGAGGCCCTCGCAGGAGGCCGGGTCTCTCCACTTGGTGTCATGGTCTTTTCTCCTCTCTGAGGCCTGGGTGGTCTGTTTTGCTGCTGAGCTGGCCCCTTCCTGAGAGACCTCCCCACTCAGGTGTGGGGCCAAGGACAGGTAGCCTGGTCAGTGACCACGTCACCATGGAGTGTGTGTTGGAGGGTGCAGGCCACATCCCTTGTTTTAAGAAAGTGTTTTAAGAAAGGTACTTTGTAAATCTTCAGAAGCTTAAGAAATAGAGTTGAAGAGCCAAAGAACCACGGCCAGACTGCAGCACGTGGCCCTGCGGACTGAGGGCTTGAGGAGGAGCCCCGCCTCGAGCGCAGGTGTGTGACGTGTGACCGTGGCACCATGCTCAGAGGCTCTGGCTGAGGCACGTGTCTGCAGCCCTGCACTGGTGGAGCACGGGCCTGCCTCCCCGCCTGCCTGTGTGCCTGGAAAGCACATCACAGAAAGCACAGGAAGAAGGCCTCAGGCAGGCAAAGGTGACCTTGGGGACTTCCAGGTCTAGAGTGAAGGGCTTCCTGCTCGCCAAGGTGCTCTGAGCGAGCGCTGTGTGGTTGTGGGCTTTGTCTTTGGTTTGTGTTGAAGATTTGGAGGAGAAAGACCCAGGCGCCGGCAGGCTGCTGGGATTCGTCGTGGGCACCGAGGTCCACGCCTTCCTGCTGCATTGACTGAAGCCTGTCCCTGTGGCTGGGTGGCAGGGTGTGAGCAGGGGGTGCCTGCCCAGCTGTGCTTTAAGCCCTGTGCCCGCCTGTTATGAATCTGGGATGCACATGCGTGAGTTGGGCCAGACACCAGTGTCACCGGGGCTCGTAAACAGGGCTCTAGAGGTTAGCTTACTGACCCAGAGGAGTTCGATGCTGGCATTTATTTATTTTTCCCCTGGTACCAGTGGTGGAACTCAGGGCGGTTCTACCACTGAGCCACACCCGGCCTTTTTTATTGTTTGTTTTGGGACAGGGTCTTATTGAGTTGCTGAGGCTGGCCTTGAATCTCTGGTTGAGTCTCTGGTTCTCCTGCCTCAGGCCCGAGTGGCTGGTATTACGGGAATGATCCTGGTGGTGTGCTTCCGGTTAGGCCAGCCCTCTCAGCTGCCTCTAACCAGTTTGGCTTCCCTGGATTGGCGGCTTCGAGGAACTCTGGCTGGTTGATCAAGAAAGACTGTGCTGAAGTCGGGCTCTCGGTGGCCATGTGATTCCATCAAGTTCCACGAGGAAGCCACCCACTGCAGCCCAGCTTCCCTCCCTGTGTGAGTGAGGAGAGGTCCCAGGCTGTGTCCCCTGAGGCTTTCTGCTGAAATCAAGGGTTTTGTTTAAGCAGAGCCACTTGCCCACCAAGGGATGAGAAGGCCTCACCTCCCTGTCTCTAGGGTTCACTGACTGGGGTGCACAAGAATCCCCGAAGGGCTTGTAAAACCACTGACCCTGGGCCACTCCTAGGGCCGAGTCCAGGGGGAGGACCCAGGAATCTGCGTAGTGAGCAAGCAGCGAGGCTGGTTTTGTTTTGTTTGTACTTAATCACGGAGGCGCCCCCCCCCCCCCCTTTTTTTGAGATAGGGTCTCACTAAGTTGCTCAGGGCATTGCTAAGTTGCTGAGGCTGGCCTTGAACTTGCGATCTTCCTGCCTCAGCCCCCCAGTTTGCTGGGATCACAGGCACGCGCCACCATGCCTAGCTGGGTTGTTGCTAACATTCTTGGAGAAGAGTTTATGTAAGGCCTGTTTACGTGGAGTGGACCCTGAGAGGCTGCGAGCGAGTGGGTTGCCTCTGTCACTGGAAGCAGGGCTTCAGATGCGCAGGGCTGAGAGGAGGTGGCAGGCCTCCCAGTGGCGGTGTCTGTGCAGGCCGCACGGGCCTTCTCCCCGTGCCCAGGCTTGGACTGGACTGTGTGGCTCGGGACAGCCTCACACTGACGGGCATTTGGGGCTGACCGTGTGGAGCAGGAGGTGGAGACTGTTGCCGCTCCCCTGGTCCCTGTGAGGTGGAGTGCAGGTTCCATCTCTGAGCCCCGGGGAGGGAAGGGAAGGCAGGAAAGAGCCTGGTCACCGGAAGCCAGGGTGTGTGTGTGGGGAGGCCTGCTGTCCGAGGTGTTGGTCTGGCTGCCCTGCGACACCAGCGGGGTAACTGCCATCTCTCTCTCCGCAGCCTGTGATGAACAATGACAAGCACTGCTTTGAGTGCTACGGCTATGACATCATCATCGACGACAAGCTGAAGCCCTGGCTGATCGAGGTAAGCGCGTGAACGCCTGTACTGGTTACGCCACACGCAGTTATTTGTTTTGGTACTAGGAATTGAAGCCAGGGGCACTCACCCACGAGTCACATCTCCAGCCCTTTTTAGGATATATTTTATTTAGAGACAGGATCTCGCTAAGTTGTTTAGGGCCTTGCTAAGTTGTTGAGGCTGGCTTTTTTTTTTTTTGGTACCGGGGATTGAACTCAGGGGCACTCGACCACTGGGCCACATCCCCAGCCCTTTTTTGTACTTTATTAGAGACAGGGTCTCACTGAGTTACTAAGTGCCTCGCCATTGCTGAGGCTGGCTTTGAACTCGCGATCCTCCTGCCTCAGCCTCCCAAAGTGCTGGGATTACAGGCGTGCGCCACTGCGCCCGGCTCTGAGGCTGGCTTTGAACTCGAGATCCTCCCACCTCAGCCTCGAGAGCTGCTGGGATTACAGGCATGCACCACTGCACCCAGCTTATATTTTGTTTTGTTTTGTTTTCCTGGGGACTGAACCCAAGGGCACTTAAGCACTGAGCCACATCCCCAGTCCTATTTATTTTTAGAGACAGGGTCTCACTGGGGCTGTGGTTGTGGCTCAGTGGTAGAGCGCTTACCTAGCATGTGAGACAGGGCCTCACTAAGTTGCTCAGGGCCTCACTAAGTTGCTGAGGCTGGCTTTGAACTCCTGATCCTCCTGCCTCAGCCTCCTGAGCCGCTGGGATTACAGGTGTGCGCCACTGTCCCCAGCCTACAGTGGTAATTGTGAAGGCAGCTGAGGTCCTAGGAGTCCTGACAATGTCTCCATTAGAGCCCCTGCCAGCCGCACAGGAGACTAAGTGGGAGAAACCTGAACGGTCACAGGTCTGCTGCCTCTAGTCTCCTGTGGCCTGGAGCAGCTAACCAAGGGCACCAGAACCACACCTGCAGTAGGAGTAGATGGGCTGTGAGCCTGTGAGCCTGGGGCCCGGGGACCTCTCCACGGGTGAACGTCCACATGTGACTTTTGGGGTTTCGGGGCCTGCCTCACTGCTCAGAGGCCGGGGACCGACTCCGTGTGTCGATGGGCTCCCCGCGTGAGGCAGAGTGTTGCTTTCCTGGTGAGGCTGGACTGTCATTAAAAACGGAAGCCCTTTCCTTTTCCTCAGACCACACGCTGCTGTGTGGTCAGGGTCATCTGGGTCACTGACCTAGTCCTGGGTGGCTTTTGGTACTTAGGACATAGCAGAGTGTGATTTCAGGTGTCATTAAAGTTATATTTATGCTGACCCCGGGGTTTTATGGGTGTGATAGCTGACTTCAGGATTCTAATCCTAATCCTGTTCTTAAATATCAGTTCTGCTTTATTTAGCAGCTAATAAAATCAGGTCACAAAATGTTCCTCATACAAGATGGGAATATTAAATAATGTTATAATGTTATTAAATAGTGTCATGAAGTCACATTAAGTCATGACGGTCACCTAAACTATGCGGCAGCCGCCTTCTCTCCTGCGGCCTGGGGGAGCGCGGGGCGCGGTGAAGACGGTGTCTCTCCTCTCTTAGGTAAACGCGTCCCCATCTCTCACCTCCAGCACCGCCAACGATCGAATCCTCAAGTACAACCTCATCAATGACACCCTCAACATCGCCGTCCCTAACGGCGAGATCCCAGACTGCAAATGGAACAAGTCCCCTCCAAAGGAAGTTCTTGGGAATTACGAGATCCTGTAAGTCGCGTGTGGCTCTGCAGCTGTCCTGTGAGGCGAGCCGAGGCCCCGTGTGGGTGGCTGGGGCAGAGCGTCTCATGCACGAGGCGTCGCAGGCGCTCGCACCAGAGCAGAAAAGCCAGGCCAGGCTCTTCGTTCAGGCACCGGAGCCCCGCGACGTGGTGCTGGCCCCTGAGCTCACGCCCGCCCGGCTCCACCTCGGGCCGTGTGATGCCGAGCAGCTCCTGCCGCTGTGCGGGCCTCAGTCTGTCCCCAGGCGCCTCGTAAACCAAGCAGGGCCGCCTGTCCCACAGCAGGAGGGACCACGCCTCTGTGGCTGGCCTCCGAGAGCTCAAACACACCAGCAGCTGCCAAGCGCTCCACACTCCGTCCCGCGCCTTTCCAGCCCAAGGAGAGGAGTCCACTCAGTGTGTCCCCTCATGTGGTGACAGGAGAAGATGGACCCAGCACTGCACGGGGCTTGCTGAGGATGGAGGGAGAGTTCTAGAAGCACAGCAGAGGTTTGGGATGGGGTCAGACTGGGCCCTGGCCACAGCCGCTTTGGGTTGGTGGTGTGGGGAGCGAAGGGTGGTGTGAGGGTGACAGATGCCACCTGCAGGGGCCCCCAGGGCTCAGATCTGTGGCTCTGCAGCGGGGCTGTGGGGGGCGGTGTGGGGGAGGTCTGCCAGGAGCACCAGGGCCTGGGTGGGTCCCCCTCGGGCCCTGCACAGGGCAGCCGGGAGGCTGGGGGTTGGGAGCACGTCGGTGGGCCTGTGCCCCTGCAGCCCGCGGCCTCCTAGAGGGGATGGGCCAGGGGCTCCGTGTCCAGGCTGAGGAGCAGAGGTAAGAAGGCCCTGCTTTTAGTTGGAGAGAAGAAGGTCACCCCGTCTGTGGAGCCGTCCTCTTCCCACGGCTGTGAGGTGGCATGGGCTCCCGTGTGGAGGCTGGTCCCTCGCTCTTGCCCCAGGACCCCATGTTCTCCCCGGGTCGGACCCTGGCTGCTGTGGCGGGGTGATGCTGAGTGGAGGAGGGGCCTGTGGCGAGAGGGGCTTCTGTCCTCGAGCCTGCCCTGTCCCTGCACCGGGCCCCGTGCTGCGTGCGGCCAGTGCTCACGGCCACCCTTCAGCGTGTGCCAGTGTGACGAGCAGGAGGCTGGCAGCGAAGTTCACGTGCCCAGGGCCACACTGGTGCTGGCCCAGAAGCAGGTGTTCTTGCTGCCACCCAGATTGTCCCTGGCCTGGGCATCACAAGGCCACCATTGTACATCTGCCCCTGCAGAGTCTGTTCTGAGGCTGCCAGCTCTGTCTTCACAGCCGGTAAAACTTACTATCCAGAACGCAGCTAGCAGCCGGTTGTGGTGGTGCACACCGGTAATCCCGCTGACGGCGAGGCTGAGGCAGAGAGATTGCAAGTTCGAGGCCAGCCTCAGCAATGTAGCAAGACCCTGGCTCAAACCAAAATATAAAAATAGCTCAGGGAGCCGGGCGCGGTGGCGCACGCCTGTAATCCCAGCACTTTGGGAGGCTGAGGCAGGAGGATCCTGAGTTCAAAGCCAGCCTCAGCAATGGCGAGGCCCTCAGCAACTCAGTGAGACCCTGTCTCTAATAAAATACAAAAAAGGGCTGGGGATGTGGCCCAGTGGTAGAGTGCCCCTGAGTTCAATCCCTGGTACCCCCCACCCCCCCCCCCAAAAAAAAATGTAGCTCAGGGACAGAGTGTCTGCTGCGCAAGTGCAAGATCCTGGATTCCATCTGGTACCGCAGAATAAACAAACAAAAACTGGTGACTGTCCTGCCTGTCAAAACCAGAAGGAAAGCTTGCCCAAATAGGAAGGCCCATAGACAGCCCGTCTGGCTCTGTCTGGGTTCCCTCAGCTCCCCAGGTGGCCAGAGTGTCGGCAGAACAGCCTGCCCGCTCCCAGCCGCTCACCAGCAAATGCTGCTCAGTGTGTTGTGGTTTTCAGGCCGTGTGGCACAGGCCTCTGTCCTGCTGGCAGCCAAGTGTGGCCACTCCCTGCACCAGGTGCGGGGTGGCCAGGAGGCACAGGCAGCCTCACTGCAGCCCTCGGTCAGTGCTGCAGACGCTGAGCACGCCACAGGGTGGCAGCATGTGGACGGGGTGTCGGGGGCCCTAGCAGTCTCCAGGGATGGGGCCTCTGGCCTTGTGCAGAAGGGCTCCCTGACCAGGCTGGGAGGAGAGGAGCGGGGGTGTCCTGCGTCCCGTCCCCGTGCAGAGCGGGCCTGCGGGGTCTGCCCTGTGGAGAGCGTGGGTGCCGGCCTCCTCCCTCCCTGCACGCCTGCCCCATCTGCCACCAGGAGTGCAGCGCGGGTGTCCTTCCACCCAGGGGGGTTCCAAGACCCCTGCCATCCGCGGATCCTGGTTCTGGGAATAACCCTGGGGCAGGTGCCCACCCTTGGCCAGGAGTCAGCAGAAAGCAGCCCGCAGCATGACGGGCACCCGTGGCCTTTCTTGTGGTGCAGAGGTCGCGGGTAACCGGGGTCCGCAGGCAGGATGTGCTTAACCGCGAGTGGCAGTGCGAGGAAGCTGCATCAGGGACCGCGAGGCCTGGGTGCCCCCCGGCTCTGCCTCCGCCCAGGCCTGCTCACTGGAGCTGCTCCAGGTGTGGGCAGCGCCTCCACCTGAGGGACCTCGCGGGGGCCCACTGCAGCAGAAGGGCGGGACTTGCTCTGATGCCCTTTGACTGGGCACCAGGCACCCAGGCTCCGTCCAGCTCCTTCGACACCAGGCACTGTCCCCGCTCTGCTGGTGCCACTAGCACTGGCGCCGCCCCTGCTGGTGAGCACTGGAACCAGGCGGCGGAGAGCCTGGAGGGGCCGCACGGGTCCCGCAGGGGCGTGTGCCTGGACTGGCCCCTACCCAGAGGCGCTGTGCGGAGCCTCTGTCACTGCAGGGGCTCACCCGTGGCGTCTCCCTTGTGCTCCTTGCCAGTATCTGTCTGGGGACCTGTTAAGACGTCCGCTGCAGGGGGGGCGAGGCCCGTCCTCAGTAGCAGTTGAACCGGGTGGTCCTCACGGCTGCGGGCTGCTAAAGCTACCTGTGGGCAGAGGGGCTGGAGCTGGGCCAGGTGGGGCCGGGGACCAGGTCTGGCTGCGTCTGGGTGACGTGTTGCGAGAGCTCCCCGTGACCCTGGAGACGGTCTGTTTCCAGGTATGACGAGGAGCTGGCACAAGGCGACGGGGCCGACCGAGAGCTCCGAGGCCGGCCAGGGCAGCCCCTGGGGCCCAGGGCAGGCCGCACGAGAGACTCCGGGCGCTCCGTCCTCTCAACCTGGAAGTGACCACAGCAGGAACGAAGCCCTCCCTGGGCCTTCTCAGAACGGCTCGCCTCCCCCAGACCCCACTGAAGACCTATTTTGGAATTTCCTTTTTCTAGAGTTCCCCTTTCCTGAGCCCTGTACATAAATAAAAGCACTTCTTTGGAAGGTCAAGGTGTCTTGCTTCTTGAGGGCTGAAAGAACTGACATAAATGCACGAAACTAGCTCTTGTGACAAAAAGTAACAGCCACAGCACGTGATTTAGCTTATTATAAGGTATCATCCTACCTTTAAAATTCTGCACTAAATTTAAAACAATTATATGACAAGTGTGATGTTGTGCCCCTGTAATCCCAGAGATTCCAGAAGCTGAGGCAGGAAGATTGCAAGTTCGAGGCCAGCCTCAGCAACTCAGAGCGGCCCCAAGCAGGTTAGCAATACCTGTCTCAAAAAATGAAAAGGTCTGGAAATGTCGCTCAGTGGTAGAGTGCACCTGGGTCCAATCCTCAGTACAAAAGAAAAACACCAAAGACAAGCTAAAAGACCAACCCTGGGCGCCTCACTGAGCGGGGGGAGCCCTGCATTCCGCCAGGCAACAGTGCTAGCTTCGTTCCTTTTTACTTGATCTTGGAGAGAACAGTCATTTGTCTCTATAAAGGCCGCTGTCAGGTGCTCTCAGGAGAGGCCTGTTTCTGTCACTCCAGGTTTGGAGAGGAGCAGACGGTTCCCGCCAGTGGCCTCTGTGGCGCCAGCATCTGGGTTCTTGAGCACTGTTGGCAGCCATCGGTGGGGACAGCCCACGTGACGTGTGTCCATGGAGCCTCCCCAGACTCTGGGGACTTAAGGAGAAACAGGGAGGAACCTGAGTCCACCTGGAAGACTGACCACACATCGGATGGCTTTGGAGGTGGGAGAAGTTCTCGCTAAGAGCCTTTTTCTGACTGTCCCATCCGACCCTTGGACTAACACTTGAGTCGCTATCTTGAACTCTCCCTCCTCCACCTGTTACGATCTCAGTAGCGGGTTTAGTTCTTGTGGCCCTGTGCCGCATCCTTGGTCGCATCCTTGATCGGGCTGACTTGGAATCCCCATGCCTCACCACATGCCTCTCGTTCTAATGATGTTTCCCTGCCAATTGAGGTGCGCTGTAGGGAGGAGCGAGTCACCTAATGGCATTTAGCCAGGATCAGTAGGCTGCAGCCTGGGGACTCCGTCTGCTCCTCTGCCTTCACGGTCCCGTTTGCCTGTGCGCTGTGTGGCCTCCACCGTTAGGCTCCGTGCCGCTGTTGCAGCTGTGGGTCGATTCTCTGGGTCAGACCTGGGCTTGAGGCCTGGTTCTGCTGTTTATTAGCCACACCCTACACTGTCAAATAGACCCTTTGGACCTTTATTTCCTGGTGTGTGAAAGGGGGCTTAAGTTGGGCATGGTGGCTCATGCCTGTACTCCCAGTGACTCCAGAGGCTGAGGCAGGAGGATTGCAAGTTTGAGGTCAGCCTCAGCAACTTAGTCAGTCCCTGTCTCAAAATAAAAAATAAATAAATAAATAATAAATAAATAAATAAATAAATAAATGGCTGGGGATGTGGCCCAGTGGTAAAGCACCCCTGGATTTGATCCCTAGTACCAAAAAAAGGGGAGTTAATTGTTTTGCCTCAGAAACGCAGCGTGAACCACGTGGCTGTGAACCTGTCCCAGCTTTTCCACCGCTGGCTCTTCCCGCCTGCTTCTCCAGTCTGCTGCCATGGTCTTGCCTCCCCGCAGACCTCGCTCTCCTGTCTGATGACCGTGGCGACACTGGCAGCCAGAAGAGAGTGGCTAGTTTGCTGATGACGTGGGTGCTTGGTGAGAGGCGCTGTTCGGTGGCGTACGTCAGACCTTGGCTGTTCCGTAGTGACCCGTGTCCGGGGCAGATGTTTCTGTTGCACAGATGTTTCCAGAGCACACGGTGGGAAGTGTGTGGTGTGTGACGTCCTCGGCCTCGGGAGCGTGTGAGCTGGGGACAGTGCTGCTTATCACCGGGCCCAGGACTCCCGCAGTGATTCTTTTTGGGACCGTCCAGGATGACAGCCCTGTGTTCTCGTCACCACCCTTCCTCCGACTTCCCTTCCTGATGGGGTGGGCCCAGGCCCAGGGCTGCGCCGTCCGGTCCTTCTCACCATTTTGGATGTGTCCGATTTCTCCCAGTCTGAGCTCATCGTGCTCCTGCTCCCAGCATTGCTGGGGCTGCAGCCCCGAGCGCTGGGCAGCCTCCTCACCGTGTCCCTCTCGGCCCTTCACCTGGGCCATTGCTGCAGGGCCACCAGTCTCCGCCCACAGCCCCATCCCGTCTCAGGGCTCCACGCGGCCCACTGGCTCTTCTATCCTGCGGCCTTTTGTCCCTGGGCACAGTGGTTCATTAGCTCTACCAGCCTCCTGTGCTTGGGAGGATCGAGGCCCTCTGGCCTTGGGCTCCTGCCTGCCCTTCACTTGCCAAAACTTCTCTGTGCCGTGCCCTCCAGCCCCACATTCTCTGGACTCTTCTGTACAGAGGTCATCCTTCCCCCAGGTAGGTGGGGAGCTCCTTCCAGGTGCCACTTCCGCTCAGTGCCCGTGCCTCCTGCCCGCCCCGCATCAGCTCGTCCGGGGGGTCAGGTGGGATCTGCTGGAGGGACCTGCAGGGCCCTCTCATCTCTGCTCCCAGCCGCAGCCGTTCATTCATTCAGGGAAGAAACTGGACGAGGGGCGGAGGGGATGAAGAAAAGACAAACAGACACACAGAGGGAGAAAAGGCTGGGGCCAGGCGGGCAGCCAACCTCTGGTGGAGCCTGACTGACTCAAAGCTAGCTCAGCACGTTTTTATGTAGGTTTCATCAAAAGGTTATTTGTGGAGCTGGGGCTGTGGCTCAGCAGTAGAGCGCTCCTCTCGCATGTGTGAGGCCCTGGGTTCAGTCCTCAGCAACACATAAATAAAATAAAGGTATTGTGTCCACCTATGACTAAAAAATATTTTAAGAATGTTTTTGTTTGTGGGAAAGTTTCAGCAGGGCAGGCAATGGGAAGGACGCAGGCCTGGGGAGACATTAGGGTCATCTTGTTATGCTCAGAATTCTCCATTCCCAGGAGCTGATGACTGAGCTCAGGGTTCCGACTGATACAGCTGCACGTCTTCACACGAGCCTCCTCTGGCTGGGCATCACCATAGCAACGGGGCCATCTTGACCTGCACCTTCGCACAGGCAGTTCCTAGCACAAAAGCAGCCATGGGGGAGTCAGACCATGGTTCGAATCACCTCTCTCCACTGGGACCTGGGCAGCTCCCCAGGCCAGGTCTGGAGCTGAGGCCTGGCACCCTAGCCAGGCACCCACAGGTGTTCACTGTCATTCAACATGAACTGTGCCCAAATGGAACACGCTGGGGGTCTCCAGGACCCTCTGTGAGCCAGTAAGAGCACATTGGCTTTGTTTCCTGTTTCTCAGAGCCTCTCCTTCTGAGGATGGCCCCCCGGAGCTGCAGGCCCAGCTCTAGGACACCATGTTTGTACAGGAAGATACTGTTAGGTCTGCTCTGGTTTTGTTCCAGCTGCAAGTGCTTTGAAGTTCAACACAGCCTTCTTCTCTATTTTGTGGAATAAAGTGTTCCCCAACTTTAGAATAGAAAATGAAGCCAATTATGCCATTAACGTTCGTTCTGTTTTTGTTTGGTACTGGGGATTGAGCCCAAACACGATTAACCACTGAGCCACATCCCCATCCCTTTTTAATTTTTTAAAGTAAAGTTGTTTAGGGCCTCGTTTTGTGGCTGAGGCTGGCCTCTAACTTGCAGTCCTCCTGTCTTGGCCAAATCTGTGGGATTGCAGGCGTGTGCTGCCACACCTGGCCTGATTAAGATCTTTTTAAAAGGGACAATGGCATTCTCCCTGTTTGGTCCCCAGGAGGAAGTTCAAGTCCTAGCTTCAAGCTTGCTCCTGGTGCAGCTGTTGGAGCTGTTTGTGGGAGCCAGCAGGGGACTGCAGTGTCCCCTGAAGGCAGCCACAGGCTTCCCCTGCCTGCCACATATGCTGGGCCTGGCTCTGGGCTCCGCCCTGGGACCAGGCTTGTCCTAGGCCACCAGAGAACCCTCCCCTCCTCTCCCACAGCCAGAGCACAGCCCTGGCTTTAGCCTTCCCCAAATTCCCAACTCAAGCTAACTTAAGAACAAAACACCCCCTAATTGGAGAGCCAGGGGACCTTGCCCTGGGGAACTTTGCCCCTCACAGGTTCAGCCCTTCACTGGGCAGAGGGGAAGCCAGCCCAGAAAAGGGCAGTGACTCCAGGGGTCACACAGCTGGGGAAGGGCAGTGTGACTTCCATGCAGATCTTTCCAGCCTATGTATGGGAAAGTCACAGACAGGCTGAGGCTGAGCTCCCAGAGGCCACCGAGCAAGACCCAGGGGTGAAAGTGGAGATTGTGAAGATGGGCAAATACTGGAGCTCACTGGCCACACAGGATCTGGGAAATCAGAAGTGCACAGGGGAGCTCTCAAGGAATCGTGACACAAAGACAGAATCAGGCAGCAGAAGACCAGGCCCTTTCCCTGCCCTCTGGCTTGCTGGCTGTGTGACTATAAGCAAGTTACTGAGCCTTTCTGAGCATCGCTTTCTCATCCGCCTGGTGGAGATTATAACCTGTGCCCCACCTGCCTTATGTGATGTCATGAGGAAGGGAAGATAAAGGCTGCAGAAATACCAAACCACGGTCTGGGGCTGTGGCTCAGCGGCAGAGCACTCGCCTCGCACGTGCACGGCCCGGGTTCGATCCTCAGCACCACGTAAACATAAATGGATTGCATTGTGTACAACTAAAGCAAATAAATAAATATTAAAAAAAAAAAAATACCAAACCAGCGTTAATTTTTTCTTAGGGGGGGTGTGCCAGGAGTGGAACCTAGGGGCACTTTACTACTGAGCTACATCCCTAGCCTTTTTATTCTGTTTATTTTTATGAACTCAGGGGCACCCTATTAGAGACAGGGTCTCACTGAGTTGCTAAGTGCCTCGCCATTGCTGAGGCTGGCTTTGAACTCACGATCCTCCTGCCTCAGCCTCCCACGTGCTGGGATGACAGGCGTGTGCCACGGTGCCCAGGTTCGATCCTCAGCACCACGTAAAAATAAAGGCATTGTGTACAACTAAAAAAACAAACAAATATATATATATATATATATATATATATATATATATATATATATATATATATATATATAAAATAAAGGATAGAATAGACTTCTCCCAGGAGGAAGAAGGGAACCCAAGAAGGCGGGACGGGATGAGGAAGTCTCATCCCTTTTATGCATCTGAAGTTTTCTTTGTTCTTTGACATTCTTTTCCCTTGTTCATTTCCCCTCATCCTGTGTGCGTGATCAGGAGATGCGTGGGAAGGCCAAAAGGTGGGGAACAGGTGGGCTAGAGGGGCCAAGTGGAGTGATGGGGCAGGAAGGGGGACCCAGGACGAGTTAATTAGCAGTTCCTTGTGTGCCCTGGAGTTGCTTCATTAGCAATTCTTTAGGAAGGAAAGTATTGGCTGGGCCTTGGGGGACATTAACATTTCAGTCTCCCACAGGGGAGTCTCCAACCTTTCAGACCCAAACCGGTTTTTGTTGGTTTTCCTCAATCAGGCCCGATTTATCTATCTACCCTAACTACCTATTTTTAATTCTGGCTTCACTAACTTGCTGAGGCTGGCCTTCAACTTGCAATCCTCCTGCCTCAGCCTCCCCAGCCGCTGGGATTACAGGCGTGTGCCACTGCATCCGGCAGTTAATAATATTTTTGGCATGACTTTTGTTGAAGAGACAGTGCCTGTCCTCAAAGAGTTACAAGCGTTTGTGGACGAGGCATACTCAACAATGACAAAGACAGCGCAGGCTCAGTGTCAGAGAAGTAGCATGGATGAGACACGCTCCCACGGCTGTAAGCTGGGCTGGCTGGGTGATGGGGACTACCTGGTTGTCACTGGTCCTTGCAGCTCAAGAGCTTCAGGATAAAGAATGGGTGGAAACTGCTTGATGGTTCAGGACAGAGGATGAAGGATTTGGGATGCCTGTCTAAGAATTTGGACCAATTCCATGGGGACTAGGGAGCCATTGGATGTTTTTGAGGAGCAGAGTGATAAGATTGGTGTTCCTAGAGATGTGACTCTGGGGGCAATGGAGTGGGTGGTTGTCGCTGCCTGAAGCGATGGCCGCTTGGAGCAATGACGCCGCGGGAATAAGTTCAGAGGCAGACTGGAAACGAACAGGCTCTTTATTCTACTAGCTTCTCTCTCCGGCTCCAACAACAACTCCAACACCATCCACACTCCCGCAACCACCACACAATGCCGCCCACCCGATCCGCAATCCCCCTGGGCCAAGTCCCGCCAGATCATGCAAAAGGCGCTGACCAGATCCGCAATGTCCCGGGCCAAGTCTCGCGAGACCATGGAAGGTGGTAATGCTTGAACATCTCTATGGCTCACAGCTAGCCGCAATCTTAGCTATCTCCTTAATTAGGGCTCCTACAGGTGGTGGAGGCCAGGAGGGACTGGCAGGAGCCCTGCAGTGGAGGTGGCTGGGGAGCCCAGCACAGGGAGGCCGCCCAGGGGCAGAGGGCGTTGCCCAGAGCAGTTCTCAGCCGCCCAGCAGGGGGCGAGCGTGTGGGGGCTGGAGTCTCGGGAGATGAAGGAACCGCAAGGTGCTTCCCAGGACCCCAGTGGGGTCAGATGACTCAGGAGTGCCAAACACCACCACCTGCGGGAAACGACCCCGTGGCCGCGAAGGCCCCGTTGGCCTCAGCTCCTGCGTCTTGTACAAGTCATAACAAACATCAGAACCCGGGGAGTGGGCGTTAAGACAAGCTCCGTAACAGGGAGCTGGCCCTGAAGGTGGCTCTCCCGCTCAGCCGTGCCAGGCAGAATCCTTCCCAGCAAGCAGCGCCGAGGTTCATGAAGGGTGGAGGGTGCAGGGGAAGGTAGGACCTGAATGTGAGAAATGGCAAGCTTGAGAAATCTTGGGGCCGGGCGCGGTAGCTCACGCCTGTAATCCCAGCACTTTGGGAGGCTGAGGCAGGAGGATCGCGAGTTCAAAGCCAGCCTCAGCAATGGCGAGGCGCTTAGCAACTCAGTGAGACCCTGTCTCTAAATAAAATACAAAAAAAAAAAAGGGCTGGGGATGTGCCCAGTGGACGTGGACGAGTGCCCCTGAGTTCAATCCCCGGTACCAAAAAAAAAAAAAAAAAAAAAAAAGATGGGGCTGGGATTGTGGCTCAGCGGTAGCGCGCTCGCCTAGCACGTGCGCGCCCCGGGTTCGATCCTCAGCACCACGTACAAGTAAAAACACATTGTGTACAACTAAAGCAAATAAATAAATACTTTAAAAAAAAGAGAGAGAGAAATCTTGGGGACACTCGCCTGGGTGTCACATGGCATCTAGAGGGTCTGAGGACAGACGGGGGTGGAGCTGAGGTCTGTGGACCTGGAGGTGGGAGGGGTGGCCCAGCATGAGGGAGGGGGCAGAGAGCCCAAAGGAGCCGCAAGGTGCTGCCCCGGGTCACAGTGGCAGAGATCCCAGGGAGCCTGTGGATTCACAACTGGAGGTTCCCTGGGCCTGGCAAGAACAATGTCACAGTGTGGCGTCAAGGTCCTCAAGGAAAGGGATCATCCATGTGGGCAAGTACGTGGCCAAGGGGGGAAGAGAGGGAGGGGGCTCCGGGAGGGGCTGTGCTCCCAGTGGGGAGTCATTAGATTTCCTAAGCTACTTCTGTTCCCTGTCCCAACATTTACTGGTGCCCTCTGTGTGCCATGAACTGTCCTAGGTGCTGGGGACACTTTGTTAAATCAGATGAGAAGGTCTCTGCCCGTGGAGACGGGCGGAGAGAGCGTTCCGTGAACAGCTTCATTGAGGTACAATTTACAGGACATAAACTCATTCGCTTTAAGTGTGCAATCAATGATTTTTAGAAAATTCACAGCGTTGTGCAATCATGACCACAATTCAGTTCTGGAACATTTCCACCACCCCCAACAAGGTCCTTCATGCTCATCTGCAATCACTCTCTGTTCCTACTCCCGCCCGGGGCAATCCCAAAGCCACTTACTGTCTCTCTATATTTGTCTTTTCCGGAAATTTCCTTTAGCATTCTGGTTTTGAGGCTGATGCCTGTTGTAACATGAATCGGCATTTTGTTCCTGCTTTGGGCTGAATGGAATTCCATCGTGGATGGATAGGCCACGTGTTCTTTCCCTACCCCCAGCCGGTGACAAGGGCTGAAATGGTGTCCACTATTTGGCTGTGGTGAGCAGATCTGCTGTGAGCATTTGCACACGTCTTTGCCTTTGTGTAGACAGGTGTTTTCCCTTCTCTTGGGTCAACACCTTGGAGCAGACTTGCTAGTGTCGTGGCACCCCCTCCTCCACAGAAAATCTTAACTAAGCTTCTCCGGAAATCTTCACTATGGCCGATTTTAGGACTGTCAGCAAAAGAGTCTCTACCAAAAAAAAAAAAAAAAAAAAAAAAAAAAAAATTCAATGTAGGTAAACTTCCTGTTTTCCTGTTGCTCTATTCCTTGGCCACTGGCCTTAAAGAAAACAGCACTCCTGGTGCTGGACGCCCCTACACTTGTTTTTCACAAATGTGTATCCAGTATAGCTTTTTTTGTGTGTGTGTGTGGTACCGGGGATTGAACTCAGGGGCACTCGTCCACTGGGTCACATCCCCAGCCCTTTTTTGTATTTTATTAGAGACAGGGTCTCACTGAATTGCTAAGTGCCTCGCCATTGCTGAGGCTGGCTTTGAACTCACGATCCTCCTGCCTCAGCCTCCCAAAGTGCTGGGATGACAGGCCCGGCTCTAGTATAGCATTTTGTAGAAGTGTGTTTGCAAATGCAAAGTGTGATAATAAAAAGACGAATTCTTTAACAAGGCCTCTGGCCTTGAGCTGGAGCTTCACAGAGATGTCTACATTTCTAAGATAAGAGAAGTGACCAATTGGGCTCCATGGTAAGCAGCTGGCAGGGGGAGGAAAGAAAGGGAAGAAGAAGCTCTCCCCTTCTCAAGTGTTGTCTTTGAAGGGTTAACTTGCCCAGAGCAGTGAAAAAGAAAGCTGCTTTTATGTGAACTTCTGTAAACTGTGAACTTCTGAGCCCCTCCCCTTACATGCTGAGAATAAAAATTCTGAAACTACCTGAACTTGGGGTTCAGGGGATTCATTGATTACAGCGAGAGCTGTACCCTCTGAACCCGCTGCAGCCAAATAAAACTGTTTCCTGCTGTCTTTGGTGCCTTGCCTCGGCTGTCCCTACAACACTAGGGGAGGAGAGAGAGTGGTGTGCAGGTGCCACCGGAGCCCTGGCCAACAGGGCGAGGACGGGCCGGCCCCATGGCGTCTGTTTCCTTGCTGATCTGCTGCGTATCCCTGTCTCCCAGAGAAGGTCTGTCCCAGGAGAGCAGCCCCTTGTCTAATTCGCCACTGCCTCCCCAGCACTTAGAACAGTGTCTAGCACTTAGTAGGTGTTCAGTAAACCTCTGACTTCAAACCCTAGGCTCTGGAACTGGAGTCCCTGTGGGAACACCTGCCCACCTACTGGCCATGTGACCTAGGCTCTCCATCTCTGTTCCTTGGGGATGGTGACATGGGAATGACAGTTATCCCTACCTGCCAGATGGGCCGCGGTGGTGGCCGAGCTTGTCCCCTGGGCCTGAGCCAGGCCCTGGTTGCCTCCCTGCTATTCTTAGCAGCGATGATGACACGCCGGTTGTTGGGAGCGGCCCCTCCCCATCCCACTCTCCCCTGCCCACTGCCCTCTGCTTTCAGAGAAGGGCAGCCCAGCTGGTGGAGCCGGGATGTGGGTGTGTGCCAAGCCAGAGCCAGCGCAGGGCTGGGGGAGCCCTGGGCTGGGTGAAGGCTGAGTCACAGCCATAAAGCTGGGGGTGTGTCCTGGTGACACCAGACACCCACTTCCGGCCCTGAGGGACTGTGTCTCCTGCCTCACAGGCTGGGAGCCCGAACAGAAAGGCTTTGAGAAATACAGGAAGCGGGACCAATGGAAATTTTTGCATAACAGCTGCTCAGGCCTGCGGATCTCCCTGGGGCTCTGGAGGTCTTTGATCTGCACCTGGCCCCAACCTGTCACTGGCCTGGAGTGGCTTTTCCAGTCACAGATGCAGCAGAGACTTCAAGAACCCCCTGCCTGGCTCTCCAGGCCCAGCACACCGCACCCCCACTGCTCTGCCTCAGAGCCACCCCCACTCCCACCGCCCCCTTCAAGACTCAGTTGAAACCTTTCCCTGAGGCCTTCCACTGTCTTGGGGGCACTGCACCCCTCACTGTCCTCTGCCTGTCCTTGACACTTCAGGCCTTGGGCGCCCCTGGCAGGTCAGTGGGTACTCAGTGCTCACTCTCCCTTCTGTCTCCAACCGCTAGATAAATTGTCCACTCCCCTCCCCCCCAGCTAGCTGGAATGGTTATTTAATGATTTCAAACAGTTCCACTGAACTCCACTCATGTTTGCCCAAATCTCTCATAGGTACTTTTTCTGTTGCTATATGACAAAGCAGTCTACCATGAGACAGTCTCACAGTCCTTGGTGTTTACCCAAAGGAGTTGAGAACTTATGTCCACACAAAAACCTGTGCCCAGATGCTTCCAGCAGCTTTATTCATAATTGCAAGCAAATGAGGTGGACTTCGGTAAGTGCATTTTTTAAAGAAACCAACTGGGCACCATGGCATATGCCTGTAATCCCAGAGGATCAGGAGGCTGAGGCAGGAGGATTGCAAGTCTGAGGCCAGCCTCAGCAAGTTAGTGAGGCCCTAAGCAACTTAGCAAGATTCTGTCTCAAAACAAAAAATAAAAAGGGTTGGGGATGTGGTTCAATGGTTAAGAACCCCTGGGTTTGATCTCTGGTGCTAAAAAAAAAAAAAAGTCCATTAATAGTAAGAAAAAAAATTAAAAAAGACATCACCCGGGGCGGGGGTTGTGGCTCAGCTGCAGAGCACTTGCCTCGCACGTGCGCGGCCTGGGTTCAATCCTCAGCACCACATAAACATAAATGCATTGCATTGTGTACAACTAAAGTAAATAAATAAATAAATAAATATTAAAAAAAAAAAAAAAAGACATCACCCTGTTTTTCCGTAAAGCACTGAGAAGGCTTATTGCAGCGAGTCTGTTTCTGTTCTTCCTCTGAGCTGTGTTTCAGAACTCCCTATTGTTGGATTCTAGGCAGAGGCTGCACCTCCCCAGGTGCCTTGTGAAAAACTACAGCTCCCAGGATCCTCAGCATGACCAAAAACCTGACCAGCAAGTCCCCTGTCCACTACCCCCCCCCCACCTCTGCTGGCCTATAGGACAAGAACTCACTCCAAGGGGGTTTTATGGCCCCTACTCTATTTAAGCCAGCCCCGGACTGAGCTCTGCCCTTGTTCCTGCTCTCCGTTCCTGCCTGTCCCTATTCCCGTCCATCCCTACCCCCCTTCCCTTCCCTTCCTTTCCCTACCCTTGCCCACGTGGCACCCCAATAAAACCCTTTTATTTCACTAACACAGTGTTCCCGGTTAAGTTAACTAGGTTTCAGCAGTTTTCTAACCCCTGTCCCATTCTTTCTTCTCTCCTTAGGGGCCTCAGCCATCACAAGAGGCATCTGTTGGACTATCTTCCCTTCCTTCTCCCTCCTTTCTTTCCCTCCTCCCTGCCTCCTTTTCTTTCTTTTGATTGAACCCTGGGGTGCTCTACCACTGACCTATAGCCCCAGCCCCCCTTTTTTTTTTTTTTTTTTTTTTTTTTTTTTGTGGTACCGGGGATTGAACTCAGGGGCACTCCACCACTGGGCCACATCCCCAGCCCTTTTTTGTATTTTATTTAGAGACAGGATCTCACTGAGTTGCTAAGTGCCTCGCCATTGCTGAGGCTGGCTTTGAACTCGCGATCCTCCTGCCTCAGCCTCCCAAAGTGCTGGGATTACAGGCGTGCGCCACCGCGCCCGGCCTGCCCTTTTTATTGATTATTTTGGAATAGAATCTTGCTAAGTTGCCCAGGCTGGCCTTGAATTTGAATCCTCCTGCCTCAGCCTCTCCAGTCACTGGATTATAAGCGACAAGTCTGCTTTTGTAACAAACCCACTCCTGTGATAAAGACATTACTCCACTCACCTGGGTAGAGACCCCAAGACCTCCTGTTAGGCCCCACCTCCCAACACTGTCACATTGGGGATTCGATACTCAACACGTGAATTTTGTGGGGGTCACATTCAAAGGACAGCACCCAGACTCTTAGGCATGGCGCACGGCCCCTGTCCTCAGGTCCCTGTCCTGTTCAGTTGGGGCTGGGGTTGTGGCTGGTAGAGCGGCCTAGCACGTGCGCGGCCAGGGTTCAATCCTCAGATGTAAAACTAAAACTCATTGTGTCCAACTAAAGCAAATAAATAAATAAATGTTTAAAAAAAAAAAAAGAGGAGGCAAGTACTTTAAAAGAAAAAAATGCAGAAGTTACATAACTGTAGTTTGACAGAGAGAGCAGGAGAAGAGGTAGGGGAGGTGACTCCCGCTCACACACAAATTGTGACTGCCTGCAATGCTAAAGGTGGTCTGGGGTCTTCAGGAAGGGTCTTCCTCAACCTTTGGTGGGGTGTTAGCAGATGGGGTGGGACTGGGGAATCCAAGCCAGGAGGTGGGAGGGGCAGGGGACTGAACGGGGGTGGAGTGGGGGGTGGGCTCTGCACAACCAAGGCTGTGCTCCTGAGGCCCCAGGTGCCAGAGCCTGGCGGGAGTCCTGGCTGCTCTCTCTGTGGGAGACTCATCGTGGTGTGGGGCGGTGGTAAAGCTCTGGCTTTGGAGCCTCTGACAGCTGCATGACCTTTACCTCTCTAGAGCGCGAAGTGGGCTGCGGCTAGGTAGAAAGCACCCTGCACGTAGGGGGTTGGGTGTGTGGCGGCAGCCAGTGCAGCTCTGCAGGCTCTTCCTGGGCTCACCCCGCCCCCCATCCCAGGTGGTGGCTGGCCCACCAGCTGCACGCACGATGAATGGGGAGCTGTGCCCCGGGAATGCGCCGGTGTGCGGGTCTGGGCACCTAGCAGGAATGCCCTGACCTGTAATTAACCCAGGCCTGGTTGGCGGGCCCAGGTGCTCCCTGGTGCCCAGGCCGACTCCCATCAGCCCTAATGAGTGCACGTGCTGCAATCTGAAACCCAGGCCCTAGGCTGGAACCAGTTGCACAGAGAATAGAGTTGTCACAACAGGAAGGGCGCGTCCAGAGCTGCAGAGGGACAGGGGGGGAGCTTACTCTTCTGCACTCCAGGCTCCTGGAGCAGCTGGGACCCAGATGCCTGGAGGAAGGCTACTGAGAGGGGCCTTTGGCAGGGCACTGGGTGCAGGCCCTTCTGGCCACCCTGACTGTGGTCTGAAGCTGTGGGGAGGGCTGTGCGCCTGTGCTCTGGCTCTTTACCCTCACTGGCCCCATTACCTGTCCCTCAAACACCCTCCAAGTCCTACATTTCTCTGGGGAGCTGCTGAAAGTCCTCTTCCCAGAAGCCTTGAGGACCCCCTGCCCTCCTCAGCCCCAGGTCTTGAGCACAGCCCCTCTCCTGGGCTCCACCCATCAGGAATCACTTGGAAGTGGGGGTGCTTTTTTTTTTTTTTTTTTTTGTACCAGGGATTGAACTCAGGGGCACTTGACCACTGGGCCACATCCCCAGCCCTCTTTTGTATTTTATTAGAGACAGGGTCTCACTGAGTTGCTAAGTGCCTCACCATTGCTGAGGCTGGCTTTGAACTCGCAATCCTCCTGCCTCAGCCTCCCAAGTGCTGGGATTACAGGCGTGCGCCACCGCGCCCGGCATGCTTTTTAATTCGGGCCTAGTGTCTTTCTGGTGAATGAAACCAGACAGGAGCGGGAGAGAGTTTGAGGGAAGAACTAGAGAAGGAGCCAGGGGGCCTGAGTTGGAGGGGGGCCTCTGATCTCTGGGAGCCCACGGGCAGTCGCCCGAGTTCCCTGGGCCTCAGCTTCCTCACCTGGAGGCAGGGTAGGCCTCCCCCCACTCCTCTTCAGGGTCCTCTGGCTTTGCTGTCCTGTGGCCACTGATGCTCATCAAGGCCTCCTCCTGCCACTGCCCACTGCTGCCCGACAGGGCACTTGGATGTGAAATGGTCACCCTGTTCTAACTTTCTGACCCTTACTCTCCATCATCATGCTCTTGACGAGGAGAGGAACTGTCCTTCGTCACTTCTGAGTACTTGCAGTGGGGGTACAACCCGAGGTCGCATGATTCAAAGGCGTCAGCAGCCCATGGCTTGGGCCCACCATTGCCTAGACCCCCAGGAAAGTGGAAGCAGGGCCATGGGCAATCATCTGGGCAGAAGAGAATGGGATGGAGTTGGCCTCCCCCACCTGCTGCCCCCGGGGGCTACTTGGGGTGGAATGTGGGTCTCAGACTAGGTTGGAGGCTCTTGCAGAGGAGGGCAGGAGATGAGGCCGGGCAGGAATGGAGCCTGGGAGGAGCAGCCTGGCTGTGGGCGTGGGAATGATGGGGCTGGGCAGCGGCCTGGAGGAGGGGAGGGGCCTGCCTTCCTCTGCCCCTGATACCAGCTGGGAGTGGGTGCTGACCGAGCCCCAAGCCCAACTCCCGGGCTGCACGTCCACTCTTTTTTTTTAAATATGTTTTTAGATGTTGATGGACCTTTATTTCATTCATTTATTTATACGTGGTGCTGAGAATCGAACCCAGGGCCTCACACGTGCTAGGCAAGTGCTCTACCGCTGAGCCACAACCCCAGCCCCATATGTCCACTCTTGAGTACCACGAAGGCCTTGGCAGAGCTCCTCCTGGAGTGGGGAGTACGAGTGCGGTGAGGGAGGGGAGCCAGGAGCCACGGGCCTGAGCTGGGTCCTGCAGGGCACCTCCTCTGCTTGAGGTGGCTCAGTCCTTCACCAGCACTGGTGGAGCGAGCACTTACTGTGTGCCACCATGGCTTACAGGAGGAGAGGGGTGCAAATCCATTTTTGTTTTTGTCCCAGAATGGTAGGAGCGCATGTCATCTAAACTCTAGGTGCAGATTTATGGAACAATTTTCTCTCTCCCTTCCTATGTCTTCCTTCCTGCCTGCCTGCCTTTTTGTCTTTCTCCCTCCCTTCCTCCTTCCCTCCCTCCCTCCCTCCTTCTTTCTCTCTAATTCAGTTCCCTTTTCCCCAGTATGAAAGGTGTCCGTGCTTATGACAGAATATTTGGGACATATTAAAAAGCAGATAGGAGAACCTCAGCCTTTTCCTTCTCCTATCCACACGTTGGTATAGGAGTTCATTACCTGGGACTGCAGTGACAAAGTACCATCAACTGGATGACTTAAAACAACAGAAATTTACCCCTTAGAGTTCTGGAGGCTAGAAGTTCAACATCAAGGTAAGGAGCTCTTCAGGAGACTGAGGGGTCCTGGGGACCAGCAGGGATCCCATTCTGAATCCTAAGTGTCTGGACCAGACTGGTTGAAGGGCATCCTGTGATTGTTATGCAGGAGCAGAAGGTGCGGGAGCAAGAGTTCCTGAGGGAACTGATATTTTTTACCAGGTATCAAGCAAATCTGGACTTTGTCAGGTCTTCATTCAAAGTTGCAAAAAATAGTCACTTTGAAATTGTTGATACTTGGTTCACTTTGGTACCAATGGTAACATTGTAACCCTAACCCCTTCAAAAGAGATTTTTCACTTAGTAAAAGTTAGTCAGTATCCATCCAGATTGGGGCCCTCAAGCAGCAGGAGGCAGAAGAAGCTGATTTGGGGCACCCTGGTGATGCCCACTGGGGAAGCCCTGCCCACTTGAAGTGCCATATCCCACTGCCTTTGGGTGGTGCAGGCTCCAGTTGATGGCACGTGTGAGTGAGCAGAGTATTGAACTTACTGGTCATATATATAAATTTTTTTTTTTTTTTTTTTTGGTGCTGGAACCCATGGCCTTGTGCATGCAGGGCAAGCACTCTACCAACTGAGCTAAATCCCCAGCCCCTTACGGGTACAATTTTATGTGAGCAGACCTGCATAGGCCAAGGAACAAACCAAAACAAAGCAAGAAAGCCTGCAGTAATTGCCTCCTAATCAATGACACATTCACAAGGAATTCAGATCTTTACACACACTTGGCAGGGGAGCTTCATTCCTAGGTACATCCAGAAATGTATTGCTCCAGCTGCAACAGTTAACTCTTTGGTGTCTGCAAGAGATTAATATGGAAAGGACAAGTTCTGTTCTGTTCTTTCAATCTTATTTATTTATTTACTGGTGCTGGGATTGACCCCAGGGCCTGGTGCATGCTATACATGCTTTTTACCACTGCACTACACCCCTGGTCCTCAACCACAATTCATTCTCTCTCTCTCTCTCTCTCTCTCTCTCTCTCTCTCTCTCTCTCTCTTTAATTTATTTTTTATTTTTAGGTAGACACAAATCTTTTATTTTATTCCTATGTGGTGCTGAGGATCAAACCCAGTGCCTCATGCATGCTAGGCAAGCGCTCTGCCACTGACCCACAACCCCATTCCTCAACCATAATTTCTCTCTCTTTTTTTAGTTGCAATTGGACACAATACCTTTATTTTATTTATTTATTTATTTATTTTTACATGGTGCTGAGGATTGACCCCAGGGCCGCACACATACTAGGTGAGTGCTCTATTGCTGAGCCACAACCCAGCCCCTCAACCACAATTCTTAAAAAAGTCGAAGCACTTTTACAAAAGGTGTAGGGGTTCTGGAACACACAGGACAAGCAGGGACTGTGCCAGGCCCCATCCCTAGACCACTGCAGGTTTAAACTCATAGATCTTCATGGTGGCCCTAAGCTCTAGGTTCTAGACACTTAACCAGGAGCATGAGCAGAATCCACACCTCCTCCCCAGTCCCCTACCCTGCTACACACATTTGAAACATTGTAATTAACTATTGGGTGAATGTCTGCAATAGATTTTGGGCCTTTTTTTTTTTTTTTTTTTTTTTTTTTTAAGAGACATACAAATCACTATATAAGAAAGACTATTTTGCTAGCCTGGTGGCATGTGCTTGTATTCGCAGCTGCTCTGGAGTCTAAGGCAGGAGGATGGCAAGTTCACTTAGTGAGGCTTTAAGCAACTTAGTCAGAACCTGTCTCAAAATAAAAAATAAAAAAGGGGTGAGGATGTGGGTCAGTAGTGAAGCATCGCTGGGTTCAATCCCTGGTATCAAAACAAAAAAAAAAAGCAAAACAAAGACCATTTTATCACTATCTGGGATTTATTTATTTATAGCCCTGGAGATTAAACCCAGAGGCACTCTACCACTGAGCTACCCTAAGGGCTGGAGATGGAACTCAGTGGTAGAGCAGCCTTGGGTTAGATCCCCAGTACTGCAGAAAACAAACAAAACACCCCTAGTAGACAAATAACTCCCCCCCCCCATTATTTGTTTATTCAGGCTGTATTGTGTGAAATGGTTAATAAAGGTTTAACCTGGTCTTAGATGGCTCTGTGGCGGTGGGTACCTCATATGGGAAGGATGGGCAAAGGGGCAGATGGCAATGACATCAGCGCTCAGCCACTGAGCATCCATAGTCTCATTCCCAGAGCTGCTCTTCAAGCTTCTACTCCTCACCACAACCCTGAGAGGTGGGCTGTGGCCCATCCCTGCTCACACATGGGGACAGAGAGGTTCAGGCAGCTGCAGTGACTTGCCCAAGGCCTCTGGCAGAGAAGGGCAGAGGCAGCAGTGGGCTGTAGCCCTGCGTGAATAGGACTGAAGAAGGAGGCTGGGCCCAATATTGGCAAAGAATGGGGAGCTGCATCTGAAAACTATCTGGATAAGCTGCTGGGATAAAAGGTGCCCAGACCCAAAGAGTTTAGCAAACAGTATCAAACTGCTGGGCTCCAGAAAACAAGAGGAATTTTGTTTCTTTTGAGGAGATGGAGAGATAAGAACAGGGGAGTGTGAAAGGAGCCAAAGGCATGCAAAGCCACTGTATTGCTGCATGGGTCACATGACCAGGCAGTGACACCCCTGCCCCCCTCACCCCTGGGGCCAGGAGGCCAAAAGGGCTTGATGCCTTTCTTTGGCTTCCAGTTTCCAGGACCCCTGCTGGACCCTGTAACAGCAGAAGGGGTGATGGTGAGGCCAGTGAGCGTGGGGCAGGAGAAAGTGGTGCTCAGAACCCTGGGCAGTGGTGCTCAGTTTCTGGGCTCAGAAACTGGATTTCTCAGGGCATGGCTCTGCAGCACCAGCTGACCTTGCCCAGGTCTTTAGGGCAGGGAGCCCAGCTGATGCCTGGGTCCACACAAGTGGTCTAGAAGTCCCTGTGGGCAGAGTGCTGGAGAACAGGTGGGACTTTTGGCAGTGGTTTGTCTTGTCATCACGTTCTTTACTTTCTTTCTCAGTGTGTGTGTGTGTGTGTGTGTGTGTGTGTGTGTGTTTTGTTGGCTGGGGATCCAACCCAGAGCCTCCTGTTCTTTTTTTTTTTTTTTTTTTTTTTTTTTTTTCCCTTTCAATACCAGGGATTGAACCCAGGGGTGCTTAAGCACTGAGCCTCATCCCCAGACTCTTTAAAAAAAAAAGGCTGGGGGCTGGGGTTTGTGGCTCAGCTCGCACGTGCGCGGCCCGGGTTCGATCCTCAGCACCACGTAAACATAAAATGCATTGCATTGTGTACAACTAAAGTAAATAAATAAATATTAAAAAAAAAAAAAAGAAAAGAAAAAGAAAAAAAAAAAAAAAAAAGGCTGGGGATGTGGCCCAGTGGTCCAGTGCCCCTGAGTTCAACCCCCGGTACCCAAAAAAAAAAAAAAAAAAAAAAAAAAAGTTTTCTACGGGAAGAAACTTTCTGAAAGTCTACCTCTTCCCCGCGCTCCCAGTTAGCACCCTCCACCCCTGGGAGCTGGTAAGGCAGCAAAACGCGCGGATCATGGTCTTCCCGGTGCTGCAGGGCTTGACCTCCGGAGCGCTCTCACTTCTTTGATTGACAGAGTAAGCTGCCAATGTATGCTCAGGGGAGGCCCCTTGCGCGCGCTAGGGGGCGTGCCACCCCTCGTTCCCCTGACCCAATCCAGAGCTTCAAAGGGGCTGCGGGGCGGAGCTCGGCGTCCGGCAGCCAATGGGGCGAGCACAGCGGGCGCGGCGGGGGCGGTGCTGTCGCGGCTGGCGGCAGAAGCAGCCGCGGCGGGTCTGGGCAGGGTTGGGCAGTGCGGCCGGAGCGAGTGGGGAGCTGGGGCCGGAGCCGGAGCCGTGGCTGGAGACGCCGTCACGGCAGGAGCTGGGTGCGCGGCGCGTCCGGAGGCGAGCGGAGGCCGAGGTGAGTGGCTCGTCGCGACGGTTGGGCGCCGGGGCAGGACGCGGGGGCGCGGGTCGGCGGCCGGGCCCGCGCCCTGTCAGGCCGCCGCGCCGGGGCCGCGCCGAGGTCCGCGCCCAGCTCCGCGCCCCGGGAGCTGCGGTGGAGCCGCGCCGCGCGGAACTTCCCGTCTTCGCGGGAAGGGGCGTGTGTGGAGGGGCCGGGGCCGCCGAGAGAGGACGCCTCGGCGAGTGGGGTGCGCTTGCGGAGGAGTGGGAGTTGGTGAGTTCTGGGGCGCGCTGGAGAGAAGTGCGGAGCGGCGCCGTCCGGGGCCCACGGGCCGCTCGCGGGGGCTCTAGGCAGCTGCAAAAGTGGGAGGTGGGCATCTTCAGGAGTCTGAGCCGAGCAGGGGCGCGGTTGGAGAGAAGGCGGAGAGTCCCGGGGCCCGCGGGTGGGCGAGGGGCGCCGGGCAGCGGGGCTGGAGGAGAGGTGTGGCCGGGCAGCGCCAGTGAGCGGGCAGGACCCGCGGATGCGCTCATTCGGGGCGCTTTGATGACCGCCCTCCATTTCCTTCCTTTCCACCCTCCCTGTCCTGGCTCTGTGTGCGTGTGTCTGGGGAGGGTGGGAGAGCAAAGCTCTTCCTGGTCAGCAGGACCTAGGTTTGGGGGACAAGCAGGAGAGGCCCGAGTGTTTTTGCCCTTTTGACCCTCCAAAGTTTCCCCAGACTCACTGAATCCGAAATGTGGACTCTCGCTCTTTCTCTGGGGTTTGTGAGCTAGTTCATCCTGAGAGGTAAGGTAGCTGCTGAATTTCAGCGATTCATTCAGTTTTGCTCACTCAGAGGTGGATTTTCTTTTCCGAAGGAGTTGGCCAGGGGAGCAAGCTGTGCTGTCTCCTTGGGATCCGCACAGCCCATCTTTGGTGCCCCAGGGAAGCTACGCTCTGATAGGGTGCCTGAGGGAAGGTGGCCTTTGGGTGGGGTGTACACATCATTCCTGGGTCTTGCCTTCTCTCCTTTACCCCAACTGTCCTGAGTTTTTGTGGTCAAGGAGAGTTGGCAGCTCACAGTCTCCAAGGCTACTCATTATGCTGTTTACCAAACACTCCCTGGCTGTCCTGATGAAAATCTAGAGACCAGCTCAAAGAATTTAAACCTGAGCTGCGGATGTGAGCTCACACTTTCCTTCCCTCCTCGTGGGTTCCTCTCTTTGCAGTTATTTCAGAATGCTCAAGTTCTGTTTTAACCCTCCTAGGATTGCCAGCTTGGATCCCAAGGAAAGGGGACCAGGTGGGTCTTATTGAGTTCAGCCCTCCTGTTCCATCTCGAAACACTCTTATTCTCCTGGCTTTCCAAGCCTGCCTGGAGCCTCCCCATAAAGGTGTTGAATGGGCGCCAGTGCAACTTGGATTTCTCTTGATTCACCTGGAAAGCATTGATCTGTGCACGTTTAAACTTAACTCTAGAGTTTGGCAGCCTCCTTTGTGAGATTGTGCTAGTTGACATATGAGACCACTACATCAAAAACTTTTCTGAAGTGTGTTTTTCTTTTGACAATGGTCTTAAAGTTATAAAGAAACTGGCCATTAGGCCAATGATATTTATTACTTGAGAAAGTAAACATAACACAGGAATAGATGAACGATTAGGTCTGCTCTCATTATTCAGTATTTTTGAAGAATAACAACTCATTTGAATGGAAATGGTAATTTTTAAAATAATATTGTTTTCATTTTATTTGTTCTTTTTAGATATACATGACAGTAGAATGTATTTTGACATATACGTACAGGAGTATAACTTTTTCTAATTAGGATCCCATTCTTGTGGTTGTACATGACATGGAGTATGAGCATAGAAAAGATATGACTGACTTATTCTACTGTCTGGAAATAGTGTTCTTAACTCAGGCTGTTTTGGGAACTGGAACTTCATTACTTTTAGCCCAGATGTTAAGAGGTCATAATATTTAAATAATTTAAAATTGTACATATGTAAAAACAATATCTAGGTTTCCAGCAGGGCCTGCTGCTGTGAAGTAAGATTGCCTTTACCTGGGTCCTGGGTGCCCAGTCCAGGTTTCTGATAGCCAGGTATTTCTGGGGTAGGAGCAGAGGGGTGTTTGTCCTTAGCCTTTTCATTTCTTCTCTGTCACTTGAAAGTCTGAGCTGAGTTAAGACATGATGCCTGGGCTTCCTGCTTCTGAAGGGGTCATCAGTTGATCATTCCAGGATGTGTGGAATATCAAACAAATTACACTAATATTTATCATAGCAATGGCACCTTGTGTTTAGAGGTTGCAGTAGCATTTACCACAGGCTCCCAGTCACCCCCACCTGAACCTCCCAGCTGACTAGAGCCTGCCTTATCTGCCATCTGATTATATTTCAGCTTCATGGAGGCTGCCCTGTAGATTATGTGGGTAATGGCCATGTTCACGTGAGTGATACTGTCAGCTCAGTTTTTTTTTTCCCCCAAGTTGTTTGGAACTGCAGCTGCATACCTGAAGGCAGCAGAGCCACCTTGCATTCCATAGGTAGAGTCTTTTCTTTATTAAAGTCCCCACCTGAAAGCATTGTCCAGCTCTGCTTGAAACTTGGCTTCTGGTGGGTCTCAGTGGTGTTCTGATAGTTATGTTCTGCCTGCTGACTGGAGGCCATCTTAAAAGAATTCACCAAATATTTGGCACAATGTGACATTTTTGACATCTGTGTAGTTCCAAAAAGGTAACTGCTTGAGGGATAGCAGGCATCTGAGAGCACAAATTTTGGTATTTTGATTAAAATCACATGTAAAGCTGGGTGTAGTGGTGCACGCCTGTCATCCCAGCGGCTCAGGAGACTGAATCAGGAGGATCATGAGTTCAAAGCCAGCCTCAGCAACGGTGAGTCGTTGAGCAACTTAGTGAGACCCTATCTCTAAATAAAGTAAAAAAAAGGCCTGGGGATGTGGCTCAGTGGTCGAGTGCCCCTGAGTTCAATCCCTAGTGCCACCCTCCCCCCCCAAAAAAAGAATCACATGTAAAACAAAGATCCTAAATCTTTACTTAAGTAATATATTGACTCATGCTTATTCCCATCAGTGTGTGTTTATTTATTTATTTTTTTTTGCTTAATAAAACAGAGTACCAGGTAATCATTATATTTTTGTTTCTTAGAATAAAGTCTAATTTCCTTTTTATATTTTCCTCTTTTTTTCTCTCTCTCCCTCCCCCCCCCCCCTTCTTTCTTGTGGTGATGGGGAACCCAGGGGCTTAGTTACATAACCTAGGACATGCTAGGGAAGTCCTCTACCACTAAAGTTCACCCCTAGCCTATTTATTTATTTATTTATTTTGGTTGTAGGTGGATAGCATGTCTTTATTTTATTTGTTTATATGGTACTAAGGATCAAACCCAGTGCCTCTTATATGCTAGGCAAGCGCTCTGCCATTGAGCTACAACTCCAGCCCCTACCCCAGCCCATTTTTTAAAATTTTCAATTTTTTTTAAAAAATATTTTTTTATTTATTTGCTTTTAGTTGTACACAATGCGTTTTATTCAGTGTGTTTTATTTGTTTTTTTTTTTTTTTTTTTTTTGTGGTACCGGGGATTGAATCAGGGGCACTCGTCCACTGGGTCACATCCCCAGCCCTTTTTTGTATTTTTATTTAGAGACAGGGTCTCACTGAGTTGCTAAGTGCCTCGCCACTGCTGAGGCTGGCTTTGAACTCGCGATCCTCCTGCCTCAACCTCCCAAAGTGCTGGGATTACAGGCGTGAGCCACCGCGCCCGGCTAGTGTGTTTTATTTGTACGTGGTGCTGAGGATCGAACCCGGGTCGCCCACGTCTAGGCGAGCACTCTACCGCTGAGCCACAATCTCAGCCCCCAAAATTTTCAATTTTAATTATTCACATGTTTCTTGGCTTCACACAGAGAATGTGGCAATGAATACAAAGCAAACTCAACTATCAAAGACCTCAACAAGAAACTTTAGAAAGGATAAATAAGGATAGAAATTTTGCTATAATTTAGAAACCACAAGTATGATGGTTTGTGTAACATGCTCTGTAGCTTATATGAAATTTGTGTAATTTTTTTTTTTCCTCTTCAGAATGTGGGATGGTAGTATGGAGGGAGATGGATGGAGATCAGGAGCCCTAGGCTCTGTCCAGCCTTTCCCTGACTAACCCTGAGGTCAAGGACCGTCAATACAGATCTTGGGGTCTCAGTTTTCATATTTAAAAAAAAAAAAATTAGAGTTGTAGATGGACAAAATGCCTTTATTTTATTTATTTTTGTGTGGTGCTGAGGATTGAACCCAGTGCCTCACACATGCTAGGCAAGCGCTCTGCTGCTGAGCTATAGCCCCAGCCCTCAGTTTTCATATTTTTAAAAAGTGGAGCTTAGAGGTTCTTAACCTTTTGAAACTCTGATAATAACAGTGATCCCCTTCCCCCAAAAGATGCACGTGGCCAGCTTGACGGGCCTCCAACCCAGGTTAAGAGCGGGATCACCCACCTCTCGCATGGCCTGGTGGTATAGTGGTGGGCATAGCACCTTCTTCAGCTGCCTCTTGCCCCCATATTCTGTAATTCTATTTTCCTGGTCATCTTTGAGCTAATGATAACAGTGACTTGTCTTTATAGAGGACACACATTCCAAAGTATTTTCACCTATCATTTTTTTGTGTCTAAAACATTTCCTAGTGGTATGGTAGTGATAGATGTTCCTTTTTGTAATGAAGAAAGGGGTGCCAGGCTTGGCCACCACTCTGACAGGATCTTGAGTGAGGCCTGTCATGGGACCAGAACTGGGACTCCCTGTTGCCAGCATGGGTTTTTTTCCATTAGGTTTTGCTTCCTTGGTGGTTGTCATTATGAGTTATGTTTGGCAGTGTAAATATCCCAGAATGTGTCACTTGTAGAGGAAACTATTTGTTCATCTCCTGAAGGACTGTCTTTTTCTGTTGGAATTTGGATCCCTAAACACCTTTCTGCCTGACCATGAAAAGGTTATTTATATATATTTTTTTCTTGCCACATTCTTCAAAGGGGTAAATTTATAGGGCTTGGGTTTTTGAGCAGATTTATTTAATGTTTATTGATTAAAGAGTACATTGAGATGATTACTTCTCAGTTGCTTAGCACTTCACAAAGTTGTGAAATAAATGTTATTTGAAAATTCCAAATGTTTGACTTGTCCCATCCAAATGTGTCCTCCTGGGTGAAACGCTCCCTGTAGCCTGAGGCTCCTCCCTGGGCCCAGAGCCTCTGGGTGGGTTTGAAAGTTGGGTGTGGATTGTGCCAGTGACCATGACTGTTCAACAGTAGCTTCTTGTGGCCTCCTGGCCAGGTTCCTAATACTTCCTGGATTGAGTTTTGTCAGTTTATTAGCAGAACAGAGAGCCGCAGCTATGTAAAGAGCACATGTATGTGAAAGAACATGAAACTGTAAACTGCAGATTATTTATTTCTTATGAGAATAATCATCCTAATCAGGTGTTTTGATTACGTGGGCATGGGAGTTGACAGTACTGCTCAGGTAGGTATCGCTCCTGTTAATTCATGCTGATGTCTGTCAGGAGAAGGGCTCGCTGACCTTCACTGTAGAGGTGTGGGAAAGAGGTCCGTGTGTATCACAGCGCCTCCTTTAGGATACTGCGAGAACCAGGTGGCCACGCACGGCCTCAGGGGCACTGGACAAGAAGCCTCTCCCAGTGAAGGGCCTTCTTGCCGTGAGGGGAGCTGTTGGAGGCCGGAGGCCAGCGGTGAGTCTGACTGTTCAGCAGTGGGAAGTTGCCCAGAGCAGAAGTCTGGTGGGCATTGAGGCAGGCAGAGGCGAGGCTGTGCCACAGGCAGGACGGTTCGAGTTGCTGTGCGAGTGTGGACGTGGCCTGCCCCTGGCCTGCTTCCTTGGCTCTGCCTGCGCTCTGGAGCACTCGCTCTTCCCCGCAGGTGGGCCCATCCCTTCCGTTGGCTTCATCTCTGATTTAGATAGCAGGGAGCTGGGGACACTGATAAGCTGCCATGGAAGTGCTGGAGATGCACTGCTGTCACTCCCTGGGCTGCTTGGAGGCTGTCTTAGCGGCTGGTGTCCTGGATGGGCATCTGTGGCTGCAGGGAAATGGGTGAGGTGGGGTGGAGGGGGCTGTGCTGGTCACTGCGTTTCTGTTGTGCCTCTGGCACCTGGCCTGCCTGCCATTCTGGGCCCTGAGATTAAGGGACTGTTGTGCTCTGTAGAGTCAGTTCAGGGTCAGGAACAGGCCTAGAAACAGTTGTGTTTCACTGTGACAGTGCCAGATAGGAGGGGGTGCACAGTGGAGAGGGAGAGGAGGGCAGGTGTGACTGCGGCTGAGATTGACCTTCAGGGAGCTGGCGGCCTTTGTCCACAGGTGGGATGATGGAGGAGAATCCTGGGCAGAGGCAGAGTCGTCAAGAACATGCATGCAGGTGGCACACGTGCGGGCTGTCAGGCCAGGAGGGAAGGTTGGTGGGCAGGCTGCAGGCTGTGACCTGCCTTGTGTGCCGGGCTTGGGGTCTGAACCTCCTCCTGGAGACTGGGGTTCCACACAGAGCCACTTTAGGGTATCCCACAGAGGAGGATGAAGGTCTTGGCAGAAGCAAGAGGTGGGTAATGGGCCAGCTGCCTGGGGTCTGCTCTTTCCACACGGTCCATGCTCACAAGTCTATGAAGTTAGAATGGAACCTTCACTGTCAATTCCTGCAGGAAAAAGATCACATTGCAGTAAGGAATCAGATTAGAAACATGGCTTTTTATTTTTATTATTTTAGTTGTATGTGGACATAACACCTCTATTTTATTTATTATATATGGTGCTAAGAATCGAACCCAGTGCCTCACATGTGCTAGGCAAGTGCTGTGCCACTGAGCCACAACCCAGCTCCTAGAAACATGGTTTTAAGTCAGCCCTGGGTTCTGTTTCCAGCTCTACCACCAGGTGACCCTGCGGCCTTCCTTGGCCAAATGTATCAACATTTCTGAGACTACTGGGGTGTCTTAGTTTGAGCTGCTGTAACAGAGTACTTCAGACAGTAGATTGTAAACAGCTGGGGTTTACTTCTCACAGTTCTGGAGTCTGGAAGTCAGATGAGGGTGCCAGCATGGTTGGGTTTTCTTCCAGGTTACAGACAGCTGACTTCTGATTGTGCTGTCCATGGTAGAAAGAGGGTAAGAGCTCTTGAGGTCCTTTTATAAGGCCATTAATCCCATTCATGATGTTGCCCTATTTAGTTCTCAGATCCCACCTTCCACAACCATTGCAGTGAGGGGCAGGGTTTGAACAAAAGAATTGGGAAACACGGACATTCAGTTCATTGTACCAGGACACTGACAGCCCCTTCCTCCTAGGATTGAGGTAGGTCCTGTGAAGTAACAGCCCTGAGTTCATCATGTGTGCCTGATCCATAGTCCTGGCTTAATAATTTTGGTGTCACTCAAAGTCTGTGTAAGTGAATATGCAAACTAAGCAAAGCATACCTTTAAAGTGCCATATTAATTTTATTTTATAAATTCTACTGAAAATCCTTGTAAAATGATTTGTTCTTCCTTCAAGTAAAGTACATGCAATGTGTCAGGCTTCACTTGGTGGCTCCTGGTCACGCGTGCTGTGGGCGAGGTGTTGGGTTCTGCATGGCATACCCTGTATCCTAGCTCTCCCCAGGCCTGTCTCCTCCCTTCTCACCGACTCTGGGTATCTGCCTGCTTCTCTCGGCTTCTTGGGGGTGAGGCTGAGTTTGGGTACCTCTTCTCTGGGTTTTGAGGGCAGCCCTGCCAGGCAGAGGCTTTCCTTCTGGCTTGGTGACTCTGTGCCTGAGGGTCATGTTGGTGGCTTGCAGAAAGCCTGACTCTGGGATGAATGGATGTGGCTGTGACTGCACATGGTGCCTAAGAACAGGAAGGGAGCCTGTGTGACTGTGAGAATCACTCATATGTAGGCAAAGAAAGATGGAAGGACTTGAAAAAGCAGACTGTAAGGGCTGGGGATGTAGCTCAGTTGGTAAGAGTGCTTGCCTCTCATGCACAAGGCCCTGGGTTCAATCCCCAGCACCACATACATACACAAAACAAAACAAAAACAAACAAAAAACAAATGATATAACTGTATGTAACACTGATCTGATCACATGTAAAATATCATTAAAATTATATGCAGCAGTGATAGTTAAGGATGTGAAATTATGGAAGTCTCTCCTTTTTTTCCCAGACTGTACCATTGCCCTTTATGTTTTAGAATGAATATTTAAGTCATAACTTGATTTTATAATTAAAAATAAGTATATATAAAAACAATTTGGGGGCTGGGGTTATTGCTCAGTGTCAGAGCACTTGCCTGGCACATGTGAAGCACTGGGTTCCATCCTCAGCATTACATAAAAATAAATAAAGGTATTGTGTCTGTCTGCCAACTAAAATTTTTATTAAAAAATAAAACAAAAAAGAATTTGGTTGCCTAGGTATTTGCAGCTTTTCACCACCTTCCCCACAGTCTTCATTTTGTTTTCAGGACAACCTTGTTTGTTTGGTTCTCCTCTTTGAGGTTCAGAGGAGAAGAGGCAGAACTGGAGGGGTCAGTGGCTTTGCCTGAGGCCATTGACCCAGACCCTACATGGGCCTCTGCCCTCATGCCAGAGTTCTCAGGGAGGTAGTTAAGAGGCCCTCTGTCTGCACCTACAGGGGTGGTCTGTAGTATATGAAATCAACTGTGGCTAGTGTTTTGAAGTTTCCTATTGAATTAAATGGAATTTTATTATAAAGTGATGCCTAAAATGTAGTTTGTGAACATTTTCATATTTTAAACCATGTTGTGTTCCATTATACTAAATTATGTTGCGCGCCGAGTAGTGTGTCAGGATTGTGAATTGTGGTCTTCAGAAGAACCACGGATAGGCTTTGCTCCCCTTGCAGACCTCCAAGCCTGCTATTAGTGGGTTCTGGAACTGGCTGGTTTGCTGAAGCTGGCCTACCTGGGTGCCCTTTAGCTTGGACATGACCATGTTTTAATTAAGCAGTTGTGACCCCTGCACCAGCACCTGTATCATTAGATAGGGAGGCTGGGCCGGGGGTTGGGGGGGAATGGGATCAGTGGTGAGAAGGGGCACCCCCCTGCTGAGTTCTGGGGTTTTCTCAGGGACCATAAAAGAAACTTCACATTCTTGCTCATTTAATTCTTGCAACAAGATAACTTTAATTCTGCTTTTACCCAGGAGTAAATAAAAGTTCAGAGGGATTAAGTGACCTTCAGAAGGTCAGAACTGATGCTAAAGCCCACACTCAAAAGTCATTTTACCTTGCTGCCTAAGTAGATTTCTAGCCACTTGCCCTCAAATGTGAAAGCAATCTCTCAAAGTTAATCTCCCTCCCCACCCCCGAGAAACAGAAAATGAGGCAAATTATGTAGTCTTTTGTTTAAGGCAGGATCTATGCTTGCAGCTAACCTGATTAAGGTAATTGGAAAGTTTGTAGTACTTCACACAGCAGGGAGATGAGGGCAGAAAAGGTGCAGCTGCTGCCTGTGTGGTCAGGGCCACGACGTGGTCATCCACAAGCTCGCCCAGGCGGGGTGGGGTTGGCAATGGAAGAGCACACCCATGATTCCAGAGGCGCTGGCTTAGTGAGTGCTGTTGCCCCACCTTCCACAGTTACATTCTAAAAGGTGTCACATGCTATTAAATAGCAGGTAGTTGAAGGAGATGAAATTGCATTTTTTTTTTTTTTTTTTTTTTTTTTTTTGGTACTGGGGCTTTAACTCAGGGGCACTCAGCCACTGGGCCACATCCCCAGCCCTTTTTTGTATTTTATTAGAGACAGGGTCTCACTGAGTAGCTAAGTACCTCGCCATTGCTGAGGCTGGCTTTGAACTCGGGATCCTCCTGCCTCAGCCTCCCAAGTGCTGGGATTACAGGCGTTCGCCACCGCACCCGGCTTGAAATTGCATTTTTATAGTGCTTGTCTTACACTGTACTTTGTAAAACCAAGAAAGGCTTACATTTTGTTGATATCTTGTTATCAAATGAAGATAATTTGCGCAGGTAAATTAGAGCAGATGTTGTTTTAATGCTTGTGACAGTTATCATTTTTGTGCGAAAATGATTTTTTTGCTTTTTTTTTTTTTTTGTGGTACCGGAGATTGAACTCAGGGGCACTCGACCACTGGGCCACATCCCCAGCCCTTTTTTTTTGTATTTTATTTAGAGACAGGGTCTCACTGAGTTGCTAAGTGCCTCGTCATTGCTGAGGCTGGCTTTGAACTCGCGATTCTCCTGTCTCAGCCTCCCAAAGTGCTGGGATTACAGGCGTGCGCCACCGCGCCCGGCATTTAATATATTTTTAGTTGTAGGGCTGGGGTTGTGGCTCAGCGGTAGAGTGCTCGCCTAGCATGTGCATGGCCCGGGTTCGATACTTAGCACCATGTAAAAATAAAGGCATTATGTACAACTAAAACAAATGAATATTTAAAAAAATATATATATATATTTTTATTGTAGATGGACACAATACCTTTATTTTATTTACTTATGTGGTGCTGAGGATTGAACCTAGTGAGTCACGTACTAGGCAAGCACACTACCACTGAGCTACAACCCCAGCCTTACTTTATTCTTAAGGTCTTTTAAAAATTGAAGGAACATCTGGGCATGATGGTACACACCTGTAATCCCAGGGACTCAGAGGCTGAGTCAGGATATTGTGAGTTGGAGGCCAACTTCAGCAACTTAGTAAGACCCTATCTCAAAGTAATAAATAAATAGGGCTGGGGATGTGTTCAGTGGTAAAATGCCCCTGGGTTCAATCCCCAGCACCACATACATACACAAAACAAAACAAAAACAAACAAAAAACAAATGATATAACTGTATGTACACTGATCTGATCACATGTAAAATATCATTAAAATTATATGCAGCAGTGATAGTTAAGGATGTGAAATTATGGAAGTCTCTCCTTTTTTTCCCAGACTGTACCATTGCCCTTTATGTTTTAGAATGAATATTTAAGTCATAACTTGATTTTATAATTAAAATAAGTATATATAAAAACAATTTGGGGGCTGGGGTTATTGCTCAGTGTCAGAGCACTTGCCTGGCACATGTGAAGCACTGGGTTCCATCCTCAGCATTACATAAAAAATAAATAAAGGTATTGTGTCTGTCTGCCAACTAAAATTTTTATTAAAAAATAAAACAAAAAAGAATTTGGTTGCCTAGGTATTTGCAGCTTTTCACCACCTTCCCCACAGTCTTCATTTTGTTTTCAGGACAACCTTGTTGTTTGGTTCTCCTCTTTGAGGTTCAGAGGAGAAGAGGCAGAACTGGAGGGGTCAGTGGCTTTGCCTGAGGCCATTGACCCAGACCCTACATGGGCCTCTGCCCTCATGCCAGAGTTCTCAGGGAGGTAGTTAAGAGGCCCTCTGTCTGCACCTACAGGGTGGTCTGTAGTATATGAAATCAACTGTGGCTAGTGTTTTGAAGTTTCCTATTGAATTAAATGGAATTTTATTATAAAGTGATGCCTAAAATGTAGTTTGTGAACATTTTCATATTTTAAACCATGTTTGTGTTCCATTATACTAAATTATGTTGCCGCCGAGTAGTGTGTCAGGATTGTGAATTGTGGTCTTCAGAAGAACCACGGATAGGCTTTGCTCCCCTTGCAGACCTCCAAGCCTGCTATTAGTGGGTTCTGGAACTGGCTGGTTTGCTGAAGCTGGCCTACCTGGGTGCCCTTTAGCTTGGACATGACCATGTTTTAATTAAGCAGTTGTGACCCCTGCACCAGCACCTGTATCATTAGATAGGGAGGCTGGGCCGGGGGTTGGGGGGGAATGGGATCAGTGGTGAGAAGGGGCACCCCCCTGCTGAGTTCTGGGGTTTTCTCAGGGACCATAAAAGAAACTTCACATTCTTGCTCATTTAATTCTTGCAACAAGATAACTTTAATTCTGCTTTACCCAGGAGTAAATAAAAGTTCAGAGGGATTAAGTGACCTTCAGAAGGTCAGAACTGATGCTAAAGCCCACACTCAAAAGTCATTTTACCTTGCTGCCTAAGTAGATTTCTAGCCACTTGCCCTCAAATGTGAAAGCAATCTCTCAAAGTTAATCTCCCTCCCCACCCCCGAGAAACAGAAAATGAGGCAAATTATGTAGTCTTTTGTTTAAGGCAGGATCTATGCTTGCAGCTAACCTGATTAAGGTAATTGGAAAGTTTGTAGTACTTCACACAGCAGGGAGATGAGGGCAGAAAAGGTGCAGCTGCTGCCTGTGTGGTCAGGGCCACGACGTGGTCATCCACAAGCTCGCCCAGGCGGGGTGGGGTTGGCAATGGAAGAGCACACCCATGATTCCAGAGGCGCTGGCTTAGTGAGTGCTGTTGCCCCACCTTCCACAGTTACATTCTAAAAGGTGTCACATGCTATTAAATAGCAGGTAGTTGAAGGAGATGAAATTGCATTTTTTTTTTTTTTTTTTTTTTTTGGTACTGGGGGCTTTAACTCAGGGGCACTCAGCCACTGGGCCACATCCCCAGCCCTTTTTTGTATTTTATTAGAGACAGGGTCTCACTGAGTAGCTAAGTACCTCGCCATTGCTGAGGCTGGCTTTGAACTCGGGATCCTCCTGCCTCAGCCTCCCAAGTGCTGGGATTACAGGCGTTCGCCACCGCACCCGGCTTGAAATTGCATTTTTATAGTGCTTGTCTTACACTGTACTTTGTAAAACCAAGAAAGGCTTACATTTTGTTGATATCTTGTTATCAAATGAAGATAATTTGCGCAGGTAAATTAGAGCAGATGTTGTTTTAATGCTTGTGACAGTTATCATTTTTGTGCGAAAATGATTTTTTTTGCTTTTTTTTTTTTTTTTTGTGGTACCGGAGATTGAACTCAGGGGCACTCGACCACTGGGCCACATCCCCAGCCCTTTTTTTTTTTGTATTTTATTTAGAGACAGGGTCTCACTGAGTTGCTAAGTGCCTCGTCATTGCTGAGGCTGGCTTTGAACTCGCGATTCTCCTGTCTCAGCCTCCCAAAGTGCTGGGATTACAGGCGTGCGCCACCGCGCCCGGCATTTAATATATTTTTAGTTGTAGGGCTGGGGTTGTGGCTCAGCGGTAGAGTGCTCGCCTAGCATGTGCATGGCCCGGGTTCGATACTTAGCACCATGTAAAAATAAAGGCATTATGTACAACTAAAACAAATGAATATTTAAAAAAAAATATATATATATATTTTTAGTTGTAGATGGACACAATACCTTTATTTTATTTACTTATGTGGTGCTGAGGATTGAACCTAGTGAGTCACGTACTAGGCAAGCACACTACCACTGAGCTACAACCCCAGCCTTACTTTATTCTTAAGGTCTTTTAAAAATTGAAGGAACATCTGGGCATGATGGTACACACCTGTAATCCCAGGGACTCAGAGGCTGAGTCAGGATATTGTGAGTTGGAGGCCAACTTCAGCAACTTAGTAAGACCTATCTCAAAGTAATAAATAAATAGGGCTGGGGATGTGTTCAGTGGTAAAATGCCCCTGGGTTCAATCCCTGGTACCAGAAAGAAAGGGAGGAAGGGAGGGAAGAAGGAAGGATGGACAACCTAGAAAACAGGGCTTGCCTGAAGAAGCTCTTTTTGTGTTCTATCTTCCACATGCATAGGGTTTATCTATTTATTTTTGTAGTTGTAAATGGACAGAATGCCTTTATTTGTTTATTTTTACGTGGTGCTGAGGATCCAACCCCGTGCCTCACACATGCTAGGCAAGCGCTCTGCCACTGAGCCCCAGCCCAGCCCTGCGCAGGGTTTTTATGTCTTAGGGTGGGTAACAGAATCCTTGACTGCGACTTGCCTCTGCCCGTCCTCCCAGCAGTGCTTCCAGGCCATCAGGCTGAACGTGAGGAACCTATAGGTCAAAGATCCTTTCCTTAGTCCAGAGTCATCCATTGTAAACGGGGGACATTTGAAGCCTGCACTGACCTCAGGTGCTTGCCTTCTTTTCAGTAATCAACACTGTTATGGTTACATTCTTCAGATTCACTTAAATATTTTATCAAATATTTTCCATACCGGGTGCAGTGGCTCACGCCTGTAATCCCAGCACTTGGGAGGCTGAGGCAGGAGGATTGCGAGTTCAAAGCCAGCCTCAGCAATGGCGAGGCACTTAGCAACTCAGTGAGACCCTGTCTCTAACAAAATACAAAAAAGGGCTAGGGATGTGGCCCAGTGGTCCAGTGTCCCTGAGTTCAATCCCTGGTACCCAAAAAAAAAAAAAAAAAAAAAAAAAAAAAAAAAAATCCATGTTTTTTCCTTGGGTAGGTTACTCTGCCTCCTCTCTCTGTGCAGTCAGTGTGAGAACATCGCCTAGGATAAGTGCCAGAAGGCCTTCCCCATATTTTTATCATCGTCTTTTAAAATATATACATAGCCGGGTCGATGGGGCACGCCTGTAATCCCAGCACTTTGGGAGGCTGAGGCAGGAGGATGGCGAGTTCAAAGCCAGCCTCAGCAATGGCGAGGCACTTAGCAACTCAGTAAGACCCTGTCTCTAAGTAAAATACAAAAAAAAAAAAAAAAAAAAAAAGGGCTGGGGATGTGACCCAGTGGTCAAGTGCCCCTGAGTTCAATCCCCGGTACCACCAAAAAAAAAAAAAAAAAAAAAAAAAAAAAAATTTTATATATATATATATATATATATATATATATATATATATATGGTATATATTTTGTGCTTGGGATCAAACTCAGGGCCTTACACATGCCAGGCAAGTGTGTGTTACCACTAAGCTATACACCTGAGTCCTCAAAAGTTTTTTTAATGGCTGTATTATTCTGTTAATGAGATTAAAACATTCCCTTGTGCTGGACATTTTAGGTTATTTCCGCTTTTTTGCTAATGTAGATGATTAACAGTTTTCAATTTCAGTTTTCTTTTTCTGTAATTTGTTTCTGGGGATAAATTCCCAGGAATAGAGATATTAGATTAAGGCTGGGGCTGTAACTCAGCGTAAAATGCCGTGCATTTCCTTGCACGTGTGAGGCCCTGGCCCGACCCCTAGTGCTGCCAAAAAAGGAAAAAGAAGAAAGAAAGAAAGAAATCTTGGATTAAAGGCTATGAACATATTAGACTGTTTTGAAATCCTGCTCTACTACTCTGTCTTTATTTTTCTGGCATTTTTGGGTGAAGAAAATGGGAGATTATTTCTCTTGAAGGTGCCTTGGCCTTTAGACTCTCTGCATAACTGTGAGATAAGAAACTTTTGTGAGGGTTTCTTGAATGAGTCACATTTCCTTCCTCAGTTTCTGGATATCATTTTACTTGAATTGGGTGCTTTACTTTCATGATGAAAAGCCCTTACTTGGGGCTGGGGTGTTCTCAGCAGTAGAGCTTGTGCCTAGTGTTGTGCAAGGCTCTGTGATCCCTAGCGCACGCACGCGCGCACACAGAGTTCTTTATTATTAATCCTTGAGCTAATGTTCTACATTCCCAAGGCTGTAAATGTTTATGGTTGCATTCCTTCATCAGTTTTGTCCTCAGGATACTCTGAACCACAGCAACTCATAGTACACGTTTAGTTTGCTTTCCTGCATTTATGATGTGCCTATTGAGGACTGTGCAAGGCTGTTTCTGCTGGTATCATTCAGAAATCAGACGCCAGCATATTGACGCACACCTGTAATCCCAGCAACATGGGAGGCTAAGGCAGGAGGATCCCAAGTTTGAGGCCAGCCTCAGCAACTTAGTGAGACCCTGTCTCAAATAAAAAGGGCTGGAGATGTTGCTTAGTGGTAGAGCACCCTTGGATTCAATCCCCATGCCACCAAAACCAGAAAAAAATCAACAAAGACTTTCATTTGGAAATCTGGGTAGCTTGGGGTACTATGAGCCTGTGGCTGCTGCCTCTGCAGTTTCTGGGTGCTGCTGTCCTGAGTGTTCTGTGTCTCTTCCTTGGAGACAAACATCTCAGAGGGGCTTATTGGGGAGTGTGGAACACTGGAGCTTTCTCTTGGTTTTGTTCGTTGGCTTGTTTTTCTATCTTTTTTTAAAAAATTTATTTATTTGCTTTAGTTGTACACAATGTGTTTTACGTTTATGTGGTGCTGAGGATCGAACCCAGGCCGCGCTGTTGCTAGGCGAGCGCTTTACTGCTGAGCCACAACCCCAGCCCCTTGTTTTTCTATCTTAAAGTCCACTGTGGCCTTCTACCATGTCCCCTCTGTGGGCTGGCTGACTTTTCCACCTACCACTGTCCTTAGGTATTCACTTTCAGACTGAGTGCAACGCTGTTTTCCTGGTGGCTCATTTTCCAGTGTTTGCAGAGGACAAGGTGCGTAGTGGGGACATGGAGGGGCCTGAGGTAGGGAGCCAGGGCAGGCCTGCCCACCTCTGCTCTTACCCTCATCCCCTCCCTTCAGTTCCTGCTGTGACAACTCTGTGTGTGTGTGTGTGTGTGTGGGGGGTGTCCACCCCTCCCCTGGGACTGTTTCCCCTTTAGTTTTCTGGCCTCCTCTTGGGCAAAAACTGGCTTTTCTTGGTTCCTCTTATCCCAGCTAAGAAAAGCTGACATTCACAACAAAACCAAACCAAAGGACTTGTTCTATACTAAGGTGGAAATAAGAGAAACAGCCACAGACGACACAAAAGCATAAGTGTTTTGTTCCCAAGCACAAGCTGGTTTTGGTGCCAGCCCTCCAGGGCTAGTCTGACTGTTGGCTCTGCTGGGCGCTGTCGCTTCCTGCTCCTGCCACCCCTGTTTATTTTGTCAGTAGGACCAAAATTTAGAGTAATGCTTGGCTTTGTGCTTGGCTGCCTGAGTTTTTATCACAAGTATAGAAATTGTACTTTGCCCTGATTTCCACAGATGCCTAAACACGTCTAGGTTGCCGTTGCCTCGGCAACTGACTGAGCAGTGCTGTGGGTGGCAGAGGCTCCGGCAGCGCTGGATGGGCGCCCAAGTCATCCTTAGGGCTCCTCAGCCAAGCTGAATGGTCACAGCTGAGCCCCCAAGGCACTTGCCCTTCGCTTCCCTTTTCCGTTCCATTTCCTGTTTTATTTTCCTGAGACATCTCTGCTGAGCTGCGCCTGTTCTGCTGGGGCGCGGCACAGAGTGGACCTGACCCTGAGGCACGGTCCCGCGGCAGCCCTTGACCCGAGCATTATTCTGGGATGGTGCTGGGTCCTCACGCTGTCCTATCAGTTTTCATTTGCTTCTCAGACCTAGGGCCGACAGTTCCACAGAAGCAGGGCCTTGGGATGGACCAGAGGGACAGTTCTGACCTCCCGTAAATCATGGGAAAAAAATGTAATGCGACGGGATCCCTGGACCCTACAGCATGTGTCCTGTTATGAAGACTGAGTGAAAGGGTGGTGTAATAGCTCCCAGACTGACCCTTCGCCCTTCTCTCTTAATGTGGCTTTTGTTTCCTTTTGGGCTGCTTCTTGCTTTTGTAAGCCTGGGTCTGAAGTTGCCCCATGGAGAGTGTCTCATTGCCTCCTTTAACACTCAGGCAGGCTACTTTCCTTGAATGGCTATTTTGGACCTGTCTGCTACTTCTGCTGGGCTTGCAGGTTTACAATGCTTAAAGTAGTTTAAAATGGCTTGTGCTCTTACTAATAAATAAAGGGGTGGGACACCTCTTCATATCTCTACCCTCCAAAAACTTTACGTTAGCTGTGTGATTGGCAGAGAGGTGTGTGGGGTGGGGGGCAGCAACCCCCTTCCCCAGTGGATTGGTGAATTGCCAGCGCTGTGGACTTCACAAAGGCTGGGAAGTTCGTTCCCCATCCCTCTGAAGGCTTGGGACCCAGGTTGTTTTCCCTATAAGGAGCCCCTCTCCAGCAGTGGGACAGGGACTGGCCTCTGCTGAGTTGGGGTCAGGGGCCTGCCCAGGGCTGTGGGACTCCTGGCGTATTCTGGACTCCTTGCTAGATCAGGAACTCTGCAGCCGGTTCACTGTGGGACCTGCCTCGCCTTTACAGAGGGGGGCTGAGGGGATTGTTGTCAGGGCACGGCACGGGACGCCCCACAGAGCTCCCTGCAGCACAGCTCCTGCGCTGGGACCCTCCCCTCCCTCCTGCTGGGTGCTTCCCTGAGCAGAGCAGTGGCGGCTTCAGAACTTCAGTGCTTGGGTGGTCCCCACAGTGGCTCTGGCTCCCCGGGAAGTCAGCAAGTGACTGCAAAGGACCACTCCCTCAGGGCTGTGCCCAGCAGGCATGGTTTAGCAGTTTTATATATGTTGCGCGCACACCCCCCCCCAAAGCATCTATATGTTACTGTTATAAACCATGCTATGATTATGATAACATACTAATTCATTTAAAAACTTGAGGGCTGGGACTGTGGCTCAGCAGTAGAGAACTCTTCTCCCTTGTGTGAGGCCCTGAGTTTGATCCTCAGGACCACATAAAGATGAATAAAATAAAGGTGTTGTGTCCATCTACAACTAAAAACAAACAAATAAATAGAAACTTGAATTTATAATATCCTCTTATCAACTTGATTTCCTAAGTCATTGAATTCGAAAAGTACTATCATCTAGTGATTTAGGCACCTTGTCAATATTAATAGGATCCTTTTCTTGGGGGGATGGTTAGTAGAAGTTTACTGTTGCCCTTTTCCTGCCCTCTGGCATCGGTGTGCCTGTCAGGTCAGGGCATGTCCACACATGCGGTCCCTGGTGTGGCTGGGCTGAGCTGTGCACTGGAAGCAAGGTCAGGTGCCCCAAACCAGATCAGGTTCAAATAGGAGATGTTGAGCAGTTCTCTGACGGTTCCCACAGGGAGGGCCCTGAAGGAATTCTGTTGAATCTCTCTCTAGAAATGGACTCAAACATTTTTTGCATGCAGTTCTAATGGGTTGCTAAAGTCCTATCAAGTTATACAGCAAATATCTGAATATCTGCCATGTGCAAATCATGATTCTTGGCATTGGGTCTACAAGAGGAAAACAGTAGACCAAGGCCTTACATTCTGACTAGGGGAGACAGAGCATAATTAAACTCCCTCTGGCCCAGTGTGGAGGGAAGGCTGGCCTTAGTGGGCTGGAGGATCTAGGCTCAATGTCCTCAATGTCCCTGAGTGGGGTTAGCTCCCTTCCAGCTGTCACATCCCTGTCCTGTTTTTTATTTTTTAAAAAATGTTTTTAGTTATAGATGGACACAATACCATTATTATTATTATTATTTTGTGTGTGTGGTGCTGAGGATCGAACCCAGTGCCTCACATGTGCTAGGCAAGCACTCTACCTCTGAGCCACAACCTCAGCCCCTGTCCTGGTTTTTTTTTTTTTTTTTTTTTTTTTTGTGGTACCGGGGATTGAACTCAGGGGCACTTGACCACTGGGTCACATCCCAGACCTTTTTTGTATTTTATTTAGAGACAGGGTCTCACTGAGTTGCTAAGTGCTTCCCCATTGCTGAGGCTGGCTTTGAACTCGCGATCCTCCTGCCTCAGCCTCCCAAAGTGCTGGGATTACAGGCGTGCGCCACCGCGCCCGGCTTACCATGATGATTTTTAAAAACTTAGTATTTACTGAGGTTTATTCTGTGCCAGGTGCCCAGCTTTCCCCTGCCTGATTACACTCATCCTTAGGACAGCTTTGTTTTGCATTAAGGAAGCTGGACTTAGAGAGGTGAGGTGCCAGGCCTCCAGCGCGTGTGTGCTTGGGATCAGTGTGCAGTATGGGGTTTTGGCACTTGGGAGCCAGGCACGATCATGCCATTAGAAATGCCTGCAATAGGGCTGGGGTGGTGGCTCAGTGGTAGAGCGCTTACCTAGCATGTGTGAGGCACTGGGTTCGATTCTCAGCACCACATGTAAATAAATGAATAAAGTAAACGTTCATCAACAACTATTAAAAAAAAAAAAAAAGGAATGCCAGCAATCATGAAGTGTGGGCCTGAGGTTGTGGCTCAGTGGTAGAGCGCTTGCTCAGCACACATGAGGCACTGGGTTCAATCCCCTATACCACATAAAAAAACTACATAAATAAAATAAAGGTATTGTGTCCATCTACAACTAAAAAAAAATTTTTTTTTTTTTTAAACATGCTTTAAGTTCTCTGCATGGTGGACTTTACTAAAAAAAGAATTTTTTTTTTTTTTGTATCAGGGATTGAACTCAGGGGCACTCGACCACTGGTCGACATCCCCAGCCCTTTTTAGTATTTTATTAGAGACAGGGTCTCACTGAGTTGCTAAGTGCCTCGCCATTGCTGAGGCTGGTTTTTTTTTTTTTTTTTTTTTTTTTTTTAATTTATTTTTACTTTAGTTGTACACAATGCAATGCATTTATGTTTACGTGGTGCTGAGGCTCGAACCCGGGCCGTGCACCTGCGAGGCGAGCGCTCTGCTGCTGAGCCACAACCCCAGCCCTGAGGCTGGTTTTGAACTCATGATCCTCCTGCCTCAGCCTCCCAAATGCTGGGATTACAGGAGTGCGCCACCACTCCTGGCTCCCATCCTTTTTTTTTTTGTATATTTAGAGACAGGGTCTCACTGATTTGCTAAGTGCCACGCCATTGCTGAGGCTGGCTTTGAACTCACAATCCTCCTGCCTTAGCCTCCCAAGTACTGGGATTACAGCCATGCACCACCAAGCCCAGCTAACTAAAAATATTAAAAAAAAAAAAAAAAAAAAAATGAAGTGTGTCCCTTTTGTCCTGACCTGTCTCCATCTTCTGCCACCAGAAATTTAATCTTCACTGTGACTGTCACATCAGATTGCTTTGCTCAAGTAGGGAAGGGTGAGTGGAACATGCTTTAAGTTCTCTGCATGGTGGACTTTACTAACACTTGAAGTTGTTAAGTCTGACTATTTACTGTTAGCAAATTGTGTAATCTCATCCTCAGTCCCAAATAATTGCCTCACGAATGGCATTTGAAATGCAGTATTGCTTTTTTTTTTTTTTAAATATTTATTTGTTTTAGTTGTACACAATGCCTTTATTTTTACATGGTGCTGAGGATCGAACCCAGGCCGCATACCTGCTAGGTGAGCGCTCTATCTCTGAGCCACAACCCCAGCCCTGCAGTATTACTCTTGACTGAGGACATTTATGTGCACAACAGTTTTCTTCACTGCCCTCTGAACAGTCACTTCCTGAAAAGTTGCTTTAAAAAGCACCTTTACTCTGTGGAGGGTGGAGTGAAACAGCATTTGCTGTCTTGACTTGGCCCCTGACATCAGAGTCATTATTCCTCCTGGAAGATTGCAAGCTGCCATCCCCCTGGTGCTGGCAGCTGTGAGTTCTTTAAATATTTACATTTAATCACTTTGTGGCTCTGCCTTTTTCTAAGGCTTGCCTTACTTGGTGTGGGATGCAGGATGCATGGTTGCATCTTTATGCCTATTTTGGAAGTGCCCCGCTGTCCAGGTTAGGTTTCTCTGCAGGCAGGAAGGTTCTAGCTAACCACTGCAGTGGCCAGCCGTTCTTCCTGGCAGCTGGGTTCCAGAGCAGCCCTGAGGCGGGGGCGGGTGGGTGGATGGTGGTGGTGCTGGGATGATACCCTCTTTGTCTGTGTGATCAAAGGGCCATTGTTGGACAGTCCTGCAGTCTAGTGGAGCTTCCAGCTTTTGCTGGATGCAAGGCTGTGACTCCAGGTGTGGATGTGCAGGGGTGTTTGGGGAAGCCCCTAATCTGAGCTTTTATATGTCAGGGTCACTCTGGATTGGCACATAGGACCTCTGGTCTGGACCTTCTGCTGAGAGACCATGGGGTAGTGCACACCTGTAACCTGTGTCTGCCCTTCTAGACCATGCATGGGCACAGAGATCCTGGAATACCCCGGCCCAGTGACCCCAGCCCATTTAACAAAAGACCTGTGTAGGCTTCCTCCCTGGGTATGTCCCCCAAGGGTGGTTTGTGCTATAGGTACACATGCATGAGACCCACAGTGGCCAAACAGTGGCTATGCACAAGGTGTGTGTGGCCAGAGCTGGGATGTGTGGATTGGGGTGTCCCCACCAGTGTGCGTGAGGGTCCTTGTAGTGCAGGACAAAGACTCATGTGTACACTTTGTTTCTTGAAATAAAAAAGTCCATGCTTATTTATTTGGTGGTGTACTTGGTGATGTCTATTCCTCCCTGTTTGACAGGTGGGGTTTGGGACCCTTCCTGGAGCCCCTGGTGCCAGGGAACCTGGGTCCAAGAGCAGGCCTGTCCCCCTGTGCAGCCATTCTTTCCACTAAACCAGTGAGGAGGATCACTGCCACTGCCCACTTCCCTTGTATGCCTTTAGGGCTCGCCTGATGTCCTTTGGGTTTTGTCAGCATTCTGGCAATCAGAAGGATTCCTGCGTACGTTGTGGTCTTCTGTAAAGCTCACATTTAATTTCTGCTTTAGCTCAGCAGATTTTAGCCTGAAAGCATCCCAGCGAGGAGTCTTCATGTTGGCATCTGAGCTTTTCCTAGTGCAAATCATAGCCACTCTGGCGCAGGGTGCGTGGTTCTTGTAGAAGCAAGCCAGACCCCCACAGCTGTAGAGCAGCACTCTAGGAACCTTGGTTTTTTTATTTATTTATTTATTTATTTATTAGTTGTAGGTGGACACAATACCTTTATTTTATTTTTGTGGTGCTGAGGTTCGAACCCAGGGCCTCACACATGCGAGACAAGCGCTCTACTGAGCCATAGCCCCAGTGCCGGCGTCCCCCCCCCCCCCCCCCCCCGCCTTTTTTTAAATTGTAGCACTAGGGGCATTTAACCACTGAGCTATACCCCAACCATTTTTGTAATTATTATTATTATTATTATTATTTGGTACCGGGGATTGAACTCAGGGGCACTCGACCACTGGGCTACATCCCCAGCCCTTTTTTGTATTTTATTAGAGACAGGGTCTCACTGAGTTGCTAAGTGCCTCGCCATTGCTGAGGCTGGCTTTGAACTCGTGATCCTCCTGCCTCAGCCTCCCAAGTGCTGGGATTACAGGCGTGCGCCACCGTGCCCGGCTTGTAATTATTATTTTTAAAAAATATTTTTTAGTTGTCAGTGCACCTTTATTTTATTTATTTATATGAGGTGCTGAGAATCAAACCCAGTGCCTCGCACATGCTAGGCAAAGGCTGGCCTTGAACTTGCAATCCTCTTGCCTCAGCCTCCTGGGTAGTTGAGATTATAGGTGTGTATTTTTGTGCCTGGCTTTCTTATGATTTATTCTCTGCTAGGGGAGGGAAGCAGTGTCTTAGTCCCACAGGGCACATGGCCATCCTTGGCACTGTCCTTCTAGGAGGAATTGCCAAGTTAGCCATGGAGACATAGCAGGGAGAGCTTTGCCATGGGCTTGGTGAGTTCAGTTACATTCCTGCCACAGGGTCACAGAAAATGGTTGGAATCTGGGTTCTCACCCATGTGAGAAAATAAGGATAGTAGTCTTCCCACGTATCTTAGGAAGTGCTCCTTTTCAGTATAAAATAATGATCATTGAACTTGTTTTAAAATGTCTTTTCTTTTAGTGTTGTGAATAAGAGCTGGTAGGGCTTTTAGGTGGTGCTGGGGCTCAGATCCAGGGCCTGGGCATGCTGGGTAGGTTGGTGCACTACCGCTGAGCTGCATTGCCAGCCTGGGGCTGGTAGTGTTTGAAGAGTATACTTACTTGGCAAAATGAAAGTTAACGTAGTTAACCCTATGTCATTCTCCCCCCACCTTTCAAATACTCACTTATAATGAGTAGACAGCAGGTTGCCCATATTTAAAGTGTACAATCTGATAGGTTTTGATACGTGCATACAATGTTGCCATCGCCACACTGGAGAGCGAATGCATTGTCACTCCAGGTTTTCCTCGGTGGCTTTGTAGTCCCTTCCCCTCTCTGCTCCAGGCAGCCACTGTGCTGCTCCCTGCCCCTGTAGATTGATTTGCATTTTGGAGAGTTTTATGTAAATGGAATATATTTTATTTTTATTATTAATTTTTTAAATATTTACTTATTTGTTTTAATTGTACACAATGCCTTTATTTTTACGTGGTGCTGATTGCACCCGGGCGGCGCGCGTGCCAGGCGAGTGCTCCACTGCTGAGCCACAACCCCAGCCCTCAGAGTGGTTTTAGATGGCATTTCTCTTGTTTGTTGTTTATGTCTTCCTTGATGATGTATCTTTTCAAATCATTTGTCCATTTAAAAAATTCAGCTTTTAAGCCGGGTGTGGTGGCGCACACCTGTAATCCCAGCACTTGGGAGGCTGAGGCAGGAGGATCGCGAGTTCAAAGCCAGCCTCAGCAGTTGCGAGGCACTTAGCAACTCAGTGAGACCCTGTCTCTAATAAAATACAAAAAGGGCTGGGGATGAGACCCAGTGGTCGAGTGCCCCTGAGTTCAATCCTCGGTACAAAAAAAAAAAAAAAAAAGATTCAGCTTTTGTTTTATTAGTTTTGAGGTATATATTTTGGATGTAGGTCTTTTATCAAATCATGTGATTTGCAGATATTTTCTTTCCATCTGTGGCTGGTCTTTTCATTCTTTTTTTTAATTTTTAGTTATAGGTGCACACAATACTTTTGTTTATTTTTATGTGGTGCTAAGGATTGAACCCAGGGCCTCCAGCGTGCTAGGTGATTGTTGAGCCACAACCCCAACCCTCTTTTCATTCTTTTAACAATGTCTTTTGAAGTGTAGAAGCTTTAAAAACTTAATGTAAGTCAGTTTGTTCTTTTGTGGCTTGTATTTTTTTGGCTGGTGTCACACCTAAAATCTTTGCCCAATTCAATGTCACAAATCTTTCCTATCTCTTCAAGAAGTTTTAGGTTTTACATTTAGGTCTGTGACCCATTTTGAGTTACTTTTTGTGAATGGTACAAGGTGTGAAATGAAGTTTATTTTTTTTTTAACCTGTGGAAATTTTGATGTTTCAGCACTATTTGTTGAAAAGTCCCCCAAATTTGGGGGAAAATTTTGAACCTTGGAATGATGGTTCTGGCACGGAGGTCTCTTTCCTTTTGTGAGTGTGGATTGTTCTCTGTTGCTTCATCTGTCCTGGCCTCTGTCTCATGGTGTCCTTGGCCCTGATAACTGGGCAGTGGGTGACGAAGGGCCTGGGGGACTTCTGCTGGGGGGCCTGGTGTCTTTCTCCCTCTGCTCCAGGCTTCCAGGAGCCCTGAGCACAGAGCACAGAGACTTCATGGACTTCCTGGTGGATGGGTTCTGGCAGCCTCTCATTTCCAGAGGTGACTGTGGAGGCTTGCCAGGAGAGAGAGGTGAAGGGACAATAAGCCTTCTGTCCCTGGATGGGTGGGGTGGCGCCCAGGCTGGGGACCAGGCTGTGTCTGCAGAGGGCAGGAGGAGCTGTTTCTTGTTCTGCAAGGGCTGGCAGTGGTGTGACCTGCTGGCTCCACTGTGCCCTGGCCCTCTGTGGCCAGCTGGGTGACCATGTGGGTGGCCCCGTGTTCCTTCTTCCTCTCACTTGACTCTCAGAGTGTCTGTGAGCAGTCTCACGTCAGTCACCACTGCAGCAGCTTCCAGGAGGTGGGTGACGTTCATCTGCTTTGGGACCTCTGGGCAGTGGGTCTTGGTGATGCCAGTGGTGATGCCAGTGCTGCCGCCACCCGGCAGTGATGGAGCTGCTTCTCTGTTCTGAGCACTTGCGTGTATCGCCCCCAGTCGGTCCTCACACAGCCTTAGGAGGTGGTGGAAGTCCCTTTTCTAGACAAGGCAACTGAGGCACAGAGAAGGCGGCTATGTAAAAGAGATCTTTGAGCCACACTTCTCGTTACTGAAGGTGGAAGGATCGAGTTGGCTTACCATTTTTCACTGGCCCTTTTATTTAGTTTTTTTCTTAATATTTATTTATTTGCTTTAGTTGTACACAATGCGTTTATTTTTACATGGTGCTGAGGATCGAACCCGGCTGCGCATGTGCTTGGCGAGCGCTCTACTGCTGAGCCACAACCTCAGCCCCATTTAGTTAGTTTTTATTGGTACATTTTATAATTATAGGTAGTAGTGGGATTTGTTATGTGATATTCATATATGCACATAACATAGTGTGATCATTTTCATTTCCTGCTACCTTCCTTTTCCTTTCCCTCCTTCCGTTTGTCACCAAGTCTTGCATTAAATAGAGTGCTTTGCATTGTTTTCTTTTTTCTTTTTTTAAAAATATTTATTTATTTGCTTTTAGTTGTACACTATGCATTTATGCATTTATGTTTACGTGGTGCTGAGGATCGAACCCGGGCTGCGCACGCTCGGCCAGAGCTCTACCGCTGAGCCACATCCCCAGCCCTGCATCGTTTTCTTTGGATACTGCATTTCCCTATCAGCAACGGGAGGGGTTGGACTGTTTGGATTAAAATTCTTCAGTGGCACCTTATTGCCATCTGTGTGTGTGTGGGGGGGGGGGCGGGGTATGTGGTAGCCACATTGCAGCTCTTTTTATTTTATTTTTTATTTTGAGACAGGGTCTCGCTAAATTGTTCAGGTTGGCCTGAAAATCCTCCTGCTTCATTCAGTCTCTGGAGTCTCTGGAATTACAGGCATGCACCACAGCACTGTAAAAGGCTTCTCACTTTCTTTTTATGCTGTTGGTGCCCTTCCACTGAGTTTTACCCCCACCTCTTTTTTTTTTTTTTTTTTTGGTACCAGGGATTTAACCCAGGGGCACTTAACCACTGAGCCACATCTCCAGCCCCCCCCCCTTTTTTTTTTTGGTACAGGGATTGAACTCAGAGGCACTCAACCACTGAGCCACATCCCCAGCCCTATTTTGTATTTTATTTAGAGACAGGGTCTCACTGAGTTGCTTAGTGCCTCACTTTTGCTGAGGCTGGCTTTGAACTTACGATCCTACAGAGTCTTGCTAAATTGCTGAGGCTGGCCTATAATTTGCCATTCTCTTGCCTCAGACTCCCTAGTTGCTGGGATTACAGATGTGCACCACCATGCCTGGCTTTTATTTATTATTTTTTTGAGATAGGGTCTCACTTAAGTTGCCCAGGCCTGGCACTTTCAATCCTCCTGCCACAGTATCCCAAGGCACTGAGGTTACAGGTGTATGCCACAGCACCGAGCTCTTGTTGCCTGCCATCTTAATAAAACCTCGCCCTGTAGTCTGGCACTTGCTTACCTCTTCGGCCTTCTCTCTCGACCCACTCCTGAACTTCTGGCATTTCTCTCTTCTGATGTGCTTCCCATAACTCCTGTTCTCTCTGCTGCAACTGCTGAACTCCTCCTCCTCCTTCAAAACCCAGCTCTGATTTCCTCCACCCCTCTCCCCAGGTGTCCTGTCCTGTGGCCTGCGGAGCACACGTCCACACCTGTCCCAGTGCTCCTCACTACAGTGTGACTGACCACCTGTTTGCCTTCTCCCAAGGGGCCAGGAGCTGGGTGAGGCAGAGGGCAGGCACTGCCTGTTTTACTGGAGTCCGGTTAAGCCCTGCGCTGCTGGTCACGGGCGGCAGAGGTGGCTGAGCGAATGCACACGTGGAGGCTGTGAGGACCCTCCAGTGCTAAGCACGCCATTCTCGTTAGTAGTGATTACTTTGAATTTTGAACCGGTCTACATAGCTTTTTCCTTCCTTTTTGAGGAAAATTCTATTTCTCTGACCTTTTTTGATCATGGATTTAAATTTCTATATTCCCTCCATGAGTCTGTCATTGTAATTTTTATGTAAGCTCAAAGAAATGTTTCTGTGGAGTGTGGACAGTGGGGCCACCGTGGGTGAGAAGGGATCGAGCTCGGTGTCTCTTTGATGGGAAGAACTCTGGCGAGAAGCACTAGCTCGAGTGCCTTTCGTGCTGCTGGAAGCGGGCTCTGTAGAGCGCTTGCCGCCTTGGCTGGCATTGCCTGCCTGCGCTGCTCAGCTTTGCTCTTGCGCCTTGCAGTTCAAGGAGGTCTCTGTAGTTCAAGGGGCGGTTAGACTTCCGGCCAGTGCATTCTTAGGGGCTCTTGAGATCTGAGCCTTAAGCCAGATTCTCAGTTCATTGCATAATGTATTTCTCCCTTTAATTACTAGGAGGCAGAGTTAGTTGGTCTCCCCTGTCTGCCTTTATATTTGGTGAGGGGAGAGGGTGGTAGAGAAATAGAAGGTTGAGTTGTAGTTTTATGAAAATGAGTTCAGATTTTGTTTGGTTGGGGTCCATTATCACGAGGTGGCCAGTGCCTCACCAGGGTAATTTTTCCTGTGCAGGAGGGGACAAGCCATCTGAGAAAATAGAGTCTGAAATAGCTAGTGAAGACATAAAAGACAAAGTCAGAAAAATAGTTTTAAATGCAGAGAGCCTGACAGGTCCAGCCCGCACAGGAACTGGCACTGAACAGGTAGAAAATGGCTCCAGTGAGCTGGGCGCGGTGGCGCACGCCTGTAATCCCAGCACTTTGGGAGGCTGAGGCAGGAGGATCGCGAGTTCAAAGCCAGCCTCAGCAATGGCGAGGCACTTAGCAACTCAGTGAGACCCTGTCTCTAAATAAAATACAAAAAAGGGCTGGGGATGTGACCCAGTGGTCGAGTGCCCCTGAGTTCAATACCCGGTACCACAAAAAAAAAAAAAAAAAAAAAAAAAAAAAAAAGAAAAGAAAATGGCTCCAGTGGTTTTATTTAAGGGGCACATCAGAGGTTTCGGGGTGGAGTCTTGCTTCATGAGGTCTTGCAGTTAACAGGTTGACTGGCATCTTGGCAGGGTATATCCATCTCAGAGGGGCTCTGAGGGACCTGGCAGAGCTGAATAGGACTCACATCTGGGTGATCTGACCAGTGGAATTGCCACTGGAAATTCCCAAATACCAGGTTTTCCTATTCAATGGACTTCTATGCCGATTTGGTCCACACATAGTCCACTCCTGTTCCCGGCACATGGTTACCCTTTTTTTTTTTTTTTTGGGTACTAGGATGAACTCAGAGACGCTCGACCACTGAGCCACATCCTCAGCCCAATTTTGTATTTTATTTAGAGACAGGGTCTCACTGAGTTGCTTAGGGCCTCGCTAAGTTGCTGAGGCTGGCTTTGAACTCGTGATCCTCCTGCCTCAGCCTCCCGAGCAGCTCGGACTACAGGTGTGAGCCACTGTGCCCAGCCCACATGGCTCCCTCTAAAGGCTGAGTGTTCCTCTGCCAAATGTCCTTGTCCTTGTGAGCTCTCTATGAGGGGACTTGGCAGTAGCCTTGAATGACAAGTGTTCAGGGACAGTCTTTTTTTTTTTTTTTTGTACTAGGGATTGAATTCAGGGGCACTCAAACACTGGTCGACATCCCCAGCCCTTTTTTTGTATTTTATTAGAAACAGGGTCTCACTGAGTTGTTAAGTGGCTCGCCATTGCTGAGGCTGGCTTTGAACTCTCGATCCTCCTGCCTCAGCCTCCCAAGTGCTGGGATTACAGGCATATGCCACCGTGTCTGGCTCGATCTTCTGTCTTTGATATCTGGGCACACCTAAATTTTCCTGAAGGAGTTTTCTTTCATGTTCTTTGGGAACAGGTATTTTAAATGAGATTCCTAGAGGTCTCAAACTTGAATGTGCATTGTTCTGAGCAAGGTGGCATAGGTGTGTATGGGGGGTGGTTGTTCCTGGACTCTGAATGGGCTGCCCTGAGCCACCATGGTGGGTGTTCAGTGAAGTCCCTCGTGTAGTGGTGTTGTCAAGGGGCTTGAGAAGCAGGGCTCTGTGGCAAGCTCAGCAGCCCATAAAGAGCAGCGTTGACCGGATTTTTGGCACTGCACGTGGCAGGCCTTTCATGCTCTTGACTTGCACTGTTCACCGAAGCTCTGCAAGGCCCATATCGCACATACAAAGAAAATGTGGGCTCAGAGAGGTAGGTGAGGTATTTCTTCAGTCACAGAACTAGTAAGCGCCAAGTCAGGATCTGGAAGGGTCAGTCCCTGTGTTGTGAGGATTCAGACACCCCACGGTCATGGACAGGGGCTGCTCTTGTCTGCGTACCAAGGTAGTGCTGCAGGCTGTCAGGGGGTCCCAGGGCATTGCAGTCAGCAGGGCTTTGTGGTGGAAGTAGAGTGCTCTACCCGTTGTAGGTGTGTGTATTTACATACAGTGAAACCTGCCTCGGGCTTCATTGTTCAGGAAGTGGGAATCAACAGAGGCTTTAACCAGTAGAGCAGGGTGAGGCCAGACCTGGTCTGGGAAGGTTTTCCTGGGGTGGGTGGAAAAGGACAGGGACTGGATGGGGACCGCGGAATGCTTTGCGCTGTGGTGCTCACTTCCTGGAACGTCCTTTGCCTGGCTGGCCTTCCTGTCCTTCAGGCCAGAGCGACAGAGCCCCTGCTCAGTGGCATTCAGTCTAAGGTTGCTCCCTCCCCAACGTCACTCTGCCGGTTTCTGACGTTACTGTTTCCACACGAGTTTTGGTGCGTGTCTCCATTTCTCCATGAGATGTTCACGGTCATGCAGGTGTGGCCAGTCTCTTTCTGTGGCCTCTACTCCCAGGATGCTGTGGGCCCTGTGAGTGCCCAGCGGGTGCGTGGTGTGGGGGAGCAGAGCAGGGGCCGGGCCCTGTGAGACCAAGCTGGTCTGGCAGGAGCAGGACTGGGAGAGGGAGCCAAGGTCATTTTTTGGTATTTAGTTTCACGTGACCAGATTAATGCTGCCCTGGATTCATACTTGTGGCTGTTTCAGTTGGGTGGCCACTGCTCTTTCCCAAGTAGCTCGGACGTTTGCCAGACCCATGGCCACTTCTGCAGCCAGCTTTGTGGCTTGTGACAGAGGCATGGTTTTGCTGAGCGTGGGTTGCTTTCCTTTTGGGTTGGGCAAGTTTCTTTTGCTAGCCCTCTTTCTCTCTTTTACAATTCCCAGTGTAGCTCCTGGTCTTCTTTTTCTGTCTCCCTTGTCTAATACTTAGTTTTTCTAAAGTATTTTAGAAAAAGCAACTTGGGGTCTCTTGACAGAGACTGCAGGGCGAGGGGGCTGTTGACCTTGAAATTAATGCACCAGTCTCCTAACCCAGGACTTCGGCTTGGTTGGCTGAACCTTGAGGCTTAGTCAGGGTGACCCTGATGTGTCCTTTGTGCTGAGGGTATGGAGGTGAAGCCAGGTAGCCAGCGGTAGTGGCTGTCAGTCAGTCGTGCAGTCAGGAAGGGAGTGGTGGGGTATGGTGGGGTAGGGTGGAATCTCTCCAGAGGAGATAGGAACAAGCGGAGTCTGGGTAAGAACTCGGATTTGCTCAGTGATTTCTGGGTAGGGATGGGGGTGGGGAAGGCTCCGATTTCAAACCTGCCCCTGGCTCCAGTATGTGATGTGGTCCTGAGGAAGACAGCAGTTAAAGGCAGCTGAAGCTGGATGATGGTCTGTGCGCGTGCGCCTGTGTTGCAGGGGCTGATCAGTGTATTGCTGACTGTGTTTACAAGGGTTTTAAAACCAGGTGGGCTCTTCCCAGGAGTCGGCTGAGTACTGTATCATTGTTGGGGGTGCTGGTTAGTAAAGGGTGACCTTGCTAAGTCTGGAACTGGGCCTGGGTGTGGAGGGAAGCCAGGGCCTGGAGTGTTGGGAGCACAGCAGAGCCTCCCAGCACCCATCTGTGTCCCCAGCGGTGGGCTGTGGAGCCTATCAGGAGTGGCCTGGGAGCCAGCCAGCCTCTGGGTGTGTGCGCCCCATCACAAGAGGTATGTAGCCCAAAGAGGAGAAGTCGCCTTCCTGGTCACGTGGTTCCCGCATACTTCCTGATTCCGTTTTTATAGGAAACAGCCAGCCTTAAGTTTGTGGCTTCTGGTTACCAGACAGAACAAACTAAACCCACATATATCCATCTCTAGGGTTTAATTTAGAATGACAAATACTAAATATGTGCCCCACTTTGGTTTCCCACACCCCACTTTTTGGGGGCCAGTAGTTGCTGCTTTTGGAGAATTCTGTCAGTCACAGCTGCTTGGTTGGTGGAGCTCATTGTTAGGAAGTCGGTGTGCTGCGGATGTGCCAAGGGGGAGGTCGTGTCTCTCTGTAGTGGGAGCTCCCCTTTCCCAGGGTTAAGTGAACCCCATGACCGTCACAGGGGCCTCAGCTCTGCAGTCCTTCAACTTGGCTGAGGTGAGGGAGATTTTGCGTCCATTCCTGTGGTTTGCTTTGCTCCTATTCCCATGTGTCCCAAAGCACTGATTAAAGGGAGCATTGTTTGCACCTGGACTGGCTTTGGGTCTGGTATAGCCAACCTGCTGTCCTGGTCAGGCAGAGTCACCTTTGGGGTGCTTTTCTCCCTGGCAGGTGGGCCTCCTTCTCACCTCCAGCATCAAGAGCCGCCCAAGGGAAGCCTGTGTCCTACAGCTCGTCCTTCAGGCTGGCAATTGAGAATTCTGTATCATTGATTTGTCCCTTCTTCAAACACACGTGAGACACTGGGTTTGATCCCCAGCATCACATAAAAATAAACAAATAAAATAAAGGTATTGTGTCCATCTACAACTAAAAAAAATATTTAAAGAAATATAAACACCTGCTGACCAGATTGTAGGTGTGAATAAGACAAGTGTAAAGGATTGGGAGAAAATCTAGAAAACTCAAGGATTCTGTGCTCATGTTGTTTTATGCATCTGTGTCTTCAGTCATCTTCAAGCTGAAATCAGAAACTCAATCATTGAGTCAGCCCTGAAGGTAAAGAAAAGGCCCGTGGGGTGGAGTGTGGCTTAGTGATGGGGCGTGGCTTAGTGGCGGAGTGCCTGCTGGCAGTCACAGACCCTGGATTCAGTTCCCAGCACCCAAAAGTGAGAAGGCAATGAAGGATTGGTACATGAGAGTGCATCAGTTTTTTTTTTTTTTAAGTTAAAAATAAAATGCCCAAACTATGTTTGTTTTTTTGTTACCTGGGATTGAATTCAGGGGCACTTGACCACTGAGCCACATCCCCAGCCCAGTTTTGTATTTTATTTAGAGACAGGGTCTCAATGAGTTGCTTAGTGCCTTGCTTTTCCTGAGGCTGTTTTGAACTCTCAATCCTCCTGCCTCAGCCTCCTGAGCCACTGGGATTACAGGTGTGGGCCACCACCATGCCGGCAAACTATTTTTTTTTTTTTTTTTTTTTTTTTTTTTTGGTACCGGGGATTGAACTCAGGGGCACTCGACCACTGGGCCACATCCCCGGCCCTTTTTGTATTTTTATTAGAGACAGGGTCTCACTGAGAGTTACTAAGTGCCTCGCCATTGCTGAGGCTGGCTTTGAACTCGCGATCCTCCTGCCTCAGCCTCTCCCAAAGTGCTGGGATTACAGGCGTGCGCCACCGCGCCCGGCTAAACTATGTTTTAAAAACAATTCTTGTTCCTACTTCTTCAGTTAACCAGCTAGTGGCCACTGTCCCACCTGAGACAAATGCTGAGACCACTTGGCCAGGTGTTATGTCAATGCTGGGGATGGTGTTGCGCCAGGGAGGAGACCGGAGAAGTTAGGGTGAGGAACCTCCACAGGCCGCAGCACAGCACTTGGCAAGACCTTAAAAATGTTCTTGGGGCTGGGGATGTGGCTCAGCGGTAGAGCGCTCGCCTAGCACGTGCGCGGCCCGGGTTCGATCCTCAGCACCACGTAAAAATAAATGCATGTGTACAACTAAAAGCAAATAAATAAATATTTAAAAAAAAATGTTCTTGCCTGCCCTCAATGAAAACAGGACAGCTACATAAGTTGTTTAAAGATGGGGACAAGAATGTACATGTGTACGTGTGCGTTTATAATAAGAATCAAAATTGTGATAAGCAGAGATTCGAGGACAGACAGGTCCAGCACGCTGGGCAGCTTGTGGGTCTGTTTGCCACACTGAGCAGTAGGCGCAGGGGTTCCTTTAGTAAGCTAGGGGTCTGTATCCAAGTACCCACACCACAGGTTAGGCAGTGGTGCATGTGCCTTGAGAGAGGGACCCACCCCAGCAGGACGTGCTCAGAAGGCATGGTGAAGACGGCATCCCCCCCCCCCCCCCCATTGATTTCTTTTTGTGTTTGGTTGACTATTTTTATGTTTAGTTAAATATTTACATTTTCCTGTGAATAGAGATGTAAACAGATACAACTGTCCTTGGGCTCTGGGCAGAGACAAGAACATCCAAATTTCCTTGTTTTCCTCTGGTATGGGGGCTGGAAGCAGGGAGCCACACATGCTAGGCAAGGGATCTACCACTGGCCACACCCCAACTCCTTTGAAGTACTTTTGAAATTTCTGGGTTGCACCCCTTTGTGGGGGCTTGTCTGTTTCTCCTTGGTGGCAGAACTCCATAATTCTGGTGTTTGTACCCTGCTGCAGGGGATTGAGAGGAACAGTTTGGCACATGCCTGTGAGGCAGGAGGAACACAAGTTCAAAGTCAGTCTCAGCAATTTAGTGAGGCCCTAAGCAACTCAGTGTGCCCATCTCTAAATAAAATACAAAATAGAGCTGGGGCTGGGGCTCAGTGGTCAAGTGTCCTGGGTTCAATCTCGGGTACCCAAAACAAAACAAACAACAAAAAGAGACAGCCGGGCGCGGTGGCGCACTCCTGTAATCCCAGCACTTTGGGAGGCTGAGGCAGGAGGATCGCGAGTTCAAAGCCAGCCTCAGCAATGGTGAGGCACTTAGCAACTCAGTGAGACCCTGTCTCCAAATAAAATGCAAAAAAGGGCTGGGGATATGGCCCAGTGGTCGAGTGCCCCTGAGTTCAATCCCCAGTACCACAAAAAAAAAAGACAGATTTCTGTCTGCCAGAGTAACCTGACCAGAAAAGCCGTTTTCTTTGGGAGACACTGGGTGGGCTGGCCTCACAGATTCAGAGGAAACCTGAAGAGGAGCCAGGGAAAGGACTGTGGTTTCGAGGGGGAGGGAGCTCCCCCAAGCCTGGCTGGGGTGCTGTTGTCAGGAGAAGGAGTGGGTGCTGGTCACAGTGAGCCCATGTACCTGGAAGTGCTTGTAGAGCATCCTGTGGAACAGGAATGAGGACCACCAAGGGCCAGGCTGCGTCCACAATGCAGGCACGCCCTGCGTGGTCTCAGGTGAGTCTACCTGAACTTCTGCAAACAAAAAGCGCAGCACACCCTTCAGAGGAAGTCCAGCAGTGTGGCCAGCGGCATCCCTGAGCTCCTTGTCACTGTGCAGGGGAAACCTCGCTAGTGTGCCTTTGTGGGTGGCGCACTCAGTGCAGGGGAGCCACAGCATCCGGGAGTCTGGGGCCTGCTTCACAGTCAGTCACTGGAACAAGGTGGCCTCTTGGCTCTCCCACCAACTCAGTGTGGGCCCTGTGTTCTTATTTTGTCATATGTGAACGATGTGCTATTTTTTATGTATTATTTTGTTGTTGTTGTTGTATTTCTTAAAGGTCATTGCATTTGTTTCGTGCTCTTGCCAAGTGAAAGAAAGGACGTGTAAGCTGCAGCGGTGCAGAGGAGGCTGGCCCCAGCCCTCCGATGAGCTGGCCTGGACTGCTTTGGAAGAGAGAGCAGTTCGCGCCTTCACACGCACTTTAAGAGGAAGCTGCTGTGGGCATCACTCAGCAGCGGGCTCTTTCCGCTTCCCTTGAGTTTCACGTGCTTGTATTGAAGCTCTCTGGAGAAGGGAGATCTAAGACCGGCTGGTGTTGTGGGTGCTCGATGCTGAGTGGCGGTGCTGTGCTCCGCATCTCTCCAGGCTGCTAGTGTTAGTGGCTTTGCCAGACTGGCTTGCTTCAGCCTTTTGTAGACTTGTGGCAGCAGCACGTGGGCACATTTCTTCTGGGCACTTCACCAGCACTAGGTGTTGTTTTATTCTAAGCTGAGAATTCCTTTGTTGTTTTCATTAATATTTTCTGGAATACTCGTAGAGTGGAACATCATTTTTCATATTTTTTTGATCAATCATATTTCTTTTTCTATGAATTCCACATCCTTTGCCCCCTGCCAAAGGACTGTTTTTCTTTTTGATCTCTAGGAATTCTTTGGCTGTTAGGCTCCAAGTCATTTATTGCATGTATTGCAAATAAGTTCCCTGGTTATGGTTTCCATAATTTGTTTAGGTGTTTTTTTGCCATAAAATGTTGAGGTTTGTATGTAGTCAAATATGCCTTGTCTCTTTTTTATAACAGAATTTGCATTTCCTGTTCTACCATGGTCTATAGAAAGCAGTAAGACCAGTTTCATGTGTATATGTGTATTTATGCATGTATATGTTTATACATTTTGCTATATTTCTAAATATATTCCTCAATTTAAAAATCTGAATACAGTGCTATATTAGAAGACGAATCCTCCACAAACAAGCAAGTTTATCCCATAAGTGCAATGGCAGCCTAATACCAGGGACTGTAGCAGCCAGAGAAAGGAGTGTCCCAGCCCTGCCATCCACTAATTTTCTGACTTTGGCCAAATTATTTAGTCTAAGGCCTAGTCTCCTCATCTGTAAAAAGGGCAGGACAAGAATAGTACTCCTGTATCGAGTTGAATCAAGGACCAAATGGGATAATTACTGTTAAGTGGTTAGGACAGGGCCTGGTACACAGTAAGTTCTCAGTTAATATTATAGGTACCAGCTGGGCACTCTGGCGCACACCTGTAATCCCAGCACTTGGGAGGCTGGGGCAGGAGGATCGCGAGTTCAAAGCCACCTCAGCAATGGCGAGGCACTTAGCAACTCAGTGAGACCCTGTCTCTAATAAAATACAGAAAAGGGCTGGGGATGTGGCCCAGTGATCGAGTGCCCCTGAGTTCAATCCCCTTTACCAAAAAAAAAAAAATGTGTGTGTGTGTGTGTGTGTGTGTGTGTGTGTAACAATTCCCTACATCAAATTAAAGAGGACACCCATGTGACCATATCAACAGATGTCTAAAAGGTATGTAATACGATTCTGTAGCTAATTTAACAAAATACGAGTACAATAGTCATATAAGAAACCTATGTGAGTATATAAATATTTACCAGAACAGCAGTGAGCATATGAAGTGGCTTGTTCTGTTCCACTCCAGGCTGGACCACAGGGAGGCTTTGGAGCCTGTGCCGTCCTGTAGCTCCTGCTGTCCAGAGCAGCATGCCCGCAGGCCTGCACTTCTGTTGGCCTCTCACCACCATGGGTGTGGCCTCTGGCCCCACCCTGTGGAACCTGGAATTCCTGGGGTTGGGCAGGGAAGAGGACTGTTCAAGTGATGAACCACCTCAGAAGGTCCCGAGGAGCAGAGGAGCAGGTTTGTCCTAGAGGGAACCGAGTGAGCCATCTGGAGCTCCAGCCCCAGGCAGGGCAGGGCAGGCGTCCTTGGTTCTGTATCCCCTGTAGGCGAGGAATTAGCATGGGCTTTACCTGCCTTTCTGTGTGCCAAGTAAGTGGAGGGCTGTTCTCCACCTGAGAGTGGGGAAGGCCTGACAGCTCTTCACCCTGCAGGACTGCAGGCTGGCTGGGACCTTGCAGACTGAGCTGGGGGAGGGGGGGGTCTTAGCACTGGCCTGCTTTTGCTGAATACCTGTGTTTCCTTCCTGTGTCTGTCTTGGGGCATTTGTCTCGTTTACTTTTTTTTTTTAAATATTTATTTACTTCCTTTAGTTGTACACAATGCAATGCATTTATGTTTACGTGGTGCTAAGGATGGAACCCGGCCGTGCACGTGGTAGGCAAGCGCTCTACCACTGAGCCACAACCCCAGCCCCCCCAGCCCTTTTTTTTGTATTTTATTAGAGACAGGGCCTCAACTGAGTCGGTAAATGCCTTGCCATTGCTGAGGCTGGCTTTGAACTCGTGATCCTCCTGTATCAGCCTCCCAAGTGCTGGGATTACAGGCATGCACCACCGTGCCCAGCTCGTTTACTTCTTGTTTAGAAATGTTTTATTAGCTTAAAATTCATGTAAAACAATAGAGATGAATATTTAAGTGTTTTGTATGCGTGTGTGATTCTGGGGATCAAACACGGGGCCTGGCACATGCTAGGCAAGGGCTCTATCATGGAGCTACATCCCCAGCCCTTTTTAAATTTTATTTTTGAGACAGAATCCTGCTAAATTACCCAGGTTTTCCTTGAAGTTTTATTTTTTAAAAAATATTTATTTATTTGCTTTTAGTTGTACACAATGCGTTTATTTATTTTATTTTATTTTTCAAAAATATTTTCTTGTTACTACTTTTTTTTTTTTAATATTTATTTATTTGCTTTAGCTGTACACAATGCGTTTATTTGTACGTGGTGCTGAGGATCGAACCCGGGCCGCGCACGTGCTAGGCAAGCGCTCTACCGCTGAGCCACAATCCCAGCCCTCACAATGCGTTTATTTTTATGTGGTGCTGAGGATCGAACTTGGGCCACGCATGTGCTAGATGAGCGCTCTACTGCTGAGCCACAACCCCAGCCCGTCCTTGAAGTTTTGATCCTCCTGCTTTAACCTCCCAAGTAGTTTGTATTACAGGCCTCTGTTATTGTACCTGGCTGGTTCCCCCCCCCCCCCCCCCCCCCCCAATATTTTTTAGATGTCGATGGAGCTTTATTTTGTTCATTTATTTATACGTGGTGCTGAGAGTCAATCCCAGGTCCACATACTTGCTAGGCAAGTGCTCTACGACTGAGCCATAACCCCAGCCCCCTGGCTGTTTTTGTAACATAATGATAAATGCCTCACGCAACCTCCCAACTTAAGAAGGAACCATTGTTCCAGAAGGAAGCTCCTAGTGGTGCATCCTGCCAGGAGTGGGCTTGGTTCTGGACCTTTCCTCATTCCCTTCTTGTTGTTTAGAGTACTCATACACATATACATGTATTTGTAAATAATATATTCAGTTTTTGTATAAAGTGGGAATTATAAATAATCTGCAGATTGCCTTTTCATTCTTTTTTACTGCTAGATGATTTTCTTTGTGTGCATTGTATTAGGGTTCTCCAGACAAACAGCCATGTATCCCCTGCATGTTATATGTGTGTGTATGTTCGTGTGTGTGTGTATATGTATATATATGATTTATTATAAATAATTGATTCATGCATTTATGGAGACTGCAAGTCCACATATGCTGTGTTTGCTGGCAGGCTCTAGACTACAGTAGCTGATAGTGCAGTTCTAGCCTGGAGGCTGGCAGGTAGAGTCCCTCAGTGTTTGTTCTATTTGGGCCATCAACTGATTGGACGAGGCCCACCCACATTGTGGAGTGCAGTCTGCAGTCTACTGATTAAAGTGTTAATATCATCCAGAAACATCCTTGTAGAGAGATACAGAATGTTTGACTAAATATCTGAGCATTCTATGACTGAGTCGAATATGCACAGACAGTAATTTGTCATTCCATCAGCAGATCCTGGGTTGCTTCCATTTTTTTAAATTATTATGAGTATTCTGGCTGTGAGCCTTCTTCACTAGTTCTCTTGGTGCACAGAAATACTCCTTTTCTTAGGTTTGCGCTTAGAAGTAGGGCTCATGGCTCATGGGGCAGTTTGCTCAGCATGCGGGGGATGTAGTGAAGTGGAGCTCGCCTCTACCCTGTGAGCTCAGGGTGCACTTTGTGTCAGCTGGAGAAGCCAGAGCTCAGAGGTGAACTGATGTGTGATTCCGCAGCTGGGGGCTGCGCTTCCACACTGAGAATCTGCGCCTGGGACGTGTGTGCCCAGAGCTCAGGCTGCCATTTCTCTTATGGGCTTTCCTTCATTCTTCTTTGGGCATATGCTGTGCCCATAGGTGCCAAGCACTGTGTGGGTACTAAGGAAACAAGGGCGGTGAGGTGAAAGGCCCAGGCCCAAGGACTGGAGCAGAACAGGCTGGCTTTCGCGGCAGCATAGGAGGAGTGGCTGTGGGGAAGGGGCCGTGCCTGGGGACCGTGTCGGGCTCGCCAAACCTGGGTAGAGAACAGCTGTGTTGCCTGAGAGCTGCCCACAGCTCCACAACTCCTCAGAGTGTAAATTCCAGAGAGTATTTGGAAAGTTTCCAATTAAATGAAACATTTTTAAATGAATAGGAAAAGCTCACATAGCCTTGTTCTTACTGAGAAGATAGGGATGAAAGCAGGGGGTACTGTGTGGAGTCCCAGGTGCGTAGTTCAGAGCACTGGGGAAGTTTTGACCACATTTTGTCAGAAACTCATCAATAACTGGGTAAGAAAAAAGTTGCTCAAGAGGTCTCGATTCACCAGGAGAAGCACGTCAGGCTCTGCCGCTTGGAAACTTGTTCTGGAGAACAAGTGCAACCTTCTTTAGATTGTCCTTTAAAAAACAAACAAACAAAAAGATGGCTTTAAAACCTCACTGCTGCCTGCTTGCCCTCCTTCAGTAGTCTCGTTGTGGGGCGGGGTGCTTTGCAGAGGTTCTCACTGGGCCACATCCTCAGGCCAGACCTGTCTGCTCCCTCTCCCGGCCACTGGTCAGCTTTGTTAAAGGTGTTTGCCTCTGGCTTGACCCCCACAGCAGAGGTCACCTTAAATCCAGTTCAGAATACATTCAGCCCCTACGTGCTGGCCATTGCTTGAAAATCTGAGTGTGTGATTTGGTTTCTAGAATCTTGTCATGCTGTTTCAAATGCAGGAAAATATTTTTATGAAGACGCATGTCCGAGGATATTTAAAGGCCTGCTGGTGTGTGACTGTAATTCCTGTGACTCTGGAGGCTGAGGCAGGAGGATCACAAGCCACTAAAGAAAGGAGGGGACTGGGCTTTGCATAGGTTATGGGTGACTCAGTGAGCGTGTCAGTTTGGGCACTCAGGAATTCGGGTTTTGGGGCGGGGGGTTGGTGGCCAGCACCTGGAGCGGATTTCTCTGGGAAGGGATTGGTGTTTTCTGGAGACCTTCACTCTAGGTTTGGTGAGACACTTTCTCCCTGCCTGCAGCCAACATCTGAAAAGGATTTATCTTGGGAGAGATGAAAGCTATCAGTGTATGGCTTTCTTTTTCATTCCCTTTTCCCAGGCCTCACTATTTTGGGGTTTTTCATCTTCCATATCCAATACTGGGGATGTAGCTCAGTGGTAGAGAGCCTTTGGGTTCAATCCCTAGCACCAAAGTTAAACAAACAAAAGCATGACTGAATTCTTAGCCTGCTCGAGGCAGCTGGTAGGCTTAGTGGATTTTCTTTTTGTCCTCCCTTTAATTTTTTTTTACATTTATTTTTTAGCTTTAGGTGGACACAATGTTTTTTTTTTTTTTTTTTTTTTTTGGTACCAGGGATTGAACTCAGAGGCACTCGACCACTGGGCCACATTCCCAGCCCTTTTTTGTATTTTTATTAGAGACAAGGTCTCACTGAGTTGCTAAGTGCCTCGGCCTCAGCCTCCCAAGTGCTGGGATTACAGGCGTGCGCCACTGCACCCGGCACAATATATTTTTATGTGGTGCTTCCCCTGTAGCTGGGACTATAGACATATTGTCCATGCCCAGACTTAGTGATGTTTTTCTTTTTTCTCTTTTTTGCACTAGGGATTGAACCCAAGGGCACTGAATTACACTGAACCACATCCTCAGTTCTTCTTTTTCTTTTGGTACCGGGTATTGAACTCAGGGGCACTTGACCACTGGGCCACATCCCTAGCCCTTTTTTGTATTTTATTAGAGACAGGGTCTCACTGAGTTGCTAAGTGCCTCGCCATTGCTGAGGCTGGCTTTGAACTCGCGATCCTCCTGCCTCAGCCTCCCAAGTTCTGGGATTACAGGTGTGTGTCACCGTGCCTGGCTACTCAGTTCTTTTTTTGAGACAAATTCTTGCTAAATTGCTGAGGCTGGCTTTGAACTTGCAATCCTCCTGCCTGAGCCTCCCAAGGCGTTGGGATTACAGGCGTCTGCCACTGCACCCAGCTTTTTTTCTGTTTCGTCTCAGCAGTTCTGAGTATGATGATCTCTGGGTCAGAAATTCCAGAGGTAGGATTTTGCTTCTGCTTCTTCTAGGCTGCCCTTAATGCAAAGCTGTGACTTCAGGTATTCTGGTGCTGAACTGAATCACAGTTTATCTTTTTTCCTGGATAGATGGAGAACTGTTTTTTTTTTTTTTTTTTTTTTTTTTTTTTTTTTTTTTGCTTTTTTTTTTTTTTTTTTGGGTACTGGGGATTGAACTCAGGGGCACTCAACCACTGGCCCACATCCCCAGCCCTTTTTTGTATTTTATTAGAGACAGGGTCTCACTGAGTTGCTAAGTGCCTTGCCATTGCTGAGGCTGGCTTTGAACCCGCGATTCTCCTGCCTCAGCCTCCCAAGTACAGGAATTACAGGCGTGCGCCACCGCGCCCGGCTGGAGAACTGTTTTTGTAATGTGTCGCGCAGGGTGGTTTGTGATGCCAACTCTTTTTATTGTTTTCAGCTTAGTGTTAACCTACAGACCCTCAGAAACTCTAGTGAATGAGGAGAGGCGCTAGGGGTGGGCTGCAGCAGAGAGGGCTGTGGAGAAGCTGGGGCACTGAGGGAGGCTGGTGGGTCGAGTGGGTCAGGGAGCCTGGCCTGCTGCCTGATGAGCACGCTGGGGCTGGAGTGAGCAGACCCTGCAGGGGCAGCCTCGGGGTTTGGAAGTCACTCTGGCTGTTGGCGCCATCTGTGACTGCAGTCAGCTGAGGTTGTTCATCCCCTTGCATGACCTTCAGCTTACAGAGGGTCTGGTCTTCATTTCCAGGTCCTCACTTTCTTTGAGATTTTTAAAAAATATTTATTTATATGTTTTAGTTTTACACAATGGCTTTAGTTTTACGTGGATGCTGTGGATCAAATCCGGGCTGCGCACGTGCCAGGCGAGCACTGTACCGCTGAGCCACAACCCTAGCCCTCTTTGAGATTTTTAACAGATCGTTTTCTTTCATTGGGCCCCATCTGACCTGGACAAACTTGAAACAAAGACCACATTGTCACTGACTCTGTTTACAAAGCACTTCATAAATATTCATTAGGCAGTTTACATTTTTATATTTTTGTAATTAGCTTTTCTTTTTGAAATCTTTTTATAGATACAGAAAAGTTATAAAGTTGATATGGAAGTTCCTGTATTTTACCTGGTTTTCCCCAATGTTGACATCTCAAAAAACCACGGCACATCTGTCAAAATTAAGAAATCGACATGGCTGCAGTATTTTTAAGTGAATCATGAACTTCATCTGGATTCCATCAGGCTTTCCCCTATGTTCTCTTTCTGTTGCAGGATCCCACTCAGGTTCCCTCCTCATGGTTAGCTGTCACATCTCCTTAGTCCTCTCATCTGTGATAGTTTCCCAGACCTTCCTTGTTCTTCACGACCCCGGCAGTTTTGAAGAGTGTGGATTGGGAATTTGGCTGAATGTCCTTCAGGTTGGGTTTGCCTGGTGCTTTGCCATTAGTGGGCTGGGCTTCTGGGTCGGGGGAAGAGCCCCACAGAGGTGGAGCTCCCTCCTGTCACAGCATGCTGGGTTTTGTGACATCAGCGTGACTCCTCAGGGGGTTGTTAGCCTTGCAGGTTTGCCCTTGCTCTTCCTTGGCTTCATGTGTGTGTTAGGTGACTGGCTCCCCACAAGGTGGCATGTCCCTGTACCCCTGGCCTGCTTGCTTTGGGCCTCCTCCAGGGTGAGTGAGGCTCTGCTGCACCTGTCTCTGTCTGGGAGCTGCCAGGTCAGGTGGAGAGGTGCTGGAGGTGGTGCTGGGAGCGCCTCATAGTATTCACAGCATGAGACGCAGGACTGGTCAGGTGTTGGTCATTATTGAAGTTGGGAATTGTTATTCTAGTTTCTACGTGTGTGTGTGTGGGGGGGGGGGTACCGGGGATTGAACTCAGGGGCACTCGACCACTGGGTCACATCCCCAGCCCTTTTTTGTATTTTATTTAGAGACAGGGTCTCACTGAGTTGCTAAGTGCCTCGCCATTGCTGAGGCTGGCTTTGAACTCTCGATCCTCCTGCCTCAGCCTCCCAAAGTGCTGGGATTACAGGCGTGCGCCACCGCGCCCGGCTCACTAGTCTCTACTTTTAATATGCTTGACATTTTCCATTGGGAAAAGAAAGAGTAAAACCTTTCCAACGCACAGCTAGGATGAGCCTCAGACAGAGGTGTTCCCGTCTCGCTGGCTGCCAGAGCCCTGAATGCACTGGGCTCTTTCCCAAGGCCTCCGTCAGCGCAGCTTGCGTCTAAACCAACGGTAGGTGGCCCTGCCCATGGCAATGTAGTAAGAATGTTCTTGAACATCTTTAGGAGTGAAGCATCATCGGTGTGTCACCAGAAAAAAATTCCAATTAAGAGGAGGTTACAAATTAGTTGGAATTAATTTATAGAGGAGAAAGACAGAAGACCTTATCATGTAACATCATGCTAATTTGTTGGCAACACTGTCTGAATCTAACAAATTTGGAAACATTTTTAAAAATAATCTCTGTGGTATTTTGATGCTTCAAACTGTGAGTGCAGTCTTTCAGTGAAGTAGCAGAGAAGTACTGATACCATCTATAGATCCTAGTCCAAGCTCCTGAACCCCAAGACAGTTACTGATAGTGGGGACTCTGTATGGACCGCGAGTGGCTGTAGGGGCCAGATCCATGGGCCTAAGGCCTGGGTTCGCCCAGCCTGCCGCTGTGGTCTCCCGTCAGTCTGCAGACTCACGGTTACAGGGCTGTGAGTTGTAAAGGCAAACGTCACAGAATACATGCGGAATAAGCACACTTGTACTGTCACATTTTCAGAAAACGTTCACCAGTACTTGGCACCTGTGCGTGCCAGTCTGTCTCTGATTTGGTTCTGCTCACCCCAGCAAACTAAGACTTGCTTATTCACAAGAAAGTCTCCCTCACGCCTACCTCTGCCTGGAATCAATTCATATGATTGACATCAAAGAACCTCCTGGTGATGTGGCCGAGCCTGCTGTATCCAGCCTGGGGAAGTGGCAATGCTCACGTAGGGGGGAGCTCCCTGGGCTGAGGACTCTGCTTTGAGTCTAGCAGAGTCCTGACTCTCCCTAGGATTTGCTTCACAAAACCTCCCACTTTGCATTATGGAGTAAATTGTGCAGAGTGACCACATTTTTCGCCCCACATGAAATGGGTCATAGATGCTGAAGCCAGCTGTGGGGTGTCAGGCTTTGGTTGGTAGTGATTTCTTTCAGAGTTCATCCAGCATCAGGAATTTCGTGAAAGCCCTGTGACCCCTCTGTGCCCGCTGATTTAGAGAGGGCTTTGGAGTGTGTGGTTCTGAGCCCCATCTGTGCAGCGGCAGCTGCTCGCTGTCTGTGCAGGTTAGAGTAGAAGGGAACTTGGCTTCTTTCCTTTCTCCCCTCTCCCGCCCTCTTTGTAGTTCTGGGGATTGAACCCAGGGACGCTTAAACACTGAGCTACATCCTCAGCCCTTTTTATGTTTCACTTTGAGACAGGGTCTCACTGAGTTGCTTAGGGCCTTGCCAAGTTGCTGAGTCTGGCTTTGAACTTGCAATCCTCCTGCCTCAGCCTCCTGAGCTGCTGAGATTACAGGTGTGCCCGCCTCAGCTTATTTCTTCACTGTTAAAATCAGTGCTCTTGGGCTGGGGTTGTGGCTCAGCGGCAGAGCGCTCGCCTTGCACGTGTATGGCCCGGGTTCGATCCTCAGCACCACGTAAACATAAATGCATTGCATTGTGTACAACTAAAAGTAAAATAAATATTAAAAGACAAAAAATCAGTGCCCTTTGTAAAACAAATATTCAAAAGGAGAAGATCACTGTCCATATCACGCTTTTCTTTGTATTGACACATACACAAAAAGTGATTTTAAAGAATGAAAGTGGAATCATCTTATTTAAACTGTTTTATAGCTTGTTCATGTTTATCTTTTAGGTTTTTGTTTTTGGGGGGGAGGGTGCTGGGGATTGAACTCGGGCACTCGACCACTGGGCCACATCCCCAGCCCCCCCTTTTAAAAAAAAATTTTATTTGTTTTAGTTATACACAATGTGTTTATTTACGTGGTGCTGAGGATCGAACCCGAGCCGCACATGTGCTAGGCGAGCACTCTACCGCTGAGCCACATCCCCAGCCCCCCAGCCCTTTTTTTTTTTTTTTTTGGTGGTACCGGGGATTGAACTCAGGGGCACTCGACCACTGGGCCACATCCCCAGCCCTTTTTTGTATTTTTTTATTAGAGACAGGGTCTCACTGAGTTGCTAAGTGCCTCGCCATTGCTGAGGCTGGCTTTGAACTTGCGATCCTCCCGCCTCAGCCTCCCAAGTGCTGGGATTACAGGCGTGCGCCACCGCGCCCCGCTTCTAACTTTTAGTTTCACACATACGAGATAAGTGTCACTTGTCTACATGACACCTCAAGTCAGGTCACCTGTCACAAAAGCACCTGACTGCCTACAGGGTCGAGTTCCTTGTTTTCTCCCTGTGACACCTGCTGAGGTGGCTGCATTGTGTTTATCACAGTGCCCGACCCTGCAGCAGGGGCTGGGAGTCCCTCTGGAGTTTGTCCAGTCAGCCTCTTGGCCAAGTGCCCTCCCTTTATTTTCCTTCATGGAACCTCTGAACCAGCCCTGCCCGCATCTGTCTTTTGTTCCTGCTGGTCGTTGTGGGCCTACCAGTCACTTCCGTGTGGACTTTGTGGCGTGGATCCACTGACTTCACAACCTGTTGCTTGCCCACTCTCTGAATTCCACGGCCCGTGTGCCTGACCCTCTGAGCTTCAGCCCTGCTCTTTTTTTTTTTTTTTTTTTTTTAATATTTAGTTATTTGTTTTAGTTGTACACAATGCCTTTATTTTTACCTGGTGCTGAGGATCGAACCCAGATTGTGCATGTGCGAGGCGAGCGCTCTACCACTGAGCCACAACCCCAGCCCCATTCAGCCCTGCTCTTAGAGGCCCCACTTTTCCTCTCCTGTGGCTTTGTGCTCGACCTTATTGGAAGCTTAGCTCAGTCAGCAGGAGATGGTCTTCACCGTTCTCCAGACCGCACGTTGTGCCAAGCCCGAGATGCAGTTATCTCATTTAATCTCAACAACCCCACGAGGTGGTTACTGAGCTGTCTGTACTACAGTACAAGGGGAATCCGAGGCTGAAAAATTTCCTGGTCTCGTAGCTACTCACAACCCCCTTTGGTTATTTTATCTGCTCAGCTGTTTCCCACACAAGTTCACGTGGAGGGGCTGCTGGGACCCAACTCCAGCTAGTTACTGGTCCAAATCCTTACATGGCAGTGTCTCATCCCATGCCCAAAGATACTGGAAAAGTTATTTAAAAGACTTTAAATACAATATACTCCAATTTTAAGTGGTAAAAGTAGAATAAAAATAAAATTTATAAAACGAGACACATTAAGATTGTCGTTGGTAATCTATAATATTCTCCTTATTTCATAGAATGGAAGCTAAAAGCAACCATGTCTTTTAAATTGGACTTACATAATGCCAGTGCCTAGGGCTTCAGATGGACACTTGTTCCATACCAAGTTGAGGTACAGCATTGAAAATCTTGGCGAATGGTTGAGGTGTTTCCCGTCTTGGCATGTGGAATACTTGGTCTTTTTATATTTTTTTTGGTACCAAGGATGGAACTCTCAGGGACACTTGACCACTGGGCCACACCCCTAACCCTTTTTTGTATTTTATTTATTTAGAGACAGGGTCTCACCGAGTTGCTAAGTGCCTCGCCATTGCTGAGGCTGGCTTTGAACTCAAAATCCTCCTGCCTCAGCCTCCCAAGTGCTGGGATTACAGGTGTGTGCCACCGCGCCGGCTAGAGTACTTGGCCTTTTCCCATCTTTCCCTATTCTTTTTCCTTTGCATTGGTCCAAAATGGAGAATGAGAAAAGGGAAGATACGGTTGAGTCTGGAAGCTCTCAGATAATGATTGCATTTATTTATATGTTTGTACCTCACCTGATTTCACAAAGGATTTGAGCTGGTTGTTTGGAATACAGGGGAAAAAAGAAAGAAAGACCTCCTCCTTCCATCCCCAGATCAGTGCCAGTAAGATAAATGTTTCATTCTACCAAGCACCTCAGCGGTCACCTCGAGCTCTGTCTCACTGTTCCCTGGTGTGTCCCCTGGTGTGTAGGGCCCAGGGCACACTGTGCCGTCACACATAGCAGCTTCACACACTGCCACCTCTGTGTGACTGGGGCAAGCCACTTCCCCCTGAGCTGCAGTTTTCCCATCTGAAAATGGGGCAGTGCTCCTGTCGTGCACAGCTAGCATGAGCACAGGGTCTCTGTACGCGAAGGCCCTGGTGTGACGGCGTCTCACACACGCACTCAGCAAAGTCGCACCTGATGGTATCGCCCCCTCCCAGGGCTCCTCAACCCCAGCTCACCACGGTACATTTCACTCAGTGATTACTTTATAAAGCTAAAGATACTTAGTTTAAACATTTTTATTTATTCTGAGAGTGTTCTCCGGTTATGCATTCTATAACCCCGAACCCAAAATGTTCCAAATGTGAAACTTTTTTTTTTTTTTTTTTTTTTTTGGTACTGGGGATTGAACTCAGGGGCACTCGACCACTGGGCCACATCCCCAGCCCTTTTTTTTTGTATTTTTATTTAGAGACAGGGTCTCACTGAGTTTGCTAAGTGCCTCGCCATTGCTGAGGCTGGCTTTGAACTCGCGATCCTCCTGTCTCAGCCTCCCAAAGTCTGGGATTACAGGCCGTCGCGCCACATGCTCCTGTCGTGCACAGCTAGCATGAGCACAGGGTCTCTGTACGCGAAGGCCCTGGTGTGACGGCGTCTCACACACGCACTCAGCAAAGTCGCACCTGATGGTACCCTCCCAGGGCTCCTCAACCCCAGCTCACCACGGTACATTTCACTCAGTGATTACTTTATAAAGCTAAAGATACTTAGTTTTAAACATTTTTATTTATTCTGAGAGTGTTCTCCGGTTATGCATTCTATAACCCCGAACCCAAAATGTTCCAAATGTGAAACTTTTTTTTTTTTTTTTTTTTTTTTTTTTTGGTACTGGGGATTGAACTCAGGGGCACTCGACCACTGGGCCACATCCCCAGCCCTTTTTTTGTATTTTATTTAGAGACAGGGTCTCACTGAGTTGCTAAGTGCCTCGCCATTGCTGAGGCTGGCTTTGAACTCGCGATCCTCCTGTCTCAGCCTCCCAAAGTGCTGGGATTACAGGCGTGCGCCACCGCGCCCGGCTCCAAATGTGAAACTTTTTGAGCACTGTCATGACACTACAAATAGAAAATTCTACAAATGAAATTTTGTTTTTTGGACAAAATTATTAAAATATTGCATAAAAGCCAGGCGCGGTGGCGCACGCCTGTAATCCCAGCACTTTGGGAGGCTGAGACAGGAGGATCAGTAGTTCAAAGCCAGCCTCAGCAATGGCGAGGCACTTAGCAACTCAGTGAGACCCTGTCTCTAAATAAAAAATACAAAAAAGGGCTGGGGATGTGGCCCAGTGGTCGAGTGCCCCTGAGTTCAATCCCCGGTACCACCAAAAAAAAAAAAAAAAAAAAAAAAAAAGCATAAAATTACCTTTGAGCTATGTATGTGTATGTAGGGTATGTATGAAACAGATGAATTTCATGTTTTGGCCTGGGTCTCGTCCCCAAGATCTCTCATTGTATATATGCAACTACTCTGAAATCTGAAAAATACTGAGATCTGAAACACACTTAACCTGTAACTTTTTTAGTGTTCCAATGCCTTTTTAAAAATTATAAAATGGATTTCAAATAAAATAATAGGAGGTGATAGGTTTTTTTTCTTTTATTAATGTCCTCAGTGGGCAAAATAAAGTTGGCAGCCTTGTGCTGACAGCTTTAGCTTTACTTGTCTCCAGTAGAAGATAGTGGTCAATAAAGTTGTGAGCTCCGTCTGGGGCTCTGCTCTCCCTTAGAGGAGGAGGAAGTTGTGGCCAGAGAGAAGATGACAGCCAAAGTGCAGGGAGATGCAAGCCTTTCTTTACCCCGCTCAGCTTAGGGCTGTCCTTCCTGGGACTTGCCCACGTCTTCCTTGCCCCTGTCGCAGCCCCAGCTTGGCTCCCTGCTTAGGTCTGCTGTCTGGCACCTGTCGTTCTGTGTGGTCCTCTGGGCAGTTGTCCATCTACCCTACTGTGTAGGCTCTGGACTGCTTAGGGGCAGCAATGGTGAATTATTGAGTTTGTAACTTCCATCATAAAGAGGGTGCTGACTAAAGGTTTTTCAGATGCTGTTAGCTTTCCATGAGTATAGCAAATATCTGAGCTACTCAACTCATGAAGAGAAAAGGTTTGTTTTGGCTCACAGTGTTTGGGGATTTCAGCCCATGGTCAGTTGGCCATGTTGGTTTTGGGCTATGGCAAGAGTGTATAGCAGAGCATAGATGGTGATGTTCACTTGATGGCTGGGGTGCAAAACAGAAAGAGGAAGAGACAGGGGTCCCACAGGTGCCTTTAAAGGCTACACCCTCAGTGACCTGAAGAGTTCCCACTAGGCTGCATGTCTTTAAGTTTCCACCATCTCCCAAGAGTGCTACACTGGGTGGGGACTGAGCTTTTAACACGGAGATCTTGGGGGGGGGCAATCAAGATCTAAATTTTAGCTGGCACAGTGGTGCATGCCTGTAATCCCAGTAGCTCAGGAGGCTGAGGCAGGAGGGTCCTGAGTTCAAGGCCAGCCTCAGCAACTTAGCAAGGCCCTAAACAATTTATAGATTCTGTCTCAAAATAAAAAGAAAGGGCTAAGGGGCTGGGATTGTGGCTCAGCGGTAGAGCGCTCGCCTAGCACGTTGGCGACCCGGGTTCGATCCTCAGCACCACGTACAATAAAATGCATTGAATAAAAAACACATTGTGTACAACTAAAGCAAATAAATAAAAATATTTAAAAAAAAAAAAAAAAGAAAGGGCTAGGGATGTAGCTCAGTGGCAAAGTGCCCCTGGGTTCAATCCTAGAACAACAACAACAACAACAACAAAATCCAAATTTTAGCAGGTGTCTGAATTATAATATAAGTAAACAAGGGAGAAAAATCACATTCTAAAACGTAGCATGCTCCCTAAGTTTTCCTGAAAATGCCCCTGAACTCACCATGAACCTTGCTTAGCATGGGTTTCTTTTTGAACTTTAGAACTCCCTTCTGGGGTCATTTTCATCTCCAGTGTATTGCCCAAAGAAGGATTCAGCTGTTCCAGACTGTGCGCAGTGTGGCATCTCCGCCGCCCCAGTGACGTCTGGACCACTCAGATGTGCTAGAAAATTAGGTGTTGCTTTTCCTGATGGCCTTTGGGGATTTTATAAAACATGTAAGAAAAAACTTAACGCGTTCTTTCTGTCGTGGGGTGCTTAGCGCCTTCTCTGTTGGGCTTTCTGCTTTGATTAGTCTGGCGGCAGCTTCTGCTTCCTCTCCCTTCCTTCCTTTTTTCTCCATCTTTGGACGACTGCCAGAGAAGTGAAGATGCTTATGTAAGGGATTTCAACTGTGTTGTGCTTTGCCAAAGATAGAACTGGTACTTAGCTTTGTCCTGGCACCTTCTTTGATAGAGAATGCTAGAAATTTGGCTAGGTTTACCCCTTTTTATGGGCGACTGTGGGAGGGGTAGAGGCAGGATGGCTCTATTGACATCTCGGTTCAGGAAAACACGAGGGGCTGACAGGATTTGAAATCAGTCACCACCCTCCCCAGCCCGCCCCCAGGATTGACTTAGCACAATGTTTTAAGTCATCTTAGTTATTGATGTGGTATTTTCCAGAATTTAATGTTTACTTATCATTTGAAGACAAAGAAAAGCTAATACTTTAAAGTAGCATATTAGTTGGATAACTGTGTAGTGGCTGTTGAAACCCGTCACCGAAAGCCGCCATTTCTGTCACTTCCCTTATCACACTCTGTATTGCAGCGATAGCGGCAGGGACTCAAGTTAGGCTGGCTGGAAGAGTGGGCGCTGGGCTCATCAGAATCCCTGGTGTGTGGCAGAGCGCATTGTCCCAGGGCTTGAGATGCAGTGGGGTGCACTCAGGCTAACACGTGGGCACTTGTCCTCGTCCTTGACTCAGTGGTCAGTGTCGTCTCCACTGTGCTGCAGAAGCAGGCCCGTGGTAGGAGGTGCTGTGGAGGGCTTCCCCCTCCTGTCTTCTTTCCCCTTTCTTCCCCGCTTCTCCCCTTGCTCCTTCTCTTTGAGATGCTGTTACATGCGACTGAATGCATCCACGCGTGGACCTTGACAGATGGACGCACCTGTCCAGGTGGAACCTTTCCACGCCCCCAGAAGTTCCTTGAGCCCTTTGCAGCCCTGCCCCCTGGCCAACACTGATGCCCCATTACAGAGCTGTCTTGCCTGGCTTGGGTGTCACCCTCACAGGCAGGTACGGTGTGTGCTGTGGGCGTCGGCTGCTTTTGCTCAGAATGCTTCTGTGCTTCCCCATGTTGTGTCCATTGGTAATCCGTTCCTTTTCATTGTTGAGTAGTTTTCCACGTGTGTCACTGCCACACACAGTTGTGGTGTCCGCTGTGATGAAATACTGAATACTGTCACTCCAGGAGTATATGCGTGGTCCTTTTTAGTCCCCCACTTCCTCCCCAACTTTCTGCAGGTTTGCGGCAGGCAGAGTGACAAGCCAATGAACCAGATTTGGGGCCTTTCATACAGCCCTGGAGTCCTGTGAGTCCTTAGGCAGTTTGGCTTCTCAGAACAACTCCACACTGGCTTGGGGCAGCCAGTACTGTTGTGATACCTGCCGTTCTGGAGATGGGGACGTTGGATTCCTAATGGCTAAGGCTTTGTAGTCGGAGGGGCTCCTCCTGGGCTCTTGCATGGCTCCTGACATCCCTCCTGATGGTGGAGCACCTGGCTCTGCATCTTTGGCTCCTTAAATCCAGGGACCCAGATACGTAGGGATTGTGGAGGCTGCCCAGGTGGGACTGCCAGGCACCCTCAGCTCCCCTGTAGCCACCACCGTTGAGGTGTCCTGCTTTGTCCTCACCTTGTTCTGCCTCAGCTTGACCTTTAGTCTTGTGGGGGCAGGAGGGACTGATGGATGGAACTGCAGAATTAATAACCCAAACCCAATATAGGCAGAGACAGGAGGATTGCAAATTTGAGGCTAGCCTTAGCAACTTAGCAAGGCCCTAAGCAACTGAGTGGGACCCCATCTCAAGATAAAAACGGGTTGGGGGGAGAAGGGGGCTGGGGATATGGCTCAGTGGTTCAATCCCTGGGTTCAATCCCTGATACCAGCCAACAACAACAAAAAACCAGGACCCAGTACGCACTTTATAAATACTGCATAGGAGGCAGGCTGCTTGGTGCTGGGGAGAGCTGGAGGGAGGAGTGTTCATTGATGGGTGCGGGGTTTCTTCTGAGGTGATGGAAACTCCCTACATTGAGGAGGGGCTGGTTGCATCCATCTGTGAATATGCTGAACACATGGTACTGTGCTCTTTAAAGGGGTGAATTAGGTGGCATGTGAATTAGATCTCAATAAAGCTATTAAAAAAAAAAAAAAAAAAAAAGACATGGTGATTCTAAAGCAGGGATAGACCAGTAGAGGGACGGGGGAAAATCATACGGTATAAATTTTGTTCCTTCCTCGGGTAACATGCCCTGTTGCCGGATATCCAAATTTTTGACCTGAGTGTTATAGAGGATAGTCTTTGAAAGAATCACATGGGCCTGAATTTGAATACTGCTCTGCCCTTATTAGCTGCCAATTTGCTTAGCCCCTCTTTTGTGGTTGCCCTTCCTGTAAAACTGGCTAATAGTACCAATCTTATAAAGTTGGCATTTATTTATTTATATTTATTTATTCATTTACCCTAGGTACTGGGGTTGAATTCAAGTGCACTTTACCACTGAGCTACATCTCCAGCCCTTTTTATTTTTATTTTTACTTTAGTTGTCAAGGCTGGCCTTGACTTGAGATCCTCCTGTCTCAGCCTCCTGAGTAGTTGGGGTTACTGTATGGAGTCTTTTAAAATAGATTGAGAACTTAAGTCATTTCACCATGTAGCATCAGACAAAGGAGCAGCCAGCCCTGCTAGATCCTTCTCCCATTGTCTTTTTTTTTTTTTTTTTTTTTTTGGGTCTTGTTTGGGTTCGGGGATTAAAACCCAGGAGCACTTAACCACTGAGCCATATCTCCAGCCCTTTATATATTTTATTTAGAGAGAGGGTTTTGCTTAGTTGCTTAGGGTCTTGCTAAGTTGCTGAAGGTGGCTTTGAACTCGCAATCCTCCTGCCTCAGCCTCCTGAGCTGCTGGCCTTACAGGCTTGTGCCACCACACCTGGTAGTCCCAACATCTTTGAGTTTGGCTTGGTTAATACTTCTGTGGGTTTGAATTGCTACTAGGAGACTTCCCATCATATGATGTGCTGATGTGTGGGTACTAAGCCACTGGATGATGGGTGGCCCTGTCATCTTTAGCTAACTGGGTGGATTTTTGGTTGTTGAATTTTTTTCCCCCTGCCTTAATCCACATAGTTTGGGTTGGAGGCAAGTTCTTAGAGAATCAAGAATCAAGAATCACGTCCCCTCCTTTGGGAAGACTTCCCTGACACTGCTACTAATTCTGGATCGTTGCTCCCTTCCTTTGCAGTGTCCCCCAGCACTTGGGACATGCTAGGTTCTAGCATTTATCTGCTGTCACCACTTTTACTTACTTACAGTTCTGCTCAGCCTACACACTGAGAGCCAGTCCAAGGTAGGGACTTGGCTTCTTCAGCTGTTGGGCGCTAAGTCCCTAGGGACTGTCCCTGGCACTCTTTGTTGTATCAGTGCCCAAATGATTTCAAGTCTTTGGTGACAGGAACCAGACTGGAACTGGAAATACCAGCTGAGGCGCTGCATGCAGAGGTAAGGTGGGTTTCTGGAGTAGTCTCTCTGTCCCAGCACTGTGCCAGGGGGCTGTGCCCCACCCCAGAGCAAGACTGCTGCCTGAGCCAGTCCTGTCCCCTGCCAGAGGGGCTTCTATTCCCTCCTGGAGTCCATTGGTGAAGCGTGGCTGATGTTATAGCTGAGCGAAAGTGCACCAGCCATGCTGGCACACTGGGCTCGCTACTGCACAGTCCCACTGCCGTTTGCATTCTTGACAGGTTGAGTTCAGAGGTTTATCAGTCGCAGTTGTATCTCAGACCCAGTTCTGATCCTTGAGGAAAGCCAAGATGGAGAGGCAGTGGGTGTAGCTAGCTGAGACTGACCAGGTTCCAGTCTGCACCCTGTAGCCATACTAGCTGTGGGACACTGGCAAGCTATGTGACACCTCTGTACCCTCAGTTATCTCATCTGGAAAGTTGAGTTGACAATATTTTCTCCATAGGGTTATTTTCACAATTAACCAGAAATAAAGTAAGCATTACATAAATGTTTATTGAATAGCCTATGTTTGTTGGATTTTAAGAAAGACAGAATGAGACCCCTCCCCTTTTTTAAATTTTTTTAGTTGTGGATGGACCTTTATTTTATTTATTTATTTATATGTGGTGCTGAGAATCGAACCCAGTGCTAGGCAAGTTCTCTACCACTGAGCCACAACCCCAGCCTCAGAATGAGACTCTTGAGATAATTTTTTTCTTTTTTGGTACTTAAGAACCAGGGGCTCTTAAGCAGTGAGCCACATCCCCACCCCTTTTTGAAACAGAGTCTCATTAAATTTCTTAGGCTGGCTTTGAACTTGCAATCCTCTTTCTTGCCTTAGCCCCCTAAGCCACTAGGATTATGGGCTGCACCACCACGCTTGGCGTATTGTAAAAGATTTTTTTTTGGGGGGGGGGGGGGCGGGTATTGGGGATTGAACTCAGTGGCACTCAACCACTGGGCCACATCCCCAGCCCTTTTTTGTATTTTATTTAGAGACAGGGTCTCACTGAGTTGCTAAGTGCCTCTCCATTGCTGAGGCTGGCTTTAAACTCGCCATCCTCCTGCCTTAGCCTCCCAAGTGCTGGGATTACAGGCGTTCGCCACCACACCCAGCTGGTAAAAGATTTTTTTAAAAATTAAAAAAAAAAAAAAAAACAACTTTTAGTTGTATATGGACATAATACCTTTACTTTATTTATGTGGTGCCCCACGCATGCTAGGCAAGTGCTCTACCACTGAGCCACAACCCCAGTCCTGTAAAAGATTTTTAAGAGTTTTTTTTTTTTTTTTTTTAGTGGAGTTTGAACCCAGGGGCTACTGCATGCTAGGCAAGTACTCTGCCACAGAGCCTGAGAAAGTTCTAGCCCTTTTTAAAATTTATTTGTTTATTTATTTATTGGTACCAGAGATTGAACCCAGGGGTACTTAACCACTGAGCCACATCCCTAGCCCTTTTTATATTTTATTTAGAGACAGGGTTTCACTGAGTTGCTTAGGGCCGCACTAAGTTGCTGAGGCTGGCTTTGAACTCGTGATCCTCCAGCCTCACCCTCCCAAGCCACTGGGATTACAGGTGTTCGTCACTGCTCCATTTTCCGATTTTAATGAGAAAAAGTATCTTGTTAGATTGCCCTTGTCTTAAAATTGTGATCCTCCTGTTGCATAGTAGCTGGGATTACTGGCACATACCAGTAAGTCCAGCCAAATATAAGAACTCTTTTTAAAATTTACGTCTTCATGGTACTGGAATATAAACCCAGGGCATTCTACCACTGAACCACATCCACGGTCCTTTTAAAAGTTTGAGACAGGATTTTGCTAAATTGCCAAGGCTGGCCCCAAATTTGCAATCTTCCTGCCTCAGTTTCCCAAGTCTCTGGGATTACAGATGTGTGCTGGCTAAAAACTCTTTATTGAAGAATAACCTGCGTACATAAAGTGTCAGATCACAAGTGTGCATGTTCCTGGATTTCACACACAGTGCCCACATGACCAGTTGAAGAGCCAGAGCGCCCTCCGGAGCCCGCCTGGAACTGCTCCTGCTGCTCTTCCTCTGGCTGTGGACACCTACGTTTGGGGACTTTTGCCTATGGGGACGCAAGTGCTGTGTGGTCTTGTGGGCACATACATCTTAGAATTAGGAAGGAGGGTCTTTTCTTATTTGCCTAAGGTTATTTTATTATTTTTCTTCACTTTCAGTTCTTTCTCAGAATAGAAGACTTGGGGTGTGTTTTGTGTTTAAGTAATGACACTTGACTATTTGATTGCCCTACCTCTTAGGTGACAGTCTGGGACCCTGTAGCCCCAGGCCTGTCTCCCATGTCAGGGTCCACATTCATCTTCTGCTAACAAGCTGTGTTGCCTCGATGTGTGCAGCACAGAAAGATGTTGCGCTCTGTGTGTGGGGGGCTGAAAGACGGGAGTCCACGCAAGCCAGTCCCTGCCACTGGCCACCTCGGTGGCTGCTCTTCAGATACAGCTGTGCCTTTTTTTATTGTCGTTTCTAAGCAGACTGACCCCAGTACAAGAAGGGAGCCTGGGAGGATCATGTCTGGTGCATGTCGTCTATGTACAAGTTGACTCTGGGGCTGGTGTTATATAAATTTATTTGTCAGACCCTTTCTCCCTGATTTCCCATGGAAATACCAAGATTTCTGTGGCCATGTTCTGAAAAGAGCTTTTCTGTGCTGGGCACGGCAGGCAGGAGCCAGCAGAGCCCTCTGAGAACCTGGTGCCTGTGCAGTGACTGCAGCAGTGTCGGGGAATGACCTTATCTCGCAGCCAACAGGAAATGATGAAATGTGCTGGGAGAATTCGGCTGGGGGACGGAGGTCGGACACACGAGCAGTGCCGGGCAGAGGCAGGGGCTGAAGCTGATGGCAGGCAGGGGCTGAAGCCGCGCTGGCTGGCTGGAGTGGGCAAGCGTGCTGTGGGAGCTGCCTTCCGTAAGTAGACGAGCTGAAAGACAACTGTCATGGCTCTGTTTTTCTGAGCGATTGGGTTAGCAGCAGTCTCACCTTGTAAGCGACCCAGGTAGTTTCGGAATTCCCTGAGGGAAGCGTCCTTGTGGGTCAGTGTTAACCAGTGTGGACCTGCCGTCCTGTGCGTGAGTGTGTTTTTCTTGGTTGATAGATTTCGTACAAAACAAATGAAACTTGTGTCTTAGAATTTGGGGCTGGTTTTAGAAGGTGTGTGTGTGTGTGTTTCCTTTCAGAGTGGCATGACTCTGTGACTTTGCTTTTGGTCTCAGCCCGGCTGCTGCCTCCTGCGGCACTTTCTTGCCAGGGAGCTCGTGAGTTAGCCGAGCCCACTGTACTATAGGCTGGCTTGTCCCTCACTCAGACACGTCATGCTTATCACATGCTGCCGGCGTCTTCCCACCAGCTGTAGACCCCCAGTGGGACCTGGAGAGAGAAGGAACAAGGAGCCTTTCCAGTTGGCCGAGGTTGCTGTTTCTTGCTGGCCCCGGCTCTGAGTTGGCATGCCACCTGCTCCGGCCCCCTCCCGGTCCCCCTGAGTCAGCTCTTTTTAATTTCCTTCTCAGCTGGACCCTGCGCCCTTGTCTGCATCAGAGGGTTGCCACCAGGCACTGTTCACATCCTTAGCAGATAAAGAAATGTAGAAGTTTTTATTTATTTTTTTACTTTATTGTTTTAATAACGGAGCCGCCTCATACACACATTTTTAACTGTTTCTTATCTTAGATGTCGCACTCTGGAATTGAAAAAGTATGGTTCGCTCTTCTTATTTATGCAGCACTGCAATTCTAATGGAAGTTTTTTTCCCTTTTTTTTTTTTTTTTAATCCCAATACTAAAGTGATCATCACTAAGCAAATTTTACTTATCAGAATACCTATGGCCAAGAATGTCAATGAGGCAGGGTTCTGTTGCTGCTCTTCAGAAAACGCCACGCTGTGTGTGGTCTGTGCCACTTGGAGAAGCACATTTTCGTGCTGGGTCGGTACCTACTGTGATTCGTGTATGTCCAATACTTTGATAGGGTCTCAAAGGAATGGTTTCTAGAAATATCTGAGGTAGAATGCACATCTGTGAGACCTTAATTGGATCCACCAGTTTTGTCTTTGTTCTTATAGCTCTGCATAGTTTTTTCTCAGATCCTGTCCTTGACAATAAAATATACTGGATTCTAGACCAACATTAAATGCAACATTTATGAAAATAATTAAGAGGTTTCTTAACTTCAAAGCATGCCCTGCAGGTATGAGATTTATGCCAGTAAGTAAAAATAAGCCTTCCTTTCTTTGCTTTTCTTTTTGTACGGTATTGATCCTTTGACTCTCCTTTACCCCACACAATTCTCTCACACATTTGGTACAATTTAAAAGGCAGGAACACAGTATTTAGAATTGTAGTGGCTGTTGGATTTTTTTTTTTTTTTTTTTTTTTTTTTTTTTTTTTGGTACCGGGGATTGAACTCAGGGGCACTAGACCACTGGGCCACATCCCCAGACATTTTTTGTATTTTATTTAGAGACAGGGTCTCACTGAGTTGCTAAGTGCCTCGTCATTGCTGAGGCTGGCTTTGAACTTGCGATCCTCCTGCCTCAGCCTCCCAAAGTGCTGGGATTACAGGCGCACGCCACCGTGCCCGGCTTGTAGTGGCTGTTGGAATGGGTATGACCAGGCCCCTCATCTTAACAAAGGAGTGGAACCTCGAGGTGACGTGACTTGTCCACGATGCCTCGGCTTGCACGCAGAGTGAGTCCGGAACCCAAGTCTCCCACCGTCTAGATCATGACCTTTCCACCCACACGATTGTCTCAAGATAGCAGTGCTTGGCTGAGTGGCACTTTCTTCTGCTCATTCGATTTTAATTTGTTTCCTTTTCAAATACTCAGCTTTTGTTCAATAATGATTTCCCTGTAAGTACTGTTTGACAGAGATGTGTAATGAGTAATATATAATATATAATGTACAATGAAGTACTTTATAAGTACAAGGAGCATTGACATTTTTGCTTCTGACAGATGCATTTTCTTAAAAATAAAGAGTTCTCTATTTTGTAGTTTTTCCTGCCTCTCCCCTCAGTCAGGCCCCAATCAAGGGAATGTCATTATGTGATTATCTGCTGGATGAAGGTGCCACAGCTAAGATCACAGCTATACCAGGAACACACAGGTACTTAGTTCTTCTTTGAAAGAGGATTCTTCAGGATGTAAGAGGAAAACCCTGAACCTTTCCTCCCCCATTTCTCAGCATTTTGCATTTCAGGTCCCCCAAAAGACTACTGACAACCCTGATAATGTCTTTAGAGGGTCTGAGCAGGTTAGAACAGTACAGTGTGATGTAAAGAAGGAAGTGGTTTAATTTATAAGAAGGGAATTTACTCACAACTTCTCAGAATCTTCAAAAACGGTCTCTACAGGGGCCTTGCTCAGCAGTAGTTGGCTTAGAGCGCATGAGGCCTGGGGTTCAATCCTGGCGCATGGACAGACACTCACACAGAATCTCCTAAAAATTGAATTTGAAACCTCTGGAAATTCATGTACATAAATAGAAGTGCACTGAGAACAGTAGGTGACTTCCTAGACGTTGGCATGCCTCCCACTGTCTGTCTAAAGCCACCGACAGCACCCCAGGTAGATTCGTATAATAGCACATATTTTTAAAAATATTTGCTTATTTGTTTTTAGTTGTACACAATGTGTTTATTTTTACGTGGTGCTGAGGATCGAACCCTGGCCGCGCACGTGCTAGGCGAGCGCTCTGCCGCTGAGCCACAACCCCAGCCCCACGCATTTGTATTTTCTAAAGTATTCAGCATAGATGGTTATCTTTGAGGAATTTTTGAAACAAATACACTCCAGGAAAATGGTCATTTTCATACGTTTTAATTGTACTTGAAATTGAATTTAATAACTTACATCTCTTTTAATTAACGAGCTACTACGATGAAGAGGGATACACGAGCAATATTTTCATGCAACAGGACAGAACTTCCCTCCGGGGTTTCTGGTGGGCATGTTTTGCCAGCATCCTTGAAGAAGCTGACACTTTGGGTGGTGGGCTGGATGCTGGCCCTGGGCTAGAGCAAGAGGGCTGCAAGCCTGGGAGCCACCTCAGGTGCTTCAGGTCACTTCCTGGGTCTGGTTCCCTGTGTCCCCCGCCAGCACTTCAGACTCACTGTTGTCTTTTCAGTAGTACGCACACTTAGTGCAGCATAGTCAGTAGTACTATTTGGTACTCTTTCTTTCCGTCCCCTAATTTCTGCACACATTAGTGTTGTGAGACATAGAGACATGAAAGGACGGTGGCAGTTATGGTTTTGCTGCAGATAGATGAGGTTAAAGGGAGCCCTGGGGCTGCTGGTGGCCCAGACTTCTCTGAGAAGCTGAGCTGTCTGTTGGTGTGCCATCGTGCCGTGGGGCCTTGTTTGCTTCCATCCCTGTGTGGGGTTCTCTCCAGACCAGAGCTGAAGAAACTTCTCCCCACTACTCTAGGCCTTAAGGCTGGGAAGAGAGGCCTGTGTTTCTGTAATGTAAAATAGTGACTGTAAAACAGGTTACTGATTTGAATGAAGGAGTGAATGAACTAATGATTTGGAGTATTCTTTGTGTATAGATTTTTGTTGTTGCTGCACTGCAGTGAGCATGCTAGGGAAGTTCTACAACTGAGATGTATCCCAGCTCAAGGTTTGTCTTGAAGGCACTCTAGTTGAGTTTCACTGGGCTGCTCTAGACATGTTGCATATCACAGTTGTCTTGATGCCAGCCACAGGCTAGGTGTCTATTTGATGTCTTCTCTAGCCCAGGGAACCTGGTGTATTTTTGTCATTAGACTTTTTTTTTTTTTTTTCCAAATATTTATTTATTTGCTTTAGTTGTACACAATACCTTTATTTCTACGTGGTGCCGAGGCTAGAACCCCGGGCTGCGCACATGCTAGGCGAGCGCTCCACTGCTGAGCCACAACCCCAGCCCCTTTCTCATTAGACTTTACCATACATGAACTCATGAAGCATATTGTTCCATTTTGGGAAACAGAATCTAACAAAGTATTCTGAATTTGAAATATGTGCTGGTGGTCATCACAGTAGCACAGCTTTCTTTTTGTTAACCTAAAGCTTGGACTGTGAATTTCTTTCTTTTTAAAAAAAAAAATATTTATTTATTTACTTTAGTTGTACACAATGCCTTTATTTTTATGTGGTGCTGAGGATCAAACCTGAGCCACGCATGTGCTAGGTGAACGCTCTACCGCTGAGCCACAACCCCAGCCCATGGGCTGTGAATTTCATAGTCTCATTTCCCATCAGGATTTGTTCCATAGTGCAGTCCTTCTGGGAGAGCAGGGAAGAATGATTTTGTTGGAAATAGTTACTTAACAAGATGTTAATGTAATAAAGCTGAAATGTTGAGCTTCCCAGTTCAGAGTTCTCGAAATTCCTAACATATAGTGATAGCACTAGTTTAAGAAAGTAAATGAAGCACAGGGCGATATGGGGACAGTGAAATGATTTTTCTAATTTGAAAAAAAAAAAAAAAAAAAAAAGGTGCAAGGCACACTGGTCTGGCCAGCAGTATCTGTTGACTTGGAAAGCTCACCTATGGGGGCGGTGAGCTCAAGGTCACTTAGATCCAGCCCTTCCTGTGCAGGAAGCATGTTATATCAAAGGACATGAAGAAAGGCAGCAGGACAGCTTTTAGAGGTGAAGTCTTTGCATTCTTGACATTAAACTCTGTAAGACGTTAAATTCATTCTTGGGCACATACAATAAACTGCTAAGTTTGAAGAGTTTGAATTGGGATAGCAGAAGTTGTACTGATGAAAATTCTTTGTGTGAGGCTTATGCAAACTGTGATTGTCTCAGTACCTCACTGCCTTCGTTTAGTGAGCTCTGTGCTTATTTCCAGCCATCAATTAAGTTACTACCTGGAGGGACAGTCTACCAGGATGCTGGCTGGCTGGATTGATTTGTGCATTCATTCACACATACGTTCGTCTGTTTAATCCATCCACTTGGTCTCTCATTCACATCAGGCACTGCTAGACCCTGGGATCCACAGATGATTGAGACTGAGTTCTTTCCAGGTCTGGTGGGACACATGTAATCCCAGGCACTCAGAGGCTGAGGCAGGAGGATTGCAAGTTTGAGGCCAGTGCAGGGACCTGAGAGAGGGAAGAGAGAGAGAGAGAGAGAGTTCTTGTCTGTGAAACATCATAGACCAATGGGGAGGACGCTTCTATTTTTTTCACCCAGTACTGGGATTGAATGCAGGGGTGCTTTACCATTGAGCTACATCCCCAACCCATTTTATTTTTTGAGACAGGATCTCATAAAATTGTCGAAGCTGGCCCTGAATTTGTGATCCTTCTGCTTCAGCCTCCTAAGCTGCTGGGATTATAGGCGTTCACCCCAGGGCTTGTGTTGGGATAAGCACTTCTAAACTGTAGGGTGGCGAGTCTTCTTATAGACCTATAAGGACCTTAGTCTTCCATGAATAGAGGAGGTCATGGAAGACTTCTCAGTTTGGTGATGAGTTTTGGAGAGAGGGTTTGTGAGGCAGACACGGGAAGCAGGGGAACAGCACATGCATGGGAGTTTGATGTCCTCTAGAGCTGTGTTGTCCCAGTTGAGCGTTCTGGAGCTGCAGGCTCTGCGGCTGTTCTCCGCCCTATCCAGGGAACTCTCCTCCGTGGCTTCTGATCCATCCACTCACCGTAACCTCCGATGAGCCAGGCCCACTCGAGGCCTCAGGCTGGAGGCCCCTCTCTGCTTCCTCATGTTCAGTGCCTGCTGCCTCCCCCTCTGCTTCTGGTCTGGATGCTGTCTCCTGCGGTGTGTGCTGTTCCTGCCCTCTCCACCTGAGGGCGCTCTTCTGTTGGAAGCACATCCTTTAGAATTCCTTCTCTGCGGAGTTGGTTTTTGGAGGTGTGTATTTTTCATGCCAGAGGTCTAGTTCTTTTTCTTTCTTTCTTTTTTTTTTTTTTTAAATATTTTTTAGTTGTAGATGAACACAATATCTTCATTTATTTATTTTTATGTGGTGCTGAGGGTTTAACCCAGTGCTCACATGTGTGAGGCAAGTGTTCTACCACTGAGCTTCAGCCTCAGCCCTAGCGGTCTAGTTCTCGAGAGGTCTTGAGATCAGGTTCTGCTGGGCGTTGCTGCTGCTCTGCGTGTTGAATGCTGTGTTCCAGGGCTTGCTGCCCTCACTGTTGCTGTTAGTCCAGTTGTGGTCTTTTTGAAGGTGCACTGTCTTCTCCTCTGGCTGCATTCACAACCCTCAGCGAACCTGGGAGGTGTGCAGTTTTATTTGAACTTGTCTTGGTGACTCTTTAAAGTCTTGCTTGGCTCCTTGGGCTTCCTGGACTGGGATTTAGTGTCTTTCAGCATGCTGAAAATATATCTTTAAATACTGCTTTTTTGTTTTTATTAATATTTTTTCTTTCTGGGATTTCATTAAATATGAGGTAGACTTCACGATTTCTCCCAAGTTTACTAATATTTTATTTCTCTTTTTTCTGTTACCTCAGGGAGAAAACTGACTTATCTACTTACTTATATCCTAGAGTTTCTCTCTTTCTCCCCCCCCTTCTCCCCCCCCCCCCCCCCGCAGTGCTGGGGATAAACCAGGGCTTTGTGTATGCTAGGCAACGGCTCTACCTCTGAGCTACACTCCCAGCCCCTGATTTCTGCTTTAAATTTACTATTTTGGTGACTTTAGATTTCCTTATTTTCTTGCCATTCAGTGACATATCTATTTTCTACTCAGCTTTGAAAGTCTTTCCACAGGAGAGCTACTCAGACACCCTCCTGCTGATGACAGCAGCCGGGTCTGGCTGCTGCAGGTCTGCTGCGCCTGGCGTGTTGCTGGACTCAGTCACCCGGTGTGACTGTTGAGTGCCTGTAGCCCGAGTGCTGGGGACTGAGCAGTGAACAGGAGGAGAGACACTGTATAAATACGTAATCTGGCAGGTGGGAGCCGCAGCAGGCTGTAGGAAGGGTGGGAAGGACAGGGCAGGCTGTCCTCAGAAGGGCGAGCTGAGCACCGGCTGCTTGGTGCTGGGTGGCGGCAGATTGATCCTGGGCACAGTGGGTGCCGAGGCCAGCTGGGCTGTTGCATTTGGGGAGCCGTAGGCAGGTCACTGCAGCTGGAGTTCAGGGTGGGGCTGGGCGCTAGAAGCAGGGGCCAGATCACAGGGACCTGTGGGGCAGGGTGGGCAGTGTGGATAGCTGACCAGTAGCTCTTGGCAAGTGTCAGTAGCTGAGGCTGAGATGGTGAGAAGTGGCCACGCTCCCACTGGTTTAAGGTGGATTGCTGGGATGTGGGCGTGGTGGAAAGGACAGCCAGGGATGACTGGCCGGGGTGTGCTCCGGAGAGGAGCTGACCGGGGCTGGAGGAGCGAGAGATGGGTTTTAGCTGGTGTGTCCGATAGGAGGCGATGTTGGCCCCGGTCAGGGCGTGCAGGGAGCTCAGGGAAGAGTTAAGACAGAAGGTCTCAGCATGGCCATGGGTTTTAAAGCCACTGGAGCTTTCTAGGCTTTTTCCTGGGTAATTGTCCACTTATATATTTTTAAATAAGCTCAAGAGTTCAGCTGTTTAGATGTGTGTTTTTTTTTTTTTTGGTACGGGGATTGAACTGAGGGGCACTCGACCACTGGGCCACATCCCCAGCCCTTTTTTGTATTTTATTAGAGACAGGGTCTCACTGAGTTGCTAAGTGCCTCACCATTGCTGAGACTGGGTTTGAACTCGTGATCCTCCTGCCTCAGCCTCCCAGGTGCTGGGATTACAGGCGTGCGCCACCGCGCCCGGCTGTTTAGATGTGTTTTTGAAGCTACTCCATGCCATCTTTGCACTGGCTGGCCGTTGGGCTTGTTTTCTGAGTTTTCTGCAGTGGTGGCTCAGATGTTTCTAGGGTTCCTCCGTCCGCCTTGGTCTAGGCCTCCCTCAGCTGCCTCCTCTTCCAGCTAATTTTCTGTCTGCCTGCCCATCTCCCCTCCCACTCCACTGCCAGCCCCCCGCCATGGGCCTTGTTTTCATGCCGTCCCGGCTCTTAGCAAGGCTTCTGGCTCTTAGGAATATTTTTACAATTATTTTTATTATTTATTTATTATTTTGGGTGGTGCTGGGGATTGAACCCAGAGCTTGTACATTCGAGGCAAACACTGTATCAACTGAGCTATATCCCCATCTCTACAATATTTTTTTTTAAAGAAAATTGGGAGAAATATGTGTATATGTATGTATATTATTATTATTATTAGGGAATGTTATGTATTTAATTTTAAAAACAATTTTTGACTTAATATTTTACTCAGCTTTTCACAGTAAATTAAATATTTTGTTGAAAATATTTAAACATTTGGGACACAGGTTATTTCTCAAGTCAGTCAGACTGACAAATGTTTTATGAAGGATCTTTGTGTGTGTGTTAGAAAGAGAAAAGTATTATTATTATTATTATTATTATTTTAAATATTTATTTATTTGCTTTAGTTGTACACAATGCAATGCATTTATGTTTACGTGGTGCTGAGGATCGAACCCGGGCCGCGCACGTGCGAGGCGAGCGCTCTGCCGCTGAGCCACAACCCCAGCCCTGAGAAAAGTATTAGTGAAGTTAGATAGTAAGCAAGATATTTTCTTTAGGGCTTCTCAGATAATAGTTGGTAAGACAAGTCTGAGAATTAGGCGTTTTGTCATAAATGTGAATGTCATTGGTTTCTCTTTCTCATAAAATGGCCACTGGAAATGTTTGTGGGGCAGATAGCATGTGTGTGTGGGGGGGAGTTTTCAGTGGTCAGCCAAGGCACTGGGGCTGCCCACGCCCTGCTCGCTGAGGGTGTCTGCCTCAGTGGAGGTGGGGCAGGCCAGAGAGGCTGTGGCAGAAGTTCTGTGGGGACAAGGGTGTCGGGGTCAGGGAGCCTGACATTTGCTAAGTACCTAGTATATGCAGGCCCTCCCAGGGGTCACCTAAATCCCTCAAAATCTCTCATGAAGTTGGTCAGCCATATTAATCCCCATTTGAAGATAAGAAGGAGGAGGCTTAGAAATTGACTTGCACCTGTCATAGGTATAATGGAATTCTTGCCGCTTTCCTCATTTAAAGGAAATCTGTGATTAATTTATGCTTTGTTTTAGCTTAGTAATTTCAGAATGTTAAAAGTGGGTTCTCTATTCATTTTTCCACATTACTGGAAAATTAGAACTCAGTTTTCTGTATGTCACACCAGGTCCAAGCTGGCCCTGTGTTCTGTGCTCTCTAGTAGAATGCTTTGGCTCCAGCCAATACACATGGACTGCTAGAATGATTTCTTGAGAAAGTGGCACCATGTTGAATGCAGAGATGCTCACAAAATAGTTAAAAATCAGGTCTTCGTGTGGTTTGCACGAGTTCTTACCTTGGAAGATGCGTGTTGATGGTATGGCTTGAGAAGTATTTGAGCAGTTCCTTTCCTGACATTGACGAGTCGCCACAGCTTTCTTTCCTGCTTTCTCCAGTCTTCTTGTGGGCTGGAAGTGCTGCTCTTTTATTGCTGGCTGGTGGCGTGGGTGGAATAGAAGTCACCCTTGTGGTGACTTGCGTGACAGGCTGGTACCCATTCCTTGCAGGCTGGTACCCATTCCTTGCACCCTGTTTGTAAGTTCTCTGTCCCCTTTTGTCAAAAGCCACAGCTTCCCAGGGCTTCGCCTCCAGGACCAGCCTGACCCTGTGCCTGACTCTTTTTTGTTTGGTCACACAGGTTCCTCTTCCTGAGATACTTCTCCCTACTTTTCAGATGATGAGTTCCTATTGAAACGTCAGCCCTGGTCACCCTTTCTGGACCCTGTCCATGTCCCCAGAGTGTCTTTGCAGAACTCTTTCCTAGTGTGTGGCCACTGTGTTGGAGGAAGTTGTGCATGTGCCCGTCAGCACTGAGAAGGCCCACCTAGGTGATGGGCACCTAGCCATGGGCGTCATCCATGGCTGCTGCTGATTTTGAAGACCCCCATTCTCCAGGGGCTGTGCCAGGTCCTAGATGTGTGCCATTTTACCTTCACAGCCTCTTCGGCAGATTGCATTCCATTTTACAGATGAGCAGGTATTTTTGTCTGAGGTGCTTGGAACATTAAAAGGTCCTATCCCGTGAAGAATCAAAGTTAGGCCAGGTTGTGGCGCAGTGGTGAGTGCTTGCTGAGCATGCAAGGGTTTGATGCATGTGAGGCACTGGGTTTGATCCTGGCACCACATAAAAATAAACAGAATAAAGGTCTTGTGTCCATCCACAACTAAAAAAATATTTAAAAAGAAAAAGAATCAAAGTTGCAGATTTCAGAGACGTCTAGAGCCATGCACCCCAGCTGGCCGTATTCTGTAGCATTGTTCTCTTACTATCTCTAATTTTCCGCTTTGTAACTTATTCCCTTATCCAGAGATGCTGCTCCCTCAAGGGTTCTGCTCCCTCAGGGTTTGGGGTGGGGAAGAGCCCCAGAAACTGCTGCCTGTCTGCACAGGAAAAGCATTCGCTCCTCCTCTGTGGACAAAGGACCACAGAAGCCCTTTGTGTGACAGGAAGTCTTGCATCTAGAAGGGGCTGCCTCAAAGTGGAGGGGTTCAAAGAAGCTGGAGGGGTCGACCTGGGGCCGCGCTGACTCATGCTGTTGTTAATAGTGCCCTTTGTCTGTCTTGGGAACCTGCGTGGCTGTCCTCCACAGCTGCCCCCAGCCCTTGCTCCCAGTGGTCAGCGTTTCTCTTCTCCCTCTTCCCCCCTCACATTTGCCTGTGGAGAATGCCCCCGTTTTCTGGCCTGAATAAAGGACAAACTCATGACCCATTCTGTATATTTTTCCTTCTACTTTTGCCAAAGATTATTTTCTGAAAGATTATTTTCCGATTCTTCTGGGTCTATATAACTTCTTTTTTTAGGGTTTTTTATTTTTGGTACCGAGGATTGAACCCAAGGATGCTTAACCACTGAACCATATCCCCTGCCCTTTTTGAACATTTTATTTAGAAACCGTGTCTCCTGAGTTGTTCAATGCCTTGCTAAGTTGCTGATGCTGGCTTTGAACTTGCAGTCCTCCTGCATCAGCCTCCAGAGCTGCTGCGCTACCATGCCCTGCCTTCATTAGGTTTACATGTGGTTCTTGAATGGGAAAACTTGCAGCTTCAGGAAGAGGTACCCACCAGGAGGGTGCTTCTGACTGAGAGGGATCTTCAGGAAGTGCTCGATGTGACATAAGAGCTGGTCCTGGTGGTGCCCCTCAAAGACTGGCACAAAGGGGAGCAGAGACTCAGAAGTGCAGGGAATAAAGATGAAGCCAGTGCCCGAATCAGCAGGCCAGTCTCCTACGGCCTTGTCACCTCTCTCGTTTCTGCAGCTGTCACTTTTGGGGACTCTGGTTAGGATGTGAAGACACCCTGAAGTGAGGGGGTCCTGACCCCTGGCCTGACGTCAGGAGGGCAGAAACGTGTGCCCACGTGTGTGACGCTGGGGGGAGGGCTTCTGAGCGGTGCTGGGGCGCCGTGCAGCTCTGGGCGGTGTGGTGGAGCCGGTGGGCTCCTTGCTGGGTGGACAGGAGCTTGTTCTTCACAGCCTCAGTGACTCACTGACCGTGCCTGCCTGGGCAGTCAGAATGGCATGCTTATGTCTGGGGACCGGAGAAGCTTCTGTCAGATGTGTTTAATTGGGGCTGAGATTTTTGAGATTTCAGGGACCGTAGGTCATAATGCTTTTCCATATTCAGAATAGGAGAAAATCAAAGCTGCAGAAATTTGGTGTACCCAGCAGGCGGGTTAGAACCCAGTAGGAGGGGGCAGTGTGATGGGAGGGGGTCAGTCTGCACCAGGAAGGTGAGGAGGAAGGAGTGGGCATCGAGGAGCTTGCAGTACTGCTTCTGTGGGGCTCTGAGGCTGGGAATCAAGACGGAGCAGTGGCCAGCTTAGGACAGTGGAGAAAGCGTGGTGGGTTCTGAGCCAGGGACCAAGGAGGGCTGACCCACGAGACACTGCTCTTCAGGTGTCTGGCGTGGTGCTCCATTAATGTAGATGCCAGTTCAAAGGAGGAACCTGATTCTGTAGTCACAGGCCGAGGCTGTGGTGACCAGTAGGAGCCCAGGGTGCAGACACCGAGGCCTTGGGGCAGGTCTGGAAGGTCTGAATGATGTGGTGTTTATTGTGTGTGTTTCTGTGGAGTGCTTTGGCCCCCACAAAATAAGGGGAACCACTAAGGGACCTCTCCTAGGCCTTACCCTGCTTCTCCATCTCTATCTGACACTGCCAGGTGGCCTGCCAGCCTCCCTCTGAACTTCAGGAACCCCACTTACGGAGGAATTCCTTCCTGGTGCCAGAGAGCTCACATTTAGGAGTAGTAGCGTTTCTCCTCATCTATTCAAACACATGCATCTTCCACAGAGGCTCTGCGCCTCAACCCCTCCCACCCTTGTCCCCACCAATTTGCTTCGCTCATTTGGTTCATCGACTTGGTTATTGATTGGTTCAGGCATTCAGTCACCCGGCGAACATTGAGTGTCCAGTCATAGTAGGCCCTCTAGGGATGCGGGGATGAAAATGCAAACCCTTGCCCCTGATGTTCACGTGTGATCAGTGTCTGTGTGCAGTTTTTCTTATGCTCAGTCTCAAATGCAGAGTGACTCCCCTGCTGTCCTTTACGATGGCCGTGTGGAGCCCATTCTGTCAGTTTACCCTGGTTTCCTTAGCTTTTGAACATTTAACTTGTCTCCAGTTTCTTGCTACTGTGATGGACATTCTGTTCCAGCTATTTTTTCCTCGGAGCTTATTTTCTCAGGGTGTATTCCCCAGAGTGGGACTGCAGGGTCAGAGGTTGGTGACTGTCAGCTGCCTTGTTCTGTATTTCCAGATTTGGCCATGAAGCCTGTTGGCAGTGTTAAGACACCTTCCTCTTTTCCTCTAGCCCCACCCAGCTGGCATTGTCGTGTTCACTTGTTGTATTTTTACAAGTTAATTTTCATTTGTTAAGGAAGTTGTGCCTTTTCTGCCACAGTTGGTTGTGTTCTGTTTGGCTACGTCATCCCACAAGGAACAAGCGAACCCCATATTTCAGAGACCAAACACAGATGTCCTTATTCTCTCTGCAGTCTCCCGTGCTGCGGCTGAAGTGCGTACCCACTCGGGCCAGGCTGCTTCAGGAGGTCCACTGTCCTGCAGCTGCCACTCGGGGCCTCCTCAGTGGATGAGACAGCAGCAGAAAGGAGAGGGCGGGACTCTGTGTGGCCTTTCCACCTGGTGTGTGCCGGGACAACTGTGCAGCCTGGCCGAGCAGGGTGGGACTCCCACTGCTGCTCCCGTCTCTGGCCAGCTCTCTCTCCTCCTCTTTGTTCCTTTCACAACTTCTTCAGTAGTGGAATTGGATCCCCAGTCTTGGTGTCAGTCTTTAGAATATTTTTGGTGATAAGATTTTATCAGCTGTGTCTTATTCCTTTCTTTGCTTTTTACATTACATTGTGTTATGCAAAGGTTTAAATAATTACATGTTTGGGGCACATTCTTGTTTTTCTCTTATCTTTTGATTTAAAAAAATATTTATTTATTTGCTTTAGTTGTACACAATACGTTTATTTTTACGTGGTGCTGAGGATTGAATTCAGGCCACGCACAAGCTAGGCGAGTGCTCTACTGCTGAGCCACACCCTAGCCCCATATCTTTTGATTTTTTTAACATCACAAATTGATCCTCTCCTCAAAGCCAAAGAACTGTTTTCTTTGAGTTGCTTAAAATGGATCTTATTTAGTTCCCAGGACACTTCAAGTTAATCAAAGTATGTAATGGCAGGTCATTGTAATCTAAGGTAACGTTGGTCCCTTATGATGCCTGATGCCTGTTTATTCTGAAACATTAAACTTATATGTACAACAGTGCAGCACTCCTTAGGTAAAAGCACTCAAACAAGCTAGGAGTAGAAGGAAGTACCTGGACTGGGTGGAGTGCACTAATGAGAACTCGCAGGCCTGGGAGTGAAAGACAGACCTTCCCTCCTGCAACTGGCATTAGGACGATGACTGCTCTCCTGCTTCTGTTCAACATTGTGTTGAAGGTTCTAGCAGGAAACTAGGCAAGAGGAAGAAATAAAAGGCATACGATTGGAAAGGAAAATGTCAATCTGTTTCTGGTCACAGATGACATGATCTTATGTAGAGAAGTCTTCCTTAAACTTATAGTCCACCAAAACCTTGTAGGTTGAGTATCCCTTATCCAAAATGCTTGGGGGCAGAAGCATTTCAGGGTTTGGGGTTTTATAGATTTTGGAATATTTGCATGGACTTTACTGGTTCCTTCACCTGAAGAACCAGTATCTGAAACGCCCTCAAATCAAAATCCTTTTGAGTGCCAACGTGACACTCACAAAATTTCAGATTTTGGATATTTGAAGTAGGGGTGCTCAACCTGTATTAGAACTAGTACAATTTTACTCAGCAATAAAAGAAAATAAATTAATGGCATTTGCAGGTAAATGGATGAAGTTGGAAGACATAATGCTAAGTGAAGTTAGTCAGTCTCAAAAATCCAAGTACCAAATGTTCTCTCTTATATAAGGAGGCTATTTCAAAGTATTGTTGGATGGGGTACATAGGAGGATTAGAGGAACACTAGAATGGTCAAGGGAAGGGAGGGTAAGGGAGGGAGCAAGAGGGGAGGGAGGGGGGGGAAAAAAAAGGTGGTTGAATGAGACGGATATCATTTTCCTTAATGCATGATTGAAGACCTAAATTGTACGAATATACTTTGTATACAAACAGTTGTATGTAAAAAGATACTAAATATATGCACTATGAGTTGTACATATTAAAAATTATAAAAAAAAAAAAAAAAAAAGAACTAGTACAAGTTCAGCAAACCTGCAAAACATGAGGTGTGGTGGTGCACACCTAAAATCCCTGTGACTGGGGAGGCTGAGGCAGAAGGATCACAAGCATGAGGCCAACCTCAGCAACTTAGGCCCTAAGCAATTTAGTGAGACCTTGTCTCAAAATAAGAAATGAAAGGGCTGGGGATGTGGAGATCAAGCACCACTGGGTTCAATCCCAAGTTTAAAAAAAAAAAAAAAAAAAAAAAATCAACAAGCCAGTTCTGAAATTCCTAAAATTCAGGGACCTAGAGTACTTAAAACAGTTTTAAAGACCCAAAACAAAGTTAGAGTACCCACACTTCCAAATTTCCAAACTTTTACAAATCTTTTGTACTCAAGACAGTGTGGTACTGGCATAGTATGAACACACAGAGCAATGGGGTAAAATTAAGAGTTCAAAACTAAACGCTTGCATTTGTGGTCAGTTGATTTTGGCAAGGACTCTAAGCTGATTCAGTGGAGGGAATGATAATCTTTTCAACAAGAGGTGCTAGGATGACTGGATATCCACAAGCAGAGGAACCAGTTTGGATCTCTGCCTCATGCTGTGTGTAAACTCAACTCCACATGGTAGACCAGAGACCTCAGCCAGGCTCTGTGGTGTGTGCTTGTAATCCCAGCTACTCAGAGGCTGAGGTAGGTGGATCACAGGTTCAGGGCCAGCCTGGGCAACATAGTTGACCTTCATCTCAAAAAACAAACAGGGCTGGGGTTTTGGCTCAGTGGTAGAGCACTTGCTAGCATGTATGAGGCACTGAGTTTGATTCTCAGCACTGCATATAAATAAATAAAGTAAAGGTCCATTGACAAGTAAAACAACAACAACAACAAACCAACAAAAAGACTTAACTGGAACAGAGATCTAAATGCAAGAGTGAAACCTGTAAAACTCTTAGAAGAAAATATAGACATGAATCTTTGTCACCTTGAATTAGATGATGATATCTTAGATATAAAGCCATCACCATCAAAAAACAACAAAAGAAAACATGGATCAATTGAATTTCATAAAAATTAAACATTTTTGCTTCTAAATATGCTATCAAGAAAGTGAAAAGACAAGTCACAGGATGGAAGAAAATAGTCTGAAGTCATGTATTGATAAAGGACTTGTACTTTGAATATATAAACAACTCTTAAAACTCAACAATGAAAACCAGATAATTAAAAAATGAGCAAAGGATCAAAAGAGCCATTACTCCAAAGACAATATTCAATGGCCAGTAAGCACAGGAAAAGATCAATGTCATTAGTCATCAGGGCAACACAAATCAGAATCACAGTAAATCAGATGGCCAGGATAAGGACAAGCGCTGCTGAGGATGCGAGAAACCTCGCTGGCAGAGTGGCGTGCCCACTGTGGAAGATGGTCTCCTGCATGTTGGGGACCACTGGCTCTGGGAAGCCGGTTCCCAGTGTGACTCAGCAATTCCACTTGTAAAGTTTCTGCCTGAAAGAAGTGAAGACTCATGTCCACACACAGACTGTGCACAAATTCTTTTGGTCTTCTTCATAATGACCCCAAGTGGTAATGGATAAATAAGTTGTGGTATGCCCATACGACGCTACATTCTCTAGAACTGAAAGGAGCGAAGTGCTGATAGAGGCTGCGACTGCCTGGGCCTCAGACGTTGTGCTTAATGAAAGAAGCCAGTCACTCAAGGCCACACCATGTGTGGTTCTGTGTATAAGAAATGCCCAGAATAGGCAAATCTGGAGACAGACAATAGATCAGTGGTTGCTGGGGCCCTGGGGTGATGGGAGTGGGGATGACTGCCAAAGAGGGTGTAGCTTCTTTTTAGGATGACAAAAGTATTCTAGAATTAACATGCTACAAATCATCATGTGCTGGGGCTGGGATTGTGGCTCAGCGGTAGAGCGCATGCCTAGCATGTACGCGGCCCGGGTTCAATCCTCAGCACCATGTAAAAATAAATAAAGGCATTGTGTACAACCAAAATAAATAAATATTTTTTAAAAAATTATCACGTGCAAGCCTGGCATGGTGACACACACCTATAATCCCAGTGGCTCGGGAGGCTGAGGCAGGAGGGTCCCAAGTTCAAAGCCAGCCTCAGCAAAAGCAAGGTGCTAAGCAACTCAGTGAGACTCTGCCTGCTAAATAAAATACAATATAAGGCTGGGGATGTGGCTCAGTGGTCAAGTGCCCCTGAGTCCAATTCCCGCGCCCCCCCCCACCCCCACACATACACAAAAAAAGCCAAATCACCATATGTGTTGTAAGTGCTGGATTGTGTGTGAGTTATATCTTTTTTTTTTTTTTTTTTTTTTTCCTTTTGGTACCGGGGATTGAACTCAGGGGCACTCAACCACTGGGCGACATCCCCAGCCCTTTTTTGTATTTTATTTAGAGACAGGGTCTCACTGAGTTACTAAGTGCCTCGCCATTGCTGAGGCTGGCTTTGATCTCGCGATCCTCCTGCCTCAGCCTCCCAAGTGCTGGGATTACAGGCGTGCGCCATCGCGCCCGGCTGAGTTATATCTTAAAGCTATTAGTAAATAGTAAAATTTCCAGGTGCTCAAGCTGTTGGCCCTCCTGAACAGCTCTCCTGCCTGAGTCATTTCATTTTTTAGTCTATTCTTGACAAACTTACATGAGGCCCTTAGGGCCAAACTCCTGGGCACTCTGCATCCAAGGGAGGTGCAGAGCTGTTGGGGACCAGCACAGTGGTCCGTGGTAGCATGTGTTTTGAGGGGGTAGTTTCAGACATTGGCCCTTTCTGGTGGAGTCTGCAGGGACTCAGGACAGGGTCTGACCCTGGGCGTGGCTTGGGAGTGGAGCACCTGAGGACGTTGCCCCTGGGAGCCAGTGAGAACAAGGGGACAGAAGGAGTGTTTTTTCCAGGACCAAAGCTTTCCCTTCCAGCAGTGGACACTGTTAGTTACAGAGACGAGGAACGCTAAGGGCCATCTGCCTGGCACCTGCACAGTGCCATGAAGGCCTTTGAAAAGACCATTCGTCTGGGCCAATGTCAGTTTTCTTTAAGGTAAAATCATGGAAAAAAACTGGGAAATCCAATTTAAGTTTAATCAGCCAGAACAGAAGCATGAAAAAGCCCTGCTGAGTGTAAAAACAGTCATGAGACTTTTTCATTGTATGTACAGAATTTCACTCTTTTTGAACCTCCTAAATTGTCTTTCAGGATGAAACACAAGGCCTCAGGGCAGAGGGGGGAGTGAGGGGAGCGCTGTGCCAGCTCAAGGGAAGTCCAGGGGTGAGTGGGGCTGCCCTCCCCAGGCCATGCTTATGAGGGCACCATGTCCCTGTCCCTGGGCCAGGCTCACATTCTGGGGACACCACTTCCTACCTGACTTGCCCACCTGTCAGGGACAGTCTGCTCTCCCCTCTTTCCTCATCCATAAAAGAGGAGCGAATACCGAGCAGAAAATGTGAGAAGTGCCTAGTGTACCTGCCTCTGTGGGCAGCCCACACCCCTTTTGGCAGAATCCCAGTTCCCAGTTTCTGATCAAAGATGAAGATGACACAGGCCCACAGCCTCGCGACTCTCTCTGCAGGCCCCTTCTTTCTTTTCATTGCACAGAGTAGGAAAGTCTTATTTTTGGAGTAGAACGACTGTTCTAATTACTGAGTAGTGAAGAGCGAGTTTGAGTTTTTAAACAGGCACGCGCTTTCCATGTAGTTGTAGTTTTTCCCCTTTGAGCAGCCGGCTGTGTCACAGTGTGCTAAGCTGACCAGGAGCACCGACCTCCTTGTGCCTCAGCCTTCCAGGAGCATCCCACCGCAGGCTCCTGATGCACAGGAAGCTGAAGGAGTCTGGCAATGGTCCTGGCCCACTGCCGCCTCTGCCAGGTTGTCAGCGGCCCGGTAGTGCATTCCTGCTAGGGCAATCTCAAAGGAGGCAAGAACACGTAGGCACTCAAGACACATTCGTGACCAAGTGAATGACCAGAGGGACTGCAAGAGGTGATGATAGTGACTGTCGTTTGGCCTGATGGCTGGGCAGGACTTGTCTCGCCCTCTGGTAGTAGGTGAGAAAACTGAGGCTGCTGGGAAGTGACTTACACATAGTTAGGCAGCTCGTAAAAGCCAGAGCCGCCCTAGAGCCAGGTTTCCCGACTCGTCCTCCCACTCTGTGTTCTGCCCACTCAAGCCTTGAAAGCAAAAGTAGTTGTATTTCTCATAAAAATCCTCCCTGCAGGTGCACGCAGCTCCCCATGTGGCCTGGCCCTCTAGGGGCCCCTGTGGCTGAGGCGCATGTTTCTGGTTCAGCTAGGGCTGATTTAAATGGGTCGCCTTGAATCATTTTTCTTTCAAATCTTTAGACTGTTCCTGTTCATTTTCTTGCACTGCTGTTTGCATTCTCACATTAATATCCAACTTGAAAAATGTGTCATTTTTATCCTTTTTAAAGTAACTATTTTAAATTTCTGGAATAATGACTCAATATTTAGGTTGGAAAATCTTCAGGCTGAATCTCCACATTCCCAGAGTGCTTGCCAACCAGATGTCGAAAGAAACGTTGCTGTACAATCAGTCTGTCAGCTGACGTGTTTCCATTATGTAAGAAGAGTGATTCTGGGGACATTTCTGACTATATGCTGTGAGCTGCAGTCCTTTGCCATTACATCCTGTGGGTGAACCAGCAGCTGAGGCCTTGTGACTGTGGCCTCCTCTTACCTTTGCTGTTGGTTCTCTGCACCCTGAGGCTGTCACACCCCAGAGCATATCTAAAATGACTGGGTGCCTGGCCGCCAGCTTGTCTTCTTGCACTGTTAGGTTTAAAAGTTATTTTAGGGGCAATAGTTATTTCAAGGGTTACTACATGCACCCACACCCACTATTTCTTTTATACTGATTTCTCACAAGCTGTACGTTTTTTCTCAACACCTTTATTCTATTTATTTATTTATTATGAGAATCGAGCCCAGGGCCTCACACGTGCTAGGCAAGTGCTTTACCACTGAACTACCTCGTTCCACAGCGGGGGCTTCCTTCCCTCTCCGGCCAAGTGTAACAACCAGATGAACTGACAGGCCTTCCGAGGGCTTCTGAGCCACCTTCATTTCATCCTTAGACCTGATGTTCTCCATTCATACCTTCTGCCTCTTCCTGAGTCCAGGACACAATTCAGAAACGAGAGTTCTAGTGCAGATAGAGTGATGTCAAAAGACCTTCCCCAGAGTTATCTCACGTGACTACTCGGTTTGTTTAAAAAATATTTTAAGTCCCATTCAATTTGAATTAGCATTAGTTCTTAAGGTTGTGGGCATGAAGCTCGCATTTAGCAAAATGAGCTTTATTGTGCATGTGCTTGGGTAGGGACAAGAAACAGGTGAGCTGGCGGGAACAGGTGAGGCTTCTTACTACGCAGCCTCATTCTGGAGGTCTCGCTGGAAGATTGACGCCTTCTGGAGACAGAGGTCCAGGATTGCTTGAACCAAGCCAGGAAAAGCCCCTAGGGCTCCATGTCTCTGTGACTGGCCTCTAAATGGTGTGGGACCCCAGGGGTCCTGCACCTTCCTGCTTCCTGGAGCTATTTTGGGTAGAGAGGGCTCAGGCTGTGTTTCTGCTCCTCCCCCACAGGAGGCCTTGAAGGAGTACATCAGGGACAGCCGAGGTGGGGGCCACGTAGGGCTTGTGGTAGGGAGGGTGTGCTGGTATGTGTCTGACCCCTCCTTGTATAGGACTCAGGATAGGGACCATGTGTGCCTGTGCACACAGCAGCTCCTGAGCACAGGCTTGTGGATGATTGTGCCAGGAAATCTAGTCCAGGGGTCAGTGGTAGACATTGATGGTGGGACAGAAGTTGCAAGAACGAGGTCATTTTGTTTCTTAAACTCATGCGTTGTCATCGCTCCTGCTGCCTGGGTGGTCTTGGCCTCACCCTCTCTCCCGGGGCTCCTGCAGTAACTGTCTGGCCCTCTGCGGGTGCTCCAGCAGCCTCCCTGGCCGTGGTATGGGCTCTTCCTTTTGCCGGGGCTGCATTTGCTGTGGTGGCCCAGGCAGCCCCTCCTCCCCAAATTGTCTCAGGCGTCACCTTTCCACTCTGCTTAAAAGCGCCTCTTTCTACTTCCTCCTAGTCCCTTTCTCCCATCCCTTTCCTTGCTTTCTTTCTCTACCTAGCAACTACTCTGTCAGTCACCTGTCCTAGAACACAAGTGCAGGGATTTTGTCTATTCTGTACCTGGTGGGATTCCCCAGTATTTACTTGGTTGGGGAAACATCCCCAGAATGTTCTTGGCTGCATAGATTCCCAATGCATGGGCGTGGGAAGAATGGAAAATAAACGGAGGCTGGGTAGGTTACCAGTGTGTGCCCAATGAGTGTGTGCTAACTTAAAGTAAAACTGCCTTTGCATTTATTTATTTAAAAATCATCTGTTTTGACACAAGATGCACAGTATGTATTTTCACTTGTGACTTCCAGCAAGTCCATGCTTTGCCTGTGCTTCCAGCCTCCCCCCAGGACATTAAGAGTCTGAGTGCACTGAAAGATCACCTGCCTTATGAACAGGAAGATCCAAGGTCCAGGGAGGCTGGTGCCAAGCCCCAGGCATTCTGCTCCACCTCACAAGATTATGCCAGAGCCAGGGAAGGAACCTCTGCGAGTCGTTGCCAGACAAGAGGCGCGTGCCTGCCAGCATTCCCTGAGCTAAGCCTCAGGTCATCCCCACAGTGGGTGGAAGACTGAGCAGTAGAATTCTCTCAGAGACCTGTGCACTCACAGAACACTCGCACTCACACCATGGCTGTTAAGACTCGATGGCTGCCATCTGTTTGTCACCGGTGCTCTGAGGGTCCCCTGGAGCCCTTCTGGAACCTGCTCCCCAGGAAGCACATTGACGATGCTGCCTGCGGAGGGCCTGGGGCGCCTGCTGATAGCATGTTCTCGCCAGAGGAAGTAGTTGCCCCTCCTTGAAGTTGGTGTGCATTGGGTGGTTTCCTGGGATTTTGGTAACAAGAAAACTTGAAATTTCAGTGATTATGCAACTTGGTGAATAATTTTTGCTGCAAAAGATTGAAAAACCAGTCTCACAGAGTTGATTTTCAGGGGCTGCTAAAGTACAAATCATTGAAGAGGCTCAGCCAGCAGCGGAGCTTGTTCTCCACGGGTGTCCTGGCGCTCTGGCTCCAGACCTGGGGCGAGTCTGGTGTATTCAGGGAGTCTCGGTCGCAGGCAGAGTGGCAGTTGGTACCCGAGAGCCCCCCCCCCCCCTTTTTAAATGCAGGTTCTGGCCAAACAAGGTGGTACACGATTTTTTAAAAAATACTCATTTATTTGCTTTAGTTGTACACAATGCATTTATTTTTATGTGGTGCTTGAGGATCGAACCCGGGCCGCGCACATGCTAGGCGAGCGCTCCACCGCTGAGCCACAACCCCAGCCCCCAAGAGCCCTTTTTAAAAAAATGGTGAATGAGAGAGGAGATATGCTGCAGATGAGGGCACAGAAAAGGGAATGGGGAGGAGGGGCATGTCGGGTCCAGCAGTCACTGAGCAGCTGCAGGATCCCTGCAGGCACCAGGGCAGCCAGGTGACTTGAGTGTGGTCCCTCAGAGCTGACATCTTGCTTGGGGAAACTGCAGTGTGGCCGAATATGGGCACCGTGTAGAACTATAACAGCATGGTGGAGGAGGGGACCTCTAGCCTGGGCTTGCAGGTGATAGGAGTTGATAGGAAGGGCAGTCAGGCCACAGGGTGCCACACGTGAAGTGCGGGGAGGTCAAGGCCGAGCAGGTTGGGTAGGCATGAATGGGAGGCCCCCAAGGGTCTTCTGTGTGAGGCTGCAGGTGTAGTTAGTGCAGGTGCGGGGAGACCGGGTCCAGGGTTGGGGAGCTCACACAGCCGAGAAAGGGAAGGCGAGGCAGTGTGCACACCTGCACCTGGAAGGGCGTGCGTTCCACGTAGAAGCTGTGCTACTGTTCTTGATGAGATCCACTGATTTGAACACTGGGCTTGGCACACTCTGTGGCCTTGGTTATTTTTTTGAATTTAGTTTGGTCTTATTAAAGGCCTCAGTGCTCCCGATGAATGTACACTTCTGTACTCCCAACTCCAAAACATGTAAGGCCTTATTCATGTGATAAAATTAGAGAAAATTTCAAAGCTGCCTTTTTACTCCCGTTTGTCTCACGTTTCTCCAGTAGGGAAAAAGCCTGGAAGACAAGTGTGTTAAAGAACAGGCTGTCCTCTAGCGTGGAGGGGAACAGTGTGAGTCATTGTAGCTTTTTGCTGGTATTTGAGTATCGGGTTTATTTTTAAACAGCCCTGTGCAACTGCAGTTTCTTTGGTGGTTTCTGTTACCATGGCTCCATAATATTTCTTCAGATCTGCTTGTTCATACTTTCACACACTTGAGCATCAACTTTACAACCCTTCAGACTCAGAACCTCTTGTTCACGATTGTCCGTGTTCCTCCCCTTGTGACGGCAGTTTTCTCTACAAGGGAGGAGCTGGCCGTCTCAGCCACCTGCAGAGGTGGGCGGGGTTGGCTCTGTGAAGGATGGTACGGTGGGCAGGGCTGCAGGGGCTCCGTCGGGTTTGAGTGGGCAGACCTTGTCCTCTGCAAGCAGCCACTTCCGCTCCTGGTTTCATGGTGGGAGGACAGGCTGGGCAGGCTGCGTGGGCCTTGCAGGTGTGACCACTATGCAGTGTGGTCCAGACAGCTGAGAGACCCTTGGTTCTCGGGCATCCTCAGCATGAGTGTGGTTGGTTCTCGCGATCTTGTGTAGTCATTTATTTTTGGACTTGACTGAGACTTCCACTCTGGGCAGGTCTCTTGCTTCAGAATCTCTAGTCCAAAGAAAAACCATGTTGGTCTTGGTATTCTCTGGCCATGTTTGCCTTTCCCATTCTTCCAGGCATTTGGGATCATTCTAGGAGATTCTCCTCTGCATTTCAGTGCTTTGAGAAATGTGGATTTACTAAAGAATTGTTGAGGGTTTAAAGAAAGCCCCTGGAGTACATGGAACCATAGAGCTAGTTTGTGTCTAATCTCTTGAAGTCTGTGACCACTTCCATCCAGTGATTCCTGATGCTTGAAAATCTCGAGTGTGGTGTGACTGACGTGTTTTCTAACAAAGCTGGTTCTTCTGGTACAGAGGGGACTTGAAGAACAGAAGCAACGTAGACATGTGGCCTTCTAGAGGTGTGTGCTTCTGGAATGTTCTGGAGGCTCCAGGTGGGATGTGCTTCTGACTCGGTGGGCTGCACCAACTGGCTCTTGGGCAAGAATTGGCAATTTGCCTTTATTTATTTATTTTTTAAGGATTGGCTCTCTAAGGATCACAAAAACTTAAGTTTTACTCTCAGCTCAAGAAATGTCTTTGGTGGGGCTGGGGCTGTGGCTCAGCGGTAGAAACACTCGCCTAGCACGTGCGCGGCCCAGGTTGGATCCTCAGCACCACGTAAACATAAATGCATTGCATTGTGTACAACTAAAGCAAATAAATAAATATTTTTTAAAAAGTGCAGCAAATGCTTAAAAAAAAAAAGAAATGTCTTTGGTTAATCTGAGCAACTATCTTTTTTTTTTTTTTTTCCTTCTTTCCTATGTTACCCAGGAGTTGTTAATATACAGCCTTCATGAGTGAAATTGATAACGTACATCACTGTAAAGATCCTGATCCTGATACACTTTTCTAAAGTTAACACTTTACGCTGCAAAGACCTCAGCGTGCGTCTGCCAGTTTTGACAGACAGGGAGGACCTGTTGCTGTGTGTGAGGGACCTGTGGGATCCCCTCCTGGGGGAGACCTACTGTACATAGGATGAAGCTGAAGCTCATCGTGGTGTGTGCTCTGAAGAAGCCTGAGAAGAGTTAGGATAGAAAACAGCGGGTTAGAATTGATGGCGGTGGGCTAGATTAGAGAGGATGGTCAGGGAGTGTCCCTGAGGAATGGCCCAAGTTGTGTCAGGGAGCTGACCATATACTTATTTCAGGGAAGAGCATTCCAGGCAGAGAACAGCAAGTGCTTGTGTCCCGAGTTCTGAGGTAGGGAGGGTAATAGTGGGATGATCACTGTGCTGGAGCAGAGCAGGGCCAGCAGGAAAGGAGCATGGAGAGGACCAGTAGGAGGACGGGCAGGAGCCGGGTCCCAAGTGGACCTGCCACAAGGGGAAGGAATCGGGGTTTAACAGTGACGCAGTGCGTTTGAGTATTTGCACAGTTACCATGAAGAGACTAGAAATTGTAAATGAGGGTGGATTTTTCTGTCCTACCTAATGTTGATATTCCTCAGGGAAACATCAAACTTGTACTTTGATTTCGCTTTGAAAATGTGAAGTTATTGACACTACCTGTATCTGTTATGATTCGGGATTCTGTGAAGTTTTCTGGGCTTATTTGGAAGAGAGTATTGTGTAAGTAAACACACTCTGATTGTTAACAATAATAGCAATATGATCTGTGTGGTCCTGGTAATTTAAGAAAATATTAATAGCATGTAAAATAGTTCTTAGCCTAGCCAGCAGCTGGACAATTATGAAATATGACAGTGTCTCAAGTTTAAACCACATGGGGATTTTTGGGTGGAAAGATTCCAGTCCCTACCCCCACCCCCACCCCCACCCCCGGCGGGCACCAGAGTCCCGTGGACACTGATGCCTGTGCCCTTTTCTGCACATCCACATCCCACCTCCACCCCTACCTAAGGTTTCCTATCTGGGGCACCCCCTTCCCCCCGTGCACCTGCCTGGTGTCCCTGGCTGAGAAGCTGCTTCCTTAGAACCCTGGGTGGAGCACAGCTGCTTCCACCTTGATTGAGGTGTTCAGCAAGGCTGAATTTTTACTGGGAAGGCTTCATGAAGGAACTAGCATCTAATCTTGACCTTGAAGAATAATTAGTCCCTTGACCTCATCTGAGAGGCACTTCCAGGGAGGAAGATAGTATGAAAGGAGGTGCAAAGCCCTGACAGAGCGGGGCTGTCCTTGAAACCCTGGGATGGCAAAAGTGACCTGCAAACTGGATGAACTGGAAGTAGGTCACCATTCTAGAGTGGACATCCTGCATTTGGCAAGATACCCAGCTGTGTGGTCAATGTGCCATCCATTCTAAGAGTGGGCAAGCTGACCTTGAGAGAAAACCAGGTGGGTAAGTCTCCTGCAAGTGCGCTGCTTCCACCTAACCCCTCACAACCCACTGACTCCCTGCTGTGACCGTGCCTGGCCTCCCAGAAGCCAGGGACAGGGTCTTCAGTGAGAAGTCTTGGGACCTGGGATCAGAACATCTGTGAGTACTGGAGGCTGTGTGTTGATTGCTATCAACTTTCCCTTTTTGAGTTTTAGCATTCCTAGGCATAAGACGTGTTGCATCGATGAGATTCTGTGTCACATAATTTCTGTGATGTAGATGTGCTTGGGAAGCTTGGGCTTTACGTTGGCTGTGGCTTGTTTCACGTGAGACCTCGGCAAAGAGTTCAGACCTGGACACTGGTCCTGGTGCATTGGAATGTGCTCAAAGGATGGTTGTAAGGCTCAGATGCGATGGAGTCCAAAGGCATTGCATCATTAAAGTCAACACAGATACACACTCGCCATCGTGCCTTAGCTTTGCTCCATGCAAGTTCTTTCATAATATCTTTCCACTAGGAGGCTCTTCTAAAAACTTTTAGTTTCATCCTACTCTGTTCTTTTCAAGTGAAGGCAGTGAGATGCTAAAATGATAAGGGGTCCCTCCAAAGCCCCATAACTGTTTGATGGCAAATTTGAGATGAGTCTTCTAAATTTCGGCCCCGGGAGCCCTTTGTGAGACTTAAAAAAGATTTTTGAATCTTTAAAAATTATGTTCAGTGTAGCTTTATTCACTTTGTTTATTTGCAGGTATGTGAATGCCTGGGATATTTTTCTTTTAAAATTGGCATTCCAGCCGGGCACGGTGGTGCACCCCTGTAATCCTGGCAGCTCAAGAGGATGAGGCAGGAGGATTGTGAGTTCAAAGCCAGCCTCAGCAACAGCGAGGTGCTAAGCAACTCGGTGAGACCCTGTCTCTAAATAAAATACAAAATAGGGCTGGGGATGTGGCTCAGGGATTGAGTGCCCCTGAGTTCAGTCCCCGGTACACGCCCCCCCCCCCCAAATAAATAAATAAAATAAAATTGGCATTCCAGGAAGTGTACACCAGTGATTCCCTTCTCCTGACATCTTGGTCACAAGTGCCACTGTCCCATTCTTTCCTGTTGGGTACACTTAATCACATTCAGACATTGGCATGTCCCGTCAAGTTCAAAGGAGCTTATACTCTGATAGCTTCTACTAAATAAGTTTCATATTTAAAATTTTATGAGTGTCATTTATTTACTTGATGTTTACTAAAAACCAAACCAGCCTGATTCCTGTACCTACCAAGAGTGAACCAAGGGGCTGCAGGGGAGCTCACCTGCTTCCACGCAGCCAGCCCTGCTTTGCTGTGAGCTATTCTACTTCTTCCTTCTCTGTCCATTTCTTATTCACTGCCAGTGATATTTGGCCTCCTAAAATATTCTCCTGTAAAGCGGATAGTGAATTATGTGATGGCGTAGACGGGTAGTGTGTTACTTTAAGGACTCCCAAAGATAGCAGCGTTTTTTGCTGCTCTTCTCAGGGTATATCCCCCCTTCTTAAGGGAGTGTGATCTGCCCTTTAAGTGCAGGTGGAGGGTGTCGGATTGGAAGCTTGCCCACTGTCTTTAGGATGCTTGCGACAGATGGTCCTGGTGGAGTCATGGGACAGAGGTGCAGAGCTGTGGAGGCGGTGCCCTGTCCCCAGCCTTGGCTCTGACAGGACAACCTGAAACCGCTGACATCGGACGTAAGTGCTGGACCTACAAGGTGATGTGTGAAAGGTGTTGAAGGTGACAGAGAGACGGCGTGGACAGCAGGGAGAGGTGCTTGCTATAGGGTTGAGAGGAGCAGGCCACAGGGTGGTGGTTGGCTGTGGTGACAGTGGGGTCGGCCCAGGATGGCAGAAGAAAGGCTGAGAGGTGAGCACTGGTGTTGGTGGAGCAGAGCCTGGCGTGAGGCTGTGACAGCTCTGTGCTAGCTGAGGGATGGACATTTGGACTTAAAATTGTCATGGGCCTAGCAGTACGGGTGTCTTGAAAGAGCAGAGCTAAAGGGACTTGGCGGTCGTGCCTGAATGGAGGTCGCAGGTTTCGGAACGGATGCTGCGTCTCACTGCGCTCACCGGCTTAGAGGAATCTGGTGTTTGCTCACCTGTCCAGGATGCCATTCCTTCTCCTTGCAGGAAGAGTAGGACTGCTCTGCTGTGTTGAATAAAGCAAAGTAAGGGACCTTTCCCCTACATTTTCTTTTTAACTGTGATACTTCAGCGTCTGAGTCATGTTTGTTTCCAGGGAACTGGTCCATGTCCTAGTGGACTCCTTACCTGCCCTGCCTCTCACCAGCTCACCCTGCAGTTTTTCTGTGGACGGTCTACACCACAAGGTGGTTTAAAATCCTATGCTAGCCAACCTGGTTTTCGCCACAACCCCAGCCCCCGTTCATAATATATTCTAACCACTGGAGTTAGAGCATCTTCAAATAAATGGCCCATTAGTTCCCATCTGTGGATCTTCCGTCTGTGTGAAGCACCCAGACTCTTCAGTTCAGTTTTTCTTTTTTCCCCTGCTTGTGGCGCTGGGGATTGAACCCAGGGCCTCCTGCATGCTAGGCAAGTCTTCACCACTGAGCTCTAGCCCCAGGCTAGTTCATCTTTTCTTATCTGGAATTCCACTTGCACGTTGTTTTTTTTTTTAAATATTTATTTATTTTCTTTAGTTGTACACAATGCAATGCATTTATGTTTACGTGGTGCTGAGGATCGAACCCGGGCCGCGCACGTGCAAGGCGAGTGCTCTGCCGCTGAGCCACAATCCCAGCCCTCCACTTGCACGTTTTAATAGTGACTGTTACCGTGGGACTCTGGATGCTGGGGTCATAACATTGAAAAAAGAGTCACCAACGCCTGTCCTCCTGGAGCTGCATTCTGCTGGGCAGAGACAGATAGTAAACAAAACAAGTGAGTCGAGTAGCTTGTTAGAAGGCCATTGCTCTTGGGAGAGAAAAACAAGGCTGGGAGGCCTGGGAGTGCCAGGGCCATGGAGGCAGAGAGGGCCTCACCGAGGTGGTGGCTAATACAGGCCTGTGTAGGAGAAGGAAGGCCATTCCAGGCAGGGGATGAGCCAGTTGGCTGTGCCTCACAGTGCCACCACCAGCAGAACGGCTACCTGGCTGGAGCTGGGGTTGTGGGAGAGAGTAAGGTGCTGGCAGGGAGAGGCCTGGGGACCAGGTAACTTGGGGGAGGTGAGCAGAGCACAGCTGTAAGGACCTGGGCCCTTTGTCTGCATGAGGCCACTGCAGGGGCTTGGGAGGAGCCACTGAGAGGGTCCTGTGTTGAGAATAGACTAAAGTGGGACTGGGCATGCTGGGAGATCCTCTAGGAGACAAATGACAGCAGTCATGCAAGGGCAAGATAAGGTGGCAGTAGTGATTGTAGAAAGAAGTCATCTTCTTGGGTTTGCAGAGGGGAGCCCAGCCCAGGAGTACACGTGGACCCCCAAAGCTCTCTTAAAGCTCTGAGCATGTCCTAAGATGGGGTCTCCCTCCCTTCCAGCACAGGCCATTCACAAAACAATGGGGCATTTGCTGGGGTTTATTTATTTATTTATATACTAAAAGCTTTCATACTGATAGTCAACATTTTAGAGTAGTTTTGGAGGTTGCCAGGTGAAACCTGAAAGTCCCCTCCTCACTCCCATGACGGATCCCTTGTGACCCCGCAGAACTTGTGTGTACCAGTGAGCTCTTATGGGCACCAGTTGTTTTTTATTTGATACTATGGGATGACTCTGCTTGTGGGGCTTCAGCTCTTTTCACACTGGAGTGCCTGCCAGCTGCCTGGTGCTCCACGCCACGGGCACACCTGCGCTGCATCGACACCTGGCAGCTTTAATTTTTTTGTTGTTATTGTTTTTGTTTGTGGCTTTTGAAAGCAATGCCACAGTGAACACTTGAATTTGGCTCTGAGATGGCAAATTTGAATTTATCTGTAGGATAAACCTTCCGAAGAAATAGTTGGGTCTAAGGGTGGGGCTGGGTTAAGTGTATCTTGCATTGAGAAGGCATGCCTCGCTGCAGCCCGTGTGGCTCTGAGATGGCGATGGCATGAATATGCATGTTGGTGCCTGGATTTTAATAGCATTTCTTATAAGTACTTGAGGCCTTGATTTTTAAAACCAGAGCACAGATATAAAAATCCGAGTTACAGGGGCTGGGGTTGTGGCTCAGTGGTAGAGTGCTTGCCTAGCAAGTATGAGGCACTAGGTTTGATTCTCAGCACTGCATATAAATAAATTAAATAAAGGTCCATTGACAACTAAAAACATATTTAAAAAAAATCCAAGTTACCATGCAGTTTATAGACACTGCCGTATCGCGCTTCCCTGGAGCCCTCAGTGACACCCTTCTGCCCTCCCACCCTGCTGGGTCCGTGGCAGGCCCAGCACTCCTGCCCTCTGCCTCTCCTGGAAATGCCCCTCATCTGTCTTTCCCATGCCCACTCCTCATCTTTCTGTGGTCCTCTGAGAGGCCACAGTGGGTTCAACAAGCCCTCTCTTGTGGTCTTTTTCTAGAACCCCATTTCTCTCTGTCCTAGTGTTTCCCACATGCTGCAGCTGCATGTCATGTGCCCTAGTAGGACATCAGCCCCAGGAGGGCAGGGACAATGTCTGTCCCACTTAACTGCTGCATCTCAAGGCTTAAGAGAATGCCTGGCCCTCGGTGGATGTTTGTTGCACAAATGGGTAAAGAGGTTCCTTACTTAAGAATGGTCCTCCCTGCACCCAGGCAGAACAGTGGCGGGAGAGCTTCCAGTCACTTCCCAGTTACTGGAGAACTTTCTATCTCAAGTAACTTTCTTTGCCTCCCAGGAGGAAAGAATCCTTGAGCACAGCCTTGTGCTTTGCGAGGCTGCAGTGCAACCCAGATCCCCGGCCTGCCCCAGGGACAGGCCCTCTGCTGTGGTCAGGGATGGGAGGAGGCTTCCAGGGAGACTTCCAGAGAGACTCACCAAAGGGGTACTTTGTGCAGAATGTTTTTACTTTAAGCAATGGCCTTTGGCCCAAAGAATGACACATGTGTATGTATTCATTAATTAATGAGAGAATAAGATATTATAAACCACTCAAGTGAACACTGTATCTTTTTTTTTGGGGGGGGGGGGGGTACTGAGGATTGAACCCAGTGGGACTTAACCACTGAGCCACATCCTTGGCCCTTTCTTATATTTTATTTAGAGACAGGGTCTCACTGAATTGCTAAGTGCCTCACTAAATTACTGAGGCTGGCTTTGAACTTGTGATCCTCCTGCCTCAGCCTCCCAAGCTGCTGGGATTACAGGCATGCGCCACCACACCTGGCTCAAGTAAACACTCTAATTCTAAACATTTACTGTCAGATAAAGAATGCTGAAAGGACTTTCACAAATGGGTAAAGCTCACAAAAGTGGTCAGTATCCATAGGGCAGCAGTCAGTGGCATTATACTTGGCACAATTTACATTTCTATGGACAGAAATGATTCTAATTACTATGGTTAGCTTCATTTCTACAGTACTGTAAAATAACAGTTAAAGGCAGAGGTAACCTAGTAGATTGCTGAGCTAGGAAGCATGACCATTAAATTTCAAAATCCTCCACAATTTTCCCTTAGAAATGTGTTGTTCATGCTGGAAGAAAGAGCGCCCCAGGAAAAGGCCAGGCAAGAGAAGAGTCTTAGTTCTTTTCAAATTCACGTAAGCTGTTAGGAGACTTCACTGGGGACTCCTGAGCCTTAATTCTTAAGGTATGTGATTTCCATACACGTTAGGGTATCTCCTCACAGCCATAATTTCTTACTGTTCCCTACACACCATTCTTGACCTGGTAGAATGTAGAGGCTCTTCAGCAACAGAGAGATTAAACCCAGACTATCCCAGAGCTCCAGCGAGTGGTGTGCTCACAGGCAGAGCCTGAGATCCCAGGCATATGAGCGCCAGGGAGGAACGACCTCTCCTGGTTTTTGTTTTTGGAACAAACAAAGGTGATTAAGGGGGTACTTATGCAACGTGCACCTTTCGTTTACCTGACACCTGTTATCAGGCTTCCAAGCTGGGGCCAAGGGCACCCTCGGCCTCCTGTTCCCCTCTGAGACTGCGTGCACTCCGCCTCGGTGGCTGCTGAGTGGCGGTGTTCACGTTCCTCATGGCAGAAATCACTGGAATCAGAGACCTGGCCCTTTCCCCCGACCCGGCCAGTCACTCTGGATCCCTGAAGAGTGCCTGTTAGGACAGAATGTGTGCACAGAGAGCATCTTTGGAGGGCTGGCTGTGTGCCAGCCTGGAGGAGCCTGAGTGTGTTTTTCAAGAGGATGGGGAGGAAAAGGGGTGGTGGTCTGTACGGCTTGCACTTGGGGGGATTTTCTTGCAGTTGAGCTGCAGGTTTGCTGCGTGTCCCCTTTGGTGAGTCCAGGGGTGCACGCTGTATTGTAAGTGGAATGTTAAGGTCTCTGAGGAGCTGACCTGAGGGGTTGCCCACGAGCCGCCCATGAATGCAGTCTGCTCAGTGACCACAACAGCTCTGCACTCCTCCCCGCGGGTGAGAGGAGGGAGGGAAAGGCTGGGCGGCGCTGTGCACCCGCCCACCCTTCACTGAGGGCCTCCCACGGGCAGCACTGTGGGGCCCTGAGCTAAAGGGGAAGTGAGGTGCACAGAAGAAAGCTCCTCGCCCCCAGGCCTTCAGGACCTCAGGTGCGCCTCCCCACGGCCTGCACCGTACCTTCAATTTCTCTTTATCCTCCTGTTTTATGGAAGAGGAAATCCCTGTGGTTTTATCATGCAGGTCACTAGCTGCTCTGCTGCTGCTGCTTTTTTTTTTTTTTTTTTGAAACAGGGTCTCTGTGTTGCCCGGGCTGGCCTTGAACTCAAGCGATCCTCTGCCTCAGCCTCCCAGGTAGCTGAAGTTACAGGCATGTGCCACCACACCTGGCTCCCAGCTTCATATTTAATTTTGTCTATTCTATTATGCTAAAATTATTTATTTTGGTATTAAATAAAGTTCCTAAAAAGAATAAGGTTTCCTGACTGCTGCTTTTCCACGGCAAGCCATTCATGTCATGGTGGTGCGCTTGCCCTTGACACCCTAGAGAATGCTTACCAGCGTTTTGTTGGGGTGTCTCCCTGTCCCCTGCCTGGCGAGGCTTCTCCCCAGCCCTGGCATTTGGGTGGTTTCCTTTTTCTTCTCTAGCTGTGTCCATCTGCTTGCTTCCAGTCTGTCCTCCATTCCTGCGGCTCAGACTCTTTCTTGTGTGTCTGCGTTGTCATGGTTAGAGAACAGCCTGTCCCACAGCGTGTGCACGGGATTGGCAGGTGCCAGGTCACCACCTGCTCCTGGGAGAAGGGATGAAGCAGCAGGAGCAGCAGCAGCCCTGGGGATCTCTGCCTTTAGCAGGAACATTTCCCCTCCAAAGTCTCAGTTTCCCCAAACTAGGTATTTCCTCAGCCAGAGGATACTGAAATCACAGTCATTTTAATGGTTAAGGACATTTGTGTGTGAGGGGGGAAAAAAGAAAAGGAAAAACAACCTCTGAGTAAAAGTCCCTGGTGTCCTCTGGGGTGTTCTGGGGGATCTGCCAGTGAGGAAGCTCTGCGACTCCAGAGTGGAGCGGGCTCCCGCCTGGCACTTGTGAGCAGCGGGGCCCGGACCAGGGCTTTGAACCCCGGGCCCCTTGGCTGCTTTCCTGGGCAATGAGGACAGCAGTGCACCTGTGGAGGGTTTTGAGGAACCAGAAGTAATATGTCAAGCTCACCTGGAACACCTAGGGCTGCCGAGAGGTGCTCAGAACACAGTGGCTGCTTTGATGTTGGCTTACTCCACCCCTAGAAAACCCTTACCCTGGACTCCCAGGTGGAGCAGTAGGACGCACCTCGTTAAAGCAGGCTGGCTTTACTTGACCCACACGTGGCGGCTTCCGGTCAAGAGAGCCGCCTCTGGGGGTGTAATTCAGTCACCAGAGAGTTATAGACCCCTGCGTGGTGTCGTCGGGCTACTTGTTCAGTTCCTTCTCTGGTGGCCTTGGTCTTCTGTGGAGCTCAGTTGGTTCTTTCTGGGGTTCAGCCTGCCTGCCATGGTCCCGATCAGCTGCTAATGCCCACGTAGGAAGGGAGCCCTCGCGTGACAGTCCACACTAGAACGGAGAGCCAGGGTTCGTCTGCTTGTGAGGGGCATTTTGTTCTGGAAGCACATTTTTCTCTTAGAACAGGGCTGTGTCCTTTGCTCGCTCCTCTTACCCCAGAGCTACTTGTCTACAGCCCTAGGTGCTGAGTCGTGTGTGCACCCACTGTGTGCACTTGCCTCCTCTAACTGGGGCACGAAGAGCTGTGCCTCCACGGGAGGCCACGGGGAGGTTTGGCCTCCACTGGGTGGAAGGCATCTCATGGTGGTGATCTGGGGATGTCACAGTCACTGAGCACAGTGCTGCATGAAATCTGGGGCTGGACAGAGGGAAAGGGACCAGGGGTGGGTCTTTGCCCAGCTCTGCCTCAGTTGGCTTGGACGAGTCCCTCCCCCTCCCTGGGCGTTCTTGTACAGCAGGAAAACGCACTGTCTCCCATCGATACCCTTGGTGGCTCTGGTGTCTTGGATTTGTTACCCCTTCACTCCATGTTTCATGCTCTTGCCCCTAAAAATTGGCTGTTGTGCTGAGCCTCTCCTTGGCTCCAGGCGCTTAGTAGGCACTTCTTGAAGGAGCCCTAATTAGGAAGGGCTGTTGCAGCTAGCTGGAAGCCATGGGTTCCACCTGATATGTATGTGACGCACCTGTAGGCACCTGCAAAGCTGAAGGTATATAACCGGGTGAAAGCGGTCCGAGTTAGGAGAACGGAGAATTCAGTCAGCCGGGCAGTCACTCGGTCGGTCAGAAGAATCAGAGCGGCCAGAACGTAGGCAGAGCGGTTACAGAAGAGAAACCAGATAGAAGACAGAAAAGAAAACCAGATAGAAAAAGTAATGACTGGTCAGAGTTAGGCCGAGACTCCTGAGGAAGACAGAAGACAGAAGAAAGAAGAAGGAAGAAAGAAGAGAGAAGAAAGAAGCTCTAAGCTACTAAGAAAAATCTTTCTTTCCCTCTCTAAGAAAAATCTTTCTTTCCCTCTCTAAGCTCTAAGAAAGTAGAAGTAAAAGTAGCAAAAGCTATACTCTGCCTCCGAGAATTTTCCTCCCGTGGCGGCGCCGTGGCTGGCCCTGACAGGCAGCTTACAACTTCTTAAATTTTGTGCAGAACTGATCTTACTGTCTGAACCGCAGCTGCATGTAGACCTAAAATGACCTGGTGGGGCCGCCACAAGACTCGCCCCACATGAAAGTCCTGATATTCCCTGAGGGGCCTGAAGCAGAAACGGCCGCTAGTAGAGGACTTTTCTGCTGCTGCAGGCATGGGCTGGTAGCCTAGGAGTCATAGGAGAAGGGGACACTGTGAAATGTGGCACCAGGGTCCAGGCAGGGTGGCCTTTGTGATAGCCTAGCAGTTTGCAGAGTGGAGCCCCACTGCAGGTGTCCTTGTTGGGGTCCTCTCAGTGGGAAGAGCCCATTGTCGGGTGCATGGTTGTGACCAGCTCTGCCTCTTCAGCCTGGGTGGTTTGGAGTGCCTGGCTCTGAAGTGCCCTAACCTATTCCTGCTTGGTACCCATGACCGCGTTTACCTCTGGAAGCTCTGGGGTCTGCCAGACGAACCCTCTCCAACAGCAGTTAGCGTTTAGGTGGTAGGACACCTGACTTATCTACATTTTAGGTTGTTTTTGGAAAACATCTTAGTGTAATGGAGAGAACACTACCCTAGCGGGCAGACAGTTGGTGTCAAATGCTAGCCTCTACCATTTGGGGACAGGGGTGGTGGGTATTTAACCTTCCAGAGCATCAGCTTTCTCATCTGTAACACAGACAAAAGGAATGATAGTAATTATAATTACTTTATAACAATAATGATAGCAATAGTAATTATGTTATTTTCTGTGTTCACAGCTTTTACTGTGGACCAAGTATTATTCCAAGCCCTTATCTCTCTTTTATAGATAAGGCAGTTGAGTCACAGAGAGGGTAGGTAACTTGCCCATTGTTGCCTAGCTAGTAAGTAGCGGGTCTGGGATTGGTGCTTGGGCAGCCTGATTCTAGCACCTGTGTTCATTGCTCTATCTCTAGGTTGCCTCCCAAGAAATGGTGAGGATTGATGGGTGACATAGGGGAAGTACTAGAACAAAGCCTTGTACCTTGTAGGTGCTCCAAGAGGGTGCACGGCTGAGACCCCGGCTCCTCCCCCTGCTCAGCTGAGGCACTGGCCTCTTGGCCCTGAAGCTAGGGAAGTGCAGTGGCTGGAGTGCCCAGCGCTCGCACCTGGGCTGCGTGCAGGTCCTCTGGCAAAGCTGTGAATGTGGGGGGCCCTCCGTCTTCCTGCTAGCAGGCGAAATGATTGTCCTTTGCCTGGGCCTGCCTTGAGTCTGTTACTCAGGAATGATGGGTTTGTCTTTCTCTTCCTAGCTGAGCCTCACACAGAGGGTGCAAGAATAAACTGGTGTGAATTTGGCTCTTTCTGGCTGAGGCCATCAAGTGGGGAATGGGATCAATGTCTAACCAAAGTGGAATGTGGTGGAATGCTGGCGAGTGGGGTCAGGTGTTGAAGGTGGCTTGTGTCCGTCCACGCAGGTTTCATCCAGTCCTCGGCCCTCCAGATGGTCAGGATGGGCTGGGGCAGGCCTGACCAGGGGCCCTGCCCACTTCCACATGTTCTCCACACATGACCTCTGTCCTTTCCCTGAGGGATGGGGAAGGCCATTCAGCCTGGGTATCAACCTGTTGATCTGAGAACACGGACTGTTCTTCCGAGAGTTCTTTAAGCTTTTCAGGAAGATGTTGAGGTTTTCTCGATAACGTGGAGACAGACGGGGCCTGTGCACACCGCCAGCACCCAGAGCTCAAGACTTTCTTTCTCCCACCCAAAGGAAACCTTTCAGCCCGTCGTGGATGGGCAGTGGAGAGCATGGGAGTTCTGGGCGGGGGACTGGAGCTTTTCATTGAGAATGTGGAAACCGCAGTGTCCTGTACTTTTCTTCCTTAGGTGTGTCTGCGGATCTTGAACGACTGGAGCTGACCCGAGTCTGAGAGCTCGCTGCCGCTGCCTCACCCTTTAAAGAGATGTCTGTCCCCTATGACGACTCCGTGGGTGTGGAGGTGTCCAGTGACAGCTTCTGGGAGGTAAAGCCTGGCACCCTGCTGGTGACGCAGAGCCCGGGCCTCGGTCCTGGCAGCGTGTGTGTTTGGCGAGATGATGAGTCGAGCACACCCCAGAGCCCGCCTGGCGCTTGTGGTCAGGTCTAGATGGCAGCAGGGAAGGGGTGGCATCAGCCGATGGGGCGCGCCTTCGTTCTCAGGGAGGGCGATGCTTGCCCTGCTGGGAGTCAGATCCCTGAAGAGGTTAGGGACCTTTATTAAAGGTCTCCTGCACCTGTCCATTCTCAGATGTTTCCTTTCATGCTTAGCAATTGTGTGACCAGGAGCAACATAGGCTGATGGCCCAATTTAGCCTGAGGCAGCTTTACTTTGTTGGAATGGAGACACAGAGAGCTGTGATGTGACATCATGCTGCAGGGTGCAGGCAAGTGGCCAGAGGGCTGACCACACTGCCCTTGAGCCTGGTGCAGCATCTGCCCACCCCCTGTGCCTGTGAGGAACTCCCTTCCTGGCCCGAGTATGGAAGTTTCGTGTTGTGTTTTGTTTGGTTCCAGAAGCCATTCTTCCTGAGCTTCACTTACTTTTCCTGCCCACTGATTAAAGGAAAGTCAACTTTTGTTGTTGTTTGGGTGGTGCTGGGGATGGGACCCAGGGCCCTACATGGGAGGCAAGTGTTCTACCTCTGAGCTACACCCCCAGCCTAAAAGTCAATTCTTGATTTAATGTTGTCCCTGTGGCAAGACCCTTGGAGCTTTTTGGCAGTTGTGGGTTTCATGGAAAAAAAGCAACACTCTGCAGTGAAAAAGTCCTGGGCTCTGGTTCTAGCTATGCCGTCACAGCTGTGTGACTGAGCAAGTTGCTGAATTCATCTGAGCCTCAGGGTCTTTATCTGTAAAGGGTGGATACTGGTCCCCAGGGAAGACTGCCAGATAAAACAGGGACAGCCATCACACAGGACACAGGAGCTCCATGACGGAAGAGTGAGGCTGATACCCTGGTGTTTGCTAGGGACAGCAAGAAATAGCTTCAGAAAACTAACGTGATTAGCTGTCAGTTTGTGGCAAGTCGAACATCGTCTGTGTTATGATTCAGTGGGGATGGGAGATCCCAGAAGCCCACGGGCTCAAATGTCCATCAGTACTCTCCTTTCCTGCTCCAGTGAAAGGCCACGATTGACGTTGAACAAAGTTCGTCATTCCATGATAAGTATGTACTTAGCCTGATGCGGTGGTACATGCACAGTCCCTGCACCTGAGGCAGGGGGATCACATGAGCCCTTGAGTTCAAGGTCAGCCTGGGCCAAAGAGCAGCTTGTCTCAAACAGCTGCTTCCTGGGGCACGAGGGGTTCTTTCTTCCAACTGCACCTGCAATTCTTTCCCAGGGAGCGCTTCCTCCAGGAGGCCTTCCAGGAATGCCTGGCTAGCTCAGGCAGCCTTCGTGCCTGCTCATCCAGCCCGACATACTGTCATTGCTTGCTTCTTCGTCTGTACTGTGAACTCCCTGCCAGCAAGGACGTGTTTCTCATGTGACAGTCTGGGACTTAGCAGAGGGCCCAACAAGCTGGATGGTTGCTGATTGACTGAAGGGAAGAGTGGCTGGGGTGCAGGTTGATCTGAAGGGTGAGGCCAGACTGGGTAGTGTGTCGTGGCTGCTCTCAGGAGGCAGACGAACAGGTATTTGGAATAAGATGTGTACTCAGGTAACAGTGACACTGAGCAGAGATCACTCTTTCTGTAAGCACTCATAGAGACTTGCCTAGGCACTTGCTGTCTTCTGGACCTGGGGACAGAGCATGGATAAAGCAGACGGAGGGACTAAAATGGTCCTGGCCAGAGGCTGTGTGAGTCCAGCAGAAGGCCCTCCCTGCTGACTGGGAGCACTAGCCGGGTTGGGGTGGCCCTGGGCTGCCTGCTCCTGGAGAGCAGTGACTCCCTGGCCTGTCGTGTCCCAGGCAGGGGTGCACCAAGATTGTACACGTGAGCGCCGTGCTCTTGATCTGTGACCTTTTCTGAGGGCATGTTAAGCTTCAAGAAGTATAGAAATGGAAAAACCAGTGCTCTTGGCTGGTTTTTACTGTACCAGGCCCTGCAGCCCTTCCAAGGCTACAGCTGCCTCTTTATAGGTGGGAGAACCCAGGCTCAAAGTAGTTCAGAACTGCAGACTTCATGTAGGGAGAAGGTGTGGAGCTGGAATCTGGGCATAGGGCTCCCCCTGCTCGTAGTCTCCAGAGCCTCTGCCAGAAGAGAATCATCCTCTGCAGTGGTGGCTGCGAGTGAAAACGGTAGGGTCCTCTGTGGGCTCAGAGAGGTGTGAAGCCCTGCTTGGCTTCCCAAGCAGTTCCATGGCATTGCTGATCCCTGCTATCCAGGATGGTCTTAGCGATTACTGAGAACCTCCACCAAGAACCTCAAATGGCATGTGACACCTTTTTCTTTTTTTTCTCGACAGAAACTCTTTATCCTACCCTGATGTGACACACACAGAATGAGTATGCTGCACTTGTTGGCAGATGCACATAGTCTTTATTTAAGGTTCTCCTTATTTCCAGGAGGGTCATGTTGCTGATGGCCTTTGGTCACTCTGGGACTTTAGACAGGGTGCTGTGGCCTACTCTTCAGAGCTCTGTCCCTAGCTTCTTAGAGTAAGTTGTATTCTTGTGAATTTCTTTTCAGCCAATGAGATAATGTGGTTTTCCTAAGGTCCTGCTCTTCTGTGGTGGGTGAACGTCTCCACTCTGGTTCAGATGGTGAGATGGTGTCCTGAATGGCGGTTTGGGGTCCTAGACTTTGGGGCTGCCTTTGTCATGGCCTGATTTGGCTGATTCTGGACCTCATGACTTATAGAATTAACCCTTCAGAAGGGTTAATTCTGAAAATTCCTCTGTAATTTTACAGTTCAGAAGACATACACATGACCGTGGGTGGATGCATCTGACAGCATCCAGACGTCAGCATCGGACATTGGCTGGGACGTTGACGTTAGAGCAGAAAACAGCTGGTGCTGTGTCTCTGTCCAGACAAGGGGGTTTTCTGTTGGGGATTCTGGGTTTTCTCCAGGCTTCCTTCATACTTCCTGGTCATTCAGGTTAGCCTGTATGAGTTGAGCACTCACTGTTGGCCAGACCTGAGCTTCCCCGAGATGAATATGACAGGGACAGTTTCTGTCCTCATAGAGTTCATAGGCTAGCATCAATGCCCTGTGTTCCTTTTGTTTTTCTAGTTTTTTTGTTGTGGTGCTGAGAATGAACCCAGGGCCTCACACATGCTGGGCAAGCGCTGTACCACTGAGCTACACTCCGGCCCTTTTTTATTTTATTTTGAGCAAGGTCTTGTCAGGTTACCCAGGCTGTCCTTGAACTTGCAGTGTTGCTTCAGCTTCCTGAGTTGCTGGGATTACAGGTGTGCACACCACACTGCTTATCAGTGTGTGCTCGACTGCCTTCAGCACCCTGCCGTGCCTGTCCTTGGCTGCTGTCCTGTGGTGCAGCAGGAGCAGGGTGGACCTCTTGGTTTGTGATGCCAGTGACTAGCTCTGGGCACGGGACAGGCAGCAACTAGTAGCTGAAGGCATGGGTGGTACTGAGGGTCCTCCCAAGAGCTCTCCCACTGCCGAGCCCAGTGCGTCCTCTCCGGGAGCCTGGGTCAGGTACAGAACTGGCCCGTTCCAGCAGGCAGCCACTGGACCTCCAGACAGCTCACTGCATGCAGGGTGGACACCACAGGGTAGAGCAGCCACGGCTGGTGCCAGTCCCCTTCACCTATACCCAGATGATTTATTTTAGCTGCTGCCACGGAGCATGGACTCTGTCAGTGTGGTTTCAGCGCATGCCCGCCATGCGCAGTGTCCACAGCACGCTCTTGAGCCTGTGCGCGCGCTCACTGCTGATGCTAGGGACAGTCAAGTCGTGCTTTAGTGGGGGAAGGAAAAGCAGAGTTCAGGGTGCATCCCCACAGGGCCGACTCCGCAACCAGGGTAGCCTGCTCCTGCATCGTGACCAGCTGCCCGTGCCAAGTGCCCCACGCGTTGATGCTGACTGGCACTGGACCAGCAGCACTGATAAGCACATTGACATCCAGAGCCCCTGGTATTGGAGCAGAGCCAGGGTCCACGTGGCTTCTGAGCCCAAGGGGCCTCTGCAGCGTCAGTTCTGCACTTACCTCGGCCCTCAGCAGTGTGTGTGCGCCTTGCACACGTGGTGATAGGAGCGGGGGCAGAAGTAGACCCTCCCAGGTGCAGGCAGCCTCCTGCTGTCCACGTGTTTAGAGTGGCTCCATGCTTGCCTCCTGAGAACGCAACACTTCAGGGTTTGTGACATTCGGGACACTTCTCTGAAGATGAATTTTGTTTTCTCCCTGAATTTCAGTGGTGTGGAAGTAACTGTGTAAGCGGTTGGAGACATTTCCCTTTCTAACCAGTAGAGTTGAGAGTGGGAGAGGCCTTGAGGCTCAATGAAACTGTAGTAGCGTGGCTCCATGAGACGGCGTTGGTTTGGTCAGGCAGGGTGGGGGTGGAGGTACCCAGGAACAGTCAGCGGGGTGAGGGGGCGTAGGGCAGTGGGAGTCATAAGTAAACAGATGCGGGGGCGGAGCCAGGGTAGAGGTAGACTGAGGTCAGGGGCAAGGGAACTGGGAGGGTGCAGGGACAGGTGTGCCTGGAGGAAATGCCCCCCTCACCACCACCCCGCAATGATTTCCCACCAGAAGGTTTGGCTTTGTACCTTGGGGGCTGGTCCCGCCTCTGATGTCTCTAGAATTATTCCTGCCTTCTTTTGTGGTTAGTTGGGGGATGCCTCTGGGTTTCTGCTGAAAGCAGCTGGCCTTCAGCAAGCACTTACCCAGGAAAAGGATCTTGCCACCCCCCGGTGGCAGCCAGGCGCATGCTATGCCTCAGGGTCCTCGCTTGGGTACAAGGGATCATGAAGAGAATGACGGTCCGGCTCCTCCACAGCCGTGGACCGCGCTTCAGCTGTTTGCCGGGCAGTTGGCTGGAGGACAGCGAGGTTGTGCATTTCTGCCAGGAGACCAGGAGAGGTACAGGGGAGTGTCGGGTGACTGCTCACAGGCCTGGCCTGTACTGTCTGGTGAACACCTGGGCAGGGCAGTGCCAGGGCACTGGGTGCAGCAGACCTAGCCATGGGCTCAAAAGAAAGGAGTTCAGTTCAAAAATAGCTCTGTTTGAACACATCCTTCCTCTCTGCAGTATTTCTTCTACGTGTTCTGCCTTTGGACTCGGGATCTGAAAATTGAAGTTTCTGGGTTTCTAGTTCACCCATTTTTTAGTTTGTCATTTTGATTAAAGATCGAAGACTCAGTTGATCTTTGAAGTTGTGGAAATCTGGGTTTTTTGTTTTGTTTTAAACTATCAAAGGACAAGGGCTGCCTTTGCAGGATGGGGAGCCTTTTCTTCTTCCCCCTCCCACCTGATGAACAGCAGATCCTGGAACAGAGGGTGGGGCCAGCCAGTGCGGGGCAGGAGCCAAGCACCCAGAGCTGAGATCTGAAGGAGGCCTCAGGAAAACAGAGGTGGTAGTGCTGGGTCAGTCAGCCAGGAGCTACAGACACACCTTCAGGTGAGCTGGACACTGAGGCCATTGGTGAGGCCATAGGAGCAGCAGCAGGCCCAGACCAGACCCTCTCAGGTACTGCAGGGTAAAGAGCATCACCCTGTTTTGCAGATGGGGCCCCAGTGAGGTTTGGTGCTGTCTGAGATGGTGTTTCAGGGGAGCACCCAGGTGAGGGCTTAGGACACATCGGGATCCTAGGGCCGGGTGGAAGGAAGGTTGGGGACAGGAATTCGAGGGATCTCATAGAAACAAGGATGCAGAGAGCACAGTTTGGCCTCTGGAAGCAAGGCACAGGTGGACCCTTAGTGTCTTTAAGCACACATGACAAATTTCACATCCCCAATATCAGTTGTCACCCCTATTTGGAAAGGAGGATTCTGAGGAGGGCTTGGAACGGGTAGTCAGAAGGTTGCCCGAGATGGGGAGCCCGGTGCTCTCACCCGGGGACACCCTGCAGGTCAGTGGAGGATGAGAATCTGCGAGAGAGCTGGTGCTGCAGAGCATCATCTTGGGGAGCAGGGACCCTGTCCTGAGCCCTGCAGCCTGCCTGGGACACCGGCGGGCTTGGGACCACTGACTCTGGCCCTGGACTTCATGGAAAGTTTTGTAGGCTGCAGCATGGGAGCAGCAAGGCCCTGCTGGTTTGTGTCACGGTTCCTCTGCCATAGATGTGACAGAGCATGTGGAGCTGCTCGTCTGTCCCTATGGAGTCACTGTGCGATGACACACGGAGAGTCGAGCCTTTTTTTATTTTTATTTTTTTGTGTGGTACCGGGAATTGAAACTCAGGGGCTCTCAACCACTGGGCCACATCCCCAGCCCTTTTTTGTATTTTATTAGAGACAGGGTCTCACTGAGTTGCTAAGTGCCTCGCCATTGCTGAGGCTGGCTTTGAACTCATGATCCTCCTGCCTCAGCCTCCCAAAGTGCTGGGATTACAGGCGTGCGCCACGCGCCCGGCGAGAGTCGAGCCTTTTGAACAGTTTGTGGGCAGAGCTTGCGTGACTCGCTGGACTAGACTTGATAAATCAAGAACCTCAGGGTATTTCACTGCCTGTGCCTCTGAGCTTTCAGCAACTCTTTGGTCCCCTCCTCTGTGGGACAGAACCCCAGCCTCCGCACCATTTGGGTGCTGAGAAGACACTATGGAGTGCCCTGTGTGCCTGGCCTGGAGACTGGAGAGGAACAAAGCTGCAGGTCTTCCCTCGCGACCTACTGTTTGAATATGTCTTGGTGTGTGGCAGCGCAGCCCATGCAAGGTGACGAGGGTGGGCTGGGCTGAGCTGCGGCAGGAGGCCACGCAGGGGGAGACTGTGTGTGCACTCGGGCTGCGCTGGCTGTGCCCACTTGCTCTGGGCCACCCTGACCACCAGAGTGCCCCTTCCATCTGTACTTGTTACTCACCTGGGCCTTGGTCCCACGAGGGTGGTGACAGTTTGTTCACCATTACATCCCTGCGCCTCGTGTGTCCCTGCCACACAGCAGAGGTTTGTTAAGTGTCCGTGGGTGGCCAGAGGACATTGCCAGATCCTGAGAGGTCAAGCATTTGAAATGCCTTGGCAGGAAGCTGGCTGGCCGTGGCAGACCCAGCTCAATTGAGATCCCGGAACTGTGAAGGCCTGGCGTCATTCGAGCCTCGCCCCGCCCCACCCCACCCCCCAGTCTGAGTCAACGAGATGATTGAATGGGAGCAAGAGGCCAGGCCGAGTCAAGTGAGGGCTGGGAGCATGCTGGTGGGGGAGATGCCAGCCTGTGGTGGAAGCGCCTACAGGTGCCATGCTCTCCCAGGCTCAGCTCAGACCCCGCCTTTCAGCTGAAGGGGCAGAAATGCAGAAAAGAGACTCAAGGTCGCGTCTGGGGCAGGGCCATATCTGTGCTGCTTCGATTGTGAGAGCCGTGGAGGGCAGCGGCCCGCAGGCGCGTGATTTTTCAGAAGCTTGTTTCACCCTCTGGTCGCCATCTGTGGACTGTAATTAGGAATCCCTGACAGGGTCATCTTTCACCCTTGTCCTCCAAGACTGCAGAGAGGGCACTAGAGCTGCTCGGTGACCTTTCTCAGCTGTGGGTGTATTGTTTGTGGTGTCCGTGAACTTGCCTGGAAGGATGCTTAGCGCAGCTGGCTGACTTGAACCTCCTCACACGGTGGAGAGGGCAGCTGTGGGGCTGCCACACATGGTCACAGGTTAAATGACAAGATTGTTCTGAAGGTAAAATCAAGGTCATCCGGCAAGTGGTCTTGGTGAGGTACAGATTTGGGGTTCTTGGAATGAGCCTCATTGGTATACGGTGGAGAGAGGAGCAGGGTCTGTGCATTGCTTGGTGGCTCTACGCACACTTTCATTGTGGCTCCAGCGGTGGTCACAGGGCCAGCACAGTTTCCTCAGCCACCTCCAGGACCACCGACAGCTTGCGTGGAAGCCTGGAGTGTGTACTTGCTGAGAGCCTTCCCCGCCGGAGGGCCTTTCAGGTTTCCTCCGTTCTTATTTAAACATGAACTGCGGCTGCACTGTGTGCTGATTTACCAAAGCAGGACTTGTTGGGAAGTATCTTTCTCCAAGGGTTTTGGAAATGAGAGAAGTGGCGGGTTTCTGGAGAGCCGCAGTGCCTGCAGTTCCTGCTGGGATGGTCGTTCGGCAGGAGGTGAGAACCCGCTCTGCATCCCAGCTCCTTGGCAACCGTGGAGGCTGCTTAGGGCTGTGATTATCTTTGCTCCTCTCGCCTCCAGCTCAGCAGTACTGGGCTGTGTTTAATCAGGGTTGGTTTGTTTTTTCATCCTGCTGTAAGTTTCAAAATGATAGTGAGGCCCTATTTTAGGAAAAGCAAGTACATGATGCCACTTCTAAAAGGTTGTGAAAACACTTGCTTTTGGCTTGGAAAAGGGCCTGCTGAAGTTTGGAGCCCCAGCTTAGGTGCGGCCCTGTGTCTTGCTGAGTTGCTAGCCTTGCTGAGGGTTCCTGCCTGGCCACACCTGGGAGGAGGGGCATCTGTAGAGGGAAGGACTAGGCACAGGTGAGGTCCCAGATCTGATCCCTCCCTGCAGCACACAGGCTGGAAATCAGGCGGCCCTCTGGAGAAGGCTGCCAAGGCTAACTACCTGTGGGGGCCTGTGCTGGGCAGGGGTCATCCCAGGCTGCTCAGAGCTCCGGCCTCAGCAACAAGCCCTTCTCAAGGTGCCACAGCCCTTTTCTCTCCTCTTGCCATCCGTGCACAGGGCCCAGGGGCTTGTTCTTCTGCAAAGTCTCACCCCCACCCCCACCCCGCCCCGCACGCCCTCCTCCTCCACTGGCTAACTCAGCTAAAGACGGGAGAGACTCAGGAGAGTGCCATGGGCCACTCCACAGAGAAGGCGTGCATCCATCCTGTCATCTAGGAGCTTCTAGGCTGGCTCTAAACAGAGAACATCCTGGATGGTCAGCCAGGTAGAGACTGTTAGAAAAGGCAAAATGGATGAGAATTTTGGCAAAGATTTTTTTAAGACAGTGGAAGAAAAAGAATGAGAATATAATAGATACTTGCTTTTGTTATTTCCTCTGGATGCTCCAGGGTCAGCTGCCCTATACCCTTGCAGGTCAGTGACTCAAAGGATGAAACATTAAATATTTTGATTTTTCACCCCAAATTAGCCATTAAGGCTGTCTGATTAGAGTTTTATTATTTCTAATTTAGATGAGCTAGTTTCTCCTTTCATGTGTAAAATAAGCAGTCCAAACTCACCTTGCCCTTGACAAAGCAGATAAGAACTGAACTTTGCGAGAGTCTGATTGATTCTGCAATCACTTGAAAACCTGCCTTTAGCTCCAGCCCAGCTGCTGCAGCTGTGAGATCTCAGCCTTGGTTTGCTCATCTGTGAAAAAGAGGTAGTTGTTCCTACTGGGTAGGGGGTGGCAGTGGTTGGGGGCATGCGATACCTAGTCTGGTGCCTGGCCGAAGCTGGGTGCTCAATAAGGGGGAAAAGGTGTTTATTGCTAAAACGGGGGAGTAATAATCCAGCATGTAATGACATCAAAGCAGGCTTTACTTAACAGTCACCTAGTCTGGGAAGCCATTCCTAGCCCCTCCATCCGCACGGCCCTGCACTTTGCTGGTCTGCCTCCCTCCCGGGCCACAGGTGCTTTTTGCCCAGTACCTTGCCTGCAGTGTACTGAGGAGCCCTGGTTTCCTGACTTTGGTGCCCACTTTGGTAATGCAGGCAGGGAGGCTTATTGACTAGCAATGAAACTGGGGGTGATGAGGTGAGCTCGGGGCCTGGTGGGCATGGAGGCCGGGTAGGCAGCAGCAACGGGCTGGCAGGTGAACAGCCGCCTGAGCATCCGTCTCACGGGGCGACTCTGTCTCCTAGGTCGGGAACTACAAGCGGACAGTGAAGCGGATCGACGATGGCCACCGCCTGTGCAGCGACCTCATGAGCTGCCTGCACGAGCGGGCGCGCATCGAGAAGGCCTACGCGCAGCAGCTCACCGAGTGGGCGCGGCGGTGGAAGCAGCTCGTGGAGAAGGGTAGGGAGGCTGTGCCCTGCGTCAGCCGCTCACCCGGGGCTCGGGAAGTGCTCGACGCTCTGAACCAGTGTCTCCTGAGGACTGGGCAGGAGGGCATCTTACGTTTCTGGGGCTGATTTTCATGGGGCAGCTGGGTGCCTTTCACCCACGGCATGAGCTTTTGTCCCTTTTCCTTGGGGACTCTGAACTGCTCTTTGCAAATAGACCCTGAGCCTCCTGTTCCAGACCTCAGCCTTGCTGGCTAACTCATAACAGCTGCTGGGGCTGACACTTAAGGAAGTTCCCGTCACCTGCAGGCTCGCTGCAAAGCGCCCTCCTTTCTCACACCAGAGCTGTTCGTTTCTAAGCCTAGCCATGTAGATAAGGCTAGATGGTGACAACTGGCTGGCGTCCTAACTGTGAGTCTTAAAGGGAGTGACTGCGGTGTTCCATGGTGGACTTTTGTCCCTTTGCCCTTCTACCAACAAGCTCAGAGGATACAGATGTGGGTGGAACCCACTTCCCAGCCTGGGAGTGGGGCTTGATTGATTATGGGAGTTCCTGGGAGGGACACGGCTTAGAGGAGCTTCTCACTTCCTGGGAGGGACATAGCTTCTCAGGGTGTTTGGGGCAGGCTCTCCTACCAGGGCCAGCTGACCTCAGAGGAGCCCAGCAGGGAAGCCAGGCACCTGGGCGTAGCTCATCCCCACCTCGACCAACTGCCTGTTCCCTCCTGGATGCTGAAGCAGGTCCTTTGAGTGGCTTACAGCACAGCCTGGCACAGGGCACGTGAGCTTTTGTCCCCTTTCCTTGGGGACTACAGACTATTCTTTGCAAATAGCCCGAGTCTTCTGTTCTAGTCCTTGTCACCTGCAGGACACACTCAGGCTTGCTGGCTGACTCAACACTCAGGTTCGGGGCCTCTGCTGCTCTCCACCACCGCTGTCGGCAGCCACCCTTACCTCGGGGCCTGGTTGGCACTGTGACTCAGGCAGCAAGTGTGCTTGTTTTTGCAGTCCCAAGGGATTAATGGTTCAGAGGGGTCACACTTCTGCTGTCCCCAAGCCTTAGTTGTATGCCCCACTCCTCTGTCATTTCTCGGCCCAGTCACTGCTACTCCCTGTAAGTACCTCAAGGACCTGGCCAGGGTCTCTCATTTTTACCCTCAGCTTTGTCATAGCTCTTGCCCTTCCCCTACCAGTCCCCTTATCAAAAGTCACAGACCAGATTAAGTTTCCTTCCTGAGCATTGTGGACCAGAACAGCCAGGAGCCGCTGAGGGGATGTAGCCCCCTGCTGTACCGCAGGGAGATTGCCATCTGGCCTGTCTCCTGCGCGCCTTCCTCCCCGCCTCCTCCGGGGACAGGACTTGGTCCTGCCAAGGAGACGGACCTCCATTCCACAAGCGTTCTGGCTTCTGCTCTGGGCTGGGAGCCTGCCTGGGAGGCAGACAGCCGCAGCGCTGGCAAGGGGCCACTGAGAGCCCTGCTGACAGGCCTGGGTGTGGTGGGTGCAGAGCAGCCTGGGATAGAGAAGGCCCATTTCAGAAAGCCCACCCCCCTTCTCTGGCCATCTTTAAACAAATTAATGCCTCTGAAGTGCAGAAATTTGCATTTTTAAAGAGCTCATTGCCTTAAAAACTAAGGAAATGTGTGTGGGCCAGGCTGTTCCCATGTGAACAGCTGCAGGGTGACAGGAAATCCCCGACACCAGCTGCGGCCAAGTAACCCAGTTCTTCTCCCATGCCAGGGCCACAGTACGGAACCGTGGAGAAGGCCTGGATAGCGGTCATGTCTGAGGCAGAGAGGGTGAGCGAGCTGCACCTGGAAGTGAAGGCCTCGCTGATGAACGAGGACTTTGAGAAGATCAAGAACTGGCAGAAGGAGGCCTTCCACAAGCAGATGATGGGAGGCTTCAAGGAGACCAAGGAAGCGGAGGACGGCTTCCGGAAGGCCCAGAAACCCTGGGCCAAGAAGCTGAAAGAGGTGCCTCCTTCCCACAGGCCACTGCTGGCCTGGCCTCTGTCCTGCTGCCGCCTCACCACCGGGTCTCCCTCCCTCCCACACTCCCAGGAGCTCCTGCTGCGGCCTTAGCCATGGGAGGCTACAGATGGTAGATGAAAAGCCACCCTCAGCCCAGAGCCTGGGTGACTGACATTTACCCAGATCCCAGACACTGAGTGCTTTATGAACGTTCTTTAAATTTAATCCCTACCAGCCCATCTGACAGACTGGGAAACAGGATCAGAACTGGGTATTAGAGCTCTCACCCCCTAACAGTACTTTCCAACCTGGGGAACTGTCTACTAGACTACTTCCTTTTGGATTAGTAGAAAGGAGTGACTTTTGTTATTTCTTTTGCTTGGGTTTTTCTCCTAAATTTGCAAAGGGTACTGATACTCCATTTTCTAAAATTAGCAACCAGTCATTGAGTCTGTTCAGGCCCCTGCTAGCTGGAGGCCGACCTCAGCCACCCCAGCCCTCAGCTGTGCTCTGTACCCTGCTGCAGCCTGGCCCCCTTCCCTGCTGGGCACGCCTCCCCCTCCACGTGGCTTTTCTCAGGAGCCGTGCTGCCTGCCTTCTCAGAATCGTCCAGAAAATGCCTCCAGTCTCTGGGTTTTTCAGCGCCTCTCTTTCTCTGTATTGGCTTTTGCCACATCTTTCTTTTCCTTCTCACCCCTGGGCCCATTCACAGCGGAACTGTTTCCCCTCTCACAAGGCCATTGCTCCAAATACCTCTTTCCTCTAAAGTGCACCTGGGGCTCTGGAGTGCATCAGAAATCATCTTTTAAATCTGCACTCTGGGCTGGGGTTGTGGCTCAGCGGTAGAGCACTCATCCTAGTACATGCGCTGGGATTGTGGCCAGGGTTCGATCCTCGCGTGGGCGCACCATGTACAAAAAAATAAATAAAGGCATTGTGTACAACTAAAATAAATATTAAAAAAAAAAAAAAAAATTTTTTTTTTTTAAAAAAAATTTTTTTAATTTAAATCTGCACTCCATGTGAGTGCGAGAATTGCTGTTGGCAGCAAGTGTGTCCCCACCCCTCCCCGACCCCGCCAGGAGACCACTTACCCACAGGATAGCTCCTTCAGAACTCCTCTGCCTGGCATGCACTGGCCTTGGCTAGCCATGCCTCCTCCTCGTTGTTGCTGCATGTCACTCAGCTGATTCTGCTGGCCCACCTGGCGTGCCCTGGCTCTTGCCTGCTTTGCTTGCCGCCTCAGCACTTACTGCTCTGACTCACTCTAGTGTTTCGTTCCTGCATTTGGCTCTCCAAGCTCAAATGTATCTTCATGAAGCCCAAGTTCTTTTTTTTTTTTTTTTTTTGGTAATGGGGATTGAACTCAGGGGCACTCGACCACTAGGCCACATCCCCAGCCCTGTTTTTGTATTTTTATTAGAGACAGGGTCTCACTGAGTTGCTAAGTGCCTCACCATTGCTGAGGCTGGCTTTGAACTCACGATCCTCCTGCCTCAGCCTCCCAAGTGCTAGGATTACAGGCGTGCACCACTGTGCCCAGCTCCCAAGTTCTTTTGTCCTTGGCTCTGTCACCAGTGCCTGGAACTGCAGGTGACATAGTGCAGGCACTGGGTAAACATTTGCAGAGCGAGGTTCCTTGCTGGGCCTGCTGCGGTGGGAGTCTGTGTCCACCTGTCCCTCTTGGCTCAGCGGCACACACACTTCCACAGTCTGTGTGACCTCTGGCCAAGATCCTGGACTTTCAGCAATGAGGCCTTCAGAACTCATTCTCCCTGTAGGTAGAAGCAGCAAAGAAAGCCCACCATGCAGCATGCAAGGAAGAGAAGCTGGCCATCTCCCGAGAGGCCAACAGCAAAGCAGATCCATCCCTCAACCCCGAGCAGCTCAAGAAATTGCAGGACAAGGTAGAAAAATGCAAGCAAGATGTCCTGAAGGTAAGAGGCACTGTGCCTGGCACACAGTAAGCCTTCTGCAATTGCTTGGTTGGCTGGGTGGGTACAGAGTGAAACAGGGAAACATGTCCCTTCCCTCTGGGCACTGACCTCACCTTAGCTGTGGCGCCTGCCTCAGGTGAAGGGCAGAGCCGAGTGCTGGGCAGGCAGGAACGGGGAAGGAGGTGCCCAGGGGGAAGAGGTGGTGCATGTGGCTTCCCAGCAAGTCTTGAAGGACAGCTGGGTGGCTGCAGGGAGGAGCAGCCTGTGCAGGGGGCAGAGGGGAAGGGGCATGGTCAATGGCAGGGAACTAACAAGTAGCCTGAGACAGCTGTGGTCATGAGGACTGGCCTGCCAGTGGCCTTCCTAGCCAGGCAGAATGAGGAGCTTGAATGCTTGCTGGGGGAGGCTGGAGCCCAGGGAGGGAGGTCAGAAGTGTGGAGGGTCAGAGCAGTTTAGAAGCTTGGGAGGAGGACTGTGGACAGAACCCAGTGGAGTGGATGGAGGATGGAGGGCGTATCTTGGAGCCCATGGGAAATTGAGGGCTAGGAGAGGGCTAGGAGAGCCGTCCTGCATTTGTGGCAGTGCAGGCCCCAGAGAGCATGGCAGAGGTTGCAGGAGCCTGGGCAGCAGGCAGTCGCCTTTGAAGAGGAGACAGTGCCCAGGCAATTTGAAATCCTGGGCATGCTTCTGTTTCCCTGTAAAAGAAACTTCTGCCTCCAGGGGTTAGTGAGGAAGATCACAGGAGATGATTTTGTAAAAGCACTTTGTGAACTACAGTGCCCCACAGGTACTGGTGACAATTCTTCCTGGAAGATCCTGAATCATAGGAGTTTAAAACCTAGGCAGCATGTTGTAATTTTAAAGTTCTTGTATGAGGGGCTGGGCCCCTTGTCCCCACCTTCCCTCCTCTGCGGCGAGGAGCTGGCTGGAGGACGCCCTGGGAGAAGCTGCTTCTGTGGTCTGGTCAGACCTGGATTTGCAGGAGCAGATGGGCTGGAGTTGGAGAGGGCTGCGCCCCACAGACAGAACCTGAGGCTACAAGGAGAAGCAGGAATTGTGGGCTGGTTTACAACTACCTGCCAAGCTTTCCAGGGCTGAGTCGAGTCACCATGCCCTGTGGATTGGGTGGTGGCATGCCTGCGTTGTGAGAGAGGCGGCCAAGGCCACAGAGTCCAAGTCACGTGTTGCCCAGTAGTTCAGGAGCAGGGATTTTGACACCAGAGCCGGTGCCTTTGCACATTGTCCCCCTGCCGGGGTGGAAGCATGATCTCGTGGGAGTCCGTCAAGTGTCAGAATCCCTCAGGGAGCAGTGCCCCTGGCCTCCATTGCTGGGGTGGAGCCAGGAGTTAGGCAGTTTTGAAGTACTTCCGGTGCCTCCCTGTGGGATCAAATGAGGGACCTTGTAGGAGCCCTGTTTGGGGAGATGGCTTGAATTGTGGTTGACTATGGGCCATGGAGATTTGGGCATTGTCACCTTTCGTAGTCTCACGGGACTTGGCCCGGGATCTCGAGTGACTTGGCCAAGATTGCTGATCGGGTCAGTGCCATTTTGGTGGTGTGTGGGGCGGGGGGGGGGGGGGGGGGGGGGGGGGGGGGGCGGCACGTGTTAGTCGTTGTTAGAGCCAGAGAGAAAAGTTATCAAAATAAAAAACTGTCTCCAGTTTGCCTCTGAACTTCTTCCCGCGGCTTCGTTTCTCCAAGCGGCCATCGCTTCAGGCAGCAACAGGACCTGGGCCTACTTGCTGGATGTGGGAGGAGCCCCTGGAGTTTTAAGAAACAAGCCAAGGAGCTGGGTTTGGTGGTGCATACCTGTAGTTCCAGCAGCTCCAGAGGCTGAGGCAGGAGGATCATAAGTTCAAAGTCAGCCTCAGCAATTTAGCAAGGCCCTAAGCAACTCAGTGAGACCCTGTGTTTCAATAAAATACAAAATAGGGTTGGGAATGTGGCTCAGTGGTCAACTGCCCCTGAGTTCATTCCCCAGGACCCCCCCCCCCCCGCCCAAAAGAAAGAAAGAAAAGGGAGGAAAGGGAAAGGAAGAAACAAGCCAAGCAACTCTTCGGCCCTGGCCAGGATGGAATCGGGTGCACCAGAGGGCGCCTGGAGCAGAGATGGAGCCTCTTCTGTGTGTTGTGGGGTGCTTTCGTGTTCCACAGACACACCGAAGCCATGCTCTTGCAGGACAGACGTGCAGGGTCTGTGGGGTGACTAGGGCACTTTGTAGTGCTTTTCCTCCTGGCCCTCCCCGCCTCTGTTCTGCCAGTGATGTAGGTGCCTTGGCTTCTTATGGCCTCCCAGTCCTGCAGAGAGCCCAGTCCCCACAACCCTCCTAAACGCCAGCATGGGCTGGCTGCACAAGGACTTGGGATTTTCTAGCGGCCAGGCAGGGATCGCATCGGGCAGTGTCCATCAGAGAGGAAGTCCTTGCCGTCGTGCCAGAGTACTCCAGTGCACAGGAGGGCGAGGGCTGCCCCTCAGCGAGTCGCTCCATGAGTCGGTGACTATCCACTGGGAACTTCTGCGAGCTCTGCCTGTGGGTCTCCTGAATAGTGAGGACCCAGCTTAGCACGTGGGCTGTGCTGGGGGAGGAGCGGGGCTCAGCACCATCAGCACAGCCTGGGGACAGGCGAGCGGTGGGAGCGCCGACTGCACTCCAAGGGCTACCAGAAGCCACCTGTTTCTAGCTCCTGCCCCATAATCCCTGCATGCTCGAGCCCGCCACCCTGCCGCCCTGTGGGTCATGTGTCTGAGCTGGGGCTCCACACAGGGCTCCCTGGGCAGCGGGCGTGGGCAGCACTGATGGAGATGGGGAACAACCACAGTGGTGTGGGACTGTCTTCCTGCTGAGCATCCCCCAGCCCTGGCAGGGATGACCTTCTGCTGTGCTCTTGGAGGACCCACACACCCAGAACAGGAGTGAGGAACCCCAGATGCCAGGAGAGGGGCCGGGAGGACTGGGCCCCGGGGAGATTGGGAGAGGCTTCAAGAAGAGGGCCTCTGCTAGACAGGGTGGTGCACATCTCTAATCCCAGCTACTTGGCAGGCTGAGGCGGGAAGATTGCAAATTCGAGGCGAGCCTGGGCAACTTAGTGAGACCCTGTTTCAAAATTTAAAAAGGGCTGGGGATGTAGCTTACAGGGTTCTCTTTGGAATACAGAGGGGTACCCCAGCCCCGGAACCAGCGAAGGGTGGCTGGGAGGGGAGCAGAATGGGCAGGGCAGGCAGAGCAGACTCAGTGTCCTGGGGCCAGAGAAGGTGCCTCAGAGGCCTGCGGGCTTGGGAGGACTCGCTCCTTCCCCAGAAGGCCCCACGCATTTGAAAGGGAGACTAAAGCGAAGTTCCCGGGTGGAGCGCCTGGCTACCCCTGGTTTCTCAGGGTCTCATAGTGGAGAGCCTTGCAGGAAAGAGGTGGCCCCAGCCCTGCTGTGCTTCATCCCAGGGGGCTGCCACCAGAAAGCAAAATCCTCTGGCCAGCAGAGCCGTGAGCCAGCATGTCGTGGGGATGGTGTGGAGTCTTTGTGGACATGGTCGCTGTCCCCAAACACCTGCTTGGCAGGCACTTGCTTTAGCCACATGTTCCACTGGGAGCCTCACGAGTTTTCTAGCTGTCCCCAGGTGCTCTTGAGATAGGGATGAAACCCCTTCTCAGGACTGTCTGGAAAAGAGCAGTGGTGTGGGGGACGAGGGACGAGCCTTGCAAATGCCTGCTTTGTCACCTTTGTGCCTGTTGCTTGAGCTCGGAACACTGTGAGGGGGGAAGTGTGCCCATTTTTTGCTAAGAAAATGAGGCTCCGAGGAAGCAAGAGAGCTCTGGGATTCAGCCCCAGCCCTCTGTGTGTCACTTAGAGCTGTGACTTTGTTTCTGTGGTGACTCACTGAGCCGTTGCTGCTGGGCGCCAGAGCCAAGGCTGCAGGGTGGCCCAGCACGGCCCTTCCCACGGGCAGAAAGGACACAGGGGTATGACATGCATGGCCGCGCGCACACTGAGCTCTGGAGCGACCACCGCCTTGCCTGTGTCTACCTGCCAGGCCTCACTCCAGGGAGAAGCAGGGCAGGTGCCAGCAGCAGGCGACTGGGACTTGAGCTGACATGTGTCTGAGTCCAGGGCTCCGCCCTTTGGGTTTGGAATCCCACGGGGCCGGAGAGGCTCCGCGGCCGTGGGGTGACTGGAAAGGAAACGAACGTCCTCTTGTGCCTGGGTTTTCATTTAGACCAAAGAGAAGTACGAGAAGGCCCTGAAGGAGCTGGACCAGGGCACGCCCCAGTACATGGAGAACATGGAGCAGGTGTTCGAGCAGTGCCAGCAGTTTGAGGAGAAGCGGCTCCGCTTCTTCCGGGAGGTCATGCTAGAGGTCCAGAAGCACCTGGACCTGTCCAACGTGGCTGGGTAAGTCTCCCTCCAGCTGGACAACGCAGGGAGTCGCCGGGGAGCGATCAGGTGCCTGCTGCAGGCCTGGGGCGGCCTCCCACTGCAGGCCTGAGCCCGGGGTCCCTCGTGCCCAGCCCCTCTGCAGCACTGCCAGCCAGCACCGCACACGTCCGGGCAGGAAGGGAGGGCTGCGCATCCTGGGGCCACAGCTGGGGTCCGCCACAGCCGGGCTCTGAGTTCCCACCGGATGTGAGTCCCGCGTTTTCCAGGCCGGTGTGCCCTGTCTCTGGACAGGCTCGTGCTGAGGTCCTCACAAGGTCCTCTCCCCCTCACTGTCCACTCGCCCTTCACAGGGGTCCTAGACCTCCAAGGGAGGCAGGCTCAGACCCCTCAAGGCTGGTTCTGAACTGTGACACGGGATCCATGACGTCTTTCCTGTGCCCTCCTTGTCTTTGGTGCCGTGATGCCTGCCTGCATCGGGTCAGAACTCCAGACTTATTGGGGACATTGAAAGAGGTCTACTTTTGTCATCCATCTGACAGAGCCATCTGTTTATAGGAAATTATATCCCCTTGTTATCTTCTTCATTTTAAAAAATAGAAGAAAAACAATTATTGCATGGCCAACCGGCCACCATGCAATTAATCCTTATGACAGCCTTGAAAAGTATGCAGCACTGTCCCTGTCTCATTGATAAGGATCCGGTGGGTAAGGGTTGAGTGACCTGTCAAGTGCTGCGTGGCTGGCCAGGGATGGGGGGTGCGTTGTGTCCTGCTCCTGCGTGTGGGGTGACATCTGCCACGCAGCCAGGTGTGCGCATCTTGGCGCCCTGTCTTCCCGGCCACTGGGGACAGGTGCTAGTTGCGTCCGAGGACTGCTATAACACAGGGCCAAAATCTTGGTGGCTCAGAGACTGGAGATGTTTGTCATCTGATGGCTGTGGAGGCCAGAAGTCCAAGATCAAGGTGTGGGTCGTGCCATGCTTCCTCCAGGGCAGATCCTTCTGCCTCTTCCAGCTCCCGGTGTCTGCTAGAATCCTGGCTTCATCAGCTTGTGACCACGTCACTCTAGTCCCCCTGGTATCTCTCCATGTGTCTGTCCTCATGTCACCTTCCTTCCGTATCTAGTCCAGTTCCTCCTTTTAAAAGAACACCAGTCTCATTGGTGGTCTTGATGTTCTCATTTTAATTGATTACATCTATTAAGACCCTGTTTCCAAATCAGGTCAAATTTAGAGATCCTGGGACTAGGACTCCAACATGTCTTTATTAGAGGACAAACTCAATCCTTAACAGAGGGTGACAAGCTTGCTTAACAGAATAGATGAAGGCCCAGGCAAGGGGACTGATTTGCCAGCCATACAGATTATAAGTGAAAACACCAGGTCCAGCCCCGACCCAGGCTCTTGCTCCTGGAGAGTGAGCTGGCGGAGCTGCCGAGGAAGGCCCCAAGGTGCCGTGGGTTGTTCTGCCCCTCGGGGCCTTGCAGACTGCCTTTGCACATCTGATAACCCCAGCCTTCTGAGGGCCACAGGGGAGGTGGCTTTTGGCACTCTCCAGTTGCCGCCCCTTCAATTCAGCGTCTCAGTGTGACCTCACAGTGGTGCCCACCCAGCCCATGAGTGCCATCTGACCTGGAGCGAAGCTCACTGACCGGCCTCTGCTCTGATCCACGGTCAGTGGTTGTCCCCATCTGTGCATGTGACAGCCAGCAGCCTTCCCCTAGGCGGAGAGGGCATTCCCGAACCATCTGGGAAATTGGCTCATGCTGGCTACGAGACCTCAGGCCCTGTTGCTGCTGGCACTGGGCTGGGGTGAATGGTGGCTGGCCTGGCGCCCCACAGTGCCGTGCTGCTTTCTCTGATTTAGCTACAAAGCCATTTACCGGGACCTGGAACAGAGCATCAAGGCTGCCGACGCGGTGGAGGACCTGCGGTGGTTCCGAGCCAACCACGGGCCTGGCATGGCCATGAACTGGCCACAGTTTGAGGTAAGAGGAGGCTACGTGACCCCATCCTCCCAGGAGGGGACCTGGACCCACGGCCAGACTGTCAGCATCTGTCCTGTTTATTAGGCGGCCTTCGTGGGTAGCTGTGGCACAGACCAGGTTTGGTCCCAGGCGCTGAAGGCCTTCTGGGTCTCTAGGGATGGTGCCAGGTAGGAACACTGACTGTCACTTGCTGACCACTGGCACTCCCTTCCTGCTGTTCCCGCAGCTGCAGGACACACAGGACCTCCTGTCCTGCCCCTTCCTCCAGGATTGGCTGGGAAGGCAGCAGCCACAGTGTCCCCTGGCTTCACTGCAGGCCAAGGGAGGGAGCCCTGCAGCGGGCATCCGCCCTTTCCCAGTTTCCCCTCTTGCAGGCTGGGCCTTCCAGGCTCTTTACACTGAAATCCAAGGGCAGTGGCCAGAAGTCCTGCCACTCATGTTCCCTGAAAAAAGGGAGTGCCCCTCCTTGTGGCAGGCTAAGTCCATGGGTGTCAGCCACGTCCATGGGGCTGGGGAGGCTCTTCAGGGCATGGCTGATGCCCCCATGCCTTCACCAGAGTCAGTCTTGGCCAGGGCCCAGGACTCGCCTGCCTCCTCCTCGCTGTGTTGCAGCCATGGGATGAGTGAGCCACTCAGTGTGGCTCAGTTTCCTGTGTGTGAAGTGGGAGTGACAGCCTGGGGTTGTGGAGTGGTGACCTGGTCCTGCTGGGTTATGGGCTCAACTCTGGTCCCTGAATGTTGGCACTGAAGGGTGCCAAAAGCCACCTCCCTCTTGGCCCTCAGAAAAGCCAGGGCTACCACACGTGGGTCCCTTCTCGGCCTGCACTAGGGTCTGACCTCACCCTGTGCTTCTGTTCTCCGGACCTCTGGTGCCTCCAAGTGTCAGGGTGGGTCCCTGGAGCTGAGCTCGTCCCATCTGCCCAGCAGAGGCTGCAGAGCAGGCTGTGCCCCTTCTAGGAGGCTTTGGGGTCAGTGGGAGCCAGCTTGCGAGTGCAGGTGGCCCTAGAGGAGACGGCAGCCTCCCCGCCCCTGGGGCGGCCCCCTGGGAGGAAGCAACGCTGCGCTGGAGTCTGGGCACCGCTTGGAGTTCAGCCCACAGCGGTGCTGCTGCCTCAGGGGCGTGGGACACTGCGCGGAATCCTTCTGTCTCTCAGAGGCGCCTGTGAATATCCAGAGAGGGGAACCGAGGGAGGAGTGTTTGACAGACTGTCTCACTGGGGAGGTGCCCTGGGCAGAGCCTGTGGGTTCCTTCTTTCTGTGGGTTAGGGTTAGGGTTAGGGTCCCCTCTGGGGACTGGCACCCCATGTTCCCTGGGCACACTTCTGCCACTGGTTCCAGGCTGCTTTTCTTTCTCTAATGAAAGTATTTTCTTTTGTTTTTCATGCCACCAGGATGAAGTAAGTCTGTTTGATGGCTAACTCATGGCTTGCCCAACCCCCGTGTGTGTCTCGCCCAGCTCGACCCTGGGGGTGGGGGTGTGCCCCAGCTCTGCGGCAGAGCAGATGATGCCCCTTTGTGTCAGGGCTGTTAGCTGCTGGCCCTCCTTCCAAAACCACTTGATGCCAATCCCATCAGCCTTTGGAAGCTACCAGGCAGGATGGGCTTATATTTAGAGGTCCCTGTGGGGAACAGTGAGGTTCCAGCTGAGTATTTGGTTAGGAGAGTAATTAATAAACAAGATGATCTGGATTTGAATCGGGCCAGGCCTACCACCTACCTGCAGATACATCAGACCTGAGTGGCCATAGCCCACCGTCTGCCCCCTTTGTCATGCTGTAGCCACCCAGCCCTGGTCTTGTTTGCAGTGCAGGGTTGAATGTCCCCACTTGGCAGGGTTGCTCAGGCCCCTGCAGAGCTTAGTGTGTAAGTGGGAAGGGTCCTCGGCACCTCAGGACAAGGCCACGTGCCCCAGCACGGGCTCCCGTCTACTTTCCTGGGAGGGTTGGGACACCTGGTGAGGCAGGCTGAGGTGAAAGCCTGGTGCGGGAGAGGGCTGCACGCGAGAGTCAGCCCTGGTCTGTCTCCGCCCCACACCCGCGTCTGGGCGAGTGTGCCCATCCCAGGAGGCTGAGGTCGCCTCGGGCAAGGCGCTGTGCTCATAGGGTGCCGACTTCCAGGCCCTATAAACAGTAAGGATGGGCTCAGGTCACTTGGGCCCACAGGTGGGTGCTGGGGAGCCCAAGATCACAAGGGAAGTCGCAAGGGTGACCAGCAGCCATGATGGCAAATGTCACTGATGCATAGGGTTGATAGATCTACTCTGTGACTTCCAACAAATGAACTCCTGATTTTCTTCCCCACCCCCGTTGCCCAGGAGTGGTCTGCAGATCTGAATCGAACTCTCAGCCGAAGAGAGAAGAAAAAGGCCGCCGACGGCATCACCCTGACAGGCATCAACCAGACAGGCGACCAGTCCATGCAGAGCAAGCCCAGCAGGTGAGTGCCAGGAGCAGGCTCGGTCCACAAGAGCCACCCGTGGGAGGGCTCTCCTGGGTCATCTGCCTGGTCCTGAGGTGGCACCAGCCTGTTCAGCTGAAGGAGTCCTTGGAGGTAGAGGGACCCTCCCCCCACCCCAGACATCTTTCCTGAAGCTCCCCGGGCTCCTGAGGGCTGGGCAGTGGCCCAGGTACATCTCTCAATAAGGTCGTCTTTTGCCTGATGCTGGAGCTGCTGGAAGATCAGAGGGGCGGACGGGTCATTCCTGTGCCCAGGGCACGGCCCTACGTGGGCAGGCAGCCGGATGTGCTATGGTGGAGTCCTCCAGAGGTCCGGGGCTGGCAGGGTGGAGGTTTTCTTCCCACACTCTACAGGTGCCAGTTGAGGGAGCAGCAGGGGACTCTCCAGTGTCCCCTTTTCAAACACCTTCTTGCTGACAGCATTGGTTATTTCTTTTCTTTTCTTTTCTTTTTTAAAATATTTTTTTGGTTGTAGATGAACGTAGTATCTTTATTAACTTTTATGTGGTGCTAAGGATTGAACCCAGTGCCTCACACGCACGAAGCAGGCACTCTACCCCTCAGCCCCAGCCCCAGCCCCACATTGGTTATTTCTGAGTCAGTTTTTCTCTAAAAATTAGTTGTTTAGGCCAGGCATGGTGGCACACGCCTGTAATCCCAGTGGCTCACAGGCTGAGGCAGGAGGATTGCGAGTTCGAAGCCAGCCTCGGCAAAAGTGAGGTGCTAAGCAACTCAGTGAGACCCTGTCTCTAAAAATAAAAATAAAAAAAGGGCTGGGGCTGGGGCTCAGTGGTTGAGTGACCCTGGGTTCAATCCCCAGTACCAAAAATAGGAAAGAAAGAAAGAAAGAAGAGTGGGCTCAAGAGTCGTTAGAGCTTCTGGAAAGCACGTGTGCTGTGGAAGGCCTTGATGCAGGGCTCGCCCGGAGGCCTCTGTGTGAGGCGAGGTGATGTTACCTTGTGACTGGCTCTCCCCAGAAGACTGAGCCAGGCGCCGTGGCCTGCCTGTGCCCCGGGCGCTGAGCCACAGGCTCCCCAGGCAGATGTGGCTGCTCTTCATCCAGCTGCTGGGCACATGGTCTGGGCAGGGGGGCTCAGCAGTGAGCACCGGGCTTAGGTCAGGCCAACCCTGTGTGCTGGGGCAGAGGGGAGCAAGGAGGCCCCCGGCTCCTGGCTGGCCAGAGCTGCCGTGCCACTTTGTCTGCCAGCATCAGGCCCCTCAGAAGTCTGCAGAGAAAGGTGCCAAGGAGAGCGACGGTCCCGTGGTCTCAGAGGCGCTGCCTGTCCACGCCGGACGGGAGCTGTGAGGCAGTTCAGATCACTTGGTGGCATCCGAGGTGTTTCCTTGCTTCCCCTCCCCAGCTCTGGGATGGTGGGTGCTCGGCTGAGTTCCTGCTCCCCAAAGCCCTGGCCTTGGAGGTGGGAGGCAGTGTGGCCCAGTAGAGGGCAAGGGCGTCAGTCCAGGGTTATTTGGTGAGCGTCAGCCTTCCTTTTTTTTGTTTGTTTGTTTTTAATTGAATTTCTTTTAGTCATAGATGGACACAATACCTTTGTTTTATTTATTTATTTATTTATTTATTTATTTATTTATTTATTTATTTATTTATATGTGGTGCTGAGGATCGAACTCTGTGCCTCACACATGCTAGGCAAGCACTCTGCCACTGAGCCACAACCCCAGCCCCTCAGACTTCTTTCTTTCTTTTTTTTTTTGGTACCGGGGATTGAACTCAGGGGCACTTGACCACTGGGCCACATCCCCAGCCCCTTTTTGAATTTTATTAGAGACAGGGTCTCACTAAGTTGCTAAGTGCCTCGCCATTGCTGAGGCTGGCTTTGAACTCGCGATCCTCCTGCCTCAGCCTCCCAAGTGCTGGGATTACAGGCGTGCGCCACCGCGCCCGGCACAGACTTCTTCCTTGCCCAACCCCACCCAGGGCTTAGCACCCTGCAGCCTCTTCATCTCATCCTCCTCACTCCAGCCTCTCTGGTCTCCATGCTGGGCCTGTCACACAGAAGGTGCTGATAGGGTTGTGAGAGCGGATTGTCTCCCGCACACACTAGAGACCCTTCCTCTTCCTGGACAGGGTCACACAGGAACCTCTGGTCCTGACTCTGGAAGCTCCAGCCCTGGGAGAACCAGGAAGCTGCCGCTAAGCCCTTCAGTAGTGAAAGGGCACAGGCGGCGCCATGCCCTGCGTCTGGACAGCTCAGAACAGCCTCTGCCAGGCTGTCATCCTCCCAGAAAGGCCCACTGGCCCTGCCCCACTGGCTCACCCCCCTGTGGGAACAGGGGAGGGGAGACTGTGGAGAAGCCCCGAGCCAGGAGCAAGTCGGGTGCCAGCTGCGGCCCCTCGCCCCTCACCCCTAGGGCCTCTGTGCCACGTCAGTGCCTCCAGGTGCAAGGAAGGGAATGGGCACCTGGTTGTCCTAGACTCTTGAAGTGTCTTAACAGCTGGGGGGACCCTGTGTTCTGCTAAAATAACCTTCTTTTGTCCACGTGACACCTCCTCCTTTGTACAAGGAACTAGTTTGTCCTGCAAGGGCTGCGCTGTGATCCTGCCGCTGGGAGTCGTCAGGACCCTTGGCGGGCCCCAGCTGGGGTCCCTGAAAGCTTTGTCTCTCCCCATAGCAACCTTAGTGTCCCGAGCAACCCCGCCCAGTCTGCGCAGTCACAGTCCAGCTACAACCCCTTCGAGGACGAGGACGACACGGGCAGCACCGTCAGTGAGAAGGAGGACATTAAGGCCAAAAAGTTGGTGAACACACGTTTCCCCGGTTCCCGCCTCGCTCCCTCTGTGTCTCCCTTTCTCTCTGTCCAAGGTTCTCTCGGGGTCTCGGCCGCTGCGCTCCAGCAATGCATGAGGCCTGCAGGAGGTGGGCGCTGCCGCCTGGCGGACTGTCTCTGGCTTCTCCACTTCTCGGGGAGGGCACAGCTAACGCTCTTTGGTTGCTTTTCTCGTCCTGCATTAACCCTCCAAGGCCCTGGCACCACTGCCCCAGGAACACAGGCTGTGCTGGGGACCTGCTGGAGCAGGCCCAAGTCTGCCTCTGCAGCCACTGATGTGGGGTGTCTCTGGCCCCGCTGTTGGGGTCAGGATGAGTGCGAGTGGCATGACTTCCACAGGGATCTGGCTCCACCCAGGCCAGTGTGCCTGAGGGAGCTGTGCTCCCCCAGGAAGGAGCCCTCGGCCCAGGGACAGAGGCCCCGGGTGGCGGCCTCAAGTCCTTTGCCATCCCCGTGCTGAGGGCCCTGTGGCCATCCTCTGTCGCAGCGTGAGCAGCTATGAGAAGACCCAGAGCTACCCCACCGACTGGTCTGATGACGAGTCAAACAACCCCTTCTCCTCCACGGATGCCAACGGGGACTCCAACCCCTTCGACGAGGACACCACCTCGGGGACAGAAGTGCGAGTCCGGGCGCTCTACGACTACGAGGGGCAGGAGCACGATGAGCTGAGCTTCAAGGCCGGTAGGCGTGCCCTGTGGCCCCTCCCGCTCCGTTTCTGCTGGGTTCCCCAAACAGCGAGGAGCCTTGCGGGGCAGAGGCCGGGCGCTGCAGCGCACCGGCTGGTCACGCTGGAGACGCTGCTGGCCGACCACCAGGCCCCGCTCCGCGCACTCAGCACAGGCAGCCTGCGGGCCCTGAGGGAAGCCCCAGCTGTCAGGTCCTCAGGAGTGCCAGGCTTTGCCCAGACCCCAGAGGGGCTTCAGCTCCACCAGCGTCCCTCTGCAGCCTGGCTGTGCGCACGCCTTGCCGCAGGCAGGCGGGGCCTGTTCGTGCGCACTCCGCTGTGTGTTTTCCACCCTGGTCTCTCTTTAATGCTGGCAGCAGTTCACTGAAATGGGCCTCAGTGTGGAAAGCACTCCCTGGGAGCCCGCCCCGGGAGGCGCCTTCCCTTTCCCTGCCCCTCCTTAAAGCCAGAACCAGATCCACCCCTCCAAGAAGAGGGAGGCCAGGGCAGGCCGGAGCTCAGCCGCACAGGGCAGGAGTGTGCCTCTCAGGCCTCACCTGTGGAGAGGCTGGAAGCCTGTCCCTCCTCCTAACAGCCAGGCTCCTGACCCACCACCCCCGGGGTGCTCAGTAAGGCCAGCCAGCTGCCCCAGACACCAGTCCTCAGACATCAGGCATCTCTGGCCTGTTGTAGATTTTTCTTTACTTTTTTTCCCCCCTGTGGTGCTGGGAATCTGACCCAGGGCCTTGCACGAGTTAGTCGAGTGTTCTATCAGATAGTCACATGCCTGGCCCCTGGAAGGTTTTTTTATGTACCTTAAGCCATCTTCATCCACTTTTCTGATATCAGTGATTCTCATGGTCACTCAAACTTTGTTGATTTATTTACTTTTAACTTCTAATTATTTTCGCATCTTACGTATTGGACTTGGCAGCAATTTCATAGATTTCAAATGTTTCCTCTCAAAAAAGGAAAACTGATAGAAATCAGCGTTTTCTAATCGTCAGCCATCCTTTCACACTTCCCTGTCCGTCTTCTGTGGTTCTGCTTTCTTATCATGGAAAGCAGTTCCCGGCCTGTGCTGCTCCTCCTGTCCTCAGCAGGCTCTGGTTGCCTCTCTGGGCTTGGTGCTCACAGAGTCCTCACCTGGGGTTCCGTCCACCCCGGGCAGCATCACCCACCAGCAGCCTCCGCACAGGCATGGGGAGTAGCTGGAGCTGGGCAGCTGCCTGTAAGCGCAGCTGCCGTGAGGGCTGGACAGGAGGCCAGAGGGCGGGGAGCTGGCAGTCATAGTGGACGTAGACTCACTTGGTTCCAGCCAGTCTGTGGAAGCCCTCTGCAGGTGGTGGCAGGGCAGCAGGAAAGGCAGCCCTGTCTGGTGGGAGTCAAGAGCACAGGCCAGCACCAGCCTCGCTGCTCCCTGGGCCCGCATGTGGACACGTAGCCTCATGGCGCCTCTGTCTGCAGACAAGCAGGGCCCAGAGAACAGGAGCTACAATCGACAGCACGGGCAGCACTGGCCTGAGCTTTCCACCCACTGCTTGCAGCTGAGGACCCCTGGGCCAGCAGGTTCTTGCAGTCTCTAGGGTCTGGGCTGCTCTGCTTGCCCCTAGCTGTCAAACAGAACCTGGGACCCTGCCCCAGTGCCACCTCCCATCCCACCTCCCCTCACCACCCTGGTCACACTGTGGATCTTGTTCCTCATCTGAGAGGGGCTGTGTCCATTTCTTCCGTCTCTGTGTGTCTCCCTCCAGCAAGGCTGGGCCTGAAGTAGGGGCTTCTTCGGGTTTGAATAAACAAAAGATAAATGGAGCTGCACGAATACGCAGAGCCACAGGGAGACTCCAGAATGGTGCCGGTGGCTTCCATCCCAGCACGTAGAGGAGGGCTGGCAGATGTTATCTTGCACAGATCAGGTGCTAGGGATGGGACGACGGGTCTGTGGTCATACGTGGTCTCTGGCCCTCCCATAACCTGGAGAGTGGCAAGGACAGGGATTAGCAGAGACCCAGAGACCATGGCCTTAAGGTCTAGATGAGCACAGGGAGAGCTGGCTGGCTGCGGTTCAGGAGGGGATGGCAGCACTGAGGGCCTGGCTGTGAGGGCAGGGCACTGGCAGGAAGGCAGAGGCCAGGCCCGTAGCATTCGGCTCTGCAGCATCTTTGGGGATCACTATGTGACAGCTGTTTTCTTTAGATGTGCTGGGCCCCTGGGACTAAAGAAACAGCTTTGAATGCAGTTTAGTCGAGAAATAGCCAGGTCCACTGCCCCTCCACCAGAAGCACCCTCCACGAGCTCTCCTGCGGCCAGCGTCAGGTCAGTGTCCCCCACCCTCTAAGACCTCCCTCTTTGTTTTGCAGGAGATGAGCTGACCAAGATAGAGGACGAGGATGAGCAGGGCTGGTGCAAAGGACGCTTGGACAGCGGGCAAGTTGGCCTGTACCCAGCCAACTACGTCGAGGCCATCCAGTGACAGGCTGTGCGCAGGCTGGTGGAGGGATGGAAATGGCTGGGCCCAGAGCTCCGTTAGCCTAGGCCTGGGCAGCAGCACCTCAGGTGCCCTAGCAGCCGTGTGGCATCCATTCCACCCGAGAAAGATGGTTTATTGGCCTCCTGGTGTCCTTTGAAGGCAGACAAGCTGGTCATTTCCCCTGGGACTCAGCCCCTTTCCAAGTGCATCTGGGAAGGACTGGGCACAGGCAGATGCAGCACGGAGAGCCAGGCCCCTCCCTGCCCCGCTAGCTGTGTTGGCTTATCATGGATCTGTCTATTCTTGACCTTGTCTCCTCCAAGTCAATGGTGGTTACACTGATTCTCGTTCCACTGATCATTTTCTCTGATGAGTCCCATACCTGTAAGTTAAATGAACAATCTTATATGCCAATTTCTGAGTAAAGATTTTGAGGTTTTTAATTTAAAGGCTGTGTACAGTTATGCTTTCTATACACCTGCTCTTCCGTTCACTTGTACCTAAGTGATGTGCAGACTGAGCCGCCCCGGTCTCAAGGACACAGTGCCTCCACTTCCATGCCGTGCTGCTCATCAGCCGTGCCTCTTCCTGGGCAGGTGCAGGGCCCCAGTCCTGCAGCAGGGAGCGCCCTTGGCAGGGACCTGGCAGACAGGTGGGAGCATGCGTGGTGGGGTTTCGATGCTGAGCGCACACTGCAGAGATGACCTTTTGAAGAACTCCCCAGAGCTGCCATATTTAAAAATCATTTTCATTCTGTTGCTTAAAAACTTTACTCTTGTACAAATTAACAATTCTAGCAGTGATTGGGAAAGTTAAAACATTAAAACATTAGCTTTTCAGGCAGATGCATCTGTAGATTAAGATGCTTTATACTGGACTGCCGTGTCTTGCTGTATATCTGTATATATTATTTGATATTCAGAGAATCTAAAGAATTCACCAAGTGTTTAAGTGAGATTTAACAGCTTCTGAATGTGGGTGTCATTGGCAAACTGCTTGAAGCCTGAGGCAACCGCCTGGGGCATGGCTGGCTGGCTGGCTGGCCTTCCTCTGGGCTCTGGGGCGGCCCTGGCCTCTGGCTGAGGCTGTCCTCACTGGCCAACTGTGGCTCCAGCGCTTTGACAGGCCCCGGTTGCGGCTCCCTGCAGGGCGCTGCACGAACTCTGTGTTCCTCGGGAGCTGAGGGAAGCGGGTCTCACCCACTGCACAGGTCCCTTCGAAGTCCCACGTGGCGGGTGGAGGGGACGATGCTGGAGGGCCCTTGTCTCGCTGCCCGAGTGGCCCCAGCAAGCTGCGCACTCGCTCAGTGTTCGCTGCCGCGCGGGTCTTGCCTGGAAAGTGGGTGCGTCTGTGTGTCACGGCAGCGTCCCAGCCGAAACCCTGTTCCTGTGCTGCAGAGTTACCAAAAACTATTGTCTTTGATTTTTAGGAGTTGCTTTAAATGTACAGTATTTTAGAGCAAAATCAATAAATAGTCGATCTCATGCTTCCGAGAGGCCTCAGCTGTGTGTCTACCTCCGGCTCGCGACAGTGGTCTTCCTGGGGTCATCTGCTTTGGAACTGGGCCAGATCCAGGGCACAGGGCCTCTGCCCAAGGGACCATGTCCCACTGCCCCTGACAAGCCAGATGTTGGGGTGGGCATCTGCCTGGCCTTTTCCTGAGCACCTACTGTGCGTTGGTCCTTGTGCTCCACTTTTTACTCGTCACCTGCAAACAAGCCCTCACACGTTCCCGTGGGTGGGACTGAGTCTCTGTTTAGCTCCCAGAGCCAGATCTGCCCGGGTAACCCCAGGAGGTCTGAAGGACCCAGCAAAACCCCAGGGCCCACCCTTCCACTGGGCTGGGCAGAGCGGGGAGGTGGGCCGACCTGGGCAGGGGAGGGGCGAGGGTCACCACAGCCACACTCACACTCACCAAGCCCTGGCGAGGCTGCCCAGGAAAACGCCCCTCGGCCATGGGGCTCTCCCAGAGGAGCCACCCAAAGAGGGGCAGGAGGGGCAGGCAGCGCCTCTGCCCTGTGCTAGGCCCGTTCTTATAGCCGCCCCACCCCTGTGAGAACACGCGCTGGCGCCGAGGCCCACCTGCCCTGTCCTGCTCTGCTCTCGGGCAGGCGTGGGAAGCCCACCTCTGGGCCTCTGCTCCCAGGTAGGAGGATGCAGGCCTTCCCTGGTTGAGGGTTTGGGTAAGGGGAAGTCCACAGGCGCTCAGGAGGCAATCAATGTCGTAATTCTGAGGGGCACTCGGCGGGGGCTGGGACTCTGCCATCCCTGCCTGCCCTTCCCACCACCTCCACGTGGGGCTGCCGCGTTCTCCTGGCACCTCCTTATTCTGCCTCCCACAGCCACCGCGCCAGACCACAGCCACTGCTGGAGCTCCACGCTGCCCTTGGGGGCTCCCAGGGCCCTCGGCTGCCTCAGGGGGAGTGTCAGCCCCACCCCGCCCCTGAGCAGGAGCTCTGTCCGTGGCCCGAGGCGTTTCTTCCTCCTCCCCACCATAACGCAAACTGAGCCCAGGGACCAGGCAGGGCTTTTGGTAGGACCCTGCAGACTGGACAGGACTGCCTCTGTCCCAGGCTTTGGGGCAGGGCCCTGAGCCATCCAAACACATGCAAGCCCACTTGTCACCTGGCCTGGCCTTCTCTGGGCAGCCTGTGGGTGGGGCAGGCCTGGAGGGGACCTGCTCACAGCCCATCAGGGCAGGGATGGGCGAGGTGGAGAAAGGCCTCTGTGAACCCCTGATCAACTGCCTGGGGAGACGGAGGCCAAGAGGGGGAGGCAGAGGGATGCGTATAAGGTCTGACCCTCAGGTCACCCCTCCTATCCATTCAGCTGTCGTTCACGCACCGGGCATTTATTGGCTGGCTACTGTGGGGGAGGCTGTGGTGCCAGGATGAGCAGGAGGAGGAGCCAGCGTTTGCCCTCAGGGAATTCCCAGAGGCCCAGGAACCAACCAGGTCATTGTGACTCAGAACGGGAGGCCTGGGGGGGGGGGGGGCAGGAGTGTCGTGATGGTGCACATGATTCCAGAAGCCTTGGAAGAGGAGGCCCTGGGCCCTGAGCTGTCCCCTATCCCCAGTGCAAAGCACTTGAGTCCCCCTCAGGCAGGAGGTCGGTCAGGCTGGACTGCAGACAGACGGGCAGTGACGTCGCAGCCCAGGCGTGGCCTGAGCCTCACTTCCTGCAAGGTGGGGTGACCAGTTAGGATGACTGCAGGAAAGCCAAGAGACCCTGCCAGGCAGCCCCGTGCCCATCAGAGCCCTGTAATGCCCTTTCTCCCCGCACCTGTTTGCAGGGTTCAAGCCAGGAGCCTTGAGCTCCCCAGGCCCACCTGCCCTAGGTCTCCTCCAGGGCACAGCAGGTCCCTCCCCTCCCTATCCAGTCCCCAGACACTTGCAGGGACACATATCCCTCTTGGTCTGGTGTTGCCCATAGAAGTGCTGGCAGTGACCTCAGAGCCTGACCGTGTGGTGGGAACAAGCAGAAGGGCTCTGGGCCCTGCATGGATTCGTCTCCACAAAGCCTGAAGGATGGGCCTAGGCTGAGCTGAGCCTGGTTCGGCCGCAGTTGAGTACGAGGTAATTTCCAGCCCGGCATGGCCACCACCAGGCACAGGGTCAAAGGAGCCACTGCTATGGTACAAATGTTTGTGTCCCCAAAACTCATATGTTGAAATCCTCTCCCTGTGGTGATGGCATTTAGGATGAGGGTGGGGCTGGTTTGAGAGAAGCCCTTGTAAATGGGATTTAGTGGCCTTATAAAAGAAGCCCAAGTGTTCCTACCCTTTCCACCATATGAGGACACAGGTAACCCCTCCCCCCCAAAAGTCAGTTAAAAAAACAGAAAAATAAAAAAATGAATTTTTTATCCCTTGTGTCTAAGCCTCCTAGTCTGTGGTGGTTTTTTTTTTTTTTTTTTTTTTTTTTTTGGTACCGGGGATTGAACTCAGGGGCACTCGACCACTGGGCCACGTCCCCAGCCCTTTTTTGTATTTTATTAGAGACAGGGTCTCACTGAGTTGCTAAGTGCCTCGCCATGGCTGAGGCTGGCTTTGAACTCGCGATCCTCCTGCCTCAGCCTCCCAAGTGCTGGGATTACAGGTGTGTGCACCATGCCTGGCTTCTGTGGTGTTTTGTCAAAGCAGCTGAGCACACTGATACTCCCAGGCACCTCGGTGGAAAAGGCGACTTCATGGCCCATTATTTCCAACCAGCCTTGGGCTTAATATTTATCGGCTTCCTGCCAGGCCCTGTGCTGAGCAATTTTCCCTGAAAAACACTAACGTAAACCTCATGATGCATGAACACGAGTTTACAGGGGAGGACACTGAAGCCAGAGAGGCTGAGGGACTGCTGTTTGCCCACACAGCTAGTCAGGTGGAGTTGGGCTTGGCCCTCAGGTGTGCCCAGCTCCAAACGGCAGGCCTGGGCTCTCAGTGGTGGTGTCTGGTCACTTGGAGGGTTTGTTACAACTCAGCTCACTGGGCTGCATTGCCCTGAGTGGTCAGGTTAGGAAAGGGCCTCAAGTTTGCATATCTAACACGTCCCCCCGTGATGCTGGTCCGAGACCACATTTGACGACACCAGCCCCTGAAACTACCAAAGATCTGCCCAAAGCACCAGCAGTCCTATGTGCTTACTGATTTATCTGCGTGACCAGCAGACATCCCATAATGCCAGCTCCGGAGCACAGGAGGTGGACCCCAGGGAGCCAAGGACTTATCTGCCTGGCCCAAGTGGGTGGGGACATGGACAAGGAGGATGGAAGGAGTGAGGGACACAGGCCAGTGCGACATCTCAACCTGAGCTTATCCTGATTCCCTAGCAAGGGGCAGGAAGGATTGGGGGCTAGCCAGGCGGTAGAGGGAAAGGTGTCTTCCAGGGGTGAACGGGCATCTTGGGTCACTGAGGAGCTGCATGCCATCAGACAAGCCCCTTCGTCTCCCTGACCCTTGGTTTCCTCATCTGGAAAATGAGAAGTGGCTTGAACCTGTCTTCCCTCTCGTAATCATCGAGGTCAAGGACGTGGTGCATGGAGGCTGTCTCCACCCCACACACCACCCCAAGCCAGTCATACCGCAAACACGCAGAACCCTGGTGGAGACGCTAGTCCTCCCCAGCCAGCCGCTGGGCACGACGGCCTCCTCTAGCCACGAGGAGCTGCACAGAAGGAGGCGGCACTGTCCCCACCACTGACAAAGGGTTTATCTTCTCTGAAGCTTTATGACGATGAGCAGTCCTACAAAGACAAAAAAGCCACGTCACTGTTTATGAGCGTCCCTGGGAGGTCGTATTCCCTGCACTCAAATTTGAATCCAATTGTGCGACATTAGCTGTGTGACCTTGAACAAAGCGCTTGATTTTTGTAAGCCTCCATTTGCTCATCTCCAAAATGGGAACAACAGCAGTAAGCATCTGCGTTATGCTCTGCGCCAGGCCCTGTTCCCAACTCTTTAACATCCTTAACTCCTTTTGCCCTAGCAGCAACCCCATGAGCCAGGGAAGGTTAGGATCCCTATGTCTGTAGGTGAGGAAACTGAGGCACAGAGAGGTTAGGTAACTTGCCCAACGTGTGACAGCTACTGCACAGCAGAGCTAGGATTCAGACCCAGGCTAGGCTACGCTGTCACCAAGAGGGCCCCTGCCTGAGCGGGAACAGCAGATGACCCTCTGCCTGCGTGTGCTGTGCCCACCCAATGTCACCTCCCACAGCTGCAGTTGCCACATTTACTGAACTGCCTGACTCGAAAGGCCCCTCCTTGCCCTCAGCCCCTCATCACAGCACGGCCCCACCCCTGTCACTGCTGTTGTGTCTCCCCGAGGAACCTTTCAGGGCAGGGACTAGCCCTTCATCTTTCACCCCAGTGTCCACAAGGCCAAACTGAAAAGAAAAAAAATGAAGTAAGTTTAGGCCTGTCCTGTGAAAACCAGATTACGAAACTTTAGGCCTCTTCAGATTCTCCGTGGGAAGGCCCACGAAAGGGGAGGAGGAAGAAAAGAACAAGTGAACTAAACAAGTGACGTCCTTCTCCTTGAGGAAAGGACACCTGACACCCCCTGACTGTGGGCCAAAACCCAGGTGCAGGAAGGAACCAGGAGGTAGGCCTGGCCAGGGGCTGCAGAAGCTCAGAGTGCCCAGGCCAGAGGTAGGAGATCAAGGGACCCTGAGCCCTGGGCCTGCAGATCACCAAGGCCGTGTGATGCTCATGAACCCTGCTCCCGGGTGAAGACAGCCCAGCTCCTGCCCCTCTGAATCTTCCCGTGTAGCAATCCAGAGTCTCTTCATTATACAAGAAACAAAGGCTCAGAAAGGAATTTGGAAATTTAGTAAAAAGAAGCAGGCACGTCATCCAAGATCCTGACATCCAGAGTTCACATTGCTGATATTCAGCGTCTTCTTTCCAGTTTTTCATGTGTTTTCCTTGTTGTTATTGTTACTATCTGCATGTGTGTGCCTTACACAATGGGGATGGTATTATAGATGGAGTATGGTGTCCTGCTTTGTTCTCTCAAATCTCATCACCAGCCTTTCTTTCTTTTTCTTTCTTTTTTTTTTTTAATATTTATTTATTTACTTTTAGTTGTACACAGTGCAATGCATTTATGTTTACGTGGTGCTGAGGATCGAACCCGGGCCGCGCACGTGCTAGGCGAGCGCTCTATTGCTGAGCCACAATCCTAGCCCACCAGCCTTTCTTCATCCCTAAGCATGTGTCCCCCAAGATAGACTGTCCCGGGCTGCACTGAGATTCCCCACTTATACATCGCTGAGCATTTGCTTTAGTTCCCATTTCTTTTTTCATTTTAAGGTAATTGTCCCGAGCACATTAAGTAGACAGAGGCAGATATGTCTTTGCAATGCCAGGGTTTATTCACAACCAAATTCAAAACTAGATTCACACAGTCCTAACTTAGCCTCTATCTCCCCGAGTCCCAGGGGGCTCACCAAGGGACGTCTTCTTAGCCGCTCGCTGGATCAGATGAAGTCTGGTCCGGGAACTCAGCAAGCAGCCGGCACCATCAGCAGGTCACTCCGACGGGAAGCGTGACGGGGTCTGGTCGTCTTGAAGACGCTTCGCTTGAGTGAGCTGGGGATTCGGTTTATATACTATTTCTAGCTAGACCCTTACGTCACTCATAGTGACATATCAGGGTCATGAACTCTGTTATCAGGGTTACACACGCGGGGGCTCTTTCAGGTGTTGCCATGGATACTCACTGTGCATGTCACAGCATGTGACAAGACAGGACATGTTCATGACACTTATAGCATTAAGCACTATTTCCACACAAACACTAAGTTAATATCAGATTCATTAAATTATTATTATTCTTTGGTACTCAGTACAGTAATTCACATACAATAAAATGCTCCTGTGCCAGTGTATAGGTCAAGTTTTGACAAAACACACACTGTGTAACCATCACAATTGAGATACAGAACTTGGGGCTGGGGTTGTGGCTCAGCGGTAGAGCACTCGCCTAGCCTGTGCGCGGCCTGGGTTCGATCCTCAGCACCACGTACAAATAAACGCATTGTGCACAACTAAAGCAAATAAATAAATATTAAAAAAAAAAAAAATACAGAACTTGCTGGGTGCAGTGGCACACACCTGTAATCTCAGCACCTGGGAGGCTGAGGCAGGAGGATCGCAAGTTCAAAGCCAGCCTCAGGAAAAGCAAGGCACTAAGAAACTCAGTAAGACCCTGTCTCTAATTAAATACAAAAAGGGGCTGGGGATGTGGCCCAGTGGTTGAGTGCCTCCAAGTTCAATCCCCAGCACCCACCCCCCAAAAAAAAGAATAAATAAAAAGACACAGAACTGTTTCTACCCAGGTCTCCCCCATCCTTTGTAGTCAAACCTTCTTTATGTCCCTAGTCTCTTGAAACCACTGATCTGTTTTTTCTTTATACTTTTGCATTTTCCAGAATGTCATATGAATGGAACGACGTCATTGTTAGCCTTTAAGGAAGGTCTTATCTTCTTTAACCCCACATAATTCATTTGCAATTCATCCATGCAGTTTCATGTACCAATATTTTGTTCCTTCTTATTGTTGGAAATTTCCACAGAAGGAACGTAGAAGAATTCATTAATCCAGATGAAGGATATTTGGGTTGTTTTTAGTGCTTACAAATGAAGCATAACAGATTGCAAATACATCTGGTATGAACTTTCAAGTACAGGTCTTTGTGTAACCATCAGTTTTAATTTAACTTTGCAATTATTTTTGCTGAAATTGCAAATATCACAGTAATAAAGAGATTTTAAACCATTACCTCCTTAGAGGAGGTAATGCATCAGCTTCTACTTTTAATTTTTATCAGGTATTATGTAAATATTTTATCTTTTAAGAAGGGCATTTGTGCATTTCCAAGTGTGCACCGAGTACATAGGGGTTGGCAGAAGTCACATGAGGCTGGTCATGATTCAGTTGATTTGTTTTCAAATGTTTCTGACCTACACAAAGTGACGTGTCTAAGAGACACGTGTTCATTTGTTTCTTTCAGCACTGAAGTCCACGGGCGTTGTCCTCCAGGGGCAAGGGACACAGGCTGTGCTTACCCTCCCTTCGTGATTCATCCTGGGACTGTCTAGGCACGTCTAGTTTTCCTTCAGGGAAGCACTTGGCTTTCAGCGCACCCCGGCTGCACCGTGGAGGAACTGCATAAACTCAGGTCGTGACCCTGCCAGGAGGTCCTCACCTGGGTGAGCCAGGATGGCTCCACAGAAAGCAACGTGGGCAGGGGGCCAAGCCTTTCTTTCACAGAGGGAGAGGGACTGGGGGAGTGCTGGGGAACGACATTGGCCAAATTACATCAGTACGTCATTGTATACTGTGACCCACCAAGAAAAAAAAAAAAAAAAGAAAAAACCAAAACAAACAAACAAACCTTTCTGTGTTGTTCTTATCCCTGTTTCTCAAATGTCACCCTGTTGTCAGTTTTGTTCTTTCAAGCTCTCCTTTTCTTTCTCCTCCTCCATTATCCTTACTATTCTTTGCTACTTTTTTTTTTTTTTGGTGGTACCAGGGATTGAACTCAGGGGCACTCGACCACTGGCTCACATCCCCAGCCCTTTTTTGCATTTTATTTGGAGACAGGGTCTCACTGAGTTGCTAAGTGCCTCGCCATTGCTGAGGCTGGCTTTGAACTCGCGATCCTCCTGTCTCAGCCTCCCAAAGTGCTGGGATTACAGGCGTGAGCCACCGCGCCCGGCTTCTTTGCTACTTTTGAAAGACCCTCCTTCTCCCAAGTATCCAGGCAGAAATGAGTCAGGACACCAGATTCAAGATAAAACCTCACATCTGCCCCACCCTGGGGCCTCGACCTTAGGGATAAATCTCTTTCATACAGTTCCATACCTGTCTGAATACAAGTGCTCCCCACAGGAGGGACAAGACCCAGTAGTCATTGGAACAGGTCCTTCCATGAAAAGTTCTCTTTAGTTCCTCAAAAGAGTGACTTTCTCTCCTGTGGTTCTCTGAATCTCAGTTACAGTTCTTACCACAAGGTGCAATATTTAATTGATGCTGTTTCTCCCCCAAGGATCTTCCTGAATGTCCTGTAAGTGGAATGACACACTGTGCAGATTTGGGTGACTGACTTCTTTCACATAGTGTAATCCTTTTGGGACTTATTCATGTCGTTGTCTATCAGATTCCTTTACTTTTACAAATTTTTGGATATACATAACAGTAGACTGTTTTTTTTGTTTTTTTTTTGTTGTTGTTGTTGTTGTTTTTTGTGGTACTGGGGATTGAACTCAGGGGCACTCAACCACTGGGCCACATCCCCAGCCCTTTTTTGTATTTGATTACAGACAGGGTCTCATTGAGTTGCTAAGTGCCTCATCATGGCTGAGGCTGGCTTTGAACTCACCTGTCTCAGCTTCCCAAGTGCAGGGATTACAGGCATGCGCCACCGCGCCCGGCAGTAGACTGTATTTTTAAAAATATTATTTAGTTGTAGATGGACACAATACCTTTATTTATTTATTTGTACGTGGTGCTGAGCAATGAACCCAGTGCCTCACACATGCCAGGCAAGTGCTCTACCATTGAGTTACAGCCCCAGCACCAGTAGAGTGTATTTTGACATATCATATATACATGGAGTGAAGGGCAAAAATCACACAGGAGACAACCGTGCAGCCAAGAGATTTATTCACCAGCCTTTATGGCTGGTCAGAGGTAAAGAAGTACAGGGAGAGAGAAGTCAGGGAGAGGGAAGTGTGCAAGCTCTGGTGGGAGAGAGGAGTCATGGGGAGGGGAGTGTGCGAGCTCTGGACAGAGGGTCGGTGCCTGGTCATGCTGGCTGTGGTCTCTGGAGTTGTCTGCTGGGCAGCTGCCTTCGGGCCGGAGACAGTGAGTCTGGAGCTGTTGCAGTGGCTGCCTCCTCTCAGCAGGGAGGAGCTGTTGTGTCTGAGCTCCGGGCAGGCAGGAGCTTTAAACAGGGATTTCTGGTGGGGGGTGTACCAGAGTGACCTTTAACGCTATTGGCTCTTTTCCCAGGGAATAGGGCAACCTTTAAGCCGATTGGCTCCTGCCTGGGGAAAATGAAACCAGGTTGCTCCTAGTGGAAATTCCCGTGGGCGAGGTGGCCCATGGGCCCAAGCCTATCTATCACGGAGTATAACTTAATTCTAGTTAGGATTTCATTCGTGTGGTTGTACATAATGTGGAGTTTCACTGGTCGTGCATTCATATGTGAACATAGGAAAGTTATGTCCAACTCATTCTACTGTTTTTCCTATTCCTATCCCCCTCCCTTCCCTTCAGGCCCTTTTGTCTAATCCAGTGAACTTCTAATCTCCCCTCACACAGGTTCCTTTATTTTTTAGTAGTATCCCACTGTGTAAATATACCAGAATGTTTATCCACTCCCTTGGTGATGGACACTCAGTTACTGTTTCCAATGTGGGGCAACGTATGAGAGTTCTAATTCCACATCCTTGCCAAAACTTGGTCTTGCAAGTTTTAAAAGTTTTAGCCATTCTAATAGGTATATAGTGGTATCTCCTTGTTGTTTTATTTTTTATTTATTTATTTATTTATTTATTTATTTATTTATTTATTTTTGGTACTGGGGATTGAACTCAGGGGCACTCGACCACTGGGCCACATCCCCAGCCCTTTTTTGTATTTTATTTAGAGACAGGGTCTCACTGAGTTGCTAAGTGCCTCGCCATTGCTGAGGCTGGCTTTGAACTCGCGATCCTCCTGCCTCAGCCTCCCAAAGTGCTGGGATTACAGGCGTGCGCCACCGCGCCCGGCTTCCTTGTTGTTTTAATTTGTATTTCCCTAATGACTAATGAGGTTGAATATCTTTTCATGTGCCAATTTACCACTGCTCTATCTTCTTTGGTAAAGTGCCCTTTTAAAAAGTTCATTTGTTTTTCGCTATTGTATACAAGTCCTTTATCAGATAGGTTGTGCAAATGTTTTCTCTTAGTCTTCATTTTCTTTGCAATGTCTTCTGGAGAAAAGAAGGTTAAAATACGATATTTTGCCTATATTTTATTTTATTCTCCTCCTCCTCTTCCTCCTCCTTCTTTTTGTTAGAAGACAAAAAGTCTTATTTTGGGCTATCAGTTTCAGATGTCTCAGTCCATAGATGGCCAACTCCATTGTTCTGGGCTTGAGATGAGGCAGGCATCTTGGTGAAAGGATGTGGCAGAGAAAAGCAGCTCAGGACATGGCAAACAGAAAGCAGACTCACCTATATTTTCTTCTAGAAGTTATATAGTTACCACACCTAGGTCTATGATCCTTCCAAGTTAATCTTTCTTTTTTTTCTTCCTTCTTTTCTTCCTCCATCATTTTTCTTTCTTTCCTCTTAAGTAGCTGGGGCTATAGGTGCATACCGTTGCAGCTGGCTTTCAAATTAAGTTTTCATATTATTGTGAAGAATGAGTTGAGGTTTATTTTATTTTTTTGCATATGAATGACCAGTTGTTTCTGCACCACTGATACAAACACTATCCCCTTTCCATTGAATTACCTTGGAACATCTATGGAAATCAATCAAACTGATCTGCTAACCCATACTTAACCTTTAAGAATTCATTAAAATTTTAGCTACTTCCTATTGCCAACTTCTTCTCTGTGTTTTGCCACAAGTGAAAGTTCTCATTGCCTAGTTCTCTGAAATTCAGCGTACTTGGTTGCTTTGAAATCTCAGCTCTCTGGTGGGCTCAAGAGAGTTACTATGACTTTATAGAATATTGGTCTTTTTTTTTTTTTTTTTTGGTACCAGGGATCGAACTCAGGGGCACTCAACCACTGGGCCACATCCCCAGCCCTTTTTTTGTATTTTATTACAGACAGGGTCTCATTGAGTGGCTAAGTGCCTCACCATTGCTGAGGCTGGCTTTGAACTCGCGATCCTCCTGCCTCAGCTTCCCAAGTGCTGGGATTACAGGCATGTGCCACCTCGCCCGGCTGGTCTTTTCTCATTATTTTGGGAGTAACATTCTTTGTAATTTTCTACATTCTAAGCCCATTCCACAAGTATTCACTAAATACACAGTGTGTGCAAGGCATTGTTCTAAATGCTGGGGATAGAGAAGCTGACAAAGCATTTGACCTCAAGAAATTTATATTCCATTGAAAGGAGGCAGATAGATAGTTAGGCAGATAAAATATTATATATTATTAGGTGGCAATAAGTTCCATGAACATTTAAGCACATGAGAGAAAAGACAATGAAGGTTGTATAAATGGCACCTGCCTACCTCCATATTAACGTAGATTCTGTCTACACTTCACTGCCCTTTTTAAATTATCCTCAAGAATCTCTAGAGTGGAGCATGGACAATACTCTGCCCTAATCTGATATAACTTAGTAAGATTTCAGCTCTAAATAATAAATGGAACCATCATTACTATCAGGAAGGATATGACTGATTCTCATTAACATGCAGGTGTTCTATATAGAGCCAAACTGGCACCAAGGGGCACAAACTACTCGGTTATATACTATGACTCAATATAAGGAATAATTTTCAAGCAGAGCTGTCTGCAAAAGTAATGCACTGTCCTGGAAGGTGGTAAAATTCCCTTCCTTGGGAAAGGTCCAGCCCAGGGGTGTGTGAGTCCACGTTGCTTGCAATCTGCCAGCTTCCCGGAAGGGTCTCCAGGCAGACAGGCTGAGCGAGCATTGCTGGCTCTGGGAGTGGAAGGGTCCCCCACGCCCTTTCTACAACTGCACCCGGAAGCTGCTCTTGGGGCTGCTGGGCAGATGCTTTATCTGGAACTTCCTCGTGGAGATGAGCAAACCATAGTTTTAGAGAAGGAAAGTAACTTAGCTCGGAAGCACCTGGATGAACTGGGACCGGCGCCCAGGTATTGTACTTGATTGTAAAACCTGTTAATTCCACTAGGGTCCCCAACCTCGGGCCGCATTTCCCAGCGGCTCCCCACCCGCCACTGTAAGAGGCGCCTTCACCTCAGTTCCAACCTCTGGCTAAATATGCCATGCAAACGGTGGGGTGGCGCCCACGGGGCGGAGGCTACAGTCGAGCTTCTGTCAGGTGGTCCAGGAGGACCACGACGCCCGCACTGACATGACACCAGGCGGATACTTGAAGAGAACTAATTTTCCACTTGAAGCTTGGCTTATGCAGGAGCAGGAAAATTAAAAAGGAAGGCGACAGCGACAACCGGTGTGAGGGCTGAGTCCCCGTCGGTCGCTGCCCTTCCCTTCCCCCAGAGTCCTTTGCCATTTGGAGCGCTGGATCTGCCGCTCTCCTGGGAAGGCCGCGAGAAGACCTTGGCCTTGTAAACAGCCCGCAGGCAAAACGGAGACCACCCGGCCGAAATGCTGGGGGATGCGGAGACGGGCGCGTGGGAGCCCCGACCCGGCCAACCTCGTCCTGCCACGCCGCGTGTAGCCACCGGGTGCCGAGGGCGGGAGAAGGCCTAGAGGGCCCGCGAGCTTTCTGCGCACGCGCGTGCGGCGCCGGGGGCGGGGCTTGGGTGGGGCGGGGCCCGCGGGAGCCCCTAGGAAGGAGCGCGGCGCGTGCGCTCGGGCCGGGGGCGGGATGTGGGCGGGGCCTCCGTCACGCGCAGCCCCGCCCCTCTGCTCCGTCACCCTCCGGGAGGCGGCAACCGCTCCTGGTCAGCCCTTCCCTGTTGGCGGGGCCCGCCGCACCTCGGGTCTCCGGTGACGATGGGGGACCCCAGCAAGCAGGACATCCTGACCATCTTCAAGCGCCTCCGCTCGGTGCCCACTAACAAGGTAACGGCGGCCTGGCGTGTTCAGGCCTGCCCGGCTTCCCCGCGGGACTCCGCGGGCGGCCCCTGCGGGCGCCAGTGACCAAGGCCGTGGGAGGAGGAGCCGGCCCGGCCTGTGACACGTCGCACTGTGGAGCCGCGGCGGCGGGGCCTCGCCCGGGTCCGGAGGCGCGCTGCTCCCAGCCCCCCACCCCGGGGAGGGATGGGGAGGGGGCGCGCGCCCGGGGGCTCCGACGGGGGCCAGGGGCCATGCACCTGAGGGGTCCTGGGGGATGGAGGCCACAGCACCTGAGAGCTCCAATGGGGGCCAGGGACCAGGCACCTGGGGGCTCCAATAGAGGGCAGGAGCTGGGCACCTGGGGGCTTCTGGGAGGTCTAGGCCACAGACTTGAGGCATCGGTCGGAGGGCAGGGCTGGACACCTGGTGGTCCTAGGAGGAAGAGACCAGAGTACTTGGGGGTTCCTGGGGGTGGAGGCCAGAACACATGGGGGCTCCAGCAGAGGGCAGGGGCTGGGCATCTGGACTTCTGCTCCCAGAAGGAGGGCTTCTTGGAGGTGGAGGCCATAGCACCTAAGGGATCCGACAGAGGGCTGGGGTCTGGCACCTGGGGGTCCTGGGAGGAAGAGGCTAGGGCATCTGTAGGTTCCTGGCACTTGATCAGAGGGGTGGGTAGTGGACAAATATGAGTTGCCAGGTCTGGGGCCAGCTCCTGGGGGGTCTCTGAGAAGAGCTGGGAGCATACATTAAGCATACTAGGGCTGCTGAAAGTGGAGGGATCAAGTGACACCAAGGGCCCCTGGACCTAGCAGCAAGCAGGTCCTAAGGGTCAAAAACTCCAGCTGGTAGCATGGGGTACTGGGAAAGCATGGCTCCCCCTTCACTGTGGAGCTCCCCTCTAGTTCCTGGGAATTGGGGAAAGCCTTTGGAACGGGGCTGGTTCCCTTTGTTCCTGGGTGGCAGCCTCAGGTTCCTTTCCAGTAACGCTGCTAAGCCATCTCTCAGTGGCTTCCAACTCTTTTCAGTTCCTAAGGAATCCCACCACAGACCCTCTCTGTCCTCCCTTTGGCTCTCTGTAGAGATAGGGCATCCCCCCCACCACACACACACACACACACACACACACACACACTGTTTTTTTGTCTCCAGGATTTTTTTTCCCCTCCCCTCCTACAACTTTTACAACTTTGAGCATCTGGCTGGCTGGAGGTGTAGTGATGACGCATGGGGCTAAAGTGACACCCTCTAAGGATCACAAGGAGAGTGGAACCTGCAGAGTGCAAAGGGCTGTCCTGTCACTGGGGACTCTCCCCACCCTTCCTGGGACAGTTCTATCTGGTCCCCACTGTCAGCCAAAGGGAACAGCTGTTACTGAGTATGCTCATGAGCCCTAATGTAATGGCATAGGAAGTTTCTGAATTTTACAAAATTTAAGTATTTTATGTCTTTTTTTTTTTTTTTTTTTTTTTTTTTTAATCAGGGATTGAACCCAGAGGTGCTTAACCATTGAATATATCCCCAGCCCTTTTTTTTTTTTTTTTTGGTACCGGGGATTGAACTCAGGGGCACTGGACCACTGGGCCACATCCCCAGCCCTTTCTTGTAGTTTATTAGAGACAGGGTCTCACTGAATTGCTAAGTGCCTCACCATTGCTGAGGCTGGCTTTGAACTCGCGATCCTCCTGCCTAAGCCTCCCAAGTGCTGGGATTATGGGCATGTGCCACCGCACCCGGCCCTTTTTATTTTTCCGGGGGAGGGGATACCGGAGATTGAACTCAGGGGCATTCAACCACTGAGCCGCAATTTTGTATTTTATTTAGAGACAGGGTCTCACTGAGTTGCTTAGCACCTTGCTTCTGCTGAGGCTGGCTTTGAACTCGTGATCCTCAGACTTCTGAGTCGTGGGATTACAGGCATGCACCACTGCACCCAGTCCTTTTTATTTTTTATTTTGAGACAAGGCCTCACTAGGTTTCTGAGGGTCTTGCTAAGTTGCTAAGACTGCCTTGAACTCACAATCCTCCTGTCTCAGCCTCCCAGATCTCTGGGATTACAGGCGGGTGCCACTGTGCCTGGTGTATTTTAAATCTTCATTGTGGAAGGGAGATTTATTTTGATAGCCTAAGAGAGAAATGAGGAAGGAAGTAGTTTATTGGGGGCAATGTCTGTTTGATGTATGAGAACGAGAGGAGAAAGACTCCAGGAATTTTCCAGTGTCCATTTCTTTACTGTTTTCTTATTTTTCAAGTTCAAGTTGATCTGTTTGTAAAGCATGGTTACTGTATTACTAGACAAAATTGAATCTGAAGTTAGCAAAGTGGAAACAATATTTTTATCTGCTTTATCTCAGAACATGTCAAGATGTATTCTCTTTAATTGAATTTATCAAAAGGAAGGGAAGGAGTCTGTCATTATACCAAAAGACAGTTCTGAGGGATATGTATAGGCTTATAAATTATCTAAACTCTGTTACTTTCTAGCTCTGTTAGAGCAGGTTACTTGACTACTTTGTGCCTTATTTCTCTCATCTGAAAATGAGAGTATGAATTGAATCTAATTCAAGGACTATTGTAAATATTAGATGAGACAGAACACTTAGAGCAATATATGCATATACTGTATCCCATGAATGTCTGCTATTTTTAATTTTTTATTATGAAGAATATCAGTGGAAATTTTTATGTTCTATAACAGAATTTTAAAACAATTTACAAAAATATATTCTGGTAGTGTTTCACAGTAGTTTACTTTATTTCTTGATCATTGGCTTGAAACCATTACCTGAACAAAAATGAAAAATAGTTTTAATGATGTGGAAAGTCAGATAACAGTAAGCATTTTTAAAATGGGGTTTTATAAAAGTTCTAAGATATTAAAGAAAGGCAGTTAAACAACTTGGTTTACTTTTAGGATATGGAATCCAATTTCTTCCTCTTACATATGATGTAGATTTGCTTTGAGCCAGCATGGTTGTGCTTGCCTTGTAGTCCTTGTCTCTTGGGAGCTTAAGGCAAGAGAATCTCTTGAGCCTGGAAGTTTAAGGCCAGCCTGGCAACCGAATGAGAGGCCAGCTTAAAAAAAATAATAATAATAATAATTTCGCTGGGTGCAGTGGTCCATGCTATAATTCCAGCAACTCCTGAGACTGAGCCGGGAGGATCACAAGTTCTCAGCAAAACCCTCAGTAACTTAGCAAGATCCTTCTCAAAATAAAAAATAAAAGGAGCTGGGGATGTAGCTCAGTGGTAAAGTGGCCCTGCACCCAATCTCCAGGACCAAAAAACAAACGAATAAAAAAGCCCAGTGCAGTCCCTGCTGTTGAGTGCTGGGTTCTGTTCAGAGGAGATCGAGGCAATGCTGAGAGAGCCAGGCCTGTTTCCCTGGCTGCCTTCAGACCTCTGCAGGACCCAGCCCCGCCCACACTGCTGCCCCCATGTTCGTCCATTCAGTAGTACCTGCTCCGTGCCAGGCTTGGTGCTGAGCTCAGGAGAGCAAGATGGACACAGCCCCCGGCCCCTGCAGCTGCATTCTAGCAATTCCTCAGGTCTTGGTGGGTGGTGGGGTGCCGATGCCACCATACTGGAAACCCACTGCCATCTTGTAGCCATCCTTGCCGCCATTCAGAAGTAACTCTCAGACTCTCCTGCTCTGAGCTGCACTGTCCCCTCCTTCCCCAGGGCACGTCCTGAGCAGGCTTTTGCCACTCCCTGTTCTGGAGATCGCAGATGCCTCCTGGACCCTGTCTAGAAAGCCTCCTGCGTTCCAGTCGTATAACTCTTTGTCTTGCCGCTTTGTCTTGCTGCTGGACGCGGGGCTCCCTGTGGGCAGATTCATCCTGAATCACCTTCATGTGTCCTTTGTGTGCTGGGGATAGTACTAGATAGCAAGTGACAGCACGCGTCAGTTGCCTGAGCAAATGAGGGGTCACAGCCAGCCTCTGGAAGCAGCGCACTTTGAACAGTCGGTCATGCTGCTCAGTGCCCCCCAGGACAGGCTCTCTCTTGAATGGCTGTTACTTCAGGGCAGTTTAATGTCGCATCTGTCTCTCTCACTGCATGGGAGCTCTTCAAGACCAGCATGGGGCCTGGCAGGAAATAGGGCTGAGTGTTTATTGGTGGAGTCTGTGATGCTAGCACCCCTGTGCGCCTCGGCACCTGCCATGCTGCTGTTGCTGTGTGTCAGATTACCCCAGTGAGCATCTGAACGTATGTTCTCGCACAGGGTCTGAGGGCCAGGAGCGGGGACAGCTTAGCTGGCTGGTTCAGTCCCCTGGGCACTTCTTCAAGTGTGTGGGCAGCTCTCCACTCCCCCTGCCTGTTGAACCAGCCTTCACCCCAGGGCTTGGTACTTGAGCCTTTCTACCAGGCTGTCTGAGTGTCATTGAGGTAGGGCTGCTTTACCCAGAGCCAGTGACCCATCCGTGGTGGGAGAGAAGAAGCCATAGTACCTTTTATAACCTGACCTTGAAAGCGACATGCCATCCCTTCTGCCACATTGTCTGTGTCACATAGATCAATTTGGTAAAGTGAGAGTGGAGATTACACAAGGGTGGGGATCACTGGGGCCATCTGGCTACCACACACATACCCCCGGCTGAGGCGGGAAGGAACACATCGAGGCCCTACCACGTGAGATGCAGCCACTGCCCAGTGATGGGGAGAGCCGGCATGCGCAGCAGCCCACATCCCTGGGCAGCACTCGTTCACATGATGACCGCGTCCTTGTTGAGGCTTCCTGGGTACGTACCGTTGAGATGGCCTGCAAGCTCATTCTGCACTACATTCAATGCAGAGCGTTACCCATACATGATGATATATAGTTCGAATGGTATGTTCATCTAACTATGATAATAACATAATTAATATACTTGTGTCTAATGTAAGAGGAGTGGGAATTTGAGTTTTAAACACCTACATGAGACATTCTCTAATAACTGAAGTTTAGATTGTGAAGGTAATATAGCTTTTGGGTCAGTCCTGCACTACACCCTACCGGTGACTCATCTGGCTAATATAAATTAATTAATAACTGAATCTAACATTTTTCTTTCAGGTGTGCTTTGATTGTGGTGCCAAAAACCCCAGCTGGGCAAGCGTGACCTATGGGGTGTTTCTCTGCATCGACTGCTCGGGGTCACACCGGTCGCTCGGTGTTCACTTGAGTTTCATTCGGTAAGTGACTGTGCCCTTGCCGGGCTGCAGAGAGTCCGTTGTTAGTGGGGCCTTTCCCCTTTTTTCATTATGTTTGCTCTGACATCACACAAGAAGGCAGGGTGATTTCGAGATATAGAGATTGAGTCTTGTGTCCTCAGTAACCTGGTGACGCAGGTGTCATCTACAGTGGAGATTTCGTCAGAGACATGAGGCTGTGACTGTGACGACCAAGTCAGAATGGAGGCTGTGACGCAGCATTTCCTTCCCTTTATCAGTGGGAAGTGCACACTCTTGGGAGAGAGCTTCAGCGCTGTGGGTCCCTCCAGCACACACCAAGCAGGGCCTTCGGGTAAGGGTGGGAAGCCCCCTTATACCAGGGTGCCACTTCCCGCATCCCCTTCTGGCTTTGGATCCTAAGGACACTGATAGCCCAGAGCCTGAGTAAATGATTTTCATGTGACTTTTAGTATTTGTAATGTGAAGGCCTCTCTTCTCTTTACCCGAGGACTTGGGCCACACTGGTACCTCTGCCAGTGTCTTCCACTTCTCAAGTATGGCTGGAGCCACCGTGGGGCCTTTGTGTGCCTCAAAGAAAGGCGCCCCCAGCCGGGCGCGGTGGCGCACGCCTGTAATCCCAGCACTTTGAGAGGCTGAGGCAGGAGGATCTTGAGTTCAAAGCCAGCCTCAGCAATGGCGAGGCACTTAGCAACTCAGTGAGACCCTGTCTCTAATAAAAACACACAAAAAGGGCTGGGGATGTGGCCCAGTGGTCGAGTGCCCCTGAGTTCAATCCCTGGTACCACAACAAAAAAAAAAAAAAAGAAAGAAAGGCGCCCCCTTTCCACAGAGAGCCCACAGTGGGAGGCAGGAAGGGCCATTCAGTGAAGCAAAATAAATTGAAATAAAAAGTGGAGCCGGGCGCGGTGGCGCACGCCTGTAATCCCAGCACTTTGGGAGGCTGAGGCAGGAGGATCGCGAGTTCAAAGCCAGCCTCAGCAATGGCGAGGCACTCAGCAACTCAGTGAGACCCTGCTTCTAATAAAAATACAAAAAAGGGCTGGGGATGTGGCCCAGTGGTCGAGTGCCCCTGAGTTCAATCCCCGGTACCAAAAAAAAAAAAAAAAAGTGGAAAAGGGCCTCCGGGCCTGGAGCTGAGCAAGGCTTACATGGCAGTGGCGCAGCCTTTGCTAGGCCCCTCCGCAGGGTCAATGGAGCAGCCTCAGCTCAGGTCTCTGGAGGAGTCACCTCCTCCAACAGCTCACCCGCTTTCCTGTCACCTCTCTTGTAACCCGCTGGGCAGGCTATTTGGAATCATGGCAAGCAGTTGTATTCCCTGTCATGACTTGAGGAGCATTGATATGATGCGATTGCTATAACAGAGCAAGCGTTCCTGTGGGCTTAAAATCTATGGTAACTCCTAACAACATGTTGTGTGATGGCACAAAAACCTAGGAATAGGGGCTGTGGTTGTGGCTCAGTGGTAGAGCGCTTGCCTATCATGTGCGCGGCCCTGGGTTCGATCCTCAGCACCATGTAAAAATAAATAAATAAAATAAAGGTATTGTGTCCAACTACAATGAAAAAATAAAAATATTTTTAAAAAAAACTAGGAATAGGGCTGGGATTGTGGCTCCGTGGTAGAGCGCTCGCCTAGCACGTGGGCGACCCGGGTTCAATCCTCAGCACCACGTACAAATAAAATGCATTGAATAAAACGCATTGTGTACGACTAAAAGCAAATAAATAAAAATATTAAAAAAAAAACTAGGAATGATCACAGCATAGCATTCTTTTTTTCATATATTAGAACACCTTACTAGTGCATGGAGTTATTTTAGAAACCAGCTTGTAAAGGCATTGTAGGTTAAATATATATAGCTACATAATTCTGGATAATTATTTAAAAAGGAAGTTGTTTTGTATTCTTCTGGTTTCAGAGTATCTATCATTTTCTTCTTTTTTTTCCCCTTTTATTTTACACTCTGGTTCCAAAATGTTTTGAATATACTATCCTGTTGTCTCTTTTGTCAATGTTGAGGGATTTAGTTGCCATGGCAAGTTTATTTATGTATTTATTCCAGTTTTTTTTTTTTTTTTTTTTTTTTTTTTTTTTTTTTTTTTTTTTGGGTACCAGGGATTGAACTCAGGGGCACTCGACCACTGGGCCACATCCCCAGCCCTTTTTTGTATTTTATTTAGAGACAGGGTCTCACAGAGTTGCTAAGTGCCTCGCCATTGCTGAGGCTGGCTTTGAACTCGTGATCCTCCTGCCTCAGCCTCCCAAAGTGCTGGGATTACAGGCGTGCGCCACCCGCGCCCGGCTATTCCAGTTTTTTTCTTTTCTTTTTATATTTATTTATTTGCTTTAGTTGTACACAGTGCACTTATTTTTACATGGTGCTGAGGATCCAACCTGGGCCGTGCACATGCTAGGCAAGCGCTCTACCACTGAGCCACAACCCCAGCCCTCCAGGTTTTTCTTATTGTACAAAATACACATAACACGCAACTTATCACCATTTTTAAGTGTACAGTTATGTGTTATTTAATACGTTCATGAGCTGGGCGTGGTAGCTCACACCTGTAGTCCCAGCTACTAACAAGCTCAAGTGGGAGGATCACTTGAGCCTGTGAGTTCAAGACCAGCCCGGACAACACAGTGTGACCCCATATCTCAATGAATAGGTCAGTCAGTCAGCAAATACCTAGATATGTGCACACGTTTGTGGTGTGCCACCACGCTGCCAGCCGTCTCTCTCACTCTCCATCTTGTAAAGCTAACTCTATACCCATTAAACAATAGCTCCCCATTTCTGTCTCCTCTATTCCCCAGCAATCACCATTCTTCTTCCTCTATGATTTTGACTGGAGTCAGAAGTATTTGTCTTTTTTGGCACTTTGACATTTTTGTCACCTAGGGTCATCTATGTTGGAGTATAGGTCAAAATTTCCTTACTTTTTAAAAAATATGTATTTATTTATTTTAGTTGTACACAATGCCTTTTATTTTTACATGGTGCTGAGCTGTGCACGTGCTAGGCGAGCACTCTACTACTGAGCCACAACCTCAAAATTTCCTTACTTTTTTTTTTTTAATATTTATTTATTTGCTTTAGTTGTACACAATGGGTTTAAATGGGTTTATTTGTACGTGGTGCTGAGGATCGAACCCAGGCCGCGCACGTGCTAGGCGAGCGCTCTACCGCTGAGCCACAATCCCAGCCCAAAATTTCCTTACTTTTTAAGGCTGCATAATATTCACTGTATGTATGTACTGAAGCCAGAGTTGCTGATGAACCAGCCGCTCCACTTCTGTCTGCGGGTAGGGGCTGCTGGAGTTGCCGGCCTGCAGCCCAGAGCCCGTGTTGGTGTCAGCAGCTGTTACAGAAGGGGTGCCTGCAGCCTCAGCTCCAATGGTTGCAACTGGCAAAGCCAGATTCTCTTCCACTGCCACCAAGCAGCATGTCATAGTGCTAATGGCGGGCCGTGCCCCCAATGTTATAGCAGACCTCAGCTACCTGCCTGTCGCTTCTTCCCGGGTTCTTGTGAATTTGAAGAATGAAATCCATGTATGAGGAAGGGTGAGCATGAAAGAGTAGGATTTATTCAAGTGAGAAGCAAAGAGACACAACTCTGGCAAGAGCTGGCCCCAGGGTTGCCACTTAAATGTGCTAGTCTAGGGGCATTGAGCGATATCTGTGCTGATCAGGTCTTGGAAAACTACCGAGGCTGTTGGTCAAAATCTGTGCTAAACAGCTATTGGAAAATGTGAAGACTGTTGGTTAGCCCTTGAGTCTGTGGCCTTCACTCACGTCTGCCCTGCTGTCCTGTCTCCCTTTTCCAGCTGGACAAAGGAGTTGACAGGAACGTTTGGAAGGTTTCTACAGGTTAACTTAATGGAGTGACATTTACATTTAAAAAAACCTTACTCAAGCCAGGCGCGGTGGCGCAAGCCTGTAATCCCAGCACTTGGGAGGCTGAAGCAGGAGGATTGTGAGTTCAAAGCCAGCCTCAGCAATGGCGAGACACTTAGCAACTCAGTGAGACCCTGTCTCTAAATAAAATACAAAAAGGGCTAGGTATGTGACCTAGTGCTCCTGAGTTCAATCCCCGGTACAAAAACACCTTACTCAGGGGTTGTTACCTACCCTGTCTTTTTCTTTTCTTTTTTTTTTTTTTTTTTTAATGGATACTGGGGATTGAATTCAGGGGCACTCGACCACTGAGCCACATCCCCAGCCCTATTTTGCATTTTATTTAGAGACAGGGTCTCACTGAGTTGCTTAGCACCTCGCTTTTGCTGACACTGACTTTGAACTCGCGATCCTCCTGTCTCAGCCTCCCCAGTTGCTGGGATTATAGGCATGTGCCACTGGCCCTACCCTGTCTTATTCAGGACTGCAGTGTGCTTATCCATTTGAACATAGAGAAACGTTGGGCTGCTTCCATATTTCAGCTATTGTGAACAGTGCTTCTGTGAACAGCATATGCAGATATCTCTTTGATGATAAATGTTTATTGTTTAAAAAAAATTTCTATAAGAATCTGTTTTGAGGGGCTGGGGTTGTGGCTCAGCGGTAGAGTGCTCGCCTAGCATGTGCACGGCCCAGGTTTGATTCTCAGCACCACATAAAAATAAAAAGGCATTGTGTACAACTAAAAAAACCAAATAAATAAATATCACACACACACAAAAAAAGAATCTGTTTTTAATTCCTTTGGTCACATACCCAGAAATAGCATTGCTGGATCCGATGGTTATTCCATTTTTAATATCTTGAGAAGCCATCATACTGCTTTTCACAGTGGCTGTTCCACTTTCTGTTCCCACCAGTAGTGCACAAGGACTCCAGTTTTTCTGCATGCTCACCGTCAGTGTCTTTTTCTTTTTCTTCTTTTTTTCCCATCTCTGGAGATGGAATCCAGGGCCTCATGCATACTATGCAAGCATTCTACCACTGAACCACTCTCCACTGACTTTTTTTTTTCAATATTTATTTATTTGCTTTTAGTTGTACACAATGTGTTTTTACGTGGTGCTGAGGATCGAACCCGGGCCGTGCACATGCTAGGCGAGCGCTCTACCTCTGAGCCACAACCCCCAGCCCTCCACTGACTTTTTAAAATTTTTTTATAGTAGCCATCCTAATGGGTGTGAGATAGTGTCTCATTGTAGTTCAATTTGCAATTTCCTAGTGATGTTGAACATCTTTTCATGTGTTTATTGCCCATCTGTCTATCTTCTTTGAAGAATGTCTTTTCAAGTTATTTGACTTTTTTTTTCTTTGGTACTGGGGACTGAACCCAGGGATGCTTTACCACTGAGCTATATCCCCAGTCCTTTTTATCCATTATTTTGAGACAGGGTCTTGCTAAGTTACTGAGGATCTTGCTAAATTGCTGAGGCTGGCCTCGAACTTGAAATCCTCCTGCCTCAGCATCCTGAGTCACTGGGATTACAGGTGTGTACCACCACACTCCACTCTTTGTCCATTTTAAAATCAGGTTATTTTGGGTTTTTGTTGTTGAATTTTAGGAGTTCTGTATGTTTGGGAGATATTAATTCCTTATCACACATAGGATTCACAAATGTTTTCTCTTGTTTTTTGGTTTGCTTTTTTATTCTGTTGATAAAATTTTTAAATTTTCATGAAGTTTAGTTTGTCTATTTTTCTTTTGGCCTGTACCTTTGGTACCATATCTGAGAAACGACTGCCAAATCCAATGTCATGATGCTCTCCCTCTTTTCATATTTTCATAGTTGTAGGTCCTACATTTATGTCTTTAATCCATGTTGAGTTGATATTTTGTTTATGGTGTGAGGTAAGAGTACAGCGTCATTCTTTTACACATGGATATTTAATTTCTCTAGCACTGGTTGTTGAAAAGACTCTTCTTTTCCCATGTAATCAGAATTTTATTTATTTATGTAGTTAGTTGCAGGGGCTTGAACCCAGGACCTTGCTCATGCAAAGCATGCACTCTGCCACTGAGCTGCTATTGCAGCCCAAATTTATTTATTTTATTTATTTATTTAATATTTATTTATTTATTTACTTTAGTTGTACACAATGCAGTGCATTTATGTTTACGTGGTGCTGAGGATCGAACCCCGGGCCGCGCACGTGCGAGGTGAGCGCTCTGCCACTGAGCCACAACCCCAGCCCCCCAGATTTATTTTTGATGTACTTTCCCCCAGATTGATCATTAGCAGTTAACATGTGGTAAAAGCGTGCCCAGAGCAACTGAGGACTGGGCTTGAGACCGCAGGTAACTGGCACGCTTCTTTTCTAGCTTACTGTGTTCTTTCCCTCTTTCTTCCTGCCACTTCCCTCCCATTATGATCTGGCCTCCCTCTTCCTCACCTCTAAAGCAGACTGCCAGCATGCGCTGGTCCAGGAAGGCAGGTAGTTTTCTGGTTGTTCCTTGTTGAGGGAAGGACTGGCCTGGATCTGGAGGAGGCTGGATAGCAGGATCTGTTTGGGCTGGTGGAGGCTTCACCAATAGCCTTTAAAGGTCAGATAAATATAAGTGTATGGATCATATTGCTTGTGAACGATTGAAAAACAACAATTAAAAATCAGTGCAGGAGCCGGGCGCGGTGGCGCACACCTGTAATCCCAGCACTTGGGAGGCTGAGGCAGGAGGATCGTGAGTTCAAAGCCAGCCTCAGCAATGGCGAGGCACTTAGCAACTCAGTGAGACCCTGTCTCTAATTAAATACAAAAAACGGCTGGGGATGTGGCCCAGTGGTCCAGTGCCACTGAGTTCAATCCCCGGTGCAAAAAAAAAAAAAAAAAAAAAAAAAAAAAAAAAAAATCAGTGCAGGGCTGGGGTTGTGGCTCAGCGGCAGAGCGCTCGCCTCGCACATGTGCGGCCCGGGTTCGATCCTCAGCACCACGTAAACATAAATGCATTGCATTGTGTACAACTAAAGGAAATAAATAGATATTTTAAAAAAATCAGTGCATCAGCAGAGGGCAACAGTCTAAGATGTGGACAAGAGAAGTCAAAGTGAAAAGGGGCTCAGCATGGGTTTTGGGGGTTTTTTTTGGGGGGGGGGATATTCTTTAAATGTTTTTGTTGATGGAGAAAACATTACATACACTGGCTCATTGGAAAAAAAATCCCAAACATCCCCAAAGTATATGAAGGAAGATGCAGAAGTCCCCCTTCTGGAGTCCCCTCTCCCTCTTCCTGCCCGCCGCCAGCCCACACACTCGTGCACAGTCGTGCAGGGTCCCATTTCCCGGGCATGGCCACTGTTCACAGTGTGTCATGGGAGGTGTGTTTATTTAAGTGGAGTTTATTATTTTATAAGTAGAATTTTACAAAGAGAAAGCATAAACTATGGCTTTTGCCAGCAAACCAGGCGAAGGCAGGTTAGAAGTGCAGGGAAATGACAAGCCGGGCCCAGCTGAAGTGGCCCCAGTCCCCACTTCTGAGGGCTGGAACTCTTCAGCTGTGTTTCTGGAATGTCCGTGTGTCAGGCTGCTCTGCTCCCTCTAGCTGTTTCTTCTCAGGTTTGCCTCTCAGTATTTCCTGAGCCTATGAAGTGGGAGCCCCACACGATTCTGTTGGTGGGGGGCCGCGGTGGGGTACATACAAGGGATGTAAGGAGGCAGCCTGCAGGGTCTCCTGAGAGCCGGAAACCAAGCCCTGCCCCTGGTGGCTGCTCAGGGGACACTGGAGGGCACCCTCATTGTGTTAGTATAGAGGGGGACACTTTCTTGACCCTGTGTGGAGCAGTCAAGCAAGTTTCACACAAACAGGGAGGCACCCAGAAGCCATTCCCGAGCTTGTCTGTGAGCCCAGGTCTAGGTTAATTGTGGTGAGGTTTATTCCCTTTTAAGTTTTTTTTTTTTTTTTCATTTATATACTTTCCTTTTTAAATTTTTTTTATTTTTTATTATTTTATATTTTTTATTATTTTTGTTATTTTATTAAGTTTTGATTATATGAAAACTGTTGACTTTGCGAGATCATTCTGATTTCATCTGAAATCTGTTTAAATCCTCTACTTAGAAAAAGTGCTGACTTTGGCAGCCTTAATTGAAGCTAATTTGTGCAGATTTTAAGGTTACATGTTGACTCATAGGAGTGTCGGTTTCGTGGGAACCTGTGTCCTTGCTTACCTTGTTGGTAACGGAGCTGTTGTGACACTTGCTTCTGTAGCTTTTCTTATCTTCCTGCTTTACTTTCTTCTTACACTCTCTGCTTTCACTTATCTCCTAATCTAAATTGAAGGTAAGAAATTACCTGCAGTGGGTCCTGGCCATGTGGGAGGAGGTGCTGTGAGCTCAAGTTTCCTCCTAAGGCTCCTGTGGACATGTTCAGAGCCATCGTCACCAGAGACTTGGACCTAGAAGTCCAGTGTTCTGATGGAAATTCCTGGTAGCTCAGCTCAAGAACAATTCATCTTAGGGTTTTTTTATTTTTGTTGTTGTTTGTTTGTTTTAACATATTTCTTTAATTGTAGATGGACACAATACTTTTATTTTATTTATTTATTTTTTATGTGGTGCTGAAGATGGAATTCAGTACCTCACATATGCTAGGCGAGTGCTCTACTGCTGAGCCGCAACCCAGCCCCTCATCCTTAGTTTTTTTTTTTTTTTTTTTTTTTTTGTACCGGGGATTGAACTCAGGGCACTCGACCCCTGGGCCACATCCCCAGCCCTTTTTTGTATTTTATTAGAGACAGGGTCTCACTGAGTTGCTAAGTGCCTCGCCATTGCTGAGGCTGGCTTTGAACTCCCGATCCTCCTGCCTCAGCCTCCCAAGTGCTGGGATTACAGGCCTGCACTACTGTGCCCGGCTTTGGGCTTCATTTTTGTAAAGACAACTTAGAATCAAAGTTATAAAGTCAGAACAAGGCAGAGTAGGCAGGGCCTCACTTTTAGAACACAGGTTAATACAGCCCACGTTCATCTAGCTGTGATGCACCACCCTGGCCTAGGAGCACGAGGGGGAAGCATGGGCCTGCCCTGTCTGGAGCAGGGTGTCCAGGCCACCGATGGCAACGGCGTTGATGGGACTTCCAGCCACAAGCTGTTTATCAAGGCCAGGCCTACGCACTCTCAGATATCAGCTTACTTCACTTCTCCACCGACAGGATAAACAATGCTACCGTCATTCCTACTGTGCAGATGAGCAGAGTAAGGCACAGAGAGGCGAGCGCTTCTCCAGGGCCACGTGGCCAGTACGCGGCAGAGTTGCGGTTGGCACTCTCGCCAGAGGCTGTGCTGTCAGCGGCTTCCCTGTGACACGGAGCGAGGTGGGCATGGCACAGAGGGAGAGGGTGTTCCTGAAAAGGTGGTGCCTAACCAGACCTTTCCGAGAGGGTCTCAGAAGAGCTCGTAGCCGGGCGCGGTGGCGCACGCCTGTAATCCCAGCACTTTGGGAGGCTGAGGCAGGAGGATCGCGAGTTCAAAGCCAGCCTCAGCAATGGCGAGGCACTTAGCAACTCAGTGAGACCGTGTCTCTAAATAAAAATACAAAAAAAAAAAAGGGCTGGGGATGTGACCCAGTGGACGAGTGCCCCTGAGTTCAATCCCTGGTACCACAAAAAAAAAAAAAAAAAAAGAAGAGCTCGTGCTTGCTCGGTGGGAGGTCGTCACTCCACCTCTTCCTTGCCCAGTCAGGCTTTCTGAACAGAGCGGAGTTTAGCTTGTTGTGTTTTTATTTTAGAAGTCTATCTCTCACAAAGTGTGGTCTAATTTCTACGTTTTATACATGAACATGAAGTGCAGCTGTCAGTATGTATTGGTATCAGTATTTTGAGGTTTAACATTCACAAAAGTCACACGACACCAGCAGGCGTGGACATGAGCCGGTGGGAGGGCGGCACAGGAGAGTGTTGGCGCATCTTCCCCTGCTGTCAGCTGTGAAGCGTGTCCCGCCTCCTCCCATTCTGTGATGTCCACGTGCCTTTACAGCTGCTGGGCGCTGGGCTGGGCGTCCTGGGGATGACAGGCCTGCCTTGCTCTTGCTCACGTCTGTAGACTCAGTATAGCAGCTGCCGCGCCCTGGCCAGATGGTGCATTACCGTTGATCCCTTGGTGACACTGCGTCGCGGGGGCTCTGCACACTACTGCCTTTGCCCTCTCTGTTGCACTGGAGATGAGGGCGTCAGGCGTGGTGGGGGCAGGGGGGCATGCGGCTTGTGCTTCAGGAACCTGGCACCCTGCCTTTCCCCCTTCCTGCGGGTGGTGATGTCAGGTGGGTCCCTTCCACCTGATGATCGCAGCATGCGCATCCTGCAGCCTCCTGCGAGGGTCACGGCGTGCAAGTAGATAGCTGACCTGAAGAGATCCAACGGCCCGTCTGCTCTGGGTAGAGATGGGTATGAAATTTCAGCTTATAACCCACTGAGGATGAGCAGCGAGCAGTGGGAGTGCGTGCAGCAGCCCCATGACCCCAACACATCCCTGCGCCCCACAGCAGGTGGCCTACAGGAGTCAGTGCTGCCGGCCTGCCCGTGGGCAGTGCAGAGGACAGCAGTCCACAGGGTCAGGGAGGCCTTGGCTTCCAGGGCAGCGGGAGGGGCCAGGGGCTGCTCCGCTGGCCTGGCCAGAAGGCCTGACATCCTGATAGTGTGCATCCCTGTTAACACAGACTTCTGCAGGATCCTAAAGCCCGAGGAAACCTTGTTTTCAAAAGTTCGGTGATTTATCAGTTGTGGTGGGGCACACCTGTAATCCCAGTGGCTCAGGACGCTGAGGCAGGAGCATTGCAAGTTTGAGGCCAGCTTCAGCAACTCAGTGAGGCCCCAAGCAACTTAGTGAGACCCTCACCAAGTCTCAAAATAAAAAATTAAAAAGGGCTGGGGAATGTGGCTCAGTGGCTAAGTACCTCTGTTTTCAATCCCAAGCCCCCCCCCCTTAAAAAAAAAAAAAAAAAAAAGCTCAGTGATTTGATTGTGGGAATGAGAAGTATTAACGTTTAGGAATATTTTTTTGTTTAGATCTACCGAGTTGGATTCTAACTGGTCATGGTTTCAGCTGCGATGCATGCAAGTTGGAGGAAATGCCAATGCTGTGAGTTCATTTCAGTCCTTTTCCTTCTTGTTTAAATACCCTGGTAAAGAAGTTCAGCTCCTGAGTGCTTGGGAGGCCGTTTGAGCGAAGAGACAGACCTAGTGGGCTTGTTTATGCAGACATCTGTCGAACACCTGATAAGCAGAAAGCTGTTGGACAGGGCTCTGGGTGTGCGGTGACAGACGAGACCCCCTCTTATGAGTAGAGAGACTGGGAGCACACTTAAAGACTTAAAGAAGTACATTAACAGTGGCAGGAGCCGTGGCACAGGACTGTATACCCAGTGACTCTGGAGGCTGAGGCAGGAGGATCACAAGTTCGAGGCTAGCCTTAGCAACTTGACAAGGAGACCATGCCTCAAAATACAAAATTAAAAAGGGCTGAGAGTGTAGCTCAGTGTTAAGGTACCCCTAGGTTCAATTCCTAGTACCCTTCCCCCCCCCCCAAAAAAAAGTACATTGACAGGAAAACAACAGGCATAAAATCTATAAGTTAAAAAACCTGTACTTTAGCTGGGCGCGGTGGCGCATGCCTGTAATTCCAGCACTTGGGAGGCTGAGGCAGGAGGATCGCTATTTCAAAGCCAGCCTTAGCAATGGTGAGGCAGTTAGCAACTCAGTGAGACCCTGTCTCTAAATAAAATGCAAAAAAGGTCTGGGGATGTGACCCAGTAGTCGAGTGCCCCTGAGTTCAATCCCCGGTACCCCAAAAAAAAAAAAAAAAAAAAAAAACAAAAAAACCCTGTACTTTGCAACCAGATGAGGCACATGCTTGTAAGCCCCAGGGACTTGGGAGGCTGAGACAGGAAGATCACAAGTTCAAGGTCACCTGTGCAATTTAGGGAGGTCCTCTGAGAACAAAAAGTAAAAGGGCTGGGTATGTAGCTCAGTGGTAAAGTGCCCCCACGTTCAATCCCCAGTACAAAATCATATACATATGAAACCTGTACATCAATTATAGCAGACAAATATCATATATTAATTTATAAATAGTAACTTCTACATAAAACTAACTTTTTAAAAAATATTTAGTTTTTAGTTGTAGTTAGATACAATACCTTTTTTTAATTTATTTTTATGTGGTGCTGAGGACCAAACCCGGTGCCTCGCACGTGTTAGGCAAGTGCTCTACTGCTGAGCCACAACCCCAGGCCCAAAAGTAACTTTTTTTTTTTTTTTTTTTTTAAATATTTATTTATTTACTTTAGTTGTACACAATGCAAAGCATTTATGTTTTTGTGGTGCTGAGGATTGAACCCGGGCTGCGCACATGCAAGGTGAGCGCTCTGCCGCTGAGCCACAACCCCAGCCCCCAAAAGTAACTTTTTTTAAAAAGCATTTTTTTAGTTGTAGACGGACACAATATTTTTATTTTTATTTATTTTTTTGTGTGTGTGGCACTGAGGATCGAACCCAGTGACTCACATGTGAGGCAAGTGCTCTACCACTGAGCTACAACCCTAACCCTATAAAAGTAACTTTTAAAAATGTTAAACAAGGCTGGGTACAGTGGTACACACCTGTGATCCCAGCAGCTTGGGAGGCTCAGGCAGGAGGATCACGAGTTCAAAGACAGTCTCAGCAAAAGTGAGGTGCTAAGCAACTCAGTGAGACCCTGTCTCTAAATACAATACAAAATAGTGCTGGGGATGTGGCTCAGTAGTTGAGTGCAGGAGCCCTGTTTGGGGAGATGGCTTAAATTGCGGTTGACTATGGGCCATGGAGATTTGGGCATTGTCGCCTTCCGTAGTCTTCATGGGACTTGGCCCGGGATCTCGTGGGACTTGGCCCAAGATCTCGAGTGACTTGGCCGAGATTGCTGATCGGGTCAGCGCCATTTTGGTGGTGTGTGTGGCGCGTGTTAGTCGTTGTTAGAGCCAGAGAGAAAAGTTATCAGAATAAAAAGCTGTTTGTTTCCAGTTTGCCTCTGAACTTCTTCCCGCGGCTTCGTTGCTCCAAGCAGCCATTGCTTCAGGCGGCAACAGTTGAGTGCCCCTTAGTTCAATCCCCAGTACCTCCCCCATGAAAAAAGTTCAAATAATTTATAGTTTTTAAAAAGTGGATAATATTTAAAATTAAATTTGTATCTAAATTAGTAGTTTACAAAATGCCAGAATTCCTTAGATCAATGTTTCTCAACCCTTTTCATTATTACCTCCTTAGCAGAAAATTTTCATTAATTTTATTATCTTAAGTTGGATTTGATATTTCCTAACAAGAGAAATCAAGTGCTAAGGAGCCCAGTCTGGTCAGGTGGCTGAGCTCTGAGGGCCATGGACCACTGCGGTAACTTTCGTGCTTCTTTAGGTGTTTCTAGCACCTTATTAGAAACCCTCACCCATCATCACGATTCCCACAGACTTAATACTGCTGCCCTTACTGCTGTGGGTTGGAGTCCCCAGTCCTTATAGCTTACCCTTTCAAGTTTGCAGAGGCCCCTCCTGACCCCAGAGAGCAGCTCACCCCGGCCAGTTAAGACACAGAGGCAGGGAGTTGTGGAGAAGAAGGGATGGGGAGTGGGGAGCTCAGGCCAGAGCTGGTGACTGTGGGCCTAGACCCGGTCTGCTTGGCTTTGAATCCCAGCTCTGCCCTCACTGTCTGTGACCTTGGGCAGTTGTTGAGTCCCTCTATGCTCAGTTTCCTTACCTGTCCAGTGTAGTGGCAGTGGTGACCGTGTGATAGAGTGGCTGTCAGCATTTGATGGGACAATGCCCACACGCAGCTTTGGACAGGAGCTAAGAGACGTGGGCGGTCAGTGCTGCCCTTGATCAGATTGAGTCATTGCAAGGAGACCTGTGCCAGTCTCTAGAAGACCCGCTTGAATTCAGAAATGAATTCTGTGATTCCTTTGTACACGTGGACCCTTATGAAGCAGTTGAAGGCCGTTTCTTCTAAGTGTCTGAATGTTTGCTGTGTCACCTCACCTGTGTAAGGTTGCTGTTATCTCTGCTGATGAAGAAAGAGTGGCACAGGGTAGGGGCTCACAGAGGGCCTAACCAATTTGCCAAAACCTCTGATTTAATGAAGTCCAAATTGGAATTGATTGCTCATGGATTAAAAATACTTCTGAGTAGCCGGGCGCGGTGGCGCACGCCTGTAATCCCAGCACTTTGGGAGGCTGAGGCAGGAGGATCACAAGTTCAAAGCCAGCCTCAGCAATGGCGAGGCACTTAGCAACTCAGTGAGACCCTGTCTCTAATAAAATACAAAAAAGGGCTGGGGATGTGGTCCAGTGGTCTAGTGCCGCTGAGTTCAATGCCCGGTACCAAAAAAAAAAAAAAAAAAAAAACAAAAAAAAAAACTTCTGAGTCAGGAGGATCACAGGTTCAAGAACTTAGAGAGAACCTGTCTCAAAATAAAAAATATAAAAAGGTAGGGGATATAGCTCAGAGGTAGAGCGCCCCTGGATTCAATCCCAGTACCAAAAAAAAAAAAAGTCTTGAGTAGAACGCTCTCCCTGAAATAATGGTCAAAATGGCAGAGTTGGTTATATGGAGAAATGAGAGCCAGTGACTTCATATCATAAGGCGAATCTCATATCTAGTTTTATTGAAGTATTATGTTAAATTTGGATTTTACAAGGGAAATTTACTTTAGAACTGTTGGTGGTGTTGAAGTTATTTTAGTTTCGGATCCTGCGTCACGTGGAACAGCGCTCTCGGTCACGTCTGTTAACCTGCTTGGTCTCTTGCAGTCTTCCTTTTTCCATCAACACGGGTGTGCCACCAACGACACCAATGCCAAGTACAACAGTCGCGCGGCGCAGCTCTACAGGGAGAGGGTCAAATCGCTGGCCTCCCAAGCCACGCGGAAGCACGGCACCGATGTGAGTAGGCGAGTGTCCCTCGTAGACCTGGTGCTTTTGTCCCACACGGTGGGGCTTCCACCGGACTCTGATGAGAAGCCGTGTGCAGTGGGTTCTCGTTACTCAAGGTAGTTATTTTCCATAAACCGGCCGTGAATACTGGGTTAGCGTGTCCTGAAGCCTCACTCCCGGGCAGCTGCAGGGTGAGGTTCCTTCATCGCTCATCAGCACGTGGGCTTATGGAACATGTGTTTCTGTCTGAGGGTGGCTCATTGCAGGGACTGGGGAGCCGCTCAGTGGTGGCGCACTTGCCTAGCATGTGCAAGGCCCGGGGTTTGCTCCCCAGCACTGCAAAAGAATGAATGAATGAGTGAATGAATGCAGCCTATTTAACATGTTGTAACTCACAGACTTGAGCCAGCAGCTAGGGGCTGTACCTCAGGCCTGCGTGAAGCTTACCCAACACAGTATCTTCTCATGGAGACACGTCACAGCCTTCACGAGCTTAGGGACACTTGACAGCCCTTTAGCACTGCACTCAGGGGCCACTTTAAACGATGAAATTAGCAATAAAAAGCACAAAACGTGAAAAACGTGGTGCTGGGGTGTCTGCCGAGAGGATCCTGTTTCCAGGCCTGAGCACCGAGGCAGGGAGGCCGGGCGGGCCTTGTCAGCCGCAGCTCACATGTACTGGTTCTGCTGCTTATTTTTGCTGCTCTGAGTGTGTCTGGGAATGAACACAAAAATACCAAATGCGCTGACTTGGGGTTACAAGTAATAAGAGTGAGTGGGTGCAGTCACAGGTGTGGAATCCGAGAACACTGAGGGTCAGCTGCAGTGGGAACCTCGCTTCCATCTGAAGGCCTTGGTCTGTCCTTTTCGGAAAGGGTTTAGGAGCTGAGGTACTGAGTCCCTCAAGGTGTGGAAATGCAATGCCCATGCTGGGCCCCGGGCCAGCAGGTTGGGGGGTGCAGTATTCAGGAGACAGCTGTCCAAGGGGAGGGAGAGCCCTGCATGCCGCGTGGGGTGCCGAGCTAAGGTGCTTTGTTTCTGTTCCAGCTGTGGCTTGACAGCTGTGTGGCTCCGCCTTTGTCCCCTCCACCAAAGGAGGAAGATTTTTTTGCCTCTCACGTCTCTCCCGAGGTATGTATTGTGCTTCGTGTGAATTTAAACTGTGCTTTTCCTGAAAGTTATAAAAGGTACCTATTCAACATGTTTCAATTACGATTCAGGCCAAGCTGCTGTTGTGAACAATCCTGAGCTGTCAGGACATGAACAGACAGGAATCGACTTCACTGGTCAGGGGCAGGCTGCCCAGGGTCTCCTGGTGGGGTTCCCTGCTGTCCTCACATGTGGCTCCCCTCTGGGCATCCACTGGGGCTGTTGCAGTGTGAGCCTTTCCCAGCCTGTGGGAGGGAAAGGCTGGGAGGAGGACGGAGGTCAGGAAGGAGCAGCGTGGAGGCAGCACGCCTTGCCTCAGGAGCGCGGTCGCCTGTCTGTGCTGAGCTGCAACAAAGTCCTCAGTGTGCGGTCGACCCAGCGGTGCCCCTGCAGAATGAGGGTGGTTTCACCAGGGACTTGGGCCTCAGTGCCCAGTTTTGCCGTGCAGCATAGCATATGCCTCGAGAGCATTGTGGGAAATGAATAAGTGAATACAGGAGAGCGTACTTGATACCTAGTGAGCCACGTCGCTGTCCTCCTCTGTGAGGTCTGATAGCAGCAGGGCCACTTCTGTAGGCTTCCCCCAGAGCCCTAGGCAAAGGAGAAGCTTGGCATGTTTACTCAGGTTGCCTCCCTCCTACTGCTCCTGCTGCGGAGGGGGCACTGGTTGCTTATGTGCCCTTCAGTTCACGTTTGATTTTCAAGTTAAAATCATGTACAGCTGTGTGAGTTCCCGGCATCCACTTTCCGTCACTGAGACAAACACCTGAGAGAATCAACTTACAGAGAGAAGACGTGTGTTGGGGCTCAGAGTTTGGAGGTCCTGGTGCCCCGTCACCCCGCTCCTCATGGGCCCGTGACAGCACATCATGGCAGGGGGAGTGTGGGAGAGCAGAGCTGCTCACCTGTGGCCAGGCCGGAGGCGAGACACCAGAAGAGGAAGAGACGGAGAGAAGGGGTCCCGCCATCCCTTTCAAGAGCTTGCCCCCCGCAATCTGAAGAGCTGCCACTGGCCCCACCTCTTGCAGGTCCTGCCACCTCCTGCCCGTGCTGTGGGCTGGGGCCAAGCCTCTGAGGCACAGGCCTGGGGGAGCATTTGAGATTCAAGCCATAGCAGTGGCCAATCTTTGTGTTTTTTTGCTATAATTTGCACACACGTTATCATTGGCGTACTCAGTGGTTACCAAAACACAGGGAAACAGAAAACAAAAGATAAGGTAGTATCTTATGGTATGTTGCTATTATTCTATAAAGAACTAGGCATAGAATATCCATGACTAGTAGATGAGAAATTTTGAAATGATGGGCTGAAAAGAGGAGAAATAGGGGCAGTGTGTGTGGATTAGACCCCAAGTCTAATCCATGTTGACCTAAGTGTGTGATTCTGTGTATATAAAATATGTAAGAATGTCACACACATGCAGAGACAGGACTACAGATTGTGTGCACACAGAGGTAACCTAGCTGTGTCCAGAGGGGGCCTAGGGCGGCAGCAGCCTGAGACAGCAAGCACACCTGGCGTGCAGATCTTGGTTTCTAAACACCACTGTCCCATAAAAGGAGCCAGGTACCTGTGGAGACATGGCAGCTTAGGCTGTTGGGGCCAGAAGAGTCTGGAGCATCTTGTGCTGGAAACAGAAAGTTAGGGAGTGCTGTCCAGAGGACCATGACCAACCTGAAAGAGCCCACCCCCTCCCCCAGTGCTCAGAGCTGGAGCAACTGGGACAACCAAGTAAACAGGGAATTATAATCCAAAGAACGAAATAAATATTTACGAGTCCATGCTGTTTTAAATAAGTGATTGGGTAAATAAATAAATGGATAGGGGAGAAGGGACAGTCTTCCTCATGGAATCCCAGATCACACATGTGAACACTGCCCCCTTCAGGAGGTGGTGCTCAGCTGCCCTCCCCTTAGGCCTGGACTTGGGGAGCTACCTCCTAAGACTGGCATATAGAAGGGGAGAAAGTGACTTTACAGTGGAGGAAGCTGGCAGATACTTACTGGTATGATCAAGTCCAGTGTCGCCACTGTCGAGTGACGTTGACGTGATATAACAGGAGCCCTTCACCTCTGTGGTATCTTGCCCAAATCCAAGCCTAAGCAGGAGAGCACATCAGAGAACCGAGGGACATTCTACAAAGTGCCTGACTAATGTCCTTCAAAAGTTTCAAGGTCATCAAAACAAGGAAAGACTGAGAAATTGTCACAAACCAGAGGAGCCCAAGAAAGTAGGACAGCTACACTCAGTGTGGCATCCTGGAGCAGAAGAGGCGTTGGCTCAACACCTGGTGAAATCCAGATAAAGCCTGCAGGTTAGCTGCTCCAAGGGGTGCTCTCCTGCTTTGACAGGAGCGTCAGGGTGTTCTAGCGTCAGAGGAAGCTGAGTGACGGGCACGTGGAAACCGTGCGCCAGCTTGGCAGCTTTCGTGTACTTCGGAAGTGCTTCCAGAATGCACATTTTATTTTAAACAGGAGGGACAGTAAAGCCCCTGAGCACTGCCACAGAGGCTGAGGCGTGGCCCTCCACTGCGCAGGCCCTGGAAGGTGGCTGTCCCCATTGTTGGTTTGCCCTGCACTGATTGCTTTCTCGTCACTCTCCTTGCTTTGCCTGCTAATGACTTTCCTCACCTTGCTTCAGGTGAGCGGCACAACACGGCCATCAGCACAGCCAGAACCAGCTCCCTTAGCACCACGGGCCACGGAAGCCACTCCAGAAAATAAGGAAGGTGGGGTCCTAGAGCTGTCACATAATGCTGTTCTATTTCCTCGGCATGTTGTCAAACTGGTAAAATTAAGATGTCAAGCGGGTGCAGTGGCACATACCTATAATCCCAGTGGCTCGGGAGGCTGAGGCAGGAGGATCAAAAGTTCAAAGTCAGCCTCAGCAATTTAGTGAGGCTCTAAGCAACTTCATGAGACTCTGTCTCTAAAATACAAAACAAAAGCACTGGGGATGTGACTCAGTGGAAGCTCCCCTGGGTTCAATCCCAAGTCCCACCCACCCAGAAAAGTTAAGATGTGAACTCTTCTGTGTTAGCAAAAAGAGATCAAGATCATGATAGATTATGAAGATTTCTGAATGTGCAATATGATCTCATTTTTTGTGGAAAAAAAAGCAAGAAAAACATACACACGAGATAATCTGGAAGGCATGTAGCACATTGTTAACTAGAGTGAAATCCCTAAGGATTTTTAGTTTCTTGATACAACCTTGATATCTCTCTCTCTCTCTCTCTCTCTCTCTCTCCCCCCCCCCTCTCTTTTTGTGGTACTGGTGATGAAACCCAGAGCCTCACACATGCTAGTCAGGTGCTCTCCCACTGAGCCACATTTCCCAGCCCCAAAGTGTCTGAACTTTTATAATGAGTACATGCTACTTGTATAATCAGAAAACAAGATTTCAATTTTAAAACTATTTCCTAAATAATTGACACCTAATGTTTCACATTTGGTGAGTTTAAAAAAAAGGGCTGGCCCAGTGGTCGAGTGCCCCTGAGTTCAATCCCCAGTACCAAAAAATAAAAAAATAAAATAAATTAATTGATTAAAAATCACTTATGTGATATTAGCAGTCATCCCTTTCTCTTAAAATTGAGCATCTCTTGAGATTGAACGCAGGGTTGCTTAACCACTGAGCTATAACCCCAGCCCTTTTTGTGTGTGTGTGTGGTGCTGGCGATTGAACCCAGGGCCTTGTGAATGCGAAGCTTCCTACCAACTGAGCTATATCCCCAGCCCAAAATTGAGCATCTTTTGTTAGCCAGAATGTTATGCAAATTAACAACTAGAATGTACATTTTGACAACTAAGCACTGAGTTTTGGGACAAAGTAGCATAAGATGTGCTGGCTCGTGCAGGCTGAGCCTGGAGCAGTTTGAGAATAGTGCCATGGAAAGACCAAGCAGTCACCAAGCCTGTGCTGAGTCACAGTGGGATGTCTGAGGCTTCAGAGAGCTGGTGTTGGGCTTCAGTGGTGTAGGAGACATGTCCGTGGGTCAGGAAGCAGCACCCCACATCTGGGCAACGGAGACTTATTTAGTAAGAGGACTTGGAACACAAATCTGACATTTTGGAAAAAAAGAATGAAACAAAGCAGAATTCCTTCTTAACTCTTTTTATGTATTTATTTTGGTTGTAAATGGACACAGTACCTTTATTTTATTTATTTATTTTCATGTGGTGCTGAGGATTGAACCCAGTGCCTCACACATGCTAGGCAAGCGCTCTACCACCAAGCCCCAGCCCCAGCCTCCCTCTTTCCTCTTGATGCTAAACTAAACTCTAGTGGATCAGGTATTTAAATGGAAACATGGTGGCCCTAGAAGAACACACTGGTGAAGCTTTCCTGTGACCCTGGAGCTGGAAGCCCTTCTGTACATATTCAAACCTCATAATAGGAAAAGATTAATAAATCTAGCTACATGCACATTTAACATTTCTATTTTGAAAAAACAAAGACAAATGATAAATATTTGCAATTCTTATATAGGTAAAAGGCTGTTCCTCAACATGCTGAGAACTCTAACATGACTTTTTTTTTGCATGATTTACAACCGTTAGGGTTTTTTTTTTAAAATATTTATTTATTTGCTTTAGTTGTACACAATGCAATGCATTTATGTTTACGTGGTGCTGAGGATCGAACCCGGGCCGCGCACGTGCGAGGCGAGCGCTCTACCGCTGAGCCACAACCCCAGCCCAAGCTTCTCTTTTTTAAGATGTGGAATCTACCTGAGCCATTGATTGAGTCCCCTTATCCCTAAAGAGAGAAGAGAAAAACAGTTCCAGCACTTTCCTAATGAACGAGGGAGGGCATACAAGTGATGATCTGACTGTTGTCACTATTACAATTTAGTGGCATAAAAGGCCTTTTGGGATTGAAAGTTATAGGCCGCAGGTGTTAAGTGGGGCCTCTGAGGTCCAGCGTCTCGGCTCATTTTATTAACTGGAACCTAAGCAACCAGACTCAGACAAGGAACCCATCTCTGATCTGCTCTCTGAGCTGACAGCTCCTCCTGGGAGGCCTTCACTGTAGAGGAGCACCTTCCTGTCCCCCATGGGAAGGTCACACAAGCTGCTGAGGACTGGGGAGACCTTTGGTGGCACTTTACCTGGGATGTCTTTGTCACCACAGGTGGCAAGGGGCAGCCTCTTAGAGTGACCTCAGTCACTCAAGTGAGGAGAGAACAAAAGAGCTTCTTCACCCGGCAGAGGTGGGGGGCTCAGGTGCATCTGTTCCCGCTGTCCCTCCGGTGCCCAGAGTGGTGCCCAGAGCAGAGCCCCGCTGTCAGTCGTGGCGAGGCACGTGCCCACTCCCCCGCCGTGCCTGTTGAACCGCGGCCGTAACTAGAGCTCACATTTTAGTTACAAAAGTGACAAGTGGAGTCTCCCCTGGTGCACTGTTGGGGCTGACATTTTAACAATAGCTCTACTGACGTATAATCCACAGACTTTAAAATTCACCCTTTTTAAAAAAGTGTGCGTTCCTGTGGCTTTTGGTATATTCACAAGGTTGTGGCACAATCTCCACTAAACGATTCCAGGATATTTTCAGCAGCCCAGAAAGAAGCTCCACGCTCCTTCCCTGTCCCCGCCTCCTCTCTGCTGGCTCCGTCCCAGCTCTGTGGCGTGGCCTGGCCTGGACATCACACCTCCTGCGGCCTCCCGTGACTGGCAGCTCATGCTCGTCACGGGTGTTTCAGGGCTCGCCGCATTCCTGATTGTCGCCCAGTCATGTTCTGTTGTGTGGACACGCTACATTTTCTTTGGCCATTTTAAAAGTGATAAATAAAACCAAATTAAAGTGAAAAATATATTTTAAATGAAGTCTTAACGCAGCTCCCAACCAGGATCATTTTTTTAGATAACTAGAAAACAGGGTAGATTTCTTGACAACTGAAATTTGAACTTCTATCATCAATGAAGCTGGTGTTAAATTTTCCAAATATTGATACACATTGAGCATACAGTGCACATATGCACTAGGCAGCCCAGAGGCTGAGGCAGGAGGATCGAAAGTTAAAGGCCAGGGCTGAGGCTGTGGCTCAGTGGTAGAGCACTTGTCTAGCACGTTTGAGGCACTGGGTTTGATCCTCAGCACCACATAAAAGTAAATAAATGGGCTGGGATTGTGGCTCAGCGGTAGAGCGCTCGCCTAGCACGTGGGCGACCCGGGTTCGATCCTCAGCACCACGTACAAATAAAATGTATTGAATAAAAAACGCATTGTGTACAACTAAAGCAAATAAATAAAAATTAAAAAAAGAAAAAGTAAATAAATAAGCCAGGTGCAGTGGCGCACGCCTGTAACCCCTGTAACACGAGTTCAAAGCCAGCCTCAGCAATGGCGAGGCACTTAGCAACTCAATGAGACCCTGTCTCTAATAAAATTTAAAAAAAGGGCTGGGGATGTGGCCCAGTGGTCAAGTGCCCCTGAGTTCAATCTCCAGTACCAAAAAAAAAAAAAAAAAAAAAAAAAAAGTAAATAAATAAAATAAAGGTATTGTGTCCATCCATAACTAAAAATATAAAAGAAAAAAGAAAAAAAAAAGGCCAGCCTCAACAACTTGGTGAGGCCCTAAGGAACTTAGTGAGTCCCTAAGAAATTCAGTGAGATCCTATATCAAAATAAAAACATAAAAAGGGCTGGGGATATGGCTCAGTACTAAAAAGCATCCCTGGATTCAATTCCTAGTGCCAAAAAAAAAAAAAAAAAAAGTTTCTTTGAAACACTAAATCTTGAGGTGGGATCCTGAACAACATTAGTTGAAGTGACCACAAATATTTTTATTCTTTAAAACCAAAGGGTAAAGAATATACTTCTGCCGGGCATGGTGGCACACGCCTGTAATCCCAGTGGCTCAGGAGGCTGAGGCAGGAGGATTGCGAGTTCAAAGCAGCCTTAGCAAAAATCAAGGTGCTAAGCAACTCAATGAGACCCTGTCTCAAAATGCAAATAGGGCTGGGGATATGGCTCAGTGGTTGAGTACCCTGAGTTCAGTACCTGGTACCAAGAAAAAAGAGAATACACTTCTACTTTGGTGGATTTTTTTTTTTCCTAGTACTTAGGATTGAACTTGGGCTTGGGCATGGTAAGCAAGTGCTCTACCACTGTGCTACATCTCCAGTCCTTTTTTTTGTTTTTGGGTTTATTTTTTATTATTATTATTTTTATTTTGAGAGAGTCCTGCTGAGTTGGTGACACTGGCCTTGAACTTGTGATCTTCCTGCTTCCTTCCAAGTTGTTGGGCTCACAGGCAGACTTTTAAATCAAATCGCCTATGTGGTAGAGCACTTGCCTAACACCAGTGAGGCACTGGGTTCAACCCCAGCAAACAAACAAAAATTCAGTTTACATCAAATAGCTCATAGTCGGAGGTGGACATGTGTAGAGAGAATGGTCACTGGGTACAGTTGGATAGATGGAATAATTTCTGATGTCATATACGGCACACTTAGATAACTGTGGTTGACAGCAATTAATTGTATATTTCAAAATAGTTAATAGGATTTTAAATATTCCCAGTACAAAGAAATGCTAAACGTTTGAAATGATAGATCTGATCATTACACATTGTGGACATGCACTGAAATGTCATACCGTATCCTATAAATGTGTATAATTATTGTGTAATTGAAAATAAAAAATGTCTTAAAAATTTGGGGCCCTGGGTTCAATCCTTAGCACCACATAAATAAAGTGAAAGTATTGTGTCCACATACAACTAAAAAATATCAAAAAAAAAAAAAAAAAAAAAAAACCACCTATGACAAGGTCTGATAATGTAGCTCAATAGTGAAGTACTTGCCTGGCAGGGGCAAGGTCCTGGCTTCCATCCCCAGCTCCACCCCCAAAAATTACAACGATAAAGTAGAATACGGAGCTACAAAGAAAGATGATCTTTGACAAAATTGGGTAAGACATACGGTACTGAGCAAGTTGAATTACTACACATGCAAAAGCAAGTTTGTTGGGCGTATTTCCTTCACTGACGTTGGTGTTTTGAACCTGCAGGCGGACCAGAGCAAGGCCCCAGCGTGGAAGGTCTTAACGCCCCAGCGAAGGCTGCTTTAGGTAATGTGCCTAGAACCAGTGACAGTCAGGTCTGTCTTTGCCTTCTGCCTCCGTGTCTCGCTGTTGAGTGCTGAGGCATCGTGACTGCTGTCCCGTGCCAGCCAGCCTGGGGATCCTGAAGATGAGGGTGGCTGCAGGCACTGGCCTTGCACTGGCGTGGGTGGGGTGGTGACACACAGCACGAGCAGAGCTGAGCACCACGCCATTCCGATGTACTCAAGAACTCCGCATTCTCTTCCCTTTGATTTAAAAAAAATTTTTTAGGTATTGATGGACCTTTCTTTTATTCATTTATTTTTACATAGTGCTGAGAATCGAACCCAGTGCCTCACACATGCTAGGCAGGTGCTCTACCACTGAGCTACAACCCCACCCCTCTTTGATTTTATTTTTATTTTTATTTTTACTATGATGAACTTAACACTGACTTTTCACTATCAAGGAATTATAATTTGAAATTGATGCATATTCATTGGACGCAGCTGCTTTGGTGAAAAACGACTACTAAGCTGTGCAGAAATGTTCCTGTCATTTTCGTTAGAGGTTAGAAGCAGGTTATGTGACAATGGCAGTACAAACCTAAATGAGAGTGATAGAAGCCTGGCATGGTGACACACGCCAGTCATCCCAGCAGCTGAGGCAAAAGGATCACAAGTTTGAGGCCAGTCTCAGCAACTTAGCAAGATACTGTCTGAAAATAAAAAATCAGAAGGGCTGGGGATGAAGCTCAGTGGTTAAGTGCCCCAGGTTTGACCTCTAATACCTAAAAAGAAAAAGAAAGTGATAGAAAAGTTTTATTCATGGGTATCTTTTCTATTCATGTTCTCTTGCTAGGACTAATGATCATCTTTTGCTATTTGTGGTGTCTTGCTTTCTCTTCTCATCATAGCATACTTTTTCCTGTGGTGCTGGGGATGGGACTCAGGACCTCACCCTTGCTAGGCAAGTGCTCTATTGCTGAGCTACACCCCAGCCTGCACATACTCATCTTTGTAGGAAAAAAAATTAAGATTTTACTTTTGCTGGGTGTCTTAAACATTTTTATAGAAATAAAACATACAATCGTTGATTGAAGTCTACTCAGTAAATGATTTTTAAATAAATTTTCTCTGCAAGGCTGAGTGGTACACACCTGTAATTCCAGCTACTGCAAAACACAAAATAAAACCAAAAAACCTTTTTCTAAAAGCATACGATTTTATTACATTTGATCTTAGCCAAAAGACCAAGAAGCCGTGAAAGTATTGCTACCGAAATAATAGACTGCTTGATGCTTCTTAGGGGCTCATACAACGAAAATCTGTATAAGTCGAGGTGGCAGAGCTCACCACTGACTGCTTTAGTTGCGCACGGAACGCTGGGCTAACTTTGTACTTTAAAATACTTTTCACCAGGAGGCAGGTGGAGTCAGTGGTAGCGTGCTCGCCTGGCACTTGCAAGGCCCTGGGGATGAGCCCCAGTAGCACTCACACAAAATCATCATCATGACATGATTTTTAAAGTGTCTGAAGAGCAGAGCGCAGGGAGCTCATTCTCACGTACATTTTCAAGCACTCCTGAGGAAAGTGCTAGTGGGGCGGTCCCAGGCTTACTTATCCTTTGTCTTCAGCCGTGGGCGCGGAATTCGTGTATTCTCGTGAGTCTGGACGCTGCCTGGAGAGGCGGGGGGCCTGTCTTGACTAAGCTCTGTCGGTCGGAATCATACTCGTGCGAGACTTTTCAGGATGACAAACTGAAATGGAAAAAGTTATAGTCTTTAGTAATAGACAGCATCTTAAATTTCTTTTAACATACATAGTAAATAGAAAAATCATGCTTGATTTCCATTGGTCTGAATTTTTAATTTTCCTTTTTTTGGCAGAGGTTTCCTCTATCATAAAAAAGAAGCCAAACCAAGCTAAAAGAGGAGTGAGTATTCTGTATAAGTACCTGGTAGTTTGTCTCTAAAGCTAAAGAATCTTTGTCCTGTGGTTTTATTTGCTTTTCTTTGAGCAATAATGTATTGAACGTGGTTTTGACATGTGCTTTTGTTCAATGAGATGAATGTTGTACTTAGTAAATAGTTTTTAGAATGAACGTCTGACATTCCTTCTGTCCCTGACATGATGCTAAAACCAATCAGCAAAGTCCTTCTGGGCCGAGTTCTGGGCTCAGTGCCGCCCTGCGAGGCGGAGGGCAGTGGTCTGCAGAGCTGGCGCAGTGCCGCGCTGGAGCGCTGTCCCTGGTGGCCCGTGTTAGGGCTTGAACCCTGGTTCGCCACTTCCTGTGTGACCTTGGCCAAGTCATGGACTACCATGAGCGTCCAGCAGGACAGTGATAACGCCAGCCTCCCGGAGCCGTGGGGACTTGGGGGAGTACTGCATCGGGGCTTGTCTCGGTACCTGGCAGGTCCTAACCTCCGACAGCGTCAGCCGCGGGTGCCAGTTTCCTCACAGCGGGTGGATGTAATCTTCCATGTGTTCCAGCTTGGGGCCAAAAAAGGAAGCCTGGGAGCCCAGAAACTGGCAAATACATGTTTTACTGAAATCGAAAAGCAAGCACAAGCCGTGGACAAGATGAAGGAGCAGGAGGACCTGGCCAGGGTGGCGCCCAAGGAAGAGTCCATGTAAGTGAGATTTTGTAACGTGGGGACGTTTCAGGGTGCAAACATGGCTCCGGCAGCTCCGGGTCTGCCTTCCAGAGGCCACTTATCTCAGGGTGTGTGTGGGGTAATGCCACGTTGAGTTTTATGGCGGCTGTGAGGGCAGGACTGGTGGTGTCAGCAAGCAGGGTCAGGGCACATCAGGAGGTGTCTGTTCGCAGCGCGGGAAGCCTGGCCACAGGCCTCCTCGCTCCTCCACCGTCATCTCATCGGAGGGTGTAATAAGAGCCGTCAGGTGTGGTGCTCAGAGTTAACAGGTGTTTCTACAGGAAAGACGCTCAGCCTCAGAGGTGCGAGGGAATGCAGGCCCAAGCCACGTGGCAGCACTTCACATCCGCAGGGCAGCAGGATGGACAAGGCCTGCAGCTCAGTGGTGGGGTGTGTGCACAGCATGTGTCAGGCCTGCTTCCATCCCCAGCACCCCCCAAATTATTTAAGCTTAAAGTTACCTATGACCCAGTAAGTCCACTCCCGAGCATGTACTCAAGAGAGATGGAAACACACATCCACACACACAAATTTCTATTTCTGCATGAAAGTTCATAGAGGCATTAATCTTACCAGTCAAAAAGCAGAAACAAGCCTTATTTCAGCTGACTAATAGAGAAACCACAGGTGGCATATCCACACAGTGGGATTGTGTTCAGTCAGAAAAAGGAGAGAACACTGACCCCTGCCACAGCAGGGGTGACCTGGAAAGTCTGTGCTGAGATGCAGACCAGTCGCCTAACACCACACAGGTGCGCCTCGTGCACATGAGACCCGTGGTGAGGGAGGGCAGGGGGGCGGCAAGCACAGAGCGAGGGCGCAGCAGCACAGAAAGGCCCTCAGACCCCTGTTTTTATGCATATTTATCTTTCTGGGGGTTTTTCTATTTTCGTGGGTGTTTTAGCTTGAATGACTAGAGCTTGAATGACTGTAGCCTGTTCAAGGAAGAAAATACATAGACGTACTTTTTTTTAAAATATTTTTTTATTTGCTTTAGTTGTACACAATGCGTTTATTTGTACGTGGTGCTGAGGATCGAACCCGGGCCGCGCACGTGCTAGGCGAGCGCTCTACCGCTGAGCCACAATCCCAGCCCCATAGACGGACTTTTGAGGTTGTGTGAGGGTTGTTCTAGTTGATGTTCACAGATGTGCGTCCAGTGATGCCTGGCACCCCGACGTGCTTGCTCTGTCTCCTCCCAGTGCTTTGCCCAGTGGGATTGCTGAGGCCCGCCCAGGTGGTTGCAGCTGGTGGTTCAGCGCCGAGCACAGGGGGCAGCACCGCCTGTGGGAGCACTTCCTGCCAGACGCACGCGCTGCGGCAGGCGGCAGGCAGCAGGTGGCAGGCTTTCCATCCACATACAAAGAGAGGTTCTGGCCCAGGACAGAGGGGTGCTGCAGCTGGTGTTTGGAGTGGCCTCTGTCTAGACTGCTGGTCTTTAAGGCTTCCAGAGGGTGAAGGGTCGACGCCTGCTTAGAACAGAGACAGAATCTAGGAAAGGACCGTTCCCTCGCTGCAGGGAAGGCAGCCGAGAAGTGTGTTCCTACTAGAAGCCATCCCGGCCTTCCCTGGCACCTGCCATGGGGCGCCTTAAGGCATGGTGAGGGCAGAGGTGCCCAGCAGGCCCATTTTGTGAATTTGCCTTGGGAACCCAGGTGGGCAGCTCTCTCAGTTCTGCGGGGGACACTGCAGCACTGTCCACATGCTGCCCCTGCTGTCAGACCCCTCTCACCTCCGCGTCACAGACCAGTGCTGTGCCGACCAGGAGCACCGAGAGTGTTCTACTAGTTGGGTGGTTTTCAATGTCTGCAAATAAAGACTTCAGTTGGGTGAACTGTCCCTTGGTGCAGCGTCATTTCTTGCACCGTCACGCTGTGAAGCTCCGTGACCTGAGAGGTGCCCCGTGCTGCCCTTCTGGCAGTCTCTAGTGGTCCTCAGAGGCCGTCTGTGTGGGGGGTGGGAAGAGGCGGAGCGCAGCCTGGAGCTCTGCACCAAAGAGGATGGGGACAGTCCTGACCTCTGGGCTCTGCCAGCGCTTCCAGAGCAGCCTTCCAGCCAGTGTCCAGTGCGTGTTGTAGCAGGCCGCAGACCCTCCCGCCAGATCCCTCTAGACAGGCCTATTGCTTTCCTCCAAAAATTACACTTGAAAGAATAGTATTTATTTGCTAAGGAATAAAATAGACTTGACCTGTTCTGTAATAATGACATTAAAGGACAAAACCCTGCTTGACTCATTGACAGCAGGAACAGCACAGCAAACATGTTTTCTTCTTTCTTAGGCATTCTGTTGTGATCTGTTACTATACAGAATTTTTTTTACTAGCGTTTTTGCCATGCCTGTCTTACAAGGAATTCCTGATTTTACCTGACCTTATAAGATGATAACTTCGGAATCCTACAAAGAGGTGCTGGCACTTTGTCGCTGTCTGACTGGTGTGCTGGAACCCTGCAGTGATACCACAGAGGCCTGGTCTAGTTTTCTAATGAAAACTGAGGCACTTACTGCATGTGCAGCCATCTGAGCCTGAGGACCTTCCTTACTTCTCCTGACCTCTTGGGTGCATTATTTGTAACAGGTGTTCGATTGATAGATCAGAACCGATCAGTGGTGCTGAAGAGACCATTGGCTGTGATGAATGTCCCATTTAAATGCTCAGAAGCCCAACTAATAGAGATTCCATGGGAGGTTCTTTTGTAAACTGAAGAATCCTTGTGTAACTGATTATCTCCCCCTTCATTTATTTACAAAGACAAAATTGTATGCATTTTAATCTTAAATCATAGCAGATTAGTGAGACTAATTAGTGAGGCATCCGATTCTGGTGTCTGGTGGGGGAGTGTGATAAAATCAATCCGAGGAGGAAGTCTTGCCTTTTACCGTCCCATAGAGAAATCATTGAGGCTTGTGTTATGTTATTACACGATAATTGGTCAGAGAGCTAAACTTGAAAAGCAAGGACCAAAAGTCTCTGTAAGACGCATTCAAATGTCCTCGAGCTCTATTCAGAAAAGACTAGAGGGAAAAAATCCCAGCTTGTCTTCCTAGTTGCTAATTATGGAAAGGAGTGTGAAGCTAAGGAATGAACTGTACGTGTGAGGTTGCTTGGTGCGTTCACGTAAGAACACAGGGTCGGCCTGGACTCAGGAGCATCTGCTTTCCCGGCAGTGTGTCATCGTTACGATTGGCCTACAAGGATCTTGAAGTTCAGATGAAGAGAGATGAAAAGACGAGCCTGAGTGGGAAGCAAGGAGCCGACGCGGAGCGACTGGGCATGGGGCTGGGGAGCTGCAGGAGGTGGGTGAGGTTCTGCTTCCTCGGGTCTCAGAGCTGATTCAGTTCCTGGTCAGGAATGGATCTTCCTGGGGCTGTGTTCATTCCAGCCTTGAAGGTGTCCTCTCTGTATTTCTTCCCTTCTTTCATTGTGTTTGCTTTACTCCAGAATTTGGTATTGTATAAAAAATTGCAAACATGGTTGTTAGGAAAAAAGGAAAGAAGTCTGACTTGTCATTGAGCTTGCACCAGAGCCGATGCCACAAACATCACTGTGGACGTGACTGTGTTTTGTGTGGTTACAGAAAGATTTCTTTTTTGTACTGAGGATTGGACCCAGGGGTGCTCTACCACTGAGCTACATCCCCAGCCCTTTTTGTTTTTTATTTTGAGGCAGAGTCTTACTAAGTTGCTGAGATTAGCCTCCAACTTGCAATTTTCCTACCTCAGCCTCCTAAGTTGCTGAGATTACAGGTGTGAGTCATTGGGCCCAGCGATCTCACAAAGATTTTCTACATTTTAGGGCTGGGGATATAGCTCAGTTGGTAGAGTGCTTATACCTTGCATGCACAAGGCCCTGGGTTCAATCCTCAGCACCGCAACCAAAAAAAAAAAAAAAAAAAAAGAAAAGATTTTATACATTTTAAAGTTTGACCAAAAAAATTGTTTTGTCCCTTGTGTTTTTAACCCTCTTGATGAATTTGCTGATTGGAATATAGCTTAAAGCACGCTTTTTTCCCCTTAATGAGATGCGGATCTCTGTGAACTAACATGTAACATTTCCCTGTTCTGTTCTGCTCTCTCAAGTGGCATTTCGCATTCAGTGACTTCAGATATGCAGATCATAGAGCAGGAGTCTCCCACCCTGGCAAAACCAAGAAAAAAATACCACGAGGACAGCGAGGATTCTTACTTTACTTCCAGTTCAAGGTAAATCTAGTAAGAATCTCCACCACTTTGAATAGCACTCGGGTACTTGTTAAATGGTGTGGGAGTGAGTGCAAATCCATGTACTGCATTGTTTTCTAAAGCTCCTGCTGGTGCCAAGGCTGTGCTTTGGAATAAAAATTGGGGAAATATTTGCAAGTTGACAGTGTGTGCTAATATTAAAATGTCCAATAATAAAATCAGCATCCAAGAGTTAAAATTAGGGGTAGGGAGAGATGTGTTTATCTAAAATGTGAAACTGGAGATATGCAAAGTCTCCCAGGCACAGAGAGAGCTGCTGGGTGTGGCGCCCTGGAGATGGACCTGTAGCTGCCCTGGGCTTCAGCGGAGCCTCTGGCTTCAGAATGCCTTTGGGGGCTCCCGTGGCCTGAGCATGTGTGTGTGTGTGTGTGTGTGTGTGTGTGTGTGTGTGTTAGTTAATGAGAACGTGGTCGCACTTGGTGCTGGAGCAGGGTGCGTAACTGGTGTGAAGCGGCTGGAGGGAGCGTGGGCAGCTGAGCCTTCTGTTGTAAGTCGGGATCCGACAGTCACGGCAGTCGCTGCAGCCCAGGTCTGTGAGGCCGAGTGAGCTCAGCTGCTCTGTGCTGGGGAAACACCCTGTGGCTGATCACTGCTGCTGGCAGCTAACTAACTACACCAAAGGCCACCTCAGGCCTGGAGCTGGGGAAGCTGCAGAGCGGGGCTGACATCCCAGTTGAAGTTGTCCAGCAATGACGCTGGCTTCAGGGATGTCATTGTATAACACGTGCGTGTTTCACCTGGAGGACAGATGTGAATACATGCTAGCTAGACTTATGGCAGAATTATTTATTTCCCTTTTAAAGCTCGAAGATAAGGAATTGTGGAAGACTGCTATCTTTAACACTACAAATCCTGTCCAAAAAAAAAAAAAAAAAAAGTATTCCATTTTAGTGGTTTCAGGGGCTTGCATGGTTTTCTGTTTACCTATTTTTTATGACCTGTGTAAAGCACCAGGTTTCAGTTTACTTGGGGATTATATCCAAATCATGTCCTCTAAAAGTATCTAAATACTTTTGTACAGGATGAAATTCAATTTGCAGTTTGATTTGGAAGCCGTGTGCGTGCCGGCCACTTCAGGGGGAGGTGTGCAGCCAGGGACGGGGCTGCCAGGGGTGGGGTTCTCACATTTGCCCACTTGACTGCCCCGTGCCTCGTGGTGATCTCACTGCTCTTTAGTGATGCCTGCAGATGGTGGCGCAGGAAGGTAGAAAATTCCAAGTTAAACGCAGCTGTCACCTGGTAGCATCTGGCCTGAAGGGCCCTAAGTGGGGCCACCTGCTGACTGGGAGCCCCAGATCCTCTTGGCCCAGGTGGTGGCCTTGGGGGCCTTCAGGGCTCCAGGCAGAAGAGTGGGCCCTGGAGGCCCTCGTTGCCCTGGAGCAGTTATTTACCATTTGAACCTGGGAGTTCGAGTGGTTTTTGTTTTTTGTGTTTTATTTATTTGCTTTAGTTGTGCACAATGCGTTTATTTGTGCTGAGGATCGAACCCGGGCCACGCACATGCTAGGAGAGCACTCTACCGCTGAGCCACAACCCCAGCCCCTCGAGTGTTTTAATGTAGACCAGGCTGCCTGGACTCCCTCCAGAGAGACCCTGGTGCATTGTTTATTGTGACCCTCGGGTTGTCCAGGGACATAAATGCCTGTCTAGTTCTCTGTGGTCGGGTGACCACTGTTAGTAGAGCAGGGCACTGTTAGTTAGGTTCTTTGGCAGACAGGGACTCTGAGATCCAGCATTTTAGTGCCATGAAGAGCTCTTACTGCTTCCAAATTATTCATTAGCCATTAGAACTTGCAGATTATGAATTATAAAGGAGTGTCATTTCTATTAAAAATAAGATCAAGCCCATCCTTGGGTTTTGATCTTTATTGAGTTCCATTATTTCCAGGACATAAACAATGCAATTACAGACTGAGCTCAAAATTGCACAGCCGAAGGGATCAGCGTGGCCTGTACCCGTGTGCCCACAGGGGCTGTTAGCAGGGGCTCTAGGGAGGGTGCTGGGGTGGGGTGAGGACACTGTGTGAGGGCAGAAACCAAAGACAGCAGGGAGGGCCAAGATCGCTAAGCCGAGACCTGGGACATCAGTGCAGCTGGAGCTGGGCTGCTGAGTGCCCAGGAGAGGCGGTGGCCTGCAGCCCCGCTCTCCCCATGCTTCCAGGGCAGCGCAGGCCTGGCTGGGCGTCTGTCTGTGCCCTGCGAGAGGCCGGAGCACAGAGCGCTGCTCAGGGCGAGCGGTGGGAAGACAAGCCCCTGGCGCGGACTGCTGCCGCCTGGGCCGTGCTGGTCAGCAGACCCCGCGGCGGCTCTCTCTCCTGCCCCCTGGCCTGGACAGTCCATCTAGAAACAGCCCGCTCCAGGACGAGCACTTTGGCCTATGTGAAGAAAGCGTGTGATCTCCTTAGAGTGATGCTGAATCTGCAGTTCTAAGCGCCCCAGTCTCAGTGTTGTGGAGAGCCCGGAGGCTCCAGCCCCCACGCCCAGGCCCACTCTGTGCTCCAGGGCCACCCAGCGCCCGTGGACTCTCCCTCCTCAGACGCTCCAGAAGAAGTGCTGCTCACACGTGGCTCCCCTGAACCAGTGCCTGAGCCCCGTGAGGGCCGGCAAGAAGGCCCCCTAGGCCACCAGGGTCCCCTAGCAGAGTATCGGCCCTCCTGAGTGCTTGCGGAGTGGTTGCCATTTTCTCATTGAAGCGGTCTTACTGTTCCCTTAAAAAGCAGTCTGTTGAACACGCGAGGACCACTCTCCAGGCCAGGATGCACCCCACATCTTTGGACCCTTCCTCTGATGTGACTTCCAGTCCCTTCACAGTTCTGTCTCTGTTCTCCAAAGCTCAGTTGTCCCCGTTCCTCGGCGCAGGGGCAGTTCTAGCTGAAAGCCCGGGGCCGGGACGCGGGGAGGAGTCTCACGTAAGAAGACGTGGTTTTGTCTGTTTGTTTTGAATGCGTAGATATGTTTTAGTTGTAGATGGACACAACACCTTTACTTATTTATTGATCTTTATGTGGTGCTGAGGATCAAATCCAGGGCCCCACAGGAGCTAGGCAAGCGCTCTACCACTGAGCTACAGCCCCAGGACATGTTCCCAATGCCCTCTTGCTGGGGCAGGCAGAAGCCTTCTCTCCATGATCCTTACAAAGTTGCATCACCTGCTTCAACAGCAGCCTTCTCCCGCCTTCCTCTTTTGCTTTTTTCTGCTGGGAAAGAGCTTTGTGGGCACCGGGGTTGTGGTGCAGCGGTAGAGCGCTTGCCTAGCACATGTGAGGCCCTGGGTTTAATCCTCAGCACCACATAACAAGATGAATAAATAAAATAAAGGTATTGTGTCCACCTACAACTAAAAAAAAAAGAATTATATTAAAAAATAAAAAAGGAGAGAGTCTTTGTCCCTGCACCCTGTGCCACCACCCATATCTTGTTTCCTGGGCCCAGCAGGTGGGTCCTGCAGGTTCTCAGCTCTTGCCCACCCCACACCCCACGCCTGGCATTTCCACCTTTTGTGCCACTCCTTTCGGGTGGAGCTTGGCACTCCTTTCTTCCTGTGTTTCTGGTTCTCCCTCTCTGGGGACAGGCAGCGTGATGGTGTTGGGGTTCTGTGTTCTCTTCTGTCCCCTGCCTTCCTAACCTCTAAGCCCTGGGCCCTGCCTCTTTCCTCAGAATCCCTTGAGGTGGGGGCCACGTCTGTCCGTGGACTCTGACGCAGCGGTCACTGTTTACCAAGGTCTGTCCTGTCCACCTTGCCTGCCAGACTCAGTCCTATTCCAGGCAAGCCTTGCTGCTCTGACCACACAGGACACAAAGCTGCCATCGCGTGCTGCTCTGAGCAGGGCCGTGCTGGGGTACGCGCTGATGTGGTGTCAGCCAGCCCTGAGGGCTCGCTTCTCCCTGAGATGCTTTTCAGTCAGGTCAGGTGGCTCCGCGCTCCCCCCTGCAGGAGCGGCCGCAGCGCAGCCGTGTCCATCTCCAGAAGGAGACTGAGCACCGTCCACGCCCTCCATGTCCGAGCTGCTGCTCAACCTGAAGAAACTGGCTCCCAGAGCCTCCTCGGTGGGGTCAGTTCCCCAGGCCAAGCGGCATTACTTGTAGCTGGACTCAAAAAAAAATGTAATATGTGACCAGTGGAGGATAACACTGAGCGATGTCACATGCTGCCTGGAGAGGCCAGGTCATGCTGTGGTGTAAACACGCCCCAAATCTCAAGGGCGTCACATCAGCTTATTTCTGTGCACATACAGTCAGCTGCGGTGCAGGTGACTGTCTGGAGCTGTCTACCGTGTGGTGCCTCGATGTCCAGGCTGGTGGAGGGTCACCTGCCTGAGGCCACCCATGTGGAAAACACGGCCTCGTCCCTGCAGTAGCAGGGGGAGAGGGGACAGGCGGGCTGAGCACGACACTTGAAAAGCCTAGAAGTGACACCTTGTGTCTGCTGCTGCTCGTCAGCCACAGCCACGTGGATGCCCTGCCCGGGGCAGGAGAGTAAGAGCCCACAACAGAAGTGGGTGTCCCCACCGACCGCCCTTGTCACTGTCCTCCTCTTGTTCATGCAGGTACTTCGATGACCCCATGGAGCTAAGAGGCAGTTCCTTGTCTAGCTGGGATGACAGTGGAGATTCCTACTGGAGGAAAGAGAGCAGCAGGGACACCGAGACGGTAGTGAAAAGCGCAGCCTCTTCAGACAGGTACGGGCAGCAGCGCGGGTTGCCGTGGGGATGCACGCAGCTCAGAAGCACCAGGCAACGGGTGGCATGGAGACCTTCTTTAGCACTGTCCGTGAAGCCGTCTGTTTAAGTCTCCTTTTCATGTGAAATGAGTGATTCTGCTTTGGAGGACAGGTCACACTCACCTGTGGCTCTTACACAGACACGTTGGAGGCCTCTTCCCCGGGATTCCCAGTCCATGGGCCTGCGTGGCCTGGACCAAGATGTATCACTTTTCCATTTTAAGGTGTTATTTACGTACAGTAAAATGTATAGATGTGGACATATATATATATATGTATTTTTTTTTTCTTTCTTTTTCCTTTTTTTGGTTCAAGATGGGCTAAGTTGTGATCCTCCTGCCTCGGTCTCCTGAGTAGCTGGGATGACAGGCCTGAGCCACCACACCTCCTACCTTTTTAGGTCACAGTTTTGCAGGTTTTGACAAACACGTGCAGTTGTGTGATGACCACCAAAGGCAATGAACAGAACAGTCCACCCCTCCCAGAGCCCCCACTGCCCGTGTAGACAGCCTTGGCACCTGGTTTTTTCTTGGCTTTCTCAGGATGCCGTGGGAATGGGCCCAATGGCAACCCTTCCTGTTCGGCCTCCATGACTCTCCTGTGTCTCATGAGCTGCAGCTCATCGGGCTGTGTCTCCTCTTTATTACCAAGGTGGCTTATCCATTCACCTGCTGCAGGACTCTCTAGCTGCTAGAGATCACGAAGGACCGTATAATTTATTGTCCCATCCAGGGGCCCCTTGTGTGTAAGCTGAGGTGGCCCAGGCCCCTGGGGTGTGGGCACCTCCCTGCACCACGCACAGCGTACTCAGCATCGCGTCTGACATGTGCAGTTACACGTCAGCACTGAAAAGAGAAACAACAGACCTGCTTTAGGCAGGAATTCCTTCAAAGGTGGTATTGTTTGGACTTTTTATTAGAATTTTCAGGCTTTTTAAAGTAACCTAGAGTCCTTGTACAAAATCGCTGCTATTAGATTTTTAAATTATAAAATGTATTATGTGCACTCTACAAAGGAGAGACAGCTTTGCCTCACCACAGGTTAGTCTAACTCCTTTGACTGTTTTGATTGCAGAGCTGCTGCTCGCCGCAAGCCTGACTATGAGCCCAGTGAGAGCACAGATGAAGCCCAGAAGAAGTTTGGTAACGCCAAGGCCATTTCATCAGACATGTACTTTGGAAGACAAGCGCAGGCTGATGTAAGGTCCAGAGAGTTCCTTCCTGGGGATCCTCATAAAGCAGGAAGAAGGCCTGGGTGTGGGGGCTGTGGGCAGAGGGGACAGAGAGGGAGGAGGGGCGCTGCCAGAGGTTCCTGGCTGAGTGCCAGAGCCAGGACCGGAGCGAGGCGCTTCTGGCCGGGCGTCGCCGCACCTCAGCAAGACGCGGGCGGGGCGGGGGCGGGGCCTCCTCTCTCTTCCCTCAGTGTTTGAGTGAATGACAGGTGGTTTTCTTATACAGCTGTCATTACTGGATGATCTTTAGCCCTCGTGAAACGGGGAACGCGGGTTGGTCTGTGGGTGGCTGCGTCACGTCCAGGTTGTGCCGTGGGGCTCGTGCGTGGAGGCCGGCCGAGCTGGGAGCCGTGGTGGGGTGGAGGGTCCCGCTGCTCTCTGCTGTGGGCACGGCTTGTCTGTGCCACGCTCTTGCAGGTCCCTGTTACGACGAGGCTTCTTGGCCCCCACTGAGAATGATCTCCTCGGTTTGCTGGTTTCATCTCACAGCACCACCATCATTTTCAGAAGAGAATGGCCTCCTGTGTGTTCCCCCAGCCCCCAAAATCTGCTTGGTTTCCAGGTCACTGTCAGGGCTGGGGATAGCCCAGTGGTTCAGCCCCTGTCTGGCACCTGAGGCCCTGGGTTCAGCCCCCAGCACTGAAAAAATCTTTTAAAGTTAAGGCTGATAGCATTCAGGTTCAGTTCTACAGTGGCCTGGTACCTGGCCATTGGCGGCCTGTGCCCTACCTCCACACACAGTGCCAGCTCCAGGCTGTCCCCAAGACCCTGCCTGGCAGTGACACTCAGTAACTGGAGACAAAGAGCCTGGAGGGATGGACACTGAAGGCAGCTCCTCGGGTCCTTTGCCTGCCACGGCTGCAGGAGCCTCACGGCCTCTCCTTGTCTCCCAGCACGAGAGCAGGGCCCGGCTGGAGCGGCTCTCGACCAGTCCCTCCATCAGCTCCGCTGACCTGTTTGACGAGCAGAGGAAGCCGACGGCAGGTGAGAGCTGGCAGGGACGGCTGTGTCCACAGCGCGGGCACACCACGTTTCCTTGGGTTTTCTTGTCCCAAAATGCTTGAGCAAGCGTCCTCCGACTCCTGTGTCCTGTGGAGCCGGCGGGCAGAGGCCACTCTTCTGGGCGGCACTCTTGGGGAGGCCACATCGTGGAACTTCAGCAGCGGTGCCCCAGCACTGGGCAGGCTGTGTCCCAGTGCGTCGTGGTGAGCAGCGTCTCCTGGCACACGTGGGTGTGCAGACGCCACGGGGTGCCGGCCCTGGGGCGCAGGGCTCCTGCCCGCTGATGCACAAGGCCTGCTGCAAGGTCGCAGTGAAGCTCAGATGGATGCTGCGTGTTCGGTGCCGCCCAGCTGGGTCTGGCTCACAGCAGGTGCCTCGCGGGTCCCTCAGCCCCCAGGGGCGGGTGGCAGCACAGGGATCCCCAGGAAGGTCAAGCAGCCAGGAAGCCGGCCCGTGAAGAAGTGCCTGTCTCTGCCGTCTTGCCTCAGTGTGGGACCCCAGTGACAGGTGTCCTGTCACCCCAGGGCTGGGGGCTGGGCTAGGAGGGGACGGCCTGTGAGTGCAGGTGTGAGCTTCAGTGCGGCCGGCCGCTCTGGGCCCTCCAGAGCCCAGCCTCCTGGCTCCTGCTCCGCGTCCTGAGCCTCTGGAGGGCTTGGTGCGTGTGGCCACGGCCCCAGACCGCAGGGTGAGGAGAGGCTGTGCAGTGACATGGAAAGGCAGTGTCCTCTGAGGTCACTTCAGGAACCCCTCCTCAGCCAGAGAGCTGAGGGGAGGGGACCCCATCAGCGAGCATTCCAGGCCCCCCACCCCAGGGGGCTGGGTGTGCTGGGGAGGGGGGTCATGAGTCTCCCTGCAAGGGACAGCTGAGTGACTTCCAGCCGTGGAGGAGCGACATAGAAGGCCAGAGCACAGACCACCAGTCCTCTGTGTTGTGGCTTAGAGCACATTAGAGACCCCACTGTGGCCTTGGGGTACAGTGGGCACTGCAAGGTCACTGTGCTGTGGCAGGAAGAGCATTCTCCAGGTGTGTGGTTGGCAGAGTGGCTGGCAGGGCGAGCAGAGGACGGGTGGGCACTGAGCCACTGTGGGTAGGCCCTGCACCTCGGCTTCTGCTAGGCTGTGGCAGGGCAGTGGCAGGGCAGTGGCAGTGGCAGGGCAGCCAGGGCCATGCTCCTCATGCCTCGCCTCTGACCTCAAGCCAGGGGCTTGTGGGTCTTGCGCAGTTTCTCTCTGACTGGCCTTTCCAGGCCCCGGGTCTCTCGGGCAGGGGCCGCCCTGGGCCGTGTGCTCTGGACAGTCAGGATCCTGGCCTTTGTCAGGAACTTCCTCTTTCCACCAGCCTGGCACGCAGGTGCTCAGCCACCTTCCAGTGCTCCCACAGACCCGCCCAGGGGCCCACTCAGGCCAGCACTGGGCACCGTGCTGAGGCCTGGCACCGCCAGTCTGCTCAGCCAGACTCCGGGTTGTGGAAACCACCCGACTCTGGAGGGTTTCCTAACTCAAGTTACAAAAAATAACTTTTGGAGATCAAATGGCAGTGGCCTGTTTGTTGGGAGGACTGTGGCAGCCCGTGTTAGCATCCTGTCCCTGTAACACAACAAAGGCCATTGATTCCTGTGACCCTGTGGTGAGACAAAGGTCCATGACAGCCCAAGGTCATCATGAGGTGCACCCTGGCGCCACCACCCCAGGACTCGGCCCAGGCGGGTCGTCTCTGTTTGGCTTGCCCCCGTTCTGAGCCCAGGTGACGCAGACCTGTGGCTACCCTCCCCCGCTTCTCCAGCCACCCACCGCCCCCCCCCTGCCTGCAAGGACGGCCTTAGAGGTCAGCACAGGCCGCGGCTCTCATCAGACATTCAGCAGAGCGGACGCTGGTTTTGAGAGACGGTTCTGTGTTCCCGGTCTTCAAGCACTTCCCCGGTGTGTGGAGTGTTGGCACACTGAGGACCTCGTGGTTCACTGTCACAGTCACCCTGCGGAGGAGGAGAAGCAGCTCAAGCTGAACTGCTGCCTGTGAGGCGGCTCCTCCCGCTGCACCTCCCCCAGGAGCACCAAGACTTCAGGCGCTGTCCCCTTAAGGGGGGCCCAGGACAGAGTGGGAAATGCGTGTCCGCGCCCTTGGCCAACCTGCTCCTGCTGCAGTGCCTGTGGTCACTCCCAGGGAGCAGGGCCAATGGGGACATGGATTGCCATGCACTGGGCCCTGTCCGGGCAGGGGGAACTCGGGCCCAGGTGACAGCAGGTTAGTGTAAGAGCCATGTGAGAACAAAGAAGCTTAAAGCCCCACCCGCCCTTCTCAGAATATTTGTTTACAGAAAAGCAGTTGTAGGGTGCTAGCCAGGGCAGGGCGTGGAGACCTGACTCCCTCCCAGCACTTGCCCTCCACGTCCAGGCCCTGGCTCTCTCCTGGAGCTCCGCTGGATGGCTGGGGCTCAGTCTGCCCGAGGTCTTGCTCGGCTGTGAGTCAGAGGCGTTTGTCAGACTTCATAGCCGCGAGACTGAGTCCTGTAGGCAGAGTCTCACCGACTCTGCATCACAGCCCTGAGCTGTCTCGGAAGAAGCCCTCGGTCTGTGGAGAGCACTTTGTTCTTGTTGGATTCATTGTCCTTTTAATCTTTTTTTTTTTTTTTTTTTTTTTTTTTTTTTTTGTGGTACCGGGGATTGAACTCAGGGGCACTCGTCCACTGGGCCACATCCCCAGCCCTTTTTTTTTATATTTTATTTAGAGACAGGGTCTCACTGAGTTGCTAAGTGCCTTGCCACTGCTGAGGCTGGCTTTGAACTCGCGATTCTCCTGCCTCAGCCTCCCAAAGTGCTGGGATTACAGGCGTGCGCCACCGCGCCCGGCTTGTCCTTTTAATCTTGGAAACACTTTTCTCTCGATTGTCTCCATTTCAGGGAAATTGGTGCATAATATTCCACTAAAACTCCTCGTGGTCTAGCCTGCACCATGGCCACGGGCTGCGCGGTGGCCTCCTGCCCGCACAGTCCAGCCCTCTGTTAGGATCCTGCCCCAGGGGGCCTGCAGCTCCCCTGCCCGCTCGCCCACCTCGGCTCCTGCCAACCTCATCTCTGTCACTTACCACCTGGGCCTGCGGAGGCGGGACACGCTGGGTCCCTGCAGAACCCAGGGCCCCAGGCCCTCGTCCCCACCCCCTCTGCACAGGTGCCTCGCAGCAGGGGCGAGACCGTCCCAGGCTGCCCGCCCTGACTGCAAAGGAGCTCTCTGGGGAAGGACTGTCCCTTCACTTTTCCGGGGCACATGGCGGAGCTGGCGGGAGCTGGCAAGCATTGGCGGGATGAGTGATGGGCAGCTGGGCAGCGAATGCACTGAGCCGCTGGCTGGCCCGGGAGCCTGCCCACTGGCTGCAGGGACACGTGTGGACCCTTTCCCTTCACCCTGAGGCCCCACAGCCAATGCCAGGTGGCTGTGGTGACGTTTCCTTCCCTACCAGCCTTGAGACCCAGCGAGGCCCGTGCTGGCGTTCCCTCCCAGTGCCCTGGCGGAGGAAGCCTCACGCCAAGGCCAGACGCTGCTGGGCCCCATCTACACGCAGCTGCCTGGAGGAAGCCAGAGGGGTGGCCCTTGTTCTCTAGAGTCACTAGTGTCCTGGTGGTGGAGGGACAAACCAGAGTCTGCCCTGTGTGTGCAGGAAACTACAACCTCTCCAGCGTGCTGCCCAGCGCCCCCGACATGGCGCAGTTCAAGCAGGGCGTGAGGTCCGTGGCTGGAAAGCTGTCTGTGTTTGCCAACGGCGTGATGACGTCCATCCAGGTCAGTGGGACGGCCGGCCCCGAGGTGCGCTCTGCGCCCCACACACAGTCGCAGGGCAGTGGGATGGTGGGTTGTTGATTTGTGTGTTAGTGACCCAGGGCCTCACGGACACCAGAAGTCACGATTCTATATTGGCTTAAAATCCTCTGACTTCTGACTCTAGGAGAATTGCTACATGATATGGCATGACAGTTATTTATTTTTTTCCTAGGTTGGAACAGAGAATTATTAAGAAGAAAGTTTTAAAAATTATCACTAATGCCCCTGCTCAGGGAAAACATCTGTTAATATTTTGGTATATTTTGTTAATCCCACATTTCTATGCAAATCTTTAAATTAAAGGGGATTGTATAGTCTATATGATTTTATATCGTTAGGACTTTTCTCTATGATGTGATGTTAGGAGTATTTCTCTGCAATTAAAAATTCTTACCGCCGGGCGCGGTGGCGCACGCCTGTAATCCCAGCATTTTGGGAGGCTGAGGCAGGAGGATCGCGAGTTCAAAGCCAGCCTCAGCAATGGCGAGGCACTTGGCAACTCAGTGAGACCCTGTCTCTAAATAAAATACAAAAAAGGGCTGAGGATGTGAGCCAGTGGTCGAGTGCCCCTGAGTTCAATCCCCGGTACCACAAAAAAAAAAAAAAAAAAAAAAAAAAATCTTCAGAAACCATATATATATATGGTTTATATATATGTGTGTGTGTTTTGGTACCGGGGATTGAACTCAGGGGCCCTTGACCACTGGGCCACATCCCCAGCCCTTTTTGTATTTGATTAGAGACAGGGTCTCACTGAGTTGCTAAGTGCCTCACCATTGCTGAGGCTGGCTTTGAACTCGTGATCCTCCTACTTCAGCCTCCCAAGTGCTGGGATCATAGGCATGTGCCACTGCACCCAGCTCAGAAACAATATTCTGTTGAGTGAAAATACATCTAATTTAGTTACTATTCCCATGTTGGATTTTAGATTATATTTCAATCTTTTAAAGAAAGCAGAGATGGAATCTGAAATAAAGCCTATCTCAGATTATGTGAAAGGCTTATTTCTGGGACCTTCTAATTTGTATCATTTTAGAAGGATTCTGTTAACATAAAAGGACTCTGGCTGGGCACAGTGGTGCACGCCTGTAATCCCAGCAACTCAGGCTGAGGCAGGAGGATGGTAGGTTCAAGGCCATCCTCGACAACTTGGTGAGACCCTGTCTCAACATAAGAAATAAAAAGAGCCAGGTGCGGTGGCGCACGCCTGTAATCCCAGCACTTTGGGAGGCTGAGGCAGGAGGATCGCGAGTTCAAAGCCAGACTCAGCAGTGGCGAGGCACTTAGCAACTCAGTGAGACCCTGTCTCTAATAAAATACAAAAAAGGGGTGGGGATGTGACCCAGTGGTCGAGTGCCCCTGCGTTCAATCCCTGGTACCACACAAAAAAAAAAAAAAAAGTATGTCAGTCCTTATTCAAATGTTTTGGGCTGGGGTTGTGGCTCAGTGGTAGAGCGCTCACCTAGCACGTGTGTGGCCCGGGTTCGATCCTCAGCACCACGTAAGCATAAATGCATTGCATTGTGCATAACTAAAGCAAATAAATAAATACTTTTTAAAAATAAAAAGAGCTGGGTGCAGGTCAGGGGTGGGGCACCCCAGGTTCAATCCCCAGCATCGCAAAACAAACGGTTCTGGCAGGTCACTGAATTGAGGTGGCCTCTGGTGCCCCCAAGAGGTTCCTAGCCCCAGGGACTACTGCTGTGGCTGTTGGGGTGGGGTGGGGGCTCCCTGTGGGGGTCGCCTTGCCTGAGCCGCAGTGCCCTTCCCACTGCTGTTGACAGACTGGGCCTCTGTCACGGGCTCTCTGCAGAGGCCACCGAGCTGCTTCCCACCCTCGGTTGGCTGAGCCCACATGGGTCCCTGCTAGTGGGCAGGCCCCGTTGGGTAGGTGGTGGTCCCCTGTACCAGTTGCTACCTTTTCACCTCCCTGTTTTACAAATGAAGACGTGGAGCCCAAAGGTCAAATTCCTCCTCTAGCATCAGCAGCTGACCCCAAAGTTTAGGGCTTCAGACTGGCAGGTGTCCCTCTGCCCTCCCAGAGGGCTCAGCACGTGGCCAGGCCTTCCCAGCGCTCCTGCCTCACGTGCTCGCCGGCGCCCCTGACCCTGCAGCACGTCCGCCCACAGGTTCCCGAAGCCCCTGCCACGTCCTGGGCCTCGGTCGGGAGCGTCGGGAGGCCACAGCAGCACCTGCTTGGTTGCCCCGCGCTTGGGATGTAGCGTTGATGCCAAGGCCGCCCCGTGCCCACCCCTCATGCCCTGGGTCAACAGCCGCGTCAGCTGCGGGAGCGCAGAGGCTGCGCTGGCCCGGGAAGCCTGAGGCCTGCCTTGGTTCTCCCCAGGATCGCTACGGCTCCTGACGCCCGCGGGCTCGCACTTCCCGGAGCAGGTTCCTCTTCTCCTGGACCAGTGACCGCATCGCAGGCTGCGACGGAGACCAGACTCACCAGTTTTCAGGATCGTTTTGCTACTTTTTCACATGGTATATACACACCTCTGGTTTTTAATGTTTCTTTTTGAGAAATTCCTATTTTTGATGTAGAGAGAAGCCTTATTGTAATCCCATTTACACTCGTCCTGCGCACGCCCTCCTCGGGCTCATGCAGCCAATCCTGGCTTTATTTTCTGGGAACCTCTGGCTCCAGCAGTGGGGCTGGAGTCCCCCTCCTCTCTGTCTCCCCAGCTGAGCCTCCCTCGGGGGAGCAGGCGTCTCTGGGGACCGTGGCCCTCACTGTCAGCTGACTCTGGATGGGCCTGGAGAAAAAAATTCACAGCACACCCCTGGCTGGAAAGGGAGCAGAGGATAAGACAAAAGACCAAGAGTGGCTGGGCCTGGTCTGACAGATCGCTTCGCTTTATGTTTCCACATATTGAGGTGATTTCAAAATAATGTCCCTTTGTAAATTATTTGTTATGCTCTATAAAGTTAAAAATGCTTCCCAGTAGTGCTTTTAACAAACCTAAGCTTCTGCATTGTCAAGGGAATTGATTTTGTTTTTTGACAAGGTGTTGCTGTTTGAATTTATGAGAATTGAAAACCGAGAACTCCCTAAGTGTGTCTGTAAATCAATACAGTGTACAGAATTAAAATTGAATAAGGTAAGAGGACACAACTGCAGAGAATAGTCCTGTGTGTTGGAAAATAGTCATTATAATGAAATAGTTTTGTTAGTATTTTTTTGTCTTAATCTTGGTTTTCAAAAAGTCACAGAATGTGTGTGAATCAATAAAGAAAGACAATCTGGCTGTGTTATAGACAGCACTAGAGATGTTGTTCAGCCATAAAATATATTTGAAATTTGATGAACCCAATGTGATTTCAAATGAATATTTTGTGAATCTTTCTTAAAAGCTCAAATTTGTAGACTCCTAAATATAATAAACAGTCGCAGCAGATCATGTTAGCCATGTTTTCTTTTTGAACTGAAGCCTTTGTAATAAGCCGTTGTGGGTCAGGAGCCGTACGGCATTGATGTGCACTTGGCAGATCAGATCACTGTGGTCACAGGCCGTGATCGCGCATGAGCATAATAAAATCCAACAAATTAGCATAACATTCTTTTTAGAGACCCACCCATGGCCCTCTCTAGGACTTCTTCCTTGCCGGTTTCCCTCTGCTCTGACCATCTGTGGTGACAGTTTTGTCGTTTCGTCCCCGGCAGAGGAGAATGGTGTCCAGCATTCCCTGAGCACCGCGGGCTGCAGGGCTGTGAGCGCAGCTCCCGCGGGCGCTGGGTGCTGGCAGGCTTCAGCTGCTGGGAGGAGTGTCCACTCTAACTCGTCCCCCCATGCTGCCCCGGCCACCCACATGTCCCTGGGGCCAGCCTAGAGGACCTCGTCCCTTTTCCCTAGAGCGTGCCCGGGTGGGGCACCTGGTGCCCAGCGGTGACCTCCAGGGGCAGGAACAGATTCCACTCCCCCAGCCCGATGCACCCTCCCAGCTTCCCTGCCTGGCCCCCCCTGCAGCGCCCAGCACCCACCCGCGGCAGGAAGAGGAGGGTCAGGGTGAGAGGAGTCCAAGGTCTGAACCCGCCACAGCAGGCACGCCCGTCACTGTCCACGTCGCACTCTCCTGGCCTGTGGCCCCCACTAGCCCCTCCCCCTGCTGCTTGTGACATCTGAGCTTCAGAACCCCCACGGACCCCCGGCCTGGTGGTGTGTGACACAGGCACAGAAACTTCCCTGCGGAATCGCGGCAGGGGTCGCGCCAGGAAACTGTCTTAAGGAGGCAGCGGCAGACACGCCGGAGTCCCTGGTCCAGGCCTGCCCTGAGGTGTCCCCAGGACAGCCCCACCCAGCAAAGGCCTGGGAGCCCGTGGCTGGGCCTCGAGCTGGTCTCAGCGTGACCAGCTGGCTCAGGGCACTTCCTCTCCACGGGGACAGAAACCACCAGCAGGCGCCCGGGGCAGTGACGTAGGAGCACCCAGAGAGTCCGAGGGGACTTCACCGGGCGGGCGCCGTGGGGAGCCACAGAGACTCGGCCAGGGACGGGCGCGGCTCACGGAGATGACAGGAATTAAATAAATCAGAGGCGGCCTCTGGCATGTGCGGGGTTGTGGAGAAGGGGTCTGGGACAGACGGGCCACCAAGGCCACAGCAGGATGCCACCTAGCGGCTTTGGGAGCCGCGGTCAGCTGGGAGGTGTTTGGGGGCCACCACGGCTGCCCAGGTGGGAGCTCGGGGCCTGCCCTCCCCTCAGCAGCGGCAGAGCCGGCACCGGCCCGAGAGGATCCTGGGGGGCTAGGGTGAGCCCAGGGCTGGGGGCTGCAGGCCTCGGCTCGGGGTGCACAAATGACAGGCGAGGCCAGGCTGGGGTCTGACGTCCAGCGCTCTGTGGGGACTCGACAAAGGCCCGATGCCCAGCAGCCCCCCAAGGGGGCCAGCGTCAAGCTCCCCGGGTCCTCGGGCCAGAGGAGGTTCTGAGGGAGCCCGGGCGTGACCGGTGGGCGGCAGCGTGGAGAATCTGGCCTGGCAGGAGGTGGGGACAGTCAGAGAGACGTGTCCCCAGGAGAACGCGCGCCCCCAGGCCTCTCAACTCTTACCTTCCCTCGCTGATGAAGGGAAAGGAGGCGGGCGCGGCGGCCTGGAAACCAAGCCACAGGGCAGCGCTGGGGACGCGGCCGCCCAGGCTCAGGCAGGTGGGTTGCAAGTTTGAAGCCAGCCCCGGCCACTTAGACCCTCAGAAACTTGGTGAGACCCCGTCTCAAAATAAAGAACAAAAAGGGCTGGGACATGGCTCCTGGCAGAGCACCCCGGGGTCAGTCCCCAGTACAGGACAAAGTCACATTTCAGGTGTGACAGAGGCGGCACCTGGGGGACTCTGGGACAGGAGGGTCGGGCCCAGAGACTGGTCCCCCCCAGACAATCAGACAGCTGACCGGTGTTGAGGAGAGCACACCTGAACCCTTCTCAGGGGCCAGCTAGTGTGCTGGCCACCAGGAGCCACCTGCCTGGACTTCGCGGGCACTGGCTCTGGGGGACGCAGTTAGGGAGGGGACGGTGTGGGCCTGTGCCATTCTGGCGGGGGCAGAGCACCTGCGCAGCCTCCCCCATGGGTAATGAGCCTCAGAGAAGGCACGCGGGGTCACAGCAGCGGGGACTGCATTTGACCCCAGCAGGACAGCGTCACGGTTCCTCTGAAGACCTGGGTGTCGGGGTGGCCCAGCCTCATGCCGTCCCAGCCAGGGGTGGCAAAAAGCCGTGGCCCTGGCTGTGGTGGGTGTGGAGGCCACAGGCCAGAGCAGGCCTGGGTCCCCAGGAGCACTGCGCAGCCAGCAGCAGGGGCCGCCCAGAGTCCTCCGGGGCTGGGTGTCGGGTGAGCAGAGACCCCGAGGGACCCGCCTTCAGAAAACCAGGGGGTCACAATGGGGAGGGGGTGTGGGGGGCAGGAGAGAGCCGGCCCCGTGGGGCTGGGGGAGCTGAGAAGAGGAAGTGACCTCGCGGCGTGAGATCACTCAGCGAGACTGCCGGTGGTCTTGTCTTGCTCTGGGAACAGAGAAGGCCGAGGAGGCCCCAGATGGGCGAGCTGACCGCAGAGGCTGCGGAAAGGTCCTCGCAGCCCCCCAGAGAGGGCTGCACCCAGAAACGAAAGGAGAAGGACGGGGCGAGCGGGCCTCAGAAACCACCGAGTCTGGCCGCAGCACGGCCTCGCCCGGCCTCGAGCTTCCTTCCTGCGCGAGCCGGGAAGTGGGGGCAGGACCCCGGTGTCTGGGAGCCGCAGCAGGTTCACCCCAGCACCCCAGCTCTGTGGCCTCGTACAGGGCTCACACCTTCACAGATCAGGCCTTGAAGTCCCCCACCCCAGAGGACTGTGTCTCCAGTCGGGTCTGGGCTGTCCTGTGTCTACCAGGAAGTTTGCATTGATGGAGAACAAGGACGGAGAAAGGTCCTTTTTGTGACCTAAATCTCACAAACATGCGACATAGGATCGACAATGACAATTCACAGAAATCTCCCATTCTTTTTTCTTTTTTCTTTTTTAAACAACTGAGCCGCATCCTCCCGCCCTTTGTATATTTTATTTTGAAGACTGGGTCTCACTAAGTTGCTGAGGCTGGCCTCGAACTCACGATCCTCCCGCCTCAGCCTCCAGAGTCACTGGGATCGCAGTGGCCCCACGCCCAGCTCTCCCCACGATCCTAAGGGTCACTGCAACCTCAGAGGCTGAGCCCGTCCTCGGCAGACGCATTTGCATGTCATTTGCCCATTAGAGTTTCCATGCACCACATTTGCATTTTCTTTGTTATTTCGGGATTGCGTTATATCCTCAAACTCAGAAGAGAAGATGTTGGTCAGAGTGATTCACCAGGGACAAATGAGCCCTGTGAATTCTACAACCCGGAAAGATGTTGCCAACACAAGCACAGCGGCAGGGGGACAGAGCGAACGCAGAGATGCCTGCGCATCCTCCAGGCCAGCCAAAGCTCCAGCCTGAAACTCCCACACCACCAATATTTTGTGGGCTCCCTCTAGGCCCAGCTTCCAGGCAGAGACGGTGATGCAATGTTGCTAGCGAGTGCTGAAGTGGTGAGGAGCTCTCATTCGAAGTCTGCAGCTGGGCACGTCGGCGCACACCTGTGATCCCAGCAACTGGGGAGGCTGAGGTAGGAGGATCGCAAGTTGGAGGCCAGCCTCAGCAACTTGCAAGACCTGTCTCAAAAAGTAAAAAGCACTGGGGATGTAGCACAGTGGTAAAGCACCCCTGGGTTCAACCCCCAGAACCTGGGGAAAGGGGGAAGACTGCAACTTGGGAGAGGTGCTGGGGAACAAAAAAATTATATTGTTATATTGTGTATGTATGAATGTGTCACAATGAGTCCCCCTATTACGTATAATTATAATGTGATTATAATAGAAAAAAATTGAAAATTATTTGAATTGAAAAAAAAATTGAATTTTTTTGAAAAAAAAAAAAAAAAAAAGATGTTAGGTGGATGTGCCCCTCAAATTTCATGTGTTGGAAACTTACTCCTTAAATTCATATGCTAATGGATTTGGAGGTGATTGGAGGAGGAGGCCCCTGCTCTCACAAAGGGGCGATGGGTTACCCTGGGAGTGGCCTCCAGGGAGGCTGAGGTGGAGGGTGGCAAGTTCAAGACTAATCTCAAAAACCTAGCAAGACCCTGTCGCAAAACAAAAAAAAATAGAAAGAGTGGGGGAAGAAACTCCATAACAGAGGGTCCTGGGGTTCAATCTCCAGTGCCACAGAAACAGACCCAAAACCACTATTATTTCTGGGCAGATTTCTGAGGGTATTTCAAAAGCAATTTGTGGGGCAGGGGCTATAGCTCAGTTGGTAGAGTGCTTGCCTCGCATGCACAAGGCCCTGGGTTCAATCCCCAGCACCGCAAAAAAAAAAAAAAAAAAATGCAATTTGTGTGTGAGTTGGTAGCTGGGTAAAGAGGGTCCCTCCCAGCTGTGTGGCTGGCTTCACCTGGCCCAGGTGGAGGCCCAGGTGGAGGCACAAGACAGAGGCAGGGAGAGTTTCTCACTCCTCCCAGACCTCAGAACTTCTAATCTTCAGATCTTTGAACTTGGGCTGCTATCAATACCAATTTCCTGGTTCTTGAACTTGTAAATAGAAGATCGCTGAGTTTCTTGACCTCCATGACCCACAGAGCCAATTCCCATAATCCCCTTATCAGTCAGTCCATCTATCATCTACCTCCCTATCATCGTCACCTACCTGTGTGTCTATTGTTACCGTGACGAGTGTCGTTTCCCCAATGTGAAGGCTGAACACCGGAGAAATGCCAAGGCCAGCGGAGAGGGCGGGTTGTACTTCACGGATAGAACAGAGACAGGCTTCCCCACAGAGCGGGGGCCCAGCGCGGGGTCTCCGAGGAAGTGGGGCGTCCGGCCCTCTTCATACAGTTGAGGTTTTCTTTGTTCTCATGCCCTCCTCCTCCCCTTATCTTGCCTAAGTGACCAGGGACCTACACACAGATGGGCCAAAAGGTGAGAAGGAAGCCGTCCAGGGGTGCCTCTGTGTCTGCCCAAAGGGCCCCCCAGGACAGAAAACCATGGCAACAGCTTGAGGGGAGGAGGGGGAGGGCTCTGGGGGCTTCAGGGTCTCAGTCCCTCCCCCTTCCCAGACCCAGATCAGCTTCTGTCTTCCCGACCCCACAGGATCCTCTGTCTACACCCACTGCCTGTCCTTTGTTCTTGCTTCACTGTCACCTGTGGGCCTGTGTCCCCGAGTGTCTGTCATCTGTGTACCTGTGTGTCTGTTAGCCCCAGGGCTGTGCCTGATACGCAGGACACACGTTCAGGTCTGAGCCCGGAATAGGAAACTTTGAAATTAAGGATATGATTTTTTTTTTTTCCCCCCTAATACTGTTTATTACAGGAAAAGCCATTACTCTGATTTCTTTTTTTTTAGGGGTCACCAGGGATTGAACTCAGGGGTGCTTAGCCACTCAGCCACATCCCCAGCCCTTTTTAATAGTTAGAGACAGGGTCTCGCTGAGTTGCTTAGGGCCTTGCTGAATTGCTGAGGCTGGCTTTGAACTCGTGATCCTCCTGCCTCAGCCTGATCTCGGTGTTGGCGCTTTCTCTGTGCTAACAGCACAACCCCACAGACAGGGTCAGAGAGAAGGAAAAGAGGTTTACTCTGGCACAGTTCTAGAGGTTTTCGTGGCCCAGGCCCGAGGCATGGCGGGGCATTGTGTGGGATCAGCGATGGGGCCACCGTCGCCGGTGCTGGGGCTTGAACCCCGGGCTTTGTGCAAGCGAGGCAAGCACTCTACCAACTGAGCTGTGTCCCCAGCCCTGGGGCCACACTCTGGTGGCCTCATCTGACCCTAACCCCGTCCCACAGGCTGCATTTCTGCATACCAGTCAATTCAGCTCCGCCCTCTTCATGCCTCACAGTGGGGATTAACCTCCACGTTTGAACAGCAAGTACTTTGTTTACATGAAACTATCTTATGACCGAGGTCAGGACGGCCACGCAGGGCCAGCTGCGGGAGCTTGTGGAGGGCTGAAGCTGAGGGTCCCTAGTGCTTCAGAACAACAAATAAAAAGCACGCCCGCTCACGTTCAGCAAGGCCCTTGCTAATGGCTGGGCACGTGCGTTTTCAAGTTCCTGGAACCCCAATGGCGAGGGAGGGTTTTGGTGGTTTTTTGTTTTGCTGTCTTTTGTGGTGCTGGGGGTGGGACCCGACTCCTCGCACACACGAGGCAGGCGTTGCCCTGCCGAGCGAGCACACCCTCCTACCGCCAGAGGCCCGGGTGGCTGCTTTGATCTGATTTCCGGGATGAGGAAGACAAGGCCTCAGGTGTGATCAGGCAGCCGCTGGGGGTCCAGGCCAGCAGCCCAGGGGCTCTGTTTCCGCCAGCAGGACTGTCACCTGGTCTGTTTGCTAGGCCAAGCCTGGTCCAAGGCGTCGTCCTCGCTGTGCCTAACTCCAGGGCAGAACTCGACAAAAGCTCTGACAAAGCCAACGCCACCAGAAACAAAGCTTGGGGTCAGGAGGGTGACGTGCTGTTGATGTGGCTCCTGTGGAAATGTCACCAGTTGCTGAGCCCAATGTCACCACTTGACCTGAACCCTCAGACGGCCCTGTCCACCCCGCCCGGGCCGCGCATTTCTCACAGCTCGGAGGCTGATGTGCAAGGGTCGAGGCCCGGCAGGGACGCCAATCTCTTGGTGCGTCCCTACATGGTAGAGGGGACAGGCGACTCTCTGGGCCTCTTTCATGAAGGCTCTAAACCCATTTGTGGAGCTGTCACCTCCCAAAGGCCTCCCCACTAACTCCATCGCCTTGGGGCAGGGTCTCCACATGTGGGATCCTTCAGGCCTGCAGCCCAAGGGCGGGGGCAGAGCAGCCTCCTTCTCCCGGTGGAAATGTGATGGTGATGTGATGGTGGTGGTGGTGGTGGTGATGGTGGTGGTGATGGTGGTGGTGTTGGTGGTGTTGGTGGTGGTGATGGTGGTGATGGTGGTGATGGTGGTGGTGATGATGGTGGTGATGGTGGTGGTGATGGTGATGTGATGGTGGTTGTGGTGGTGGTGGTGGTGGTGGTGATGGTGGTGGTGATGGTGATGTGATGGTGGTGGTGATGGTGGTGATGGTGGTGGTGATGGTGATGTGATGGTGGTGGTGATGGTGGTGGTGGTGGTGGTGGTGATGGTGGTGATGGTGATGTGATGGTGGTGGTGGTGGTGGTGATGGTGGTGGTGATGGTGGTGATGGTGGTGGTGATGGTGATGTGATGGTGGTGGTGGTGGTGGTGGTGATGGTGGTGGTGGTGGCGTTGGTGATGGTGGTGGTGGTGGTGGATGTGATGGTGGTGTGGTGGTGGTGGTGGTGGTGGTGATGGTGGTGGTGATGGTGATGTGATGGTGGTGGTGATGGTGATGTGATGGTGGTGGTGATGGTGGTGGTGGTGGTGGTGATGGTGGTGGTGGTGGTGGTGGTGGTGATGGTGATGTGGTGGTGGTGATGGTGGTGGTGGTGGTGATGGTGGTGGTGTTGGTGGTGTTGTGGTGGTGATGGTGGTGGTGATGGTGGTGATGGTGGTGGTGATGGTGGTGGTGATGGTGATGGTGGTGGTAGTGATGGTGGTGGTGGTGATGGTGGTGGTGGTGGTGGTGGTGGTGGTGGTGGTGGGTGGTGATGGTGATGATGGTGGAGGTGTGGGTGGTTGTTATGATTTGGATCTGAAATGTACCCGAAAAATTCATGTGTTGAAGACTTGGTCCCCAGTGCAGGAGTGTTCAGGTGGCTAACTCCATCTCTGCCTTTCGTCCTCCCTGCAGACTTCTTCCTCAGGCAGCCTCCCCCAGTAGTGGAAAAGAGGCTCCTAAGCGAGCTCCAGACCCTCCTCCATCCAGCCCTGCGGCTCCCAGTGGGAGCAGGCGTCCTCTTTCCCCAGTCACGCCAACGAGAGAGTTCTAGCCAGAACAAGTTCCCTGTCAGAGGTGTGCTTTGGGGAGTGAGGGCTCTGATCTCATTAGTGGATTAACCCACTGATGGGTTCATAATGTGATGGCACTATTGGGAAGTGGTAGAAACTTAGGAGGCCACACCTTGTTGGAGGAAGTGAATTGCTGGGGCGTGAGCTTAAAGGGTGGGTCTCACCCCAGCCCTCTCTCCCTCCCTTCTTTCTCTCCTCCTCCCCCCTTTTTGCTCTGCCACACCCTCCACCAAGGTGTGTCTCCTCACCACAGGCCCCAAAACAATGGAGCCAGCTGACAACAGGCTGAAACCTCTGAGACCGTGAGCCAAAATCAACCTTTCCTCCTTTGTTTTTCTTAGGAATTTTGTCAGGGTGACAAAAAGGTGACTTACTCCATGATGGTGGTGGAGGTGGTGATGGTGATAATGGTGGTGATTTTTTTGTGGTGGTGGTGGTGGTGGTAGTCATGATGACAATAATGATGGTGATAATGGTGGTGAGGCTGGTGGTGGTGATTGTGATGGTGGTGGTGGTGATGTATTAGTGGTGGTGATGTGTTGGTGGTGATGGTGATGGTAGTGGTGATGGTGATAGTGCTGGTAGTGATGTGGTGGTGATGGAGATGGTGATGGTAGTGGTGGTGGTGATGGGGTGTTGATGGTGTTACTGGTGGTGGTGATGTGTTTGTGGTGGTGGAGGTGACGGTAGTCATGATAGTAATAATGATGGTGACAGTGATGGTTAGGGTGGTGGTGATGACGATGGTGAGGGTGGTGATGTGTTGGTGATGGTGATCGTGGTGATGGTGGTGGTGACAATCCTGAGCATTTCACAGCTCTCAGGGCGGGCATTTCTGCATCCAGAGAAGGCCTGGGTCTCCTGCCCATGGTCCCTCGCTGCTCTGGGCCAGAGGATGGTAGCTCAGAACCCAACAGGAGAGTCGAACCAACCCCAAGAAGCAAAGGCTGCTTCAGGCAGTTTATTCCAGGATGGTGGAAATGGAGCCATCCCTGGGCTCCCCAGAGCAGGGGACCTGCAGGGCTGTGGGGTAGACGGCGTCTTCCTGGAACTCCACAGAACACCAAAGGGACTTTGGAAACAGCAGGGCCCGCCTCTTCTGTGCTCCCTTAGAGAAATCCCACGTCCGAGGAGGTGAAGCCGGCTGTGCGCCATGGACGTGATGGGGCTTAGCCTCCCTGTCCCTCTGGGGAGCTGCGGGGACTGGAGCCAGATGCCCGGATAATTTGATTAAGGCTGAAGCGGAGCAGATGTGGACAGCCTGACCTGTGTCCTGGGAGGGAGGCCACAGGCTCTTGGAACCACAGACCCTTGGGGCTGATGCAGAGGTCTGGGAGGACCCATTCCTGAGGAGGCCCCCAGGTAATCATCACGTTGCCCCAAGCATGCAACAAAGAGGACCAATCTTTTGGTCTAGTTTGCAGAGGAGGAAACGGAGGTCTGAGTGGCCCACAGTCTTACGGAGAATGAGCAGCTGAAAGATGCTAAACCCAGGCATGTCGGAGTCCAGACGCTCTTTCTGCCTCTCTGAGGTCAGCGCGGCTTGACTAGCGCGGCCTCTGCTGTTGACGGGCACGGCTGTGCCTCCGGTCTCCTTTCCCACAGGTCCCTGCCAGCGCCAGGAAGCCGCGTTGTCCAGAGCCTGCCTTGGGATCTTTTCCCAAGCGTCCCAGGCAGGCAGCTGACCAGGCCACTTCCTGGGACTTGCTGAAGTTCACGGAGCAGGCTGGTGGGATGGGCCAAGAGGTGGGGGCATGCGGTGGTGAGAAGCCTGCTGGCCCCTGTCCCTCCCTGCCACTTCCTCCTCCAGCCTGAAGGGCCAGACAGGCAGACAGCCCGCCCCCTCTCCCCAGGGCTCACTGAGGGACAGATTCAACTAGGGAGCCTGCCCTCCTGCTGCCTGGGGGCCGCAGATGCCTGGGGAATGTTTCTGTGATTCAGGGGACACAGTCCTCTCAGTTCCCAAAACATTGGCCCCACTCTAGACAGCCCTGTCCTTGTCCTACTTTCCTAGAAAACTTTTTTTTTTTTTTTTTTTTTGGTACCAGGAATTGAACTCAGGGGCACTCGACCACTGGGCCACATCCCCAGCCCTTTTTTCCATTTTATTTAGAGACAGGGTCTCACTGAGTTGCCAAGTGCCTCGCCATTGCTGAGGCTGGCTTTGAACTCGTGATCCTCCGGCCTCAGCCTCCCAAGTGCTGGGATTACAGGCGTGTGCCACCATTTTTTAATCCATTAGGGGACACAGTGCTTACCTCCTGATGGTCTTGTTTTGTTTTACTTCAAATCCTGCCTGCGGGCCGCTGGGAGGGGGCAGTCGGGGAGATGGGCGTGGCAGGGGCAGCTGACTCAGCGATGGCCCTGCAGCGGGCCGGCCCGGGGCAAGGTCCCCCACACACCAGCCAGTCCCGGCTCAGTTAGCAGGACCACGGCTGTGGGTGGGGCAAGGAGGACTGTGGGCCAGGCCCACTCTCCCCCTCGCTGGCCTCTTGCCCTTTGTCCTGGGATCCTGGGGCTGGACCCAGTGCGGGGAGCCCAGCCTGGGAGTGCCCGGAAAGGAGGGTGCTCGAGGGGTCTGGGCCCAACTGCTCCAAGCCAGGGTTAAGGACGGCGATGTGCGCCGGGGACCACTGCTCCTCCTCTGCAAATGGCAACAGCCACCTCGGGAAGCAGCAGTGAGGGCAAAGCCACCTGGTCACTGTGCCCGCTGTAGGCCACCCCCAAGGTCTCACTTCCTGGAGACGCTGGCGTGCACTGCTCGAGCGAGCGCGCGGAGGCTCTGGAAGGGAGCCAGTCCCCGAGGGAGCGCGGCGGCCCAGAGCATCAACAGAGGGGGAAGCAGCAGCCCAGCTGCCCTGAGCCCTGGGGCCGTGGGGAGCTGCAGCTCCGCGGCTATGCTGGGTTTGGCTGCCAATCATGGGGACCGTTCGAACCTGGCAGCTGGTGCCCAGAACCCGCCGTCTCAGGCTGGCAGTCCCGCGGACAGCCAGGAGGGCCTGAGGCTGGAGGCAGAGCCCGAACACAGGGAAGGAGGGACAGGCCAACTGTCCCTGCCACAGCCCTGCCCAGTCCCCCCAGACTGGCAGGGCAGGGAGAGTTCAAGGTCAGATCTCCTCCCTCCCCTATCCCCAGAAAGTTAAAACCACCCCCAGGGCAAGGCACCTGCAGCTCCCCCAGGGCAGTCCTGTTCGATTCCCTAAACAGTGTGGTGGGACAGCTGTTTATTTGCTTGGTACTGGGGGTAGAACTCAGGGGTGCTCTACCACTGAGCTAGATCCCCAGCCCTTTTTATTTTTTATTCTGAGATAGAGTTGCGGAGGCTGCGCTCCAACTTGCAATCCTCCTGCCTCAGCCTCCAGAGTACTTGGGATTACCAGGATGCACTGCTCTGCCCAATAATACATAGCATCAACAGGGTGTTAGGTAGCATGAGTAGTCTAGAGACGATTTAAAGTATATGAGAGAGGGCTGGGGACGCACCTCAGTGGTAGAACCCTAGCCCAGCATGAGCCAAGGTCCTGGGTTTGATAAAGTACACAGGAGGATGTGCAGAGGTTCTATGCAAATACTGTACCTTTTCTATGAGGGACTTGAGTGCTTGTGGTTGGGTAACTACAGGGGCCCTAGAATCAGCCGTGGGGGATTGTGAGGGACAGCTCTGTACGGTTCTCTATGATTTCAACGGCAATCTATGGATCTTACTATGAGTGGTTATCTATGGAGTTTTACTGAGATCTAAGGTTCATCAATACCATAATCCTTCCCCAATATCTTTTAGTCCCTAGAACACTTCATTTCAAATAGCTCTTCCCGACACTAGTGTTCCTAGTGTTTTCACTCTTCTTATTTTCATTTATTTGTTCATTGAGGTCTGAGGATTGAACCCAGGGCCTCACACAGGCAAGTGTTCTACCACTGAGCTCTAGCCCCAGCCCTTTTTGAAAAATTTTTATTTTAAGATAGAGTCTAGCTAAAGTGCCCCGGTTGGCCTTGAACTTGATCCTCCTGCCTCAGCCTCCCGCGTGGCACCGCCGCACTCTCCTGTCCTCCTCAGTCATTCATCGCCTCTTTTTCGTGCCTGAACACTTGAAACTTCTTGATTTTGTGCTCGGCCTTGGTGGGGGCAGGAACTCTATGGCCACGCTTCTCGCGTCTTCTTCCTTCACGACGGCTCTCACAACGGCTGATTTCCTCATTCTGCGCATTTTACAAACTCCCGTGTTGTCACGCTTACTGTGGATTCTAGAGGCCCTTCCAGATGTGCCCACCTTGGGGACACTTTTCCAAAGAGGATTTGCTCGGAGCCTGGGTCGCCGCTACCCAGGGGCTTCGTTAGGGCCCTTCCGAGAGCCTGGCTTACTGTGGGCATGACCGGTTCCTTTCTCCTTCCACCCAGCCCAGCCCGGCTTAGGCTCCCCGGCAGGGAGATGACGGTGACGTCTGAGCCCCTTTTCCTTTCTTCTGAAGCCAGCTGTGGTTTCACCTGCTGTCCTCCCTCTTTACCCTCAGTGAACGTTCTGGAAGGCCTCAGTGTGCCCCTGCGCTGCCCTCTGTTCTCCTCCGCCCGGCTCTGGGCCTGGTTCTGGCTGTGCTGGCCACCTCCACCACGCACCGGGCTGCTTCCCTGCACGCGTGCCAGGCACGGGCTCTACCACTGAGCCACAACCCCAGGCCCCCCGCCCCCTGCACAATTTAAAATCATGGACGTTGTATCCATTAGAAAAGTCTTTGCCTTGGGGCTGGGGTTGTGGCTCAGAGGTAGAGCACTTGCCTCCCACGTGGGGCCCGGGTTCGATCCTCAGCCCCATTGTGTACAACTAAAGCAAATAAATAAATATTTTTTTTTAAATATTTATTTATTTACTTTAGTTGTACAAAATGTGTTTATTTGTACGTGGTGCTGAGGATCGAACCCGGGCCGCGCGCATGCTAGGCGAGCGCACTACCGCTGAGCCACAATCCCAGCCCAAATAAATAAATATTTAAAAAAAAAAAAAAGCCGTTGCCTACCCAAACAATGACAACAAAATCACAAACCCCAATCTCAGAGGCTTAAACTTTCTTTTTCATTTTCTCTTGTTTTCGCCTCACGCAACAAGAGTTCTGGGGGTGGGCGGTGGCCTGAGAGCCAACGACCTGAGATTCTCTTTGCCTTTCCGAATGCTTGATACCTCATAGTTCCAAAATGGCAGCCCAGGTCAGCCACCACCTCCTTAGTATTCCTACAGGATGAAGGGGAAGAGACTGCTCTTGTGCTGGGAAGAGAATCTTCTTAGAAGCCTCACAGCAGATTTCTACCTACGTCAGCTGCCCCATGACCACCCCAGCTGGAGTGTGGTGGAAGAAGAAAGAATCAGAAATGGGTGAGAAGCAAGCTGGTCAACAGTGTCCACCACAGAGGACAAACAGAAGGCGGAACAGCTGGGGGCATTGGCCCCCCCAGGGAGCAATACGCAAGAAGGTCCCAAATGCAGAGGACTGGTGGTTTGAATGATGCCACGTAGGCCTGAGTGACTTTAAACAATGTACATGTTTGACTTAGATAAGAATGAAAATTAAATTTCATAAAAGAGCAGGTACATTATGTCCCAGGAAAAATTGATGGAACATTAGCATCTTCGTAAATGTACTGAACTTTTTAAAAAAAGATTATTTGGGGCTGGGATTGTGGCTCAGCGGCAGAGCGCTCGCCTAGCACGCAGGAAAATTGATGGAACATTAGCATCTTCGTAAATGTACTGAACTTTTTAAAAAAAGATTATTTGGGGCTGGGATTGTGGCTCAGCGGCAGAGCGCTCGCCTAGCACGTGTGCAGCCCGGGTTCAATCCTCAGCACCGCATAAAAATAAAGGCATTGTATGCAACTAAAACAAATAAATAAACATTAAAAAAAAAAAGATTATTTGCACATACAGGCAAAAAGATAAAGTCACCCATAAAAGAATTTTCCACAGCAGCATTCAGTGTTGGACCAGGCTTACCCTGTCCTCAGGGACAGAGAGCAGGACACCAGAGTTTGTTTTTTTTAAAATATTTATTTATTTACTTTTAGTTGTACACAGTGCAATGCATTTATGTTTACATGGTGCTGAGGATCGAACCTGGGTCGCGCACATGCAAGGCGAGCGCTCTGCCGCTGAGCCACAACCCCAGCCCAGGACACCAGAGTTTTATGTGTTTATTTATTTGTTTGGTACTAGGGATGGAACCCAGCACTGCTTTACTGCTGAGCCACATCCCCAGTCCTTTTTTTTTTTTTAATATTTATTTATTTGCTGGGCGCGGTGGCGCACACCTGTAATCCCAGCACTCTGGGAGGCTGAGGCAGGAGGATCGCGAGTTCAAAGCCAGCCTCAGCAATGGCGAGGCACTTAGCAACTCAGTGAGACCCTGTCCCTAAATAAAATACAAAAAAGGTCTGGGGATATGACCCAGTGGTCGAGTGCCCCTGAGTTCAATTCCCGGTACCACAAAAAAAAAAAAAAAAAAAAAAAAAAAAAAAAAGATTTATTTATTTGTTTTTAGTTGTACACAATGCGTTTTTTACATGGTGCTGAAGTTCAATCCCGGGCCGCGCACGTGCAAGGCGAGCGCTCTACCACTGAGCCACAACCCCAGCCCCTCCCCAGTCCTTTTAATTTTTTATTCTGAGGCAGGGTTCGGCTACGTTGCTGAGGCTGGCCTTGAACTTGGGAACCTCCTGCCTCAGCCTCCCAAGTTACTGGGATCATAGGCACCTGCTGCTGTGCCTGGCTGACCCCAGAGTTTGATAACGACCCTGGTTTTCCAGGCTTGTCTGCAGACAAGTATTTCCCAGCACGCTGGAATGCGGGGGAGAGGGCACCGTGGACCTTTCTCGAAGGCACAACTAGAGGACGAGCTTCCACAACCGAGGCGCAAATGGCGAACCTGTGTCAATGGGGGACTCCCGCTGAAAGAACGGAGGAAGCCACAGATAAGAACGCAAGAGCTACAAACTGGGCCCAGGGGACAGGGAGGGACAGAGGGGCTGCCATTTTGGCTGAGGAGAGCTCGCCCCGCGTGGCCAGAGCAGGTGTCCCCTGCATTCCTGCGCCCCGGGAGTCCTCACCCCCGCCTCTGAGCGAGGGCTTTCCTTCACGCGGGTTCTGTCCTCCTCCAGCGCACTCTGGGAATCTGGGGGGCAGGTGCGTCCCGACCTTAGTCACCTCCCGTGACAGGCTGAATAGAAAGAGCAAACATGGAAAGCACAGTGGACGACGACGAGAGTGACACAGTCCACGAGGACGATGTCATTGGGACTGGATCCCAGACACACCTTCTTCCTTCCAGGTGCCACCGACACCGACACCTACGGACAGATGACAGAGGAAGGCTCGGAAGTGCCCTCGTGGGACGAGGGACAGGTGACGTTCTCTGAGCATGAAACCAGTTGCAACACCGCCAGGTGGGGGGCAGTTTGCCAGGGCTGCGGTAACAAAGTGCCACACGGTGGCTTCACAGCCGGACGTATGTCCTCCGTTCTAGAAGTCACATCTAAAATCTGCCCATCAGCAGGGTCTGCACCTCCCCAGGTCCCTCCTGGGCTCCTGGATGCTGTTTCTCCTGTGTCCTCCGAGGTCTCCCTCTGTGGGTGTCTGTGTCCTGATCTCTTCTTGCAGAAAGTCGGTGGCACAGGTGTGGGACCCGCCCATGTGACCTCATTTAACTTTTTTTTTTTTTTTTTTTTTTTTTTTTTTTTTACTTCAAGGCAAATAGCTTTATTAGAGATAATGGAGAAATTTTCATAATGACATCAAGGTTAATTCACTACCCAGATGTTATATTTTTAGTTTTATGAACCTAATAACACAGCTTCAAAATATAAGTTTTTTTAAAAAATATTTATTTATTTACTTTAGTTGTACACAATGCAATGCACTTATGTTTACATGGTGCTGAGGATCGAACCTGGGCCGCGCACATGCGAGGTGAGCGCTCTGCCGCTGAGCCACAACCCCAGCCCAAAATATAAGTTTTAAGTGACAAAACCAAAAATGGGAAAAAGACCTATCTACAAGCACAGTGGGTATCATTCATTTTCTACTGCTGCCGTATTAGTAGCTTAAAATAACTCATTTATGGGCTGGGATTGTGGCTCAGCGGTAGAGCGCTTGCCTGGCGCATGGGCGACCCGGGTTCAATCCTCAGCACCACGTACAAAAAAAACGCATTGTGTACAACTAAAGCAAATAAATAAAAATAAAAGAGTGAGGGTTTAAAAAAAAAAAACTCATTTATTTATTGATCTGGTTTTTGGGTTTTTTTGTTTGATACAAGGGACTAAACCAGAGACACTTAGCTCTGAGCTACATCCCCAGCCCTTTTTTAATTTCAAGTCAGGGTCTTGCTAAGTTGCTTAGGGCCTCACTAAGTTGCTGAGGCTGGCCTCACACTTGCAATCCTCCTGCCTCAGCTTCCCAAGTTGCTGGGATTACAGGCCAGTTCCACCAGGCCCGGCTGATTTGTTTTTCAAGTAAATGTGAGGCTAGCACAGCCCAGCAAATCTTTCTTAAACAGATCTCCCAGGCAGAAGCACACCTGGCCCCTTTTCTCTAGCTCACCTGAGGGTGTAGCAGGGGTCACTTGACGCTTTGACTATATCCCTTGTGGCTTTGAAACTTACATGTTTTTTTCTTTTCTTTTTTTAAATATTTATTTATTTGCTTTTAGTTGTACACAATGCAATGCATTTATGTTTACATGGTGCTGAGGATCGAACCCGGGCCGCGCACGTGCTAGGCAAATGCTCTACCACTGAGCCACAACCCCAGCCCATGTTTTTTTTCTTTTTCCCAACCTTCCCTGCTCTTCTTTTCCCTAACCTTCTCCTTCCTGATCTCTCCTCCCTAATCTCAGTTTCTCTGAATCACCTCTATAAAAGCCCCCTGTTCCTGATGATGGGCAGAATCACAGCCATTGGGACAGGAGTCCCCTGTGTTTCTCCTTTGCTTGCAAAGCAATAAACCTTCTTTTTCCTTTTTCTCAAAACTGTATCCTTGTTATTGGATTGGCATCAGGGACAAGGACCGAGATTTCGGCAACAGGTCCCCTCTGTTCAGGTCCCACAGGCTGGAATCCCCATGTCACCTGGAGCTGTGTCTCGTCTTAGGCACCTTCCGCTCGGGATGCTCTTCCAAGCTCACTGGTTATTAGAGAAACTCTATTCTTCGAAGTTGCAGGAGTGAGGCCTGCAGTTCCTACAGGTCACCTGCCATCCCCTCTCCGCCACAGGCCAGTTTGCTTAGTCACAGGAGAGACACCCACACTTTGAATCTCTCGCCCTTGGTTACCTCTTTAAAGGTAAATTCAGTCCTATGCTGAGGCACTGGGAGTCACACCTTCGTCATAGGAACACCTCAGTTGGTAGAGTGCTTGCCTTGCATGCACAAAGACCTGGGTTCAATCCCCAGGACCACCACCAAAAAGAAAAAGGGGGGGTGCGCTAGGGATGTGGCTCAGTGGTCAGGTGCCCAGTACCCACCCCCCAACACCCACACATACAGCACCGGGTGGAATTCACCTGTGACTCCTTCTGGGCTTGGTGCCTTCTGTCCTGGAAATCTCTGGCGATGCGTGTTCTATGGGCTTTTGATTAAATCTCTGTGTTGCTTTTGTGACGCAGAGTCCCCGGGCTGTGACCTTCAGAGTTTCTGCCCTTTCTCCTCCCCTTCTGGGAGACAGGAAGGCTGTTTCCCGCTCCCCCAGGCCAGATAAGGCTTTTGTAAAGTGGTTTCCAACCCTCAAGGGCTGCCCTTTGTTACAGGGGACAGGGCAGGACACTCCAAACGTTTCAAAATGCTGGGTTTTCCTTCCCGCTTGTCCACAGTTCAAAGGATTTCTTCGCAGTGGGAATCTGGCGGGGCGTTTGAGATCAAGTGCATGAGCGCGTGGGGTCCTGGGACTGTCACTCTCCAGTTCCCTAATCTGCGCCTTCAGCACGCAGCACGCGCAATTGCAGGTCGAGCGCCCTCCCGGCCTGGCTCCCTCCTTTCTGGCCCCTTTCGTGGCCAGTGGTCTTCCCGCAGCCTCCATCCACTAACTGGTCTAGGAAGACTTGGTTTGCAGTTTATTCAGCCTTTTCCTCGTTAGGAGAAGGGTGGCAACGTCCCCGCTCCTGCAGCGCAGCCTGGGGCCCAGAGCTTCCTAGAGTTCTCTAGAGAGTCCCCCCCACCACCCATGGCTCACACCTGACAACTGCCCTGGTGCCCCAGGCTCTCCCTGTGTCCCTTCCTATAAACCAGTGACCTGCAGTTGTGTGACGCCAGCCAGGTCTGACCTCAGAATTCCAGCCCCCATGTCCCCTGCTTTTGTCCTCCTGCTGCACGTCCCGTCCCGTAAGTGCTTCAACACACCCAAGTGTCCCACTTGAACACCACGCCCCTTCATTGGCTCACTACCCACGCCCAGGCCTCCGGTCTCCAGAGCCAGCCTCCAAGCGCCCAGGCCTCCGGTCTCCAGAGCCAGCCTCCAAGCGCCCAGGCCTCCGGTCTCCAGAGCCAGCCTCCAAGCGCCCAGGCCTCCTGTCTCCAGAGCCAGCCTCCAAGCGCCCAGGCCTCCGGTCTCCAGAGCCAGCCTCCAAGCGCCCAGGCCTCCGGTCTCCAGAGCCAGCCTCCAAGCGCCCAGGCCTCCGGTCTCCAGAGCCAGCCTCCAAGCGCCCAGGCCTCCTGTCTCCAGAGCCAGCCTCCAAGCGCCCAGGCCTCCGGTCTCCAGAGCCAGCCTCCAAGCGCCCAGGCCTCCGGTCTCCAGAGCCAGCCTCCAAACGCCCAGGCCTCCGGTCTCCAGAGCCAGCCTCCAAGCGCCCAGGCCTCCGGTCTCCAGAGCCAGCCTCCAAGCGCCCAGGCCTCCGGTCTCCAGAGCCAGCCTCCAAGCGCCCAGGCCTCCGGTCTCCAGAGCCAGCCTCCAAGCGCCCAGGCCTCCTGTCTCCAGAGCCAGCCTCCAAGGGCCCAGGCCGGAGCTCTCCGCTCCCTTCTAGAAGCTTCCTCTCCCTGCCCTTAGCATCAGCCCCGCCCAGATTTTTGGACCCTGGAGCTGAGCGTCCACCCACAGCCACCCTCGATGTCACCCATTGTCCCGGAGCAGCACCTCTGCTTCTTCCTCGTGGGCCCCTCAGCCACCCACCAGGGGTCCCTTGTTCATGTCTCCACCTGCACGCAGACCCCCACGTCCCCAGGTGAGCACAGCGTCAACTCTAGACTGTTCCTGCTGGGTCACAGCCAAGGCCCGGCCACCTCTGCACCCTCTCTCTCCTGCCCCTCTGAAGTGGCTCAGTCCCGTTCTAGCAAAGGCCACATGCTCTGGCTCACTCCTGCGTGGGGCTCCGGCAGGCCAGAAAACCACGCCAGGGGAAGGCCCACCTGTCCACAGCCGTCCACCCGGCCAGGCCCAGCTTCGAGCCATCTCCCCAGAGCCTTCCCTGGTCTCCCAGGCCCAGTAAGATGCAGTGGGGCGGGACTGACCCAGGAAGAAGCCTTTGCTGACCTCTGGGGTGTAGCTACTCCCACCACAGCCAGCTTCATGCCACTCCCCAACGTTATGCCACGTCGGTTGCGACAGGCGCAGGCCTGGCTCTTGTGGCCAAGCTGGCCCCAGCACCTACAGGTGGCCCAGCCTCCTGGGCTCAGCCTAGGTCTCTGCGCCTTGTGTTCATCTGCATCAAATCATCGACAGCAATTTTTTTTTTGGGGGGGGGTGGTACCAGGGATTGAACTCAGGGGCACTTGACCCCTGGGCCACATCCCCAGCCCTGTTTCGTATTTTATTAGAGACAGGGTCTCACTGAGTTGCTAAGTGCCTCGCTGTTGCTGAGGCTGGCTCTGAACTCGCGATCCTCCTGCCTCAGCCTCCTGAGGCACTAGGATTCCCGGTGTGCGCCACCGCGCCGCGCTCGACGGCAGGTTTGATAGTGAATCTTGGTTGTGGATTGATTGGATGGAGACACTGAGGAAATTAGTAGTAAAACACACTCTGGGTGTGTCCCTGAGGGTGTTTCCAGAGAATTTTGGCATGTGGGACAGTCACCTGGGTGAGGAGACCTGCTCTGAATATGGGCAGCACCGTGCATAGGTGTGGGGGGCAGAGGACCAGGCGGGGGAGGAGGGAGCCACAGCGCGGGCCGGCTGGGTTCCTCCTGAGCGGTGGGTCTTGGGCTGCAGCCTTCGTCCCATGCACGTCAGAGGCCAGCTCCTTCAGGCCTGCCCTGTGGACCCAAACCAGCAGCTCTCGGGGGGCTCCCAGGCTTTCCGTCTCCAGCTGGGGCTGTGGCATTAATCCCGCTTGTTCCGAGGCTTCCAGACTCTTGGACTGAGCAGCTGCCGAGTGCCCTGGCTCTCCAGCCTGCGATGGCCGCTGTGGGACTACCCAGCCTTGGATGGCATGAGTCGCTGCAATCAGTCCTCTTGTAATTATGTGATGCGATTGGTTCCAGAGAACACTGGCGCATTCAACAGGGAAGGTGAACGAAGTCAAGACCAACTCAGACAGCCCAAGGAAGGAGCCAGCGAAGGAGTGCCTCTCGTCTGCTCTGTCCCCTCCTGGCAGCGTGGCCTGAGTGACCCAGCCTTCAGGAGACTCACATCTGTCTTCTATAAAAGGCCCAAATAGCCGGGCATGGTGGTGCACGCCTGTAATCCCAGCAGCTCGGGAGGCTGAGGCCGGAGGATCACAAATTCAAAGCCAGCCTCAGCAACCGCAAGGCACTAAGCAACTCAGTGAGACCCTGTCTCTAACTGAAATACAAAATAGGGCTGGGGGTGTGGCTCAGTGGTTGAGTGCCCCTGAGTTCAATCCCTGATATCAAAAAAATAATAATAATAAAAAGAAAAAAAGAAAAAGAAACAAAAAGGCCCAAATAATGTGTTCACCCTACATTTACATGAGAATTACCCGGATATGAAAACTGTGAAGTCCTATTGAGAAGTTAGGGTCCAAGCAGTGGGCCAGGGCAGTCTAGGGCTGAGGACCAGCACAGGGAGCAGGCTGGGAAGATCGTGTTCTCCTGGTTGGGATGAACCGTGACTTGGGCTGGGAAGCAGGAGTGAGGACCACAAAAGGTGGCAGGGTCCAGCACAGGTAGCCTTTGAAAGGTGAAAAAAGGTGGTTGGACCCCCTCCACAGCCCTGCAGGCCTTGGGAAGTTTAGAAAGAAAACCATATAGTTTTAGAAGCAAGAAACTAGTAAGGAGAGCTGGGGTAGGGGGAACAGGACTGGCAGGTGAACACCTTCCCAGGGCAGGGGACTGGGTGCACAGAGAGGAGGCCATGGAAGCAGGGGTGTTTGTTTTCTTTCCTATTCAGAGCGGCAACCTTGGGCATCTTAGGAAGCTCAGACAAGAGACTCGCAAAGCATCATGGGAAACTCCCTCATCCTGCTGAGAATACAGAAGAGCCCTGTCCTGGATAATGGGATTTGATGAAAGAAACCAGAATCTATTGCATTTACTCAGGAGAAAGATTTAGCTTCATTTGGGTCACAAGTCCCACCTTCCTGGCTGCTCTGTGGTTTGGGAGTCATCCTCAACAGCCACAGTAAAAGCCCTTATATCATCTTGGGCTTTGCTGTTTCTAGGACCACCACCACCACCACCAGCAGCAGCAGCAGCCCCTGGAAATGCCCCAGAGGTGCAGAATTACAGCTCCAGCCCAGGCCTGCATCATGGAATCTACATTTCAAGCCTGCTTCTCTGGGGGCCAGGCCTTTGTCCCTCTTGAATTCCTAGGATCACAAACATTGAGAATCCTTGAAAAGAACTGGGCATTGGATAAAGGCTGGGGTTGTGGCTCAGTGGTAGAGCACTTGCCTGGCAAGTGTGAGGCACTGGGTTCAATTCTCAGCACCACATAAAAATAAATAAATACATGTACAATTAAAATATATATATATTAAAAAAAAATAAAAAGAACTGGGCAGTGGGTTGATGGGTGGGCAGCTGACTGAGGGCTGCTCTGGGGGTCTGGAAGGGGAGCACGCATTTGGGAGACTGAGGAGGTAAAATCAGCAAGATGGTACTAATGGGGTGGGGGGATAGGGAGGGGTGGCGGGGATAAGAGCCTGAGAGGGGGGCAGCTGGCATTTTGAGAGGTGGAGCAAATAATGGCTCTGGGCCCCTGCCGCTCCTTCATGAACTGGATTAGGACTTGGCTTTGGAGAGAGGCCATCAGGGGTCCTTGCATGAGTGCATGAGACCACCTGGGCAACGTGTCCAGCCACTCCAGCATGGGGTGTGGAGAGGAGCCCACCAGAGAATGACCAGTTAGGAGCAGGAGGCCAAGGGTAGTACCTCGCCAGGGTCATTTTTCCTATGCAGGAGGGGATAAACCACCAGAGGAAATAATGTCTGAAATAGTGAAGAAATAAAAGACCAAGTCAGAATTATAGTTTTAAGGGAGCACCTGATAGATCCTTCCTGTCCTGGTAGGAGCTGGAACAAAACACTTAGAAACTGGCTCGGGTGGTTTACTGAAGGGGCACATCAAAGGCAGGGATGCGGTTTCGGGGTGGAGTCTTGCTTCACGAGGTCTTGCAGTCAACAGGTTGACTGGCATCTTGGCAGGCTACACCCATCTCAGAGGGCTGTGTGGCTGCAGCAGGTCACCCCATCCCCGGTGCTGTGAGGGACCTGGCAGAGCTGATTAGGGCTCACACACATCTGGGCAATCTGACCAGCGGGATTGCCACCGGAAGTTCCCAAACCTGATCAATTTAAATTGCAATTGCGGATTCTCAGGGGTGGCTCCTGTAGCACGGTCCGTATTAACACCGAAAACTCTTCCAAACCTCAAGGCCAGGGTCCTCCACTTCCTGGTCTCCTTCTTGTCTTTACCTTCTTATGAACTTTACTGTGCTTGTCTGGCTTTGGTGCTGGGATTTTGAGGTCCTCCTGTGTTAGCGACTGTCTTCCAAGGTGACCTGAGTTCTCTGGTCGCATGTTTGACCTTGGTCTGTGGCTGGACACAGGACTTGTCCCTTCTGGGGTAACATGTGGCTAGTCACTCATTTTTTTTTATCTTCTCTTGAATTCTTGTCCTTCACAATTGGGGGTGACCATGCTCATACTGAAAGGAGCCTCTTCCATCTGGTCATCCGTATGGCCACCGGTGCCCATGAGCCTGTACTATTTTTCTTTTTTTTTTTTTTTGTGGTTACCGGGGATTGAACTCAGGGGCACTCGACCACTGGGTCACATCCCCAGCCCTTTTTTGTATTTTATTTAGAGACAGGGTCTCACTGAGTTGCTAAGTGCCTCGCCATTGCTGAGGCTGGCTTTGAACTCGCGATCCTCCTGCCTCAGCCTCCCAAAGTGCTGGGATTACAGGCGTGCGCCACCGCGCCAGCTGTGTACTATTTTTCTTTGGCCCTGTTTCTGCCTAGAGTTCCAGCCTAGAGCTCCGTTTATTATTATTATCTTGGGCGGGGGTACTGGGGATTGTACTCAGGGGCACTCAACCACTGGGCCACATCCCCAGCCCTTTTTTGTATTTTATTTAGAGACAGGGTCTCACTGAGTTGCTAAGTGCCTTGCCATTGCTGAGGCTGGCTTTGAACTCGCGATCCTCCTACCTCAGCGTCCCAAGTTGCTGGGATTACAGGTGTGCGCCACCATGCCTGGCTCTGTTTATTCTTTTTTTTAAATATTTATTTATTTGCTTTAGTTGTACACGATGCATTTGTCTTTATGTGGTGCTGAGGATCGAAACCCGGGTCGCACACATGCTAGGCGAGCGCTCCACCGCTGAGCCACAACCCCAGCCCCTCTGTTTATTTTTTTTTTGGTTTACACAGATAGAGCAAAATATCTCTTTGTTCCACAATCATAAAAAAGAACGCACAGGCCAACATGTCCCAATATGTTAAGTTCAATAAAAATTCAATGTTTATCTTTTTTATATTACATCATTTTTAATGCTTCACATTAATTTTCCTCTATCATTAGAGATACATCCTGTTACAAAATTAGTTCATTCAAATGAAAAGGAATTACTGTAATTAATCTTTTTCTTTCCTTTGGCAGTGCTGGGGATCAAACCCACGGCCTCCCACATGCTTGACAAGTGCTCTGCCACTGAGCTACATCCCAGGCCCCAATCCACTGTTCTAAACAAAACTCCCGTCCTTTTAAATGTTGACCATCGCTGGGCATGGTGGCACACTCCTGTAACCCAGCAGTGCAGGAGCCTAAGGCAGGAGGATTACAAGTGCAAGGCCAGCCTCAGCAACCTAGTGAGACCCTCAGCAAATTAATGAGACCCTATCTCAAAATAAGAAAAATAAAATATCTTTTGGGAAAGGGAAAGGGTAGTGAGGGGGTGCCCAGAGGGAGGTGGTGGGAAAGGAAGGGTCCCACGCCTCCACCTGCTGTCCCCGCTGGTCCCCTCTACAGGCATCACCTCCCAGGGTAATTCACAGAATTCATTAATTCCCCTGCCCTGCCAGCTGTGGTAAGGGGTGTTGCAACCTGCCTTCTTCTCTGAGATCCCTTCTCAGGAGCCCAGGAAATACCCAGTGGAGAGAGCCTGAGTTTGATAGAAGGACACTTCCCCCCCCCCCCAGATGAACCCAGGGCCTTATACATGTGAGGCAAGCGCTCTGCCCCTGAGCTGCACCCCAACCCTAGAAAGTTACTTCCGAACCATGCAAACCGTCAGGAGTTTCTTTCTTATGCGGTCTGAAATCTGCGTTTGGAACTCAGACGCTGTTGGTTTGCAGAGAAGGTGCCTACCCCCAGGACAGATCCACAGATCCTAGGCTGTGGGCCTGAGACTTACGAGCTGAGGGCCTTCAGAGGAGGCCATGCCCACCCCCGAGCCTGGGGTAGTCCTGGATAGGTAGTCCTGGATAGGGCTTGGCAGGCGTGGAAGCTTGCCCCATCCCGGTCACTGCCAGCGCTTTCTCAGTCCCTCGCTGTGGGTGGGCCGAGTGCACGCGGCAGAGGCCTGCATCCCACAGGGGACAATGAGATGGCCTTGCTTTCCTAGCTCTGGTTTACCAACAAGAGGGAAGCACAGAGGCTTAGAGAATTCAAGCATCTGCCCACACCCACAGCGCCACGGAGACCACCCTGAGCCCACACAGACACCCCTTCTCGCACGATGATCTCGGGGCTATTCTGAGACCCAGCCCTGAGGAACACCTTCCCTTCCTCTCAAAGTCCTCCCTGGGGACAAGGGGACCTGCGTGGGCACTGGGAAGGGCAGGCAGTGGGCAGGAAGGGGTGCTCAGGATGTGAGGAGAGTCCAGGGCAGCCTGGGCCAGGCCGTGCCCTGGACAACAGTTTACAGATGGGTACGAGAAGGCCGGGACAAGGCAGCCCATTGGCTCTTCCAATCCCTCCTTCTGCATCCATGTCCCCTCCACCCCTGCGCCCCCAACTGTGAGGGCAGCTCAAACCGGAAGGGGGGGCTGGGGATATAGCTCAGTTGGTAGCGTGCTTGCCACGCATGCACAAGGCCCTGAGTTCGATCCCCAGCACCGCCAAAAAATAACTAGCCAATTCCGAGCTCCCTCACCTTTCACATGCTCTGTGCCTGTGGGCGACTCCGCTCCTGGCCCCAGCCGCCTGCGCCATGAAGTGGGAGTGGTTCAGAGGGCTGTGGGAACGGCTAGCTGCTGGGCGGTCACTTGCCTGGAGGAGCTGTGGCCTGGGCGGGACTCAGCAGGCTCCAGAAGGCCACTTCTTGCCAGGGCTCTTCCTTGCTGCTGCTTATGCCCAGGGCAAGTATTTGCTAGGCGCTGGCTTGCCCGGCTCTCCAGCCACGGGGAGGCCTCGGCCCCGACAGGTGGAGGCTGGTGAGCTTTGTACCAGGGTTTCACTTCCTGTGGCTCTTTCTTTTCCGCTAGTGATAATGGGGTTCCTTTTAGGGTAATGATATACAGTTTCCTTTATTGGAATGAAAAAGCCAATGTAAGGAGGAATTATTAAGGGGCTGGGGTGGTGGCTCAGCAGCAGAGCGCTCCCCTCGCACGTGCGCGGCCCGGGTTCGAGCCTCAGCACCACGTAAACATAAATGCATTGCATTGTGTACAACTAAAGTAAATAAATAAATAAATATTTGAAATAAATAAATAAATAAACAAAATAAAGGCATTGTGTCCATCTACAACTAAAATACAATATTAAAAAAAAGAAAAATCATTAGGAATTTTATATGTGGGGTCTAGCACAGTAGTAGAGTGTGTGTCTAGCATGAGTGAGGGAGAGAGAGGAGAGAGAGAGAGATCTTACAAGAGATAAAAGGGTCCAAGTTCATTTATTCTGTTTGCTGAGTTAATTGCCCTGGCCTCACACTATTTTAGGAAAGGGAATAGTCATGAACAAGACAGTGGCACCCTCTGCCCCAATAGCTCTGTTCTAGGGCAGGGGACAGGCAGTATGACAAGTGCATAAGTGACAAGGAAAGCATGTCCAGTTTGCAACAGGAAAACACATGGAGATCGTCAGCAGATAGACGATGTCTTTGTCCTTCCCAGCTACTGTAGCAAGCTGACATAGATTCGGTGGCTTATAATTAACAGGGATTTATTCTCCACAGTTCTGGAGGCTTGGAAGTCAAAGGTCAACACATGGGCAGACCCAGTGTGGGGAGGGTCTGCTCTCTCAGCGATGGCATTGTCTAGCTGTGTCCTCACAGAGTGGAGGAGGAAAGGATCTCAGGGTTGTTTTTTGTTGTTGTTTTTTTTTGTTTGTTTGTTTGTTTGTTTGTTTTGGGTACTAGGGATTGAACTCAGGGGCACTCGACCACTGGGCCACATCCCCAGCCCTGTTTTTGTATTTCATTAGAGACAGGGTCTCACTAAGTTGCTAAATGCCTCCCCATCACTGAGGCTGGCTTTGAACTCATGATCCTCCTGCCTGAGACTCCCAAGTGTTAGAAAACTGCTGAAACATAGTTAACTTAGCTGGGAACACCGTGTTAGTGAAATAAAAGGGTTTATTGGGGTGCCACATGGGCAAGGGTAGGGAAGGGAAGGGGGGGGGGTAGGGAAGGGATGGAGGGGAATAGGGACAGGCAGGAACAGAGAGCAAGAACAAAAGGCGGCAGGAACAAGAAAGGGCAGAGTTCAGTCCGGGGCTGGCTTAAATAGAGTAGGGGCCATAAAACCCCCTTGGAGTGAGTCCTTGTCCTATAGGCCAGCAGAGGTCATGGGGGGAGGTAGTGATAGTGGACAAGGGACTTGCTGATCAGGTTTTGGTCACGCTGAGGATCCTGGGAGCTGTAGTTTTTCACAAGGCACCTGGAGAGGTGTGGCCTTCTGCCTGGGAGGCGCGGCCTTCTGCCTAGAACCAACACCAAGTGCTAGGATTACAGGCGTGCACCACTGCGCCCGGCTGTTTGTTTTTTAGTACCAGGAGCGCTCTATCTCTACATCCCCAGCCCTTTTAAAAATTTTTTAAGGGCTGGGGATGTGGCTCAGCATTGCATTGTATACAACTAAAGTAAATAAATAAATATTTAAATTTTTTTAAAGTATTTATTTATTTTAGTTGTACACAATGTCTTTATTTATGTTTACATGGTGCTGAGGATGGAACCCGGGCCGCGCACGTGCTAGGCGAGCGCTCTCCTGCTGAGCCACAATCCCAGCCCCTAAAATTTTTATTTTGAGACAGAACCTGGATAAACCGTGCAGACTGGCCTTGAACTTGTGATCCTCCTTCCTCATCCTTCTGAGTGGAGTCTCTGGGGTTACAGGCAAGTGCTATCACGACAGCCTCAGATCTCTTTTATAAGGGCTGTAATCCCATTCCTCAGGGTCCCAGCCCCTGACCATCTCCCAGTATTATGTTACGAAGTCAGTGGGTGTGGGGGTGGTGGTAGGGGACAGTCATTCAGACAAGAGCAGGTAGTCTTCAAAGCCACAGGACTGGTGACACCATCAGGGTAAAGAGCTTTATGGGGACAGAAGATCAAGAGCAGAGCATGGCTGGGCATGGTGGCACATGCCTGTAATTCCAGCACTTGGGAGGCTGAGGCAGGAGGATCGCAAGTTCAAAGCCAGCCTCAGCAATGGCGAGGCACTTAGCAACTCAGTGAGACCCTGTCTCTAATAAAATACAAGAAAAAGGGCTGGGGTTGTGGCCCAGTGGTCCGGTGCCCCTGAGTTCAATCCCTGGTACCGAAAAAAAAAAAAAAAAAAAAAAAAAATAGGGAGTAGGCTGTGGCAAACACTTCTGGAGGGTCCAGTAAGAAAAGACCTGAGGCTCAGTCATTGGATTTAGTAACAGGGACAACACTGGGTAACAAGAATGCAGTTTAGGGGCTAGGGTTGTGGCTCAGCGGTAGAGTGCTAACCTAGCACGTTCGCGGCCTGGGTTCAATCCTCAGCACCAAAGGCATTGTGTACAACTAAAAACAAATAAATAAATATTTTTTAAAAATGCAGTTTAGTGGATGGGGAGGGGGACAAGAGTCACTGGAGGAGTTTTAAGGGAGAATGGGAGGAGAGAGGCTAGAGATGGTGTGGTCAACTCTTTGAGGACCTCTTTTTTTCTTCTTTTTTCTTTTTTGTAGTGCCAGGGATTGAACCTAGGGGCACTCAACCACTGGGCCACATCCGCAGCCCCCTTTATTTTCTATTTTGAGACAGGTCTCCATAGCTGTTCAGGGCCTCACTAATTACAGAGGCTAGCCTTGAACTCGGGATCCTCCTGCCTCAGGCTTCCCAGTCGCTGAGACAACAGGTGTGCACAGGTGTGCACCACCATACCCAGCCCTCCTTCCTGACCCTTCCTTTTTTTTTTTTTTAATATTTATTTACTTTTAGTTGTACACAATGCAATGCATTTATGTTTACGTGGTACTGAGGATCGAACCCGGGCTGCGCACGTGTGCCGCTGAGCCACAACCCCAGCCCCCCTGACCCTTCTTGGTGGAGGTCTGCTACATGGGAAGGAGAAAAGGGAGGCACCAGTACCTGGGTGGGGGGAGGGGCAGTTAGGGGAGATTAGTTTCCAGTTTGAGTTTTAACCACAGAGCCTGGATGGGAATGATGCAGGGAGAGGGGAGAGAGGCAGAAATGTTGGCTTGAGGATTAGCCTAACAATGCAAAGGGCCATCAGGGCCAGGGGCCTGGAGAGCTCCGCCTGGTCCCAGGAGGAAGGGGGAGTGGATGCCACTCAGAAGGTGGGGGTGGGAGCTGGTGGGATTTTCTGCTGACGCCCTGTTCAAAGCCTATTTGTCGGGCACCCACTACGAGCCAGCTCTCACGGCTGCTATGGGGTGTTTGTTCCATTTTCTCGGCTGCCTGGGCCCCTGGTTGTCTGCTCAGTGCGAGGCTGGGCAGGGAGGAAGTGAGGTGCATCCAACACGGAAAGCCCATAGAGAGAGCAGCTTTCGAGAAAAACAGCTGAAATCCAGCAAAACTCTGGGATGAGCTCCCCACCCCATTTTGTTAAGGCCGGATCCTAAGCTTTCAAATAAAACTCCGGGTCTTTTTGAAGAAAAGACAAAGGCTTTATTCTGGCCAGGGCCCAGGGAGCAGAAAGCAGAGAGTTCTGCCGCCCAAGACACTGGATGTAGGTGCAGGGGTTTCAAACAGAAAACCACAAAGAAGCGGGCAGGCGAGGCAAGTGCAGCCCTAAGTCACAACGTGGAAATTACTAACGGGCAGAACACCTTTAGTTTAAAGACGCTGTGGTCGAGGTGCAAGTGGGTGGGGGTGTCAGCTTTACGCAGGTGGGCTCTTACAGGAAGGGGGGCCAGCTCCCGGGGCAGGGCGAGATGTCCGCGCAGGATGGGATCAGCCCGACCTGACTTTCTCATCAGCCCATCGCAGTTTCACCTGGGGTGGGGGCATGGCTGCTGGGCGGTGGTATCGGGCCGACAGACCTGGTTCACACGGGGATGCGGGCCATTCAAGTTCCGGAACGGCTCCGAGCCTCGGGTCTCCCCCGTGTTAAGTGGGGAGGGGGCTGTGAACCCCTAGGTGGGCTCCGCACCTGTAGGGCGCGGGCAAGTGATGGCGGAGGCCCGGCCCCGGGAGCGGGCCGCGGGCGCGGACCCACCCTGCAGCTGGGCACCGGACTGCCAGGGCGGGGCGGGGCGGCGCTGACCCCGCCCAGGGCCCGAGGGGTGGTGCTGGCGCCCGCGGGTTCCCGGCACCACCCTCCGGCTGCCGCCGGGCCGGTGTCCGCTGCTCGCCTCCGCGGGAGCCGGAGGTACGAGGGGCCGGCGGGCGGGTCCCGGTTTGGTCCGGGCCGGGGGCGGCTGCGAGGCGCGGGAGGGCTCGGCCACCGCCCTGGCCACCTGTTCTAGAGGCGACATTTGTGCGCGCAGCCGCCCCGCGCGGAGGTCCCCGGCCACCTCCTTCACCCAACTGCGCCCCAAGTTGAGCGCGGCGGCGGGACCCCGAGCCCGGGTGGCCAGGGTGGCGGCTAGCAGCCCGGGGCAGCCCTCGCCCGGCCAGGTCCGCGCTAAGATGGGGCGCCCGGGGCGCGGAGCCCGTCCAGCGCCGCTCCCCCGACCTTGGGCGCGTCGCGTGCCGGGTCTGGGGGTGCCGAGGGTCTCGGGAGGCCGCGGCGGGGTGCGACCGCCGGAGAGCAAGGTTGCGGCGGCTGGAGGGAGAGCTGCGGGGGCGGCGGCGCCCGCCCGGGGATGCAGAGGCTCGGTTCGCGCGCGGGGAAGACCCTGCGGGTGGAGGGGACCGCCTGGGTAAGGGCTGGGGACCCGGGAAAGCCGCCGAGAGCCCTCCCAGGCATCCGCGGACGCCTCCCTCCCTCCCCCTCCGGGCGGCCGCTCGCCCCTCCTGGTCCCCAGCTGGGAAACCCTGAGGCCACGCGGAGCCCTGGTGCGCTGGAGCCAGCCGCGCCTGCAAGATCCGGTCCCTGGGTCCTCCCGCTTCACCGCGGGCTGAACCTCCGCGCCTCGGTCTCCTCTTCTGTCACTCAGGGGTAGAAGTTTCCACCTCCTTGGCAGATTCAGCTGGGGGGGGGGGGGGGGTTAAAGAGCGCGTCCCCAGCACCCACTGGTCCAGCCCTTCTGCCCTCCCCTCCCCCAACTCTGAGTGATCCACTGTTCCCTGCCCTCCCTTTGGGGTCCCTGAAACCACTCATCCTGTCATTCATCAAAGGCCCCAGCGCCGGCGTGTATATCAGGCCTTCCTGTTCTCTCCTCCAGCTGCTGAAGGGTTTCTACTTTGTCACCTTCCAAAGAATGAGGAAGCCACCCTGCCCAGGGACACAGAGCAGGGCCAAGAGTGGGCCAGGACTTCCACCCACCCTGCTGCCCCTCACCCCTGTCTCCGTAGCCCACCCCCAGCTCTTCAGAACCGTCGGGGGCCCCTACACCTGGCTACCACCCTGTACTTACAGCTGAAATCCCCTAAAGGAAAATCCTCAAAGCAAATAACAAAACACCAAGGATAAGGGAGAGGTCAGCCGCATTCTGTTTTTTTCTCCCGGTTGTTTTTCTTGTGCCTCAGGTGTGTGCCTCTGCATGTCTGCTAGGACAGCTCAGAAGACAACCTGGGAAGTGCAGATTCTTCTTTAAAAAATGTGTTTTGTTTCCTTGTACGAATTGCTCTCCGCAGCTGTCTAGGCTAATAGCAGTTTTCCCCTTGTGTGTCGGGTCAGGGCTGGTGGGTGACAGCGTTCCCAGAATCACTGGAGGTGGCTTGTGTGGAACATTAGGAGATTATGACCCACCACACCAGCCCCAGCCAGCAACTCCTAACCCGCCCGGCCATGGGGTCTCTGGTCCAGACCTCTAAGGTCCCAGCATGGAAGGCGGCAGCAGGTGGGTGACTTCACCAGCAGCACACCTCCCAAGCTCTGGAACACACTCCATCCCAGTCTCCCCACCTGCCTCCCTCTCAGGTACCTCCTCCACGTGCTCACAACCCCTGTATTTTGTTCCTCTCAACTGGGTCTTCCCCTCCAAGGAGGAAGGTGTCCAGTGCCCAGGCTGGTACCTAGTAGGTGCTCACTAAATGCTGGTCCCTGGTGTCCAGTGCCCAGGCTGGTACCTAGTAGGTGCTCACTAAATGCTGCTTGGATGAATTAACTGAACAAAGTTGGGGGGGGGGATTCCACATTTGCATCATTTGGCGCTAACTAATGTTAAAATTTGCTTTTTTTTTTTTTTTTCCTGGGGATTGAACTCAGGGGCACTTGACCACTGGGCCACACCCCCCAGCCCTTTCTTGTCTTTTATTAGAGACAGGGTCTCACCATTGCTGAGGCTGGCTTTGAACTCACAATCCTCCTGCCTCAGCCTCCCAAGTACTGGGATTACAGGCGTGCGCCAACGTGCCTGGCCCTTGACAGAATTTTTTAAAACACCTTTTTCCATATTTGAATATGTTGTCTGTACAGTTGTTTTAATAGGGTAATTTCATGAGCGTTCCTCACCCGTCATTTTCAATTCTTACATTTTGTTACATCATATTTATTTGATGGATTGCCTTGGATGTATAGGTTTTTTTTTTTTTTTTTTTTTTTTTAAATAGTCAGCTTTTTAAACATTTCATTGAATGTATGCATAAACTTTTCATGGAAGGGAATGAGCCTGCTAGTCCCTGAGTCTGAACTTAGACATGGCCTCAGTGGGTCAAGTGGCCTTAGCACCTGGGATCTGCCTGTGTTGCTTGTTGGTTTGTTTGAGCTCGTCAGTGAGGGTTTCGGCCCTGTCTGGTCTCCCGAGGTGAAGGGCTTTTCCCTGTGTGTGTGTGTGTGTGTGTGTGTGTGAGTGTGTGTGTCGGGGTGGAGGACGAGTTTTTCATTTCCGTCTTGCTGTACCTGGGTGCGCTGGTGAGAGGCTGACCTGGCTGCATTGGTCGCCCGTGGGAAAGAGTCACAGACAGCAGAGGCCCTGGAAAAGGAGGGGCGCTCCTGTAAATGGAGGTCGCAGGGGATGCTGCAGAGGGACCTAAGGATAGAAGGCCAAAGGGGGCTGAGAGGGCACTTGATGAACAGGCTCTGGTCTCCTTAGAGGAGGGCTCGGTTTGGACTGCAGCTCCCTGGCGGCCAGCGCTTGCTTCTGTGGGCCTCCTCCCGCTGAGCCCCCTCTTCCTTGGGAGGTAGCAGGTGTTAACTTCCCTGTTGACAGGCTCCAGAGGGACGGGAAGTGCCTGCGCCGAGCCAGGAGCCAGTCAACGGACTGGCAGGGCTGGGTTCAAAGTTTGTTCACCCGCGCCCGCAGGCCGTGCGCTCTGGGCGCGTGGATTCCTCCGCCAACCTCCGTGTCTAGTGGGTGCCGGGGAAGTGGTGCCACCCGGCTGTTAGGGAATGTGGGGAGCATCCTTCCCTCTCCTCTCTGCCTCCTTTGTCTCCCTCTGGGCAGATGCCAGTGGGCCCAGGAGCTTCTCACCGCGTGGAGTTGGCAACAGGACCTTCCCTTTCCGCGCCAGTACCGGCACGCCCTCGCCTGTACCCACACTCACTCACGGTGAGCCGATTCCCGCAGGAGCATCACGGCCTCTCGGGGTCACATCTAAGCAAAGTCTAAGCCCACGGATGGACATTCTCCAGCCGGGCTTGGGTGGAAGAGCGCAGACTCAGGGACAGAGCAGACTCAGGGACAGGGTGACAGGCACGCGACCCTCCCCGCGTGCAAAGCCTTTATTTGCTGCTGCTCACAGATCTCTAGGGCTGCCCTCGAGTTGGGGGCATCCATGAACCACCTGAGGGCCACTAAGGGCCAGACAGTGTTAGCCTCCATGGTGCTAAACTCTTACCTCCGCTTGGCTCTTTATCACAATGACACTGAGACCTGTTCCCAGGAGAACAGTGCTGGGCGGACGCCTTTCACCTGGCAAAGGGCGTTTGAACCCAGCTCTGGCGCTTCCTACTTATTTAATTTTTTAAATTGTTTAATTGAGCTGGGCATGGTGACACACAGCTGCAGCCCTAGCTATGGGGGAGGCTGAGGCAGAAGGATTGCAAGCTCAAGGCCAGCCTGGGAAATTTAGTGAGACCCTGTCTCAAAAACTAAAAAGGGCTGGGGATGTGGCTCAGTTGTGTAGTGTCTTTAGGTTCAATCCCCAGTACTGTCGAGGTGACACATAGTATCTGTACATATTGACGGAGAATGGTGAGGTTATTCCACACCTGTATACAGTGTGTAATGATCAAATCAGAGCAATTAGCATTTGCATCGCTTCAAACATTTATCCTTTCTATGTGTTGGGAATCTTTGGACTCTTCTAGTAATTGTGAAATGTATCACAAATTGTTCTAGACCAGGGCTATGCTACTGTGCAATTCTTCCTCTCTAACTGTATTTTGGTACTGGTTATCTAACTTCTATCCCCTGCCCCCACCCCCTTCCTAGCCCCTACTGACCTCTGTTCTTCCCTCTTCTATGAGACGGACTCTTAGCTTTTTACAAATGAGTGGGGACTTGCAGTATTTGTCTTTCTAAGTCTGGCTTGCTTCACTTCCCCTAATGTCCTCCAGTTCATCATGTCGCTGCAGACTGGGACCCTTGCTCCGACAATTGTCAAATTGCGGAAGATTGTGAAGAATGGGAATATCCAGCCACCATGATGCTGGTGCGAGTCTCTTTAGCTGCCTTTATTTTTATTTTTTTATTATTATTTGTTTGGGTAGCAGGGATTGAGCCCAGGGACGCTTAACCCTTGAGTCACATCCTCAGGCTTTTGTATTTTTTATTTTGAGACAGGGTCTTGGTAAACTGCTTAGGGCCTCTCTAAGTTGCCAAGGCTGGCTTTGAACTTGTGGTCCTCCTGCCTCAGCCTCCTGAGCTGTTGGGATTACAGGCATATGCCACCGCACCTGGCCTCAAGCCTATTTTTAATATTTAATACAGTAAGAAGAGGAGAAGGTGAAGCAATACTTGAACTTTTTTTTTCAAGTAGAGCAAACGCAGAACTTTCCTAATTCAGGCTGAAATTTCTACATCCGCTTTGCATGGCGTTTCCTCCGCTAGGTGTGCTTCTGTCTGATGAAGATCGTTGCCTGCTTCTTGCATCTCTGTGATCTCTGTGCAGAGCAAGCGACAGAAGACTCGTCCATACTGGCCACCCAAGCACTGCGTTGTGCCCCTGGGTGTGTGCTGGGTCCAGAGGGAGTGGCTAGGAGCCCAGATTCATGGTGAATATTCCTCCCTTATCTGAGCATAAAAGTCAGTGAGAGTGATTTCACCTTGCCCCCGGCAAGCCAACCACAGCAGCCTGATCTTATTTTTTTTTTTTTTTTTTTCCTTTTTTGGTGGTACTGGGGATTGAACCCCAGAGCCCTCTATCTCTGAGCTACTTACCCAGACCCTTTTTTTTTTTAATTTTTTTTTTAGATGTTGATGGACCTTTATTTTATTCATTTATTTATATGTGGTATTGAGAATCAAACCCAGTGTGCCACACATTAGGCAAGTGCTCCACCACTGAGCCACAACCCCAGCCCTTCCCCAAACCCTTTCTTTTTTTTTTGGTACCGAGGATTGAACTCAGGGGCACTCGACCACTGGGCCACATCCCCAGCCCTTTTTTTGTATTTTATTAGAGACAGGGTCTCACTGAGTTGCTAAGTGCCCTGCCATTGCTGAGGCTGCTTTGAACTCGTGATCCTCCTGCCTCAGCCTCCCAAGTGCTGGGATTACAGGTGTGCGCCACCACGCCAGGCTCCCCAAACCCTTTTTAAAAATATATACTATTTATTTATTTATTTTTATGTGGTGCTGAGAATCGAACCCAGTGCCTCACACATGCTAGGCAAGTGCTCTACCACTGATCTACAACCCCAGCCCCTAAAAATATATTTTTTATTTTGAGACAGGGTCTTGCTAAGTTGCCCAGTCTGGCCCTTGACATTGCAATCCTCCTGCCTCAGCCTCCCTAGTAGCTGGGATTACAGGAATGTACCACCTCACTGCCTAAGCCTGATCTTAAGTCCAGCCTCCCATGCAGAGCCTGGGGTGACCTGGGGAGGATGGAATGGCCTCAAGGAAACAAAAAAGGTGCTCTTGGGACTGGTGAATTAGAGGGAGAGTTAAAGTCATGTGACCTCATTTTGTACCCTCAGATAGTAAAGCAGGATATATTAATAACATTTTCTAACAGCTATGATTTGCATTCAGACGTGATATAAATCAAGTTTGCCAAGAGCATTGCTCTGAATTAGTTATCACATTTGATCCTGGTTTTGGGAACAGGATAAAGATCATTTACTCATTTGTTCAAAGCATGTGCCTTTGAGCACATACTGCGGGCTGGGGTCAGGGTGGGAGGTAGGAGCAGGGACATAACAGTGAGTCAGAGCAGCCGTGGGGCCCTGACATTAATCTCCATGGTATCAGCCTGTCAAGAAAGCCCTTGAGTTTTTCTAATCTTGCACAATTGTAAACAAATTTGTGACCTTGTACAAATGTCACCGTTGTGTAGGGTGAGTTCCCAGTGTGGGAAGGCACACTGCTGGGGGAAATGCCTGTGTAGTTTTGTGGCTTCTTGCCCTTGGCCTTGCCAGAAGAATGTGTTGGCAAGTGTTGGGCGTTTTGCCAATCAGATAGGTGAGAGATGCCATCTCAGCGTTTCCATTTGCATCTCTCTGACTTATAAAGATCCTTGGTCTCGCTCGCTGTTTTTTATTTTTATTTTTTAATATTTATTTATTTACTTTAGTTGTACACAATGCGATGCATTTATGTTTAGTGGTGCTGAGGATCGAACCCGGGCCTTGCACGTGCGAGGCGAGTGCTCTGCCGCTGAGCCACAGCCCCAGCCTCTTGCTTGCGGCTGGTTTAAGCATCACATTTTGCATGTGTGTGATTCGTCCTTTGCCCGTTTTCTTTTCAGGCCTTGGTCTTTTCCTCTCGGATTTCTGGGACCTCTTTGTACATTAGGAAATTTAGACCTCCATGATCCAGGTGCACCTGTACCCCGGTCCTGACCTTTCTTCTTCCGCCTCCTGGACGGGTCTCCCTGTTGCTGCCATTGTTGGTGGCTGGGAGTGGAGAGAGATTTGTTTGTTTCCAGTGGTCAAGCTCATTCATCTTTTCTTTTATGGCTTCTGGATTTATGACAAAATTAACAAAACTTTCCCCACCCTAACGTTATAAACAAGCTCGCTGATATTTTGTTCTACACTTTTATGAGTTTCATTGTTTACATTTGGAGTTTTTCCTGGGGCAGGTTCTGAGGAGGGTTAGCCCAGCGGCTACCCCCAGCCGCCCCAAGACCTCGTGTTCAAAGGCCCATTTTATATCCTTCTGGTTTGAGAGGCTGCTTCTTTGTACCTGAATTGTCCATATCACTTCTTTGATTTCTTCTGCTTCATTGGTCTCTTTTTGATCATGCGCCAAGGCTGCAGTGCTGAAGTTTTTGAAACTTTATAGGGTATTTTCATATCGCCAGGGCCAGCTGCTCGATCCTCCTCAGAGTACCTGTAGATTCTTGCACCTGTTTATTTTATTTTTCTTTTCTTTTCTTTTTTTTTTTTTTTTTTTTTTTTTTTGGTACCCAGGGATTGAATTCAGCGGCACTTGACCACTGGGCCACATCCCAGCCCTTTTATTTTATTTTATTTTGTTTTTTTTGGTACTGGGGATTGAACTCAGGGGCACTCGACCCCTGGGCCACATCCCCAGTCCTTTTTTTGTATTTTATTAGAGACAGAGTCTCACTGAGTTGCTAAGTGCCTCGCCATTGCTGAGGCTGGCTTTGAACTCACGATCCTCCTGCCTCAGCCTCCCAAGTGCTGGGATTACAGGCGTGCGCCACCACGCCCAGTCCACCATCCCAGCCCTTTTAAATCTTTATTTTGCGACAAGGCCTCACTAAATTGCGGATGCTGGCTTCGAACTTGGGATCCTCCTGCCTCAGCCTCCCAAGTCTCTGAGATTACAGGCATGTGCCACTGCAGCCGGCAAGAACAGCAGCAGCTTCAATGATTTCTCTTCTAGCCTTTGCCTCTGATTTCTCCCTGTGGTCAAGTTGCTTTGGTGAGTGCATTCAGCACAGTGGCCAGTGGTGGAATCTTGCTATTCCCTGACCCTACCCCCAGTACAGTGCCCCAAGGACGAACCTTATTTTATTTTTTTTTTTTGGTACTGGGGATTGAACTCAGGGGCACTCGACCCCTGGGCCACATCCCCAGTCCTTTTTTGTATTTTATTAGAGACAGGGTCTCACTGAGTTGCTAAAGTGCCTCGCCATTGCTGAGGCTGGCTTTGAACTCACGATCCTCCTGCCTCAGCCTCCCAAGTGCTGGGATTACAGGCGTGCGCCACCACGCCCAGCCACCATCCCAGCCCTTTTAAATCTTTATTTTGCGACAAGGCCTCACTAAATTGCGGATGCTGGCTTCGAACTTGGGATCCTCCTGCCTCAGCCTCCCAAGTCTCTGAGATTACAGGCATGTGCCACTGCAGCCGGCAAGAACAGCAGCAGCTTCAATGATTTCTCTTCTAGCCTTTGCCTCTGATTTCTCCCTGTGGTCAAGTTGCTTTGGTGAGTGCATTCAGCACAGTGGCCAGTGGTGGAATCTTGCTATTCCCTGACCCTAGCCCCAGTACAGTGCCCCAAGGATGAACCTGGGATCTCACGCCCCTGAGTGTGAATCTGGCTTCTGACTTTTTTTGTTGATCTATGTAACTTTGTTAAGGAAATGTTCATTAATTCCTAAGTTAATAAAAGCAAATGTTGTTGATTTTTTAAAAAATATTTTTATTTATTTGCTTTTAGTTACACACAATGCGTTTTATTCAATGCATTTTATTTGTACATGGTGCTGAGGATCGAACCCGAGTCGCCCACGTGCTAGGCGAGCGCTCTACCGCTGAGCCACAATCCCAGCCCTGTTGTCGATTTTATTCAAAATATTTTTAATGTCACTGGGGCTGACCAAATGATTTTTCTACTTAGATTTATTAAGTTGATTAATTATGCTAATTAATTATGGTCTAATAATAAACCATCCTGGAATAAACCCCACTTGGATTGGATGTTTTATTTTTCTCACATGCTGCTGAATTCTATTTACTTGTTTTTTTTTGTTTGTTTGTTTGTTTTTGTTTTTTTTTTTAATCTGCAGTGCTTGTTATTGAACCCAAGGGTCTCGAACATGCTAGGCAAGCGCTCTACTCCTGAGCTGCATCCCCAAACCAATTTGCTTATATTTTATTTAGGATCTTGAGCAGTTTGAATTGTATGTGTTATTTAAGAGTCTGGAAAATTCCCTCTAGAAATGTCTTGCTTGGGGCTGGAGTTGTAGCTCAGTGGCAGAGCACTCGCCTAGCATGTGTGAGGCATTGGGTTCGATCCTTTGCACCACATAAGAATAAAAATAAATAAAATAAAGGTATTTTATCCATCTACAACTACAAAAGAAAAATTTTTCTTTAAATGTCTTGCTCAATTGGCATGATGGCATGTGCCTATAATCCCAGTGACTCAGGAGTCTAAGGCAGGAGGATCAATGGTTCAAGGCCAGCCTCTAGCAATTTAGTGAGACCCTGTCTCAAAATAAAAAAAAGTGGAGGGGGGGGGACTGGGGATGTGGCTCAGAGGTCGAGCTGCCCTGGGTTCAATCCCCAGTGCCAAAATAAACTAATTAATTAATTAATTAATTAAAAGAAATATTTTGCCCTGATGCTTTTCTTTAGTAATGGTGGCTCTTCTACAATTCTTGGTGCTGTTTTTTTTTTTTTTTTTTTTTTGGTACCGGGGATTGAACTCAAGGGCACCGGACCACTGGGCCACATCCCCAGCCCTTTTTTGTATTTTATTAGAGACAGGGTCTCACTGAGTGTCTAAGTACCTCGCCATTGCTGAGGCTGGCTTTGAACTTGCGATCCTCCTGCCTCAGCCTCCCAAGTGTTGGATTCCAGGCAGAAGGCCACACCTCCCCAGGTGACTTGTGAAAAACTACAGCTCCCAGGATCCTCAGCGTGACCAAAAAACCTGACCAGCAAGTCCCTTGTCCACTACCCCTACCTCCCCCCCCCTGACCTCTGCTGGCCTATAGGACAAGGACTCACTCCAAGGGGGTTTTATGGCCCCTACTCTATTTAAGCCAGCCCCGGACTGAACTCGCTCTCTGTTCCCGCTCTCTGTTCCTGCTCTCCGCTCCCGCGTGCTCCAGCTCAGTGCTCCAGCTCCCGTCCGTTCCCCCGCGGTTTGTCCCCATCCCCTCCATGTGTTTCTTTGGTAATTCAATAAACCCCTTTCCTTTTCCTATACGACAGTTCAAGCCTCCGTCCCTTCCTGCAAATTTCGCTAACACCAAGTGCTGGGATTATAGGCTGCGCCACCGTGTCCGGCTCGAGCCCTGCTTTTCTATGTTTTGTTTCATTTTGTGTTTGAGACAGGGTCTCACTAAGTTGCTTAGGGCCTTGCTAAATTGCTGAGCCTGGCCTTGAACTTGCGATCCTTCCGTCTCAACCTCCTGAGTCACTGGGATTACAGGTGTGCACCACTGTGCCCACTACATAGTGTTTTGAGTATTTTTGTTTTATAGGCATACTACAAATTCAGTTTGTATTTTCTTTGTGATCCAAAAGTTACCCAAGGTATTTTAAAAATTTTTCCTGATTTTTAAACTAATTATAGTTCTTGTGATCATGAATTTTTTAAACATTTTTTTAAAAACATGTTATTGAGATTTTTCTTTGTGAACTGGTATGTGACCAATTGTCATGAATGATCCCTTATCTCGAATCTTGAAAAAGAAAGTACATTCTCTATTATTGGGATAGAGGGTTTGAAATACTGTGGCATCTCAGTGATTGCTTTAATGAGATCTTCTCAAATTCTCATTTATGTTTGTTCTATTTAGTGTTTCTTGGACTGAGAGAAGTGAAGCAAAACATTCCCCTTGTGTGCTTTAATCTATTTATCTTGGCGTCCCTATACTTTTTTTCTTCTTAAAAAGTACTGCAGTATTATTGAAACCCGAGTTTGAGATGAGACTCATTCTAGTTTTGCCAGTTTCCCTCTGCAAATTTGAAGACTAAAATCCATGAATAATAACAGAAGGTCAGAGTACACAGAGTGGGTTTTATTTGAGAAAGTAGAGATGGGGATTTGATAGCAGGAAAACCCATTTTGGTGTGTTGACCTAGGGGCCTGGAGAGCCTTTGGGTTTGAGCATTGATTAAAATCTAAGTCAAACAAGTTTTTGTTGTTGTTATTTTTTTTTTTTTTTTTTTTGGAGGGGGGTACCAGGAGGATTGAACTCAGGGGCACTCAATCACTGGGCCACATCCCAGCCCTTTTTTGTATTTTTATTAGAGACAGGGTCTCACTGAGTTGCTTAGTGCCTCACATTGCTGAGGCTGGGATTGAACTCGAGATCCTCCTGCCTCAGCCTCCCAAGTGCTGGGATTACAGGTATGCGTCACCCGCACCGGCCTCAAACAAGTTTTAATGTTTTTTTTTTTTTTTTAATATTTATTTATTTACTTTAGTTGTACACAATGCAATGCATTTATGTTTACATGGTGCTGAGGATTGAACCCGGCCTCACACGTGCGAGGGGAGCGTTCTGCTGCTGAGCCACAACCCCAGCCCTTTAATATTTTTATGTTAAACAGGTTTTGGGTTTTAATCCTGCCGGTAACTAACTCCCCCACCTTCCATTTCCCACAGCTCTGAGACAAAGGAGTTGGCTGGAATGTTTTCACCAGTGAGCCTCATGGTCTTTACATTTGAAAAAGGCCTGATGAGGCCCATTAATGTCTTTACATATGAACAAGACCTTAACTGGGGCCGTTATGCTGGCTGCCTGACTTTTTTTTTTTTTTTTTTTTGTGTGGTACCAGGGATTGAACTCAGGGGCACTCGACCACTGGGCCACATCCCCAGCCCTTTTTTGTATTTTTATTTAGAGACAGGGTCTCACTGAGTTGCTAAGTGCCTCGCCATTGCTGAGGCTGGCTTTGAACTCGTGATCCTCCTGTCTCAGCCTCCCAAAGTGCTGGGATTACAGGCGTGCGCCACCGCGCCCGGCTAGGCTGCCTGACTTTTGACTCTGAATTGTACCATTAGCATTATAGATTGTCTTCTATGGCTCATTAAATCCTGTTTGTCTTGAACAAAGCCTGATCCCAGTTTGTTGGTTTGTTTTTGGATTGAACCCTGGGGGGCTTAACCACTGGGCCACATCCCTAGCCCTTTTGTGTATTTTATTCAGAGACAGAATTTCATGGGAGTTGCTTAGTCCTCACTAAGTTGCTGAGGCTGGCTTTGAACTCATGACCCTCCTGCCTCAGCCTCCAGAGCTGCTGGAATTACAGGTGTGTGCCACCATGCCGACCCAGTTTGTTTTTGTCTATGCACCTTTCCTCCTTCTCTTACTTTGAACCATTCTAAATCACTTCATTTGAATACAGCATCATGTGGGGTTTTGCTTGGGATCTAATCTAAACCTCTTGGAGGCTGAGGCAGGAGGATCACAAGTTCAAGGCCAACCTGGACAACTTAGCAAGATCCTGACTCAAAATATAAGAAGGGCTGGGGGTGTAGCCCAGTTTTAAAGTTCAATTCCCAGCATTGACCCCCCCCACACCCCACCCCCCAAAAAAAAAAAGAAAAGAAAAAGTGTGTTTCTTTTTCTTAAATACAGGCAAGGTTCATCCTCTTAATATTTATTAGCAGATGTCTTTGGTCTCTGCAACATTTTTGTTTTAGAGGTTACATTTATGTGCGTATCTCTGTATGTACTGACCCCAGCTCCCTCTGTCTTTCAACAGCGTCCTGTTTTTTTTTTTTTTGGTACTGGGGATTGAACTCAGGGGCACTCGACCACTGGGCCACATCCCCAGCCCTTTTTTTTGTATTTTATTAGAGACAGGGTCTCACTGAGTTGCTAAGTGCCTCACCATGGCGGAGGCTGGCTTTGAACTCGCGATCCTCCTGTCTCAGCCTCCCAAAGTGCTGGGATTACAGGCGTGCGCCACCGCGCCCGGCTAACAGCGTCCTGTTTTTCATCTGTGAATAACACTAAGCGCAGCTTTCGTCTCTTCCTGCCCCTGCCTTTCTCTGTCAGGTCTCATTTTAGCTGCTCTGTTGACAGATTCTGTAGGGGAGGGTGCGTCATCCTCACCTTTTGGGAGCTGTGTCCGGCCGCCTTCAGGACTTCAGGACGGGCACCCTTGCCTACGCATGCGATGACAGGGGGCAGGAGTGTGTCTGCAGCTTGGGCAATGGTCCTGGGGCCAGGAGGGAGCTCTCTGTTAAGAACCGCCACTGGGGCTGGGATTGTGGCTCAGCGGTAGAGCGCGCGCGCCCAGCGCGTGGGCAACCCGGGTTCGATCCTCAGCACCACGTACAAACAAAATGCATTGAATAAAACGCACTGTGTACAACTAAAGCAAATAAATAAAAATATTAAAAAAAAAAAAAAAAAAAGAACCGCCACTGCATTACCCGGGCTCTTGCTGCTGTGGGAGGCGGCGGTGGATGCCCCCACACTTGAGCCAAAGTCATTCAGAAGAATCGGGGTGCGGCTTAGGGGACAGTGTCTGTCTAGCCTGCTGGAGGCCCAGCGCTCTGGGAAGAAAAAGAATATTTTTTTCTAAATAAAAATTCTACATTATAAATCGAAGCGTCGTGGTGGAATTGGCAGCCTTTTGAACTTTTTAGTGCTTCGGCATGGCTGAGGCTGGCTTTGAACTCGTGATCCTCCTGCCTCAGCCTCCCAAATGCTGGGATTACAGGCGTGCACCACCACACCTGGCTACCATCTTTGCATCTTAAAGGTGCCTAAACTTCCACTGTTGGATTTTTTTTTTTTGCTTTTGTCAATTAAATAGGATGCAGCGGTCAGCTTGCTGCTCTCCCCACCGTCCCAGCCAGCCCCTGCCAGTCTAGTCTTGGCTGTATCATTTCTACCTTGACTGTGTAACGTCCTCCTGTTCTGTCACCCTTAATGTTCCCTTCCCCCACCTTTTTGATCTGCAGTGAAATATACCCAGTGCTTTTATCAAAGCTTGTCCCTTTGTTTTTCTCAAGGGCTCATGGGAACGATGGTGTCCAAATGGCCCGAGTTCAACCTTTGCACGCTGGGAACAGAATGGCTGAATCTCTGGCTCAGACTTCCTTTCCTTGGGGACCTAGTGAAGGAAAATGCTGAACAAAGTTAACTTAGCCGGGAACACCATGTTAGTGAAATAAAAGGGTTTATTGGGGTGCCACGTGGGCAAGGGTAGGGAAGGGAAGGGGGATAGGGAAGGGACAAACGGGAACAGGGACAGGCAGGAACAGAGAGAGGTTTCAGTCTGGGGCTGGCTTAAATAGCAGAGTGCTGGTCAGGCAGACCCCTGGGGGCGAGTGTCTCCATAGGCTGCTGGAGGTCAGGGGGCAGCAGCTAGGGCACCTGGGAAAGGTAGTCTTTTTACAAAGTACCTGGGGAGGTGTGGCTTTCTGCCTGGGAGGTGCAGCCTCCTGCCAGGAATCCAACACCTAGAGGACCTGCCCTCTCTCCTCTGTCACTGGCTCAGCTGTCCAGCAGCCCGAGGCAGACCTGCTTCTCTTGGTGTCATCATGACTCCATTTTTTTGTCTCATTGCCCAGAATTTTATTTTTTTCTTTTCTTTAAGGTCCGGTGCTTATACTATGCCGTTTTGGCACATGCCACTTGACATCACTGTTGGCTAGTACACAGCGTACTTCTTCCACTGGTAAAATCAGGTCTTATTTCAGGAAGGTTTTCCTGAGTTATAATTGTAAATATTTATTCTGTTAATTGCTCTTGGGACTCCAGTTGGTACCTGTGTTGGGTCTCTTTGACACAGCCCCTGTATCCATTTTTTTTTTTTTTTTTTTTTGGTACCAGGGATTGAACTCAGGGGCACTCGACCACCAGGTCACACCCCCAGCCCTTTTTTGTATTTTATTAGAGACAGGGTCTCACTGAGTTGCTAAGTGCCTCTCCATTGCTGAGGCTGGCTTTGAACTCGCGATCCTCCTGCCTCAGCCTCCCAAGTGCTGGGATCACAGGCGTGCGCCACCTCGCCCGGCTTCCATCTTGTTGTTATTATTTTTCTTCTTCTTGGATTCTTTTGTCTGATTACTTTATTGATTTTTATCCATACCTCCCAGCCCCCTGCTTTGTTTTCTTTTTTGAAATGGGGACTCAGTGCTCCACAGACTAGCCTCAAACTCCTGGCTGGAGTGATCCTCCTTCCTCAGCCTCCCAAGTATCTGGGACTGCAGACAGGCACCTCCACCCTGGCTCTCCCCCCTCAGATCACAGAGTCCATTCTCCTGTGTCCTCCCTGCAGTCTGGTCTTCAGTTAGGAAATGGCTCCATCTTCTGCATTCTTTTTTTCCTTGAGATCTATCAGTTCTCATTATGGTCCTCATCAGATAGCTTTCAATTTGCTGGTCCATCTCCAGCACTTGTATTCGGACTTTCTGGTCTTTCTTCATGGCTGAGATTACTTTTTCAATCAAGCATTTTCTGGGCAACAGGGGTTCTCCCTGTGTTGCCCAGCTGGTATTCCTACTGGAAACAAATCTTCAGGCCCCCGCATTTTCTGTCTGAGCTATCCACAGAGCAAGCCCTCTCTGCTTGATTTTGTGGTCTGGAGCAAGCACACTTTGTAACCTCTGCCCTGAAACAGCCTTGTTACAAGTTATCACTTCCACCAGCTGCCACTCTTACTGCTACTACTACTTCCCCCCCCCCTCCTCCGCCTTCCTCTTTTTCATCTTCCTCCTCTTCTTCTTTTTTTAAGTGCTGGAGATAAACCCAGGGGCGCTTAACCACTGAACCACATCCCCAGCGCTGCCCCCCCCCCCCCTTTTTTATTTTGAGACAGTGTCTCACTAAATTTCTCAGGGCCTTGCTAAGTTGCTGAGGCTGGCTTTGAACTTGAGATCCTCCTGTTTTAGCCTCCAAGCCACTGGGATAGCAAGCGTGCACCACTGAATCCGGCATCCACTCTTCCTTTTGCTTCTTCTTTTTTTATATACATATATTTTTAGATGTTGATGAACCTTTATGTTGTTCATTTATATGCAGTGCTGAGAATCGAACCCAGTGCCTCACACATGCTAGGTAAATGCTCTGCCACTGAGCCACAACCCCAGTCCCCACTCTTACTTCTTCTTTTTTTTTTTTTAATATTTATTTATTTATTTACTTTAGTTGTACCCAATGTAATGCATTTATGTTTACGTGGTGCTGAGGATCGAACCCGGGCCGCGCACGTGCAAGGCAAGCGCTCTGCCACTGAGCCACAACCCAGCCCCCCACTCTTACTTCTTATGTAGAAATAATCTATTCATGCCCTAAAAGATTGTGGGTGGCTGGGTGGGTTGGAAACAGGACAGCGGACCCTCCAAGTGGCATTTGGAAGCTGTGCGTGTTGATTTTTCACACCCAGGAGGACCTGTTCTATGTGACCAAAACCTACCTACCCCCTTATCTCTATGGAGAAAACAAGGCTAAGCCCCAGGGACAGAGATAGGTCTAAGGTCACATTGCTAATCAGTAGCAGCAGGGCCACTGTCGGAAGCACCTGGATTCGAATTCCGTGTGCCGTGATCTTTCCTGGTCCTGTGACTTTCCTTCTGAGATCCTTGAGTTTCTCTTGAAGCTTGGGTCCCTGCTCAGCTGAATTATCCCATGGGGTTGAGCAAGAGGAAGGGAAATATGAGTGGAACCCGCCTAGAAGGGCAGCCAGGGGGAGATCCAGAGGGACAGGGAGCCCTGGGGAGAAAAGACAGGAGGACACTGAGGTGGAGTGCTAAGGTATCCAGTGATTGGTTGGTTGATACAGTCATCAGAAGTTCCAACCATTTACTTTTTTGTTGTTGTTCCTGGGGATTGAATCGAGGGGCACTCTACCACTGAGCCACATCCCCAGCCCTTTTTATTTTTGAGATAGGGTCTCATGAAATTGCTTAAGGTCTTGCTAAGTTGCTGAGGCTGACCTCAACTTGCAATCCTCCTGCCTCAGCCTCCTGAGTCACTAGGATTACAGGTGTGCGCCTCCACGCGCAGCTGGATCACTTAGCTTTGAGCCTCCTCTCTCCGGAGCTGGGGGAGGTTCTGAGAAGGGCTCACCCGCTGCTGTCACCCACCAGCTTCCTGTGTGTGCGTGTGGAGCATGTGTGCTCAGACAGGATGCAGAGGGGACCCTCCCTCGGGGTCTCGCTCCGCCCAAGGCCCCTCTCCCATATGCGGTGGCCTAGACTTCCAGTCCCCACCCCCGTGGGAGGAGGTAAAGGGGACACGGTGGTCAGGTGGTGCCGGTCTCCGCCTGCACGGGTGACGTGGCCGGTCCTCCACCGCTTCTGAGCTGTGTCCTGTGGGCAGAGTCGTGGCTGGAGACCTGGGGGTGTGCGCAGCTCTGACGCTGCTCCCGCGGTGCTGCTGCCACCAGTTCTCTGGGGGCCTGGCACTGCTGCCCCCGCCTGCCGCCTCACCTTCCCGGCGCTACGGTGGCAGGTTAGACCAGGTCGTCCAGTGGGGCATAGCCTTGGCTCCCAGCTACAGTGAGTCCCCAGGAGCTTCAAGTCCTGTGTCCCTCCCACCCCGCGTGTCCCCAGTAGCCCTGGCTCTTCTGAGCTCCGTGAGAGCAGAGGCCTGGCGGGGTCTTGTGCCCGCCCTGGGCACTGACAGCTCGTGTGGGGGCTGTCTACGCTCGCCGAGCCCCCTGGGGCTCTGCAGGACACTGTGATCGTCCGCATTTTGCAGGGGGCATTGGTCAGCGTCCGCGGCAGCTGGCTGTGGTGGACTCAAACACCAGGCTGGGTCCAAGCCTGGGGCCTGGCATGCTGCCTCACAGCTGATGTCTTAAAACGTCCTGGTTGTTGAACATGGTGGAATATGCACATACGTTTTCTTGGTAAAAAGAAATCATGCTTGATGGGCCAACTAAAGTGCTCCTCGGCCGCTCTTTTAACCCAGGTGGCCAGTTCCCAGCAGGTGGCTGTCACGAGCGGTTTCTACAGACTCAGTGGAGGCACAGTTAGACTCAATCAAATTAATTTTATATTTGCTGGGCATGGTGGCACACACCTGTAACCCCAGCACTTGGGAGGCTGAGGCAGGAGGATCGCGAGTTCAAAGCCAGCCTCAGCAATGGCGAGGCACTTAGCAACTCAGTGAGACCCTGTCTCTAAAAAATACAAAAAAGGGCTGGGGATGTGACCCAGTGGTCGAGGGCCCCTGAGTTCAATCCCTGGTACAAAAAAAAAAATAATTTTATTAATGCACACCACACTTCAGACACACATCCTAATTCTAAGTCCTAACTGAGTCTACACCCAGGGGTCCCAGATGCTCACCTGTGGTGTGTCTTAAGTCTGGGTCACTGGAACTCGATCTGGGTCAGAGGAGTCTGGTGCAGGGGGGACAACAGTGACAGAGATCTCAGTCTCTCTGTCCGAGTCCCATTAGTCCCCGCCAGCCCCCAAAAGTCTGGGTTTTAAAGTCCCAGTTCAGTTGTACTTGCAGCTGATAACTGGTGAGCCCTCAGGTGTAGACTCTTACATCACTATCTTAAGTCTCTCTGAGTTCTGCAGTTTATCTGAGTTTTGCCGTTCACATTACGTCATGGGCACATTGCTTATAGTCTTTTATCCAACACACACGCTAATTAATATAATCAACAGTCAATAATCCTATAATATTTCTGGTACTCAGGCCAGTGGCCCCTGGTGGAGACCCTCTCCTTGCTATTTGTGTGTGTCTGTGTGTCTGTGTAAAATTACTCAGGATTCTTTTGAGTTGTGAGAGAAGAAATCCAGTTCACATTGGCCTAAGCCAAAAAGGAGACCTTTCTGACTGCCACAACTTGGCCCAGGAGGGTTCTGGCTTCAGGGCCGGTGGAATCAGGTGCGAAGGTCCAGCCGCGCTGGTCCCCTTCTCTCCACCTGTTGGCAGTGCTTGACGTGGGGCCAGCTTCCCCCGGCAGGCTCCTGCTCCTGGCTCACAGCTCAGTGCCCCCATGGGGGAGAGCGCGCGCCTCTGCTTGGCCTGGCCGGGGTGATGTCCCTCCCCGACCTCGTCGCTGTGGCCAAGGGAATGCAGTCTGTAGCCAGACCTGACTTGAATGTCCATCCTGGAAGCCCGCAGCGGGGTCAGTGTCGGGGTGGTTCCCGAGGACGCTGGGCGTTGTCGACAGAGAAGGATGGACACGCGGGAAAACCTAGACCACACGGTCTCTGCCGGAGAACACTGGCGCACGTCACCTCTGACCCTTTCTCCTGCCGCAGAGGGAGCCCACCCGGCTGTGTCCCCCAGAGCTGCCCTGTCAGTGGAGACCAAGGCCACATAGACCAGCAGAGAGGGTGGTTCAGGAGCCTCAGCCTCCCTTGCCCTCGCCCTGCCCAGGCCCTCCTCGGACCCGGCACCTGAGCTCGGGGCTTGGCTGAGACCCTCCCCAGACTGAATCCCACAGCAGCCTGGGCCTGGTGGCACCCACTCCACAGAGGAGGAACTCGAGGCTCAGAGGGGTGACCTGTCCTGCTGGCATGTGGCAGGGCTGGGAGGGGAACCCCGGTGTGTCAGCAGGGTCCTTGTCCCCCAGGCTGCCCACACCAAGTCCTGCTCAGAAGGGAAGCTGTGAAGTGTGCGGGCCGGGGGCTCTGGGAGGCCTTTAGTCCCTGTCTGCCCGGGAGAGAGCAGAGGCGGGCGGGGAGGGACTGACCAGGCTGCACTAGAAGCCAGGGTGACCGTGGGGTCGGGATCGTGTGCTGAAGGAGCCCCAATTAGGAAGGGCTATTGCGGCTAGCTGGAAGCCATAAGTTCCACCTGATATGTATGTGACGCACCTGTAAATGCACGTGAGGCACCCACAAAGCTAAAGGTATATAACTGGGTGAAAGCGGTCGCAGTTAGGAGAACGAAGAATGAATTCATTCAGCCAGTCGTGCAGTCGCTCGGTCGGAAGAAGAGTTCGGGTCGGAGAAGAAGAAAAGAATCAGAGCGGCCAGAACGTAGGCAGAGCGGTTACAGAAGAGAAACCAGATAGAAGAAGTAATGGCTGGTCAGAGTTAGGCCGAGGCTCCTGAGGAAGAAAGAAGAAAGAAGCTCTAAAAAATAATCTTTCTCTAAGCTAAGCTCTCTCTTTCTTTCTCTCTAAGCTAAGAAGAAAAGAAGAAAGCTCTCTCTAATCTCTCTCTAATCTTTCTCTCTAATCTCTTTCTAAGAAAGAAGAAAAATATTTCTTGCTCTCTCTAAGCTCTCTCTAAGAAAGTAGAAGTAAAAGTAGTAATAGCTTTACTCTGCCTCCGAGTTTTCCTCCCGGGTTTCGGTACCAGGTACAGTGTGCTCCGTCCAATCTCAAGAGTTGTGGCATCCTGATAAAGAGGAAGGGGGCCAGGCCAGGCGCCGTGCTGCATGCTGGCCACGGGCTCATGCTTCCTGACCTCAAAGACTGCCCCGAATGTCCCTCCCTCCCCGGCCCCTTGACAGGTCACAAAGAAACACCCTGGTCATCCTGTCAGAGGAAAGGCTTCTGATGCGTGGCCCTCACCGCCATCTCTTGAGGGCCTGCTCTATGTGCTCCGTGGGGCCACCTGGACCCACGGTGTCCCTCTGCCTGTCCTGCCGCCCTTACCCTCACAGTGCCTAGGGCACTCCCAGTCCCCTCAAATAGCTCTCCTGGTCTCAGTCTACTTCCCACCCCATGAAGTGACCAGGAGTGAGGGGGTGGAGGGTGGCCACTCAGGCCAAGTGGCCAAGGGGGACCCGTGAAGCCACGACTGCAAGACATCCGTGCACGGAGAGGGACACAGCCCTGGGCTCCAGGGTCAGGCCCTGGGTTCTAATCCCTGCTGTGCCTCAGATCCTTTGTGACCGTAAGTCACTCTGCCACAGCCTTGGCTTCTCCACCTGTGGCTGCCAGACAGACCTTCTCCCTTCACAGGGTGGTTCTGAGACTCCAGGGCAGAGAAACGTGCTGGCGGAGCACGGTGGGACCAACGGAGGCCTCAGAAACGATTCGCGTGTGTGTCCTGACCCACCTGCGAGTGTGACCTGGGGTGGGAAGCCGTCTTTGCAGAGGTAATTTAGGGTCCTGAGACGAGAGACTCATCCTGATCGCACGGTGGGGCCGTGAATCTGACGGCAGGTGTCAAAAGAGACAGAGGGGACGCGGGAGAAGGGGTGAGAAGATGGCAGGGCCAGCGCAGCGCAGCCACAGGCCCAGCTGTGCACGGAGCCAGCCGAGGCCAAAGAGGCAGGAAGGGCCCTTCTGGAGCCTGAGAGCGCGCGTGTGCCATCCCGGCTGGACTCCTGCCTCTGGAACTGCCAGAGAATGTCAGTGTGAAGCCACCAAGTCTGTGGCGATCTGCTTGGCAGCCACAGGACATTGACATGGGGACCCTGATAGAGACCGGCCGCCCTCTCTCCTCTCCGTTTGCTGGCTGGAGACTCCTGGGGGGGTTGCATCCTGCTGGAGGCCATGAGAGCGCAGACACTGCCTGCGGGAGCCGGGGGAGCTGGGGAGGGCCCCAGACCAGAGGCCCGAGCCCCTGGCTCCCCGCTTGCCCTGACTGAGCCCCATTCCCTCTCTGTGTCCCCATCAGGACATCTGGCTCGCCGAGGGCCCAGCTCTGCACTCCAGGAGCCACTCGGTCAGCACCCAGCTTGCACGTGGGGTTCGTGGGGCTTGGTGTGACCAGGTCTGAGCGTCCCTGTGGTTCTGTGCTTTTGGGTCACGGTCAGCCAGGGCTGGCCTGAGCTAGGCTGGACATGGGGGCCCAGAGGGGGCCAGAGGGGCAGCTCCTCCTGGGGGGAAGCAGACATGGGTACGGGCCATGAGGGGGGCTGGACGCCAGTTTGGCAAGCTTTGCCCTGTGCTTGGGCCTGGCCCCAGTGTCCACACTCCCCGAGGAGGCCCTGCAGAGCTGGTCCGAGCCGTCTCCACCACCTGCGCGCTGTGCACTCTCACCTGAGCTGATTCCCGGGAGGTGGGGGGTCCTCATGACAGGGACCCGTGGAAGGGCCTGAAGCCGGGGAGTGGCACGGTTGACTTGGTTTGACTTGGTTAACTCACTTGCTGGCCACAGGGCGGGAAACCTGGAGGCGGGAGGAGGGGGGGCAGGGGTGTGCCAGGCCCGGTTGACAAGGACCAGGACTTGCGCCACAGCTGCAAAGCCCACTTAGGGGACCAGGAGCATGTCTTGAGCCTGAGGTCACACGGGTACTGGGCTGTGGCCAACTTGGCCCCGGCACAGCGTCTATTCCTGGGTCTCGGGCTCCCAGCACCATACATGGTGCCACCCGAGCCGGACACCCCCAGCCGTGGTCGGGCGAGGGTTCGGGAGCCTTTGCTGTCCCCTCGTCAGACCTAGCCCCCACCCCACACCACGGTGGAGTCGGATCCTTCTGGCACTGGTGTCCCCAGGCAGCCAGGTGCTGGCTTGCGGCTTCCCCGCTGTCCACCCACCTGTCCGTCTGTCCGCCTAGCAGTGTGGCTTACATTGGGTTAAAAATGCTCAGGACCAAAATAGCCTCCCTCCCGGCAGGAGCGAGACGGGGACAGTGGACACCAAGTCTGGGTCTACGCTCAGCTCTGTCACGCAGGGTCCCTGGGGTCCAGCGGTTCTCTGGGCTCTGGCCGCGCTCTCCTGACTGGCTCCCTGCCCATCGACTTGCTCTCTCTGGAACCAGGGCCTTGGCGTGCTGGGTGGGTGCTGCTCCCCGAGCCGTACCCCAGCCTTCTCGCTCAGCACCGACGCGTCTACCTCGAGAGCCAGGCCCAGTCCTGGACGCAAACACCCCAAGACAGAAAACCCACCCGCCCCCCACCGAATTGCGCTCCGAACCCGCGGGCAGGCGAGGACGGGAGGCCGCGGGCCAGAGCAAGCGCTCAGGAGCCAGCTGCAGCAGGGTGCTGAGATGTGGCCCTGGGATTTCAGGGTGGGTCTCGGGGAGGAGGTGAGTTGGGGGCAAAGGTCTGAGGGAACTGAGAAGAGCCGTGTGAGCAGGGAAGTGGCAGGTGCCCAGGCCCCGTGGTGGTGGCAGTGTGACATCCGAGTCAGAGCCCGGAGACCAGGCCTGGCTAGAGCAGAGGTAGGACTTGAGGTCCGGGCTGTGAAGCACGTGCAGAGCCTGGTGGCAGGCCTCCCGCTCACTCACGGTCAATGCAGAGGAATGACATGGAATGACATGGGGTCTGACTCTGGCTTTTTTTTTTTTTTTTTTTTATACTGGAGATTGAATTCGGGGGCACTTGATCACTGAGCCACCTCCCCTGCCCTAATTTTTTTAAATTTTTTAATTTTTATTAATTTTTTTAGTTGTAGTTGGACACACTACCTTTATTTATTTATTCTTATGTGGTGCTGAGGAACGAACCCAGGGCCTCACATACCCTAGGCGAGGACTCTACCGCTGAGCCACAACCCCAGCCCCTCCCCAGCCCTGTTTTGTGTTTTATTCAGAGACCGGGTCTCGCTGAGTTGCTTAGCACCTCACTGTTGCTGAGGCTGACTTTGAACTCCCAATCCTCCTGCCCCAGCCTCCCAGCAGCTGGGATTACAGGCATGCGCCACCACGCCCGGCCGACTCTGGCTTCTTGAGATGGGCTCTGGCTGCGTTGCGCAGGCTGGTCTTGATCTCATGAGCTCAAGTGACCCCCGGCCTTGGCCACTGCGCCCAGCTCTGACTTCTAAAGCATCTCTCTGGCTGCCGGGTGTGAGCTAGTCAATGAGAAAGAGAGATGATGAGCCAGTGAACTGACTTCCTGTGTGCCTACTGTGTGCGGGCGCCCTCCTGGGCACTCCACTCTTGCGCTGTGGGTCTGTGGAGCTGCCTCCTCCGTGCCACGTGCTCTGCCTCCTCACCCTGGTGCTCCGTCCAAATGTCTTTTCCCCTGGGGGGTCATTGATCGTCTTGTCCCCATCTGGTTCCAAGTGTCGCCCCGCCAGGCCAGAGCTCCTGAAGGGGAGCCTGTGTCTAATTCCTTCCCGCTCCCGGGCGCAGCACAGGGCCTGGCGCTGAGCAGGTGAACCGGCAGCCCGCAGCCCGCCTCATTCTGTCTCTTGCCATCTTTTGCAGATGAACTTGCAGGCGCCAAGAGCGTGTGGAAAGGCCGCCGTCCCTTTGTCAGAGAAGGCCAGCTGCTGAGCAGGGCATGTCTCCAGGAGGCCTGCAGACCGCGCAGATCCCCACCGCTCTGCAGTGGGCTGCCCAGGCGGGTCAGTTGCAACCAGAGACGCGGTCGAGGTCCCCTGCCCTCCACCCCGGGGAGTCCAACCTGTTGCTCAGGCCCCAGGCTCCCAGTGCCACCCTCAAGCGATGGGGCAGCCACTTGAAGTTTCCAGTTGTCCTGGGAGGGAGCCAATTCCCAGCTCCCATTAGCACCCAGCCTGGGCCATCTCCACCCCTTGGTGCCCATGTTTCTTAGCCCCTAAAAAAAATGATGCAGGTGTCCCTGGGACTTGCCAAGGGCCACGGGTAGAAAAAGTGGTGTGGAATAGGAGGTCGGTTGCTGTTAGTAGTGGATATGGCACAGGGCCCGGTGGCCAAGTTCCTCCAACACACTGGGCACCTTCCCCTGCCCTCTCCAGGCAGGGGGTGCAGCCGTGAGCTCACGGTCCCCAGCCTTGCCACTTGTAGCTATGGGACTCCAGGTGAGGTTTGGGAAGTCTCGTGCCTCCCTTTCCTCCTCTGGAAGACGGAGATGAGCATGGCCCCCCCACGGTGGCTCAAGGATTTTATACATTAATATGTGAAACGTGGATGAAGTCCCTTGGCCTGTGGGGAGGGTGATTCGTGTTTATTGAATGAATAAAAGAATATGACTAAGCCGGGCGCGGTGGCGCACACCTGTAGTCCCAGCACTTGGGAGGCTGAGGCAGGAGGATCGCGAGTTCAAATCCAGCCTCAGCAATGGCGAGGCCCTTAGCAACTCAGTGAGACCCTGTCTCTAATAAAATCCCAAAAAAAGGGCTGGGGATGTGGCCCAGTGGTCGAGTGCCCCTGAGTTCAATCCCTGGTGCCAAAAAAAAAAAAAAGAAAGAATATGACTGTCCAGCAGGCTCCAGCGCTCCTGTCCTGCAGGTGGGAGGCCCAGGCTCCCAGTCAGTGACTTGCCCCAGGTCTCGCTGCCAGCTCAGGCAGGGCTGGGGTCCCTGAGCCTCCCAGACGCTCACATGGCCCTGCCCTGGGGACAGGGCTCAAGCCTATCTTGTTCTCCCAGCCACTGGTGGGGCACTCATATGAAGGTAACTGCCCATATGAAGGTCGCTGGGAAAGAGTGAGGGTCCAAAGGCAGCACTAGTACAGGTCACGGGGCACAGCCCGAGCTGCCATCTTCACGCTGAGCATCCTCGAGGCCCTGGGGGGATCTGCCCAGGTCATACAGCTGCGGGGAGCCTGAGCTGGCTCTCGAACGACAGGCCCAGGGGGACCTGCCTCACCAGGCCAAGGCCTGCGTGTTGGGTAGCAAGGCCGTCAGCTCCGAGAGACCTACGTGTGCTAGACCCTGGCTACACACCATCGGTGACGCTGGCTCCGTCCTCGGGGCTCCCGGGTTTGTTACAGAGAGCAAAAGCCTGTGGCCCGCGGCTCCCACTTCACAGGCGAGCCCCCGGCTGGCCGGGATCGCCCGGGACGCTGGGCGTGGGAGCAGCCTTGCTCGGGCTGACGTTGGCAGGAGGCGTTTTCGAGCGGGTCGGGATGCGCGGCTGCCTGAATGACCGTGCTCATCTCTTGCAGACCAGCCAGTTCCCACCGGAGGCTCCTTGTGTGATCGGGGAGACCATGCCCAAGCCCCCCGACTGCCTGCTGCGGCTACTCCGGGGCACCCCCAGGCAGCGGGTCTGCACCCTGTTCCTCATCGGCTTCAAGTTCACCTTTTGTGTCTCTGTCGTGATCTACTGGCACATTGTGGGAGAGCCCAAGGACCAAGGGCAGCTCTATAGCCTGCCTGTGGACGTCCCCTGCCCCCCGCTCGCCCCCCCAGCCCCGTCCTCCAGCACCCCCCCTCCGGGCAACCTCTTCTTCCTGGAGACCTCGGAGCGGACCAACCCCAACTTCCTGTTCATGTGCTCGGTGGAGTCTGCGGCCAGGACGCACCCCGAGTCCCGGGTGGTGGTCCTGATGAAGGGGCTTCCCGGTGGCCGTGCGCCCCTGCCCCGGCACCTGGGCCTCTCGCTCCTGGGCTGCTTCCCCAACGTGCAGCTGCTCCCGCTGGACCTGGAGGGGCTGTTCCGGGGCACGCCGCTGGCAGCCTGGTACCGGGCCGCGCGGCAGCGCTGGGAGCCCTACCTGCTGCCCGTGCTCTCCGACGCCTCCCGGCTCGCGCTCCTGTGGAAGCTCGGCGGCATCTACCTGGACACGGACTTCATCGTCCTCAGGAACCTCAGGAACCTGACCAATGCGCTGGGCACCCAGTCCCGCTACGTCCTCAACGGGGCCTTCCTGGCCTTCGAGCGCCGGCACGCGTTCCTGGCGCTGTGCATGCGGGACTTCGTGGCCCACTACAACCGCTGGATATGGGGCCACCAGGGCCCCCAGCTGCTCACTCGGGTCTTCAAGAAGTGGTGCTCCATCCGTAGCCTGCGGGAGAGCCACGCCTGCCGCGGGGTCACCGCCCTGCCCCGGGAGGCCTTCTACCCCATCCCCTGGCAGAGCTGGAAGAAGTACTTCGAGGAGGTCGGGCCCGAGGAGCTGGCCCGGCTGCTCAACGCCACCTACGCTGTGCACGTGTGGAACAAGAAGAGCCAGGGCACGCGCTTCGAGGTCACGTCCAGGGCGCTGCTGGCCCAGCTCCACGCCCGCTACTGCCCCACGACCTACGAGGTCATGAAGACGTACTTGTGAGGAGCGCAGGAGAGGGAGGCCGGGGCAGCCACTGCCGGGTTGGGGGCAGGCTGAGGCCAAGCTGGGGAGCACATTCCACAGGCCCGGCACCTGCTCCTGCAGGCCAGGGTAAGGCTGGCGGAAACTCCCTCGGCCCGTGCGCTGGCTCGGGTCAGAGGCTGGCAGGGGATTCCAGAATCATCGGGCGTGTGCTTGGTGAGCGGGCCGGCCGGCCAGACCAGAGGCAAGAAGAACGCACCTCACACCTGGACGGCAAAGCACCTGCTGGGTGGCCCAGGAGGCCCAGCCAGTGGCTGCTGAGGGCCCCTGCGGGAGCTCTGAGAGGCCTGAGCAGAGGGGACGAGGAAGGAGGGACGAGCTCCAGGCAAAGCCAGGGCGGCCACGGCAGAGAGCGCAGGTGCAGAGCCAGCCCCAGGAGCCCAGGGAGGACTGAGGGGGCAGCGCTGGCCTGGGGGCTCCATCCTCTCGCACCCAGGGGTGTTGCTCAGGTGACCTGTGCCAGCGGCCCACTCCATGGGCACAGGGCTAAGGACGTTCTTTTGATTCAGGGGAAGAATTTTAAAGACCCTCCTCCCTTATAAACACAGGAGAATAATCATAATAAACGTGGCTCAGTGTCTAGTGCCTCGCGGTCCTTGGGCCTTCACGCGCTCAGCCCGTTCGCCCCTTCTACACTCCGGGAAGCCGCTGGGGTCATGCAGCTGCCTCCAGTGGCCTCCAGGTCGGCTGGGCTCGTGGTATCCCCTGGGTGGGGGGTCACTGAGCTAGGGGGTGGGAGGAGCCCGTTTTCCCCTCATTTTTCCAGGCGCACAAACAGTCTAGTCTGGGTCCCCCACCACTCTCCGCCTGCTCGGTGGCCTGGGTCTGAGCCAGGGGAGGAAGCTGTGCAGGGCCAGGCCCCAGCTGGCTCACATTGTGGCATTGGCCCCTGAGGGCAAGGCGTTCCCTCCAGGCAGGAGATGCACCCCAGGAGGCCTGGGGTGCTGCCAGCAGCCCCGGGGACACCGGGCTGCTCCTCAGCAGTGGGGGGGGGGGCATGCTGGAGCCTCCGGACCCCACCTGCCCACCAGCAGGTGACGCCTGTGTGGCGCCAGCTCTGCGGGGATCCGGGTGCAGGCGATTTATTATTTATTTATTTATTCAATGAAGACCGTGGATTCTAAGCCAATTAGTTCTCCAACTACGATCTCATGTCACCTAGTTTTTAATGACTTTTTAGAATTACCAGTTTTTCTTTAATAGTGCGAGTAATTCATGTGACCATATATGGGACAGGTGCGATGGTCTCCCAGGGTCCAGCCCTGCCCTTGCGTGGCTCGTGGGCTACACAGCAGTAGCTCTTGAGCCGGGCATCGAAGGCCCTCACACCAGGCCCTGCCGCCCTCCCTAGCCACACTAAACTTAATTTCGCTACCCCACCTCACCTCAGGAATGTGTGGGTGCTCTATGCTTGAGGCCCGCAGCTAGCGACACCCCCCTCCCAGCCGTCCTCACCAACAACTGCTCCGTTCCTCCCCACAAAGCCCACGTCCCCTCCAGGGAGCCTCCCTGACTGCCCCTCCTCCAGCCCCGCAGCCCATCGTCCACGATTGTCAGATTCTTGGCCTGTCCCCACAAAGATCTGAAGGGGAGGGGCGGGGGTTGTGGCTCAGCATCGGAGTGCTTGCCTCGCATGTGCGTGGCCTGGGTTCGATCCTCAGCACCACATAAACATAAATGCATTGCATTGTGTACAACTAAAGTAAATAAATAAATAAATATTTAAAAAAAAGATCTTAAGGGGAGAGTCTCCCAGGTCCCTCCCGGGGTTGTCCCTGGAGGTGGGCTCCATCCCACTGTGGGGGCAGGGCCTCCTGCAGCTATGTGGGGGCCCGTCTGTCCCTGCAGAGCTGAGGACCCTGAAGGGACAGCCCTGGTCTTTCTCTACCTGGAGAGTGCCAGTAAGAGATCCTTGGCCACCTGACCCCTGGCCCAGAGGGGCCGCCAGAGCAGGCGGCCACAGCCCCGTCTGTAGGACTGCAGGCCAGCCAAGTGTGTGCAGGCCTTCCCGGGGGACCGTGTTCTGGAAATAGGACCCAGGCGGCAGCCTTGTCCCAGACCCTCCTCACAACCTCACAACTGCCAGGCAGGGCCCCTTCCAAGCACAGGGAGTGGGGAGGCTACTCTCAGACGCTCACTGGGCTGCACAGAGGCAGGGAGGGAGGTGGAGGCGAGGGAGGCTGCTTCTCTCCCCACCAGGTTCTGGTAAGGCCACTCCGTCCAGCAGCCCGGATGGACAGTCCACCTTGCCCAGCCTGCCCCATGCCAGGCCTCTCCATGCAGCTGCTGTAGGGTCGCAGTGGGATCCACAGGCCAGAAATAACAGCAGCACCCGCTGAGAATAAAGAGGCTGAGCCAGGGCAGGGTGGGGTGAGGAATAGCAGAAAGGCTGGTTCCCCTCCAGGCTGGGAGGCCCCGGCCCCCTCCCCCCAGCCTGCCAGAGGCCCTGCCCATCAGTGTGCTGTATTCTTGCACCTCATCTGGGCTGGGAGAAACCCTGACTGGTGTCTGAAGGAGGGCAGGGGACCCAGAGATCCCCTTTGCCTCCCTCCTTATCTCTGAGCCCCAGCCAGGGCTCTGCCTGGTTTCTCTTTTGCACGGAGAAGCTGGGTGGTGCCTACCTCCTAACAGGGTTGTGACTATCAAGTGAACCAAGTGGCAGGGAGCACACTGTGAATGGCCCAGAGCAGTGTTACCATCGCACCCCACTTACCATGGGGGGAAACTGAAGACTAAGCAACCAGGTGGCTATATCAGGATTCGAACCCAGGCCTTGGCTTTCTGAGCTCAGGGCAACAAGATGGCTGGCTGGGGATGAGTCCAGAGCCAGCCTGGGGTAGGGGCATAACTCCTCACTACCTCCCTGCGCCAAGTCCCAAGTCCTCCCTGCGCCTCCACGGCAGCCTGAGGGGTCTGACCGCTGTCCCTGCCTGGGCCTGGTTCCTCCGGCCCCATCCCGAAGGAGCTGGAACATTTGCTCTGCCACTGAGTTCTGGGAAAGGGGAGGGAGGGGCAGGCTCAGTGGAAAAACCGCCCTGGGGCCGGAGCCTGGGATCCTGGGCTAGTCACTCTGCTTGTTTCCAGGGACTGTGTTTACAGAGGTTTTTGTCCAGGACTGAGGAGGAAGATACAGACCTTCCTTCTGTTGGGGGACACTGAGCAGCCCGCAGGGCCCCGAGCAGCAGGCTGTCAATTATTTAATAAGCCTTCCAGGCTGCCTGAGCCTAGGGAGGCTCAGAAGTCAGTTTCCCAGCAATATGAGGACAGGGGAAACAATTTCCTCCCACTGACGTATCAATATTCAACTTCTTGATTAAATATTAAATTGGAAGGCCCTCCTCTGAGTGCCCGAGAGAGATTGAGCATGGGCCGAGGTGGGCCCTGCTTCTGAGGTTCGCTTGTCCCCACCTGGACAGCCCCACACAAGGCATGCTGGGAATTCTGCTGGGAGGTTGAAGGTCGGGAAGGGGCCGGGCGGGGGGACCCTGACGCAGGAGTGACCCGAGCTTCTGCAGGGGGGTGGGTCGGGGTGGAGTGCTCACCTCCAGGGTAACCATGACAGGAGGAAGGCAGGGAGGTGGGTATGGAATGGAGGCCCACCTTCCAGAAGTCCTTCCTCACGGCCCTGGCCCACCTGCTAAAGCAACCCCACCCAGCCCCTGCCAACCTCCAAGGAGAGAATCAAGATCCGACAGGAGCCCTCCGGCTGCCCCACACAGCTCAGAGTGGTGGAAATCAAGTGGGGACTCATTTTCCCACATACGTTGGTTAAGGTGCAGCAAAAAGACCCCCGATCAAATAGCTTAAATAATGTAGAATAATGCCTCATAGCACAGTCCCAGGGTGGGTCCTCCAAGGCCAGGGGGGCCCTCGGCCACCCCACATGGGGTTTTCAAAGTGCTCTGGTGGCTGCTGTTTCCAGCTAATGGGGAGGAGGGGAGATGTCCGAGGCTGATGGACAAACGTCTGTTTCTGAGATGGACACGCTGTGGTGCCCGCCGCCGTCAAACTCCTGGTCTCAGCAATCTTCCTCCCTCACCTTCTGAGTAGCTGGGACGACGGGCCTGGGCCACCACAGCTGGCTTCAAGACAAATGTCTTTAGCGAGGTGACCCCAAGGCTTTACTTGTCACTCTGCCAACGTCCTGGCAGTGGGTACCGGGGATGGTGCCCAGCGCCACACACATGCTGGGCCAGCGCTCTGCCACTGAGCTACGGCCCCAGTCCTTTTTATCTTTCGAGACAGGGCCTTATAATCCTCCTGCCTCAGCCTCCCTGGTAGCTGAGATCACAGGCCTGGGCCACGAGGCCCAGCTGGTTGTCATTTTTTTTTTTTTTTTTTTTGTGGTACGGGGATTGAACTCAGGGGCACTCGACCACTGGGCCACATCCCCAGCCCTTTTTTGTATTTTATTTAGAGACAGGGTCTCACTGAGTTGCTAAGTGCCTCGCCATTGCTGAGGCTGGCTTTGAACTCGCGATCCTCCTGCCTCAGCCTCCCAAAGTGCTGGGATTACAGGCGTGCGCCACCGGGCCCGGCTAGGTTGTCATTTCTTGATCTGATGCTGGTGATGTGTGTTTCTTGGTGGAAATCCACCGCTCTCACACACAGGGTCGGTGAGTTTCCATAACATACACATGATGCCGGCACAGCGGCACGCGCCTGTCATCCCAGGTACTCAAGAGGCTGGGCAAGAGGATCACAAGTTCGAGGCCATCCCCAGCAACCAAGTGAGAACCTGTCTCAAAATAAAAGATAAAAAAAAAAAGAGTTGTCGCTCAGTGGCAAAAAGCAGCCCTGGGTTTTAATTCCCAGTACTGCAAAAATAAATAAGTGCATAAATAAATAAATAACATGTCCATGGAACAAGAAGGTGGTGAGGTGGGAGGTGGCCACAGGGGCCGTGGTCCAGGCCTGGCCGTGGGGATGCTGGGTGCAGCCTGGCTCCTGGCCATGGGCCTGGAGGGGTGGGAGGAGGGACAGATGGGACATGAGCTGAGATTAAAGGCAGCGCCTCCCTGGGCTGCCCGGCACAGGGCACAGGGACACAGAGGCCGCCAGCCTGGCCCAGCGGTCCTGTTCTGGTCTCAGCCCAGGGTCCCTCAGGCACAGAGAGTCAGTGTCCCCCACAGGCTGTAGGAGACCCGAGGACAAAGCCAGGCTCTGAAAGAGCAGGATCTGGGGTTTCACAAAGCTCCCCCCACCCTCTCCTCGGAGGCGGTGGGGTCTCCGCCTCACCGAGGAGAACACAGTGTCCCGGGGATAAGTGGCCTTGCCAAAGTCCACGGCGGGTAGGAGGCCAGGCCAGGCACGTGTGCTGCTGTCCACCCCGCAGGGAAACCAGCAGGGTCACCTCATAGACGGGAGGGGTGCGGGCAGGGAGGGGCACGGGCCAGCGTCCTTCCCCCCGCAGACAGGGCAGCCATCCCGGCAGCCAGGCCAAGTGTCACGGCCGGGAGATGGACCTCGAGTGGGGGATGGAGGTGCAGTGGAGCCCCGGGGAAAGGCCCCTGGCGGCTGCCCTGCTGGCCACCATGCCCAGGCCGGGCCCAGCCCCGTGGCTCTCAGACCTCAACCCAGACTCTGCAGGCCCAGGAGCAGCAGGATCGCAGAAGCTGGCCCCGCAGGAAGCCTCAGTGGACCCCAGGGAGACTCTGCCCTGCCCCAGGGGGTCGATGCAACCTCCATCTGCCTTGCAGCAGTTCCTTGGGGCGGAGGGTGTGGACCACAGGGGAGCCCTCCGTCCCCTGGGGCCGCACGGGGAGGGGGCAGGTGGCAGGATTCACCCAGCCCTGTGCTTGCTGCTGGCTCTGGGTGTCTCCCTGTCACTGTCACCTCCTCTAGGGCAGGAACCATGTCCCACTCATCCCGGGGCCTCCCTGCCCAGGACCTGGCACAGAGGAGCAATCCAGTGGCGGCTCATAATGAACGAGGTGGTGAATAAAGGAAGGAGGTGCCCTCTTCACGCAGCAGCCGGGGTCCACTTAGGAAGACAGAAACCCTCTCGGTTTATTTTATCATGAAGAGTTTCGGGCACGGGGAGTCAGTCAGGCGCGCGGGACGAAGCCGGCAAGGGAGGACTAAAGTGCAGAAAGCCACCACACCCAGAGCTGGGGGACAGATGGAAGAGGGGAAGTGACTGGGACTGAGAAGCTGCAGGAGGGACCCGGAGTGGGAAGCCACATCGAGGAGCAGACACTGCCGACCTGGTGCGGCTGCCTGGGCAGCCTGGGGGAGGGCCCCGGGGCCAGCACCTGGGCTCGGTGGGGGGCGCTGGCCAGCCGGGGCCAGGTCCCTGAAGAGACGCACTGCAGCTGCTACCTGCCAGGTGGAGAGGAATCGGAAACTGGGAGTAAGTGTCACTGCCCACTGGAGAGCTGTAAGCTGCCTGGTACCGTAAACCGGGAGGAAAAACTCTCGGAGGCAGAGTTAAGCTTTTACTACTTTTACTTCTACTTTCTTAGAGCTTAGAGAGGGAAAGAAAGATTTTTCTTCTTAGCTTAGAGTAGAGTAGCTTAGAGTAAAGAAAGATAGAGCTTAGCTTTTCTTCTTAGCTTAGAGTAAAGAAAGATAGAGCTTAGCTTAGAGCTTAGAGTTAGAGTTAGAAAGATAGAGCTTAGCTTAGAGAAAGACTAGAGCTTCTTTCTTCTCTCTTCTTTCTTAGCTTAGAATAAAGAAAGATAGAGCTTAGCTTTGAGCTTAGAGTTAGAGTTAGAAAGATAGAGCTTAGCTTAGAGAAAGACTAGAGCTTCTTTCTTCTCTCTTCTTTCTTCCTTCTTCTGTCTTCTGTCTTCTGTCTTCCTCGGGAGCCTCGGCCTTACTCTGACCAGTCCTCTGGAGCCTCGGCCTAACTCTGGCCAGTCATTACTTCTTCTATCTGGTTTCTCTTCTGTAACCGCTCTGCCTACGTTCTGGCCGCTCTGATTCTTCTGACCGACCGAGTGACTGCCCGGCTGACTGAATTCTCCGTTCTCCTAACTCGGACCGCTTTCACCCGGTTATATACCTTCAGGTTTGCGGGTGCCTACAGGTGCGTCACATACATATCAGGTGGAACCCATGGCTTCCAGCTAGCTACAACAGCCCTTCCTAATTAGGGCTCCTTCAGAGAGCGTGGCCAGGGTGATGTTGCAGCAGCACCGGAGCAGGCGAGGAGTCCGCCCTCCTCCTCCAGCCCCAGTCTCCTTCTAGAATGTGCTATCAACAGAGGTTCCCGTAAGCAAAGGAGCAATGTGGTTTGCAGAGCCCCCGCAGGGTGGCCTTGGAGCTGAGGGACAGTCCAGCCCTTTGGCTCTCCGGCAGCTGCTCTGTGTGGCACAGGTGGGGACACCCACCCAGCAGCTCCCACCCTCTCACCCTTTTGCTTCGCAAGAGGAACATTTCCTTTGCATTGTCACCCTTGTTCCCAGAAAGGAGACCCAAAGCCCCAGTGATGACGGCACCCACCTCTGAGAGGGTTAATCACCCTCCAAGGTCGTCACCTCCTCCCGGGTGTCCTGCAGCCTGAGGAACAAGTGCTACAGTCAGCCACCTCCACCAGTGCTGGGGGGGGGGGGGGGGGGAGATTAATCTAGGCACGTCAACGAGTTGACCTGAAAGCTAAATGGAAATGCAGGGGATCCAAAATAGACGGGTGTCGTAAGTGCTGAAGAACCAGGGGGGTGGGGGACTGGCTGGCTTCAGACTGACAAGGGCAACTAAGACAGGGTGGCACGGACTTGAGGACAGACAGATGGGTGGAACGGAACACAGCCCAGAAACCAGCCCTTCCAGTTACGGTCAGTTGAGTTTTTATAAAGTGACAAGACAGTCCCCTGGGGAAGAGAGACTTTCCCACAAGAGGTGTTGGGAAGCTGCAGCCACCTGCAGAAGAAGGAATCTGGAGCCCCTCGTCACGCCACATCCAAAAATCAACTCCACGTGGATCAAGGATTTAAATGTAAGAGCTAAAACTATAAAGCTCTAGGAAGAAAACATAGGAATTACTCTTCGTGATTTTGGATTAGGCAATGACATCAGAAGCATGAACAGAACTGGGAGTGGTGGCACACGCCTGTGACCCCAGGTACTCAGGAGGCTGAGGAAGGAGGATCGAAAGTTCAAGGCCAGCCTGGGCAATTTAGCGAAACTCTATCTCAAAATAAAAATTAAAAAGGGAAAGGGGGGGCTGGGATTGTGGCTCAGAGGGAGAGCCCTCGTCTTGCACACGTGAGGCACTGGGTTGGATCCTCAGCACCACATAAAAATAAAATAAAGATATTGTGTCCACCTATAACTGAAAAAAAAAAATTAATAAAAAAAAAGGGCTGGGGATGTGGCTCAGTGGTTAAATATCCTTGGGTTCAATCCCCAGTCCCGTAAATAAATAAATAAATAAATAAATATGACCCAATTTAAAAATAGGAAATGGTTTTGAAAAGCCTTTCTCCAGAGATATGTGCAATAAGCATGTGGAAATTTTTTTTTTTTTTTTTTTTTTTTTTTTTTGGTACCAGTGATTGAACCTAGAGGGACTTAACCACTGAGCCACATCCCCAAAACTTTTTATTTTCTATTTTGAGACACGGTCTTGCTAAGTTGCCTAGGGCCTTGCTAAGTTGCCGAGGCTGCCCTCAAGCTTCGGATCCTCCTTCCTCAGCCTCCCAAGTAGCTGGGATTATAGTGTGCCACCAAGCCGCAGCTGGAAAGATGTCTGGCATCATTAGTCTTTAAGGATATGTGACTCGCAGGGTAAGTTTGCCAGGAAGCTGAGGCAGGAGATCATGAGTTCAAAGCCAGCCTCAGCAAAAAAAGCAAGGGCGGGGACACTAAGCAGCAACGTCATTGTGATTTTAAAAAAAAAAAAAAGACACTAAGCAACCAGTGTCTCTGTCTCTAAATTAAAAAAAAAAAAAAAAAAAAGGGCTGGGATGTGGCTCAGTAGGTGAGTCCCCCTGAGTTCAATCCCCAGTACCCACCCCCCATAAAAGGAGATGGGACTCAAAGCCACGTGTGGTGCCATTTCACACCCTCTGGGACAGCCATGATCAGAAAGCCAGACAAGTAACTTGGAGGGTGTGAGGAAATTCGAGCTCGGCGCGCTGCTGGGGAAGGGAGAGGGTGACGACTTGGGAAGACACTTTGGCAGTTCCTCAAAAAGTTCAGCAGAGTCACCGCATCACCAGCACCTCCTCCCTTAGGTGCGGACGCAGAGAAATCCAACGTGTCCACACAAAATCACGCGCATGCGTGTGCGTGGCAGTGGGCTTGATCACAGCCAAAAGGTGGAACCCACCTGAGGAATAGGCCGCGGCGGCTAATTCGGAGTGAGTCTGTGAGGGCTTCACGGAGGAGGTGAGCGAGGGGTCCCAGTGGCCCTGGTGGGAAGACGTCTTCAGTGTGGGCGCCATCTCACCTGCCAGCGCCCAGAGAGAGCAAGTACGGAAGGTGACTGGTGTCTCTGAGCGCTGGGAGGGACTCTGCCTGCTGCCTTGGTCACTGGAACTCCAGGCTCTGTGGCCTGTGGGCTCCGGGACCTGTCCCAGCAGCGCCTGCGTTCTCAAGCTTTTGGCTTCAGACTTAGGATTAAACCATCGGCTTCCCTGGTGCAGAGGTTCTGAGGCCTTTGGACTTGGACTGAGCCATGCAGCCAAGATCCCAGGGTCTCCAGCGGACAGAAGGCCTGCCAAGGGCTCCTGGGCCTCTGTAATCACCTGAGCCAATTCCTCTCATTAACCCCCTCCCACATCTCTACACACACCCCGTTCTGGCTCCCTGGGGAGCCCCGAGACAGACGGGCACAGCCACCCGATGAACCAGTATTCAGACATATACAGTTTTTGACATGGGCATCCCACAGTGTGACCCATGCTGACCTCCAATTCTCCGACTCAAGCCACCTTCTTGCCTCAGCCCCTGGGGTAGCTAGGACTACAGGTGCATGCCACCACGCCTGGCCATTATTCAGCAATAAAAATGTCATATATCCCGGGCGCGGTGGCGCACGCCTGTAATCCCAGCACTTTGGGAGGCTGAGGCAGGAGGATCGCGAGTTCAAAGCCAGCCTCAGCAATGGCGAGGCACTTAGCAACTCAGTGAGACCCTGTCTCTAATAAAATATAAAAAGGGGCTGGGGATGTGACCCAGTGGTCCAGTGCCCCTGAGTTCAATCCCTGGTTCAAGAAAAAAAAAAAAAAAAAAAACACAGAGACAGAGAAGAGGCCAGCGGGCAGGGAGGAGGGCACTGGGGTGCTTGCTGGTGGGCACAGAGCTGCTACTTTGGAACGCCCAAAACCTAATAAAACCAGCATGCTGTGCGGCAGAACTGGCGGATATACTAAATACACACAGGGCAAATTTTATGGCACATGAATCATATCTCAGTAATGTTGTTATTTAAAACATCCGTACATGTGTGTAAATATATTTTAGATATTATTTTCTTTTCTTTCCTTTTCTTGGTGCCATGGGTAGGGAGCCCACATGGCCCGTGGCGGTCTCAGTTTCCAGCTAAGTGAAACCCATGTTAGATCCCTGGTAAAAACATTCTCTTGCTTTGGGACCGACACCGCTCAGCCAGCAGCATGTCAACTTTGGGGACAGGAAACATCAGTCTGCGTGATGCCTGGGTGTGGTCCCGTGTCCTGGCGTGGTCTCTTGTTGGATCGGCTGCCCTCTGATGCAGTGCACTCTCTATACCTCGGGAGCCAGAACCCCACCTTGTCGTGGTGCCCCCACACTGGGGTCACTGCCGAGTGGTCAGTGGTGTAGCCGGCATTCTGTGGGGCCAGCTGTTCCCCGGTGGAGGGGCATCTTAGAGACATTAGCTTCCTAAAGGCCACTCTGCCCTTGAGGACCTAGGCTGTGATGTGATGGTCACACAGTTGTTCCCTGGGGTCTGGGGGCGAGGGTGGGGAGCAGCTCTAGCTGCAGCCTGGTGGAGAGCCTGGGGTGCAATCTCCCGCCAGGCTGAAATGGGAAGTGGAGGCGCTCGGGCCGCAGAGTCTGGGAGGAGGCTACAGGAATCAGCCACAGGGGAGGCTGAGAGAGACACAGTCCCGCATCTCCAGGCCCCTGCAAGATCACAGTCAAGCCAAGCGCAGTGGCACACACCTGTAATCCCAGCACTTGGGAGGCTGAGGCAGGAGGATCGCGAGTTCAAAGCCAGCCTCAGCAAATGGGAGGTGCTAAGCAACTCAGTGAGACCCTGTCTCTAAATGAAATCCAAAATAGGGCTGGGACGTGGCTCAGTGGTTGAGTGCCCCTGAGTTCAATCCCCAGTACCCCCCCCCCAAAAAAAAAAACCACTGGAGTAACGCTGTAGAGACGTGAGGCGAGGTCACAGGAAGTCGTGGCCGTTGGTGACTAAGCTCGAGCCTCGCCACAGATGCTTGTCAACGTCGTCCTGTACTCAAAAGACAGAAAACCCAGACTTAGAGTTCCTCAAATTTGGGAGGAATTGAAGGACCTTCCCTCTTTGCCTTTAGTAATTCCCTTATTTGAAGAGCAGTCGAGACTTTCTCATGACCAAACCTTTCCTGGTCAAGAGAACCCCATGACCGCAGGGCGGGGCGGTGCCGAGGTCCAGGATGATGTCGTGGTGTGCTTGGGCTCCGGACCCAGCTGAGTCACTCCTGAATAACAGAGAGCGGTGCTCACAGGGCTGGAGCCGGGACTCCCAAGGTCAAGGCAGGGCAGCGCCGGTCCCTTGCGGAGGCTCAGTCTCTGCTTCACGGCTGGCACCTTGGGCCAGAGTCCTCACTGGCCGCTGGCACAGACCAGCTCCCTCGGCCTGTCTCCTCAGGGCACCAATCCCACTGGTGAGGGTGTTGGCTTCGCGGCGTAGCAGCTCCCCAAGGTCCCCCTCCTTACTACGGCACGGCAGATCATGTTTCAACGTGCAAACCTCAGGGGGACATTCAAGCCACAGATCACGCTGGCATCGCGTACGACACAGGCAGTGATGGCAGCAGCATTGACAGCTCTTGAGATCTTGCTCTCAGCCAGGCACCGAGGCCGACACTCACGTGTGCTCGTTCCGTTAATCTCCCGACTGATCTTACTTGATTTTATTGTTTTTTACCAAGGATTGAACCCAGAGGTGCCTAACCACTGAGCCACATTTCCAGTCCATTTTTACATTTCATTTAGAGACAGGGTCTTGCTGAGTTGCTTAGGGCCTCACTAAATTGCTGAGGCTGGCTTTGAACTTGCGATCCTCCTGCCTCAGCCTCCAGAGTTGCTGGGATCACAGGCGTGCGCCACCACACCTTTTCTAAGGTCTTGAGGCGTCTTCTAAGTCACTCAGTGTCTATTTCTTTCCTGTTTGGCCAGGCTGCCTCCTCTGGAGAGGCCTACAGAACCCCCTGGACAGAATCGCCCCATCCAGGAGAGGCTGAGCCTGGGGGGGGTCCCGGAACTGGCTGCCACGCTTCCCCCACTCAGGCCTCTGTGCTGGGCCATGCTGGCCTGCCCCCCCCTCCACTTCTGCCTTTGCTTCAGCTTGTCTGGGGCCCGGCCTCCAGCCCCAACCCTGCCTTCTGTCACCTAACCCCTGAGCCTCCTTATCCCATCTCCTCTCCTAGGAAAGTCCCCAGCTGCCCAACAGACCTCAGGGAAGTGAGATAAGCCTAAGTATTTCTTCACCAGGAAAAGCTACATCCTAGCCACGCTAACTGCGGAAAACAAGACTTAAAAAAAAAAAAAATCAGTCAATAAAAATCCCCTGAATGATTATATTTTGGCAAAGGAGAAAAAAAAAAAAAAAACCAGTATTTCACAAACTGGATGTCTGGCCATTGCAACATCATCCTCAACTCTCCCAACTTCCCGGAGAGACTGGAAGAAAAATTCATCCACGGCCACTCCTTATTTCCATTTGGGTTTTCAGTGTAATCCCAGGTTGGTTTCAGAAGAACAGAAATGAAGTGGAGGGAAACAGCTCACATGGTGAAAGAAAGGAAAGGAAAAAACCTGCATCCAGTCCAGAGCCTAGAAACTGCCGGTACCTTCCGCCCAGCCCAGCTCTGCCCCATCTTATGGCCACCGAATTTAGGACTGGGAGAGAGTTTCTATCTACAGGTCTGGTGGCTATGTCCCTATAAGCAGCATTCTCCCACCTTGAGACACCCTGTAAGTTACCACACAGTTTCAGGAAGAGGCCAGAAGGCAGGCAGGCAGAGCTCCAAGACTGATCTGCTCTCCAAAGTCATCCAAACACTTTGGGGTCCTGCAACCCTTCTCTGTCCCTTGACACTCAGCCTTTATCTCATGGTCCAAAGCTGCTGCTCCAGCTCCTGCCCTCACACCTAGACTCAGCCAGCAGATCTGACCCAGAGATCATTTCTGCTTTTCTCCGATTGGCTAGGTCCTGCTTACCTTAGCCAGGGGCTACCATGCACCCCTCTCTGGCCTGGAGAGGCAGCCAATGAAACCAGACCACCGAGGTCTGGATCATGTTCAGCTCCGTGACCATGAGTCCTTGAATCTCTGGCCTCCATTTTCTCGTCTGTGGCATGGGAGTAATACAGACTTCTACCTCCCAGCATGGGTAGGAGAATGGATGAGCAAAGTGTGTATAGAGTGCCAGGCAAATATCAGTCACTCACATTCTTTGATGAATGGATGAATGAACTTAACTGTCAAATTGTAAGGTAGACAGAAAAGTGTATGATGAACCCCATTCTCCGGGTGTGAAACGGAGTCGTGGAAAAGGTTGCTGGGGACACGATAGGTACGATTGTTCCCATTTTGCAGACAAGAAAACTGAGGTTCAGGGAGGTAAGTAACCAGCTCAAGGTCAATGGCATCCGTGTCAAAGCAAAGCCCAGGCCCTTCTGGCCTGGGCCCGGACTCCACCTCCAGCAACAGCTCCCTCTTTAGAATTCTGCTCTCAGTGAGGTGGTGTTTCTGGGGGCACAGGTGGCTCTCACAGCAGAAGACGCCCTGGTCCCTGCTGTGCAGGACAGACTGCATGAGACCACCCAAGCTGCCAGCAGCTGGGCTTCTCCGGTGGGATCAGCCTGGGTCTCACCTGCTCAGGTCTCGCTGGCCTGAGCAGGCGCTGCAGGAAGACCCCTGGGAAAAGTTGGCCCCACCGCAGCCGGCACCGCGCCTGGGATGAGCAGCTCCTCGCTGCACAAGCTGCTAAGGAGCCGCAACTTTCTCATAAAATAGAAAGCCACCCCAGGGGACCAGAGGGCCTCTCAGGGTCGGGTGGGAAGCGAAGGGGAGGTGGCGCCTTGGTGCCCATGTGGAGGGCAGGGAAGCGCACCTGTTTTGAAGAGGGTGGTGGAAAGGATTTAGACATGGCCAGGGTGTGCCACCTACTTTGTGCCAGGCCCTATTCTCGGGCGCTGATTCCCAAGGCCTCACTGACCCCAGCAGGTGGGGACTGTTGTCACCCCAGACGCTCAAGGAAGGGCCCTCCAGGCCCTGTCCTGCAGACGCCTGCTCGGCCCTCCGCAGGGCTCCAGCCACCAGCGTGGAGGAAATAAAGCGGGAAAGGGCGATTCGTCCTGCCGAGGGGTCATCTGGGGACGCGGCGCCCACGTCCCCGCAGCCCCCCAGGCACCCCTCCCGCGGGGGCCGCGGCGGGCACGTGCTGGGCGCGGAAGCGGCAGAGGGAGCGGAGTTGGGGTCAGAGCTGGGGCCGGGGAGGGGCAGCAGCGCCAGCCCAAGGCTGCGGGTCGCTGGTGGGCGGGAGACTGCGGATGGAGCGACGGCAGGACCCGGAGCCCTTCCTGGCTCGGGGGCGCCCCCTGGAGGGCAGAGCCTGTCACCGGGTGCTGCGCGCACACCTCCGAGGGACCCCAGGTTAGGGAGGCCTCGCAGGACCCCAGGGCACGGGCTCCTCTGCTCTGTCCCCTTCCACCCTCTGCCCAGAGTCATCGCGGTCTGGGGAGACCCGACTGGGGGTCTATGAAGGCTGTGCGTCTCCACCCCAAGTACCCGGGACAGAGGGAGAGAGCCGCGGTGCCCACTCGCTGCGGACCAGGCTGCACTGCAGGCTGCGCACACCGGCGCTCGGCCCACTGCGCACGTGCAGACGCGGACGTGCGTGCAGGCACTGGCACACGCGCAGGCACACACCCGCACACACCCGCACAGCGCCACAGACACTCCACCCTCTGGGGGCGGGGGGGGGGGGGGGGCAGCGTTGCGCCTCATCGCACCTCACCTGATTCATCATCAGACCCTTGGGTATGCCCCAAGGTGCCACGCGTCCCCTTGGCAACTCAGGTCAACAGCACTGGGTCCTTATAAGTAGTATCCCCGGCTCCCTGGGATCCCCAGGTGGTGTCCACCTTCCAAACCAGGCCTCCAGCCGCCAATCACACAGCACCCACTGGAGGCCAGGCCTTGGGTAGCAGAAGATGAAGTAGACCTGCACAGCTGTTGGATTGGGTGCGACAGTGGGCTACTGTGGCCACAGGGTGACCAAAGTGAGCAGTTCTGATGGTGGACTTTTTTGAAGTGACAGGCTTGGGGGAAGCTGTCCCCAACCTTGTTTGGGAGTCATTAATCTTCCCCTCCCTGAGTTGAAAGGCGGCTCAGATCTGTTTCTGTGTTCTCAGCTGTTCTGTGGAAGCCTGTCTGCACCGGGCAGAACCCGTTCTCCACTCCCAGGTGATACTAGAACTTCCCACCGTGACTTTCAGTCTGCGGCCACCTCCCACCCTCCCTCCCACTCCTGCTTCCTCCACACTCAGACCTTGAGCCCCAGCGGAGGAGAGCCTCTTGCCCCATTGATGAGCTGGAGAGAGAAACTGGACCCGGGCCTGTCCCCAACCTGTCACTCCTACCTGGGGATCTGGCCACATATGCAGGGGCAGCAGAACTCTACCTCCACCCTCTCAGGGTCCCCATGAGGCCAGAGAGTGAAGCTGATGGTGCGTGAGCAGGAGAAAGGACATGTTTACTTAGTGCAAGTTTTACGGGGTGCAGGAGCCCTCCTGGGAAAACAGGGACCTGCAGGGGCAGCAGGAGCCAGCTGTGTGCTGGGTGGACGGAAGAGTGGGCTGGGAAGAAGCGACAGAAGGACGTAAGGGACTCGGACAATGACAGCTGCTTTAACAAGCCCCTTACAGACTTCTTTCCTGGCGGAGGCGTCCCAGTGACTGCTGTCTGACAAGGTCACACCATGGGGAATACAGCCAGCCGCAAGGCCGCTGCATCTGGAAGCCGGAACCATTTGATTTTATAATGTTTTTTTATTATTATTATTATTATTGATACTTATGATGTGGATGACGAGAAATTTGCCAATTCCAAGGGAGAAAACATGTTGTTTGGACATGCAGGAATATTCCCAGAATGGGACTAAAAAACATAATTAAGAAATGTCCACAGGTGTGCATGTCCCAGAGAAATGGATAACAACAATGCTTTTTTTTGAAAGTTCACAAAAACAAAATTACAGATCAAGATTTCTGGGAGAAACTTGGGCAACAGGAGTTGTTTGTCCCTCAGTTAATAATTCCTACTGAGCCTTTTGTTCTAGGGCCACAATCCTTGCAAAGGCCTAACTACAGAGAAAGAATTATTTTACCCACAGTACAGGGCCCACCATACATAGCCTACTTGATTGAGGGAAAATTATGGTATCTTCCAACAGACCCTCCTTTACTTTACACAGGGATTTATGATGAGGATGGAAAACACATAGTTAATATTGATGGCAAATGGGTTGACATACCAGGTTGACTTACAAAACTTACCTTCTAGTCAAAGATTACAAAGATTTAAGGCCTGATGCACTTTAACAAAAGAATAAAGAAACTCTCTGAGAAAGCAGCTCAACCAGTTTTATGAGAAAATAAATATAGGCACTAATTAAAATAAGTTTTATAACATATTTTTAGAATAATGTTAGAAATATTTTCAGATTCTTAAGTCTTTAGGTGTATGGGTTTTTTAGATGTTTTAAGATTATAGATTTTAGGTTATAGTTTATAAATTTTAAGTTATCATAAGCATAAGACTTAAGGGGACTTTTAGATGGGAACCTTAGATTAGAAATAAAGTACAGGTGTATTTAAAGTTAAAGATTAATAATAGTTAGGAGACATAGAATCTGGTTACGTAGTCTGGCACCTGTTAAGCAAGGAACTGTTACATTCTGGGAGAATTACACAGATCTGGAAACTGTAAATCAATGACGTATTTTGTTAGAATGATTCTGTACCCATAATGAAAGAAAAAAATCATATAAATAAAGACCTAGAGAAAGCAGGATTAGCTTTCTCTCTGGAGATTGCTCAAAGAGGAGTCCTCGTCCCATTCCTTACACAGATGCCACTCATCCTTCAGGACCCCTTGGATCCCCCCCCACAGGGGGGGGGGCGGGACCCCGGCATTTGCAGTCTTAGTTTCTTTTTTTTTTTTTTTGTGGTACCCGGGATTGAACTCAGGGGCACTCCACCACTGGGCCACATCCCCAGCCCTTTTTTTGTATTTTATTTAGAGACAGGGTCTCACTGAGTTGCTAAGTACCTCGCCATTGCTGAGGCTGGCTTGGAACTCGTGATCCTCCTGCCTCAGCCTCCCAAAGTGCTGGGATTACAGGCATGCGCCACCGCGCCCGGCTTCTTAGTTTCTTATCTTTGGGGACAGCAAGGTTTATTCTGTTCACGCGGTGTTATAGTTAGCTGTGAGGTGTCCCCCCAAAGCTCATGTGTGAGGCAATGCAAGGAGGTTTAGAGGAGAAATGATTGGGTTATGAGAGCCTACTCCAATCAGGGAATTAATCCTGTGGTGGGATTAACTGCATGGAGACTACAGGTGGGTAGGGTGTGGTTGGGGGGGTGGGCACTGGGGGCGTGGCTTTGGGATATTGTGACCTGCTTCCCTCGGCCACACTCTTGGGCCATGATGGTCAGCCTCACCGTGAGGAATGGAGGCTGCTGTCTGTGGACTGAGACCTCTGACACCTTGAGTGCCTAAATAAACATTTCCTCCTCTAAAATTGTTCCTTTAGTCACAGCAGTGAAAAATCTGGCTACAACACATGGGAATTTCAGCCTCTGCTTCTAAGAAGCAGCATGAAGATCTAAGCTATTTATTATTATTACATAATGCCGTTTTTCAAGCTTTTAACTTAAATAGTCAGTACAACAGGGTTGGGGCTGTAGCTCAGTGGTAGAGCACTTGCCTAGCACATGTGAGACACTGGGTTTGATCCTCAGCACCACATAAAAGTAAACAAATAAAATAAAGGCATGCTAAAAAATAAATAGAAAATAAAGGCATGCTGTCTATCTACAACTACAAAAAAAATTTTAAATAGTGAATACAACAGAGTGGTGTGTTCTAGCTCCTTCCTCTGCACGGTACTTTTTTTTTTTTTTTTTTTTTTTTTTGCTTTTAGTTGTACACAAAGCGTTTATTTTTACGTGGTGCTGAGGATCGAACCCGGGCTGCACACGTGCTAGGCGAGCGCTCTACCGCTGAGCCCCAGCCCCAGCCCCAGCCCCCTTTTTATTCTTGATTTTGAGATAGGTTCTCACTAAGTTGTAGAGGCTGGGCTCAATCTTGTGATTCTTCCTGAGTCACTGGGATTATAGATGCGTGCCACCATGCCTGGCTCATGTTATATATATATATACTTAGTTGCAGATGGACACAATCTCTTTATTTTTATGTGAAGATCGAACCCAGGGCCTCACACATGTGAGGCAAGTGCCATACCACTGAGCTACAACCCCAGCCCATCATGTTTATATTTTTATAATCTCATTAAAACATAAATGTATTCCCATTTTAGCTACTTTTCTTTCCAGTGCTGGGGATGGTCCCAGAATTTTCTGCATGCGAGGCAAGCACTCTATAGCTAAGATAGATCCCTAATCCCAAATTTATTTTATTTTTTTGGTACCAGGGATTGAACTCCGGGTCACTTGACCACTGAGCCACATTTCCAGCCCTGTTTTGTATTTTATTTAGAGACAGGGTCTCACTGAGTTGCTTAGCGCCTTGCATTTTTAAAAATGCTATTATGAATGAGAACTTTTCTTCACAGACATATTCTAATCAGTTGCTGTATATCTGTGCCTTTATATGGGCAATTGATTTTCAAATATTATTTTTCTAGCCTCCTTGAACTCCCGATCCTCCTGACTCAACCTCCCGAGTTGCTGGGATTACAGATTGTTGAGTTTTCTTAAATACTTCAAAGACTTCCTTAGCATCCATCAAAATAATCACTTGCTGTTTCTCCCATAATCAACACAGTTGGTCAAACTGTGAATTTTTCCAGTTTAGCAAACGAGGGTCAGAGAGGTCAAATGACTTGCCCAAAGTCACACAGTAGACAGGTGGCAAAGTTTGGCACCTTTGACTTCATGCCCTTTTTCTTTTTTCTTTTCTTCTTCTTCTTTTTTATTTCAGTACTGGGCATTGAACTCAGGGCCTCTCATGTTCTAGGCAAGCACTCTACCACTGAGCTACATGCTCACCTTTTTTTAAATTTTATTTTGAGACAGGGCCTCCATATATTACTGAGACTGGCCTTAAACTTGTGGTCCTCCTGCCTCAGTCTCCCGAGCTCTGGAACTACAGGCATGCACCACTGCACCTGACAGAGCCTGTGTTCTTTTTCCTGTCCCCTTGTATCCCCTGGGACATCCCCAAACCCTCGGTCCCTTCAAGCCCTCTCCAGCCCTGGCCCACATGACCTCTGTGCCTTCCCTGTCACAGTTTCCTGTAGGAGAAGCTCAGCCACACGTCTCACCAGGAGCAGCTTAAAGCCACAGGAGACAAGCCCAGGGCCAGTGGGGGGACTGGGCAGGCCAGGTGGTTACAGGACTCTGCCACCCAGTGGAGCAGCCAGACCAGACCAGGTCAAGTCAGCCCAGACCTGCCCATGACACGCCCACATCTGGTGCCTCCTGCAGGCTTGCATAACACCTCCATAAAACCCAAAAGGACAGAGCTCAGTGAGTTCCTGGATCATCAATCACAAGCTGGGTGCAACAGGGTGTGCCCGGGAGAGCTGGGGGAGTCTTGCTCTTCTCCACAATACGCAGAACTCCACCCGCACCCTGGGACCCGCTGTCCCCTTGTAGCGCTTGGGACATCTCCAGGGGCTGCAGCCTGATGCTCGCCCCCGAGCCCCCCAATGTGATGATCTCACAGACACAATCAGGAGCTACCCCTGACCCCCTGTGGCCTGCGGGGACGTTCTCTCAGCCTTGATTTTGGACTGAGATCTTCCTGATGACCCACCAGACCAGACCAAACCAGAGTGGGGTCACAGGCCAAGGGCCTCCTAATCAAAAACCAGAAGAGCCAGGCGCGGTGGTGCACGCCTGTAACCCCAGCACTTTGGGAGGCTGAGGCAGGAGGATCGTGAGTTCAAAGCCAGCCTCAGCAGTGGTGAGGCACTTAGCGACTCAGTGAGACCCTGTCTCTAATAAAATACAAAAAAGGGCTGGGGATGTGGCCCAGTGGTCGAGTGCCCCTGAGTTCAATCCCCGGTACCACAAAAAAAAAAAAAAAAAAAAAAAAAAAAAAACAGAAGATTCACAGCAACCAATCAGAAGGGGCCCAGATCACCTGAGCTGGCCATCGAAGTCCCTTCTGTTTTCACCCTATAAGGAAAGGGACATGGAAATGACAGGTCTGCTTTCTGGTTCCTTCTCTCTGCTTGCTTCAGCCCTTCCTGCCCACAGAGCCGCCTCCCTGCCCAGCGCCAGGTCTGCTTTACAACCTGAGAAGCTGCCCCCACTTACAAATTGCTCATAAAAGCCAGTTAGATCTTTTGATGAATTTTGGTGAGAATTTGTCCTCGGCACCATTGACCCACCTGCGGCCTGCGATTGAAATGCCTCTGGGGCACTGTCCAGGTCATTCAAGGAGTGTCAACCACACGGCCCCCAAAGCCCACGGACACTCACCCACTGGCCAACCCCTGTGGCAGATGCGGCGAGGTTCGGTCACACTGGTGTTCCCACTGCATCCTGGAGGGTGGCATGTGCCAACCTGAAGTGAGCAGCCGGGAGACCCCCTCTCCAAAACAGAGGGAGGGAGGGAGGAAAGGAGATTCTGTTGTCACTGGGGCCCTGGATCTAGGAACCCAGTAGGAACCCAGAGGATGCAAGCATTGATTAACAAAAGCATCCACGTTTGTTTGTTTGTTTGTTTGGTGCTGGGGATTTAGCCCAGAAGCAGAGAGCCACATTCAGGCCTCTTTTTATGTTTTATTTAGAGACAGGATCTCACTAAATCGCTTGGGGCTTTGCTAAATTGCTGAGGCTGGCTTTGAACTTGTGATCCTCCTGCCTCAGCCTCCTGAGCCACTGGGATTATAGGCGTGAACCCAGTAGCATCAAAGTTTTACCCATTTTACATGCACATGAAGATCTTCACATGAGAGTGAAGTCCAAAGAAATTATAAAAACATGATGCTTTGGGGCTGGGGTTGTGGCTCAGCGGTAGAGCGCTCGCCTAGCACGTGCGCGGCCCGGGTTCGATCCTCAGCACCACGTACAAATAAACGCATTGTGTACAACTAAAGCAAATAAATAAATAATTTTTAAAAATGATGCTTTTGGGGCTGGGGCTATGGCTCAGTGGTTGCGTGCTCGTCTCGCATGTGTGAAGCCCTGGGTTCAATTCTCAGCACCACATAAATAAAATAAAGGTATTGTGTCCACCTACAACCAAAAAAAAAAAAAAAAAAAAAAAAAAAAATGACCAAACAAACATGATGCTTTTTACATTTTGGGGCAAAAGCCAATCAAATCACGAAGAATCACAGGACAGGTGGATACCTGGACCGAGTAGTAAATTTTAGGAATGAAACTAAGATGTGTTGGATGGCGCAGGGGTGTGGGAGCTAGGGTCACTCCAGAGCCTTTTTTTTTTTTTTTTTTTGGGGTACTGGGGATTGAACTCAGGGGCACTCGACCACTGGGCCACATCCCCAGCCCTGTTTCTGTATTTTATTAGAGACAGGGTTTCACTGAGTTGCTAAGTGCCTCGCCACGGCTGAGGCTGGCTTTGAACTCGCGATCCTCCTGCCTCAGCCTCCCAAGTGCTGGGATTACAGGCGTGCGCCACCGCGCCCGGCGCCTCTTTTTTTTTTAATATATATATATATATATATATATATATATATATTTTTTTTTTTTTTTTTTTTGTACCAGGGATTGAACTCAGGGGCACTCGACCACTGGGCCACATCTCCAGCCCTTTTTTGTATTCTATTTAGAGACAGGGTCTCACTGAGTTGCTAAGTGCCTCGCCATTGCTGAGGCTGGCTTTGAACTCGCGATCCTCCTGCCTCAGCCTCCCAAAGTGCTGGGATTACAAGCGTGTGCCACCCGCGCCCGGCTTTTTTTTTAATATTTTTTAGTGTCAATGAACCTTAGTTATTTTTTTTTTTTTTATATGCAGTGCTGCGAATCAAACCCAGTGCCTCACACATGCTAGGCACGTGCTCTACCACTGAGCCACCACCCCAGCCTGCTCCAGATCCTCTTTCTGCAGGGTCAATGCAGCCCAGTCCCTGGGCTCTGGGACCCTGGGCTCTTCTTCGGCCGTGGTATGTGAGGGACATACCTCCAGAGAGAATCCTGTAGCCTGCCGTAGGTAGGAAGTGATGGGCCCGTGGCTGTTTCTGAAGTTAGAGTTGCTTAAAGTGGTTTCATCAATATACCACCCCGACCCATGGTGAGGTGGCAGGACCCTAACTCCAAGCGTGTAGCCCTCTGGACTGCAGGAATCCCTTCGCCATGCAAATATGTCACCCCCACACACACACACACCAAAACAAATGACAAAAACCAAAAAACCTATGACCTGTTTGAAAGGGTTTCAAGTGCAGGGATCAGAGTGGGGACCCCCTGGGGCAGCCAAGTAAAGTCTGCCCTGCTGGGCTGGGTGTCAGGGGGAGGTGGCCTGGCAAGGATGGGGACAGGGACGTCAGTAGGAGTGAGGGTCCCCTGCTCTTGACTATGATATTAGTATGTGAATCTTCCATGGATTTCTGAGACCTCTGAGGTCACCGCGTGGCTGTGGCCTCCTGTCACGTAGTGGCCATGCCAGTGTAAATGAACGGTGCCGGGAGGAAGCCCAGCTGTCTGAAGATAGAACTCGGGTTTGCACACAACAAAACCAACAAGTCCAGTGAGCTCTCTGGGGCCCCAGATCAGGTCGGGGCGGAGGAGGACTCAGGCGGTTGGCGGAGGCTGCACCACGGGGTCACCGGCCCAGCTCTCTGCAGAGCCAGGGGCTCTAGGCTCCTCTTTTGGAGCTCGGTCATTCTCAAATCGTCCACCTGGGGGCGCCGGTGGCCCTTGACGCCGCGGGATCAGGGCTGGCGCTGGCTTCCAGCCTGGCAGGAACTTGGCAGAGAACTCCCGCCCAGGCAGGCCTGCCTCCCAGACCAGACTCGCGCCATCCCCCAGGCCCACGCCTCCTCCACATCCACGCGGGAGCCGGGACAGACCCCAGATGCCATCTCTGGCTCTCCTCACTCCCACCCAGGTGCCGGCCCTGAGTCCTGGAGGGCGGGAGTGGGGCCAGGCCTGGGCAGATGGAGGCTCAGGCCTCGCAGGCCCAGAGCAGGGCTGAGTGGCCTACACCAGCTGTGCCGGCCTCCCCTGCCAGCCAGGCCCCAGCCTCACTCCCCTCCAGGCCTCCAGAACTCCTCCTGGCCCTGTCTCTGCTCTGAACTAGTCGTGGCCTCATGGGGGAGGCCTCCTCCCTGCTCCAGCCTCCTCCCACCCCTCTCTGTCGTCACCTCGTCTCAGCCTGATTCCCTGGGCTCTTTGGCTCTCCTTGATTGACATGTGTCCAGGGTGGTCCCAAGAGGCCTCCACGCAGTGCCGTGGAGGGAATAAATAGCACAAGCTCCCCTGGTGGGAGGGGGGTGTCCGGAGAGGACAGAGGAGGGACAGGACCTGGGGTGGGGGCCTGTGTTTGGGTCTCTCCTCCCAGCGTCCCCAGCATGGGTGAACCCTGGGACTTGCCTTTCTACTAACCAGACCCCAAGAACCTGCCCAGGAGCCCAGAGCAGCAAGCTCCCCGTGTACACAGATGGGCAGACCTGGGGGTCCCCTGTCCAGGGGAGCTGACCGCGTGGCGGAGGCCTTGAGCTGCAGGCCCGCTGCGCCTGCGTTGGAGCTCGCAGGTTCACCAAGCAAGCCCTTTCCTAGTCACCTGGTGTGGACACGTCCCCTGGGGGTGTCCTTTTGGTGCTTTGTGGACCTGACATTAACTGACGCGGACTTCATGGAGGGAAAGGCCCAGGCAGGTGCGGAAGGCGCCTTTTCAAGTCTCTCCCCACTCTCGTGGTTGGGCAGGGAGGAAACTTCCGTTGGGTGCCCCAGCACCCCTGGAGTGCCCTAGAGGGTGACCGCCTCTGCGACATGAGCTGCATACCCTTTACGTCCAGGGGAGAAGAGGCGTGGGCTCAGCCAGGCCTCCGACTGACGGAGGACAGTGCCGGCCTGGGATTCAATGACATTATTGGCATCCATGGGCTTATCTTACGGTTACGTTTTATTTCTAGCAAGTGACACAGATTTTCCACTGGTGGCATTTCTTAACACAAGCCTGCACAGCCCCCTCCGTGGTGAAGGAGCTGAGCCCCAGGGACTCATTTCCAGATCCACGCTGCCCCTCAGGGCCTCCGAGAGCCTCAGTCGCAACGTCTGGGGAATGGGTTGTCACTCCAGCCCTGCCTCACGCACAGGGCGGGTGCCTGGGTCCAGGGAGGGCAGAAAGCCATCGGCCTCGAGTCTGGCCCCTCCCTCGGCGTCCCTCCTCTTCTGACCCGGGGTCTACTCCCTCCGTCTCCCTCGGGTGGGACCAGCAGGTGCCAGTTAAGGAGAACCTTAGTCGAATGAGAGCCACGGGTGCTGAGCAGGGCGCGCTGGCTTTAACCCACGGAGGCTACAGATCCTCGTGACTCTACTGGTGGGGACCTCAGACCTCTCCTTAGAGGCCCGGCAGTGACCCGAGACTGGACGGCACCTCTTGCCTACCCCACCCCACGGGACAGTGCCGTCCCCTTCTAGGCTTGACTCTCCAAAGTGGAGCTAGAACCTTCAGTGGCTTCAGAAGACCTCTCGGCACTGAGCCCTTTGGGGCGTGGGTCGCAGGGTCGGCGATGTTGACTCGCAGCCACTTTTGTAGCATCTTGCCTACGTTGAGCTTTTCCATGGGGTTCAAATTTATTTTCCTTTTTTTTTTTTTTTTTCTTTTTTTTTGGTACTGGGGACTGAACTCAGGGGCACTCGACCACTGGGCCACATCCCCAGCCCTGTTTTGTATTTTACTAGAGACAGGGTCTCACTGAGTTGCTAAGTGCCTCGCCATTGCTGAGGCTGGCTTTGAACTTGCGATCCTCCTGCCTCAGCCTCCCAAGTGCTGGGATGACAGGTGTGCGCCACCACGCCCGGCTCAAATTTATTTTCACGGAAACCACCACGCTTTTTCTATTTGTTCTCGAGTTTCAGGAGCTTATGTAACAGTTCATTACAGTCAGGGTGACAATAGAGAGGACTGGACAGGTGCAAACCGGTTTGGGGACAAACACCCTGGATATCAGCAAGCAACTAGGTGGGAGGAGTGGCCTGGAAAGGGACAAGCAGGTGCCCAGCTCCCTGTGGGCACAGGGGGTGAGGTGCCAACGAACAGAGCAGATCCTGCCTCTGTCTGCTGCAGGGACCGCGGGAATGGAGAGACACCTTCCCTCTTGTTCCGGGGCCCGTGCAAAGCAGCTGTGCCTGGTAGGCCAGCGCCCAGCAGACTGGGTGGACAGTGCACCCTCCGGTCCCCTCCCTCCTCCCTCCAGGATGTCCACCCTCCCAGATCGAGGGCCCTTCGTCCTTAAGGCCACATCGTCAGGCCGCACCCCACCCTCTCCATTGCCCCAGCCACGCTGCCAGTCAGGACAGAGCTTCCCAGATCTAAAGCCCCGGGTGGCGGCCAGCTCACGTCCACCCCACCCCGCCTGGGACCACTGCTGCTGCCCGCTCAGGGGCCCCAGGGGGAGTGACCGGCTCCCCACCCTGGAGGAACTGGACACCCCACCCAAGCTGGACCCATTAGCGAGCCAACCCCTTGTGGTGCTGGCTGGGCCCAAGGCGAGCATGTGACAAAACAGACCCATCAAGGTCCTTCCTGAGGACCTACCTGAAACCAACCAACCTGGGCCCAAGGGTTGCAGTGTCCAAGTACAAAGAAGCCCGTGCTGGCAGGGGACACGAAGTTCTCTGGCAGAGAGGCAGAGAGGTGAGGAGGGGGCCCTGGCAGCGTCAGGGCCGGGCTCGGTCCCCCCCCTGCTTTCCCAAGGCCCCTCCTTTCCTTTGAGGGGCTTGCCCAGGAACCTTCATGAAAACACCTTCCTCCTCTGGTTCATTAACTTTCTGTCCAGGTCGTCACGCGTCATGGGCTCAAGTCCTGGCTGGCTTCCGGTGGCCTCCAGCGCTCACTAGCGTGTGACCTGGGCAGGTCACTGACTGTCTTGCTGCCTCAGGTTCCCCAGCTGTAACCCCATTGGTTAACCAAGAGCTCCAACAGCACCTCACACCCAGGAAGCCCTCCACAGACTCCAGCGCTCCAACCAAGGGCACTCTGAGTCCTACGCCTGCTGGGACCCGCGGCATCTGCCCAGGGTGGTAGGACCTCAGAAGGTGAGCTCACTTGGAAATCAGGTCTTTGCAGACATAAAGATATCAAGATGAGGGCTGGGGTTGTGGCTCAGCGGTAGAGCGCTCGCCTAGCACGTGTGCGACCCGGGTTCGATCCTCAGCACCACACAAACATAAATGCATTGCATTGTGTACAACTAAAGCAAATAAATAAATAAAAAAAAAAAAAAAAAAGAAGCTGGGCGCGGTGGCGCACGCCTGTAATCCCAGCACTTGGGAGGCCGAGGCAGGAGGATCGCAAGTTCAAAGCCAGCCTCAGCAATGGTGAGGCACTTAGCAACTCAGTGAGACCCTGTCTCTAATAAATAACAAAAAAGGGCTGGGGATGTGGCCTAGTGGTCAATCCCCAGTACCAAAAAAAAAAAAAGATATCAAGATGAAGCACATCTGGTGCCTCCTGCAAGCTTGCATAACACCTCCATAAAACCTAAAAGGACAGCTGGGCGCAGTGGCGCACACCTGTAATCACACCACTTGGGAGGCTGAGGTAGGAGGATCGCAAGTTCAAAGCCAGCCTCAGCAATGGCGAGGCACTTAGCAACTCAGTGAGACCCTGTCTCTAATAAAATTCAAAAAAGGGCTGGGGGTGTGGCCCAGTGGTCAAGTGCCCCTGAGTTCAATCCCTGGTACCAAAAAAAAAAAAAAAAAAAAAAGATTTCAAGATGAGATCATCCTGGATTTAGAGTAGGCCCCAAATCCAATGATTGGTGCCACTGGATGACATCAATGAGGACTGTAGGAAGAGGAGAGGACTTCCCTGGAGCCTCTAGAGGGAAGCAGCCCTGATCTAGAACTTCAGGCCACCTGAGTAGTGAGACAATAAGTTTCCGTCCCTGGAAGCCGGCCTGTGGGCATCTGCTAGGCAGGTCCGGATCACTCACGCAGGCTCACAGAGGGGCCCTTGGCAGCTTGGCTGTGTGGCCAAGGAGCTTTCAAACATTGTTCTCAACCCTGTTCAGTGGCGTGCGCCTGTGATCCCAGCAACTCAGGAGGCTGAGGCCAGAGGACTCAGAGTTCCTGATCAGCCCAGGGTTCAATCCCCAGAACCCTGCAATGAAAGGTCATGTAGTCCCATGTGACAAAACATCATGTTTCAAAAGGGTGCGTCTCAGCCGGGCGTGGTGGCGCACGCCTGTAATCCCAGCACTTGGGAGGCTGAGGCAGGAGGATCGCGAGTTCAAAGCCAGCCTCAGCCATGGCGAGGCACTTAGCAACTCAGTGAGACCCTGTCTCTAATAAAAGACAAAAAAGGGCTGGGGATGTGGCCCAGTGGTCGAGTGCCCCTGAGTTCAATCCCCGGTACCACAAAAAAAAAAAAAAAAAAAAAAAAAAAAAGGTGCGTCTCTGCACAAAAACGCATTAACCATAAAAGAATAACAAATTGGACTTTCCAAAATTAAGAAGCTAGCTTCAGGGCCAGGACACTGCTCAGTGGTGGAGTGCTGGGCCTGCTCAGCATCAGCGAGGCCCTGGGTGTGATCCCAGAACAGGAAACAACAAAGCAGACAAACAATGCCAGCTCTCTCACTAACTGTGAGAATCCAGTGGGCTTTGATTCTCTGTGCCTCGATTTTTTATCTGTGAAATGGGGAGACCTGAGTCCCAAGGTTTGTTCCAATAAACTATTATTGTATTTAAAAACACTCTATCCAGGTTTGGTGGCACATACCTATGATCCTAGCAACTCAGGAGGCTGAGGCAGGAGGATCACAAGTTCAAAGCCAGCCTCAGCAACTTAGAGAGGCCCTAAGCAACTCAGTGAGACCCTGTGTCTAAATAAAATAAACAAAAGGGCAAAAGGGCTGGGATGTGGCTCAGTGGTTAAGCACCCTTGGATTCAATTCCCAGTACCAAAGAAACCAAAAAACCAAAGCACAGTCTAAAACATAGTGGTATGAAACAACTGTTTACTCTGCCCATGTATCTGAAATTTGGGCGGGGATTAACAGGGGTGGGATGGGGGCTCTCTCTGCTCCAGGTGCCAGGCGGGTGGCTCAGCGGGGCGCCAGAGGGTCTGCTCACGTGGCTGACAGGTTAGTGTTGGCGTTGGCCGGGAGCCCATGAGCTCAGCCCTCTCTCCTCGTGGGCTTGTCTCCAGGATGCGTGGGCTTCTTCACAGCACGGTGGCTGGACGTCAAGAGTAGATGTCCCAAGAGTCAGAAAGTGTAAGCCACAAGTTCCTCATAGCTAGGGTCCAGGAAAAAGGCACAGACACTTGTGACACACTCTATTAGCCAATCACAGAGCTCAGATTCAGGAAGAGGGGATGCAAACCCCAATTCTTTTTCTTTTTTTCTTTTTTAATATTTTGTCTTTTTTAAAAAAATATTTATTTATTTGCTTTAGTTGTACACAATTCATTTATTTGTACGTGGTGCTGAGGATCGAACCTGGGCCGCGCACGTGCTAGGCGAGCGCTCTACCGCTGAGCCACATCCCCAGCCCCTTGTGCGTGCGAGGCAAGCACTCTACCAGCTGGGCTACATCCCCAGCCCTAGCAGACCCCCAATTCTTGATTGATAGGATGACAAAGTCCCCCCTCCAGGTACTGGGGGTTGACCCTCGGAGCCCAGCCTGTCCTTGAACTTGTGATCCTCCTGCCTCAGCCTCCCGAAACTGGGATTACAGGTGTGCATCGTCACGCCTGGTTAGCATGTCAAAGATTTACAGACATGTTTTTAAAATGCCATAGGTTGCTGTGGGGATTAAATCAGCACGTCTACAGTCTCAAGGGATCACCCCTTATTTGGAAGGGACCTGTAGAGGAAGAAACCTGGCAGAAGTGGCTCAGCCTCGTGAGTGAAGCTGGCATTACAGCACCAGGGCAAACCAACCTGGCGGCTGCTGCTCACGAAGCCAAGCATGCTTCTGCCTCAGGGCCTTTGCACTTTCTGCTCTCACTGTCCTCACCTCCTTTTCCTGCTTCAATGTCACCACCTCAGGAAGCCCCTCCACTCCAGCGCCTGCATCACATAGCTGCCGCCACGAAACAGCCCTTGCCCTGCTCTGCCTTTCCTTTTCTCTTGACATTACGTGCTGTTTTCTTATTTTTCTTGTTCACTCTCTTCTCCCACACTAGAATGTCAGCTATTCAAAGACATTTTTGGTCTGGTCTTTTTTTTTTTTTTTTTTTTTTTTTTTTTTTTTTTGGTATTAGGAATTGAATCCAGCAATAAAAGAGAATAAAATAATGGCATTTGCAGGTAAATGGATGAAGTTGGAGAATATAATGCTAACTGAAATTAGTCAATCTCAAAAATCCAAATACCCGGGCTGGGGTTGTGGCTCAGCGGTAGAGAGCTTGCCTCGCACGTACGCGGCCCGGGTTCGATCCTCAGCACCACATAAACATAAATGCATTGCATTGTGTACAACTAAAGTAAATTAAAATAAAAAATCAAATACCAAAGGTTTGCTCTGATATAAGGAGGCTAGTTCACAGTGGTGTTGGATGGGAGCACATAGGAGGATTAGAGGAACACTAGAATGGTCAAAGGGAAGGGAGGGGAAAGGAGCAAAGGGGGAGGGAGGGGGGAAAAAAGAAAAATAAAAGAAAAGGTGATTGAGATGGATATCATTATCCTAAATACATGATTGAAGACCTGAATGGTACGAATATACTTTGTATACAGTTGTATGTAAAAAGATTCTATATATGTGCATTATGAATTGTAATACATACTACTATTATAAATAAAAAATTAAAAAAAGAAAGGAATTGAATCCAGGGGCGCTTGACCACTGAACTACATTTCCAGCCCTATTTATTTTTTATTTTGAGACACTTACTGAATCTGGCTTTTTTTTTTTTTTTTTTTTTTTTTTGGTACGGGGATTGAAGTCAGGGGCACTCGACCACTGGGCCACACCCCCAGCCCTATTTTGTATTTTATTTAGAGACAGGGTCTCACTGAGTTGCTTAGCACCTCGCTTTTGCTGAGGCTGGCTTTGAACTCGTGATTCTCCTGCCTCGGCATCCCAAGCCTCTGGAATCACAGGTGTGCACCACCGTGCCTGGTTCCATTTTGATCACAGCCGTACCCCTAGCACCTAGTAGGTGGTCAGTAAAGAAATATGAAGTGAATAAATCTGGTGGTGGTAGCTCAAGTCCTTGAGAACACAGGAAGTCCTTGGAGGTCTCCCATTGATCTCACCCCCCAACACACACCCCTGTGAAGGGCCCGGGCCGCGACTCCTCCTCTCTCTCCTTGGCTTGGGGTTTGTGTGTCTCTGGGACTGCGCCAAGTTCGTCTCAGACCTTCCAGGGCACACGGGCCCTCAGGTGATGGCAATTCTTTTTTTTTTTTTTTTTTTTTGGTACTGGAGATGGAACTCAGGGGCACTCGACCACTGGGCCACACCCCAGCCCTTTTTTGTATTTTATTAGAGACAGGGTCTCACTGAGTTGCTAAGTGCCTCACCATTGCTGAGGCTGGCTTTGAACTCGCGATCCTCCTGCCTCAGCCTCCCAAGTGCTGGGATTACAGGCGTGCGCCACCGCGCCCGGCTGATGATTCTTGGTCTAACTGCCACCTGTCCACAGAGCCAGCTTTGACCTGGCTCCTCAGTTCACCACCACCCCCCACCCCACGTCCCTCTGAGACAGACATGATGTCATTGCCCCAGTTAACAGACGTGACCCCGAGAAGAAAGACGGCTGGCCCAGGCCAGAGCTGGCGGAATCTCCTGACTCCTGCTTCCCAGGAAGAAAGCAGAGACGGTGCCGAGAGGCTGGGAAGTCAGGGTCCCCTCGCCTGCAGGGCCACAGCCGGGAGCTGGCGCAACAAGCTGGGATTTGTCACAGGAAGCCAGAGTCAAGTGAGAGCAAAACCATTTCAAATGCGGCACCGCCAGGATAGGTCCCTCCATGGGCGGGTCACTGTCCCCTCCGCCAGCTTTTTGCATGTAACCTTTGCTCCTTCTCGACTCTGATCTAGATTCTAGGTGATGGTTCACCTCCATTTTACAGCCAAGGGAACAAAGGCCCAGAGAGAGGAGCGATTGGCCCAGAGTCACACGCAGTGAGCCAGGACGGGCATTATGGGGGTGACCCAGAGCACACCCCGCCCCAACCCACCATCTGGCGGCCCAGGCTGACAGCCCGCGGAAGCCCAGATGCAGAATTCCAGGAGCGGCGGCCAGGCTGCAGACAGGATCCGGTTCCTCTCCGGCCGCGAGCCTTGGGCAGGCTCTTCCTTCTCCGACCTTGGCCTTGCCGTAGGGACAGGATGCCCTGGATCAGGCGCGGCGCCTGCTCTGCAGCTCCACGGGCCCCAGGCTTGGTCCCGATCCTGTCCCGGATTCCTCCTGCCCCTGGGTCTGGCTTCTCCGATGAGACGCGCTGATAGGATTACCACACAGCCCCTGGCGCCCGTTCCTGTCCCAACAAGACCAGCGCTGCTTGCTCATAGGTGGCACCAGGATGGATTGTGTGGCTTCAGAAGAGCCCTGGGGACAGCCTCGGTGATTCTGGAGCCAGCTTCGCTGTCCCAGCGCCCCCTACCTTCCCAGACAGCAGGTGCCACAATCCCGCCATTGACTCTTTGGTCTCTGGAGTCAGCAAGACGCACCCCCCAGGCCTACCTCCCTTTCCATCCTTCCCACCTTCTTAGCGGGCCCTCTCTCTCTCTTTTTTTAAATATTTATTTATTTACTTTAGTTGCACACAATGCAATGCATTTATGTTTACGTGGTGCTGAGGATCGATCGAACCCAGGCCGCACACGTGCGAGCCGAGCGCTCTGCCGCTGAGCCACAACCCCAGCCCCAACGGACCCCCCTCTTCACATCACAAGGGCCCCAGGGAATTTATACATTAGCTCCTCACAAATAATTTCCACAGAGCCAGCTGTGCAGGGGCCCAGCTGGGGGTGTGGATGGGGCAGGAAGGTGAGCTCGATCTCGCTTCCCCCTGCAAGGGGTAGGGGACCCTGGGGTCTGGTGGGCTTTTCTTGCAGTAGAAATGACATTGGGGAGTGGCGACTGGGGGCAGGAACCAGCAACACCACCCCTCCAGGAGGTGCTTCACAGCCCACCACCCAGACATTTGAAGTTTGAGTAGAATTTTGCAGCTATAAGTATGTCCCAAGACATACTTGGGACATACTTATAGTAAAGCCCTATTCTTTGTTTAATTGGAGGTGTGTCCTGTATTTTTAATTTTTATTTCCTATTATTATTATTATTATTATTATTATTATTGGGGAGGTACCAAGGATTGAACTCAGGGGCACTCAACCACTGAGCCACATCCCCAGCCCTATTTTGTATTTTATTTAGAGACAGGGTCTCACTGAGTTGCTTAGTGTCTTGCTTTTGCTGAGGCTGGCTTTGAATTTGCCATCCTCCTGTCTCAGCCTCCCGAGCTGCTGGAATTACAGGCATGTACCACCATGCCCGGCATCCTATCTTTTTTATACTAAATATAGCAACATAATTCTGTAACTTTAACCAGCACCTGGGGGACTGCCTGGGGTAGGCAAGGTCTAATTCAGGCCCCAAAATTTGCCCTGGAATTCTGCCTACAAGCCTCTTTCCCCAACCTCTGTGATCATGGAGAGGCTGAACCCAGAGACTCCCGGGGGAATCGCTTCACCCCTGCCCCAACTCTCTGCTCTCTGGGACTCAGTTGGCTCCTCTAGAAAATGGGTCACTGGTTTCTCCGCCTGCCACCCCACCCTCTCCTAACGATTCACTGCCTGAGTTGGGATTCTAGGCCGACATGCCTGAAGAAAGAAGAGTTTGTAGGGAATAGCTGTTCTTTGGCTCACAGCAGGACGTTGAGGGACTTGGGTCAGGGTCTTCTCTCCCCCTCCTCCAGAGCAGTTTATAAACCGCGTCAGTGATGGCGGATTCAGGTGAGGACCGTCAATAAGGCTGAAGCAATCGGATGAAGCTTGATGGAGACCAGTGCAGGAGCCCTGTTTGGGGAGATGGCTAAGATTGCGGTTGACTACGGGCCAAGGAGATGTTTGGCTGTTGGTGCCTTCCGTAGTCTCATGGGACTTGGCCCGAGATCTCACAGGACTTGAGCGAGATTGCAGCTCGGGTCAGCACCATTTTTGGTGGTGTGTGTGGTGCGTGTGTTAAAGTTGTTGTTAGAGCCAGAGAGAAAAGTTATCAGAATAAAAAGCTGTTTGTTGGGGCTGGGGGTGTGGCTCAGCGGCAGAGCGCTTGCCTTGCACGTGCGCGGCCTGGGTTCGATCCTCAGCACCACGTAAACATAAATTCATTGCGTTGTGTACAACTAAAGTAAATAAATATTAAAAAAAAAAAAAAAAAAAAAAAGCTGTTTGTTTCCAGTTCGCCTCTAAACTTCTTCCCGCGGCTTCGTTGCTCCAAGCGGCCATCGCTTCAGGCGGCAACAGACCAGGACTTTCCCAGGTCAACTGTCCGCTAACGCTGGTTGGGACTGCACACAACCCTCCCTTCCCAGGTGCTCACGAGCGGTGGGAGAAGGTCACACCAGGAAGGTGCTTGCCAGAAACGCTGACCTCAACAAGCACAGACAAGAGCCAGTCTGATCAGCCCTCGCCAACCTATGAACGAGAAAATATGCCCACAGCCCAGGCTCATGCACCGGCCCAGGCTCATGCACCAGCCCAGGCTCCAGAAGAAGGTACTTTATAGAACACTGGACGGTTGAGGACCCTCATATCTTCCCTTGAAAAATTATATACAAGATTCTTCCTCAGGCAAGATGGTCTCTGAAAGGCAAGAGCAACTGTCTTCCAACAAGGCCGTCTTGTTGCTAATGGAGCTCTTTCTTTTTTTTTTTTTAATATTTATTTATTTACTTTAGTTGTACACAATGCAATGCATTTTTATGTTTACGTGGTGCTGAGGCTCGAACCCGGGCCGCGCATGTGGGAGGCGAGCGCTCTGCCGCTGAGCCCAGCCCCAGCCCCTGGAGCTCTTTCTTTCTCCGTCACTCCGCCTCTGGTTTCATTGATTCATTGACCCTCGTGTGATCACAAAAGTAAAAGGTTACCTTACCGCCGGGAGAGCTGGCAGGCGCCACCAACAGTGGGGCAAGCTGACATCACACGCCTCCTGATCTGATCTGTCTCCAGATTAAAGGAGACGAAAGACACCTGCCAAGTGACTGCAGCGTCCCCCCTGAGGTTGGCAAAGGAAGACCTAGGAAGAACATCCTGGGGCCGTTGCCACGATCAACAGGGTCTGCGGATTAGACAACGGGATGGCATCGACGCTGAATTTCCCGAATTTGACAATCACACGTTGGTCTGAGGATATGTGTGTGGAATCAAATATTTGCAAGCAACTCTCTCGTGGTTTCCCGAAAGCAAATAGGGAGATAGGGAAAGAGGAGGAAGGCCAGGAGGGGAAAGGGTAATTGGTTAATTGTCCATTGTACCTTTCTTGCAATTTCTCTGTTCACTGAATATTGTTCCAAACTCAAAGTTCGGGGAGCATGCATTGCTAATAAAGTAGCAAAAGAAGAGGGGGCTTGCCAAGTGCCTGTGATCCCAGTAACTGAGGAGGCTGAGGCAGGAGGATCCCAAATTGGAGGTCAGCCTCAGCAACTTAGCGAGACCCTGTTCCAAAAAAAAAAAAAAAAAAAAGGACCTGGGATGTAGCTCGGAGATAGGGCAGGCCTGGGTTCAGTCCCTAGTATCAGGGGCGGAGAGGGGTGAAAGAGAAGTAGAAGAGGGCTTATTACATTTGGCTTAAAGTTGGGGCCAAGGTTGTGGCTCACTTGTAAAGTGCTCGCCTAGCATGCGTGAGGCCTTGGGTTTGATTCTCAGCACCACATTAAAAAAAATAAATAGCCGGGCGCGGTGGCGCACGCCTGTAATCCCAGCACTTGGGAGGCTGAGGCAGGAGGATCGCGAGTTCAAAGCCAGCCTCAGCAATGGCAAGGCACTTAGCAACTCAGTGAGACCCTGTCTCTAATAACATACAAAAAAGGGCTGGGGATGTGGCCCAGTGGTCGAGTGTCCCTGAGTTCAATCCTTGGTACCAAAAAAAAAAAAAAAAAAAAAAAAAAAAAATTAACCCATCCAATGAGTTCATCTGCTGATGAAGTCACAGACCTTATGACCCAGTCATTCCCAAAGCCCCACCCCTGTGTCGGGACCAGGTCTTCAACACATGTGCTTTTGGGGGACCTTCTGGATCCTAATAATAGCACCTGCGGTGAGCAGCCCCTGTGGGGTCTGGCTGAGAGAGCCAGCCCACCCCCTCCACAGGTACTGGACCCCAACTTCCCTCCGCCTGCCCGTCCATCCCTTCTGGAAGTGCGCCACCTACCCAGGTGCAGGCAAGATCAGACAGGGGGAGAGGAACAGGGACAGGGACTGTAACAATGTCCCCGGGAGAGCAAAAGTCCTGGGGCCTCACTCAGCCGTTGCACGCAGATTCGAACCCAGGTGGGCAACTCTGGGAGTCGAGGCCCGGACCAGGGACCAGACGCCACACACTGTTGGGCCCATCCCCTGCCAGGGCTGGAGGCAGCCAGAGGACAGAACTGCTGGGTCTGGGGACCAAGTCAGCTGGAGGGTGTGGGCAGCGAGGGGCCTCTGGTGACTCCTGGTCTTCATGGCACAGAGGTCACAGCAACCGTCCTGACCACAGGGCGCCCAAGCAGACAAAACCCACCTCCTGTTTTGGCATCTGTGTCCACCGTCGTCCACTTGTGCACCTGCTCTGCCTCTCTGGGTTCACGCGTGGACGTGGGCCTGGGGCACGCGCAGCTTGCCGGGAGCTGACGTCAGCGTGGGGACAGGCACGGTATGCGAGAGGCTCAGATGTATCTCGGGGTGAAATCTCCTTTTGCCTTTTACATTGCGACGATGCCAGACAGAGACAGAACTTGTCATAGCACAGAAAACGTGCTGACTGTGGACGGGGTTCACTTTACACACGGAAACAATTCTGAAGAGGCTCAACCACACAAATGAGAAAAGGATGGAAATTAACATGATTTTTTTTTTTTTTTTTTTTTTTTTTTTAGTACCAGGGATTGAAACCCAGGGGCGCTTAACCACAGAGCCACATCCCTAGCCCATTTTACATTTTATTTAGAGATAGGGTCTTGCTGAGTCGCTCAGGGCCTCCCTAAGTTGCTGAGGCTGGCTTTGAACTTGTGTTCCTCCTGCCTCAGCCTCGGGAGCTGCTGGGATTACAGGCGTGCACCGCCAGTTAATACGATCTTAGGAGAGTCAGTGATGAAACAGGGAAAATCTACGTAGAACCGCTCGCTTCACTTGCTTTTAGTTGACAAGAGACACTGATTTTGGAGGCCATGCCAGTTGACAATGTTGCTATCAGTCTCGCACTAGCTTGGCTGCGTAGATGACACCTCTGAAACGTGGGTATGACAATGGTTGCCTAGGTTACTCTTTAGGGATTTGATGCATGCTATTAATGAAACCACCAATCTTTTACCTGGGCCTGTACAGTTGTCTAGTAGGTGACTTTTTATTTATTTACTTATTTATTTTGTGTACAGGGATTGAACTCAGGGGCACTCGACCACTGGGCCACATCCCCAGCCCTTTTTTGTACTTTATTAGAGACAGGGTCTCACTGAGTTGCCAAGTGCTTCACCATTGCTGAGGCTGGCTTTGAACTGGCGATCCTCCTGCCTCAGCCTCCCAAGTGCTGGGTTTACAGGTGTGCGCCACCGTGCCTGGCTAGTAGGTGACTTTTTGACTCAGAGGGTTTGATATTCCAGCCTCTGATCATGCTATCACGTCCATTTTCTGAGCATGCGACCTATGAAGAGCTATGAGATTGATTATGCAAATGCAGATCACAGATTTCTTCTCCTTCTTCACAGTGCAGGAAATCAAACCCAGGGCATCGTGCACACTAGGTCAGCACCCTACCACTGAGCCGCACCCCAGCCCGACCTGCTTCTTCACCCTGTAAATATTCTCAAACTTGATCCTTCAGGAGGCAAATTTGAGCCTTGCTCTCCCTGTTCCACATGCTCAGCCACTTTGTGAATAAGGCTTTCTCTCTTGCAAAGATAATCATTTCAGCGATTGGCATACTGTGTGGCAGGCCTGGCTTGGGAATGGGGACAGAGTGACAACTTTAGTCTATAAACGTATACAAAGATTTAAATGACTACACAAGGCAGAAAAATGGACGGATTCCATTCTTGCCCTCATTTTGTAGCGTCGTGTGCTGGACTGCCATTTGTAGTCTTAACCTGAATCGGCACTCGAGTCCTGTTTATTGGGTGGCGTGGGGTGCTGAGTCTTTCGAGGTAGAGTGTGGTGGGAATTTGTCACAGCTTGTGAAAATGATGGAGAGAAAGTCAAGTCAGTCCCCGCCAAACGTCACAAGAAACTCCAGCATCACACGTTCACATTATTAATCCAGGTGTAATAAGGAAATGAAGACCCGATGGTCCTGGGCCATGCAGAGCCTCGGGATGACCCTCTGCTGCCTTTAGACAAGGCTGTGTGGCCTAGAAAGCACCCTAGCAAGGTGCTAAGGCCACACGCTAGAACCAATTTGATTGCTTCCTTTTTTACATTAAACGTGTCATCATTAAAATTGAAATAATACTTAACTGAGTGGATGCAGCTTGACCCTGGTGTTCTGTGGTAGGAGGTTCCCCTCCCCCTGCCCACTCCAGTTCCCTCCCTCCTGCCCTGCAGGGATCCCCACTCTCCCTGACCCCATCCGGTCCCCTGGCTGCCCCCCTGTGATGTCACATCACACCACTCCATGCCAGGCTCCAGCTGTCTCAGCCTCTCTGGCCTGCCGACCCCACCTGGAGGTTGTCTTTCCCTCTGACCACAAGGCTCTGTTCCTTCTCTGCCTGGTCAGTGTCGCCTGGAAGGAACACAGAGCTCACCCCAGCCAACCCCTCAGAGTACCAGGAGGTCACATCTGGGTCCAAGACCCTTCCAGGAGAGCAGGAGAAGGACTCTGGGGCCCAGCACAGGCCTACACAGAGCAGGTGCCCACTGTCTAGAATTCACACGTCAACAAGTATTTCTTGAGCACCTACTACATGCTAGGCTCTGTGCTACTCCATGCAGGCAGTGGACTCCTAAGCAGCCGGGCTCCTACCCTAGGAAGCCCACAGTCCCCTGGGGGGTGGTGGGCGTGGAGCAGAGCCTCTGGAGGGAACAAGCTACAGATTGGGCTGTAGAGAGGTGCTGCGGGGTGGAGGGTCAGCCCTCGTGCAGAAGGGCCATAGGACCTGATCCCTGAACCAGGCGCAAGGGCTGGCCCCGTGCACGGAGCCGCAGCCGGCTCGCGCGGCTCGGTCCCGCTTGGCGCCATCTTGTCCCCACCGCCGCGGGCCACCGGGCAGCCGGGGCGCGGCCCTCGCGGGCGGAAGCGGGCGGCGCCCTCCGCGACTGGCCCCGGTGGGCGGCCCCGCCCCCAGGTGACGCGCCGGGGCGGGGGGCGGGCCGGGCCGGGCTGGGGCGGCGGCCGGCGGTAGGGGCGGCGGCGGAGGAGCGCAGCGCGACGCCACCATGGGGGCCCAGCTGAGCACGGTAGGCGGGGGGGCGCGGGGGGCGCGGGCCCGCGGAGGCCGGGCGGGGGCCGGCGCGGCCGCGAGGGCGAGGGCGAGGCTGCGGCGGGCGCGTGCGGAGGCCGAGTGCGCAGATGGGCGTGCGCGGCGGGAGCGCGGGCGGGTGGGCGTGCGCGCCGGCGCGTGGGGGGTGCGCTCGGGGGGCGCCCTGCTGCCGCGGCGCTGGGCGGGCCCGTTTGGCACGTCTGATGGCGGACCCCGGGGCTCCGGCCCTCCGTGCCCCCCGGAGCTGCGCGGCCACCCTGCCCCGAGGCGGCGCCGTTAGCCCCACTTCGCAGATGGAGAAGTGCCCCCCAGACTCGGCCCGCGGCCCGCAGCACCGCGGGATCCGGGACCTGCGGGCAGCATTGTCCGCTCCTGCTGTCACTCTGGGTGGCCCAGGGCCTCCTCCCCCGTCCAGGCCCCGCCCCGCCCCCAGGCCAGGTCCTCTCTGATTTCTTCCCCTGCTTTTCCCAGGCTGGTCTTACACGCCTGGGCTCTCGCGCCCCTCCCGCCTCTGCCCCAGGAGCTGGGGCTGCAGGTGTGCGCCTCCGTGCCCAGGGCCTCGCTCCAGCTTTTTTTTTTTTTTTTTAAATATATTTATTTATTTAGTTAGTTGTACACAATATCATTATTCTTATGTGGTGCTGAGGATCGAACCCGGGTCGCGCACATGCTAGGCGAGCGCTCTACCGCTGAGCCACAACCCCAGCCCTCGCTCCAGTTTCTTAAAAACACCAACTATGGAGGGACTGGGTGCTGAGCCCTGTGTGGGCTGAGCTGTGACTACAGAGGGCAGACACCGCCCCCAGGCACACCCCCTGGTCCCGGGCACCCACTGAGTGTGGGAAGACACCCCAGGCACCCCACTTACAGGGCACCTTCCTCCTCCCTCTGGGCGGTGAGGCTCCTGCCTGGGGAACTAGGCAGAAGCCTCTTGTGCTGGGCATTTGCTCATCAAAATGAGCCCACCCAGGACCCTGGGGGTCACTTGGACCAGGGGCAGCCTTACCCAGGGCCCACCTGTGGGCATCAGGCCAGCCTCAGTGTACCGTCCTGGCAGCGTCCCCAGAGGTCTGAGACCCCACACGCCCCTCCCCTGCTCTGCCGCGGGGGACTCTCACCTTCTGGCCGGGTTGCTGATTCCCTGCTGGCCTCCAGCACCTTGCTGCGCTGAGCCTGTGCTGTGAGCAGACCCCGTGAGGGGCAGAGCCGTGTCTAGGAGTGGGACACCTCCTCCAACCCCTGGCCTTATCTGTTCAAGGGGTTTCCGGGATTGCCCCTGCCTTGTGGGCTCTGCTGGGACCCCACCTTGGCCCCTGCCGCCCACAGCATGCTCCAAGCCACGCCTCCTTACCCCACCACCCAAGGCATCCTGCAGGCCCTGGAGGGGCCACTGGGGCTGGGTGTACCAGGAGTCTTATCTGGGTGGTGCAGGCCCCAGGGAGGCCTCCCCCACACTTTGGGGGACCTGCCCTGGGGGTTGGCACTAGAGTCTGCCATCCATCTGGGGAGAACGTTGGGGGTTTGGCCTGCTGTCCTGGACTCCCCGGCTTCCGCTCAGCAGGCCCCCAGGGGCCGACACCACAGGTAGGGGGTACAAGGTGTTCCCACTGCCCCTGGAAGCTCTGGGCCTCGTGGCTGAGCCCCCCAGCCGAGGGAAGCATGGCCCTGGTGCCCCCATGGAGGGCAGCTCAGCCATCTACCTGCCGCCTCCTGATTCCTTCCCTCACAGCTCCTAGCCCAAACAGAGGCCCCCCTTCGCCCCCCGGACTTCCTCTACTCCCTCCCACTTCCTTCTGCTTAGAATAGGGCTGTGAGGGAGGTGGTCACTCAGATCCTGGTGGGACAGCAGGCAGGCTGGTGGCGAACAGGTAAGCAAGTCACTGGTTGGCTTGTCCAAGCCCCAGGTCAGGGAGCTGGCACTTGGAGGGGAGCCGGCTCTCTACCCATCCTACCCCGGGCCTGGGCAGAGTGGGTGCCAGGTCCCAGTGGGGAACTGCAGGGGTGGACAGCTGGACAGGGCACCTGTGATGGGAACAGCCTGGTGACCATGGTGAGGGAGCTAGGGACTGTCCGGGGACTCCCTGGGGATGTCCTGGGACTCTAGCACGGATTCCAATCTCCCACTGTGCATCAGGTGCAAGGAGAGGGTGGGGGGGGGGGGGTTTCCTGGTGGGGCAGAGCTGGGAGGCAGCTGCCCCCAGGGCCTCCGGGTGGCTGGGTGAGATGGGGTGTGGTGTGCGTGCCCACCGCACAGCTGAGGAGGACCTGGGGCTGGGCTGTGGCCTCAGCCACAGCATCCCTGTGCGAGGCCTTGGGCAGAGCGCTGGTTGGCACTCTGGTTTGCTTGGCCACTGCTGGTGTGCCAGGGACCTGGATGGGGCAAGCCTGTTCTCCTCCCGCGGGTGGGAGCAGAGACTAAGGCCTCACCCCCAGCCTCCTGCCGTGGTGACCTCTGCCCGTGTCTTGTCTCCCCCACTGGCTCGTGCTCCTCCAGGGTGGGGTCTCTACGACGGACAGATAGTAATGTCCGCCCACAGCTGCCAGGTAGGAACTACACCTCAGAAGGCCACCTCTACCGGCGCGGTGGTGGACGCCTGCAATCCCAGCAACTCGGAAGGCTGAGGCAGGAGGATTGCAAGTTCAAAGCCAGCCTCAGCAACTTAGTGAGACCCTGTCTCTAGATAAAATGTAAAGAAGGGCTGGGGCATGGCTCAGGGGTTAAGCACCCCCGAGTCCAATCCCTGGTGCCTCCCCACTCCCCCAAAAGTCCACCACTTCCCTTTTGGTGGCCAGAAGCGTCCCTGGGCTTAGGTCATTGTCCTCACCTGAAATGGGAGGGAGCGGTGGTGGCAGCTCCCCAGTGGATGGCAGCGAGACTGCGGGGCCCGAGCACTGGTTGGCAGAGGCCCCTGTGAGCCTGCGCCTCTGAGCCGTGCGCACGCTCCAGGGCGCTCCAGGGCCTGAGGCCGGGGAAGGAGCAGCAAGACCCCGGGCGCCTGGAGGCCTGGGCCGTGCCCCCCTCCCCAGCAGCCTGGGCTCTTGCCCTGGCTCTGGAAACTTCCAGACAAAATGGGGGGGGGGGTGCTGTTGTCTCTTCAGTAATTATTTCTACAAATATTTGTTGAGTGCTTCGTGCATGGAGTAGTGGGGCCAGTGGGGACAAGACACTCCAGGGTCACCTGGGAACACGGGGAGCTGGCCCTGGGGTTGGTGGAGGGTTTGTGTAGCACTGGCCAGAGTTCAGGGCCTTGCCCGGGAGCCCTGACACAGGCCAGCGCTCGTGGGCCCATGCAAGGGTGAAGTGGGGTGAGCCACAGAACACTGGCAGCCAAGACCCAGGCGCCCCACCCTCATTTGTCAGACGGGAAGAGAGGAGTCCCTGCCTCCCGCTGCTGAGGGAGGCCTGCTGAGGGAGGCCGGGTGGAGCTGCAGGACGTGCCCCCTGGGCAGGGGGCTTGTGTTATTGCACTCGACTGTGCACTTGAACAGCAGTGCCGGGCGCACCAAGCAGCCCCACTGGCTCACGGCCATTCGGGTTCATGGCCAGGGCTCCCAACGGTGGCGACTTCGGCAAACCTACCGGCAAACTCACCCCGACCCTATTTCCCCCGGGATGTGGCTCCTTGCTTGGCGTGGCCTCGCCCATCACAGGGGAATCTTCAGAGTAGTCCCTGTCTGTCCCCTATGGATTTCAGGGAGGGGCGGGCTGTGGAAAGTCCAGCACAGCCCTGGTCAGCCAGGGCGCGCCATCTGGGGAGGATTGGACAGCTGAGCTGGGCTCTGAGGCATGAGTAGGAGAGTCCGCTGGCTGGCTGGGTACTGAGGAGCACCTGGGGCTGAGAGCAGAGTGTGTGCACGATGGGTCTGCTGTTGAGGGAGCAGAGAGCGGGCAGGGTCTGGAGTCGGGGCCACAGGACAGGGCCTTGCAGGCGGGTGGTGGGGAGCCGTGGGGGTGCGCGGGGAGTGGAAGTGCCCGTGGGTTTCGGCAGCCGGCGCTGCAGGCGGGTGCGTGGGCCTCACTGCAGGAGGCTTGGGCTCCGGGGAGTAGAAGGCTTGGGCTCCGGGCACAGAGAGGATGCTCGTCCCTGGAGGTGACGTGGGAGAGGAGGGCTTCCAACCGGACTGTCCGGGACCCAAACCCTGGTTCCACTGCTGCTTGGTCCTGTGACCTTGGCAGGTGACATCCTCTGAGACAGCAGGACGACTGTGGCCCTCGGAGGGCCAGGTGCTTGGCCTCCGGGCCCGGTTCCCTACTGCAGCTTGGTGACCATCTCTGCACCCGTGGCCAAGGGTTGAGGTGGGGACGACCATGGGAGCGTGGCCCCGTGCTCGGGCAGTGCCAGCTCAGGACCACTGGCTCTGGTTCTGTGCACGGCCTGCTGAAGCTCGTCTGCCCCTTCCGCCCCCCTCCCACCTCCCCGGCCCTAGGAAGACGTTCCCAAGGTCCTGAGCTGGGACTGGAACCCGGGTCTCCCTGACCGTAGAGCCCATGCTGCCAACCAGAGCCTTAAACGGACCCCAGGATGGGAGAGCCACCGCAGGGGGCTGGCATACAGCAGGGGGCTGGCATACAGCCGGCGCGTGTAAAGTGGGTGGTGGCAAGACCTGCTCTGTGGCTCTGGCACAGGTGGGTTCTGGGCCAGGCACCCTAGGCCCTTCCTTTTAGACCCACTGGTCACCTGCCAGGGACACCCCCACCCCAAGGGTGAGGCCTCAGCTGGGGACGCATTTTGTTCTGAGCCCAACAAAGGGCCTGTGACTGCAGACGGGCCGCTCGGAGCTGCTGGGCCGGTTCTGGGGCCAGGCCTGGTGTGGGTTCTGGGCACTTCTGCCCTCCCTCCCCGTGAGTGTCCACCCCACTGGCCACAGCTCCAGAGGGTGCAGGAAGGCTCCTGGCCAAGAGGCCACACTACCAGGTCGTGGACCCCTCTGTGACCCGGGCCCCATCTCGCCTCACCTCACAGGTGCCAGCGGCCCTGCAGGGGCCTCACCTTCTTTCTAGACCGGACACAGAGGCCCAGCCCGAGTTGTTAGAGGGCAGGAGTCCTGGAGGGGCTTCCAGGAGAGGGGCAGTGGGACTGGGCCCGAGAAGTGAGCGGGTGCTGCTTTGAGAGGCCTGTGCAGATCCCAGGGGAGCAGAGAGGCCTGCGTGCGAGCAGGGAGCTTGGAGCTGAGCTTCCTGGCACCCACGGTGAAAAGGAGAACTGCAGGGTTATGATAGGAAGAGAGCACACAGGGTCATTTGCTGAGCGAATGAAAGTGGGGAAAATGTCCTGGGGAGGGTGAGCGGACCAGCGGTGGACCAGCTGTCTTGAGAGCCAGCATTGTATGTGAACGCTGGTTCTCAGTCTGTTTGAACCAGTTCTCACCTGCCTCTTTCTTTCTTTCTTTTTTTATTTGCAGTACTGGGGATTCAATCCAGGGGTGCTCTATCATATCACTGAGCTATACCCCAAGCCTTTCTGTGTGTGGGGGAAGTTGCCCAGGCTGGCTTTGAACTTGTGATCCTCCTGCCTCAGCCTCCCAAGCCACTGGGATTACAGGCATGTGCCACCATGCCAGCAGTCCCTGACATTCTTTTTTTTTCCCCTTTGGTACCAGGGATTGAACTCGGGGGCACTTGGCCACTGATCACATCCCCAGCCCTATTTTGTATTTTTTTTATATTAATTTATTTTGCTTTTAGTTGTACACAATGCGTTTATGTGGTGCTGAGGATCGAACCCAGGCTGCGCACAAGCTAGGCAAGTGCTCTACCACTGAGCTACAACCCCAGCCCCCTATTTCGTATTTTTTTTTTAGAGACGGGGTCTCACTGAGTTGCTTAGTTCCTCACTTTTTTTTTTTTTTTTGGTACCGGGGATTGAACTCAGGGGCACTCGACCCCTGGGCCACATCCCCAGCCCTTTTTTGTATTTTATTAGAGACAGGGTCTCACTGAGTTGCTAAGTGCCTTGCCATGGCTGAGGCTGGCTTTGAACTCGCGATCCTCCTGCCTCAGCCTCCCAAGTGCTGGGATTACAGGCGTGCACCACCGCGCCCGGCTAGTTCCTCACTTTTGATGGCTTTGTACTCACGATCCTCCTGGCTCAGCCTCCCAAGCCCTTGGGATTTCAGACATGCGCCACCACACCCGGCGACATTTTTTAACCTTGAAATAATTTCGCAGCTCCAGTGTAGATGCAGGAATGTTAGGGTTGGCTTCATTTCCTCCCACGTCTGTCTAATCTAAGGTCCTCTGTATGTGTACGCGACCGCGACCCTGTGTGTCTAGGTATTTGAGAGTAACTTGTCCTTTGCCCCCGAATTGTTCGGTGCACATCTCCTAAGAGCAAGTAAGTCCTTCTGCTCGACCGTAGAACGTTGACCAGGTCGACGGCAGCCCTGGCGCTCTTACCTCAGCCACGGTCCCCACGCCAGCTTCCCCAGTCATCTCAGTGTTTTCTTTGTAAATAGCTTTTTCTGGGCCCGGGAGCTCATCTAGAACCACGAGTGCATTTGATCACTGTGTCTCCCTGGCCTCGCAGCCGTCCCCAAGGCAGCCCTGAATCACCACACAGTAGCTCAAGGCCGCAGACACTTGCTCCCACCGTCTGGAGGCCAGAAGCCCGTGGCTGTCACTCCCGCCTGCACCTCCATCTTCACACGGGCTTCTCTGCGACTCCTGCTCTTCTCTCAGGTGTCCCTGGTTGGGTGGACTCCGGGTCTAGGGCCACCAGATGACCCAGCATGGTCTCCGGTCCGCAGCCTACTTACATCTGCAGAGGCCCCATTTCCAAGTCAGGCTCAGCCACGGGATTGCACATTGTTTGGGGGTGCCACTCAACCCCTCGAAGCCTCCGGAGCTGGTCCACTTCTTTGGCCTTAGGTTTTTTTGTTTGTTTGTTTTTGGTACCGGGGATTGAACTCAGGGGCACTCGACCCCTGGGCCACATCCCCAGCCCTTTTCTGTATTTTATTAGAGACAGGGTCTCACTGAGTTGCTAAGTGCCTTGCCACTGCTGAGGCTGGCTTTGAACTCGCGATCCTCCTGCCTCAGTCTCCCTAGCCGCTGGGATTACAGGTGTGAGCCACCGCGCCCGGCTGGCCTTAGTTTTTCATGTCACCAACATGTTTGAAGGGCCCCGGCCAAGCCAGGCGCAGTGGTGCACACCTGTGATCTCAGCTACTCAGGAGGCTGAGGCAGGAGGATCACAAGTTCAAGGCCAGATTGGGCAATCCAGTAAGACCTTGTTTCAAAATAAAAAGGGCTGGGGACGTAGCTCAGTGGTAGAGCACTCCAGGGCTGAGTCAGTCCCCAGTGCCAGGTAGCGGGGGGAGAGCCGTGGCCAGTTTTTCTGGTGAACTCATGTCCCCAGTGTCCATTTGACTCATCGGGCTGCTGCTTTTGGAGGGGGGGCCCAGAGGCAGTGTGGGGGTCCTGCTTGGTGCTAGGGCCGCGTGACGCGGTGGCCTGTCCACTGTGGTGCTTGCTGGGTGGGACGGTGCCTTGAGGCCATTCTCGTCTTCTGCTGAGTCTCACCTGTGGTCCCGCTGGGTGCAGCTGCCAGGACCCAACTTCCAGTGGCCAAGCGGGTGCTGGGGAGGTGCCCGGGGGCTGGTCGAGGGCCTCTGGAGCCTGGTGGGGGTGGGCGGTCTCCCCGTGGCTCATTTCTGGGCACCACGGCCCGGGCATATGGTTTCTGAGCCCCGTTTCCCAGACGGAGAAACAGCCCCAGGAGCCTGAGGAGCCGGGACGGCAGGGACGGTGGGAGGCCCGCGTCCTCGCCAGGGTGGCCTCGTGGGTCAGCCTGCACAGTGTGCTGACCGCCGTGGGCTGGAGGCTCCTGGTTTTCAGAACGTCCAAGCCACCTGTCAGGGTCTGGCGAGGCTGAGATGTGGGGGCGGCCGGAAGCCCCTCGGGCCAGAGGAGGCTCAGCTGGGCCTCGTGCCCCAGAGCCTGGTCTTGGAGTTGGGTGGCCTGTGGCCCCCGTCACAGCTCCCCCGCCAGCTGTGTGATGGGGGGAGCCACTTCACCTCTCCGGGCTGTTCCCGCGTCTGAAAAGTGGCGAGGACAGAACCTGCCTCCGGGTGGCCTCCTGGGCACCACCGTGTGCCGCTCAGCCTGGTGGCGGCGTCAGGTGGCTGCTGGCCTTGGTGACCTGAGTGTAGTCCAGGGCTCTGGGGGACCTTGAGATACCTGGTCCTGTCTGGTTCAGAGAGGGGAGGCCTGCCCCGGTTGCCCGGCCGCTGAGGCGCGCAGGCGCAGGCGCGGGCGCGGGCGCTCCAGGCTCTTCTTTGACAACCTGGTTCTTTGTGGCTCGGCCGCACGGCGTGGACATCTGTTCAGGATTAACCCAAGGCCGCCTGTGTTTGAGTGACAGTCGGTGTCTGTTACAGGGATGTCACACAAAGGACCCGCCCTTTGACTGAGCCGGTGGCAGGTGTCCTGGTGCCAGTCTCTGCCCTCCCTTCCTCAGGTCTATAAAGTGCCGTCAGACTCTAGCTAAGTGGGGTCACACCAATCAGTAATCACCCCAACTCCGAGCCACCCGAGGGGATCCACCCACTGTGCACAGCCGAGCCCCTCCACTGCACCTTGGAACCCAGTGTCTTAGGCCGCGGGTCGCTCCTCTCCTGCCGAGCCCCCGCCCCTGCAGCGCGGCCTCCAGCCTCTGGGCCTGGCCTCTTCCTTGTGTGCAGAGGAGACGCTCAGCTGGCCACGGCTCCCACACAGTGCTCAGGCCAGATTTCACGCTGAGCCTCCCAGCAGCCAGAGTGAAAAAGGAATATCTGTTCAGCTGTGTCACTGTCCTGAGTCCCTGTTCCAGGGGACGCAGAGCTTTTCCAGGGACTTTGTCTCAGGGTGCTGAGCTCAGAAGACTGGGGCGTGCGGGGACGGGCGTCTGGTTCTGCAGCTCCTCCTAGCAGGCGGCAGGGGGGATGGTGGAGTTCCTGCGGGGGTGTGGGGTGGGCAGAGGCCTGGGGTGGGACCTGACTGGCGTCTGCCAGGCTCCTTCCTGTCCTGCACTGACCTGGCGGGGCCACCCCTGTCCTTGCAGTTGGGCCACGTGGTGCTGTCCCCGGTCTGGTTCCTCTACAGCCTGCTCATGAAGCTGTTCCAGCGGTCCTCGCCCGCCATCACCCTCGAGAGCCCGGACATCAAGTACCCGCTGCGGCTCATCGACAAGGAGGTGGGTGCCGCCGCGCCTGCTCCTCCTCAGCGTCCCCTCGTGTCCTGGGTACCCGCTTTGGTCCCTGTCAGTTCTCTGCCCATTTTGCAGTTGGACAGAGCGAGGCGATGTCTCTTGCCCAGGCCACCAGGAAGTGGCAGAGGGGTTGAAACCCAGGTCTCTGACCACATTCAGCCCCTGGAAGGCCACCGTGGGGGCCCCTCAGGACTTGGGGTGCAGACCCCGTTTAGCAGATGGGGGAACAAGGCACCCAGTCCCTGTGGGATGCAGACCCGGAAGATCTGTCCCTCTGCATCTGCGTGGGTTCCCCGCGTGGCCTCTGCTCTGGCCCGGCCTCCTGCCCTGACTGGTGCTCTTCTCTCCCAATCCTCAGCTCAGGACTGAAGGCCACTCCCTCCTCCCTGGCCTGGCCGCCCAGTCAGGGCTGCTTCCCGGCCCTCTTCATGCTCAGGAGGGCGTGGCAGGGAGCCCGCGTCATGGGGCAGACAAGGCTGCCCCAGGCCCTCCCAGGCCTCCACCCACACTGGTGTCCAGCGTGGTTGACCAGAGCCCCACTAGAGGCTCGGATCCCTATAGAGACTCAGGTCCCTGCAGCTAGAGCCTGCAGCTTCTGGGACCAGTGGGATCCCAAGTTCATAGAAAAATTAAAAACCAGACAGAAAGCCGGGCGTGGTGGTGATCGCCTGTAATCCCAGCACTTGGGAGGCTAAGGCAGGAGGATGGCAAGTTCAAAGCCAGCCTCAGCAATGGCGAGGCACTTAGTAACTCAGTGAGACCCTGTCTCTAAATAAAATACAAAATAGGTCTGGGGATGTGGCCCAGTGGTCGAGTGCCCCTGAGTTTAATCCCCGCCCCGGTACCAAAAAAAAAAAAGACAGAAGCAAAAACTTGTAAAATAAAAAATAAATCACTCCTCTCACCCTTCCCATATATTTTATATGCATGGGCACACGCACATTTTCTTTTCTTTTTTTTTTTTTTTTTTTTTTTAACCAAAATGAAACTGCAATATTTTGAATCCAGTTTTTAAAAGCTCTCCCCCTAAGCCGGGCGCGGTGGCGCATGCCTGTAATCCCAGCACTTTGGGAGGCTGAGGCAGGAGGATCGCGAGTTCAAAGCCAGCCTCAGCAATGGCGAGGCACTTAGCAACTCAGTGAGACCCTGTCTCTAATAAAATACAAAAAAAGGGCTGGGGATGTGGCCCAGTGGTCGAGTGCCCCTGAGTTCAATCCCCGGTACCAAAAAAAAAAAAAAAAAAAAAAAAAAGCTCTCCCCCTTGTTGGTGTTTTTGAATTCTAGAAGTAGTGAAGGGTCCCTACGCGCCCACTGTGAAAACTCTGAGGTTGAGTGGTCCCTCGGCCCCAGCCCCACCCCATCACTGGGTCCCATTGCTGGGTCCCGGGGCCCCGTGGGGGGCACTAGCCCTGAGTCGGCCTGTGATGCAGGCTCTCTTCTGGGCATGGTGTTCACACGCACGTGACGGGCCCAGGTGCACTACGGGCACACGAGTCTCTTGTTTGATAACCTGGTTTTCTTTCTGGCTCAGCCGCCCGGCATGGACATCTGTTCATGATTAACCCAAAGCCGCTTCAGTTTTGAATGACAGTCCCGTGTTGGTTACAGGGATGTCACACAAAGGACCCGCCCCTTTGAGCAGGTGGCACATGTCCTGGCGTCAGTCTCTCTGGCTTTGCCGGGTGGCACGTGGCCCGCTGTTTGCTTCTTTGGCTGAGCCCCGCCCGGAGCTTGCCCAGCACACAGTTCCCAGTGGCTCCCCTCGTTTCTGTAGTCCCAGCAAAAAATATCTGACCTTGGCCAGTCGGTGACCCTGGACTCCACTCCTGGGAGGCCTTGAGGCTCCATTTGCCCTGAGGGCAGAGTCTGGGTGGGCAGCTGTGAGGTCTGGGCTCAGACAGCGGGCAGGCAGGCTGCCCACAGGCCCACGCCAGGTGGCACCTGGGCCCTGTCCTCCCTGACACTTGCCTCTGCTCATGGTCACGGTCTGTCCTCTGAAGTGTCAGGAGTTCTCAGGCTGACCAAGATGGGCCTCGGTGATGTCCTGTCCCGTCAGCAACGTCTGTTGTTCTTCCCCCAAGTGCTGGTTCTCCGTCCCCTGGGGACCTTGCCACATGCAGACACCTGCGTGGGCAGTCGGGGCACTGGGTCTGGTCCCAGCTCTGACAGGTTCGCCATGTCTCTCCCCGGCCTTGATGGACGCTCCACTTGACTAAGGAGGACTCGGGCTCGGCCTCATCTCCCTCCTCAGCCTGCCTGGCTCTTAGCCACTTCCAGGGAGGGGACAGCCTCCGCACCTGGGCCCTGCCGTCCCCGGGGCCCAGCGTGGCTGTGGGCTCCTGGTGGGGCAGGCCCAGGACTCCCCGGCAGCGGGGGCCACCGCTCCACAGCCCGCCTTGGCAGTGGCCGTGCCGTCTCTCAAGGACCACCGCAGTGGCTACAGAGCCTGTCTTGCAGAGGGGCCTGGGCAGCTGGGCCACGTGCGGCCTGGTGTCAGCTCTGCCCAGGCCCTGGCTCAAGCCCACTGTGGCACTTTTGGTGGCTCACGTTGCTCTGACCACCTTGCTGTGGAGGCTCTGGCAGAGGAGGGGCCCGCAGGAGCAGAGGCGTCCTGGTGGGGGCCTGCCCTGGGACCCTCTCACACACACTCGTGTGCCAGTCTCCTGTGTCAGCGCCCCTTCTCACGAGGACACGCAGGGACACTGGGGGCGGGGGAGGGCGCCAGGTGCCATCAGCAGCTTTGGGCCTCTCTGCAGATCATCAGCCATGACACCCGGCGCTTCCGTTTCGCCCTGCCGTCGCCCCAGCACATCCTGGGGCTCCCTATCGGTGAGTCCCGCCCGCCCCAGCCTCAGGGAGCTGCGGGCAGCTGGGCGCTGGGTCAGCGAGGGGCACTTGGCCATGCCGGGGGAGAGCAGAAAGGCTTCAAGGAGGAGGTGACAGCGTCCTGGGCCTTGGGGGATGAGTCTGTTAGAGTGTGATTGGAAAGGCCCTGGGGTCCTTGGTGGTGCACCAGCAGGGACAGGCAGGAAGCTGGGCACGCTGGGGTCCCCTGAGGTGTGGTGGGTCCGTGGGAACCGAGGCCAGCCAGGGTTTGAACGCAGGCAGGCGCACGGCCCTGGTTGCCGGCCCTGATCGTCCCTGCCCAGAGCAGAGCCACCCCTCCCGTCTCGCAGGCCAGCACATCTACCTCTCCACGCGCATCAACGGGAACCTGGTCATTCGGCCTTACACACCTGTGTCCAGTGACGACGACAAGGGCTTCGTGGACCTGGTTGTCAAGGTGAGGCCTCCAGGCGTGGCTTCAGAGGCCAGTGTGGCATGGCCACACCTGGGTCCCCCAGCCTGGCCTCTGAAGGCCCCTGTGTCTGAGTTAATAGCCACTCATGGTTTGCCAGCAGCAGCTAACGAGGGGTCTCGGCAGAGGGTGGGGCCTGGGCACCTCCAGACAAGGACAGGCGGTCTGCAGAAAGGAGCCAGGAAGGCTGACCGGCTGGAGTGGACGCTCACACTCCCGAGGAGCCAGGGACGGGTGGCGAGTGTGCTGTGACAGGGCCTCTGTGGCCCACAGGCCCACTAGGGAGCCTGTGTGGAGCCTGTGGGTGTCGTCCAGGGAGCGGGGCCCAGGGGCTTCCCGGGGTCTGTCCAGGGGAAGGAAGCAGATACCCAGCACGGACAAGATACAGCAGACCAGGGACAGCGCCTGGCCGGGATCTTACGTAAGCCGTGCCGCCAGGCGCAGTCACGCACGCCTGTAATTCCAGGGTCTGGAGGCTGAGGCAGGAGGATCCAGAGTTCAAGGCCAGCCTCAGCAACTTAGCGAGGCCCTGTCTCTAATGAAATACGGAAAAGGGCTGGGGATGTGGCTCAGTGGTCGAGCGCCCCTGGGTTCAATCCCTGGTACCAAAAGAATAAAATAAAATGCATACTGAGTGGAAAGAGACAAAATAGCAACAAACAGCAGGTCATATTTCTACAAAAATCAGAAATACAGCTTAGGTGGCGACCCCGTTCTCTGATAGCACACCCAGCCGGTGAGAACCAGCCCAGGCCATAGGCCGTGGGGTGCTGGAGACCCCCAGTCAGGACCCAGACTCCGGGGCCTCCCTGCCCGGCACCTCCAGGGACCCCTGGAGCCCTGTCACTGGGCCCCCCTTTCTTCCTGGTGCTGGAGGCAGAACCCTGGGCTTCGTACCTGCTAGGCAGGTGCCCTGCCCTGAGCCATGCCCAGCCCAGCCCTGGCAGAGAGTGCCACTGCTCCCGGTCTCCCCACGTCTCCCGGGGGCACGTCCTAGGTTAGTTATTCCCGTGTCCCAAGGCGGCGACCCCGAGGGCTCGGGAAGGGAGCTGTCCCAAGGCTGGTGTCTTTGTGGGTGGACAGAGGGAGAGACCTGGGCCAGGAGGACGGAGGTCCCGGGGACTCTGCACAGCCCTCCCGCTGGTGGGCCTCGTGCCCCAGGTGGGCACCCTGCTCTCCCAGGGACACTGTGGGAGAGCAGACTCCTGGGGGGACAGGATGGGGATAGTAAGTTTTTTGGGGAGGCCCACCCTGGGAGAAGGCCGCATGGGCCTCGTGAGAGCCCAGAAGAGGCGCTGGCTTCCCACAGGGTGAGGCTCGGCCCCGAGTCCCCCAGGCAGGGACCCAGCTGCATGTGTGTCCTGCAGGTTTACTTCAAGGACACCCACCCCAAGTTCCCCGATGGAGGGAAGATGTCGCAGTACTTGGAAAACATGCAGATTGGAGACACCATCGAGTTCCGGGGCCCCAACGGGCTGCTGGTCTACCAGGGCAAAGGTGATCGCGCTGCCCCCCCCACCCCCACCCCCCGGGCTGCGTGGACTCAGGTGGCCCCAGGCTCTCCATCTGGGTGGTGACTGTTTGGGCAAGCCACCCTGAGCCTCCCTGGCTGTTTATGGGGTAAGTGGCCAGGCCAGGGGTTGCTGGCCAGCTGCCCTCGGGGTCAGTGACCCCCCTTGTCTGGGTCACTCAGTGCCTGCAAACAAGCCAGCACAAGACCCTGGGCAGCCTCCCCTGCACCGGCCTCTGCACTCTGCCTCCACCATCGGCAGACTCCTGGAGTCCCCTTGGCATGTGGGCGGGGCCCTGGATCCCCACCGTCCTCTCTCACCCTAATTGGCCTGGGCTGTGCCACGCCGCCCCCACCCTGGACCCTTGTGTGCTGGGGGGTTCCGCAGCCCAGTCCGCCCCAGCCCACTGAGAGCCTGCCTCGCCTCCTCTTCCTCCCCCAGGGAAGTTCGCCATCCGCCCGGACAAGAAATCCAACCCTGTCGTCAAGACGGTGAAGTCCGTGGGCATGATCGCAGGAGGGACAGGTACGGGGACCCCAGGCCCCCGAGTTGCTGTGGGCTGAGGTCCAGGTGTGGGAGGAGCCGCAGGTAGGAGCAGGTGTGAGCCTCCTGCGGTCAGGGGCCTGGAGGGGCGTCCCGGCCCGCTCCCCGCGTGGACGCCCGGTGCCACCCCGCGTGCCCACAGGCGCTTGCTCAGCGCAGGGGGCCCCTGTTTTGCAGGCATCACCCCCATGCTGCAGGTGATCCGCGCCATCATGAAGGACCCGGATGACCACACCGTCTGCCACCTGCTCTTTGCCAACCAGGTCAGCGGACACCCCCAAGTGCGCAAGCTCGGCGGAAGCCTGGAGACGGGCTGGCCAGGCCGCGGGGTCCCCGGGGCTCTGTGGAGACGGGGACGCCTGGCCTGTCGGGTCTCTGATGGGTGCAGGGAGATGCCCTCGCAGCCTGGGAACGCGGTCGACACCCGCTTCCTGGGGCGTGCCCCGAGAGCGCGGGGAGCCCAGCTGCGGGTCCGCGAGGACCAGGCCACAGCGTGGGCTGCTCTTGCTGGCAAGGTGCCCATCCCACCGCGACACCCGGGAGGTGCTGGTCCTCTCTCTGCCCGCTGCCTTGTGTCCACCAGTGCCCTGGTCAGTGGTCCTCTTGCTGAAGGGTTCAGGCCCTGTGGGTCATGCACCTGGAGGTCAAAGTCACCCTCCCTGGGTTGCCCGGCTGGGGACTGTCCCTGACAACGTGCTCCTCTCTGGGCCTTGTTTCTCAGGGTCCCATGAGGTCAGGCCTGCGGAGCCCTGACTCTGAATGACCTGCTGACACTGTCATCGGCCTGTGGTTAGAAAGGGGTGGGGGCTTGGTTAGCCAGAGGATTTCAGAGGAGATTCCCTGACATTGGGGGGGGGGGGTCCTGGAGGGCTTCCTGGAGGGGGGTGGTGCTGCACTGAAACCTTAGGGCCTGTGAGCAACTGGTGGGGCTGGGGCAGGCTGAGTGAGGGGGGCCTGCATTCCTGATTTGGGGTGCAGGCTCAGCTCTGAGCCCTGAGCTGAAAAGCTTGCCTGGAGGGCAGAGGGCAGCAAGCCTCCGTCTTAGGGGACTGTTCCTGCGTGGTCTCGAAGCCCCCAGGCATCGTGGTGACGGGGGCTGTGTCCTGGGCATCGTGGTGACAGGGGCTGTGCCCTGGGCATCGTGGTGACGGGGGCTGTGCCTGTGCTGTTCCCGGTCCTGTTGAGCCCCCCCCCTTTGGTTTTGGCTTCTGTCTCCCCACTTGTCTCTGTCACGCGTGGTCCCCTCAGCATTGAAAGGCTGGCGTGAGGCCCCCTGGGCAGCAGCTCTGGGGGCGCCCCAGGCGGGCGGCGGGGGCGGGTGTGGCGCTAGGACTCTGGTGGGCTGTGCCCGCTGCCCGGCATGCCGCGATGGCCGCCGTTGGCCGCGCCCTGCCGAGCATATCCAAGAGCCGTCCTCCTGCCCTGACCACGTGGCCCTGTCCCCGCAGACCGAGAAGGACATCCTGCTGCGGCCCGAGCTGGAGGAGCTGAGGAACGAGCATCCCGCCCGCTTCAAGCTCTGGTTCACGGTGGACAAAGCCCCCGAAGGTGAGCGAGGCCCCCCCGGGGGGCAGCGTGCCCTGGCCTCGGCCCTTCTGTGCACACGGTCCCATTGGTGCCCGGTGGCCCTCTCAGAGGGGAGGAACCAGGGCTCGGGGGGAGTGAGTGCCCCGTGTCACACAGTCAGAAAACACCAGGGCCGGGCTGGCGCCCTGTCCCCGCTCTCGGCTCCTGTCCTTCCCAGCCACCCGCTGCTCGGACCAAGGAGGCTGCTCTCGGGGTGGTGCGGGAGCGGGTGGTCCCGTCTGCCCCATAACACTGGACACCACTGCCCCCCACCGCCAGCCCGGGAGCAGGCCTGCTGATGTCCCTCCATTCTGCCCGTCCAGGTGGGCAGGCTGGTGACCGTGTAGGAGGCAGTCAGTGAGGGCTACCCCAAAACTGCCAGCCTTCACTCTCCTGCTTTGGGTGAAATGTGGGTACAGGAAACACCCCACTCCTCTGCTAGGAGAGAGCGGCTGCCGCAGCTTCCTGGTGGGTGATGGCCGCGATGTTGGTCAGGGCAGGGCAACTCTAGGGAGCGGTGGGGACCGTGGTAGATGAGAGTGTCCACCGCCGTGCAGGGGTGGCCTGTGGGGTAGGACTGGGCGGTGTGGCCAGGCCTCTCCAGGCCCTTTCTCGGCTCCTATCTTTGAGCACCCGCGTGAGTGCCGGCTCCTGGTCTGCGTCCACCTCCTGCCTCCTGCTCTGAGCAGTGCCACTGCTCCTAGACTCTTCCACAGCCCGGGGCACGCGGTGCCCACCCCATGGGGGAGGCTCTGTCTACAGCAGTGGGCCCCAGGGACTGGCGCCCTCCTGGGCCCATCAGAGTGGGCTCTAGGCCTTAAAGAGTGAGTCAGGCCTGGGCCTGGTGGATTCCGGGACTTGACAGCTGTGTCCCCAGGCCTCTGGCTGGACTGGTGTCCAGGGCCAGCCCTTCCCAGCCAGGCAGGCCCCTCCCGGCTGCACCCTGAGCCCACAGGGCCTCTGGGCCTGGGAGCTGGGGCTGCTGTTTTTCCTCCAGTACAAAAGGAACATTTATCTTATTTATCTGTGTGGGGGGTGGGGAAGCCGCCCAGGCCCCTCCTGCTTCAGTGACTAATGGTGCCCCAAGGGTGGGGCCAGCTTTTGCTCCCCAGGGAAAGTCCCCCAGCGGGGTGGGGCCAGCGCTGACCCCTGCTGGTGGCACTTGGCAACGCAGACCACCTCCTGGGGAGTTGTCTTGACGAGGCTGGTTACCATGGTCACCAGGGACGTTTATCAGCCCCCTGACCCACAGGTCAGCCCGGGAGGTGTTGCTGCAGCTCCGGGGAAGCTGGAGCCGGAGATGTTGGCGACAGGCCAGTGCCTGGCAGCGACGGGCGGCTCCCAGTGGTTTCCCCAGGAGCCCCTCCAGTGCGTGCGTACGGAAAAGGACACTGAGCCCCCTCGGGCAGGGGCGCCTGTCTTCCAGGCCCACACACGGCTCGTCTGGCGCACATGCTTCTCCCAGGCAGCCTTCTACAAGGTCCTCAAGTCTGCTGCCCAGATAGGAGAGTGTTCTTTGTGCCCCGCCTCGTTCTAGAGGGAGTTTAGAAAGCCTGGGACTCGCAGGGTGAGTCACAGTGGGTGGAAGCAAAACAAGGGCAGGGCCATAAAATGGAGTCAGGAATGAAGTCTGCAAAATCTCGGCTCTGAGCTTCCCAGCAGCCAAGGCAAAAGGGAAGCCGGCCCAGTTACTTAGCTCATGGGATCCTGGAGAAGAAGAGGACCCATTGCTCAGGGCAGTAGACTTCCTGGTCCAAGGTCGGCATCTTGGTCCCCCCTGCCCCCAGGGACCCCAGTGAGTGGGCATGTGTGGCGCAGGGAGCGCTGTCTAGGCCGGTGCCTCCCGTCTGCCAGCGCCCGCCTCACCGTGGGCACCTGCAGCATGGTGTCTGCTGGCTTTGAGGAGGCTCTCTCAGGTGGCAAAGAACAGAGGCAGGCCTGGGTGCTCGGGACTAGGGGGACGGGGCAGGAGGCCACTGTCTCAGCCAGGCCCGGTGAGCACCAACCGCAGGTGCCGGTGACCCAGCGTCCCCGTCTCTTCTGCCACTTCCGTATGCCACCCCGGCATGCAGAGCGGGTGCAGCCGCTCCCTGTCCCCCTCCCACGCCGTGCTCGGGGTCTGCCTGGGTGGTCACCCTGCCAGCTGCACTCGGGGCTGGCGCGGGGTCAGGAAGCGGCCGGGCGGCTCCTCGGGAGAGGAAGCGCGTGGCAGGCGGTGGGCGTCCGCTGCCTGTCCCTGCAGCCCCGGGCCGAGCTGCTGGCATGGGGTCATGTGAGAAGGCCATGGCTGCACAGCTGGCAGGTGTCCTTTGGTCCCAACTAGTGTTTGTCCCACTGAAAAAATCTCAAAAAATGGTGCATTTGAGAGCAGGCTCTGGCTGGGCGGGGCTGGGCGGGGAGCGATGCCCACGCTCCAGGCCCTGGGTCCCTCCTTGCTGAGGAGCAGCGGGGAGCGCCTCTCTCCTGGAACCTGGGGACAGGCGGGGAGGGGCTGTGGCCACACATGGGGACGGAGGCACAGAGGCGTGCCAGGCGCCTGGCGGGCTGCAGCCAGGGTGGACGTCCGTCTCCTCTTCCTCTCCTCTGGTCCCACCTGGCCCCGTCCTCCCTCACACCCTGCCAGCCCGTGGGCCACACGCCTGCTGGCCACTGCGCGTGCGGGTGGGGTGGCCCCTGGGGTTGACGAGCAGGCCCCTCCCCAGCCCGGGCGCGGGCTCTCACGCCTGCATTTTCAGCTACTGGAGGAATGATGAGGCCTCCAGACCAGGGGAGCCTGGGGACGCGGCGTGCCTGGGTCTGCGGGACAGATGGACAGGCAGGACCCTCAGCGCCCACGGTGGGGCCGAGCTGCTCCTGGCCCTGGCCCTGCTCCAGTGGACGGGCTCCGGCCGTCCTGGCTCGCTGAGCACCTGCTGTGGCCAGGCCCCAGGACCACCGCGGCGGACAAGACCCTGCTCCCAGGGGCCGTGTCCTGTGGGGGAGGGGTCAGGCCAGAGTCTGTGGGGGACAGAGACCACCCCTGACCTGCACAGTGCTGGGCACTGGCTGGGGACCTTGGAGCCTGCAGCTGCTGCCTCCTTGCACGACCTTGGAGCCTGCAGCTCCTGCCTCCTTGCACGACCTTGGAGCCTGCAGCCGTGACTCCTTGCACGACCGTGGACGTGGGGTCCCACGGTCGTCTGGTTCAGGTCCACACCTGTCAGCTGGACCCGCACTCCCTGGACCCGCCCTCCCTGGGACCCAGCACTCCCTGCCCTGCCAGCCCACGGGGTGGTGATGAGGCCCACGCGAGAGGCCAGATGGCGGCAAAAGGCTTTTGCAAACTGTAAAGCGCAGTGCGAGGAGCTGTGAATGTCTTGGTTGGCAGGGCCTGAAGCCGTGGGTGTGAGGGCTGGGGGCGGGGCCAGGGCAGCGCCCGCCGGTCACCCTCTGCTTGCCTGTGTTTGCTGGAGGGAGGGAGGGTGGGGGCACAGAGCCCTGGGAGCAGGAGGGTGGGCGGGCAGCGGGCGGTGGGGAGCTGGCGGTCACCTGGCCTCTCGCCCCGCAGCCTGGGACTACAGCCAGGGCTTCGTGAACGAGGAGATGATCCGGGCCCACCTCCCGCCCCCCGAGGAGGAGCCGCTGGTGCTGCTGTGTGGCCCCCCCGCCCATGGTCCAGTTCGCCTGCCTGCCCAACCTGGAGCGCGTGGGCCACCCCAAGGAGCTCTGCTTCGCCTTCTGACGGCCGCTGGCCCCGCCCGCCGCCAGGACTCGCCATGTCGCCCAGGCCCTGCTCCCCGCCATGCTCCGTCAGCTCCCCACGGCCACCGCGGCGCGCCCTGGGCCCTGGGTTCAGCCTGGCCTGCCCAGGCCCTGGCGGTCGCCAGCTGGCTGGCCCTGAGGGCCCTTTGGGAGCAGGGTTCTCTTTCAGGGGCCACTGATGGCCACCTTGGGGACAGCTTCCAGTCTGGCTCTAGCTGGTTCTCCCCAGAGATGCCGCCCCTGGCCCCCTGGTCCCCCGCACAAGGCCACAGGCCAAGGTACCGGCCGCACTCCACCCACCCCTCCGGGCAGCGGCCCCAGTAGGCAAATGGAAAGGAAGGGGCAGCCCAGAGCTGCAGGCGACCCGGAGCGTCCCGGCCACTGTCCTGGGACGTGCCCCCCACCCCCCCGGCCTGAGGCCCCGACCTGGGCACCTGCAGTAGAGACAGGTAGCACCAAAGGCCCTCGGAGGCCGTGGCAGGGTGAGAGGCTGCGCCCACCCCAGGGCCCAAGCAGCAAACCCCCGCTGCCACCAGGAGCCAGGAGCGCGGCTCCCCCAGGCTGGGTGGGAAGGGCACGGCTGGGTGGCAGGGGCCCCACAGGGAACCCTGGCGTTTCCCCGGCACACCCCACACCCTCGTGTGGCCTTGGGTGCCCCAGGCTGGCAGCCCGGCAGGGCACAGCGGACCTCAGTGTCCGGAGCTCTGTCTGGGGCCACCAGCCGTGCGGCAGACTGCGTCCACCCTGTCTGTCTGCCCCTCTGTCCCGGCCTCCGCCCGCCTGCCTTGCCCCGCTGAGACCCGAGCAGTGCCTCCTGTCTGAGTGGCCGTGACCTTGCCTTTAGCGGGCAGCCGCGTCCGCCTCCAGCACCTGCTTTCCAGAGTCCTTTATGAGCAGAGCCGAAGTAAAACTCTGCTGATGCTGACTGCTCTGTGGCCGGCCGCACCGGGCGTCTGTTTCTGCCGCCGATCGCGTTAGCTGTGGGCAGTCAGAGGCCACGGCTGTCCCGCTGGCTGGGCCACCGCCCACCAGCAGCCTGGTGTGGCTGCGGCTTCCCTCAGTGTCCCCCAGCTTTCCCCCATCGGGCCCTGACCGAAGCCCAGGGTATTTGCGGGAGGGTTGGACGGTTTCCAGCTGGCGGGTCTGGAAGTGACAGTGGCCACTCCACCCTCTGCACAAGCACCCCACCACTGAGCTCTCCTGGCACAGGCTTCTGGGAGCAAGGTCCAGCCACAGGTGTGGCCCTGGGCTTGTCCAATCACCTAGTCCAGTCACCTTGCTGGCTGAAAGGTCCCCAGGCTGTCTCCGCACCCCTCTGGGTCATCTCACAACAGCCCTGAGAGAAAGGGCGTGTCACTCGCCCACGTTCCCCTGGAGAGGCCAGCTCTGGCCAGGAATGGCTGCGGGTTGGAGAAGCACAAAGCCCCTGTGCCGGGCTCCCGGGGCAAGGGCAGTCACACACCTCACTCCTTCACACCTGGTCCCGGGGCTGGGGCTCGACCCGAATCCCCTTACTGCTCCATGCTGCTGGTGCTCACTGAAGGACACTGCGTGCCAACAGGAGATGTCATTTTCAGGGTGGTGACTTAAAGGCAGCAGATAGCTCAAGGCCTAGGGGAGGAATGTCCTTTTTTTTTTTTTTTTTTTTATTTAGTTGTACACAGTGCTTTTATTTATTTTTACGTGGTGCTGAGGATCGAACCTGGGCTGTGCGCATGTGCTAGGCGGGCACTCTACCGCTGATCCACCACCCCAGCCCTGAAGGAATGTTCTTAAAGCTGGGCTGCAGGAACAGCCTCCAGGAGATGCACATGAGCTCCCAACTGAAGGGAAGGAGCTGGCTCCACAGAGCAGTGACAGCAAGTGCAAAGGTCCCGTGGCAGACACCTGCTGGGTGGCTCAAGGAAGTAGTGAGGGCCAGTGAGGCCAGAGGGAAGTGGGGCAGGAAGAAATGCCTGACTTAAGGGGGTGGGGAAGGTATGAGCCCTTCTTCCATACTGTCCCTGGTCCTGTGCCATATACAGGAGCAAGGCCAGGATTCTGCCTAGGAATCCCAGGCCCCCATGGCCCTAACCCATACTGTGTGCCGGGACTGTGTGGAGCACTTGACACACTAGATCTCATTCCTGTCCTGCCTGGGGTGAGAAAACAGGGCCAGAATATCAGGATGTGAGACAGGTCTTGCCCGAGTCCACGAGAGGAACTGGAACTGGTCCCTACCTGCTCTCCTGGCTGCAGTTTCCCCATCCACAAAAGGACGAGGGGGGCTGGGCTGTTGCTGGGTCATAGACCCGCTTTCACCTAGCATGCCCTGCGGGCGGAGTTCAAGCCCCAGCACCGCGGAAAAACAGAACTAATCCCTGAACTCCACCCTCCCTGGCCTGAGGTCATTTAGAATAACAGCCCCTTGATGTGCCCTGGAATGAGCTCACCGGCAGCAGCATCTTCCTAAGCAAGGAATCCAAAAGATCCACACAAAGCTCCAGCTGCATTATGGAAGAGCAGTAAATAAGTTATTTACATGAAACCGCACTTATATCAGTAAGCAAGCCCTGAGCACAAGTGCCCCAGAAGGCAGAACTCTGCGGGGACAGCAGTTTGCACAGACGCAGGCTCCTGCGGGCTCTCCCAGCCGCGCATGGGCAGTGCATTCCGGGGACGACAGGGCCAATTTCCGAACACCACGGCGCAGAATTCCTCTGGCTGCCGCCCAGCTGCATTACTGGAAATTCCAGCTCATTCATACCAAAGCCCTGCGCTCCACGTACATCCGCCCCAGGCCCTGGCTCAGAGGTGCGTAAAGGGGACTCTCCCCTCCAGGAAAGTAGGGGCCTGGGAAGCACCCTGGGTGCCCCACCTCAGTCCCCACCCCTCTACCTGCAGGTGATCCTTGTCTTTGGACAACCAAACCCCCACGGAGGTCCCAAATGCCCAGGGGAGAGGCTCCATCCCAGAATTAAATGATGCACTTTTTGACTCATTGTACTGGCTTAGAAAAAAAAAACTTAAGTACCATTTTTGTATTTAACTTCTCTAGGTTAGGGCAAGGTAGGGCCTTAACTCCTGCTCCTCCGACCCCTCCAAGTTTTCGCTGGCCCCAGCGCTGAGGTCGAACCTGTGGGCCTCCCTTTCTCTCACCTTCCTTGAGTTAAAAGCACATAACGCAAGGGCTGGTTGACTCAGAATAACTTGACAAAAGTCGCCAACTAGGGAAGATCACTAGTAGTCAACATTGAAGAGCACTTACATGCAATAAATACGGTCCTAAAACAAATTTCCACACCAGAAACATCTATTATTAGCGTTTAGTGCAAAAAAAAAAAAAAAATTCTACTTTTTCAATTTATGGGGGACGGGCAGATCGCAACTCCCAGGCATCCCGCAAAGTAGGCGGGTCACCTTAGGGGCAACCTTTACCCGCTCAAAAATTCGTCTCACATTTGCAGTGAGGATTCGGGCGTCACCCCGAATCGTTATTTTCCTTACTCATAAGTTTAAGGCATGAAGAAACGTAGCGCTAGGCTTCCTGGTTAATGAATCCTATTCTTATTACACCTATGGTGAGTAGCAAGTTGACCGTTAAACTTACAGTTCCATTCTTTTGAAGTTTGTTTTATTTGTTATTAATTTTTTATGCGTTAAAACTTTCATTTGTTCAGGAAAAAGAAAAGATCCACTGTGCTTGGACCCTCCTTATGCAGATAAGGAGTACGCATCGCGAAGGCTGATGGGAGTATCCACGCCCCTTCCGGTCCTTGCCTCGTATGAGCTGTCGCGAGAGTTGGTTGGCCGGACGCCGGAAGCAGCTCGTTTCACCACAGCGGCCCAAGGGGCGGGCTCACAGGGTGAGGGCTTCTAAGCTGCTCTCGGCTTGCTCGGCGGCGCAAGATGGCGGACATCTCCCTAGACGAGCTGATACGGAAGCGCGGAGCGGCGACGAAGGGACGGTGAGTGGTCTTTTCTCCCTTCGGAGCTTGGGGTCTGCGGCCCAGCGGAGCTCGGGGCGGAGGAGGGAGCGGTCCCCGCGCGACGCGAGGGCCGGCTGCGCCCGCCCCCTGCTTCAACCGCGCTCCTCATTGGCCGCGCGCCGCCGCCGCCGCCGCGGGCTCGGCCGCCCCGCCGCCCACTGGCTGGCGGCGCCGTCGGTCGGACGGACCCCGGGCTGCGGGTGGGATGGCTGCGGGGTCGGGGCCCGGCGCGTGGGGAGCGGCAGCCCGCAGGGCCGCGTTCCCGGGGGCCCCGCGCCGCAGCCCTCCTGGGCGCGGGGCCTCTCCTGCGGGATCCCGGCGCTGCCTGCACCCGCTGTCTCCACCCCCCTCCGAGTTAGACAACCGAAGTTTAGCGGGGAAGTGAATACGGATCCTGGGCTCCGGCCCGGAGCTCTAATCCCCTCCCAGCCGCCTGTTAACAGCCGCCCCCCCTTTGCATAGCATTTCATGTTTTCTAAGCGCTTTCACTACCCGTGTTCGTTTTCTTTCGGGCGTCTCTCTGTGTTGCCCAGGCTGGTCTTAAAACTCCTGGGCTCCGACGATGCCCCCCAGTAGCTGGGGGTTCAGGCGCGCGCCCGCGCTCCGGGTTGCTAACTGTTAATGTCATCCTCATTTTACAAACGGGGAACTCGAGGCTGGGAGTGGTGGAGTGACTGGCCCTGAGGCCACGGAAAGCTCTGCTCGTTTTCGTCGCCGGCCCAGTTGGCCTCGGCAAGGGCAGAAAAACAGGTGGGACGGGCTGCTGGACGTCCTGGAGCTGCTGGGGGAGGAGTCCTGGAAATGTATTGCAAGCTTGTGCCCCGCACTTTTCTCTAGACTCTTAAATATATGTCATTTCCACCTTATGTTAGCTAAGTTTGCCTGTATGAAGAAATGGGACCTTGGCCAGTATTTAATACACATTAAATAAGTTTAAATGCCTTTGTAAAATAGGCTGTAGAAACATCCCTGTTTTATCAAACATGCATTCTCTGGGCAGTTGTTTGTTATTAATAACTCCTTGTGCCTTTGGCTAGAAAATACATTCATTCTCTCTTTTTTTATTTGTTTTTTTTATATATACATGATAGTGGAATGTATTTTGACATATTATACATACATGGAGTATAACTTACTCAAATTAGGATCCCATTCTTGTTGTTGAACATGATGTGGAGTTACATTAGTCGTGTATTCATATATGAACATAGGAAGTTATGTCCAATTCTGTCTAAATTCATTCTCTTTTCTGAAATGTACACCCTCTACATGCATACCCACTACAGCTGCTACTGCCACCACCCTGTAACTCATCAGCCAGCATTTTCACTTGGCTTCTGGTTTATAACACCTAAGCAGTATGTTTTGTCAACTAGGTCTTCCCCTCAGGTAACTGATGTGGAGTTGGTACTGGATCCTGTCGTGCTTCTGAATCTAGAGGTTCCCTCAGCAATTCCTGAGTGAGCCCCTTCCCAGGGGGGTCCTGAGCTCTCTGAAGTTGCCTCTCTTGATTCTGTAGTATCTATTCAGTCTGTACTTCTCTGTTTTTTATTTTATTTTATTTTATTTTATTTTATTTTGTTGGTGCTGGGGATTGAATCCAAGGCCTTCTACATGCAAGGCAAGCACTTGTACCAACTGAGCTATTTCCCCAGCCCTGCCAGTCTGTACTTTTCTGATGTTGGTGTGTGCAGTCTTGTGTTGAGGTGGGTGGGGCAGCAGGAAGGGGAGATGTGTGAATCCTCAGAGCAGGGACTATGCAGCCAGGCAGACCTGGTCCCCAGCAGGCACCACTGTTGTTAGGTTCTGTGCCCCTAGCCTGGTGACTTCTGAGTTGGCCAGTGTCCTAGATCATGTTATAATGGTGTTCCTGGTAATAGGATTAAATACAAGAGTAAATGTTTTAAGTTTGTACCTTGTAGTAAGTGTTTAGCAAATGATGGTAGTTGTCATGGACCTTTCCTTAAAGGAATAGAAATATGTGACCCCTTGGGAACAGACTAGGTAAGAATGGGGACTCTAGAGTAAGGTTGCCAAAGTTCAGTTCCCTGCTTCTCCTACTTTTCATATGGTCTTATGCAAGTTGCTTAACTGTTCTTAGTCTCCCTTTCCTTGTGTATAGAATGTGGGTAATACCTACTTCATCAGGACTGAGCGAATTAATATACCTAAAATGTTCCAAAAAGAGCCTGGCAGTACTAAGTGCCTAGTAGGTGTTATTTTGTCATTATCATTGTTGAAGGTTTTTTCAGTGAAGAGATAAAATGAACCAATTTTCAGTGCAGGGGTACTGTCATTAGGTAAAGAGTGTTAGGGCAGGTATGCAGGGCGGAAGACTAGGGTAAAAGAAACTGGGGGATGTGTTGTGTTTGGATTAAATCTCTTCTGGAAACTTGTACAACCTACAAAAAGAAAAACTAGATCCAGGGCTCTCTATCAAAGACACGTGAGGTAGCTGAGCATGGTGGTACATGGATGTAATCCCAGCTACTGGGGAGGCTAAGGCAGGAGGATCCCAAGTTGAGTACCAGCCTCAGCAACTTAATGGGATCCTACCTTAAAATAAAAAGGGCTGGGAATGTAGCTCAGCGGGAAAGTGCACCTGGGTTTGACCCCAAATACTGAAAAGAGAAAAAGATATGAGTTGTCTGAACAAATTTCAGTGAACCAGTGTCATTTCCTGTGGTTAATATGTTGTATTTTATGTGTTTCTTAGAAGAAATCACCATTCTGGGAACTTTGGTCTTAATGTTGTGTAGCTATCTCAGGAAAAAAGTTTGCTCAGTAATTTAGGAAGAACCTGTGACCATTTTAGCATTTTTCCTCTTAGTGGAAATAAGCCAAAGATGGAGCCGGTGGAAGTGTAAATAGCCTCTTTCCTCACCTGGCTAGCCACTTGTTTCCTGTGACCCTGAAGATAGCATTTGTGGAACATGATTGTTCTCTTGCTGCTATGTTCTTTGAGCCTTGTAAGTCAAGAAAAGAGCCGTTGTTGTTACCTGGTCCTCCAATTAATCATCTTAAGATTTCTTGCTTAATGGGAAATTCTAGAACTTGAGGGGTGCTTTGAGTGACATTTCACCCAGACCATGGACTCCATCTTTTCTCGCTGTACAACCCTAGTGACTTTAACCATGAGGGATGGATAGATGAGTCTCCCCAGGACAGTACTGGGCACCACCTACATTGTAGACCTGAGTGGTGTGTTGACTTCTGCCTTTAAATGTGATAGTGTCGCCGAGTTAGTTGAAGCAGCTCCTCTTTGGATTGTTTAGTCTAGCTCTCAGAGGATAGCTGTCTGCTGCCTCCAACTAGTTCAAGGTGGCAGCCTTGAAAGTGCTGGAAGTTGAGCAGCTCAGGGCAAGATGCCCCATTTGTGGAGTCCTTGGAGCTGTGGGGGTCGGGGCAAGTGAACTTTCCTGTTCAGGCCAAGGCCCTAGACCTGTACTCATTCCTGTTTTCTTGTTGAGATAAGATAAGGGAAATATAAACCTAAACACAAGTGAGTTGTTACATAATTTGGAGGGGAAGGATTAGATTTTAAAATGAAACATCTGCTCTGGGACTTTTGGGTAAAGGAATAGTGTCTTAGTGTCTTGTTTTTCTTTGTGTCTCTAAAGAACCTAATTCAGAGTTGACCCTTGGTGATAATTTTTTTTAAATATTTATTTATTTACTTTAGTTGTACAATTGCATTGCATTTATGTTTACGTGGTGCTGAGGATCGAACCCGGGCCGCACACATACGAGGCGAGCGCTCTGCCACTGAGCCACAACCCCAGCCACCTTAGTGATAATTTGAATCAAACTTTTTTCCCTATAAAAATGACCTCAAAGGGGCTGGTATTGTGGCTTAGTGATAGAGCACTTTCTTAGCATGCATGAGGCACTGGTTTCCATCCTCAGCACCGCATAAAAATAAAATAAAGGTATTGTGGTCACCTACAACTAAAAAATATATACTAAAAAAAAAAAAAAATGACCTCAAAGCTGGTCATGCCTGCAAACCCAATGACTCAGAGGCCAAGGCAGGAGGATTGCAAGTTGGTAGCCAACCTCAGCAATTCAGCGAGACCCTCTCTCAAAAAGTAAAAAGGACTGGGGATGTAACCCAATGGTAAAGAGCCCCTGGGTTCAATCCCCAGAACTTAAAAAAACAAACAAAAAACACATACATACTGTAATCCAGAAATCCCCGTGGATTACAGTCCACTTCATATAATCCAGGTCCCCCCTTCATGGGCTTGAGTCTTTCAGATTAGACATCCCTAGCTGCCTGTAGCTCTGCTCTCCACAGAGCTCAGGTGGGGGGTGGGGGTGAGGCATTCCTAGCCCCCAAAGACCCTCCCTGATTCTCGCATGTGTGTTAGGTTCCAGTCTCAGGTATGGGGGCAGGGAAGGCTCAATGGGGCATTGACCTCTCACTGTCCTGCAGTACTCTCCCTAGGACCCCACCGAATACCTGGGGAGGACCTAGAAACAGTTGCAACTGTTGACATTGTTGGCTGAAGTGGAGCAATTAAAAGACTTGCTCAAAGCCTCCCTCCCTCACCTTCCTAAACAGTTACTGAGAACAAAAGTACAGAATGCTTTTTGGGAACACAAGTAGTCCCTACAGTGGGAGGTGAGGCTGCAGGCAGAAGCTAGGCTTAGATTGGAGGCTCCCCCCCAAGGGGTTGGGCTTTGTTGGGGAGCCCTCAGCAGTTCTTAGGCAGGAGGCTAACATAATTGACTCTATGTTTTAGAGACCTACCCCTAGCAGGGGTATTTATATGAAAAATTCCTGATGACTAATGCCTTCCTTAAAACCAGTACTGCTGCCTGCTGGGATGAATAGCTGTCTTTTCATGCAGGAAGAGGAACCATGATTATAAAAAGCCTGAACACTGGAACCCCCTAAAGCTGTTTGTGAAAGGAGTTGAAAGGACTGGCATAACCAGCGAACTGAATGCATCAAATTGAGGAGTCGCTTACTCACTCCCACTGTGGATAGTTACTACATCCATCTGCCAGCACCTTCCTCCTGCAAATGTACATTTTCTGCTGGACAGACACAGTCAACTGCTGTGTGCATTGATATCCGATCACATACATAGAGGGTGGTCCCCTAGGATTATAGTACCTGGTGATGCCACGCTGTCTTAGTTTGTATAAGTACATGGATTTCTCAGATCATGTACCTGTCATTAAATGAGGCGTGACTGTGGATTAAAATATCAGCACAAGCCAGGCAAGGTGGCCCATGCCTGTACTCCTGTGACTTGGGAGTCGGGAGAGTCCACAAGTTTGAGATCAGCCTCAGCAACTTAGAGCCTGTCTCATAATAAAAAATTTAAAAAGGGCTGAGGATGTAGCTCAGCAGTAGAGCACTCCTGGGTTCAATCCCCAGAACAATGCACAACACACACACAAAGGCCAAGACAAACAGTCTCAGTGGTCTTTCCTGCCAAGCAGGCATTATGGTATGTGTGTCCCTGGGTGTGACTGGAGTTCCAAGGTTTTCCTCCATCTGGAAACAGTATTCACCCTTAACTTTTGTGTTGTTTTATTTTAATTTTGAAGAGTTTCGTAATATATTAGAATGAAAATAATAGATGTTAATAATACGGAAGATTAGTTTTGATTCAAGATCTAGTCTTTACTTTTGATGTGCGTTATTGGTGTTTTAACTAGATACAATGAAGTTCAAACCTGTCTTCAACAGTAGTACCTGTGATTTTGAGGTTGTCTCCTCAAATCTGTTTCCTTATTTATAAAATGTGAACAATTACCCTATTCACAGGTTGTTGTGAGGCTTAAAGGAGGTGTATGTTAAAAATCTGTTTCAGGGGCTGGGATTGTGGCTCAGCGGTAGAGTGCTTGCCTGGCGCGTGGGCGACCCGGGTTCAATCCTCAGCACCACGTACAAATAAAACGCATTGAACAAAACGCATTGTGTAGAACTAAAGCAAATAAATAAAAATATATAAAAAAAAATCTGTTTCAGCCTGTTGTAAATGCAGGACCTCAGATATTCTTAGGCAAGTGCTCTGTCACTGAGCTATACACCCCGCCCCCCAAATCTTTTATCTTTCATAACTCTATTAGTTGCCTCTTCTGTGGCCATAGCAAGCATTGCTTATCTACCCTACACTCCTGTGACGGCTGGAAAATTCCTTGGGATTCTCAGTATAGCACTTCAGACAGCCATTGCTGATTATAAGAGGATAGAAACTGTTGAGGGCCTTCTCCCACCCCCTTCCTTCCCCTTTCTCTCCCCCTCTCTCCCTCTCTCTCTCCCTCCCTCCCTCCCTCCCTCTCTCTCCCTCTCTCTCCCTCTCCCTTTCCCTCCCTCCCTCCCTCTCTCTCTCTCCCTCCCTCTCTCTCTCTCCCTCTTTCTCTCTCTCTCCCCCTTCACCTCCCTTCCTCTCTCCCTCTCTCTCCTTCTCTCCCTCTCCCTCCCTCCCTCTCTCCCTCTCTCTGTTTAAAAAGAAAGAAAAAAGAAACTGTTGAGGAATATGAATAAGTTAAAATTGCAGAAACCTAATCCCCCTCCCCTGCCCCTCCTCATGTGAAGGTTAAATTCAGTATTATAGTGAGCCAGAAAATGTGAATCTGCCCTTTCATCCATTCTCTACTCAGGGATATGAAATTTGTTTTTAAGAATCTCATAGTTGCTGGGTGTGGTGGCACACACCTGTAATTCCAGCAACTCAGGAGGCTGAGGCAGGAAGATTGCAAGTTCAAAGCCAGCCTCACCAACTTTGTGAAACTTATCTCAAAATAAAAAATAAAAGATATGGCTCAGTGGTTAAGCACCGCTGGGTTCAATCCTGGATACCAAAAAAGAATCTCATTGTTAACCTTAATTTAAAATGAGGCTTTCAGTATTCCCCCCACACTCCTTCACCCCACCCCCAGTAGTGTTTTATTGCTTGGTAATACTGGACAAGTGATTGGTAATACTGGATAAGTTAACTTTTGAAAGCAAAATTGATGTGCTGGAGCTCTAGGTTTACCCAGTTTTATGGTATTGTAACATGGAATTTTACAAGATAAGATGGTCTCATCTCCTTTAGTTATAAATATTAGGAGCCCTTTGATAGTGAGAGGTGCCCTGCTTTTGGGAGGAGGTAGATTTTGAAGTTAGGAAGTCTTTGGAAAGGGTCAAGTTTGATTGGAATGTGTTTGACTCCCACTGTGGGGTGGATACCATTACCAACGAAATCTTCCACTTTTGTTTATGCAGCCTGTTTCCATTTGTGATGTTCTGTCACAGTGAGAGACCAGCACCTTTCTCTTCCAGGGGACCTTTCTTTAAGCTTCTGTGCCCTGGCTACATGGGTGCCTCCCTCTATGCTGGCAGGGCTGATTGGAGGTCAGGATCCTCGCAGAGCAGTGGGTAGTCAGTGAGGTCTGGCTTCTATAGGAGAAGCCTTCAGGGCAACCAGTGTTTCTCCATCTTACTCCCCTGGAGCTTGGAGTAGGAAGGAGGGAGACTTGGAGCCTGTTACAATGAGTGTGGCATGTGGCATCAGGTGGCCCTGGAGTTCTGTTCTGGTCATGACCACTAGCTCTGTGATTCACTTCTTCCAGTAATCAGGTGGAGATGATGGCAGCTAGCCTCAGAGATTGTGGGCCCAGAAGGAGGATGGAGGTATGCTGGGAGCTTTATAGAGTCCCTGACACTAGAAAGCCTTTTCAGCCCTACCATTTCCCTGATGCAAGGTTGACACAGGTGAGAGGGTACAGGGTGTGCCCCTGAGAAGCTAGCAGTTCTGTGGGAGATGCAGGCTTGTAAACAGATCATTGTGTGATACAGCATGGTAAATCCCTCAATGGAAACTTTGTTGAATGAATGCTCCAAGGAGGAGGCCTTCATCTGGAGACTGGGATAGCAGAGGCTTTGCCAGAGTGATATGGGAAAAATAAAGGAATGCTCTTAAGTTTGGGAGATGGGGAAAGCTAGAGGTTACCTGCTTGAGCCATAAGAGCAAAGAAGCTGCAGGCCGTGGGCTAGAATAGGCTTTTCTGCATCTGGCCCATCTAGAATGCCCTTTGGCAAACTGCTCTTCTCAGATACCGTAGGCCAGCATCTTAGCCTTCCCATGGCCCTCTGGGTATTCAGTTGTTTATGGTATCCTCTCACACTTTGTATCTTCCTCTCTTGGAGTTGAGGTGTGGTGATTACTTGGGGATCTGTATGCCACACCTCAGCTTAGAAGACCTGAAGACCTGTATCTCACCATGTTCCTTTTGGTAATTTGATTGTCTGACCCAAAGCCTGTGGCCTTGAGGGGTGCTCAGTAAATGAACATTCTCATTTGGGATGCTTTCTGTCAGCCCCGATTTTATGTGGATCTCAATGGTAATTGTTGACCAAAACCTTCTTTCCCATTTTATGAGTGGACTTCAGTAGCAGCTCCTGGTCTGAACCCATAGCCTGTTTTTTTTTTTTTTTTTTTTTTTTTTTTTTGTTCAAAGAGCATCAATAACAGATGTGAGAGAACTTGAAACTTTTTTTCTAAAGCCAGTGGGGGGGCTGGGCATGGTGGCACATGTAATTCCAGAGGCTGGGGAGGCTGAGGCAGGAGGGTGGCAAGTTCAAAGCCAGCCTCAGCAACTTTGTGAGACCCTAAGCAACATAGTGAGGTCCTGTCTCAAAATAAAAATATAAAGGGCTAGGGATGTAGGGCTGGGGATGTGGCTCAGCAGTAGAGCGCTCGCCTAGCTTGTGCGCGGCCCGGGTTCGATCCTCAGCACCACATAAAGATAAATGCATTGTGTACAACTAAAAGCAAATAAATAAATATTTATTTTTTAAAAAAAAAAAAGGGCTAGGGGTGTAGCTCAGTGGTTAAGCACCCTTGGGCTCAATCCCTGTTAAAAAAAAAAGGTCAGTGGGGGCACGCTGCATGAAGGTAGGGCCTTCATCTCACCAAGAGCCCTTCAAAGTAGTTACAGGTTTCTGGATATAGCCCCACTGTTGTCCATGGCTTTGCAGTCCACAGACCATGAAGCCTAGGGTGGCCTAGGCCAGGGGAGGTGGATGCTGTCCACCACACAGCTGTGTCCTTCTCCCTAATTGTGTATGCTGGCCTCCCTCCACACCCCATTCCTTGTGGCTCTGCTTTCTCTAATGCCTTCATCTTCCAGGGTGTTTTTGTTTGTTTGTTTTTTGGTTTTGGTGCCAGAGAGTGAACCCAGGGACACTTATCCACTGAGCCACATCCCTGGCCTCTTTTTTATTTTTTATTTTGAGACATGGTCTCACTGAGTTGCTTAGGGTGCTGAGTTGCAGTCCTTCTGCCTCAGCCTCCTGAGCCACTGGGAACAGGCAAGCACCACCACACCCAGCCTTTCCAGAGTCTTTACATGAGAAAATGGAGAAGGACTGAACATGCAGCTGTCTCCACTTTTTTTTTTTTTTAACTGGAGGTATTGAATCCAGGGATACTCTATCACCACTGTATTACGACTTAGGGTCTAGCTAAGTTGCTCATACTGGCCTCAAGTTTAGAATCTTCAGCCTCCTGAATTTCACTGCAATTACAGGCATGCACCACCAGGCATAGTAGCTCCCTTGACCTTAAAACTTAGTCTAAGTGATTCTGTAAATGACCCTTTCATCCTCTTTTCCACCTAGTCAAACCCCCTGGAAAGCAAATCTTTTTTTTTTTTTTTTTTTTTTTTTTTTTTTTTGTGGTACCAGGGATTGAACTCAGGGGCACTCAACCACTGGGTCACATCCCCAGCCCTCTTTTGTATTTTTTAGAGACAGGGTCTCACTGAGTTGCTAAGTGCCTCGCCATTGCTGAGGCTGGCTTTGAACTCGCGATCCTCCTGCCTCAGCCTCCCAAAGTGCTGGGATTACAGGCGTGCACCACCGCGCCCGGCTGGAAAGCAAATCTTAAAGTTGTAATTTCCCAAAGAGAAAAGTGGTGCTATGCATCACTGTCTTAATCTGCTTGGTCTGCTATATAACAAAGTAGCATAAACTGGGTGGCTATAAACAAGAGAAATTTATTTCTCCTGGTGCTAGAGGCTGGAAAGTCCATCCAGGCACGGGCAGATTTCATGTCTGGTGAGGGTCTGCTTCCTGATTCTATACCATCTTTTCACGGTGTCTTCACAGGAAGGGGCTAGGGAACTTTCTGAAGACCTCTTTTATATGAATACTGATCCCATTGTGAAGGCTCTACCCTCATGACCTAATCATCTCCCAAACTCTGCCTCCTAATACTATCACCTTGAGAATTAAATTTCATCAAAGGATTTTGGGGGACATAAACACTCAATCAGTATGTTACTGCTTTAGCTCTCTGGCACATTGGAGACAGCAGGTGTATTTGCATTATTCAGAGGATAAAGGTCTAGATTTTGTGTGGGGTGGGGCTGGGGATTTAATTCTAACACAGAACTACATCCCCAGTCCTTTTTATTTTGAGACAGGGTCTTGATAAGTTGACTAGACTGTCCTTGAACTTGGAATCCTCCTGTCTTAGCTTTCTGAGTAGCTGGGATTACAGACATGTACCACCGTGCCTGGCCAGATTTCCTTTTATTGGTACCAAGTAGATTCACCTTTAGGTACACTTCTGTTTATTAGCAGAGCCAGGTGGACAGGGAGAGTAAGCAGTAGGAAGATCCCAGTGACTTGGGCAGTATGAAGGAGCCTCCTGGGAGGCCCAGGCAGTGAAGTGGGAAACAGTAGAGGAAGTTGTTTATTCAGCACAGTATCACCTTCTAGCACCAGATCAGGGATTCTCAACATGACTCTTCAGTCACCTGTGGAATTCAAAATGCAGACACCCAGGGCTTCCCCCAGTTTTTGGCTTCAGTAGCTCTGGGGTAGGATCTAGAAAGCTAGATATTTAAGAAGCTCCATAGGAATTTCAAGGCTCAGCCAGAGCTCAACACCACTCATAAGGTACTAGGTCCTGAAAAAGGAGTGAGTCCCCCTTTTCCCTCCCTCTACATGAGGACACAGTAAAAAGATGATCTAGAACCAGGAAGCAGGTCCTTACCAGATATAGAACCTTCTAATGCCTTGATCTTGGGCTTCCCAGCTTCTAGCATCAGGAAAAATAAATTTATTTTGTTTATAGGCCACCCAGTTTATGTTATTTTGTTACAGCAGCCTGAAGAGGCTAAGACAGGCAGAAAACTTAGCGGGTGTAATAATAAACACAGGGGCTAGGGTTGTGGCTGAGCCGTAGAGCGCTCACCTAGCACATGTGCAGCCCAGGTTTGATCCTCAGCACCATGTAGGAATAAAGGCATTGTGTACAACTAGAACAAATAAATAAATATCTTTAAAAAATAAACAGAAAGGAGGATGAATCATGAAGGATTTCCCAAAAAGGAGACATTGACCTGGGAGTCTCCAGGCAGGACACCTGTCACAGGGGTGGAATAGAGAGGTCTTGAGGGCACGTCATGGATCCCAGGAAGGAACTTTAGTGTATACTCAGAGGGCTTTTTTTTTTTTTTTTAACTGAAGCTGCTGAAAGAAAGAGAACAGAGTCTATTTAATGGAGTTTAATTAATTTCCAGTTTAACAGTTTCTGAAGCCTGACATTTTTGCTATTGCAGAGAGACTTTATTTTTCTTTTCTAAGTCTTTTGTGGGTTTGTTTGTGGGTATTTTTGTTTTGTTTTGTTTTTTTTTTTTGGTGCCGGGGATTGAACTCAGGGGCACTTGACCACTGGGCCACATCCCCAGCCCTTTTTTGTATTTTATTGGAGACGGTCTCACTGAGTTCTAAGTGCCTCAGCCCCTCCCAAGTGCTGGGATTACAGGCGTGTGCCACCACGCCCGGCTCTTTTCTAAGTCTTTATATCTTCATTCATTGAGTTGTTTAGCTCTGAGACCCCCTATATTGGCTGCCTTAGTTCCAGCCCAGAGGAGGTGTGTTGCCAGCATTAGAAGCACCCTTTGTTAATCATGCAGCCTCACCAGGTCTGCTTCTCCCACTGTAAAGCAGGTATAATAGGTGCCACTCTAGGTGCTGAGAGGGCTGATTAAGAGTGGGGATTTGTGGGCTAGGGTTGTGGCTCAGTGTTAAGAGTGCTTGCCTGGGGCTGGGGTTGTGGCTAAGTGGTAGAGCGCTCGCCTAGCACGGGCACGGTTCGATCCTCAGCACCATGTAAAAATGAAGACATTGTGTACAACTAAATTAAAAAAAAAAAAAAAAAAAAAAGAGTGCTTGCCTCACATCTGTGAGGCACTGGGTCTGATTCTCAGTACCACATATAAATAAATGATTAAAATAAAGGTCCGGGGCTGGGGTCGTGGCTCAGCGACAGAGCGCTGGCCTTGCACGTGCGCGGCCCGGGTTCGATCCTCAGCACCACATAAACATAAATGCATCACATTGTGTACAACTAAAGTAAATAAATAAATATTTTAAAAAAATAAAGGTCCATCAACAACTAAACAAATATTTAATTAAAAAAAAATTAAAAAAGAGTGGGGATGTGGCCAGGCATGGTGGCACATGCCTGTAATCCCAGTGGCTCAGGAAGCTGAGGCAAGAGGATTTCAAGTTCAAGGCCAGCCTCAGCAACTTAGTGAGGCCCTAAGCAACTTAAAACCTGTGTCTAAATAATATATTTTTTTAAAAGGCTAAGGATGAGGACTGGTGTTGTAGCTCAGTGGTAGAGCACTTGCCTAGCATGTGTGAGGCACTGGGTTTGATTCTCAGCGTCACTTAAAAGTAAAATAAATAAAATCCGTCAACAACTAAAAAATATATATTTTTAAAAAGGGCTAGGGATGTGACTCAGTGGTAAAGTGCCCCTGAGTTTAATCCCCAGTGCCAAAAAAAAAGAAGAGTGGGGATGTGGAAGAGCTTTAGAAACAAGTTGCTCTTCAGCTGGGTGGGGTTTTGATATTTTGGGGATAGTTTCTTATTTGACTGGCATTGTCTGGGATTATTGTCCATAAAGATCTCTCGAAATATCTGATTTGGGGAGTAAAACAGTCTTAACTAATGGTGGAAATCTAGACCCTCTTTCTTTTTTTTTCTTTTCTTTTCTTTTTTTTTTTTTTTTTTGGTACCAGGGATTGAACTCGGGCACTCGACCACTGAGCCACATCCCCATCCCTTTTTTGTATTTTATTAGAGACAGTGTCTCACTGAGTTGCTAAGTGCCTCACTATTGATGAGGCTGGCTTTGAACTGACGATCCTCCTGCCCAGCCTCCCAAGTGCTGGGATTACAGGCGTGCGCCACTGCGCCTAGCTAGACCCTCTTTCTTAATTTTGTTCACGATGCAAAGTTAAAAGCCAAGAAGTAGGAAGGAAGTCATTACTTTATGTCAGATTAATTATTGACTAGACACAGGCAGGAAGCAGCTTTCTGGTTTCGGTAGGACCTGCTCTATTCCCATATTCCCAGGCTCTCCTCTGTGGGCCACTGGTGATATTCAGATCCACTTACTATTACAGTTTGTATTTGCAGGCTCAGTGCCAGACCAGGAGTTGGAGGTGTCCGATCTAGAGTTGGGATCCAGCAGAGCCTTCTCAGCCAGCCAACACGCACAGCTACCTTCCAGCAGAGATTTGATGCCCGGCAGAAGATAGGCCTTTCAGATGCCAGGCTCAAGCTGGGAGTCAAAGATGCTCGGGAGAAGCTTTTGCAGAAAGATGCACGGTTTCGGATTAAAGGGAAAGTGCAGGATGCTAGAGAGATGCTGAACTCACGCAAGCAACAGAGCACGGTGCCACAGAAGCCTCGCCAAGTGGCTGATGCCCGGGAAAAGATCAGCTTGAGGAGGAGTTCTCCTGATGCCTTCACAAGCCCACCCATTGGGACAGTGACCCCTGCTCTGAAGCTCACCAAAACTATCCAGGTAGGTTGTGGTTGCTGTCATGAACTCTCAGAAAACCAGGAAGAAAGGCAGATTTAGGCAGGAAGATTGGGGAGGGCGGGGGTATTGGGCAAAAGTGCGTTATCTCAAGTGTTGGTGCAGCCCTTGGCTGTTTACAAAGGCTTTCTGTGTACATTATAGCCAGACAAACATATGAGAAAGACATCATAAAGAAGGGAGGTTGAGGGCTGGGGTTGTGGCTCAGCGGCAGTGCGCTTGCCTTGCATGTGCGCGGCCCGGGTTCGATCCTTAGCACCACGTAAAACATAAATGCATTGCATTGTGTACAACTAAAGTAAATAAATAAATATTTAAAAAAAAAAAAAGAAGGGAGGTTGAGAGAAATGAAGTAACTTTCTTAAGTGAGAAGTAGTAGAGGGAAGAGAGGGAAAAGGATGAAACATTTGACCATGTGCTATGCACAGGCGCCTAGTATATTTGATCTTAGGTATTCCTCACTCCAACTTTAGGACTATTTCCCCAGTTTTTTTTTTTTTTTTTTGGTACGGGGGATTGAACTCCGGGGCACTCGACCATTGGGCCACATCCCCAGCCTTTTTATTGTATTTTATTAGAGACGGGGTCTCACTGAGTTGCTGAGTGCTTTGCCATTGCTGAGGCTGGCTTTGAATTTGTGATCCTCCTGCCTCAGCCTCCCAAGTGCTGGGATTACAGGCGTGTGCCACCAAGCCCAGCTATTTCCCTAGTTTTATTAAAGAAAAATATGAATCTCAGAGATGAAATACCATGACTAATATTACATAGCCAGTCAGTGGAAGGCAGAGTAGAAGCCCAGTCAGATCTGGCCGCCAGTCACGCGTCCCACCCCCACCCCGCACCCCAAAGGAAGCAGTGTCATTTAATGTCTGGGCAGCTTTGATAATAGGCACAGTGACAGCAGACATTGATGAAGCCAAGTTTAATTTAAAGCCCTGCACTTGCATTACTGCGTGGGGATACCTTCTTGCTTGGGGGCAAGTTAACTCTGTAGTCCTACCAGAGACCCAAACTGCATGCCCACTGTATTTAAATTCAGTGACCTCATACAGGATGCTCATGAACCCTATGGGATAGATTGTGATCACTGTTTCTAGGTTCCGCAGCAGAAGGCCATGGTGCCACTTCATGCCCATCCAGCTGGAATGAGGATCAATGTAGTCAATAACCACCAGGCCAAACAGGTAGAGTGAGTGTGTGTGTGTGTGTGTGTGTGTGCGCTTATACGTGTATGTGAGCGTATTTTGATGAAGCTAACTTTGGTGTATTGTCTGGGGCCAGGCCCAAGAACTGCAGTCCAGAGTGTTGGAAGAGGGATTACATTTGACTTTTTGTAATTTGCAAGTTTGAAGAAAAATTTCTTAAGAGTAGCTACAGTGTTTAATGCAGATCATTTGCACACACAAAATAATGTTTTTCATGTTCCTATTCTCCAAAGCCAGACACTGTTGAAATTTGGTCATAGATTCCTGTCGTGTGTGTGTGTGTGTGTGTGTGTGTGTGTGTGTGTGTGTGTGTGTTGTTTTAAATTTAATGCCTAGTTGTAGTTGCAATTTTGTTCTTAAGTTTGTGCTCTTCTTTTTTACTGTTAACTCAAGCTTTTTTTTTTTTTTTTTTTTCTTTGCTACCAGGGATTAAACTCAGGGGCACTCGACCACTGGGCCATATCCCCAGCCCTTTTTTGTATTTTATTTAGAGACAAGATCTCACTGAGTTGCTAAGTGCCTCGCAAGTGCTGGGATTACAGGCATGCGTCACCGCACCCAGCTCACTCAAGCATTTTCTGTTTTACATTTAGTTTAAACATTTTTCATAGATGCTTAGTTCATCAAGTTGACATTTATTTGTTTTGACATTTTATTTAGACCATTTTCCTGTCACTTTCTGTGTTAGAAATCCTGCTGTTAACATTGTTGGGATAGGGTTTGAGTTTATTGTTGTCGGTCAAATTATCCAGAACGGACTTTCCAAACCAAAGAATATACAGTTATGTGCTGCACAGTGACATTTGGGTCAATACTGGGGTGCATATAAGACAGTATATACCACATAACATAGTTGTATAATTAGGTAGTTTGTGGAAGTATGCTCTGTGATGTTCACACAACAACAAAATCACCTAATAACTCATTTTTCAGAACATATCCCTGTCATTAAGAGACACATGACTGTAAACAAACTTTTTAGGGATTCTTTTTTTTCTGTACTGGTGATTGAATTCAGGGGGCACTTTACCACTGACCTACATTTCTAGCCCTTTTTAATTTAATTTTATTTTGAGATAGGGTCTTGCTTAGTTACTGAGGGCCTTACTTAGTTGCTGGGGCTGGCCTCAAACTTGAAATCTCCTATCTCAGCCCCCGAAGTTGCTGGGATTACAGATGTGCACCACCATGCCCGGCTCATTTAGAGATTCTTTAGGCATATTGTGTACTTATGAAAATGTACTTCTGATGTGTGTGGAGCACTTCTAATTGGGCCCCATGAGTAGAAGTCACCCTGTCAGGACTTGAATCCCAGACTCCAAGGCCAATCTCTCTAGGCACCCCTGTGCCCACCTTTTCCCTTGATCTTTCATTTACTATAGCAATCATTTCCCTATTGTGCTGGGGCTGGATGTCTTTTGTGGGCCTGCATGCCACATTAGCTTGTATTTTTTTATTCTTAGAATTTATATGACCTGGATGAAGATGATGATGTCGTAGCACCCGTTCCTGCTAAGCAGATGAAGTTTTCACCCTCTAGCAGCTTTCACCACCACATGGTATGGCATTGTTTCTTTTCTAACTGTCACTGTATGTATCTAATCTGGTGGACAGGAGAGATTGAAGATAACAGGCTCTTTCAGTGATTTGGGCTGTTAGATTCTCAGAGCTGGAATTGGTCCAGCCATTTGGTTTTTAAAATATTAGATACAGGACTGGGGTTGTGGCTCAGTGGTAGAGCGCTCACCTAGCATGTGTTCGGCCCGGGTTCGATCCTCAGTACCACGTAAAAACAGAGGCATGGTGAACAACTAAAATAAATAAGTATTAAAAAAAATTTTTTTTTAAATAAACATTGGATATAGAAAGTGTCCAGGAATTTGCTCAAGGTCCCACTGCAGGTGGACTGCAGAGCTGCAGTCCCAGGCACTGTGTTTGAGACACCTGAGGGAAAGTCCATTATCTGCTACTGTAGCACAATACCACAGACTGAGTGAGTTATAAATAATGAACATTTACTCTACTCACAGTTATGGAGGCTGGGAAATCCAAGACTGAGGGGTTGCTGGGGTGAGGGCCTTCTTGCTGAGTCATTGTAGGGCAAGCAAGCATGCGCTAGACAGAGATCAGGCCGCACTTATCCTTTAATCAGGAGCACCATCCCTGAGATAGCAAAATCCACTCCTATGATGTTGGCCTTAATCTAATCATGAGAATGGTTTCCTGGTAGCCAAAGCAGTTCTTAAAGGTCCCACCTATTAATGCTGTTACTATGAAAATTCAACATCAGTTTTAGAAGGGACATTCAAATTATAGTATTAATCCCACAGGAGGGAATCCCTTTTCTTTCCTTTGTACTCCCTGACCTTGGTCTTAGATTCTGGATTCCCTGGGTTGGTGTCAACAAGAATAAACCTCATTTGATGGGTGGGCTCCAGTAGGTACAGCCTCTGCACAAGAAAAGAAGTAAACAGCATCAGGGCAGTCCCAGCACTCAGCTTAGTGGGTACCGCTGAGCCACAGCAGGGAGGTTGGTGGGCTGCCCCGCCAGTTCCTTGTGGTAGGCACCTCCTTTGTTTTACCCTGAGATGTGAAGACTAAGTTTATTCACCTGAGTATATGGACCAGTCTTCTGGTTATAATTAAGCTGTTAGAACTGTATGTGAAGCCACTCGCTAGCACGTGTGTGGCCCGGGTTCAGTCCTAAGCACCACGTAAAAATAAAGGCATTGTGTACAACTAAAACAAAGAGGGAGTTCCTGTGCCCAGCTACCCTGGAGCTGGTGATCATTCCATTGTGATGGAAGCTTATCTTGAGCCGGGCGCTGTGGCGCACGCCTGTAATCCCAGCACTTTGGGAGGCTGAGGCAGGAGGATTGCGAGTTCAAAGCCAGCCACAGCAATGGTGAGGCACTTAGCAACTCAGTGAGACCCTGTATCTAAATAAAATACAAAAAAGGGCTGGGGATGTGACCCAGTGGTCGAGTGCCCCTGAGTTCAATCCCCGGTACCACAAAAAAAAAAAAAAAAAGAAGAAGCTTATCTTGGAATGAACTTGATTTCAAGCTTTTGGTCTTCTGACTAGCCCCAAATTGTAGAGGTTTTAGAAAGTCTGAAGTGAAGAAGAGGTGAACCTGTGGCTCCTGGGAATTTCTAGGTCAAGGCTTGGAAGCTTCCTGCTAGAGCTTCTAGCACTGTAGGAATTGTCTTCTGTGGTCATGTGCTTGGGCCACGTGCTTTTCTCCCCTCTGCCTCTTCCCTTGTGGGTATCATTGGCAGCCTTTCTTTGCTTCAGGCTGCTAATGGATTTGGAGCTGAGCAACATCAAAGATTCATGCATTCATCTAGTTGTTGGCCCTTCAGGGCATTTTCAGAAGAGTCTGGGTTTCTGGCTTTTTAGATTCCTTTCTGCCTCTCTCTATAGGCTGGGCTGAGCAGTTCCAAGCTCTCCATGTCCAAGGCCCTCCCTCTCACCAAAGTGGTTCAAAATGATGCCTACACTGCTCCTGCTTTGCCCTCCACTATTCGAACAAAAGCCTTGACCAACATGTCGCGGACGCTGGTTAACAAGGAAGAACCCCCCAAAGAGCTGCCACCTGCCGAGGTAAGGTGAAGGTGACCACCCTAGTCGAGAGTTGGCCTGTGCTGGGAAGCAGTGTGCTGTATGGATTCCAGTGGGTCCTTACAACACCCCTGTGAAGTAGGTGTTGCTACCCCCATTTTACTCATGAGCAAACCAAGAACCAGGGACCCTTACCCTCAGAGCTCGTGGGTCAGTGGGGACAGCAGACTGTCAGAGAGATCACTGTGTGTAGTGACCCTATGGAGGGTTTCCCAAAAGAAAGCTGCTGAAGCCATGAGGAAGGAGCATCTTGTTCCTCTCAGGGATCTGGGGAGACTCTGAGAACATGGCATTTGAGCTGCCAGGTCTGGAAGGATGAGTAGCAAGCATTCCAGGCACAGGCTCGAGGACCTGAAGAGGGTTGGCTCCTTTAGCACGGGGTGGTGGGGGTGTGGTGGACAGCGGGGTCTGAGGAGCCCAGTTGCGGTGAACTCTTCAGGGTTGTTTCCTCTGGGCCTTGTGGGGGCATGTCTGCCCCTCAACTCCTCATAACGTTTTTCCTCTGTGTGGCAGCCTGTTCTCAGCCCCTTGGAAGGCACCAAGATGACTGTGAATAATCTGCATCCTCGAGTCACAGAGGAGGACATCGTTGTAAGTATTGCGGCATGTGAGAATTTTAAATCTCAAACCACTCTGTGATATGGGTTCCTGAGACCAGCCCCAGTTTGCTGATTGGCTGGAACTCCCAGGACTCTGCATGTAGTCAGGCCTAGAGCTAAGATTTACCACAGCCCAAGGACAGAGAGCAAAGTCACCAAAGGAAAGATGCATGGGGCATAGTCTGGACGAAATTAGCATAGGCTTCCAGAGCCTTCCCAGTGGAGTTACATGGGTTGTATTTTATTCCTCCAAATTTTCTTTTTCTTTCTTTCTTTCTTTTTTTTTTTTTTTTTTTTTTTTTTTTTTTTTTGGTACTGGGGATTGAACTCAGGGGCACTTGGCCACTGGGTCACATCCCCAGACCTTTTTTTTTTTTTTTTAATATTCTTATTTATTTGTTTTAGTTGTACACAATGTGTTTTATTCAATGCGTTTTATTTGTACGTGGTATTGGGGATCAAACCCAGATCGCTCATGTGCTAGGTGAGCGCTGTACCACTGAGCCACAATCCCAGCCCTGTATTTTATTAGAGACAGGGTCTCACTGAGTTGCTAAGTGCCTCGCCATTGCTGAGGCTGGCTTTGAACTCGTGATCCTCCTGCCTCAGCCTCCCAAGTGCTGGGATTACGGGCGTGCGACACCGTGCCCTGCTGTCCCTCCAAATCGTAATGACACATGAAACCATGGATCTCATTAAAGACTCAGTGCCCAGAGGTTTCATTGGGGACTAGTCATTTAATCATTCTCTGCCTATCAGGTACCAGAGTTCCACACTCTGCAGGGGGCAAGTAAGTGTTGAGCATGAACCATATTGTTTGCACAGTTTAGACATAGTGGGCCACCTGATCATTTAAGGTGGTAGAGCCCTCCTGGAATTCAGGTTCCCAGATGCCAGCCAATGGCCCACCTGGAAGCAGACTTTTCAGAGTATAGCAGTAAGGCCAGCTGTTCACCATACTGAACAGCTTCTAAACCAGTGCCGCTGGCCTGGCCTGAACCTCAGAATTATGGGAGAGCTGTACCATAATGGGTCCTAAATGGGATCTTTTAGCACTGCTATGCAACACCCAGTGGTGGGTATTTTCCCATGAGTCTTCGGAACTTGCTGCTTACTTTGGGGATTTTATATGATTATTCTGTCATACAAATGGAGTGAGATGTATTAGTAGTGACTGGTGTTTGACTCCTCAGGATTGCCTACTTGGTCCATTCTGCCCTCCCATGCAGACATGGGCAAAACCTAAATCAAGTGCCAGGTTAGTGGGGCTTGTTTTAATTTAGTCAGTCAAAAAGACCATTTTAGAAATCCAGACATCTTTTGAACTGTTAGAAATTTCAGCAAATGCAACTGGAGACTCCAGCTGTACCTGTAGCTAAGTCTCAGGTTCTATAACAGCTCGCATTGGCCATCATGTTTGTTAATGGGCTAGACTGTGAAACACATGAGTGCTGTGTGGCTTTAGAACTGAGCGTGCTCCCCTTCCTCAGCACAGTGCAGCTAGTGGTGCACACCGGAGTAGAATGTGGTCTGTTCTGGGCCATACTGGACATGTTACAAATAAGTAAAATATTTTCTTAATTATAAAAGTATCTGGGTGCAGCCGGGCGCGGTGGCGCACACCTGTAATCCCAGCACTTTGGGAGGCTGAGGCAGGAGGATCGCGAGTTCAAAGCCAGCCTCCGCAATGGCGAGGCACTTAGCAACTCAGTGAGACCCTGTCTCTAATAAAATACAAAGAAGGGGCTGGGGATGTGGCCCAGTAGTCGAGTGCCCCCGAGTTCAATCCCCAGTACCAAAAAAAAAAAAAAAAAAAAAAGAATACCACCTAAAATGGAGCCTTCCTGAAGTCTTGGGCATGTTCAGCTGCAATGCAGTCACCCCAGACCCCTCAGAGCAAATGCATGGCAGAAAGTCACAAATTCTTCCCCAACCCTTTCTCTTCTCTGCAGGAGCTTTTCTGTGTGTGTGGAGCCCTCAAGCGGGCTCGGCTGGTGCATCCTGGGGTAGCAGAGGTGGTCTTTGTGAAGAAGGACGATGCCATCACTGCTTATAAGAAGTATAACAACAGGTGTCTGGATGGTAAGTTGGGGAGAAAATGGTCACTTTGCCTTCCTAGTCCTCCCTCTCTTGCTGTCAGGCCTTCTGGGGCTAGCCTTCCTCTGAGATGGGTGGAAAGACATCTTGGGTCAGTCGGAATGGAGCCTCCATGCACCAGGACAGGCCGGGATGTGGGTTTGAGTTCAGACTGAAGCCCTGCAAGAAGATGACACCATTCCTCTATAGATGGCTCTCATAAGGGGCCTTAACAGGGAAGCCGAGAGCCACAGCCAGCCTTTCCAGTTTTGGACTGCTTACTACTAGGATACAGGTTCCTCAACGGCCTGGATTAGTGTCCAGATATTGTCACCTGGTTGAGGTCTGCTCCTAGGGCGTAAACTGCTTGCTTTCCTCATCTCAGAATAGACTGCAGACATGGTCCTTTTCCACAAGATTGTTCTTTCTGTATTAATTGAGAATCTACTCTGGCCCAGGGCCCTGTGATAGAAGTAGGGAAGCAGAGACTACTAAAAGCACAGCCAGTGAGATTCTCATGTGCATTTCCCTCGTGGCTAATGATGTTGGCATCTTTTCATGTGCTTATTCTCCCTTTGTGCATCTTTGGAGAAATGTCTCTTCAGAATCTGTCCGCTCTTTAATTGGGTTTTAGGGGGTTTTTTTTGTTTGTTTTTGGAGGCAGGGGGCTCTGGGGATTGAACCCATGGGCATTTTACCACTGAACTACATCCCCTGCCCTTTTTATTTTTTATTTGGAGACAGGGTCTGATTACTTGCTGAGGCTGGCCTCATTCTTGCAATCCTGCTTCAGCCAAAATGAGTTATTGGAATTTTAGGCCTGCACTACTGCACCTGGCCTAGTTGGGGTTTGTATGGTGTTTTTCTTTTTGATTTTTTGTTTTGTTTTGTTTTGGTACTAGGGATTAAACCCAGAGGTGCTTAACCACTGAGCCACATGTCAGCCCTTTTTATTTTTTATTTTGAGACAGGATTTTGCTAACTTGCTTAAAGCCTTGCTGAATGCTGAGGCTGGCTTTGAATTTGTGATCCTCTGCCTAATCCGCTGGAATTATAGGCATGCACCACCACACCTGGCTCAGTTGGGTTCATTTTTATTATTGAGTTGCAAGAATTCTTTTTATATTCTTGATATAAGTCCCTTAACAGGTAAATGATTCACTAGTAATTTCTTGCAATCTGTAGGTTTTTTTCCCACACCTCCTTCTAGATATAAGCATTTACAGTTGTATATCTCTATAAGCATTGTTTTTGCTACAATTTATGAGTTTTGGTATGTTATGTCTTTATTTTTGAAGAATTTTCTAATTTCCCTTATGCTTTCTTTGACCCATTGGTTATTTAGGATTATTTAGTTTATTTAATTTCTATATCTGCATGAATTTTCTGAATTTTTTCCTGATCCATGAGTAAGGAGAACATGTGTTTCTCTGTTGTTGGGTGGAGTGTTTTATAGAGATGCCTATTGTGTCTAGTTGGTCTATAATATTGGTTAGGTCTTTTTCATTGCATTATTGGTCTGCCTGCTTTGTTCTGTCCATTACTGAAAATGAAGTATTGAAATTTTCAGCTTATTGTTTGTATACATTTGTCTTCACTTCTGTCTTTGTGTTGTTAGTTGCATTTATATTAGTTGTTCTTTTCCTGATCAATTAACCAGTGTCCTCTTTATTGCTCATAACTTTTTTTGTTGTTGTTGTTATTGGGGATTGAACCCAAGGGCATTTAACCATTGAGCCACATCCCCAGCTCTTTTTTTCTTTTCTTTTTTTACTATTTAATTTTTAGTTTTAGGTGGACACAATATCTTTTTTTTTTTTTTGTTTTGTTTATTTTTTGGGTACCGGGGATTGAACTCAGGGGCACTCGACCACTGGGCCACATCCCCAGCCCTTTTTTGTATTTTTATTAGAGACAGGGTCTCACTGAGTTACTAAGTGCCTCGCCACTGCTGAGGCTGGCTTTGAACTTGCGATCCTCCTGCCTCAGCCTCCCAAAGTGCTGGGATTACAGGCGTGCGCCACCGCGCCCGGCTGGACACAATATCTTTTTTTAAAAAATATTTATTCATTTACTTTAGTTGTACACAGTGCAATGCATTTATGTTTACGTGGTGCTGAGGATCGAACCCGGGTCGCGCACGTGCGAGGCGAGCGCTCTGCCGCTGAGCCACAACCCCAGCCCCACAATATCTTTATTTTACCTTTATGTGGGGCTGAAGATCATAACCAGTGCCTCATGCATGCTAGGCGAGCACTCTACCACTGAGCCACAATCCCAGCCCTCTTTTTTTTTTTTTTTTAATTTGGAGACAGGGTCTCACTAAGTTGCTTAGTACCTCACTGTTGCTGAGGCTGCCTTTGAACTTGTGTTCCTCCTGCCTCAGCCTCCTAAGCCACTGGGATTACAGGCTTGTGCCACCGCACCTGGCATGAATGTTCTTAATGGCATCCAGAAGAAGTAATCCTTTCCAGATTTTTAGTTTACTCTGCCCAGATCCATCAGAGCAATCACTATTCTAAGGCAGCAATACCCTAATGAAATGTACTTCTTTTTTCTTTTGTATCGGGGATTGAACTCAGGGGTACTTGACCACTGACCCACACCCACATCTTCAGCCCTATTTTGTGTTTTACTTTTTTTGGGGGGGGGGGGGGGTACTGGGGATTAAACTCAGGGACACCCAACCACTGAGCCACATCTCCAGCCCTGTTTTGCATTTTATTTAGGGACAGGGTCTCACTGAATTGCTAAGCGCCTCACCATTGCTTAGGCTGGCTTTGAACTCGTGATTCTCTTGTCTCAGCCTCCTGAGCCACTGGGATTACAGGCATGCACTAAAGCACCTAGCTGTATTTCTTTTTTTTCTTTCTTTCTTTTTATTTATTTATTTTTTTGTACCAGGGATTGAACTCAGGGGCACTCGACCACTGGGCATCCCCAGCCCTTTTTTGTATTTTATTAGAGACAGGGTATCACTGAATTGCTAAGTGCCTCGCCATTGCTGAGACTGGCTTTGAACTCATGATCCTCCTGCCTCAGTCTCCCAAGTGCTGGGATTACGGGTGTGTGCCACCGCGCCCAGCCTGGCCATATTTCTTAAATAATAAGATTTTAAGTAAAAATTACTCCTTGATCCATAAGCTGCAGAATGGATATTATATTAATCTGAATTCATGAATTGATCTCATTGTACCTCTTCAGCAGAATTCTTGGGTGATCAAGGACTTTGTTAATGAGCAGTAGTAATATTCTGAAGGGAATGTAGAGAATCTTTTTTCCCCCTGAGCAGTAGGTTACATGATGAGCCTAAAACATGCCACAAACCATGTTGGAACCAGGTGGGCTGCCATCCAGGCTTGCTGTCCCACTCAAGGAGCACGGGCAGAGTAGACTGAGGGTCCTTCTTGGAGTCACAGGATTTTCAGAATGGTAGATGAACATTGGCCTTACCTTCACCAGCTGCATTAACCCATAGCAGGAGAGTCCATCTGTCCTTTAAAGTTCTGAAGCCAGGCATTGATGTCTCTCTGGTTATGGAAGTTGTAGGTACCATATTCCAATCATATGCTATTTCAGCTACATTGCAAATCTCTTGGTTAGCAGAGCCGCCTTCACCAAAGATTGTGACTTCGTCTTCTGGATAACTTGCCACAGCTTTTCCATCAGTACCTGCTACTTCACCTTGTTATGGTGCAGAGATGGCTTCTCTGCCTAAATCTCATGCTACATGCTTTTCTTTTTCTCATGTCTCTCAACCTTTATAGGAATGAAGAGAATTAGGGCTGTGCTCTGGATTAAACTGTGGCTTCAAAGAACGCTGTGGCTTTTTAAATCTCTGTTCAGGCCACTTGAAGCTGGCTCCATATCAGCAATAAGGCAGTTTTGCTTTGTCTTTTGTGTGTTCACTGGAGTAGTTAGTACTTTTAATTTCCTTCAAGGACTTTTCATTCACGGCATGGGTAACGTATTCGATGCAAGAGGCCTAAATTTTGACTTCTCTCGACTTTAAACATGTCTTCCACACTAAATTTAATCATTTTTAACTTTTTTTTTTTTCTTTTTCTTTTTGTACCAGGGATTGAACTCACGGGCACTCGACCACTGAGCCACATCCCCAGTCCTATTTTGTATTTTATTTAGAAACAGGGTCTCACTGAGTTGCTTAGCGCCTCTCAGTTGCTGAGGCTGGCTTTGAACTCCAGATCCTCCTGTCTCAGCTTCCTGAGCCACTGGGACTACAGGCATGCATCACTGTGCCTGGCCATTTTTAACTTTTGATTTAAAATTAGAGACATGTGACTTCTTTTACTTGAACACCTAGATGTCATTATAGGATTATAAATTGACTTTATTTCAGTATTGTTCTGTTTTAGAGAATGGGGAGGCCAGAGGAGAAGGAGAGAGACGGGGGAATAGCTGGATGATGGAGTATTCAGAACCCATAAATTTAGTTCGTTGTCTTAAATGGGTGCAGCTCACGGCATCCCAAAACAATTACAATACTGTCATAAAAGATCACTGAACACAGATCATCATAACAAATATAACAATAATTAAAAAGTTTAAACTATTGCAAGAATTATCAAAATGTGAGCACTTGGTATTGGCAAAGTGTCACTGATAGAATAGCTCCAAATAGCCAGGTGCAGTAGTACGCACTGTAATCCCAGTAACTCTGGAGCCTGAAGCTGCAGGATCATAAGCCCAAAGCCAGCAACTTAGCATAGCCCTTAAGCAACTTAGTATGAAACCCTGTCTCAAAAAATAAAAAGAGCTAGAAATGTGGCCCAATGGTAAAGTGCCTATGGATTCAATTCCTAGCACCCACCCCCCCTTTAAGAAAAAAAAAAAAAAAAAAATCCTCAAAGCAGAGCTGCTGTGAACTTCCAATTTGTTAAAAAAAAAAAAAAAAAAAAAATGGTATCTTCAAAGTACAATAAAATGAAGTACGACAAAATGAGGTTCACCCATAGTTTGGTGTGTTCATAATCTAATCAGATAATTTTAATCCAGCCACATTTGATGTTATTGATAATTGAGTTTATATCTACCATTTTATTTTAATTTTAAAAAATTCTGTGGTTTTCTTTTATGTTACATGAATTTTTTTCTTTTTAGTTCTTTTTTTTAGTGTAGTGGGCACAGGTACCTGGGATTGAACTCACGGGCACTCAATCACTGAGCGACATCCCCAGCCCTATTTTTTTTTTTTTTTTAATATTTTTATTTATTTGCTTTAGTTGTACACAATGCGTTTTATTCAATGCATTTTATCTGTATGTGGTGCTGAGGATCGAACCCGGGTCGTCCACGCGCCAGGCGAGTGCTCTACCGCTGAGCCACAATCCCAGCCCCCCCAGCCCTATTTTTGTATTTCATTTGGAGACAGGGTCTCACTGAGTTGCTTAGTACATCAATTTTGCTGAGGCTGGTTTAGAACTCGCGATCCTCCTGCTTCAGCCTCCCAAGCCACTGGGATTACAGGCGTGCGCCACCGCACCTTGCTTCTCCCCCCACTGGGCTTGAACTCAGGGATGTTCTACCAATAAGCAAAAATCTCCAGCCCTTTTTATTTTTAAGACAAGGTATTGCTAAATGGCTGGGACTGGCCTCAAACTTTGGATCTTCCTACCTCAGCCTCCTGAGTAGCTAAAATTACAGGTGTGCATTACCTCACCCATATGTTTTTGATATACATCTAATACACTTTTTTTTTTGGTACGGGGGGTTGAACTCAGGGGCACTCGTCCACTGGGCCACATCCCCAGCCCTTTTTTGTATTTTATTAGAGACAGGGTCTCAGTGAGTTGCTAAGTGCCTTGCCATTGCTGAGGCTGGCTTTGAACTCGCAATCCTCCTGCCTCAGCCTCTCAAGTGCTGGGATTACAGGCATGCGCCACCGCACCCGGCACACTTATTTTTTAATATGTATTTTTATAGACATCTCTTTTTAATTCCTTTAATGAGCTTTCAATTCCTTTAATGATCTTTTCAGTGTGTGTTTTGAGTCATTTTCTTCATAGTTGCTCAGGGATTTTCAGTGTACATTGTGAATAATCAGATCCTTTCAGATCATTGCTGACTGAATTCTAACTAGTGAAACATTACTCTTATATAGCTCACTCTTCCTCTGTTTTGGACCATTACTGTGACACATCACATCTTACAGGTAGTGGGACCAAGCTTCATAGCACTTAATCCTTCATGAATGGAGGAGTCTGTACATATACTTTTTTTTTTTTTTTTTTTTTTTTTTTTGTGGTACTGGAGATTGGACTCAGGGGCACTCAACCACTGGGCCACATCCCCAGCCCTTTTTTGTATTTTATTTAGAGACAGGGTCTCACTGAGTTGCTAAGTGCCTCGCCATTGCTGAGGCTGGCTTTGAACTCGCGATCCTCCTGTCTCAGCCTCCCAAAGTGCTGGGATTACAGGCGTGCGCCACCGCGCCCGGCCCTGTACATATACTTTTGAGTCCTGTTTTCACTTAATTACATAGCAGGAAGAGTTTTTCTTATTATGTGCTTCACAGACAAGTTTGATTGGCTTCTCCCTGAAGAATTTCTCACTTCCATGCTTACCTCCTCCTGTATGAAGCAAGGCTTGTCAGTTTGCTTGATGTTCTCATTGCTGAGTTTTCCTTACATCTTAGGATTTTCTTAGTGTCTGTGTGTATTAGTCAGTTTTCTGTTGTATAGCAAAATACTTGAGGTTGGGTATTTTATAATGAAAAATGGTTTGTTTAGCTCACAGTTCTGGAGGTTCAGGGGCATGCTGCTGCCATTGGTTTGGCTCTGGTACTTCATTATTAGTGAACCAGGCATATTTTGCCCATTGAACAGTGCGTACCTCAGTGAAATGATGAATTTTGAAAAAGAAAAATGATTTATTCACGAACCAGCCAAGCGTGGAGACTGGAGGGCAAGGTTCCTAGCACCTCTCTGAGGATAGCGTTTGGGGTGTTTAGGAAAACAGGCATGGGAACAGGTGACGGGAGGTAAGGGATTAGAGTATCAGTGGTCTGTGTGTGCATAATCAAACGTGGTTCTTCATAGGGCATGTATTCAGAAAATGGTGACATTGGTAGGATCTGAGGGTTGCTGTGTAGACCTGCAGGGAAAGTCAGTCACTCATCAGGCACTTGTGCAGCCCAAGCGGAGGATTGGGGTTTCATTGAACTGGTTTGAGCTGCCTCCAGGGTGCTAAAAAACAACATTGGCAGCCGTTGCCCAGATGCCCAGACAGCAGGAGTGTCCTCTGTAGCAAGGCTGATGGTGGGGGTATGTTACTTAGCTCTGCAGCCTCTAAAACTGGTCATGAAAGCAAATGACTTAAAGCAAGTGAAGCAAGTCAGGCCCAGTGGCACATGCCTGCTGTCCCAGCTACTGGGGAGGCTGAGGCAGGTTAAAATTTGAGGCCAGCCTGGCGGCATAGTGAGACTCTATGTCTCAAAAATAATAACAATAATAATAATAATAAAAAACAGCAGCGGCTAGAAGGTTTGTCCAGGTTTTCCCTGTTTCTTCATGGTGGAGAGCAGCTGGGGTCCCTTGGGAACTGTGATAATCTAACCCTTTCCTGGGTCTGCCCCTAATGGCCAGCCAGCTCTTAAAGGTGCCACTGCTTCTCAACATTGCCACATTGGGGATCATGCTTCCAACACGTGAACCTTTGGGGGACAGAACATGTCTAAACCATAGCAGAGATTTGTCTGAAACCTGGCAGCTCCCAGTGTGGGGCCAGAGCTGCCCATGGTGAATGTGTTACCCTAGTGGTCACCTCCAGGAGGCGACCGCTTATCCTTCTGTGTGAAAAGCTGAGGTCTCCTGGCAGAGCCTGTCTTTGACTTTTCAGGGCAGCCAATGAAGTGCAACCTCCACATGAATGGGAACGTCATCACCTCGGACCAGCCCATCCTGCTGTAAGTGCCAAAGGCAGGGAGATGGGGGTGGTGCAGGGCTTTTCTGCTTGTTTTTCTTTCCTTCTTTCTTTTTTTTTTTTTTTTTTTTTTTTTTTTGATACCGGGGATTGAACTCAGGGGCACTCGACCACTGAGCCACATCCCCAGCCCTTTTGTGTATTTTATTAGAGACAGGGTCTTACTGAGTTGCTGAATGCCTCAGCCTCCCAAGTGCTGGGATTACAGGTGTGCGCCACCACGCCCAGCTACTTTTCTGCTTGTTTACCCTGCATGGCTGCCTCTGTTTATTCTGAGGGGTAATTGCCATGTCACAGCTTCCCTCTATCCTCCATTCCATTTCCTCTGCTCTGATGCTAAATGATTAGTCAAGGTGCTGACATTGGAATGAAGCGGTTTGTCTCATCATTTCCATCATTTGTCTCATGACCCTGGAGGGGCTAGTGTTAGGACCTCCTCCTCAGCCTGAGAAATCAGAAATAGCCAAGAGGAAAATGGAGCACTAACCTCTTGCACATCCCCCACCCTCTTTGCACAACTGTGTGTATCTTCCAAGTGAAGAAAAGCTGCATCTCCCTGACTGCATTAGGACAGGGCTGTTGCCACTCTTTGTTTTGTTATGCATCCCTGGACATACGTACCTGGCCCCCCTCAGGACTTTCTTGGCGCCCATGATGCATAAAATGTTGGAGCTGATGGGACATCATTTCTAATAAGAAAGCAGATAGTGGCTGGGGATGTAGCTCAGTTGGTAGAGTGCTCACCTTGCATGCCCAAGGCCCTGGGTTCAATCCCAGCACCACCCAAAAAAAAAAAAAAAAGGGAAGCAGATACCCAGGAAGGAAGTTAGACTTGCCAAGGTGGGTGGGTAGTGCAAGGCAGGCCTGAAGTAGACTGAGATTTAGAAATATTGGGATTTGAACCTGGGTAATGATCTTTTTTTTTTTTTTTTTTTTTTGTGGTACTGGGGATTGAACTCAGGGAACTCGACCACTGGGCTACATTCCCAGCCCTTTTTTGTATTTTATCTAGAGGCAGGGTCTCACTGAGTTGCTAAGTGCCTCACCACTGCTGAGGCTGGCTTTGAACTCGCGATCCTCCTGCCTCAGCCTCCCAAAGTGCTGGGATTACAGGCGTGCGCCACCGCGCCCAGCTGAATGGTGTGTTTTTTGACAAGTCTCTAAAACTGTGTTTTTTAGGGTTTGGTGACCTGCTCAGTTTGGGAATTGGTAGTTAATGAATTGTTACTTAAGATTCTTTTGTTACCATCCTGGAGGGAGGAGCAATGTTTCCTAAGCTTAAAACTGGAACACAAGTGGCACACGCCTGTAATCCCAGCACTTTGGGAGACTGAGGCAGGAGGATCCCGAGTTCAAAGCCAGCCTCAGCAATGGCGAGGCACTTAGCAACTCAGTGAGACCCTGTCTCTAATAAAAATACAAAAAAGGGCTGGGGATGTGGCCCAGTGGTCGAGTGCCCCTGAATTCAATCCCTGGTACCACAAAAACAAACAAACAAAAAAAAAAACCTGGAACACAGCAGCTGCATCTCAGTTTTCTTGGCAGCAGATAAGAACCATGATGGGTTTGCTGCGAGATGATGCAGAGGGATCAGGGGAGGTCCCCACAGAGCCTCGTGCACAGTGGGAGCTTCATGAGTGGAGCAGCCCCTCCTGTCTTAGAAAACCTGCCAGGATTTTGACTCTGCTCTGCTCTTTACAGGCGGCTGAGTGACAGTCCCTCAGTGAAAAAGGAGAGCGAGCTGCCTCGAAGGGTGAATTCCACCTCCTCTTCCAACCCTCCTGCCGAGGTGGACCCTGACACCATCCTGAAGGCGCTCTTCAAGTCGTCAGGGGCCTCTGTGACCACACAGCCCACAGAATTCAAAATCAAACTTTGAGCAGGAAAGTGGGGAAGAGGAGGGTGGCTCTGTTTTCCCAAGGCAGCACTTGTGACCAATGGGCCGTTGGACTGAAGCCCCCTGAGCGTGGGAAGGGTCGCCAGGGGTGGAGCTTCCTCACTGGACGGGACCCGCCTTTCTGTGTTGTGTCTCCCCTGTGCTCTTCTGTGTGTTAACATTTCCCGTAGTGTGTTCCTCTGCCCTTTACCTCGTCACCACGGTAGGCCTGTGATCTGAGTGTACCCCCTTCACCCTCGCCCCAAGCGGATTCCTTACTTGGAAATGGTGCACTAAGTTTCCTGGGTGGCTTTCTTGGGGCCCCTTGGGATACAGGACAGGGCTGTTTGAAAAGACACTGCTTTTTCCAGGGGCTGAGGGATTGCCTTCCCTTTCTGTTTTTCAAGCTTTTCAAACAAAGTAGGGAATGGGAACTCTTCCTGTGCCAGGAAGCCAGGTCAGCTTGAGAGCAGTGCTGTTTACCCACCAATCAGTGGAGATGTCCTAGGGGAAGCAGGTCCCGGGCCTCTTGTCTTTAGGCCTGACTGCTTGTCGAAAGAGGACTCTGTGGCAAGGGCAGGCCGAGGCTGTTGCTCTGCTAGGAACAGTGCCACCAGCTCTCGGTTTTGAGGGCCTGCACTGTCTCAGACAACCTAAATTCCCAGAATTCATGTTCCCTTTTTCCATGAGGAGGGCCACATGCCCTACCTCAGTTCTGAGCCTTCTGGGCCTCGCTTCTGTGAAGGGCTTGCATTGTTAGCCCTCCCACTTCTCACCTGGCTTGGTGTTTGTCCCACCCTTGTTTTGGTGCAAGTCCCAGCTGTCAGCTGGTGGGCCTTTCAAAGGATCTGCCTCCTGTTCTGTAGTACTGGGGGCTTGCAGGGCTATTTGAATGGGAGGTGTTGGCTTGCTCCTTGCTCTTCCTTTCTGTCCTCACTTGTCTATAGGACAACAGTCATGGATGCCAGACGCATATATCCAGCTGCCACCAAGGGACATTGTCCCCACTGCTGTGAGGATGTGCCTGGCCATGACCAGAGGGGTATTCTCCTGCCTTGGCAGTGGGGGAGATGGAGGGAGAGAAGGTGGTCAGGAGAGAAAGACTGTCCTTCCAGGAAGGATGGCGGCTGTTTCTCCAGCATGTTCCCAACCATTTGGGGCAAAACTACAGAACATAGATGCACTGTCTGAATGCCAGGGCAGCTGTCATTGAGCAGGCTGTTGGTTTGTTGGGACTGTAAAGGGAATCCAGGCCGACAGAGCTGGAGCGGGTTAGGAGCAGGATTCTGGGTGCTGTACAAAATCAGGAGCACATGCTATGAAAAGCACAAGCCCAGGAAGGAAAGAGGGCCTGAGACACCACAAGCCTCTCCCAGTGAAGAAAACCTAGAAACGCACCTTTCCACAGTTAGGTCTTTCAAGCAAGAATGATCCAAAGTTTGAATTGGATTCAGTCCTCCAGCGCTGAGGTTGCCCAGGCCAGGGAGTCCAGGAAAGGCGCCTGGTGGTGCTCCACTTTCCTGTTCTTTGAAGAATGCTGCTTCTCTGCCCACTTTGAATGGGTACAAATGTATTTCTCTTATAGCAGCTAGAAGACATTCCTCCTACACTTTGCCCTTTCTGGCCCAATAAAGCACCCAGAAGGCACTAGGACCTGACTTCTCAGATACTGGGAACAGCTTGGACTGTGCTGAGAGTAGGGATGGTGAACACCCTGCCTCCCACGTGACTTTACCTCCCATTCCCAAACCAGGCATGCTCTGGTGTTCACAGATTTCACTGAGTCCAGCCGCAGCCTTCTGGCCATATGGTACATTGAGAACAGGAAGGGACCTGTTTGCCTCCCCTGCTCTACAGGATGTCATCTTGGGAACAAGGAAGAGAAGGTGGCAGGTCAACCCTTGTGTCCTCTGCCTCCCACTCCCTTACATTGTTCATCAAGTGTCTCTTGTTTGGAAGGCGAGGAAGAGGCATTGAGGGATGGAGGTGATTCTGTATTACTTATCCATTTCCAAATAAATGTTTGTTATTCCTATCTTTAAGTTGTAATTTTTTTAGATTGTGCTAAGTGGCCTTAGTGGGACCTCTGTGCTTTACTGCTCTCTGGCTTGGGCATTACTTACAGGATTCATTGAGTCTCATTGTCCACAGCTGAGAATGTGGGTGGTGACATCTGTGAAGCCCTGGCTATGAGCAGCAGCAACTCCAGCGGTTAAGAGAACTGTTCATAGGGAACAAGGCAGCCAGACAAAGGGAATTTGCCTTGGATTAAAGAAGTTACACTCATGGGTATAATTTACCTCTTACATAAACTGTGGCATTAGAAAAGAAGAAATTATTTTTATTTATTTATTTATTTATTTATTTATTTATTTGGTACTGGGGATTGAACTCAGGGGCACTCGACCACTGGATCACATCCCCAGCCCTTTTTTTGTATTTTATTAGAGACAGGGTCTCACTGAGTTACTGAGTGCCTCGCCATTGCTGAGGCTGGCTTTGAACTCGCGATCCTCCTGCCTCAGCCTCCCAAAGTGCTGGGATTACAGGCGTGCGCCACCGCGCCCCGCTTATTTATGATTTTAATATGCTATTTTAGTGGATGAGAAGGCCGTGGGGTGCAGTGGCACACACCTGTAATCCCAGGAGGCTGAGGCAGGAGGATCGTGAGTTCAAACCCAGCCTCAGCAATGGTGAGGCACTTTGCAACTCAGTGAGACCCTGTCTCTCATAAAATGCAAAAAAGGGCTGAGGGTGTGGCCCAGTGGTCGAGTGCCCCTGAGTTTAATCCCCGTACCAAAAAAAAAAAAAAAAGAGGAATCTGAATTTCCCATACCTGGCAGTAACAGTGGTGCTTTTCCAACCCTGGAAGAGCAATGTCAGAGGAGGTGTGCTATAATAGAAGTTTTAAATAAGACCCAGAGTCAGTAATATCTAAAATGCCCATGTTTCAATTGAAAATCACATGTACAAGAACCAGGGAAAAGCCGGGCGGGGTGGTGCACGCCTGTAATCCCAGCACTTGGGAGGCTGAGGCAGGAGGATTGCAAGTTCAAAGCCAGCCTCAGCAATGGCGAGGCACTTAGCAACTCAGTGAGACCCTGTCTCCAAATAAAATAAAAAAAAAAAAAAAAAAAGGCTGGGGATATGGCCCAGTGGGTGAGTGCCCCTGAGTTCAATCCCTGGTACCACAAAAAAAAGGGGGGGTAGGGGGTGGGGATGTGGCCCAGTGGTTGAGTGCCCCTGTGTTCAATCCTCAGTACCAAAAAAAAAAAAAAAAAAAAAAAAGAATTCTCAAAAATGTTAAAGAGTGGCAGAAAACAAAACAAAAATAAAATGAGAGGGACTGGGGTTGTGGCTCAGCGGCAGAGCGCTCGCCTCGCTCGTGCGCGGCCTGGGTTTGATCCTCAGCACCACGTAAACATAAAATACATACATTGCATTGTGTACAACTTAAATAAATATTTTAAAAAAAATAAAATGAGAGACTTAAGCCCTAAAATGTCACTAAGTACATTAAATGTAAGTGGTTTAATATGCCCATTAGAAGAGACAGTAGGAGGGCTGGGGCTGTAGCTCAGTAGCAGAGTGCTTGCCTAGCATGTGTGAGGCACTGGGTTTGAACCTTAGCACCACATAAAATAAACAAACAAAGGCATGCTGTTCATCTACAACTACAAAAGAAGAAAAAAAAGCAGAATGGATGAAATAACATAACTGTATTCTATCTACAAGAAACTAACTTTAGCTGGGTACAGTGGCACACAACTATAATCCCAGCAGCTCAGGAGGCTGAGGCAGGAGGATTGTGAGTTCAAACCCAGCCTCAGCAAAAGCAAGGTGCTAAGCAACTCAGTGAGACTCTGTCTCTAAATAAAATACAAAATAGGGGCTGGGGTTGTGGCTCAGCAGTAGAGTGCTTGCCTAGCACGTGCACGGCAGCCCAGGTTCGATCCTCAGCACCATGCAAATAAATGCATTGTGTACAACTAAAGCAAATAAATAAATATTTTTAAAATAATAATACAATACAAAATAGGGCTGGGGGGCTGATGTCATAACACAGTGGGTACAGCACTTGCCTTGTGTGAGGCCCTGATCCTCAGCACCACATAAAAATAAACAAAAATAAAGATATTGTGTCCATCTACAACTAAATATATATATTATATATATATATATATATATTTTAAAAAAAAAATGGGCCGGGGCTATGGCTCAGTGGTCGGGTGTCCCTGAGTTCAATTCCTGACAAAAAAAAAAAAAAAAAAAAAAAAAAAAAACCTAACTTAAAATATAACAATACAGCCGGGCACGGTGGCGCACGCCTGTAATCCCAACACTTGGGAGGCTGAGGCAGGAGGATCACGAGTTCAAAGCCAGCCTCAGCAATGGCGAGGCACTTAGCAACTCAGTGAGACCCTGTCTCTAAATAAAATACAAAAAATGGCTGGGGATGTGGCCCAGTGGTCGTGTACCCCTGAGTTCAATCCCTGGTCCAAAAAAAAAAAAAACAATAACAATACAGGTCTGCTGAAAGTAAAAATGGGAAAATACATTTTGCAAACCATCAAAAGAGAGTGGCAGCCGGGCGGGGTGGCGCACACCTGTAATCCCAGCACTTGGGAGGCTGAGGCAGGAGGCTGCAAGTTCAAAGCCAGCCTCAGCAATGGCGAGGCACTTAGCAACTCAGTGAGACCCTGTCTCCAAATAAAATACAAAAAAGGGCTGGGGATGTGGCCCAGTGGTCGAGTGCCCCTGTGTTCAATCCTCAGTACCAAAAAAAAAAAAAAAAAAAAAAAAATGGAATTCTCAAAAATGTTAAAGAGTGGCAGAAAACAAAACAAAAATAAAATGAGAGGGACTGGGGTTGTGGCTCAGCGGCAGAGCGCTCGCCTCGCTCGTGCGCGGCCTGGGTTTGATCCTCAGCACCACGTAAACATAAAATACATACATTGCATTGTGTACAACTTAAATAAATATTTTAAAAAAAAATAAAATGAGAGACTTAAGCCCTAAAATGTCACTAAGTACATTAAATGTAAGTGGTTTAATATGCCCATTAGAAGAGACAGTAGGAGGGCTGGGGCTGTAGCTCAGTAGCAGAGTGCTTGCCTAGCATGTGTGAGGCACTGGGTTTGAACCTTAGCACCACATAAAATAAACAAACAAAGGCATGCTGTTCATCTACAACTACAAAAGAAGAAAAAAAAGCAGAATGGATGAAATAACATAACTGTATTCTATCTACAAGAAACTAACTTTAGCTGGGTACAGTGGCACACAACTATAATCCCAGCAGCTCAGGAGGCTGAGGCAGGAGGATTGTGAGTTCAAACCCAGCCTCAGCAAAAGCAAGGTGCTAAGCAACTCAGTGAGACTCTGTCTCTAAATAAAATACAAAATAGGGGCTGGGGTTGTGGCTCAGCAGTAGAGTGCTTGCCTAGCACGTGCACGGCAGCCCAGGTTCGATCCTCAGCACCATGCAAATAAATGCATTGTGTACAACTAAAGCAAATAAATAAATATTTTTAAAATAATAATACAATACAAAATAGGGCTGGGGGGCTGATGTCATAACACAGTGGGTACAGCACTTGCCTTGTGTGAGGCCCTGATCCTCAGCACCACATAAAAATAAACAAAAATAAAGATATTGTGTCCATCTACAACTAAATATATATATTATATATATATATATATATATATTTTTTAAAAAAAATGGGCCGGGGATATGGCTCAGTGGTCGGGTGTCCCTGAGTTCAATTCCTGCTACAAAAAAAAAAAAAAAAAAAAAAAAAAAAAACCTAACTTAAAATATAACAATACAGCCGGGCACGGTGGCGCACGCCTGTAATCCCAACACTTGGGAGGCTGAGGCAGGAGGATCACGAGTTCAAAGCCAGCCTCAGCAATGGCGAGGCACTTAGCAACTCAGTGAGACCCTGTCTCTAAATAAAATACAAAAAATGGCTGGGGATGTGGCCCAGTGGTCGTGTACCCCTGAGTTCAATCCCTGGTCCAAAAAAAACAATAACAATACAGGTCTGCTGAAAGTAAAAATGGGAAAATACATTTTGCAAACCATCAAAAGAGAGTGGCAGCCGGGCGCGGTGGCGCACACATGTAATCCCAGCACTTGGGAGGCTGAGGCAGGAGGCTCGCGAGTTCAAAGCCAGCCTCAGCAATGGCGAGGCACTTAGCAACTCAGTGAGACCCTGTCTAATAAAATACAGAAAAGGGCTGGGGATGTGGCCCAGTGGTCGAGTGCCCCTGAGTTCAATACCCAGTACCAAATAAATAAAAGGGGTAACAGACTTCTACCAGGAGGGAGAAGGGGGCCTCTGCTGGTATCCTGGTATCCCCAGAAGCAGGCAGTTCTGCCTTTTTTATATGTCCCAGGCTTCCTTTGTTCTCCTGCTCTTCCCCTTACCTCTCCTTCTGCATACATGACCAGGAGCAGTGACCAGGCTCAGGAATGCTGGGTGGGATGGCCAAAAGGTGAGAATCAGATGGGCTGAAGGGAGAAGGGCAGGATGGAGCAGCCCTGGACACATATTTAACAACCTTATAGCTCCCTGGAGGGAGGGGCAATTCCTGGGACAGGTTACCTTGGCAACAGGTTGGAGCAAGAACAGGTTCTTGATAAGGGTGGAGGAAGGGCTCTGGAGGAATTGACATTTCAATCCCTCAGGGACAGTCTCCAAATTCTCAAGACACACTCAAAATTGGCTTTCTTGATTCGACCTGACCCAATTTACCTATCTCTGCTGACTGCCTGTCAGATTCTGGCTTCACCTACAGGGAACTACAAGGTTGTTAATGTGTCCTGGGCTGCACCATCCTGCCCTTCCCCCTTCAGCCCACCTGTTTCCCACCTTTTGGCCATCCCACTGAGCATTCCTGGGCCTAGTCATGTAGGCAGGAAGGAGAAAGATAAGGGGAAGAGAGCAGAAGAACAAAGGACGCCTAGGACATATAAAAAGGGCAGAACACTTCCCTTCTTGGGATACCAGCTATGGCCCCCTTCTCCCTCCTGGGAGAAGTCTATGTGACCGCTTTTTAAAATAAACCCTGCTTTATATGCTTGCCTTGGCGTGCTTCTCTAATATTCAAACTTCAACATGTGAGGAAGGAGAACTTGTCACCGGCGGTATCACTGACACCCTTGTCTTAACATACTGGTAGAACAATCAGCAGATATGTAAACTTAATACCATCAGCCAATATCAAATCAACACAGGACACCATCAGCACAACAGTATTCTTTACAAGTGCTCATGGTACATACACCAACACATACTATATCCTGCCTTAGAAAAATAATAAGTTGGGAGGCTGGGGCTGTAGCTCAGTAGCAGAGCACTTGCCTAGCACGTGTGAGGCACTGGGTTTGATCCTTAGCACCACATGAAAATAAACATAAAATAAAGGCATGCTGTCCATCTACAACTACAAAAATTTTTTTTTTTTTTTTTTTTTGGGTACCGGGGATTGAACTCAGCGGCACTAGACCACTGGGCCACATCCCCAGCCCTTTTTTGTATTTTTATTAGAGACAGGGTCTCACTGAGTTGCTAAGTGCCTCGCCATTGCTGAGGCTGGCTTTGAACTCGCGATCCTCCTGACTCAGCCTCCCAAAGTGCTGGATTACAGGCGTGCGCCACCGCGCCCGGCTAAAAATTTTTTTTTTAAATAAATAAATTGGGGGGCTGGGGTTGTGGCTCAGCGGTAGAGTGCTCGCCTAGCACGTGTGCAGCCTGGGTTCGATCCTCAGCACCATGTGAAAATAAAAACATTGTGTAGAACTAAAGCAAATAAATAAATGTTTAAAAATTTTTTTCAAAAAATAAATAAATAAATTGGGCCCAGTAACATGAGCCTAGGAGCCCAGATACTTGGGAGGCTGAGGCAGGATGGCAAGTTGGAACTTAGGCCACACAGCAATACCCCATCTCAAACACAAGAACAGCAAAACAAAATAAAGAAACCAGGGCTGGGAGTGTATGTAGCTCAGTGGCAAAGTGCTTGCTGAGCATGTGTGAGGCCCTGGGTTCAATCCCCAACACTGCAACAAACAAACAAAAACCATGCAAAATCAGGGAAACTACACAGTGTATTCTTTGATCACAGTGGAGTCAATGTGTAGGTAGTTCTCTCCCTAAGATCAGAGTTAAGTCAAGAGTGTCTGCTCTTACAACTTCTATTCAAGCCGGGCGCGGTGGCGCACGCCTGTAATCCTAGCACTTTGGGAGGCTGAGGCAGGAGGATCACGAGTTCAAAGCCAGCCTCAGCAATGGCGAGGCACTTAGCAACTCAGTGAGACCCTGTCTCTAATAAAATACAAAAAGGGCTGGGGATGTGACCCAGTGGACGAGTGCCCCTGAGTTCAATCCCTGGTACCAAAAAAAAAAAAAAACAACTTCTATTCAACATTACACTGGAGGGGCTAGCTGGGAAATTAGGCACAAAACAAAACAAGAACAAAAAGCATCAAGGGCTGGGGTTGTGGCTTAGGGGTAGAGTACTTGCCTCGAATGTGCGCGGCCCGGGTTCGATCCTCAGCACCACATAAAAATAAAGGCATTGTGTACAACTAAAAATAAATAAATAATTTTTTAAAAAGCATCAAATTGTAAAGAAAGAATAAAACTATTTGCAGATGACGTGGTCTTACATATAGAAAATCCTAAGGAATTCATTAAAACTAATAAAATTGCAAGATCAATATATACTTGCAATGAACAATTAAAAAAAGGGGGGGGGCTAGGGTGTGGCTCAGTGCCTAGCACGTGTGAGGCACTGGGTTTTATCCTCAGCACCACATAAAAATAAATAAATAAAATAAAGGTATTGTGTCCAACTACAACTAAAGCGGTAGAGTGCTCGCCTAGCACCTGAGTGGCCCGGGTTCGATCCTCAGCACCACATACAAATAAAAACATTGTGTACAACTAAAAATATATATAAGCCGGGCGTGGTGGCGCACGCCTGTAATCCCAGCACTTTGGGAGGCTGAGTCAGGAGGATCGCGAGTTCAAAGCCAGCCTCAGCAATGGCGAGGCACTTAGCAACTCAGTGAGACCCTGTCTCTAATAAAATACAAAAAAGGGCTGGGGATGTGGCCCAGTGGTCTAGCGCCGCTGAGTTCAATCCCCAGTACCAAAAAAAAAAAAAAAAAAAAAAATATATATATATATATATATATATATATATATATGTATGTATTTAAAAAATTTTTTTTAATCTAAATCAGAAAACAATTCCTTACAATGCCAAATGCCCGTAATCCCAGCAACCTGGGAGGTTGAGGCAAGACCATAACAAATTGGAGGCCAGCCTGGGCAACTTAGCAGGACCTGTCTCAAAACAAAATAAAAAAGGGTTGGGGAGGAGCTGGGGTTGTTGCTCAGCAGTGGAGCGCTTGGCTAGCATGTGTGAAGCACTGGGTTTGATTCTCAGCACCACATAGGAATAAATGAATACAATAAAGGTCCATCAACAATTCAAAAAAAAAAAAGGCTGGGGATGTGGCTCAGTGGCTGAATACCTCTGGGTTCAATCCCTGGTACCAAAAAAAAAAAAAAGAAGGGGGTCTGGGGTTGTAGCTCAGTGGTGGAGTGCTTGTCTCACATGTGTGAGGCACTGGGTTCCATCCTCAGAACCACATAAAAATAAATAAAGGTATTGTGTCTATATACAACTAAAAATATTTAAAATAAAAAGAATTTCTGCCGGGCGTGGTGGCGCACGCTTGTAATCCCAGCAACTTGGGAGGCTGAGGCAGGAGGATCACGAGTTCAAAGCCACCCTCAGCAATGGCGAGGCACTTAGCAACTCAGTGAGACCCTGTCTCTAATAAAATACAAAAAAGGGCTGGGGATGTGGCCCAGTGGTCGAGTATCCCTGAGTTCAATTCCTAGTACCAAAAAATAAAAATAAAATAAAAGAATTTCTTAAAAAAAAAAAAAAAGGTGGGGTGCTGGGGAGAATGCCCCTGGGTTCAATCCCAAATACTGCAAAAAACAAGGAAACAATTATTAGCATCAAAATTAATAAAATACTTATAAATTTAAAAAAAATTTTTAAAAATTGGCACCAGGGATTGAACCCTGGGGCACTTAACCACCGAGCCACATCTCTAGCCCTTTTTTTTTTTGGGGGGGGGGGTAGGGGCAGGTATCGGGCGGGGATTAAACTCAGGGGAAGTCGACTACTGAGCCACATCCCCAGCCCTATTTTGTATTTTATTTAGAGACAGGGTCTCACTGAGCTGCTTAGTTTCTCACTTTTGCTGAGGCTGGCTTTGAACTGGCGATCCTCCTGCCTCAACCTCCCCAGCTGCTGGGATTACAGGCGTGCGCCACCACACCCAGTTTATGAATAAATTTGACAAAAGAAGTGCAAAATTTATATTCTGAAAACCACTCAACACTATCCAAAGAAATTAAAGAGAGACTATAGTCCAAACAATCTTGATAAAGAAGAGCATTGGAATGACACTTCCTGATTTCAAAATTTGCTACAATCATTACTAAACTACAGTAATCAAGACCATGTGGCACTAGCATAAGGCTAAAAGTATAGATCAGTGGAACAGAATGGAAACTCCAGAAATAAAGCCTCATCTCTGCACAATTTTCAGCAAATCTGCCAAGACATTTCAGTTGGGAAAAGAATAGTTTTTTCAACAAATGGTACAGGGACAACTGTTTTTGTTGGCTTGTTTGTGGTGCTGGGAACCAAACACAGAGCATGACGGGCAAGGACTCTACCACTCAGCCGTGGGACAACTGGATATCCACAAATAATAAATACCACAACCTTGTGAATATAGTAAGAACCACTGAATTGTATATACTAGAAGGGCAAATTTTATGGCATGTGAATTATATATTAATAAAGTTGTTATAAAAATACTTAGTGGTTTACTTTACAATTCTTCTTTTATGCAAATGTATCATTCACAGATGAAATTCATTTAATTTTCCAATTCGGTAAGCAGATGTATATGATTTTTACATGGTTTCTAGCTTAGCATCTCCAAAGATTGTGATGTGACCAAATAGTAATTGAAAGATAAATTGTCCATTTATTCATTAAATAAAAAATATTGGGCTGGGGACATAGCTCAGGTGGTAGAGTGCTTGCCTTGCATGCACAAGGCCCTGGGTTCTAATCCCCAGCACCACAAAAATAAATAAATAAATAAATAAAATAAAAAAATACTTAGTGGTTTAATCAAGAACAAGATAGTTTTTCAATATTCTGTAATTTGGGCAACTTGGGCTTAGCCATCTCTGCTACGCCCTCCAAGACCTCTCCTGGGATCAGAGCTGGGGGTCGCCTGTGCAAACCAAAACCAGAGTTTGGTTTCCACTAATTCAGCTGGGGCTGAAACTTCACATGCCACCTACCTCATGTGACTGCCACCTTTGATGGTAGCCTCCCTCTCTTGTCACTCAGAAGTTTAGGTCAACCTACTTAATATGACTGGATCCCAGGGGAGCAGAAGCTATAAACTGCTTAATCCTGGGCTTGAAGCTGCAGTATTTTACTTCTATTACACTCTGAACACAAAGCAAGCCATAGACAGCCAGGTTCAAGAGGGATTGCAGGGCTCCCCTCTAGACTGGGGAGGCAGCATGCACACCCAGGAATGGGAGGAACTGTGGAGGATGTCCCAGGCAAACGCCTGCCACAGCAGCCATTTAAAGCTGAAATAATAGGACTTTTGCTTCCTGCAATAAGGACAACTGGGTAATGTGGAAAACCCTCATCTTACAAAACACCTAGAAATTCTTCATAAAACAAATGTTTTTTAAAAATTTTGTTGCTGTTGATGATGGACCTTTGTTTTATTTATTTGTTTATATACAGTGCTGAGAATTGTGTGCACATGAAGATAAGAACTGTCTCTAGATACAAAAATGAATCTAAGTCGGGTGCAGTGGTGCACAACTGTAATCCCAATGGCTTGGGAGGCTGAGGAGGAGGATCCAGAGTTCAAAGCCAGCCTCAGCAAAAGGGAGACACTAAGCAACTCAGTGAGACCCTGTCTCTAAATAAAATACAAAATAGGGCTGGGGATGTGGCTTAATGGTTGAGTGCCCCTGAATTCAATCCCTGGTACCAAAAATAAGGTACAGGGCATTGAGCCTAGCTGCTCTTTTCCACTGAGCCACATCCCCAGCTCTTCTATTTTTTATTTTGAGACAGGGTCTAGCCAAGTTGCTTAGGGCCTTGCTAAGTTGCTAAGGCTGGCCTTGAACTTGTGATCCTTTTACCTCGGCCTCCCAAGTTGCTAGAATTACAGATGTGCACCATTGTATCTGACTTGGAGGTTTCAGTGCATGGTTGGTAGGTCCTGTTGCCTCTGGCCCTGTGGCAAGGAAGAACATCATGGCAGATGTTTGTGATTTGTTTATGTTTATTGTTTCTTTCCCTTGTTAGAATATAATCTTCAGGAGGGCTGGACGTTGCTTCACCTTTGTCTTTCCCTCCCTCCCTTCCTTCCCTCCTCTCTCTCTCTCTCTCTCTCTCTTTTTGTATGGTACTGGGGATTGAATCCAGAGGCTCTCAACCACTAGCCACATCCCCAGCCCTATTTTGTATTTTATTTAGTGACAGGGTCTCACTGAGTTGCTGAGGGCGTTGCCTTTGCTAAGGCTGCTTTGAACTCTGGATCCTCCTGTCTCAGCCTCCCGTGCCGCTGGGATTACGACGTGCCACCTCTCCCGGCTTGGCCTTTGTATTTCTAATACTTGGTACAGTGAGGTAGGAGGGAGGGAGGGAGGAAGGGAGAAAGGCAGACAGGATAGGAGGGAGGAAAGCTCCCTGAGCAACTCTGAGCAGCCCAGGTCCAGGTTCTCACTTGCTCCGAGCTAACTAGGGTTGTACCTTGGGCGGGGCGGGGCGGGGCCAGGAAGCCGTGCCAGAAACCGAGAGGGCGGGGCCCTCGGGGCGCCGTCGTCATGGAAACGCGCTCGCGCCCCACGCGGAACTACAGTTCCCGTCAGTCCCTGCGTTTCCGGTTAGCAAGATGGTGGCGCGTAGTAGGAAGCGCGCGGTGAGGGACCCTGAGGCGGGCATTCCGAGCCCACCCGGCTATTCCGGTGAGCGGCTTGGGGGCGCGAGGCCGGGAGACGGAAGGGCTTTGCTGGGAGGTGTCCCGGGAGCCCCGGGAGCGGCCGCGTGGTTGGGCCCCGGCAGGTCGAGAAGCCCCGGGCGCCCCTGGACCCACGCGGCGCCCTCCTCCCGGGTCAGCCCTTCTTGGTCCCTGAGGCCTGTGCAAGGAAGCTCCCTGCCTCCCCTCGCCCGGAGTGCTTCTTTCCTAGCCGATACAAGCTTGCTGTCTCTCTCTTGCTCATCAGCCTCCTGACTGTGGGCCGCATGTGTCCCCGCGGAGAAAAACCAGAAAGCTGCCCCTAGCTTCGTGAAGGTTGGCCCTTAGGGAATCCCACCGACCTAGGCCCTCGGACAAGATCCACAGCAGGTGGATTTCAGCGGCCGGAGGCCGGCAAGGGTCCGGCGCTCCTGAGAGTGAAGTTTGAGCCAAAACCTGAAGAGTGGGTGCAGGGAGGAGGTTTGATGTGCCAGGCAGAGAGCGAGTCTGTGTGAGGCCCGGCTTATTGGGGAACAGAGAGAATTCGGGGTGGTAGGAGAATGGTGTGAACAGAGACCACAGTGACAGGCCTGGCTACACACAGCTTCCAGACACAGAAGGATTTTGGTGTTGATCCCAGCAGCAGCAGAGTTGGAGCTTTCCTGTCATGCTCCTCCAATGTAATTGCCAGATGACATTCCCTACCCACCAGCTTGGGAGTCCCCCTTCTGCCAATGTATTTGTTCATGCTCAAAGGTGGTGTAGGCTTTGCCTAGAGGGTGGGCTCAGTGAAGGAAGGATGCGTGATTGACAGAAAGAAAGATGGGACTAGGAAGGGACGTGGAGAAAGGAAATTATGTGCTGACCTCCACTCACCGTAGACTCACATGCCACCGTTTCCCTTCCAGCCATTCCAATCAAGTTCTCAGCAAAGCAGCAAGCTTCTCATTACCTCTATGCGAGAGAACACAGAGTTCGAGAAGGCACCCAATCTACTTGGCCTCAGAAGCGCACCCTTTTTGTCCTCAATGTGCCCCCATACTGCAACGAGGTGAACTGGCAGGGGACCTGTGAGCTCTGGAATGGGGACCCCAGGGTGGAAATGTTCAGAAAGTGAAGGGGTGTCAGTGCTGAGAAGGCTGCTTTTACCTCTTGTGACAGGAAGTTTGCTTTTTCTTTTTCTTTCTTTCTTTCCTTTTTTGGTACAGAGGATTGAACCCAGGGACACTCAACCACTGAGACACATTCCTGGCTCTTTTTTTTTTTTTTTTGTGGTACCCGGGGATTGAACTCAGGGGCACTTGACCACTGGGCCACATCCCCAGCCCTTTTTTTGTATTTTATTAGAGACAGGGTCTCACTGAGTTGCTAAGTGCCTCGCCATTGCTGAGGCTGGCTTTGAACTCGCGATCCTCCTGCCTCAGCCTCCCAAAGTGCTGGGATTACAGGCGTGCGCCACCGCGCCCGGCACATTCCTGGCTCTTTTTGTATATTTTTATTTAGAGACAGGGATTCAGTCATCCTGCCTTTGCCTCCCCATGTTGGTGGGATTACAGCATGCACCACGGAGTCCAGCCAGGAAATTGGTGTTGTTTTGGAAGTGGGGTACCGGGGATTGAACTCAGGGGTACCCAATGACTGAGCCACATGCCCAACCCTATTTTGTATTTTATTTAGAGACAGGGTCTCACTGAGTTGCTTAGTTTATCGCTTTTGCTGAGGCTGACTTTGAACTCGTGATCCTCCTGTCTCAGCCTCCCCAGCTGCTGGGATTACAGGCATGTGCCACCACGCCTAGCTTCAAGAAATTGGCTTTTTAAAGTTTTTGTTGTTGTTGTTGTTTTGGTTTGGTTTTGGTGGTACTAGAAATGAACCTGGGACCCTACACATACTCCCCAATTACTCTCTCTCTGAGCTATACTCCCAGCCCTTTTATTTTTTTTTTTTTTTTTTTTTTTTTTTTTTTGAGACAGGTTCTCAATAAATTGCTGAGGCTGGCCTTAAATTTGTGATCCTCCTGCCTCAACTTCCCAAGTAGCTTGGATTACAGGTGTATGCCACCATGCTCAGCTTTAAAAAGGATTTTAAAAATATAATTCAAGGGATATGTTACCCAGAATTGTTTGAATTCATTGTTCTTTCTTTTTTTAAAAAATATTTTTTAGTTGTTGATGGACCTTTATTTATTTGTATGTGGTACTGAGAATCGAACCCAGTGCCTCACATATGCTAGGCAAGTGCTTTTCCACTGAGTTACAACCACAGCCCACATTGTTCTTTCTTGAATATAGAAATGATACCTGTCTGGGTTGGGGTTATAGTTCAGTGGTAGAGCACTTGCCTAGCACGTGCAAGGCACTGGATTTGATCCTCAGCACCACATAAAAATAAATAAATAAAATAAAGGTATTGTGTTCACCTACAACTAAAATTAAAAAAAATATTTAAAAAATGATATCTATCCATGGGGGGTGAAGAAAAATGTAAGAAAATAAAAATTACCTCTAATTCTGTCTAGAAACACCTTAATTTTTCCCACAGAAGGTATTAAATTTAGTATTACATTTATAGAAGTAAAACAAGGAGTTGCTGGATTTTGGATGAATTGTTTTCAGAAAAGAAATACTAATTTCTGTGTGTGTGTGTGTGTGTGTGTGTGGTGCTGGGGATTGAACCCAGGGCCTTGTGCATGCAAGGTAAGCACTCTACCAACTGAGCTGTATCCCCAGGCCCAGAAAAGAAATACTAATTTCTAAAAGATCCCTTTTAAGTTAAAGGGAGAAAGAAGTATTAAGAAGAAAGTTAACCTAGCCAGGTGGCGTATACCTATAATCCCAGCAACTTGGGAGGCTGAAGCAGGAGATCACAAGTTCAAGGCCAGCCTCATCAACTTAGTGAAACCCTAAGCAACTTAAATGAGACCTTGTCTCAAAATTAAAATTTAATAAAAGGATCTGGGGACATAGCTTAGTGGTAAAGTGCCCCTGGGTTAAATTAAATCCCTGGTACCAAAAAAAAAAAAAAAAAAGAAGAGATAACCTTTAGTAAAGTGCAGCATATGTTGAGAGAAGGGCCCAGGCTGCAGGTGTACAGTTTGATGGATTTCACAAATTGAACATGGCCATGTACGTAATCAGTATGTGAATTGAGAAACATTGCCACACCCCAAATGTTCCCTCATGCCCCTTCTGCTGAGGATCATCACCATCTTGATTCTAAAAGTGTAGATTTGACTTTTTTTTTATGGTGCTTGGGGATCGAACCCAGGGCCATGGACATGCTAGGCAAGCATCTACCAACTGAGCTATGGATATAGCTCACTTGTCTTAGTCTCTTATTTAACATAGTTGTCTTAGAAGAATAACACCAGGGCTGGGGTTGTGGCTCAGCGGTAGAGCGCTTGCCTAGCACGTGCGCGGCCCGGGTTCAATCCTCAGCACCACATACAAATAAACACATTGTGTACAACTAAAGCAAATAAATAAATATTAAAAAAAAAAAAAAAAAAAAAGAATAACACCAGAAGTGTGCCCACCTCTCTTACATTATGGAGGGTGGGAATGTCTACCTCCCAGTTGTCCGTGTGGGAACTGGTCAGAGGACATGGCACCCTGGGTTTCTGGGTTGGGCAGACATGGGCTCTTGGTCCTTTGGGATCCCTGACTGTGCCACCCAGGCGTTGGGAGGCTCTGGGAAAGCCCTGTGTATGTTCACCCTCTGCTTCCCTCTGGCCGTGGCAGGAATGCCTGTCTCGTCTCCTGTCCCCCTGTGGCACTGTCCAGTCTGTGGAGTTGCAGGAGAAGCCGGACCTTGCTGAGGGCTCAAAGGAACCCAAGTCCAAGTTCTTTCACCCTAAGCCCATTCCGGTAGGCCTTCGAGTCCCAGGTTCCACTGGGATGACAGCACAAGGGGGCGAGGGCAGTTGGTGTCCCTTGTGTAAGGGGATGGTGGTGTGTATGTAGGAGCAGAGGCTGGCGGTGGGACTTTGAGAGCATTCCTACAGTCCAGGGTTAGTCCCAGTAGTGCGCGGTCTAGGAGCCAAGCGTGCAACAGCTTTTGACTTCCTGCGCGGTGGTTTCCATTCTCCGTTAGAGCTTGGGGGCCGCCTCTACACTGCCCTGCGGGGCCCCCTGGGCTCCCTACTTGCTTCCCCTTTGGGCTGGGGGCCTTGGTCTCTGGGAGCACTGTGCCTTCCATGTTTTCCCAAGTGCCTGGAGCTCGTGCCTCCTCCCGGCACAGGGGGTCTGACCGGGTGAGTCCCCTGTCCTCTGTCCTCTGGGCCTGGCTTCCATGAACCTGCCCTAGCGTAGGTTGAACCTACTTTTCATTGACTCCTTCTTGAAACTGGAAGACATGTCCCCTGTGTGTCCCCTCTCCTTGGGGGAAGAACTGGGAACTGGTGTCCCTTCCAGCGGCAGTTGGGTAACTGAGGGTGTGACTGTCCCCCACCTAAACTCTCCCCTGGCCCAGCAGCAGTTTAGGTGAGGGTAGGTGTGGGAACTTGTGCTGGTGTGGGGAGGGCTCCCCCACTCTGACCTCTCTCTCCCCCCAGGGATTCCAGGTAGCCTACGTGGTGTTCCAGAAGCCAAGTGGAGTGTCGGCTGCCTTGACCCTGAAGGGCCCTCTGCTGGTCTCTACCGAGAGTCACCCTGTGAAGAGTGGCATTCACAGTCAGTACCGCAGCACCTCCTTTCTGGGCCCTGGGTTGGTGAGGGAAGATTTCTGGGCGCAGCCTCTGAATGCCGCGAGCTGCATGCAGCTCCCTGAGGGCAGAGTGGGGGCTGGCTGGGGCGGCAGGGGGTGCTAGCCTGGGACTTCAGCACCAGGTGGACAGAGGTCCAGCACCAGGTGGACAGAGGTCGAGACCCAGCCTGTTGCCGCTAGAGTCTTACTTAGCACTGGCCCCGGGCCACAGGTCCTTGCAGCCTGTGTCAGAAGGTCCTGACTCACCTGCAGGTCCCAGGTGGGGCCTGAATGTCAGGCCTGAGGCAGCTGCTGTCTTTGTCCCCCCAACCCCCAGAGTGGATCAGTGACTATGCAGATTCGGTGACTGACCCTGAGGCCCTGAGAGTTGAGGTGGACACATTCATGGAGGTCTACGACAAGAAGATTGCTGCGGTAGGGGCTTTTAAAGGGACACTGTCCCCGTGGGAGGGTGGGGCTGCTAGTATGTGAGGTGACTCCCAAGGGGACAGGTGGTGACCACCTGTCCTTGGTCACCATATGGAGTCCAGGCTTTCCCTGCTGAATCTTGGGCTACCTGGCTGGGGGGCATTGAGTCTGGATGGTCTGTAGGAGTGGGGAGGAGCAGCATTGGCCCCTCTGTGCCCTCTCCCCCACTGGGCCCAAGCCCTGCACTGGAGCCGGGTGCTTGCGGGCACCTGCCAGGGGGCTCTGACTGCTGGAGGAGGGTGGGAGGCTCTGCCCCTCGAGGCCTTGGAGGGGCCGGGAGCACACTGTCCCGCAGAGGAGCCCTGCTGTTGGTCAGCAGGGTGCCGTGCCTTGCAGGAGGAGGAGAAGGCCAAGGAGGAGGAGGGAGTCCCTGATGAGGAGGGCTGGGTGAAGGTGACCCGCCGCGGTCGGCGGCCTGTGCTTCCCCGAACTGAGGCGGCCAGCCTGCGGGTGCTGGAGAAGGAGAAGCGGAAGCGCGCGCGCAAGGAGCTGCTCAACTTCTACGCCTGGCAGCATCGGGAGACCAAGATGGAGCGTAAGGGCCTCCCCGAGGCAGGGGATGGACTTGGGGTTCGGGATGGGGGTGCATCCTTGGGCACAGGCTCTGGGCTTAGAGTTCCAGCCTTGCAGGACCCTCCTGCTTCCCAGGGACAGCTGCATTTGCCCAGGGGTGGTGGGTGGGGTTATTCACACCCACAGAGGCATCGAGGATGGGGACCCACCTCTAAGCCCCTGAGCGCTTAGTGCTGGAACCTGTCCGCCTCCAGCCAGCGAGAAGTCTGAGTGTGGAGGTGACCTCGAGAGCCGCTGTGCTGCCGAGGGCCCTGGGCGGTGGCGGGCGCAGCTCCCGCCTCCCACCTGGCGCACTCCCGGGGTCACCATCTCATAGCCTGTGGCTTGCTTTTGGTGCTGCTGCTAAGCTCCCTGCTCCACTGTCTGGTCTCCTGCTTACAGGAGAAGGTCCTGGCCTGAGCCTGGGGGGTGGGTTCTGCAGCTCTCCTGACCCCAGCCCTGTCGCTGGCACGCTCTCATCTGCTGCGCTGTCCCTTCTGTTCTTGTCCTTTTCTTCTCTCTAAACCCTGAACTTCACCTGGTGGCCTCCACCAGCCTTCCCTCCTTTAGACTCCAGATCCCCACCTGCTCTTTGATTAGATCATTCATTGACCAGTCACCATCTGAATTTGGTGGCACTGGAACTGGAGGGGAGGCACCTGGACTTTCTTCACCTGGGGGTAGGGGAGGGCACATGGATCTTTTTTGTTTTCTTTGGGTTTCTCATTGGTGCTCTTTTAACCTCAAAACTCTGGCATGTCACCTCCTGCCTCAGCCTTGCCTCTGACCTGGTCTGCGGTCAAGTACTGAGTTCTGATCCTTGCAGAATCCAGACCATGACCCAAAGTCAGCAGGGCGGGGAGGCCTGGTGGAACACCCTGACCCTGGGAAATGAGGGGGTGTGCCAGTGCTCTGGGGGGGGCAGTGGGCGGCTCCCACACAGGATGCTGTCCCACCCTGCTTTGTGACCCCTCCCACCCACAGACCTTGCACAGCTGCGCAAGAAGTTCGAGGAGGACAAGCAGAGGATTGAACTGATGCGGGCCCAGCGCAAATTCCGACCCTACTGAGCCTGCCAGGCCGTGGCCCGTGAGAGCGGCAGTGACGGTGGAGTGCAGGGCCTGGCCACTGAGGACACGAGGGCTTCTGGCCTGAGTGACTGCTCTCAGAGCAGGCAGTAGGCCCGCCAGGCCCGCCCCCGCCTGTGCTGAGGCATGCTGGGGCACAACAGGAGGATGTGGCCCTCAGAAGTGGCTCCTGCCTGTCGGGAAACCAAATAACCGTCTGCTCGCTTCTCCCCTTTTCCTCACCGGAAGTCCCTGCTGGCCATGGAACAGCCTCGAAGGCAGCGAGAAGGCAAGAACACTTTATTTGCATCCAGGCGGGCAGTGGAGAAGGGCTTCAGAAGCCCCTGAGCCACAGGCCTGCCGCCTCCTGCCTGCACCAGCTCACTACGGGTCATCTGCTACAAAGCAAACACCTTAAGTCTAAATGCTGTCCCCTTGAGGTCACAGATGTTAACATCAGAATCTTGCCCCTTCCCCCACCTCCATCACAGGAACCTCTGCTGTCCATCCTGGTCTTCAGGACCAGTGAGGCCTGGTGCCACCATGCCAGCCACACAGAGGCTAGCAGGTGTGAGCACGAGATGTCTGTGGCCCAGGCCCATGGCTACAGCTGGGCTGGGATCTTGCGTTTTCTCTGTAAAAAGGAGCTGATGACATTGGCCACGTGATGGGGAGCATTCATGTGCACGTAGTGGTTGCCTGGGACTTCCACAAACTGGAACCGCTGGAGAAGGGGAGGGTGGTGAGGTGTGGCCAAAGGAAGTGGCAGTGTCCACCCCTGGCTGTTGAGCCCAGGAGCTCACCTGTGCCCTCCCTTGGCCTGCTGCTTCCCAGTGGGCCAGGGCACCCTCCGGGGATCCCACAGTGTTCACAGCACCCCAGGGCTCCTCAAACCCTGGGGACTCAGGCCACCCAGGGGTCTGGACCCTTTGCATTGTGAAGTGTAGCACTGAGCTGGGAGGGCCACCGCCAGGGCTGCTGTTCATCCCGACAGGTGGATGAGAAGTGGGGTCAGGGCACCAGCAAGTCTCCGACATCGGACCTGAAGAGAGCACCGACCAGGGAGGCCCGGCCTCGGCTCTCAGCTGCCAGCCACAGAGGCGGCCCTTTTGTGATGGCACTAAGAGGGGTACAGGGGCCCGGGGTGTTTGTGTGTGGATAATGGCCATAAAGTGCTGGTGCTCCCAGTGGCCCAGACAGGGTGGAGGTCAGGGCACAAGCCCCACCCCCAGCTAGCAGCCCACTGACAGGACTGGTGCTGGCCAGTGGAAGAGTGTGGGGCTGTGGCAGATGGGCTGATAGTGCCTGGCCCAGGGGACACATGTGAGGACAATAAAACTAAAAGATTGTGCCAATGAAAGGCCTTTCTTTCCTGAACCCTAATTATGTGTGACCCCAGGTCTCTAGGGACTGACCACGGTGGGGAGTGAGGCTGCTAGTTCCTGAGCGCACTTGGATCTGGGCCAGCCCGGGGGGTCCCAGTGAAAGACAAGCAGGCTGAGTGGCCCCGGGTGGGAGAGCACAGCCTGGGCACCAGCCGCCTGAGCCTGCACGTGGCACCTGTTTCTTTAATGGCAGTAGGGGTTGCACCCAGGAGTGTGCCACCTCCCACAGTGCCCCATGGTACCCAGCTGTCACCTCTTTCAGGGTGGCTCTCAGCATGCCCAGCATGAACAGCAGGGGCTCCCTGTTGGCATCGTTCTCCCCGCCTCACGTCGTTGTATCCTTGTGCTGCTCTGGAAGCAAGAGGACATGGGCTTCCCCATGGACCCTGCCTCCCAGCAGGCCTCAGGCAGGTCTGGGCTGCCTGCGACCCCGTGACTTCCCACAGCTGGCTCTCTGATTTCCTGAGCAGTCGTTCATTGTGCGCACACTAGGCTGGCCACAGGCCAGACCGACTTGCCACTGAACGCTGGGGCGGGAACCTGAAGAGGCTCCTAGGCTGGGATTTTTTTTTTTTTTTTTTTTCCTTTTGGGTACTGGATATTGAACTCCTGTGCTTTACCACTGAACTACATCTGCAGCCCTTTTTATTTTTTGAGACAGGGTCTCACTAAGTTGCTGAGGCTGTCCTGGAAGTTGTGATCCTCCTGCCTCAGCCTTGTGAGCACTAGGATTATGGCAGTATGCCACTGTGCCCACTTAAGATCAGGCTTTGCTTCTTTTTTTTTTTTTTTTTTTTTTTTTTTTGGTACCGGGGATTGAACTCAGGGGCACTCGACCCCTGGGCCACATCCCCAGCCCTTTTTTGTATTTTATTAGAGACAGGGTCTCACTGAGTTGCTAAGTGCCTTGCCATTGCTGAGGCTGGCTTTGAACTCGTGATCCTCCTGCCTCAGCCTCCCAAGTGCTGGGATTACAGGCGTGCGCCACCGCGCCCGGCGCTTCATTTTTTAAGATTTGTTGAGCCACAACATACCCACCACACAGCCATCCTACTGAAGGTGCCACTTCATGGTTTTAGCAGATTCCCCTCAGTCTGTTGGGGGGTTGTGGCCCGATGGCTCCATGGCAGGTGGAAAATGCCTTGACTACCCCGAACCTGCCAAGGACCCAAGCACCATAGGTGCTGGCGTTTCCTTGTATCTCAGGGCCGAGTGGGCGCTGCCGCTGCCCAGGGTCGGGGAGAATGAGGTCGCGTATTGCTAGCTCAGGAAAAGTAGAGATCGTCTGCTTTTGCACCATTGGAGAGTCAAAACCTCCCACGAGCTATGCCTCAGGTTCCCCAGGAAGACCACGCGCCTTCCCCAGGCCTCCGGGGAGCTATAGAGGGGCTGGTCCAGACTTACTTGATGAGCAGGACGCGGGCCCGCAGCTGCCTGATGGAGTGCGAGAACAGCTCCCGGCTGATGAAGTCGAAGCTGTGCTCCGGCTGTGGGGACAGGCCGGGTGAGTCCTCGCAGGAGGGGCCCTGCAGTCCTGGGCAGTGGGTCCTGGGGAGGCCACCTCAGCACTCGCTCCAGCCCCAGCCCAGCCCCACCGTGGCACCTCTGCCAAGTCCCCCACCTTCCACATCTGCTCTCCCCTCCTCCCTGGCTCATGGCTGCCGGCCACACTGTTGCCTGAGCCCTTTTCAGCTGTGTGGCCATCTGACTGAAGGCAGAGAAGTGACTCGGGGCACTGCTGAACCTGGATCTTAGAACTGAGGTGTGGTCCCCACCGCCCTCTTCCCACTGCACAGGCTGCCCTGCACCTTGTCACCTGGACCCCAGACAGAGCCCCCCGACCTTCACGAGACGTCTCCACAAGAAAGGACCTTGCTGGGACCACAGTGCAGAAGGAATTCACCCAGCCTCTTCCCCAGCCTCAGCGGGCATCCCCCGCGGCCCTGACCGCCCTGTCACGACTACGAGTGGTCTAGGCCGCGCTGTCCAACGCTGCGACCACCATCAGAGAGCTACTGAGGGGCCCTGTAGGTGTGACGTGCTGCTGGGTTTGGGACTCACTGGAGAAATAACAACTTTGATGTCAATTACGTCTTGAAATGACAACATCTTGGATACACTGAGTTAAATTAAAAATATTGCAGTCGGGCTGGGGCAGGCCGCTCCGAGGAACAGAGCCTGCCTGCGGGGACAGAGCCTGCCTGCGCGGGCCGGCCTCTGCTTGATCCCCAGCACACACCGGATTCACCTGCTTTCTTTGTACTCTTGGGGCCTCTAGAAAATGTGAAATTACAGGAGGCTCTCCCTGGCCTGGCACTCTAGTCTGAGAACTCTTAGAGATGGGAGCTCTCAAAATTTGTCGTGTTTGTGGCTCAGCACGCAGGTGACAGAGAAGCACAGGGGCGTCGATCGATTCGAGAAAGCTCCCTGGGGACCCGCTCCAGTAGGCCTTCCTCAATGAATATAAAACTCCTCTGGGAACTGGGGGTGTCGCTCAGGGGCGGAGCCCTTGCCCAGCATGCACAGGGTCCTGGGTTCCATCCCCAGCACCGCATAAAAAGGGGGGGGACAAATCCTGAGGATGCCCACAAGCCACGCGGGCATGGCCGCCTGAGGCTCTTCCAGCCATTTCCTGCTCCTCACGACTAAAACGACCTCTGGTGCTTTCCCCAAGACGGGTTCCCACATCTTGCACGGGGCCCACGTTCTTGAGGACTTAGGCCCAGCTGCTGTGACCAGGCACTGTGCGGGCTGCCTCCCGTGGAGGGGCTCCCCGCAGGGCTGAGGCGCATAGTAAAGCAAGCGCTTTCCAGAAGGAAGGCCAGGTCCCAGAGGCTGGGGACTTGGTCACGGCCGACAGCCGACAGGAGGTGGCGCCAGGACTCAAGCTCAGCGCTCAGCTCAGGGGAGGCCTCGGCCTCTCCAACGCTCCTGTTCTCGCCAAGATTGGGGCTGACTGGCTTGAAGGCACAGTGAGGCCCTGCACTGAATTTTAAGTCGGTCTGCCAGGGAGGGACGGAGGGGCGGAGGGACGGTCTCTCCACTCGTGTCTGTGGAGGTGCGCGCAGCGCAGGCTCCCGCTTCGGCAGCTGTTTCCCAACAGGCAGCAGAGGCCGTGGGGCGTGCCGTTTCCCTTCCTCTCTTTGCCTCCCTCTCTTCCTCCACACCTCTTTTTAGGTTCTGTTAGCTTCATTTCCTGATCAGCTCTTTAAAATAATTAAGGTCTAACTTGTAGCAAAGCCCAGACTGGACAGTCAGCAATGGCCTTTCACTGTGGACACAGGCACGTAGCCTTGAGCCTTGAGCCCGGCCAAGACACTGGGCAGGTGCCCTGCCCTCCAACTCGCTCCAGGGCTTCTCTTCAAGGAGAGCACTACTGGCCCCAGCCCTGGGGGTTGATTTTACAAGCTGCACCACCTTTTGTTGCTGGCTCCTTTCACTCTGGAGATGTGCCTGTGAGATCGCTCCATGTGCCACCATTTATGTAAACACCACAGACAGCCCTAAAACGAGAGTCTGCATCACGCAGTTAACGTGAGACTAGACAGGGCTGGGGTTGTGGCTCAGCGGTAGCGTGTGTGAGGCACTGGGTTCGATGCTCAGCACCACATGTAAATAAATTAATTAAATAAAGGTCCATTGACAATTATTAAAAAAAAAAAAAAAGAAACTAGACAGGACATGGAGTCTGTTCATGACTGGGCCAACATCAGGCAGCCACCGTTTTGCTTGGGAACCTGGAAGATGATGATGTGTCATTTGAGACAGAAAATAAAGGAGGTCTGGGAGCATAGCACATGCCTGTAATCCCAGCAAGTCAGGAGGCTGAGGCAGGAGGATTACAAGTTGCCAGCCTCCGCAACTTAGTGAGACCCTGTCTCAAAAAATGCTGGGGTAGGGCTGGGGTTGTGGCTCAGTGGCAGAATGCTCTCCTCGAACATGCACGGCCTGAGTTCGATCCTCAGCACCATGTAAACATAAATGCATTGCATTGTGTACAACTAAAGCAAAAAAATAAATATTTTAAAAAATGCTGGGGTATAGCTCAGTGGTAGAGCGCTTGCCTAGCACAGGTGAGGCCTTGGGTTCAATCCTCAGCACCACATAAAAATAAATAAATAAAATAAAAGTATTGTGCCCAACTAAAAAATAAATATTAAAAAAGAACCCACAATGAGGAGGCACTGCACACCTACTAGGATGGCTGTTATCAAGAATAGGCAAAATAGGGCTGGGATTGTGGCTCAGCGGTAGAGCGCTCGCCTAGCACGTGGGCGGCCCGGGTTCGATCCTCAGCACCACGTACAAATAAAACGCATTGTGTACAACTAAAAGCAAATAAATAAAAATATAAAAAAAAAAAGAATAGGCAAAATAAGTCAGCCTGGTGGTGGATGCCTGTAATCCCAGCACTTGGGAGGCTGAGGCAGGAGAATGGTGAGTTCAAAGCCAGCCTCAGCAATGGCGAGGCACTCAGCAACTCAGTGAGACCCTGTCTCTAATAAAATACAAAAATGGGCTGGGGATGTGGCCCAGTGGTCAAGTGCCCCTGAGTTCAATCCCTGGTACCAAAAAAAAAACCCCCAAAAAAACCACACAAAAAAAAAAAAAAACCAGGCACAATAAGTGTTGGGGACGTGGAGGAAGGGAACCCTGTATAAAATCCTTTGCAACCACAGTGGACAGGTGTTCAGTGCTTTCTCAAAAGGTTAAACGTGCCCCAGCCGTCCCACTCTGGTATATCCAAAAGAACTGAGGGCAGGGACCCCAGCAGACACTAGCACACCCACGTTCACAGCAGCATTGTTGACAGTAGCCAAAGGGTGGAAACAGCCAGGTGTGTGTCAACAGATGAGCAATAAAGAAAATACGGAACATGTGATGGAATATTATTTAGCCTTAAAAAAGAGTGAGATTTGGATGCGTGTGACAACGGGGATGGACCTTGAAAGCAGCCACAGACAGGACAAACGTGGCACGATCCCACGTAGAGGTGCCTAACAGGCAAACCCATGGAGATGGAGACAAAATTAGAGGTTACCAATTCCACTCAGTTGTTTACTTACAGAAGGTTAAAATGATAAATGCGGTGCATGTCTGTATTAGGTGCGTGATTGAAAACCAGCCCTGTTGGGACTATGTCTGCCAAGGGGCAAAGTTTGACTGCTTACCACGCCCTAAAGGACCGGGGCTAAACCAAGGGGTGTGGCTATGACGTAGCGTGAGAGACTGAACCGCCTTGCTTGCTGATTGGTTAGTTCTAGGCCTATTTAAGTCAATGCTTGTTCAATAAATCTGAGTTTTTTCGGGCATCCCGCGTGCTATATACAAGACTCCCTAGGTGGCGTGTTTTCTGAGGTAAGGCACCTAGCGATTTCTGTCCTTAAGCTCATTCTCGCCGAGTAAGTTATATTTTCCTGCAGGCAGGAAAAACTTCCTTTTAGGGCCCAAAAGGAAGATAGCTTAGAACTCGGCCCCATTCATAACTCAGCAACCCCGGCACAGCCCCAGGCCACAGGCAAGCCAGGAGGAAGCCGGCGGCACTCACCCAGGCGATCCTCCGGTCTCTGTTCAGCACCAGACCTGGAGAGGCAAAGAGGTGTCCTCAGCGCCCTGAGTCAGCAGGGGCTCACTGCCGCTTCCCTGGGGCCCCTGGGCCTTCTCAGGACATCCCTACCACCTGGGCTGGTGAGAGCCACCGCGGCTGTCCCCAGCCAGCCCTGGACTCTGGTCTTGGGATTCTGCTGGAGCGGAGCTCAACCACAGCCATTGGCCCTCAGACCCGCAGAGCCCACGGGAGGCCAGCCCCCCACAGGGCCCACCCCACAGGGCCCACCCCACAGGGCGGTGCTGGTGGTGGAGGGAGCAGCAGGTCTGGCCACGTCAGAAACTCCTCTGAGAAGCTTAAGACGTTTATTCAGATTTTTATTTTTATTTTTTATTTTTTGGTACTGGGGATTGAACTCAGGGGCACTGGACCACTGGGCCACATCCCCAGCCCTTTTTTGTGTTTTATTAGAGACAGGTTCCCACTGAGTTGCTAAGTGCCTCGCCATTGCTGAGGCTGGCTTTGAACTCGCCATCCTCCTGCCTCAGCCTCCCAAGTGGTGGGATTACAGGTGTGCACCACAGTGCGCCCAGTTTATTCAGATCTTTAAACAGCAGGAAGTAGCAAACAACTAAGAATCATGTCATTCCTTATTGAAGAGAAACCAAGTGAAAACAGACACGTTAGAGGCACTGAGGCCTGTGTGACCCAGCTTCAGGAGGTAACTTGATTCTCTGCCACACCTAGGAAGGACGCACACCTAGCAGCACCACGCCTGGGCAGTGCCACCAGGAGAAACACCCACGCGGGGCCTGGGGGTGTCGGGACATCCCCTGCCGCGTGGTGGGTCATCACCACCTTGGAAGCTGCCCAGGGCAGGCGGGGGATGGAGAAGGGGACCTTATTAGCAGGGGAGAGGGGTGCGCTAGCTGCCGGGATCCACATGGGTGAGGAAGTACGGCTGTCCCTCCCTCTCTACAAGTTTTAGTCAAATGCCACCTACACAGCGACCCTCCTGTTCAAAGTTGCGCACACCTCGCCTGGGCCTCCGGAGGCCCTCTGATTCATTTTTCTCCATTGCTATGCCACTGAGCCCCACCCTCAGCCACCATCCCACTGTCTAAAATCCACTGTCACTGATGAAGCCACTGCTAGACCACAGCTTCCATGAGAACACAGTCTGGGCCGGGCGTGATGGTGCACGCCTGTAATCTCAGCACTTTGGGAGGCCGAGGCAGGAGGATCGCAAGTTCAAAGCCAGCCTCAGCAACAGCAAGGTGCTAAGCAACTCAGTGAGACCCTGTCACTAAATAAAATACAAAATAAGGCTGGGATGTGGCTTAGTGGTCGAGTGTCCCTGAGTTCAATCCCTGGTACAAAAAAAGTGAAAAATAAAAAACAATACAGTCTGGTCCGCACCACACAGGAGCTGGTCAGGAGGGCTTGTTTAAAGAATACTCAGGTGATTTTCCCTGGGTGGGGAGAGGCTGGGAGGGTTCAAAGGAATGGGTGCTGTTCTATTGTTTGTTGGATGATGACTATATGAGTTGTTATTATTAACATTACTTGTTATTATTTAAATGTACATATATAATAACATACTAACAAGTTTTTCTTTAAACTTAATTACATAATTTTTGTTGCCGCCTGAAGCGATGGCCGCTTGGAGCAACGAAGCCACGGGAAGAAGTTCAGACGCAAACTGGAAACAAACAGCTTTCTATTCTGATAACTTTTCTCTCTGGCTCTAACAACGACTTTAACACGCACCACACACACCACCAAAATGGCGCAGACCCGATCAGCAATCTAGCTCAAGTCCCAGAGATCTCGGGCCAAGTCCCGTGAGACTACAGAAGGTGGCAACAGCCAAACATCTCCTTGGCCCGTAGTCAACCGCAATCTTAGCCATCTCCCCAAACAGGGCTCCTGCAAATTCTAACATTCATATGGAAAAATAATAGGCAAGAATAGAATGGAATTTGGGTGCAGTGGTGTACACCTGTAATCCAGGTACTCAGGAGGCTGAGGCAGGAGGATCACAAGGCCAGCCTCAGCAACTTAATGAGAGCTTGTCTCAAAATTTAAAAAGGGCTGGTGGCACATACAAAACCTTGGGTTTGGCCCAGAATGGGGCAGGGGGGGAGAAAGAAAGAAAGAAAAGAATAAAGGTGTTAGGCACTTGAGGAGCTATCTGGGAAAAGATAAAGTCAGATCCAAACTTCATTCTATACACTAGATAAGTATGCAGTATTAAATATTTAAATACAAACACTAAACACGAAATAGTATTAGACTCAAACATGAGCTTTTAACTACAACTCACAATCCAGAGGCCATAAAAAAGTCATAGATTCAATTGTAATAAAAAAATATTCTTAGCCGGGCGCAGTGGCACACACCTGTAATCCCAGCACTTGGGAGGCTGAGGCAGGAGGATCGCGAGTTCAAAGCCAGCCTCAGCAGTGGTGAGGCACTTAGTAACTCAGTGAGACCCTGTCTCTAAATAAAATACAAAAAAGGGCTGGGGATGTGGCCCAGTGGTGGAGTGCCCCTGAGTTCAATCCCTGGTACCACACAAAAAAAAAAAAAAAAAAAAAGTGGGCTCTCTGGCACTCGTGCGTGTGATGCCCTCTGCAACACGAAGGCCCATGCCAGGTGCTGAGCAGATGCCTGCACTGTGCTTTTGGATTTCCCAGATCCAGAATCTGGAGAATCGAGGAAGTCTGTTCATTTGAACCTTCCTTTTCCTCATCTCCTCTGACGTTGAACCATATCTGGCAATCACCACCACTGAGCTACACCCCAGCTGCTAAATTTCTATTTTTTTTTTTTTTTTTTTGTAAATTACCTGGCCTCAGGTATTTTGTTACAGCAACAGAAAGCACACTAAGATGAACATGAAAAAGCTCAGAAGGGGATTAACTTGCAGGTGAGATGAGGAACAAGATGGATGGGAACGAGACCGTGAGATTTTCTGTTCCTGGGACTTCTAAACCATGTGACTTAGCATGCACTTAAAAAAAAAAAGTTAAATGTTAAATTGAAAAACGTAACTAAAATTATGTCTGGGTTCTCTGCCCAGCCTCTTCAGAAATGCCAGGACCCTCAGGGATGTTCAGGAAGAAGGGTGGGGCTGGGGCTCCTTGCTGGAAAGCCAATGTCTGAATACGGATGTGGCTCTCCGAGGAAGAACCCAACCACAGAGACGCGAAGGAGAGCTATTTTCTGTAATTATTAGGTTTTCCACTCTAATTAGAGATCATGGACTCTTAGATAATAAATGTAGTGTTTGATTGTTGATAGAGGTTCCAGCCAGGCTTTGTGTCTCCGCGTGCTTAGAAGGACCATGGACCTGGGGGGTTCTGGTTGCTGCGCCCACTGGTCACCCCAGCCTCGGGCACCAGTCCCTCTGCGGTCTGGCAGGACCAGGCCAGACTCCAGCTTCCTCCTGCCTGGGCTCCAGCTGCTCAGAGGATGGGAAAATGCGCCACACGGGGTTAAGTTGGAGGGTCACACGTTTCCTGGGCCCTGAGGCCGGACACCACCTCCTCCGGCCTCTCCAAGGTTCCACTGCACCCATCGCCAGAGCAGCCCCAGGCAGGACCCAGCTCCCTGGGCCGCGGTGCAGGTGACGGTTACTGCCCTGCCACCTGCCACCCGGCGGGGCTCTGTGAGGGCGGGAGCTGGGCCTGCTTCTCTGTCCTGCCCACCCTCTCACTGGCGCACGGGGCAGCACGGCCGCTCAGGACAGGACCTAGGGTGAAGGAGCCCCAATTAGGGAGATGGCTATTGCGGTCAGCTGGAAGCCATAAGTTCCACCTGATAATAAGTATGTATGTGACGCACCTGTAAATGCACGTGAGGCACCCGCAAAGCTAAAGGTATATAACCGGGTGAAAGCGGTCGGAGTGAGGAGAAGAATGAATTCATTCAGTCAGTCGTGCAGTCGCTCGGTCGGAAGAAGAGTTCGGGTCGGAGAAGAAGAAAAGAATCAGAGCGGCCAGAACGTAGGCAGAGCGGTTACAGAAGAGAAACCAGATAGAAGAAGTAATTGCTGGTCAGAGTCAGGCCGAGGCTCCCGAGGAAGAAAGAAGAAAGAAGAAAGAAGAAAGAAGCTCTAAAAGCTAAGCTCTCTCTCTCTCTAAAGAAGAAATCTCTCTTTCAAGCTCTCTCTCTTTCTCTCTATGCTCTAAGAAGAAGAAGAAGAAAAAGCTATCTCTAATCTTTCTTTCTAAGCTCTAAGAAGAAGAAAAATCTTTCTTTCTCTCCCTAAGCTCTCTCTAAGAAAGTAGAAGTAAAAGTAGTAATAGCTTTACTCTGCCTCTGAGAGTTTTCCTCCCGGTTTTCAGTACCAGGTAGTCTACACTAGGGGACGTGTCAGATGTGCTGAGCGTGTGAAAGGACCGACGCCCTCAGCGTGGACACCTCCCGGCCCTGGTGTCCACGTAGAGAGCAGAGGTCCCTGATTCCCGAGGACCCACGCTGGCCACCTCCTTCTGCCTCCTTCCTTGCATGGTCGCAGACCAAGATTCAGGTCTCGGGGACAACAGTGTGTCTGGCTCCAATGAACAGGGTCCTGCTGTCACTGCCCAGGGTTCTGGGGAGTGGAGTGGCCCGAGCACAGGGGCTTGCGGAGCACTCCAGTGACCCGAGGGGAGGGGCACGGACACAGAGAAGCGGCCACTCCCTCCCCTCTGCGGGGTCCTCCCAAGGTCACCGACGCAGATGCCAGCAGAAGCCTGGCCAAGTGGGCACAGTGCCTGCTCACAGGGGCAGTGGAGCCTCTGCGGGGCCGCTCCTTGCCCTGGGGAACACAGCATCTCCCACGTTTTCAAAAGAAACCAGAATTCCCTATTTTTTTACATAAAATTTCACTATTTTAAATACAGGCAACCTATCCCAAACACCCCCCCCCCCCAACGTTTTTGCTTAAACTGCACAAGTCAAACAGATGGTGCTCACTACTGAGTGCAGGCCGGGCTGTGACGGGGGTCTGAGCACCCCCATGGTGGGGCTTCCGGGCAGGACAGAATTTTTTTTTTTTTTTGGTACCGGGGATTGAATTCAGGGGCACTCAACTACTGGGCCACATCCCCAGCCCATTTTTGTATTTTATTAGAGACAGGGTCCTACTGAGTTGCTAAGTGCCTCGCCATTGCTGAGGCTGGCTTTGAACTTGCAATCCTCCTGCCTCAGCCTCCCAAGTACTGAGATTACAGGCGTGCGCCACCGCGCCCAGCTCTGCCTTCCTTTCTTTTCCTCCTCCCTTCCTTCCTTCCTTCTACCAGGGCACTCTACCACTGGGCTGCATCCCCAGCCCTATTTTTTTTTTTTTTTTTTTTTTTTTTTATTTCTGACTGGGTCTCACTAAATTGTCCAGGCTGGCCTCAAATTTGTGATCCTCTTGCTTCAGCCTCCCAAGTCACAGGGATTACAGGTGAGGAATGTATGGGCTCTGGGCCCAGATATTGACTCAGGACTGTCCCTTTGTCCTTAGGGAACCCACAGCAGGACAGAATTCTCCCACTCCTTCCTGCAAACACCTCAAGCTAGTACTGGGATGTGGGCTAGGTTGTTTGCATTTAGATGAGGTCAGCTCCTCGCACCCCCTGGCACACATACCTGGTTCAATCAAGCTCCACCATCAAGGTCCTGGCCTTGCCTAGGGAGCCCCCTTTGGCCTGAAATGGATGCCTGTGACCAGCTCCCTCACCTGCATCTGATGAAAAGTTACTTGCTCCATGAGTCTGACCCAGATCTCTGCATTTAAAAAAGCAAACTGGCTGGGTGTGGTGGCGCACGCCTGTAATCCCAGCACTTGGGAGGCCGAGGCAGGAGGATCACAAGTTCAAAGCCAGCCTCAGCAATGGCGAGGCACTTAGCAACTCAGTGAGACCCTGTCTCTAATAAAATACAAAAAAGGGGCTGGGGATGTGGCCCAGAGGTCAAGTGCCCCTGAGTTCAATCCCTGGTACAAAAAAACAAACAAAAAAAGAAGCAAACTGGGGCTGGGGTACAGCTCAGCGATAGCACATCTGCTTAGCACGCGCGTCCCACCACAGCGCTACACATTAAAAATAAACAAACAGCAAAGTTGCAGCCTCTGGCACCCTGACACCCTCGCCAGCTCTGCCTCTCCACCACTCCGCTGCTTGTGCCCTCTGGCCACCACACGGCCACCAGGTACCTCTTCAGTCTCTCAGGAGGAGCACGCCTCGCCCACACTTCGATCTTCTGTCCTCCAGAACTGTGAGGGACAGGGTCCTGTTTAAGCCACGCGGTGCTCTTTGACAGCAACCCCAGGAATGAACAGAGACTGTGGAGGGATCAGGCTGGACCAAGAAGCACAGGAGGGGGGGCGGACCCTTCCTCTGCTGGCTCCAGCACGGGAGGCGGGCTCTGGGGGCGAGGGGGGACCTGGAACACTTCCCTAAAGTCCCCCCATCCAGGGAGAGTGAGGGGTCAATTCTGGGTCCCCAAGGCCATGGCTGTGGCAGAGGGCTGGCCCAGCACAGTGCTCCAGCTGGCCTGCTCCCAGCACACAGGGGCTCCTCCTCTTCAGCCGCCACTCCTCGCTGTCCCCCTTGGCAATGGGTCAGTGCTCACCATTTCACGTGACCCAGAACTAACCGGATCCCCGGCTGGCTGGGAGGGAGCCTCTCTCCAGATCAGCCCAGCTCCGCGCTGGGCGGCCTGGGGCCCGCGTCCCGGGCCTCCCTCCATGAGGGTTTGCAGGGAGGGAGACAAAGGTTCGGGGATGACGACATCATGGGTCACAAGTGGCCCCCGAGGCCCAGGCACTGGCGGGTGTACCTCGTGTGCCCCTCTCTGCATGCGCAGTCACCAGCACCTGCGCACCTACCAGCCTGCAGGTCAGCGGCTTTGCTTCAGCGACTGGACGTTCTGGCCGTGCTGGACCAGAGTCCCGCACGGTGACCACTGCGGCCACTGTGCCAGGGTGCACGGGCCCCAGTCCCCCTGCTCCCTGCCTGCTGCCTCACGCGGGGCCAGCAGGATGGCGCCCGCAGCTGGTCCAGCCCCCACAGCACCTGGGGCTGGACCCCGCCTCACTCGGCACTTCATGAACGGGAGCCACGTTCACCACCTTGCTCGAGCCTGTCGGGCCGTGAGGGCTAAACCCCCAAGACCTTGTCTGTCACCTGAGAAAACTAGGGAGGGACTTTCCAAGATGGCTGAGCTACCAGGCCAGGCTAGGACCCAGGTCTTCATGCCCGGCGCAGTGCCCAGCTTCATGCCCGGCGCGGTGCCCAGCTTCATGCCCGGTGCGGTGCCCGGCTTTCACCTCCGCTCAGAGAGCGGCCTCCTGCGCAGCCTCTGCTTTTCCTCCTACAGTCTGCCTCCGCTGCCAGGCCTCCTCCTTGCTCAACTCCAGGGGCGTCATTTGCAAATGGCACCCCCTGGAGCTGTGCCACCAGAGGTCCAGGACCCCCAGAGAGGGGCTGTGTGACTCTTGTTCACTGTCACCCTGTGGCCTTGACAGGGACCTGCGCAGAGCAGACCCTCAGCAAAGGGTTCCTGAAGGCCCAGAAGGCGCCGCTGCCCGAGGCCGGGCGTGCGCAGCTCCACGTCTGCTTTGCAGACCTCGTCAGCACCCCTCGTCCCTAGCACGACCCTGCAACCTCCCCACAGGCCCAACTGGGCATGGCTGTGTCAGTCCCCGACTTTAGTCCCAAGACACCTGGCCAGGCTCCCCGCAGAGCACGGCTCTCTGGGACGTGCGGAGCTGTGTGGCCTTGCCGGAGCCGCTGGCGAGGCCCAGCCCGTTCCCCTGCACTCGGCGAGGCCACGGGGACTCCTCGAGATGCTGTGTGCAAAGCACTAAGCATCATGCCTGCCCCACGCGGGCCCTTGATGCCATTCCTCAGGGAGAACAGGGACAGTCCCCAAGCCTTGGACAGGGGGCCTTTACCTGTGGCCACCTGGGTGGTTCCTCTCTGCAGGAGGAGTTTCCCGCACTCCTCACCCACGTGGCCGTTGTTCTTCAGGAACCTGCGGGAGACGGGGGCATGCTGAGGGCCCCGCCCAGGGTCCCACGGAGAGGAGAGGAGGCCGGTGCAAGGGAGGCACCCAGGAAGGACGTGCCCGAGTCCCGAGTCCCGGGTGCCGTGCCAGCGTGTCGCTACGTGCACGTGTGTGAGTGTGTGTTTCCACCCTAGATGACGAACACTGTGGAGCCTGACCCCGGGTACACTGCTAGAAGCAGGAGAGACGGCTGAGGCCAAGACGGCCACGGTCCCCAGCCGTGGCTGTGGCGCTCCTGGTAGATGAGGAGACAGGGAGTCAGCAGGCCAGTGAGGCACTGCCAGGGAAGGGAGGGCAGTCATGGGCGGCTTCCAGAGGGAAGCAGCCCGCCGAGGCTGAAGCAGGAGTGGGGGCACCAGCAGGTGCAGGGGAGGGGCTGCAGGCTGGAGGCCGGAGGGAAGAGGAGGCGTAGGAGGGAGGGGGGGGAGGGGACGGGAGGGCCACTGGAGCATGTGGCAGGGTGGCAGGAGCGCCAGGCATGGCTGTGGCGCCTAGGGTGGAAGAAAGGCAGATAAAGCCCTTTGGGGCTTTATCTGAGGACCCCCCGGAGGCCTGGTGCTCAGGGCGACCCCAGGAAGAGAAAGGTGTGGTGTGGGATTGTGGGAGGGAGGGAGGGTCTTCCCTGGTCTCAGAGGGTTCCCCCGGGGTGCCCTGTAGCGCCCCAGCCTCCCTCCCGCCTGCTCTGACACCCACCCCTGCAGCATCTCCTCGGGGCCGACCACGCGCGAGGGCTTCTGGGAGGCCTCCACCTGCAGCAGGTGCTCTATGGCTCTGCGCCTGTAGGTGAGCAGGTTCTCCATCTCCTAGGGTGCGCGAGGGGGAGGCAGGCTGCAGGCCCCAGACTAGGCCCCACCCGCCCCCTCGCTGGGCCCTGCTGGCGGAACCCAGGGAGTCCTCGGACAGCCAGGGCAGGTCCCCCCTGCCTGCAGCCAGGGACACTGAGGGCCGGTGGATGATGGGGAGGAAGGCGATCTCTGTTAGGTGCATTGTGAAGACATGGCGGTAGAGGATCAGTCACGCACCGTGATTTCACTTGGTTCAACTAATGTCACCATTCCTACTGGTGGTGGTGGGCCTGGCACAGGGGGTGTAGCCTCCCCCCTGAGAATAGGGGACAGGGAGGCCTAAGCGCTCACCCAGCCCCACCCAGGAGGGAGCCCTGGACACTGTGTCTGTCCCATCAGTCAGGAAATACAGGAAGAAGGCAGAAGGCCAGTCCCTGGCGGTCTATGGTTGGCTCCTCACTATGACACCGGAGCTACTGGCTCATGCAAAGGACTCTTACTGAGCACCTACTATGCATGGCCCGGGGATGTGGCAATAAAGGTAAGGTTTCTGCCCTTGTGGAACTGTGGTCATTTTATAGCCGATGAAGTAGTTGTGTCACCACTGAGAGGCCGAGCCTTCCCAAAGACAACGGCGGACCACCGGAGCGGGCAGGGGATCTCCGAGAGCATTTTATAGATGAGGAAACTGAGGCTCAGAGAGGCCAAGTGACTTGCCGTGGGCTACACAGCACATAAATGACAGAGCCAGGTTTCAGATACAGGGGACAGAGCTGGCTGTTATTGGTGGTGGTGGCTGGAGGGTCAGTACTTTTCCCGTCGGTCTACACTCAAGCGTGCTCTGTGTGGTTGTGAAGTGTGCACGGCACAAAGGAATCGGGCTGAGTGTGAGTGTTGTGGGTCACTGGGCTGTGTCCCCCACATTCCTCCCCTCTTCCACCCCCTCTCATGATCCACCTGCCTTCCGCGGCTCCCAGGACACACACTGCATTCCACGCCCCTTTCCCTGACCACTCCTGGGTGAAAGCATGGAATGCTCCCCTCTGGGAAGGCCCCCGACCCCGTCCACCCCTGCCACCTCCTCCAGCCTCCCTGATCCGCCAAAGGGGACAGGGCTGAGGGCACCAGCGGGGCCTGGGGCTTCCCCATGGCAGCCTGCACCAAGCCCCCTTCTTACATTAATGTCCATGGCAAATGGCGACGCGTCCAACAAGATCAGTTCCTCCACCATCTCGGGGAAGGTGCAGGAGAACTGGAGGCAACGCCAAAAGGGAAGGTGAGCGGGAGGGGACCGAGGCCAGCGCCCCCTGCGCTTCCTGGAGAGCCTTTCGGGTGGGGGGAGGGGCCCCAAGAGGTCACAGTGAGAACCCTCTGTCCCTTCAGGCACCTCCCCTGGACCCCCCAGGTCTGCACCCACACCCAGCTCCAGACCCTGGTGACAGCGGGACTCCATGGTCCCCTTGATGGGCGGGAACGCGGAAACTCGGAACTATCAGGAATCTCCACTTCTTGGCACCAACTTCCTCACGATGGCATGACCACCTCCTGCTTCCCCTACTCCTCACCACCCCAGGTGGCCACAGCAAAGCCATCTACTCACCATGCCGCCTACAGTGCCTCCTGGGGACAAAAAGAGGACAAAGGAACAGTCAGCAGACGTCCCCTTGGTCCCCTTGCTCCAGCCGGGGCTCCATTTCTCAAACTCAGGTCCCTCCCCTGGCTCCTCAGGCCCCTTCCTGACAGCCACCTCTCCCTCGTCAGGTCAGGGAACAGCCACCTTTGAGCCACGTGTCTGAGGTCAGAGGGCACAGAGGCCAACGGTGATGTCTAAGGACCTCTGTGTCTCCTTGCGGTTCTCAGAGGTGCAGAGAAAGAAACCACCTGCCAGCTCGTGCCCGGCCCCCCCAGCTCCCTGCAGGAGGCCAGACAGGTGCTGGCCCAAGTGTACTCACCAAAACTGTGGCCCATGAGAGAAAAACGACTCCAGTTCAAGGCTGAAAATACATGGAGCAGGAGGTCCGGATGGGTGCGCCTGGCGGGCCCTGTGTCCTGCTGTCCCAGGCTGGGGAAATCCCTCTCCACCCAAGAGGCCAGCTCAGGGGGGGCCCACTGGAGGGAGCAACTCTCCCTGGAGACCTCTTCAACTGCCCCAAGTCACCCAAGAATTGCTGGTGGAACTGGGGCCAGACCAGAGCCACACCCAGCTCCAAGCAGGAGAGGGCGCGTCCCAGGGCACCCCCACACCCACGGCCTCCTGCTCACCTGCCACGACCCTTCGGACCTCACACACAAAGTTTTGGTGGTAATACGGGACACCTGGGCTGTAATGGGACGAGAGCCCATGACCTCCGAAATCCATGGCAACGTAATAGAAGTCTGGGCCAGAGACGAGGAATTGGAGGAGGGTCCCCATCAGCCACCTCCCTCACTGCAGGCGGCCCCTCAGCTCCCCTCACCCCCAGCCCCACCTTGTGGGAGGAGAGGGATGAGTCTGTCGAAGGAGTTGGCATTGTCCAACCAGCCGTGCAGGCAGAGCACCGGGGGCCCCTGCAGGGAGCCCCAGGCTTTGGCAGCGATGTGGCCCCAGGGCACCGTCAGCTTCAGCTCTGAGAGCAGACCTGAAGGACAGCGCCACCGCTCATTCCTTCACTGGCTTGTTCCTGAAGCCAGCCCGTCCTGAGCCCTCACTAGGCCCCAGTGTGCCCAGGACATTAGCACCTCAGGCCCCTGCCCTGGCCCTGGCTGGAGAGAGCCAGACGTGGGTGTGTGGACACCCAGGGGCTTGATAGGATGCACCCATCTGTACTGGGGCAGAACTGGAGAGTGGGCTGGGGCTTGGCTGGCTAGGACCTGCCACTTATCAGCTGTGTGAGCCTGGGCAAGTTCCTGAAATGTCTCTTGAGTCCCAGTTGCCTTTTTTGTAAAAATGGAGTTGAGTCTGGGCTTGGTGGTACATGCCTATAATCCTGAGGACTCCAGAGGCTGAGGCAGGAGGATCAAAAGTTCAAGGCCAGCCTTGGCAATTTAGAAGACGCTGGCTTAAAAACAAAGAGTGGGCTGGGTTTGTGGCTCATTGGTAGAGCACTCCCCTAGCATGGGTGAGGCACTAGGTTCGATCCTCAGCACCACATGAAGAGAAATAAATAAAGGTATTGGGTCCATCTACAACTAAAAAATATTTTAAAAATAAAATAAAATAAAAAGAGCTAGGGATGCCAGGCCTGGTAGTGCACACCTGAAATCCAAGTGGCTTGGGAGACTAAGGCAGGAGGATTGAGAGTTCAAAGCCAGCCTCAACAATTTATCGAGGCCCTAAAAAAACTCAGTGAGTGCTGAGGCTGTGGTTCAGTGGCAGAGCACTTGCCTTGCACATGTGAGGCTCTGGGTTTGATCCTCAGCACCACATAAAAATAAATAAAGTTATAACCATGGAGCCACAGCCCCGGCCCTTTTTGTATTTTAAAGGGGCAGAGATGTGGCTCATGGTTAAGTGCCCCTGGATGCAATCCCCAGCAACAAAAACAAAAACAAGAGCTAGGGATGTAGCTTAATGGTAGAGTACTCTTGGGTTCAATCCCCAGTACTTCCAAAAAAGAGAGAGAAAAAAGATTAATAATAAAATAGAACAGTTATAACAATATACTGTAATAAATGTTACGTGGAGCAGGGTAAGATGGACTCCTAGCTGCTTGGCAGGCTGAGGAGGAGGAGGATCCTAAGTTTGAGGCCAACCTGGGCAACTTAGTGAGGCTCTGTAAAAAAAAAAAAAAAAAAGCCAGTACAACAGGTGGGGAGCATTGGCGACGTAGCTGGTTGGTAGAGTGCCACAAGCAGGAGCCAATTAGGCTCAATCCCAGGACAGCAAACAAAAGTTATGTGACTCATCTCTCTCTCTCTCTTTCAAAATACCTTAGGAGAGAGAAAGGTGTGTCCGGTTCAGGCAGGTGGAGATTTTAACACGTTACTCAGAATAGTGGGCAATTTCAAGCTGGAGTTGCTGTTGAATATTTTTGGACCTCGGGTAACTGGAGCCTTGGAAATGGAAACTGGACAGGCGGGGTTCCGCCTTCACTGAGGGCCACGTAGGTGCTGGGCACCCGACACAGCGAACTCCCAACTCCCCCCATCGTCGCTCCACACGGCAGGAAACGGAGGCACAGGGAGGTGCACTTCATGCCCAAGGTCATTCGGGGAACGCGGTGCACAGAGGGTTTGGGGCAGGCAGCACCACCCCATGACCCCCGCGCTTCCACCCAGCGCCGCGTGCCTCGGGCCTACTCTGCTCAGGTCTGGCCCAGCGCTGACCTTTCCGCCCCGCTGGCTCTCCCTGCCCGGCGGAGACCTCTGCGCCCCCAGATGCCCACGCTTCTCTCCTCCCGAGACCCTGGGTGGCCACGGGCGGCATGCCTTGGGGCGCCCACCCTCCAGCCCATCTGGCTCGGCTCGCTCCCGGGACAGCCGAGAAGGAGCAGCGACCCCCAGGAGCGCGGGGGCGGTCAGTGTCCCTGCTCCCGGGCTCGAGAAGGCGGGTGGGCGCCTGGGTGCTTGCGCGTGGCCTCCCCGTCCCTGTCTAGTCTAAGGGGCCCTGGGGCGGCGTTTTCACCCATCGCTCCGCTCCCGCGGCGCGCGGCAGTGTCTCCAGCCCGGCGAGGTCGCGGCCGCAGGGCCGAGAGCGGGCTCCGGAGCCAGGCCCCGCCCCGGCCCCGCCCCGGCCCCGCCCCCAGCCCAACCCAAGGACCGCCCTAGGCCCCGCCCCCGGGCCGGCCCCGCCTCCCTGCGCCTGGCAGAGACTGCGGCCGCGGCGCAGACCCCTGGGCAGTCTGGCCTGGAGGCCGAGCCGCGCCGCGGAGCCTGTGAGCTGCGGAGCCCCGGGTGGTGGCCTCGCAGCCTCCAAAGTCCCCCGCTGCACCCGGACGGCGTCAGAGGGAGCAGAGCATGCTCTGCTGGGCGCGCGGGTGGCGGGACCCTGACCCAGCGACGCACCGGGGGCTGCCCAGCGGGCACCCACAGCGAGCAGGGGGCGCGTGCTCGCTTTATTTATTTATTTATTTATTTATTGAGACAGGGTCACGCTAAGTTGCCGAGGCTGATCTAGAACTTGCGATCTTCCTGCATCAGCGTCCAGAGTCGCTGGGTTTACAGGAATGAGCCACTGCCCCCGGCTTTGCTGTGACTGTTTAATGTCTGCCTCAGAGGCTGGCTTGCGTCCACAGTGTTCCCACCGTGTCCTGGGGTCCTCAACAGAGTCTGGCACAAACCAGCCTTAATATTTGTTGTACGGATAGAAGAATAAGTGTATAAACTGGGAATGTGAAGGACCCCTCCATCCCAGGTGGGGAAAGTTTCTAACCAATATCATCTAGTCTGCAAAAGATCCAGAGCCCCAAGTCATGAAGACCGTGTTTGGGGTGAGCAGATTTAATTACAGGAAAACCTACAATAATGGAAGAAAAACGCACTTAGAATTTTTAAAGTGGCAAGTCTAGGACAAATTAAGGCAGATGCTTCCTGTTCGTTCACTGCGCTGGCTAGTTGGAACCCTGGAGCCATGGGATGTGGTCTCCAGGCTCACAGTCCCACAGGAGAAAGACCTGTGTGGGGACTTCTCCCTAGGATGATAGGGAGCCCGGACTCTGAAGACAGGAAAGACCATGTGTAAGCTGCCTGTCGTGGCCAGCCACAAAGGCCGCGGGAGGAAAACTCGGAGGCAGAGTAAAGCTATTACTACTTTTACTTCTACTTTCTTAGAGAGAGAGCTTAGAGAGAGAAAGAAAGATTTTTCTTCTTCTTAGAAAGAGCTTAGAGAGAAAGATTAGAGATAGCTTTTTCTTCTTCTTCTTAGAGCTTAGAGAGAAAGAGAGAGAGTTTGAGAGAGATTTCTTCTTTAGAGAGAGAGAGAGAGAGCTTAGCTTTTAGAGCTTCTTTCTTCTTCTTTTTTTTTTTTTTTTTTTTTTGGTACCGGGGATTGAACTCAGTGGCACTCGACCACTGGGTCACATCCCCAGCCCTTTTTTTTGTATTTTATTAGAGACAGGGTCTCACTGAGTTGCTAAGTGCCTTGCCATTGCTGAGGCTGGCTTTGAACTCGGGATCCTCCTGCCTCAGCCTCCCAAAGTGCTGGGCTTACAGGCGTGCGCCACCGTGCCCGGCTTCTTTCTTCTTTCTTCTTTCTTCTTTCTCTTCCTCGGAAGCCTCTGCCTGACTCTGACCAGCAATTACTTCTTCTATCTGGTTTCTCTTCTGTAACCGCTCTGCCTACGTTCTGGCCGCTCTGATTCTTTTCTTCTTCTCCGACCCGAACTCTTCTTCCGACCGAGCGACTGCATGACTGACTGAATGAATTCATTCTTCTCCTGACTCCGACCGCTTTCACCCGGTTATATACCTTTAGCTTTGCGGGTGCCTCACGTGCATTTACAGGTGCGTCACATACATACTTATTATCAGGTGGAACTTATGGCTTCCAGCTGACCTCAATAGCCATCTCCCTAATTGGGGCTCCTTCAACCATGGTCTGCAGAGGTAAGGGGGTTCCCAGCCGTGCATTGCAGGGAAAGTTGTCAGTGGCTAGAAAATGTGGGCTTGGGAGGGCAAGGGGCCAGGAGTGGGGTGGCAGCAGGTTGTGATGGGACTGTGTGTGGTGGGGTCCAGGGAGAGGAGGAGCTGGGGGCAGGCAGTAAGACGATTTCTATGAGGGGTGCACACACCGGGGTGTCATTAGCCCAGGAAGTGCTTTGACCTCCTGTGGACATGGATTCTTCAGAGCTATGCAGGGGTGCAGGAGCCCTGTTTGGGGATTGACTTGAATTGCAGTTGACTAAGAGCCGTGGAGATTTGGCCATTGTCGCCTCCCGTAGTCTCACGGGACTTGTTGCGGGATCTCGAGTGACTTGGCCGAAATTGCTGATCGGGTCAGCGCCATTTTAGGGTGTGTTTTGGCGTGTGTTAGTCGTTGTTAGAACCAGAGAGAAAAGTTATCAGAATAAAAAGCTGTTTGTCTCCAGTTCGCCTCTGAAGTTTTTCCCGCGGCTCCGTTGCTCCAAGCGCTTCAGGCGGCAACACAGGGGTCATAGATCCTGGGTGACAGGCATTGTGGACATGACTCCTGTGAAGCAGAGTGATCTGTTTTCTCTTCTGCCCACTGACTGCCACTTCCTCTTCATGGACGACACCTCATTTATGCCTGGGCACCAGGCTCAGTGTGACCTCTGGGGAGGGGTCTCCTGCACCTTCAACCTCAAAATCCCTTGATCCAACCAGCCCCTTCAACAGATGGGCACCAGCCCCCCTCTTTCTGTCCCTCTGGCTTGTGATCTCCGTCACCCCACCTCCACCACATCCTCGTATCCCAGCCACTGTCCATCTCCATCTCTTTTCTGCCTGCCTCGCCCTCTTCCATTCCTGTGCCCTTCACCCACTTGCCCTACTGCCACAAGCTCCTCCCTAAAAGACGCTGTGCTCCAGGCTGTGTGCTGCGGAGCCCTGGGAGGTGGCCTCACAGCCTCCAAAATCCCCCACTGCACCCGGGCGGCGTCGGAGGGAGCGGAGCATGCTCTGCTGGGTGCTTCCCACTACCTGCTGGAGAGGGTGGATTTCCTGCCCCAGCATTCGATGGCCTCCTGGGGTCCTTTTCCCCCTTACATTCAGCTTCACGAGGCCTGGGCACCTGCCCCCAACTCTCACACCCCTGGGCTTTGGCCTTGCTGTTCCTTCAGTCACAACACTGTTCCCTTTTGCCGTTACCATTGAAATCCCACCCTCCTTTCAGGCCTGGTTCAAAAGTCCTGTGTTCCAGGAAGTCTTCAGTCTTCCCAGGTGAGATGCATCTCCTCATCTCTGTCTACGCCCAGTTACCTGCGTCTCTCCCCCACCTTCAGAGTTGTGGGCCATGGGTCGGGCCATCTCTCTGGCTGGATGGCAGCCCCTTAAAAGTGGGAGAAGGGCTTATTCAACTCGGTTTCCCCCCATGACCTCTACCAGAGGAGCTTGCACACAGTAGGGGCTCAATCAGTGTCTGCTGATGGAATCTGAGAATGAGCGCCTCTCTCTCCGGCCCTCTGGGGGCGCATACAGGAAGCAGCTCCTGGTGTGGGAATTCCGTGGGCCATTCTTCAGGTCTTCCGTCCTCACCCCTGGGTAACATCCCTCCGTTAAGGGAGTCCTCAGGTGTGGAGAGGTGGGAGGGTTCGCAGGAGCTCACATTCCCAGCTGCGAGGGACAGGTGGGCCCCCAGGAGTGCCCTCCTGCATCCGCTGAGGACGCCTGTGCAGGGAGCAAGGTCCCTGGCGTGCTCGCAGCACGGGGGCCTGGACTGGATCCTGGAACAGAACAGGAACGTGGGTGGAGAAGCTGGGAGAATCCAAATGCAGCCTGGAGTCGAGTTCATGGTGACAGGCCCTGCAGCGCCAGATGCTGCTGTCGCTGAAGTGGGATGAAGGGCAGGGAGGGAATTGTGCACTGTCGTTGCAGCTTTTCTGTAAATCTAAATTTATACCAAAATTTAAGAATTTACTTTTGTAAATAACCCAGATGAGAACATTTGGTTTCACTAATTCAAATTTAATTATGGGGGCTGGGGTTGTGGCTCCGCGGTAGAGCGCTCGCCTAGCACGTGCGCGGCCCAGGTTCGGTCCTCAGCACCACGTAAAAATAAAGGCATTGTGTACAACTAAAACAAATAAATAAGTATTAAAAAATTCAGTTATGTACACTAGGGGCTAGCACGTAGATCACGCCGTAAAATGTAGTCATTAACAAGCTTTGTTTGTTTTTTTTTTATGTGTGTGGTACTGGAGATAAAAACCCATAGTTACTGTATCAGTGAGCTACATCCCCAGGCCCCCCCCCCTTTTTTTTAATTTCATGTTTAGACAAGGTCTCGCTAAGTTGCTGAGGCTGGCCTCCAATTTGCAATCTTCCTGCCTCAGCCTGCCAAGTTGCTGGGATTATAGGTGTACACCCCTATAGCCTCCTCAGCCTCTGGAATTTAGGGGACACTTTCAAACCATAGCAAATGGTTTGAAATTTCTCAGTATTCTTTGGTTTTTAAAATGCATATGCAGGTTCATCTGGCCTCAAAAGCAGATTCGCTGTACACCTTAGCAAGTGTCCTCCTAGCTGTCCCCATAACTGTCAAGAATGACACAAAAGCTTCTTCCTGCTTCTTTATACTTGTTCAGTCTTCTACCGTTCCACAATTTTTTAAATATTTATTTTTTTACTTTAGTTGTACACAATGCAATGCATTTACGTTTACGTGGTGCTGAGGATTGAACCCGGGCCGTGCACGTGCGAGGCGAGTGCTCTGCCGCTGAGCCACAATCCCAGCCCCTGTTCCACAATTTTATCTGACCCTTTACTGAGGGAAAGTGGGATCCTTCCCATTATTAGCTTTATAAACAGTGCTGCAAAGAATGACGCGGTCAGCAGTGACCTCAGGATCGACTTCCGGAGGTTCCCAGCCAGAGCTGAAGCTCAAAGCATTGGTCATTGTGCCCGATGTTTCCCGGTCACCAGACTGTCCCACTTTGCATCCCACCTGCACTAGACAAACCCACCTGGGCCTTGCTGGATGAGGAGAGGGCCCAGCTTTTGACTTTGTGTCAATTAGACAGGAAATCCTATCTCAGGTACTCGTAATCAGAAATTTTCTTTTCATAAATTGACTGAGTTACATTTTTAAATATTTAAGGGTTACTTATATTTTTAAACGTCCCTTCTCCATGTTTTTTTTTTTCCACTTTTCCCCTTATTTCTTAGAATTCCTTTTTTCTTTCTTTTTTTTTTTTTTTTTTTTTCCTTTTGTGGTGCTGGGGATGGAATCCCAGGCCCTCGAGCATGCCAGGCAAGCAGGGCGCTGCACCTCCAGCCCACGGTTCTGTAGAGCTCTTAAGTAATAGAGAGTGAATTCTTTCTCGGTGACATGAATTACATATTTTGTTCCCCAGGTAGGGGTGATTTTAAAACATCCACAGAAGGGCTTCTGTCCTTGAGTTTGGGAAAGATGTTTATGTAACAATAGATTTCTGGAATAGCAATGTCATCCACAGGCAGCCTGGAAGGTTCTTTGTTGGTTGAGTTAATGAGTGGTCATTAGCACTGTCTCCTAAACTTAGAAGAGGTCTAAAATGGATCTTTAATTTTTGTCCATGCTGTTAACCTATGTAGACCTGTAATTATAGTTATCTTATGGAGCCGAGGAGTCTAAATTTCACTCCAAAAGTAAAAGCTAGGTTAATATATAAAGGACTTCTGCATAATTGTGAGGATTTTGTATGCTGAATGCACTTGTATTCCCCAAGTATATAAGCATTCTAAAGCCCAAAGCTTAGGAAAACACTTTGCCAAGATGATGTCTTCCAAACTACCATTGTTAGTAATGAGAGCTGTTCTCAGGTGCGAATTTGTGTGCTCCTAATTGTATTACAACTATCGTCTTTAAACAAAATTGTTTAGATGGGCCCAAACACTTGGTGTTCCAAACCATGCCAATCTGGCAATTAAAAGACTGGGCATTGGATGGGCATAGTGTCACATGCTTGTAACCTCAGTGATTCTAGGACAGGAGGATTGCAAGATTAAGGCCAGCCTTGGCAACTTAGTAAGACTGTATCTCAAAATTAAAAGGACTGGGGGTGTAGCTCAGTGGGAATTCAGTGGGTTCAATTCAACTGGGTTCATCAATGCCTAGAACCCCCCGCCAAAATGATTGAACATTGATCACCTAGGAAATACATCTGCAAATAAGTACATTCTACTTTTTTTTCTTTCTTCTTCTTCTTTTTTTTCTTGGGGGACTGGGGATTGAACTCAGAGGCACTCGACCACTGGGCCACATCCCCAGCCCTTTTTTGTATTTTTACTAGAGACAGGGTCTCACTGAGTTGCTAAGTGCCTCACCATTGCTGCGGCTGGCTTTGAACTCGCGATCCTCCTGCCTCAGCCTCCCAAATGCTGGGATTACAGGCGTGCACCACCATACCCAGCTCCTTTATTTTATTTTTATGTGGTGCTGAGGATCGAACCCAGTGCCTCACGCATGATAGGAGGGCGCTCTACCTCTGAGCCACAACCCTAGCCCCACATTCTACTTTGTTTAAATTTTTTTTCATTTATTTTTAGGACAAGAAAATAAGATATAAAAATAACATTTAAGTTGGAATTTTTTTTGTGTGATATCTAGTGTTTTCAGAACTATTATACAAACTGGATTTGCTTTGCTGTTAATAAATTTATTTTGGGGGGCTGGGGTTGTGGCTCAGCGGTAGAGCGCTCGCCTAGCACGTGCGTGTCCCGGGTTCGATCCTCAGCACCACGTACAAATAGACGCATTGTGCACAACTAAAGCAAATAAATAAATATTAAAAAAATAATTTTATTTTGGGAAACCAGTTTCAGTGGCACACAACTGTGATCTCAGCTGGTCCACAGGCTGAGACAGGAGGATCACAAGTTTAAGGCCAGCCTGGTCAACTTAGCAAGATCCTGTCTCAAAACAAAAAATCAAAAGGGAAATAGCTCAGTGATAGAGGGCTCCTGTTTTCAATCCCCAGTACCATAAAAATAGATGAATAAACAACAACAACAACAACTTTGTTTTATATTTTCCTTAAAGAAAGTTGTTAACATTTTACAGAACTACAACTTCTAATGAAACAACCTAAGCAATAGTTTAAGATGATAACCATCACCTACAGGACAGATAGGCTATATTGACCCCTAGACATTAAAAAGAACCAAAGGCCGGGTGTGGTGGCACTTGCCTATAATCCCAGCAGCTCAGGAGGCTGAGGCAGGAGGATTATGAGTTCAAAGCCAGCCTTAGCAAAAGTGAGGCACTAAGCAACTCAGTGAGACCCTGTCTCTAAGTAAAATACAAAATAGGGCTGGGGATGTGGCTCAGTGGTTGAGTGTCCCTGAGTTCAATCCCTGGCATCCTCAACCCCCCCCCCCAAAAAAAAAAAAAAAAAAAAAAAGAACCAATGGAACTGACATTCTGGTTATTCAACAACAGAGACTTGAAAATAAAAACAGGAAATAAAAAATATAAAGAGGAAAATACTGGTCATTTTTCTGGTCCTCAGCCCCCAAGATCAGCTAGGACCCAGGAATGACAGTTCCCTGTAAGGGCCCTGCAACTCTGGTGAATCATCGACCTCTTACTCGGGGATTATGAAGACCCCAGAGACTAGGAGCCACCCAGTACATATTCTGCAAAAAGGAGGGTCACTGGAGAAGGGAATGTCTCCAGCGTTTCCAAGGGAGGCCATGTGGTCAGCAAGACCCTGGCCCACCCTGGCAGATGGCACGACTGGTAGAGGAAAAGATTAAAGGAGCTGAGCTGAGAGGCTTCTCACGAAGTCCCTAAGAGGAACCCCAAGGAGCCTCGACTGCCCTTAAGAACCCAGCAACAAACTGGTGTCTGGCCAACACAGGCGACCTGCTTGGTCTTCCTGCGGGAGGTATGGTATGACCAGAGGCAAGTACGCGCGGCAGGGAGAGGAGGAGCCGGGCTCAGACTCCCTCGGCAGAGCGGCCTGCGCAGGGCCTCCAAGCGCCTGCAGCTGTGGATGCACAGGAGAACACCACGGCCCCTGCTCAGGACGGAAACCTGTCCCACTTGAGGTTTTGCAGATCTAGGATCACATGCCACCACAGAGAGAGAGAGAGAGAGAGAGAGAGAGAGAGAGAGAGAGGAAGGGAGAGAGGAAGGGAGAGAGAGGGAAGGGAAAAAAAAAGAACTACTCTTCGTGTAAGCCACTAGAGGATGTCCAAGCCCTGTTCAAAAAATAAAAACAAACAAAAAAAAAAAACCTATTGAAGCTAAGTTCCCCTCTGTACTATAAACCAGAGTCTTGTGCCTTTCTGCTCTTGTGGGTGTTATCTTTTTAATTTTTTTTTTTTTTTTTTTTTTTGTAGTTGGATTCAATACCTTTATTCTATTAATTTATTTTTACGTGGTGCTGAGGCTCGAACCCAGGGCTGCGCACGTGCTAGGCGAGCGCTCTACTGCTGAGCCATCCCCAGCCCGTGTGGGTGTTTTTCTTCTGGCTATGGGGAGGTCCTTGGCCAGGGACCGGCTCTCTCACACACACCCCTGGACTCCCACGGAACCAAGCACACACCCAGAGCGGTACCAGCTGACGTGCCACCCCCGCTGGTGGTTCCCACTGCAAGGACTTTGGTTGCTGTTCTCCTATTGTTCCGTCCTTGCCCTATTTTTTTTTTGGTACTGGGGATGGAACCCAGGGGCCCTTAGCCACTGAGCCACATCCCCAGCCCCTTTTTGCTTTTTTATTTTCAGGCAGGGCCTTGCTAAGTTGCTTAGGACCTTGTTAAGTAGCTGGGGCTGGCTTTGAACTTGTGATCCTCCTGCCTCAGCTTCCTGAGTCGCTGGATTGCAGGTGGGTGCCAATGTGAGGACTCCAGGCTGCTTCTCGATGTCTTGAGGACCCACAATCTCCCTTGAGTGTGTCTCTGCTTTCCTAAATATATCACTGTCTGTGCCTAAAAACAAACAAACAAATGAAAGGATTCCAATCCATCCTAACAACTGAGACCGGTTGACCAGTGTCTGTCTGTCTCCTTTAGATCAGTGAGGAGGACGCTGTCCCTGTCCTGCCCCTTTCCAGATCGTAGCGGTTCTGGAGGCCAGACCTTCACCCTTCCTGGCGGATGCTGAAGAACAAGGTGTCGTAGATCTGGGGGATGGGAATGAGTTAGGATAAAAAAATAAATAAAGGGCTGGGGTTGTGGCTCAGCGGCAGAGCGCTCGCCTCGCACGTGCGCGGCCCGGGTTCGATCCTCAGCACCACGTAAACATAAATGCATTGCATTGTGCACAACTAAAGTAAATAAATAAATATTTTTTTAAAAATAAATAAATAAATAAAAGGAGGCACGGGAAGGAGGCTCTGGCCTTCTCCCGAAGCCTCCACTGGTCCTTACCCCTCCTCTCCGGCCAGCTTTCCTCCCAGGTCTGTCGCTTCCAGGTTTCTGGGACGCCCACAGATCTTCACTCACAATCTGGAAATTACTGGAAAACTCATCCTCTTGTAAAAAAAACGCCCGCGCACTGTTCACGAGCCCCCGTCCTCGTGTCTTCAGGACAGGTTGAGCAAAGGGGGTCCGAATCCAGCACACGTTGCCAGCATTAACTACGGATCAGGTAGTGGAGACGCCGACCGGGGGGACGCTGGCCATTCCCAGATGGCCACAGACCGTCTGTGACCAGCAGGTGGACGCCAGCCCGCATACCCCATGCACGCCCCTGATAAGAGCTCGTTAAAAGAAGGGCCCGAGAGCCCCAAAGTGCTTCTCAGTCTAGAGGTGGCCTCCGTTCTCCCTCAAAGGTGTCCTCCCCACTTTTCTAAGCAGATCTCCACGCCGCAGTTCCTTTCTGTCACGTAGGTCAAGGACCCCACTGCCCTCCGGAGACCTCCTCTTAGCCCCCCTGGTGACGCAAGAGTTCACCACGCCCCTCTGCTGCCAGCCTGTCCCCAGCCTACTGGCCTAAGCCACAGTGGCCCCAGTACCCTCTGCCAGGACGGCTTCCCTGTCCCCCTGAGATTGTGTGACATTCACGACATGTGGCCCTCCATCTGGGTAGGGTCAGCTGGGGCTGGCTTTGCCCTCTTCATTTCTGGGCAGGTCCCTGGGGAGGGGCACAAGGAAACCCCTTCCCACCCCCTGTGAGGACTCGTGAATGTCTCCACATCCCAGGGGCTCAGATTAGCCAACTGTCAGCGAGGCTACCACGCGATAGCGTGGCTGCAGTCACAGGGCTGCAAGTCGTTTGCACACCCTTTATTTTGTTTGCGTGAGACTGTCGCTGCCTGAAGCGATTGCCGCTTGGAGCAACAACGCCACGGGAATAAGTTCAGAGGCAGACTGGAAACGAACAAGCTCTTTATTCTGCTAGCTTCTCTCTCCGGCTCCACCAGCAACTCTAACACCAATCACACTCCTGCAACCACCACACAATGGCGCTGACCCGATCCACCATCCCCCGGGCCAAGTCTCGCGAGATCATGCAAATGGCGCCGACCCGATCCGCAATGTCCCGGGCCAAGTCTCGCAAGACCATGGAAGGTGGTAATGCTTGAACATCTTTATGGCTCACAGCTAACCGCAATCTTAGCTATCTCCTTAATTAGGGCTCCTACGTGAGACCATGTGCAGGAGCCGGGCTAGAGACACCTGTCCCCGGGGAGTGCACGGTGAGGGGAGGGGACCAGGCACAGATTCAAGAGACTCAGGAGGCGGAAGGGGCAGGGTGGGATTGGCTGGGCGAGGAGTCGGCAAGATGCACAACAGGACACTGGGGTGTGCTGTCAAGAGAAGGAGGTGCAGAGGAAGTGGTCAGGAGGCTAGAGGTCAAATCCATCCAGCTGGAGCACTACGGTTTGATTGTCCCCTCCAAAACATGTGTTAAAATTTAATTGCCATTGCTTGGTGCCATGGTGCATGCCTGTAATCCCAGCAACCGGGAGGCTGAGGCAGGAGGATTGCAAGTTGGAGGCTAACCTCAGCAACTTAGAGAGACCCTGTCTCAAAATAAAAAAAATTAAAAAGGGCTGCAGAGGTAGTTCAGTGGTGGAGCACCCCTGGATTCAATCCCTAGCACCACAGAAGAAAGGAAAGAAGGAAGAAAGAAAAAAATCAAAGAGAAATTTAATTGCCATTGAAACGGTGTCGAGAGGTGGGGCTCTGACCAGGTGACAGGTCTAAGGAGCTTTTTGCTCATTCCAACATCTGGATTCGCTTGGGGTCAGTTTCCATTGATTTCTTTTCTCTGGGCTACCTTTTCCTATTTTTGTGAATATTGAGAGATTTGGGTTTTGTCCTGATTATTGTAAATGATATATAGAGTCTGGATTCTGTTACGATCCTCCAGAGACTATTAATTCGTCTGAACAGACAATTTACTTGGTGGAAATTCTGTAGATTTTGTCTCCTTTGTGGTGGAGGCAACTCAAATTTTGATTTAAGTTTTTTTTTTTTTTTTCCCTTCACTGGGCTGCGTGAAGCCTGCTGTGCACACTTGGCCCGTACTAGGGATTGAACTCAGGGACACTTAACCACCGAGCCACATCCCCTGCCTTTTTTTATTTTTTTATTTTGAGATCGGGTCTTGCTGAGTTGCCTAGGTCCTCGCTAAATTGCTGAGGCTGTCTTTGAACTTGAAATCTTCCTGCCTCAGCCTCCCAAGCTGCTAGGATTACAGGCATGTGCAACGGCGCCTGGCTCTCAGTCAGAGATTTGGGCTGAATATAGACATGGATCTTGAGTCTCTTCCTCTCCAGCTCTCACCTTCTAGAATTTCTCCCCCCACGTTCCAGCTGCCATTCTGTGGCAGTATCGTCGCTGTAATCGCTGATCTCTAGCTTTTCAAGGCATTGAAACAGAAGGTTCCGTCTAGGGCTCAGCTGTCCACAAGGTGAAGATTGGTGCAGCCGATAGGCTAACACTCCTGTGAAGGAGGGGAAACGCACTTGGATCCTTCCTTTTCTCCCAGGGTCACCCCAACCCAGCATCTGCCTTAGTGTGGTGGTTTCCTGGTGCTTCCAGGCCACAGCTTTATTTATTTACTTATTTTTTTTGTACCAGGGATTGAACTCAGGGGCCCTTGACCACTGGGCCACATCCCCAGCCCTTTTTGTATTTGATTAGAGACAGGGTCTCACTGAGTTGCTAAATGCCTCGCCATGGCTGAGGCTGGCTTTAAACTCGCGATCCTCCTGCCTCGGCCTCTCAAAGTGCTGGGATTACAGGCGTGCGCCACCCCTCCTGGCTCCAGGCCACAGCTTTACAACATCATCTGTGGAAGATGGCTCATTAGAAACTGCTCGGGAAATAGTGGAAATGCAGCACTGTGACAATACAGTGTCAAGATCAGGCCATGGCAGGAAGCTATAAGGGAAGGATGGTTCCCCGGGGGAGGCACCAGGAGCCTCAGCCATGCTGGCTCCGAGGGGGAGGGAACTCAGCGCTTACAGCCGTGCTCACTTCCCTGAAGCCAAAGGACGAGGAGGTTTCAGGAAGGGAGTGAGAGCTGGGTAGTGGCGCGCGCCTGGAATCCCAGGGGCTCTGGAGGCTGAGGCAGGAGGATTGCAAGTTCAAAGCCAGTGTCCTCAAAAAGTAAGGTTCTATAAAATACAAAAAAGGGCTGGGGATGTGGCTCAGTGGTGGAGGGCTCCTGAGTTCAATCCCCAGTACCCACCCTCAAAAAAAAAGGAGGAAGCTGGGCGCGGTGGCACACGCCTGTAATCCCAGCACTTTGGGAGGCTGAGGCAGGAGGATCGCGAGTTCAAAGCCAGCCTCAGCAATGGCGAGGCACTTAGCAACTCAGGGAGACCCTGTCTCTAATAAAATACAAAAAAGGGCTGGGGATGTGGCCCAGTGGTCGAGTGCCACTGAGTTCAATCCCCGGTACCAAAAAAAAAAAAAAAAAAGGAGGAAGTGGCCAACAGGTGAGAAGCCGCAGTGAAGGTCATCCCCAGTACCAAAAAAAAAAAAAAAAAAAAGGAGGAAGTGGCCAACAGGTGAGAAGACCCAGTGAAGGTCACAAAAATGAGGCTTAAACAGTGCCACCCACAGCACGAGGTCAGGCCTCTCGGCTTCAGGGGCGGAATTCTGATACAGAACATTGAGAGGCCGATGGCCAGTTGGGTGGTGAGGAGGCCAGGCCGTGGCCTCCAGGGCCAGGGCAGCAGGTGCTTCCTCCCGGGAATACCTCAGTAGAGAAGCACCCCTAAACCCCACCAGGGCTGGGGGGTGTAGCTGGGTGGAGCACGGGCCTAGATGCCCCAGTGCTGCAAAAAATGAAAGAAAACCTCAAAGCCGGGCGCGGTGGCGCACGCCTGTAATCCCAGCACTTTGGGAGGCTGAGGCAGGAGGATCGCAAGTTCAAAGCCAGCCTCAGCAATGGCGAGGCACTTAGCAACTCAGTGAGACCCTGTCTCTAAATAAAAATACAAAAAAAAAAAAAAAAGGGCTGGGGATGTGGCCCAGTGGTTGAGTGCCCCTGAGTTCAATCCCCAGTACCACACAAAAAACAAAAAAAAAAAAAAAAAAAAAAAAAAAAAAAAAAAAAAAGAAAAGAAAAGAAGAAGAAAAAAGAAAAAAAAAAAAAAAAGAAAACCTCAAATGAGAAAAGTAGAAGGGAAAGATAAAGGCAGGGACGAGGTGGCGCATTCACCCCTTTAATCTTTCGGTTTCGTCTCAAGATCAGTTGAGAAGGCCTTTGCGGAGACTGGAGCGAAAGGGCGTGCGTGCGAGGTGCTTCTGAGTTTCACACTCAGGCTGGAATCGCGCCATCGTCCCGGCCACCTGCCTGGCGGGAGTGCGCAGGCTCCGGGGAGGGTGGGGCTCGAGCCTGTCCCACAGTTCCTAAAACAACCAACCATTCCTAGTTCTCCCGCAAGTGCCTCCATGGTGGCGTGACCAGGGCACCCGTCCCCGCCCAGCACAGACCCCACCCTGGGGGGCCTCCTGCTTGGGGTGTCCCCCTCCTCCTCCTCCTCCTCACTTTTGCCTTGTTTGGCATTTGAGCCCTCACTTTCCGACACCCAGGCCCCTGTCCCCATGTCATTTGACATGGCCTACATGAAGGGCAAAACATCACACCGGGAACAGCCGTGCAGCCAAGAGATTTATTCAACAGCCTTCGTGGCTGGTAGCAAAACCGGAGAAGAGGTGCTCTGGTCGAAGGTCGAAGAGGTGCTGGGAGAGGGGAGTCAGGGAGAGGGGAGTGTGCAAGCTCTGGACAGAAGGTGGGTGCTTGGTTGCACTGGCTAGGATCTCTGGAGCTATCAGCTAAAGCAGCTGCTGTCTGGCTGGAGGCTGGAGCTGTCAGCTGGGAGCCGTCGGGCTGAAGGCGGTGGGTCTGGAGCTGTCGGCTGGGGCAGCTGCCGTCGGGCTGAAGGCGATGGGTCTGGAGCTGTTGCAGTGGCTTCCTCCTCTCTGCAGGGTCAAGCTGATGTGTCTGAGTGGCTTCCTCCTCTCAGCAGCGACGAGCTGATGTGTGCATCTGTGTGTCTGTGTCTGAGTCTCTCAAACAGGGCCCTATATAGGGACTTCTGGTGGGAGGTGCACCAGAGCAACCCCAACGCCGTTGGCTCTTTGCCCACAGAACAGGGTGACCTTTAAGCCTATTGGCTCTTGCCCGGGGAAGAAACATCCTGCCCGGAGAATGAAACAAGGTTGCTTCTCTCAGGATGTGGAAAACTCTGGGGGGGGGGTAGCCCATCTATCACTACAGCCCTGCCCACTCCGTCTCCCTGTCGGCATTCCGTCACTGTGACTAAACACCTGAGGCAACCAGCTGAAAGGGAGCTCAGGTGGCTTCGCTCATGGTTTCAGCCCACGGTTGCTTGGCCCCGTTGTGAAGCCAGCACACCGTGGTGGGAGCATTCCTGTGCACCCCCCGGCAGCCAGTCTACGGGGAGAGGAAGAGGAGGGGTCGGGGTCCCTTGAGGGACGCGTCTCTGATGACTTAACTTCTTTCCACCTCCTGAAGGTTCCACCAATCCCCAATCATGCCACAGGCCAGGACCCCGCCGTCAACACACGAGCCTTTGGGGGACTTTCCAGATCCACACGACAGCACCCCTCCACCCTCTCTGGCCCCTGTTTCTTGGATCCCTTCCTCCGTGCGCCTCAGTTGCAAGCTAACAGCCTAAGTCTGGCCCACATCGTGTTTTTCAAAAACTTGACTTAGTCGCCAACATTGAAAACTTGGGAGAACTTTCCATTGGGATATAGCTTTCCAGCCTCCCTGGAGCTTTGGAGGACAGGCCTTCACTCAGAAAACTGTGACTCAGGAGGGGCCGCCCTTTTGTCCAAGGCAGGGGCCCTCACCTCCCCAGGGCCACCACCCTCCTTTCTTGCAATTCACAGGCTCGGGGGGCCACATTAGGCCTCAGGCTGCTGTAACAAAGCACCACGGCTGAAGGGGGTTGAAGCAACAGTGACGTGTTCCCACAGTTCCAAAGCTTGGCAGGACACTGTGGTGCGGGATTAAAGGCCCCTCTCCAGCAAGGCCTTGTCATAATTCTACAGTGGCAATGACCTCATTTCCAAATAAAATCATTTTGAGGTACTGGGACTTCAGCATCTTTGGGGCCAGCACCACTCAAGCATGTGGGGAAGGGAGGGGGCCAGCGTCGGTGCCAGTCCTCTCCTGCGTCCGTGGAGACCTCACGATCACGGAGGGTGGGGGGAAGGAGCTTTGTGTTGAACACTGGACAAGAAGGGACCCTTCTGGTACCCAGATGTCAACACGTGCTGCTCCGTGGGCTTGGGGAAACGGGACGTCGATGCCAGGCAGACGCAGGGCAGATGCCCGGGCTCATGGACATTGTATCGTGAGGAGGAGAAAGGGAGGCTCCTTGCTGTGTGAGGGCCGTCTGGATGGACTGCTGAGGAGAGTGGGAGCCAGGGGCCACCCAGTGAGGACAGACCACCCGACCTGAGGAGGAGGTAGCGGGAAAGAGGCCGAGCTCTGCTGGGGAGGGAGGAACAGGAAGTGCGGGCCGCAGCTGGGTGGGAGAGGCCTGGACAGAGCTGCCAGAGAGGACGGACCAGCGAGGCCAGTGGGCACCGGGGCCCGCCCCTTCCTCTCCCACGTATGGAGGATTTCTGTCCATCATCCAGCCAGCATCTATCATTCACTTATTTATTTATTTATTTAAAATATCTATTTATTTGCTTTAGTTGTACACAATGTGAAGGGCAAAAATCACACCGGAGACAACCGTGTAGCCAAGAGATTTAGTCACCAGCCTTTATGGCTGGTCGGAGGTAGAAGAAGTACGGGGAGGGAGGAGTCAGGGCAAGGGGAGTGTGCGAGCTCTGGACAGAGGGTGGGTGCCTGGTCGTGCCGGCTGTGGTCTCTGGAGCTATTGGATGGGGCAGCTGCCGCCGGGCTGGAGGCAGTGGGTCTGGAGCTATCGCAGTGACTGCCTCCTCTCAGCAGGGAGGAGCTGTTGTGTCTGAGCTCTGGGCAGGCAGACTTAAGTAGGGATTTCTGGTGGGGGCGCGCCTGAGCGACCTTTAACGTTAATGGCTCTTTGCCCAGGGAACAGGGCGACCTTTAAGCTGATTGGCTTCTGCCTGGGGAAAATGAAACCAGGTTGCTCCTCATGGAAATTTCCATGGGGGAGGTGGCCCATCGGCCCAAGCCTATCTATCATAGCGCCTTTATTTTTATGTGGTGCTGAGGATTGAACCAGGGCCACGCACGTGCCAGGCAAGCACTCTACCGCTGAGCCACAACCTTAGCCCATATCATTCATTTATCATCTATCTTCTTTGTATCTGTCATCTATCAATCATCTATCATCTATTTATAATTCATTTATCATCTGTCAACTATCCAGCTATCATCCACTTAGCCATCATCTACTAGTCATCTATTACCTGTCATCTATCTACCTATCTACTTATCTATAATCTATCATCTACCTACCTATCAATTTATAATCTGTTTATCTATAATTATCTGTGTTATCTATAATCATGCTTTCCTATCTTCTAACAATCTTTCATCTATTTATCTGTTATCTATTTACTTACCTATTTATCACCTATCTATCATGTACCCACCATCTATCTACTTATCTGCCTGTCTATCTATAATCTACCTGTCACCTGTTTATCTGTCCGTCTACCCCCACCTCACAGGGCTGGGGTCTGGCTCCCTCTGGTGGCTGTGAGGGAGACTGTTCTGAGCCTCCCTCCTGGCCACGGGGGCTGGTTGGCATTCCTTGGTACCCCTTGGCCTCGATCTTTGCCTACATCCTCACATGATGGAAGCAGAGATTCTTTCTGCTTTCCTACAAGTGTGAAATTCTTTTTTTTTTTTTTTTTTTTTTTTTGGTACCGGGGATTGAACTCAGGGGCACTCGACCACTGAGTCACATCCCCAGCCCTTTTTTGTATTTTATTTAGAGACAGGGTCTCACGGAGTTGCTAAGTGCCTCACCATTGCTGAGGCTGGCTTTGAACTCGCGATCCTCCTGCCTCAGCCTCCCAAAGTGCTGGGATTACAGGCATGCGCCACCGCGCCCGGCGTGAAATTCTTCATGATAATTTCTTGCTGTGACTTCCTGTTCCCTTCCCTCTGTGTGTGTCGGTCTCTGAGCCTGAGTTTCCCCTTTTTATAAGGACACCGATGGTGTTGGATTAAGGCACACTAGTGACCTCATTTTTAATTGATCATCTTCGTTAAGAGCCTAATTTCAAATAAGCCACATTTATAGGTACTGGGAGTCAGGACTCCAACATAGCTTTGTTTTGGAGACAGAATAGGACCCAGAACATGGGTATATTGGGGTTTGTTATATTAATCTCTACTGCATTTGAAATTTTCCATAATGAAATGTTAAATAACAAAACAAAACAAAAACTCCTAAATTCCCTGTCCCCTTTTAGCTTTGTATCAAGATCATTCAAGGGCTTGACTCCTCCGTCCCGTGTTGAGCCTGAGCTCAGGCCACTGTTCCCACCAGTGTCTGAGATGGCCTCTCCTCATTCCCTACCACAGAATCCACAGGAAGTAACACACCTCAGTGTGTCTCAGGACGCTCATGTTGTGTGCCGCTGTCTGCCTCGATAGGGTAGAACAGGAGGGTCCACAGGCCTGGTCTCACTGTGGCGCCCAGGCTGGTCCCAAACGCCTGTGCTCAAGTGATCCTCATGCCTCGGCCTCCTGAGTGGCTGGGGGGACAGGAGAGTGCTTCCATGTCTGGCTCTGTGATAAATTGTCTTTAATGAAAAAAAAAATCAACTATCAAATGCTTTTTTTTTTTTTTTTTTTTTTTTTGGTACCAGGGATCGAACCCAGGGGCACTCGACCACTGGGCCACATCCCCAGCCCTTTTTTGTTATTTTATTAGAGACAGGGTCTCACTGAGTTGCTAAAGTGCCTCACCATTGCTGAGGTTGGCTTTGAACTCTCGATGCTCCTGCCTCAGCTACCCAAGTGCTGGGATTACAGGCGTGCGCCACCGTGCCCGGCTTCAAATGCATTTTTTTTAAAAAAATATGTATTTATTTATTTTTTTTTTTTTTTGTTGTTGTTGTTGTTTTTTTTTGGTACTGGGGATTGAACTCAGGGGCCCTTGACCACTGGGCCACATCCCCAGCCCTTTTTTGTATTTTATTAGAGACAGGGTCTCACTGAGTTGCTAAGTGCCTCGCCATTGCTGAGGCTGGCTTTGAACTTGCGATCCTCCTGCCTCAGCCTCCCAAGTGCTGGGATTACAGGCGTGCGCCACCGTGCCCGGCATTTATTTGTTTTAGTTGTACACAATGCCTTCATTCTTACGTGGTGCTGAGGATCGAACCCGGACCGTGCACGTGCTAGGCACGCGCTCTGCCGCTGAGCCACAACCCCAGCCCCTCACCAACTGCATTTTAAAAGTGATACTAGGGGCTGGGGTTGTGGCTCAGCGGCAGAGCGCTCACCTAGCATGTGGGCGACCCGGGTTCGATCCTCAGCACCCCGTACCAATAACACGCATTGAATAAAACGCATTGTGTACAACTAAAAGCAAATAAATAAAAATGTTAAAAAAAAAAAAAAAAGTGATACTAGGTTTTCTGGGTGTGGCCATGCCTGTGATCCCGGCAACTCAGGAGGCTGAGGCAGGAGGACTGCAAGTTTGAGGGCAGCCTGGGCAATTTAGCAAGGTCCTGTCTCAAAATTAAAAATAAAATGGGCTGTGGATGTAGCTCAGTGGTAAAGTGCCCCAGGTTCAATCCCAAGTACCCAAAGTAAAAGATTAAAAAAAAAAATTCATAGGCTCATATTCTCCAGAAGTTCTCTTTTCACCTCCAGCTCTTGCACCAATGTCCTCCTTACCCCCAGGGACCACTCTTCACTTCAGCCGAAGATGTTGCCTCCAGCATTAATGGAGGAAGATCTACCTGCTGCCCGGCTCCAGCTCCCCTCTCTATCCTCCCCCAGTCCCAGGAAGAACCTTCCAGCTTCCTACTCAGCCCATCCTGGGCCCCGGCCTCTCTCCAGCACCCACTGCCCATCTCTGTCCCAGAGTTGCTCTCTCCCTGTCCTTGAGAACTCGTGAATGTCTTATTTAAGAAGAAAGAAGGAAAAAACATTCACTCAAAGATTAGAGCGCACTCACACAGTACATAGCAAGGCCCTGAGTTCAATTCCCAGCACCACCGAAACACAAACTAAACTAACGAACAAGAGAGGGCAAGAGGTTCACAAGACCTTTACTATTTTCTTTTTACAAAAAAAAAAAAAAAAAAGAAAAAGAAAAAAAAATCCCTGCTGGGGGTTGAACACAGGGCCTTGGAACTAGGCAAGGACTCTACCACTGAGCCACACTGGCTGCTTCTAGAACCTTCTTCCTCTCCTGGTTCCCTGGACCAGATAATGAGGATATAAACAGCACACCTTGTTATGCTGATAAAGGGCCACTGGCTGCCCCTCCCAGCTCCAGCCCTTGTCCCTTGCATCCTGCTCTCCCCTGGTCTCCTCTGTCAGATATCCTGGGCTCTTTGCAGTTGATTAGGTAATAGGAACAACACAGACTGGGACTCACGGAACAGGCGGGTTTTTCTTTCTTCACGATCATCACCAGGATGAGGGGCGAGGGCAACTCTGGCCGTGCTAACTGTATTTACTTAACAAACATTTCCTGGGGGACTCTTTTTTTTTTTTTTTTCTTAGTGCCAGGAATGAACCCGGGGCCTCGAACCTGCTGAGGGGTGGGGTTCCTCGTGTTGGCATGGCTGTCGCGTGTTCTCAGGCCGCTGAACACGGTCCATTTCCCCACCGGTGCGGCCCTCCGCTGGAGTTTAGCAAGTCACCCCAGTCACTGAAAGTCCCTGCCCAGCCTCCCTGGGTTAGCCAGCTTTTCATCCCTGTGACAAAAGGTCTGAGATAATCAACTTAAAAACATGGAAAGTTTATTTTCATGGTTTCAGAGGTTCAAGTTCCTGGGTCCTGGCCTGTTGCCTTTGGGCCTGTGGCAGTAGCTCCTCATGGCAAGAGCAAGTGGCAGAGGAGGCCCGATCACCTTCTGGCAGGGGGAGCAAAGACAGGGGGGAGACTGGGGTCATGAAGTCCCCTTCAAGGGCACCCCCAATGACCTAACTTCCCTCCACTAGGTCCCCCGCTCCTAAAAGGTTCCACCTCCCAAAGCGTCACAAACTAGGGACCAAGTCTTCAAACATGGGCCTCTGTGGGACCTTCAGATCAAACTAGGGCTGGAGGTGCAGCTCCTTGGTACAGGGCTCGCCTAGCAGGCGGGGTCCGGGGCTCCATCCCCAGCACTGCGGGTGTGTGTGTGTGTGTGTGTGTGCACACGTGTGCCCATGCGTGTGCATGAGATCCAGACTGTGTCAGTCTCCCCGCTCCTCAGGCGGCCCCTGGGGGCTCATGTGAGTACCGGCCTCTGCACCATGCCTCACCCCTCTGCTCTGCACCATGCCTCACCCCTCTCCTCTGCTTTCTTCCCTCCAACACGGGGCGGGGGCGGCCTGCTCTGGTGGCGCAGGAGTCCCTTTCCTTGGCCATGCGTGATTGGGTGGGCACGCGGCACCCCTGCGCCACAGGATCCCCTCCCTCCAGGACCAAGCCCCTTGTTCCCCAGCTTTCAGGAAGGTCACCAGCGGCCTGCTCTGGTGGCGCAGGAGACCCTTTCCTTGGCCATGGGTGATTGGATGGGCACGCGGCACCCCTGCGCCACAGTATCCCCTCCCTCCAGGACCAAGCCCCTTGTTCCCCAGCTTTCAGGAAGGTCACCAGCTATGGTGGCCCTGGCTATGAGAGAGGCCGTGACCAGGACACCCTGTGTCCGTGTCTAGTCAACGCAGAGGACCAGCCCCGTCCCAGTTCCTCGCCGGCCGTTGCTGCCCCTCTCTCCCCACGGGGACAGCCCGCGGAATGCCCTGACCCCCGTCGCAGAGGAGCCGACTGACTCCCGCCATGGAAGGGGGCGGGAGACGGGTCGGGGCCACTGTGCCCAGTTAGCGCAGCCCGGGGAGGGACTCCTGGGCCGTCAGGACGGGGCCTCCCTTCTGCCTGAGATTGAAGCCATTGGAGGAACTGGACAGGACAAGCCATCGGAGCGCTGCCGGGAAGGAAGGGGACCGAGAGGAGCAAGGCCAGGGCAGGGAGGGGGTTGGGAGCAGGGGGCAGGAGGGGCGGGGCTGAGGGGCGGAGCCGCAGGATTGGCAGCCGCCGGTGCGCGAGCGGCTGCGGAGGAAGCTGCAGTCGTGGGCGGAGCCACTGCGGTCCCCGGAGCGGTGGGCGCGGCCAGTGTTTTTGGCTGATTGACAGCTGTCTTATTTTCGTTTTGCGTTATTTCTGCAGTGCCAGGGAGCGAGCCCAAGGCCTCAGGAGTGCTAAGCTAGTGCTCCACCTTTGAGCTCCACGCCCAGCCCTGGGGCCAGCCACCCACTCGCCTTCCCCGAGGGCACACTGAGGCTAGGGACCCGCAGTTCCTGCGCTTTGCGGGACGCACCCCGCCTCCCAGCACGTCTGCACAATCTCCGCCTCAACGTGCCGTTCGTGGCATTAACTCTACAGCTTAACTCTTAGGAGGAAATTTATCCACATCTGGAGCCTCGTATGTCTGCTAAAAAATATTACCTTGGCCCCGCGAGGTGGCGCGCGCTGAGGAGGCTGAGACAGGAGGATCATGAATACAAAGCCAGCCTCCGCAATTTAGTGAGGCCCTGAGCAACTCAGTGAGCCCCTGTCTCCAAATAAAATACAAAATAGGGCTGGGGATGTGGCTCAGTGGTCGAGTGCCCCTGAGTTCAAACCCCGGGACCAAAAAAAAAAAAAAATGTGCGTGTGCGTGTGTGTGTGTGTGTGTGTGTGTGTGTGTGTGTAATCTCCTTTTGCTTCTGCAGGCGCCTACTGTGCAGCTTCTGCTTTCCCCCATGGCTTCTCCACTGTTGAGCAACGCTTCTCCTGACCCTCCTCACCTGGCTTCGATGAGCCCCAGGGGCTGGCCCAGCTCTTTACCCCTGTCTCCAAGTCCTACCTCATCACACCCTCATGCGAGTGCACACTCTGCAGGAGACTCACACAGGCCAAGCCACTAGTGACTTCGGCCCTCCGTCTGGCTCCCCCACCCTCCACCAATCTGTGAATGTGCTCTCATTAATGCAACCTGTGTCCTGAGGTGCCATCTTCCAACTTAGAACCACAGCGATGGGGGGAGGGGCAGATTCTTCCTGGGCGGTCTCTCCGTTTCCAATATTTGACAGCAGCGCTGGCCAATAGAAATATAATGTGAGCTGCATATGTAATTAATTAAAGCTATTCTAGGAACCTCATTTGAAAAAGTAAAAAGGAAACATTTATTTAGCCCAATCTATCCAACATAATATCTTTTCAATATGCAATCAATGTGAAAAGTACTAAGACGTTTTACATTCTCTTTTCCTTTTATACCAAGTCTTCAAAATCTGGGGTTTCACCCTCCCAGCACACCTCCACTCAGACCAGCTGCCCTTCAAGATCCATAGCCACCGGTGGCTAGCTGTGACTGTAGGGGACAGCACAGAGCAGCCTCTGTCTCACCTGGAAGCTTGTTAGAAATGGAAATCCAAAGCTGGGTGTGGTAGTGAAAGTCTGTACTCCCAGCGACTTGGGAGGCTGAGGCAGAGGATCACAAGTTCAAGGCCAGCCTCCACAACTTAATGAGGTCCTCAATAACTTAGTGTTGTGGTTTGGATGTGAGGCGTCCCCCAAAAGCTCACATGTGAGACAATGCAAGAAGGTTCAGAGGAGAAATGATTGGGTTGTGGGAATCTTAACCTAATCGGTGAATTGATCCCTGATGGGATTAACTGAGTGGTAGCTAGAGGCAGGTGGGTATGGGTTAATTGGGGGTGTGGCTTTGGGGTATGTATTTTGTATCTGGAGGGGGGAGTCTCTCTGCTTTCTGATCATGATACAAGTTGCTTCCCTCCACCACACTCTTCTACCACGATGCTCAGCTTCACCTTGAGCCCCAAGGAATTGAGCCAGCCTTCTGTGGACTAAGACCTCTGAAACTGTGAGCACACGAATAAATTTTTCCTCCTTTAAAAATTGTTCTGTTTTGGGCTGGGGCTGTAGCTCAGTGGCAGAACACTTGCCTAGCATGCATGAGGCACTGGGTTTGATCCTCAGCAACACATAAAAATAAATATAAAGAAAGGTATTGTGTTCATCTGTAACTTAAAATTTTTTTTAAAAAAAATTGTTCTGGCTGGGGGTAGGAAGGACAATAGAATGAATCAGACACTATTACCCTATGTACATATGTAACTATGCGACTGGTGGGATTCTGCATCATGTACAACCAGAAGAATGAGAAATTATACTCCATTATATATGATATATCAAAGTACATTCTGAAGGGCAAAAATCACACCGGTGACAACTGTGCAGCCAAGAGATTTATTTACCAGCCTTTGTGGCTGGTCGGATGTCGAAGAAGTGCTCTGGTTGAAGGTCGAAGAGGTGCTGGGAGAGGGGAGTCAGGAGAGGGGAGTGGTTGCGCCAGCTGGGATCTCTGGAGATGTTGGCTAAAGCAGCTGCTGTCGGGCTGGAGGATGGAGCTGTCAGTTGGGCAGCTGCCGTTGGGCTGGAAACAGTGGGTCTAAGGCTGGTGCAGTGGCTTCCTCCTCTCAGCAGGGACGAGTAGTTGTGTGTGAGTCTCTCAAATGGGACCCTATATAAGGATTTTGGTGGGGGGTGCACCAGAGCGACCCCAACACCATTGGCTCTTTGCCCATGGAACAGGGTGAACTTTAAGCCTATTGGCTTCTGTCCAGGGAAAAGGAGACAAGGTTGCTTTGCTCAGGACACAGAAACCTCTGGGGGGGGGAGAGGGTGGCCCATCTTTCATTCCCCCCTTTTTGTTTACTTAGGAAGTGGATGTCGTGTGTCAGTCTGGCTACTTCCTGCTGGAACGGGATGACGTGGGGTGTTATGGGGAGATATGACAAGACAGGTAGGTCAGGCTTGAGGGCGAGAAGGATTCCCAGGAGGTCAGCGCCAAAAAGATGAATTTGCCCTGAGGTGATGAGAAGTAACAAGTGATCCCTAAGGAGAAGCTGGTTAAAGGTTCAGAACAAGAAAGACAGAAAATATTATTTTTTGCCCTTCACATTCTACTGTCAAGTATAACTAATTAGAAAAAATAAAAATTTTTAAAATTATTTATTTATTTTAATTTGTTATACATGCTTGCAGAGTATGATTCATTTCATATTACATATAAAGAGCAGTTTTTCAAGTCACTGGTTTTACAGTAATTATTTTCACATCATTTGTGTTTTTATATATGTACATAGTGGATTGATGTCTAACTCATTCTGCCATTATTCCTATTCCCTTGCCCCATCCCCTCCCCTCCCTCCCCTTTGTTCTATTCAACATTCCTTCATTCCTCTCATAACCCCTCCCTTGCCATTATAATTTAGTATCATCATATCAAAGGAATCATTCGACCTTTGGTTTTTTGGGATCGACTAACTTCACTTGGCATTATTTTCTCCAACTCCATCCATTTACCTGCAAATGCCATGATTTTATTCTCTTTTAGTGCTGAGTAGTGTTCCATTGTGTATGTATACCAAAGTTTCCCTATCCATTCATCTATTGATGGACATCGGGGTTGTTTCCACAATCTAGCTATTGTGAATTGTGCAGCTATAAACATTGATGTGGCTGTGTCCCTGTAGTAAGCTGTTTTTAAGTCTTTTGGGTATAGACTGAGGAGTGGGATAGCTGGGTCAAATGGTGGTTCCATTCCAAGTTTTCCTAGGAATCTCCACACTGCTTTCCAGATTGGCTGCACCAATTTGCAGCCCCACCAGCAATGTGTGAGTGTGCCCTTTTCCCCACATCCTCGCCAGCATTTATTGTTGTTTGTGTTTTTGATAGCTGCCATTCTGACTGGCGTGAAATGAAATCTTAGAGTAGTTTTGATTTGCATTTCTCTAATTGCTAGAGATGTTGAACATTTTTTCATATATTTGTTTATTGATTGTATATCATCTTCTGAGAAGTGTCTGTTCAGTTCCTTAGCCCATTTATTGATTGGGTTGTTTGTTTTTTTGGTGTCAAGGTTTTTGAGTGCTTTAGATATCCTTGAAGTTAATGTTCTGTCTGATGTGCTTGTGGTAAAGATTTGCTCTCATTCTGTAGATTCTCTGTTTCTCACCGATTGTTTCTTTTGCTGAGAAGAAGCTTTTTAGTTAGAATCCATCCCATTTATTAATTCTTGGTTTTAATTCTTGCGCTATAGGAGTCTTATTGAGGAAGTTGGGGTCTAATCCAACATGATGGAGATTTGGGCCTACTTCTTCTTCTATTAGGTGCAAGGTCTCTGGTTTAATTCCTAGGTCCTTGAGCCACTTTGAGTTGAGTTTTGTGCATGGAGAGAGAGAGGGGGGGGTTTAATTTCATTTTATTAATTTATTAATTTTTAAAAATTTTTTATTAAAAAATTGTTCTGGTAAGATCTTCTAGTCATAGCAGTAGAAAAAGCTGACTAAAACAGTGAGACCCTATCTCAAAATATAAAATAAAAAGGGTTGGGAGCCGGGCACGGTGACGCATGCCTGTAATCCCAGCACTTTGGGAGGCTGAGGCAGGAGGATCGCGAGTTCAAAGCCAGCCTCAGCAATGGTGAGGCACTTAGCAACTCAGTGAGACCCTGTCTCTAAATAAAATACAAAAAAGGGCTGGGGATGTGGCCCAGTGGTCGAGTGCCCGAGTTCAATCCCCGGTACCAAAAAAAAAAAAAAAAAAAAAAAAGGGTTGGGGATGTGGCTTAGTGGTTAAGCAACCTGGGTTCAATCCCTGGTACAAAAAAAAAGAAAAGAAAAATACCAAAACCCCAAAAACAAATCCAAGAGCCACTCAGTCAGAATCTTCCCTCTGACAGGAGGCTCAGGTGATTTGCCTGTGTGTTAAAATTTGAGAGGCCCTGGTGATCACTGTTTTGGTTTGTTCTTTGTTTTGCTTTGTTTTTTTTTTTTTTTTTTTTTTGTGGTACTGGGGATTGAACTCAGGGGCACCCATCCACTGGGTCACATTCCCAGCCCTTTTTTGTATTTTATTTAGAGACAGGGTCTCACTGAGTTGCTAAGTGCCTTGCCATTGCCGAGGCTGGCTTTGAACTCGCGATCCTCCTGCCTCAGCCTCCCAAAGTGCTGGGATTACAGGCGTGCGCCACCGCGCCCGGCTGTTTTGCTTTGTTTTGAGATGGGGTCTCACTGTTGCCCGGGCTGGTCTCACACTCATCAACTTAAGTGATCCTCCAGCCTCTGCCTCCCTAGTAGCTTGGACTATAGGCATGTACACCATACCTGACTTTGTTTGTTTGTTTTTAATATTTTTTTTAGTTGTCAATGGACCTCCATTTTATTTATTTTTATGTGGTGCTAAGAATCGAACCCACTGCCTCACACATGCTAGGTAAGCACTCTGCCACTGAGCCATAACCTTAGCCCCTGACTTTGGTTTGTTCTTAAAAATTTACCTATTGGGGCTGGGATTGTGGCTCAGAGGTAGAGCGCTCGCCTAGCACGTGCGCGGCCCAGGTTTGATCCTCAGCACCACGTAAGAATAAAGGCATTGTGTACAACTAAAACCAATAAATAAATATTTTTTTAAAATCTACCTATTGGTGCACACCTGTAATCCCAGCTACCTGGGAGGTTGAGGAAGGAGAGTTACAAGTCAGAGGCCAATTTAGGTAATTGAACAAGACCCTGTCTTAAAATGAAATAAAAAGGCCTGAGGAGGTAGCTCAGTGGTAGAGGGCTCTCCCAGCAGGAGCAGGGCCCTGGGAGGAGGGGGAATAAAAAAAAAAAAGCTTGCTTGCATTTTCAGAGGCCATATCATTATTTTGGCTCCAAAAGCATCGTCAACTTCCCCTGTAATGGTTTCTGTATTAGTCAGGGTCCTCCAGGGACACGGAATCAATAGGAGAGAGATAGCTGCATGGAGATGGGTGACGAGGGACTGGCTATGCTATTGCAGAGATGGAGACGCCCAGGACCTGCTGTTTGCGACCTGGAGGCCAGCGGTGTGAGTTCCAGTCCACACCCGAAGCCCCAAGGACCAGGGCAGCCAGAGGGGTGAGTCCCGGTCCAGGATGGCCAGGATGGCCTTCCCGCTCCAGCGAGGAAGAGACCACGCGGCCGCCCCACCCCAGCTCCGCCTCGGCCTGGACAGCTCCCTGCGGCCACCCACACTGGTGGGGGTGGTCTACGGTACTCAGGCTACCCCCTCAGACACTCCCAGAACTACTCCTTTACCAGCTGCCTGGGCACCCCTCAACCCAGTCAAGGTGGCACCATGCCAGTCTCCATCTCTGTGTTTAGAGGAAGGGCAGCCTCCGTCCCTCCGGTGTCGGTCCTTCCTCCAGTTCTTGGCCCCATGATCCTGCCTCCCCTGAGCCCCTCTGCTGCCCTTTGCCCCTTCTTTCCGTCATCACCTCGGTTGACCTACATCCTGTAAAGAGACAAGCACTTCCTTGTCCCGCCGTCTTCCCAAGCCATTGCTTATTCTTTCTCTTTGAGCCTCAAGTATGTGTCACCATAATCCAAGCTCAATGAGTTCTGCTCTCTCACTGCTCACCCCACGGAGAGGCAGCGTCCACCTCCATCCTTACCAGGTGACAGAGGACCTCGTACAAGGCTCCTTCCAATCTCCGTCCCACTTAATGAACTTGATGTGGTAGAAACCTGGATATTGCTCAGGATCTCTTAGTGATCCTCAGGATGCCTCTCTCCCCCCCCCCCCCCCCCCCAACCTGCCTCTTCAGCTCCTCCTTCAAAAGGAATCCAGCCCTTTCTCTTAGCTGATTGCAGCACATGGCACATGCCTGTAAAGGTAGTGACTCGGGAGGCTGAGGTAGGAGGATCGCAAGTTCGAGGCCAGCCTCAGCAACTTAGTGAGGCCCTAAGCAACTTAGTGAGACATTGTCTCAAAGTAAAAAAAAAAACAAAAAAGAAGGACAAGGGATGTGTTATTGAGTTTTAGGAGTTCTTTATATATTCTGGATATTATCCCTTATCAAATATATGATGTGAAAATATTTTCTCCCTTTCAGGTAGATTATCATTCAACTCATTCAACTTTCTTGATGGTATCTTTTTTTTTTTTTTTTTCGTACCGGGGATTGAACTCAGGGGCACCTGACCACTGGACCACATCTCCAGCCCTTTTTTTTTTTTTTTTTTTTTTTTTTTTGTACCAGGGATTGAACTCAGGGTCATTTGACCACTGGACCACATCTCCAGCCCTGTTTTTTTTTTTTTTTTTTTTTTTTTGTGGTACCGGGGATTGAACTCAGGGGCACTCGACCACTGGGTCACATCCCCAGACCTTTTTTGTATTTTATTTAGAGACAGGGTCTCACTGAGTTGCTAAGTGCCTCACCATTGCTGAGGCTGGCTTTGAACTCGCAATCCTCCTGCCTCAGCCTCCCAGAGTGCTGGGATTACAGGCGTGCGCCACCGCGCCCGGCGTCCAGCCCTGTTTTGTATTTTTTTAGAGACAGGGTCTCACTGAGTTGCTAAGTGCCTCGCTATTGCTAAGGCTGGCTTTGAACTCAGGATCCTCCTGCCTCAGCCTCCCAAGTGCTGGGATTACAGGCATGCGCCACCGCGCCCGGCTCTTGATGGTATCTTGATACGCAAAAGTTCTTAACTCTAACAAAGTCTAATTTGTCAGTCTTTTTTCTTTATTGCCTGTGCTGTTGGCGTCATGTCCATAACATTGTCACCAAATTCAATGCCACAAGATTTTTCCCAATGCTTTCTCCTAACAGCTTTAGTTTTGGCTTTTATGGTGTGTGTGTGTGTGTGTGTTGCTGGGAATTGAGCCCAGGGCCTCATGCCTGCTAGGCAAGCACTTTATCACCAAGCTGTATCTTCAGCCCCAGTTTTATCTCTCCGTTTGAATCTTGACCCATCCAGGCCTTTATAACAACGGCCTCCTGTATAATTTTTCCTGAATGTTTCAAAAAGGTGCCTGAAGTGTAAGCTGCCTGTTGTGGCCAGCCACGGTGCCGCGGAGGGAAAATTCTCGGAGGCAGAGTTAAGCTTTTACTACTTTTTACTTCTACTTTCTTAGAGAGAGCTTAGAGTCTTAGAAAGAAAGATAGAGAAAGATTTCTTCTTGTCTTCTTAGCTTAGAGTCTTAGAAAGAAAGAGAAATCTTAAAGAAAGATAGAGCTTAGCTTAGAGAAAGACTAGAGCTTCTTTCTTCTCTCTTCTTTCTTCCTTCTTCTGTCTTCTGTCTTCTGTCTTCCTCGGGAGCCTCGGCCTTACTCTGACCAGTCCTCAGAGCCTCGGCCTAACTCTGGCCAGTCATTACTTCTTCTATCTGGTTTCTCTTCTGTAACCGCTCTGCCTACGTTCTGGCCGCTCTGATTCTTCTGACCGAACCGAGTGACTGCCCGGCTGACTGAATTCTCCATTCTCCTAACTCGGAACCGCTTTCACCCGGTTATATACCTTCAGGTTTGCGGGTGCCTACAGGTGCGTCACATACATATCAGGTGGAACCCATGGCTTCCAGCTAGCTACAACAGCCCTTCCTAATTAGGGCTCCTTCATATTCCTTCCCTTTAGTTTAAAAAGGTGCTTTAATTCTATTTTCTCTATTTTATTTTCTCTATTTTCTTTTATTTTCTTGACCCTACCTAGCTTTTCACCTTTTATTTTTGAAAGGGTGGATATTTGAGCCCCTTTTTGAGAAGGTGCTGTGGCTTTAAGGAAGCCTAATGCTGAGGAGCAGCTAACGCACCTAGTTAAGCACAATTGCATAAGCGGCTTTGACTTTTTTTTTTCTTTTTTTTTTTTTTTTTTCTCCTCTTCTTTATTTTTCTTTATGGCTTTCTTGCCAAAGCTCAATGGCTTTTTTTTTTTTTTTTTTTTTTTCTGCATGGTTTTTACCATGCTATTTAATTCTCTATTTTCTTTTAAGCTCATGGCTTTTTTTTTCTTTATACTAAAGCTCAAGGCTTTTTCTCTATATTTTTTTATGGCTTTTGGCTGGCTACTCTGCTTCGGCTTTTGGCCGGCTCGCTTCGGCTTTTCGCTGGCTACTCTGCTTCAGCTTAATTCTTAACTGGCCTCAACTGAGTCTGAGGCTATGCTTTTTCATTGCTCTTATTTCTTAGCTTTTCTTTTTCTTCTCTGCCTGCCCGAGCCCCGGACGGACCACCATTGTAAGCTGCCTGTTGTGGCCAGCCACGGTGCCGCGGGAAAATTCTCGGAGGCAGAGTTAAGCTTTTACTACTTTTACTTCTACTTTCTTAGAGAGAGCTTAGAGTCTTAGAAAGATCCAGCCCTGTTTTTTTTTTTTTTTTTTTTTTTTTGTGGTACCGGGGATTGAACTCAGGGGCACTCGACCACTGGGTCACATCCCCAGACCTTTTTTGTATTTTATTTAGAGACAGGGTCTCACTGAGTTGCTAAGTGCCTCACCATTGCTGAGGCTGGCTTTGAACTCGCAATCCTCCTGCCTCAGCCTCCCAGAGTGCTGGGATTACAGGCGTGCGCCACCGCGCCCGGCGTCCAGCCCTGTTTTGTATTTTTTTAGAGACAGGGTCTCACTGAGTTGCTAAGTGCCTCGCTATTGCTAAGGCTGGCTTTGAACTCAGGATCCTCCTGCCTCAGCCTCCCAAGTGCTGGGATTACAGGCATGCGCCACCGCGCCCGGCTCTTGATGGTATCTTGATACGCAAAAGTTCTTAACTCTAACAAAGTCTAATTTGTCAGTCTTTTTTCTTTATTGCCTGTGCTGTTGGCGTCATGTCCATAACATTGTCACCAAATTCAATGCCACAAGATTTTTCCCAATGCTTTCTCCTAACAGCTTTAGTTTTGGCTTTTATGGTGTGTGTGTGTGTGTGTGTGTTGCTGGGAATTGAGCCCAGGGCCTCATGCCTGCTAGGCAAGCACTTTATCACCAAGCTGTATCTTCAGCCCCAGTTTTATCTCTCCGTTTGAATCTTGACCCATCCAGGCCTTTATAACAACGGCCTCCTGTATAATTTTTCCTGAATGTTTCAAAAAGGTGCCTGAAGTGTAAGCTGCCTGTTGTGGCCAGCCACGGTGCCGCGGGAAAATTCTCGGAGCAGAGTTAAGCTTTTACTACTTTTACTTCTACTTTCTTAGAGAGAGCTTAGAGTCTTAGAAAGAAAGATAGAGAAAGATTTCTTCTTGTCTTCTTAGCTTAGAGTCTTAGAAAGAAAGAGAAATCTTAAAGAAAGATAGAGCTTAGCTTAGAGAAAGACTAGAGCTTCTTTCTTCTCTCTTCTTTCTTCCTTCTTCTGTCTTCTGTCTTCTGTCTTCCTCGGGAGCCTCGGCCTTACTCTGACCAGTCCTCAGGAGCCTCGGCCTAACTCTGGCCAGTCATTACTTCTTCTATCTGGTTTCTCTTCTGTAACCGCTCTGCCTACGTTCTGGCCGCTCTGATTCTTCTGACCGACCGAGTGACTGCCCGGCTGACTGAATTCTCCATTCTCCTAACTCGGACCGCTTTCACCCGGTTATATACCTTCAGGTTTGCGGGTGCCTACAGGTGCGTCACATACATATCAGGTGGAACCCATGGCTTCCAGCTAGCTACAACAGCCCTTCCTAATTAGGGCTCCTTCATATTCCTTCCCTTTAGTTTAAAAAGGTGCTTTAATTCTATTTTCTCTATTTTATTTTCTCTATTTTCTTTTATTTTCTTGACCCTACCTAGCTTTTCACCTTTTATTTTTGAAAGGGTGGATATTTGAGCCCTTTTTGAGAAGGTGCTGTGGCTTTAAGGAAGCCTAATGCTGAGGAGCAGCTAACGCACCTAGTTAAGCACAATTGCATAAGCGGCTTTGACTTTTTTTTTCTTTTTTTTTTTTTTTTTCTCCTCTTCTTTATTTTTCTTTATGGCTTTCTTGCCAAAGCTCAATGGCTTTTTTTTTTTTTTTTTTTTTCTGCATGGTTTTTTACCATGCTATTTAATTCTCTATTTTCTTTTAAGCTCATGGCTTTTTTCTTTATACTAAAGCTCAAGGCTTTTTCTCTATATTTTTTATGGCTTTTGGCTGGCTACTCTGCTTCGGCTTTTGGCCGGCTCGCTTCGGCTTTTCGCTGGCTACTCTGCTTCAGCTTAATTCTTAACTGGCCTCAACTGAGTCTGAGGCTATGCTTTTTCATTGCTCTTATTTCTTAGCTTTTCTTCTCTGCCTGCCGAGCCCCGGACGGACCACCATTTGTAAGCTGCCTGTTGTGGCCAGCCACGGTGCCGCGGGAAAATTCTCGGAGGCAGAGTTAAGCTTTTACTACTTTTACTTCTACTTTCTTAGAGAGAGCTTAGAGTCTTAGAAAGAAAGATAGAGAAAGATTTCTTCTTGTCTTCTTAGCTTAGAGTCTTAGAAAGAAAGAGAAATCTTAAAGAAAGATAGAGCTTAGCTTAGAGAAAGACTAGAGCTTCTTTCTTCTCTCTTCTTTCTTCCTTCTTCTGTCTTCTGTCTTCTGTCTTCCTCGGGAGCCTCGGCCTTACTCTGACCAGTCCTCAGGAGCCTCGGCCTAACTCTGGCCAGTCATTACTTCTTCTATCTGGTTTCTCTTCTGTAACCGCTCTGCCTACGTTCTGGCCGCTCTGATTCTTCTGACCGACCGAGTGACTGCCCGGCTGACTGAATTCTCCATTCTCCTAACTCGGACCGCTTTCACCCGGTTATATACCTTCAGGTTTGCGGGTGCCTACAGGTGCGTCACATACATATCAGGTGGAACCCATGGCTTCCAGCTAGCTACAACAGCCCTTCCTAATTAGGGCTCCTTCACTGAAGGGTAATGCGTCCATGATTAAATTGGATATTTTCCCAAGGGGGCTCTTCTTTATTTTCTAATCTCAACTAACACTTCACCCTCTTCCAGGTTCAAGCAAAAAAATGTCTGGTCACCCTCAATCCTGAGAGAGCAGGTCTCATAGCTTCCAACTTGAGACGTCTCCTGTTGTGGTTTCGATATTAAATGTCCTCCCAAAGCTCATGTGAGACAATGCAAGAAGGTTTCGAGGAGAAATGATTTGGTTGTGAGAGTCTTAACCCAATTAGTGCATGAATCCCCTGACAGGATTCACAGTGGCAACGATGGTGGGTAGGGTGTGGCTGGAGGAGGTGGGCACTGGGGGCACCTTTGGGGCATGTATTTGTATCTGGCAAGTGGAGTCTCTCTGCCCTTTCTTTTTTTTTTTTTTTTTTTTTTTTTTGGTACTGGGGATTGAACTCAGGGGCACTCGACCACTGGGCCACATCCCCAGCCCTTTTTTTGTATTTTATTAGAGACAGGGTCTCACTGAGTTACTAAGTGCCTCACCATTGCTGAGGCTGGCTTTGAACTCGCGATCCTCCTGCCTCAGCCTCCCAAAGTGCTGGGATTACAGGCGTGCGCCACGGCGCCCGGCTTCTCTCTGCCCTTTCTGATCATCACGTGAGCCCTTTCCCTCCACCACACTCTTTCCACCATGATGTTCTGCCTCACCTCAAGCCCTGAGGAATGGAGCCAGCCTCCTATTGACTGAGACCTCTGAAACCATGAGCCCTCACATAAACTTTTCCTCCTCAAAATTACTTTTGTCAGGTCTTCAGTCACAGCAGCGAAAAAGCGAACACATCTCCCAGCCCTGCCCTGCCCGGCCCTCCACCGGCTCTGCTCGGTCACCCAGGCTGCTCCTACCCTGTCAGGTTATGGGAACGCTCCTTGCTCCCCACGCCAGCCCATTTCCCACCCCAGTGAGCCCCAAACACCAGCTCATAGCCAAAGAATACAACACAGGAAGATTTTTCAAAAGTTGGAATTGATTCCATTCCGTTCATTATGATGACCTTAGCTTCCCGACATTAAAATGATCTCACTTAGCAAAAATATCAAATCGATAATTCTAGGACTCTATGTAAAAGCTTTTTATGTTTTTATTGAACTAGAACATGATACAGAAAAGTGAACATTCTCATCGGCGTCTAGCCGGGTGGATTTTCACAAACCAAACACACACCTGTGCCAGGTACACCAGTGAAGGAAAGGCCCCAGCCCCCCAGAGCTTCTCCACAGTCTCTCTCGACTCACCAAACACCCTCCGTCCCCTCTTAGTCACCACTCAGAAAGGCCAGTGTCTGGGCTGGGATTGTGGCTCAGCGGTGGGGCGCTTGCCTAGCACGTGCGCGGCCCGGGTTCGATCCTCAGCACCATGTACAGATAAATCCATTGTGTACAACTAAAGCAAATAAATAAATATTAAAAAAAAAAAAAAAAGGCCAGTGTCTGGAGGACAAGTTGTCGGGGTGAGGGACAAGATGTATTTGGAAAGCCATCAAATTAAAGAAGATGCCGGCTGTCGCCAGCAGCCCATCTTAACCCAGTGTGGGTTTCAAGGTCCTTCTGCCCCAGGTGAGGGTGAGGAGGGTAGGAAGACGTAAGCCTGGAGACTTGTAGGGGCTGCTCCAGAGGTCTTAACAGGACGTTGTGAAACCTGGTGGTGGGTCATCTGCTGATCCTGATGCCCCTGCAGATCTCGAAGACATCTTTGTCACCCCCATCTTGATGTCTTTAGTCTTGGGGAGGGAAGAGATTAGGTAATCAATCTTGAATTAGCTTGAATTATAACAGGGACTTATAAAGGCTGCCCTTGCTGAACACGGTGACTCTCAGGCCTGCAGATGCATGATTGGTAATTAAAAGTAAAACCGGATTTTCTGCTGCTGTCACAATTGTGGCAGTGGGTGAAGGGCAAAAATCACACCGGAGACCACCGTGCAGCCAAGAGATTTATTCACCAGCCTTTATGGCTGGTCAGAGGTAAAGAAGTACAGGGAGAGAGGGGTGTGTGCAAACTCTGGTGGGAGAGAGGAGTCAGGGAGAGGGGAGTGTGCAAGCTCTGGACAGAGGGTGGGTGCCTGGTCATGCTGTGGTCTCTGGAGCTGTTGGCTGGGGCAGCTGCCATTGGGCTGGAGACAGTGGGTCTGGAGCTGTTGCAGTGGCTGCCTCCTCTCAGCAGGGAAGAGCTGTTGTGTCTGAGCTCCGGGCAGGCAGGAGCTTTAAGTAGGGATTTCTGGTGGGGGGTGTACCAGAGCGACATTTAACGCTATTGGCTCTTTGCCCAGGGAACAGGCAACCTTTAAGCCGATTGGCTCCTGCCTGGGGAAAATGAAACCAGGTTGCTTTTTATGGAAATTTCCATGGTGGAGGTGGCCCACCGCCCAGGCCTATTTATCAGTGGGGACCATTTGTGTTCTAGCTCCACAACGGGCCATGCCCGCTGGTGTCATTGCTTGGCAGTGGACCACCAGGGATTTCTTCTCAGGGTCTGGTCTTGTACGCTCAGAGAGTGAAATTCACTGTCAATAAGGCTGAGTGTGAAAGCAGTAGAGTTATTCAAGAGAGAAGGAAAGAGAGCCCTCACTGAGCAGGAGGGTCCCCATAGAGGGTTGCGGAGGTCGGGTTTGGGTCTAGGGGTTTTATCTACATAGCTCAGGGTGCTGCCTGACTCATATGATCATTTGGTGTCTGGAAGGTGGCTTGTCCATTGGTTGGGCCGTGATATGCTGATCAGTCGTGTTCTTTTAGACACTGAGTTTGAAATTATCTCTAGCTCCCTCCCACTCAGGCCCATCCCACCTTGCTTTCTTTCTCACCTCTCTGGGCCAAAGGGAAGTCACTAGGGGAGTAGGCTGTCCCCCACCCCTTGGATGGTGGTCGGGATATTTCTACAGAACCACCCACTTCTAGGGAGCAGCCTGCACTTTCCACCAACTTAGAGAAGCCTCTGGGGGCCTGCCTGGGTCTTACTAACTAGTCCAGCTATTCGAGAACAGGGTAAAGGTTGGCATCTCTGCCTTCCTTCTGCATCTCCTTTATTACCTGAAACTTTGGGTCACATTCCTGCTCAGCTCGGCAGGTGGACATGTTAATCATTTAAGGAACGTTCATCTAAGAACTAGCAGTCCGAGCTTCATCACCCCTAACTTAACTAACCTCTTTTGTCCCCTTTAAAGACTGAGACAAGATTTGCAGGGCCATTGACTGTCAGCTTTTATAGCATCCTGTTTGACCCCTAGAGTGGCACCTACAAGTCTCCAGTCATTGCCCTACACTGTCCAGGGACAGCGGGGCCTGGCAGACAGAGCACCGGTTGTGAGACTGTCCCCCAACAGGAGCAGTCATCCTATGGGAATTGACTTGTGCCCTCCTGGGATCACAGGTCGGACAAACATCCTGAGCAATAAGTGGAAACTGTCCCCTCAAGAGCTCCCTTACAGAATCAGAGCTAAGAGGTTGATCAACCAGCCCGCAGCTGACCAAGACCGCTTAACCCTCAGACCTCTCACCCCAAGTCTTGCCCTGTGTAAACTACAGGCCCGTCAGCGATGACGCTGCCCTCTAGCCTGGCCTTCCTGATCAAACTTTCCTTTCTGCTTTTCACCATTACCTTTTCTGTTTGTTTTTTGGGGTGAATGGCCAGACCTGGATTGTCTTAACCTCCAAAGGAAGGCCTCTAGCCTTGGGCTCTAGAGTTAAAAAAAAAAAAAAAAAAAAAAAAAAAAAAAAAAAAAAAGATTAACGTGTTTATGTTCACAGTAGAGCAGAAATCTGACTCAAAGGTTAAGGTAGAGATTTCTTCGCTGAGTGACTTCCAAAGCCAGTGATTGTTAAAGTCAACTAAAAGCAAGCAAAGCTAGAGGGTTGATGTAGGTTTTCCCTTGGTTAGGTTACCACTAACCTGAATTCTAATAGCATAAATTAGTTCTGTCTGTTTTTCTACAAGCAGATTCTTACAATAGAATGTCACTGAACCAGGCCTGTTTTGCCCAGTACGATATGCCAATCAGTGACATGAGCGTCACACAAGTCTGGAATCTGCCTCACCATCAATAGGGCTTAGGGATGTCATGGGATAAGGAAGAAGGGTGGCCTCAGGCATGGAGAAAGGCAATCCTCAGTCTGCACATGCGTAATCAAACATCATGACTCTCATAGGACATGTGTTCAGAAAACAGTGGTCTTAGCTTGCACTGGGGTGGGGTTTAACACTCTGATGATGAAAGGTCACCTAGGTGATATTTGTACAGGCCCAAGCAACGCTGGTCAGTGACTTCAATCAATTTGAAAGACAAAGGCTGCCAAGAGATTTATTCAACAGCCTTTGTGGCTGGTAGCAAAACCGGAGAAGAGGTGCTCTGGTCGAAGGACAAAGAGGTGCTGGGAGAGGGGAGTCTGGGAGAGGGGAGTGTGCAAGCTCTGGACAGAAGGTGGGTGCTTGGTCGCACCGGCTAGGATCTCTGGAGCTATCAGCTAAAGCAGCTGCTGTCTGGCTGGAGGCTGGAGCTGTCAGCTGGGAGCCGTCGGGCTGAAGGCGGTGGGTCTGGAGCTGCGGGCTGGGGCAGCTACTGTCGGCTGGAGGCGATGGGTCTGGAGCTGTTGCAGTGGCTTCCTCCTCTCCACAGGGTCGAGCTGATGTGTGTATGTGTATGTGTATGTGTATGTGTATGTGTGTGTGTGTGTGTGTGTGTGTGTGTGTGTGTGTTCTGAGTCTCTCGAACAGGGCCCTATATAGGGATTTCTGGTGGGAGGTGCACCAGAGCAACCCCAACGCCATTGGCTCTTTGCCCATAGAACAGGGCGACCTTTAAGCCTATTGGCTCTTGCCCGGGGAAGAAACATCCTGCCCGGGGAATGAAACAAGGTTGCTTCTTTCAGGATGTGGAAAACTCTGGGGAGGAGGGCAGCCCATCTATCAAAAAACACCTTGGGTAACGGTTACTACTATGACCCATGAGTCAGAGGTGTTATCTGCAACAAAGCCAGTGGGAGTCCAGTAATTTCCTGCCCAGCTCCATGACCTCTGAACTTACGCCAAAAAGCAGCTGAGAGCAAGCAAGGCCCAGGCCTGGCTCAGGCTCCGCTGGGTTCCAGGACTCCATTGTGCCTGGCGTCCTCTGCCCACGTGCTGGCGAGGCTCAAGTGTGCGGGTGGTGCTGGGGTAGCTCAGGTCGGCTCCTGTGACGCTCCAAGGTGTGACTGCACCACGCTCACTCATCCATTCCCCGGTGGGTGAGCGTGCTGGGCTCATATGGATAATACAACTTGGAATTTTAATTACAATAAGAAATATATATGGCTTCTGTCCCCAGTTCCAGGCACAGATCTCCTAAAGCCTGGGGAATTTCCTGAGTGTTGGGAGTAGCTTCTGAAATTCCCCAGTAGCTTCTGATCACACCTGAGTTTATGCTATTGAGCCACTTAGGGAGGGGCTCCTACATAGCCTCAGGAATGGGACTGGTCCCGAGAAAGACCTATCAGAGAGTGGGTTGGAACTCTCAGTCTCAGCCACAACCTCCAGAAAGGGGGCTGGGGACCCGAGGTCAGGCTGCATCTCAAACGATGGGATTTGATGAGCTTTCCTCCTGGGGAGCACCTGCAGGTTCCCAGAGGGGGTCAGGCCTGGGAGGGCAGGAGAGCTCCCAGGTCCCCCAGACCTAGCCTGAGCGTCTCTTCCCTCCGCCTGTTCCTGAGTTGTGTCCTTTAACATAAACTAGTAAATGCAAGGAAAGTGCTCCCCTGAGTTCAGTGAGCCATTCCAGCAAATTATCCAAGTGGCAGAGTGGCAGGGCGGTGGCAGGAGTGCTGGTGTGGGCGGCTCCTAAGTAAAATATACCGCATGACAATATCAAGCCCACAGCAGGGATTTATGAAGGCTGCCTTTACTAAATGCAGTGGCTCTCAGGCCTGCCTGCAGAGGCCCAGGGAATAACTGAAAGCCGGCACCTCTCCCCGCGTCCTCTGTCTCCTTTATTACCTTAACCTTTGGGTCAGGTGCCTGTTGATCACTTAAGGAGTGTTCATCTAAAAACTGGTAATTCAAGGCTTATCAGCCTTAAATATATTATTATTATTTGTACTGGGGACTGAACCCAGGGATATTTTGCCACCGAGCCACATCCTCAGCCCTTCTTATTTTTTATCTTGAGACAGGGTCTTGCTAAGTTGCTTAGGGCTTCACTGAGTTGCTGAGGCTGGCCTCCAGTTAGCGATCCTCCTGCCTCAGCCTCCCAAGTTGTTAGGATTACAGGTGTATGCCCAGTTTATTAGCTCTGAATTGACCTAACCTATCTTGTTCCTGCTTCAAGACTGAGATAAGTTTTGCAGGGACACTGAACTGTCAGCTTTTACAGCATCAGACCCCTGGAGTACTGCCTAAAGTCTCCCATTATTTTTTTGTTCTACCTTATAAATTTTTTATTTGTTTTAATTAGTTATACATGACAGTAGAATGCATTTATGCACTTTGATATATCATACATAAATGGGGTATAATTTCTCATTTTCCTAATTGTACTTTGTAGGATCACATCGGTCATACCCTCATAAGGTAATAATGTCTGATTCATTCTACTATACTTCCTACCCCCACCCTCCCTTCACTTCCCTCTACCTAAAGTATCTCTATTCTTCCCTTATTATACCTCTCCCCTTATTGTGAATTAGCATCCACATATCAGAGAAAACATTCGGCCTTTGGTTTTTTGGGATTGGCTTATTTTGCTTAGCATGATATTCTCTCTCTCTCTCTCTCTCTCTCTCTCTCTCTTTTGGTGGTGCTGCTGGGGATCGAACCCAGGGCCTTGTTCATGCAAAGCAAGCATGCTACCATCCGAGCTACATCCCCAGCCCTAATATTCTCCAACTCCATCCATTTACCAGCAAATGCCATAATTTCATACTTCTTTAAAACTGAGTAATATTCCATCTAATATACAAACACCACATTTTCTTTTTTCTTTTTAACCTTTATTTTATTTTTATGTGGCACCAAGGATTGAACCTAGTGCCTCACGTGTGCTAGGCAAGTGCTCTACCGCTGAGCTACAACATCAACCCGATGTATACCATATTTTCTTTATCCATTCATCTAATGAAGGGCACCTAGGTTGGTTTCATAGTTTAGCCATTGTGAATTGAGCTGCTATAAACATTGACGTGGCCGCATCACTGAATTATGCTGATCTTAAGTCTTTTGGGTATAAACCTAGGAGTGGGATAACTGGGTCAAATGGTGGTTCCATTCCAAGTTTTCAGAAGAATCTCCATACTGCTTTCCAGAGTGGTTGCACCAATTATTTGCAGTCCCACCAGCAATGTAGGAGTGTACCTTTTTCCCCACATCCTCGCCAACATCTATTGTTGCCTGTGTTCTTTCTTTCTTTCTTTCTTTTTTTTTTTTTTTTTTTTTTTGGTACCAGGGATTGAACTCAGGGGCACTCAACCACTGGGCCACATCCCCAGCCCTTTTTTGTATTTTATTAGAGACAGGGTCTCACTGAGTTGCTAAGTGCCTCGCCATTGCTGAGGCTTCCTTTGAACTTGTGATCCTCCTGCCTCAACCTCCCAAGTGCTGGGATTACAGGTGTGTGCCACTGTGCCCAGCTCTATTGCCTGTATTCTTTTCTTTTTGGGGAGCATTTTTTTATTTAATTAATTTAATTTGTTATACATGCTTTTAGAGTGCAATTCCTTTCATATTACATATAAAGATCACAGTTTTCCAAATTGCCTGTATTCTTGATGATTGCCATTCTGACTAGAATGAGATGAAATCTTAGAGTAGTTTCAATTTACATTTCTCTAATTGCTAAAGATGTTGAACATTTTTTTCATATATTTATTGATCAATTGTATTTCTTCTTCTGTGAAGTGTCCAGTTTCTTAGCCCATTTATTGATAGGGTTATTTGTGGTTTTTTTTTTTTTTTTTTTTTTTTTTTTTTTGGTGTTGAGTATTTTTTTTTTTTTTTGAGCTCTTTATATATGATAGATAGGTTACCCTCCCCCCAGAGTTCTCCACATCCTGAGAGAAGCAACCTTGTTTCATTCTTGGCAGGATGTTTTCTTCCCCAGACAGGATGTTTTTTCCCCCAGGCAGGATGTTTCTTCCCCGGGCAGGATGTTTCTTTTCCCCTGGCAAGAGCCAATAGGCTTAAAGGTCACCCTGTTCTAGGGGCAAAGAGCCAATGGCGTTGGGGTTGCTCTAGTGCACCCCTCACCAGAAATCCCTATATAAGGCCCTGTTCGAGAGACTCAGATCAGACAGAGAGAGACACACGGACACACAACATCGGCTCGTTGCTGCTGAGAGGAGGAAGACAGATACATCGGCTCGTCACTGCTGAGAGGAGGAAGCCACTGCAACAGCTCCAGACCCATCGCCTCCAGCTCGAAGGCAGCTCCCAGCTGACAGCTCCAGCCTCCAGCCAGACAGCAGCTGCTTTAGCCAACAGCTCCAGAGATCCTAGCCGGTGCGACCAAGCACCCACCTTCTGTCCAGAGCTTGCACACTCCCCTCTCCCTGACTCCCTTCTCCCACCAGAGCTTGCACACTCCCTTCTCCCTGACTCCCCTCTCCCAGCACCTCTTCGACCTTCGACCTTCGACCAGAGCACCTCTTCTCCGGTTTTTGCTACTGGCCACGAAGGCTGTTGAATAAATCTTTTGGCTGCACGGCTGTCCCCGGTGTGATGTTTTGCCCTTCAATATGTCCTAGAGATTAATGCTTTATCTGAGTTGCATGTAGTAAAATTTTCTCCCAATCTGTAGGCTTTCTCTTCACATTATTGATTGATTCTTTTGCTGAGAAGAAGCTTTTTATTTTGAATATCCCATTTATTGATTCTTGATTTTACTTCTTGTGCTTTAGGGGTCTTGTTAACAAAGTCAGATCTTAGGCCTACTTTTTCTTCTGTTAGGCACAGGGTGTCTGTTATAGTGCCTAAGTCTTTTTGATCCACTTTGAGTTGAGTTTTGTGCAGGGTGAGAGGGGTTTAATTTCATTTTATTACATGTGGATTTCCATTTTTCCCAGCACCATTTGTTCAATAGGCTATGTTTTCTCCAGTGAATATTTTTGGCACCTTTGTCTAGTATGTGATAACTGTATTTGTGTGGGTTTGTCTCTGTGTCTTCTATTCTGTACCATTGGCCTGTTTGGTGCCAATACCATGCTGTTTTTGTTACTATAACTCTGTAGTATAGTTTAAGGTCTGGTATTGTGATGCCTCCTCCTGCACTTTTCTTTTTTTTTTTTTTTATTTATTTGCTTTTAGCTGTACACAATGCGTTTTATTTGTATGTGGTGCTGAGGATCGAACCCAGGTTGCCCACGTGCCAGGCGAGCACTCCACTGCTGAGCCACAATCCCAGCCCTCCTTCACTTTTCTTGCTAAGGATTGCTTTGGCTATTCTGGGTCTCTTATTTTTCTAAACGAATTTCATTATTGCTTTTTCTAGTTCCCTTCCAGGCTCACAGGTCCAATAGATAAACATTCTGAGCAACAAGTAGAAATTGCCCCCTCAGGTGATAAGAGACTTCTCCAGAGCCTCTGGAAGAACCAAAAATGAGAACGATCAACCAAACTGAAGGTTGACCAAGACTGAGCATGTGTGTTTTTTACAGGAGATTGAATCCAGGGGTGCTTTATCTTTGAGCTACATCCCCAGCCCTTTTTTTATTTTTTGAGATAGGGTCTCATTAAGTTGCTGACGCTAACCTTGGACTTGCCTTCCCAATATGGGCAATTGATTACTGGACTTTCCTTTTTTTTTTTTTTTTTTAATATTTTTATTTATTTGCTTTTAGTTGTACACAATAAGTTTTATTCAATGCATTTTATTTGTACGTGGTGCTGAGGATCGAACCCGGGTCGCCCACGTGCTAGGCGAGCGCCCCACCGCTGAGCCACAATTCCAGCCCCTCCTTTTTTTTTTTTTTAGTTGTAGATGAACAGCATGCCTTTATTTTACTCGTTTAGTTTGATGTGGTGCTAAAGATTGGACCCAGTGCTTCACACACACTAGACAAGCACTCTACCACTGAGCTACAGTACTGCCCCCCTTTCCTGCTTTTTGTCATTATCTTTTCTGTTGTGTTTGGGGGTAAGTAGTTGGACCCGGTTTGCTGGGACTCCCAGAGTCAGACCTCTGGGCCCAGGACCTTGGTAACAAGCCCTGGGAGGAAGTCACTGTGCATCCCTTACCAACCCCAGGGGAGGACACCTGCAGCTCCTCCCAGGATTACCCACCCTCAACCCCACAGAGAGCCAAAGTCCCTGGGGACTTCCCCTGACCCCTGGGTTCCCGCTCAGGCACCCAGCAGGCTTCCAGACTCCAGCCTCCTCCTGCAGGTCCCAGCTCACGAGCTTCCATTTCCCACCAGCTTCCCCATCCCCGCCCCCACCCAGTGGCCACAGCCAGTCCTCCCTCCCAGGCTTCCTGTGTCTCTAAGGGACCGAGCACCACCTGATACGCCACATGCTGCTTCAGCGTCGATTTCATTCGAATGTCAGCTCCACCAGGGCAGGGGCTGTGTTTTCTTCACAGTTGTAGCTCCAGCCGGAAATAGCGTCTGGTACTTAGCAGGTGCTCAGTAAATATTTGTTGAATGAATAAATGTATGAATCTGTGGAACATGTCATACCTTTTCACACTCCATGCCTTGGCATATGTTATGTCTTCAGCCTGGAAGCCCAAGTTCCTTTTGGATGTGGTTACCTTTAAATCGCAGTTGTCACCTTCAGATGTGCGTGCCGAACTCCCAGAATTCCTCCTTTGGGGGAACCTGCCCACCCCATCCACATAGTCATAAAGGTATTTGTGACTGTCCCTAGGCCACATCACCTGAGCCATGTTGGGCCCAGGTCTGTGTCCCAGGAATTGTGTTTTATATTCCATCTTTAGGGTTTCTCTAAAAAGAAAGAAAGGGGGAAAAATGGAACATTTCACTTGGAAAGCCATGTTATGCCCGTCATCTGTCACTGCAGCCTGAGTGGTAGGAGGGAAAAAACCCAAATGTGCAGAAAGCAGAGGGCGCAGTGGGCTGCCCGGGGGACCCACTGGAGTGGACGTTCTTGAGTCTCGGGGCGCCATCCTTTAGCTGCTGGGGAGCGCGGGCCCTGACAGCACACAGCTGAGCTCTTCCCTGGGCACCGCTTCCCCGAAGGGAGCCGCCTGCCCAAATGCAGGGAGCAAGCAGTGCCCTCACAGCCCAGTGGCGTCTGTCTTTCCACTATGTCAGGGTTTATTGAGCAGCGATGGATTCACAGGTTACACCACCCTCAGCAGTCCCAGGTCCTGGACCACTCCCAGGCCACTGGTAGTCCTAGGCTGGGCAGTCACGGGTCCTTTTACTTCATTCCATCCTAATTTCTTTTTCTTTCTTTTTTTTTTTTTTTTTTTTTTTTGGTACCGGGGATTGAACTCAGGGGCACTCGACCACTGGGCCACATCCCCAGCCCTTTTTTGTATGTTATTAGAGACAGGGTCTCACTGAGTTGCTAAGTGCCTCGCCATTGCTGAGGCTGGCTTTGAACTCGCGATCCTCCTGCCTCAGCCTCCCAAGTGCTGGGATTACAGGCGTGCGCCACCGCGCCCGGCTTTCTATCTTAATTTCTAATGATCTATAACACTGAGGTGACACACCACCTTTAAGCAATGTCATATTTAGGTTATAGAAAGTCTAAGGAGGGTCGAGGTGGCCCCAGGGTCAGGAGGCTGCCCTGAGGGCAGAGGCGGGGAGCAGGAGTCCTGCAGGTGCTCAGGGGGCGAGGCACCAGCTGGCGCTGGCCGGGCACAGGGCTCCTTGCTGGCCAGGGTGCAGGGCAGGCGGGCGGTCGCAGAGTGGGCCTTGTCAAGCAGGAGATGGAGCCAAGCTGAAGCTTGGGGACAGAGTCGGAGGGTCACAGTGACCTCCTGTGGGCCACATGGCACCTCCACAAGCCGGTCCAGTGATGGGGGGGGGTGTCCACCAGCAGGCCTTGGGGTGCTCCTCTGTGCTCTCAGGCGAGGGGCTCGCTGCACTCGGTGGCCGGTGTGTCCCGCCAGCGCCCGGGCCTGGAGTGGAACACCCAGGCATCCATGGGCACCTGGCTTAATGCGATTAGTTCACAGGTGGTCATCCTTTATTAGCATGATAGATTTATTGATCTGTGCCAGGCAGATGGCGGCTGCTGACTTGCGCAGAGACGCTGTGGAGTCCTACCGTAGCCCCGTACTCCAGATGGAGCAAACTGCTGCTTTATGAAGTGGAGTGACTCAGGGCTAGGCACAGCCTGAGAACTCTCATCATGGAGCGACTCGGAGCAGGGCACAGCCAGCTCCCCTGCCAGCGTTATATCCTACCAAGAACAGCCCCTGACCGATGGCCAGTTGAAGCAGTGGTACGCAGGCCAGCCCTTCACCCTGGTTTAGGGTAATGGAGGTACATCCTGGCTCCCGAGCTCCCCGTGGAATTGGCTGAGGCTCCCAGGGAACCCCCTCCTCCTGCCCAGCCTGGCACCTCTCCTGGACGTCTTGACCAACACGCTTTCTGGGTGCCCATTTCAGAGTCCCAGTCCTGCTCCCCAGGGAACCCAGCCAAAGACCAGAGGCCCACCCCATTGGTTCCTGGTCTAACAGCTGGGAATTGGCATGAGGATGCTGTTACTCAGGGAATCTCGGCTGGACGGAGGCCACCTCAACCCTCCTTAGACTTTCTATAACCTAAATGGCCTCCGGCACATCAGGGCGGGTAGGGGCAAGGTGGCCAAGGGGATGAGTGCCAGTGTATTTCTGGCCCTTGCGTTTTTAGGAATCTCCCTCAGTGGCCTGCCAGCCCCCAGCACCGTGGCACCGCTGTGCTGGGGCTGCGACCTGAGGCCCCCACCGGCCCGACTGCTCTCAGCTCCACTGCCATCCACTGGGGGTGACCGGCGCCGGCAGCTTCCTGGCCTGGGGGTCGCCTGCCAGCCGCCCAGGTGCCTTAACTGAGGGCAGCTGCGCCTCCACCAGCGCAGGGTCCTTCCACTTGGCGCGGTCCCTTGGTCTCAGGCCTTTAGAGGGCGGTGCAGTCCCCGTATTCGCAGTCTGGGGACGTCTCCAGGCAACGGAGGCGCTCGGAGGTCCTGGCTGGGCTCCCTCCAGGGCCCGCGGTGTCCCCGCAGAAGGGCAGGTGCTTTAGCCAAGGCGCGGCCACCCACTCCCGCCGCCCGCCACCGGCCCCCTGGATGGGCTCTGGTGCGGACCTGCCTCCAGGTGGCCCGTGGCGGGCTGCGGGGTCCTCGCGGCGACCCGCACCCCGATCTCCCTCCTTTACACCCCCAACGGCTTCGCGGCTCCGGGCCGCCGGGCGCGCTCTCCGGACAGTGGCTTGGCCAAAGCTGGCTTTGGGCGGCAGCAGGGAGGGCGGCGACTGCCCGCGGCCTCCTGGCCGGGCGGGAGGGTGTGTGGCCCGGGGCTCCGCAGCCCCTTGTCCAGCCCCAGAGGCGCAGGGGCGCGGAGGAGCGAGGAGAGGTGACACCGGGACCGCGACCTCGGGCGCTGGGGCAGCCACTCCGGAAAACCTGCGGCGCCGGTAGGGGGGACAGGAGCGCCCCCCGGTTCCTACCCGTGGCCTCCCGGAGGCCGACTAGGGGACCTTCGCGCAAGCCCGGGGATCCCTTGGCGCTTTGCTGCCAGTTGCCTGGCCAGTGTCCTCTGTTCACAGGTTTCACCTCAAATTGGAAAGAAAGGCAGAGAGGGCTTTTCGTTCTTTCCGGTGTGAGAGAAGGAGAGCAACACACACGCTCAGGAGGGGTTTCTCGGCTGTGCTTGGTTCAGGGACCGGTTGGGGTAAAACACAGAGAGGAACAGTCTGGTTTTGCTTCTTTGATGTTTTGGTTCTCACTTCTGGGGATTGAACCCAGGGCACAGGCTAGGCACGTGCTGGGCCACTGAGCCACATCCCCAGCCTTTGTGAAATTTTATTTTATTTCATTTATTTATTTTTGGTACTGGGGATTGAACTCAGGGGCACTCGACCACTGGGCCACTTCCCCAGCCCGTTTTTCTTTTTTTAAAAATTTTATTAGAGACAGGGTCTCACTGAGTTGCTACATGCCTCACCATTGCTGAGGCTGGCTTTGAACTCACGATCCTCCTCTGCCTCAGCCTCCCAAGTGCTGGGATTACAGGCGTGTGCCACCACGCCCAGCTGTAAAGTTTTATTTTGAGACAGGGTTTCACTAAGCTGCCCAAGCTGTCTTGGAACTTGCGCTGCTTCTGCCTCAGCCTGTGCAGGGGCTGGGATTAGGGCCACGGCACCCAGAGAACTTCAGGCAGGGCCTCAGCGTCTGCTGAGGCTTTCCTGCTGCTGCTAAGTGGTGGAAGAGGGGCAGTGACTAGGAGGCGCCCTCTGAATGGGTTAATGCCCTTGTCCTCGGAGTGGCTGGTTATGGGGGGGTGGACCCTGATAGAAGAGCTGGGCTCCCTTCTCCCAGCTGTCCTGCCATGCCAAGCCTTCTGCCACCTTAGGGCCCAGCAGGAAGGCCCACACCTGGCACCACCCCTCCATTTGGACTTCCAGCCTCCAGGATCAGGAAGCAAATAAAGTATTGCTTATAGATTATCCAGCTGGTGGTAATCTGTTATAGCGGCACACAAAGGACCAAGACAGTTGGAGACATCCGAGGTGGATTTTGGGGACAGAGTGGGACCAGGGGCTCCCTGTGTAATGGATTCATTCTGTCCCACAACTGCTGGTTTCTGAGCACTGAGGGAAGAGGGGCTGTAGCCCTAATTTCACATTTTCCCAAAGATACCACCAATTCCTGTGGCCTCGGGGCAAAGCGGAGAACTCTGATCTAGATTACACGCCCACCTTGGGGAAACTGGCACTGGGACTGACACCAGGGCCATGTAAAAGAGGACGGAATTCCCCAAAGGAAGCAGAAGAAGGGACGGGAAGACACTCCCAGGAGGAGGCAACGGAGTTCCTAGTCGACCACAGCATGACCAACTTTGTCACTGTGTCCAGGTCCCTAGCAAACAAGCCAAAAGGAGTATCGTCTTGATTACGCCTGTCAGCATCTTCCTTGTGATATTATTTTGTAAATAATTATTTGACAGAAATACCAAACATTACCTAGAATTCTATTACCCTAACAGATCTGCTGTTTTGATTTCTTCTTAAACCTTCAGGATACCGAGGGTTTTCCTCCTCCCACCAACCTCTTTCTTGGAGACAGTCCGGCCCAGAGCAGGTCCTAGGGCACGGAGAGGGACAGAGAGGTTGCTGAAAACCCAGAGCGAGAGGGAGCTGGGAGACAGAGGTCCTGAATTCTCTGTGTTCTGAGGAAGCAGTTGGGACCTATTCCAAGGCAGAGGACACCTCTGTGACAGGTCTCGGGGGATGTGGGAGCCTGAACTCAGAGGACCACAGAGGTGTGAGGGTGTGGACCCGGTAGCAGAAGAGAAAAGCACAGGCCAGAGAGTGACACCCTACAAGCAAGAATTTGGAACGGCCAACCACTGGCTGTAGTGGCCTATGGGTGCCTGCGAGGGACAGGTGAGACATCGGAGGGTGACAGCTGCCCGAGCAGGTTAGCCAGCAGATGGGTGTATTGAATCCAGATTCTTTAGCTGCAAATGGCAGAAGGCCAACCTAATGAGCCCAGGTCCCCCGAGGGCATTCATCAGCTCTCATAACCTAGGAGGGTGGGCATAGAGCTGCCCTCGGGAACCACCCAATACCTTTAGAACAAGAGCCCCTCTGGGCAGTGACCTCACTGTGGTCTCAGCTTCCTTCCCAGATACTGCGTCCTCCACCCACACCAGCAGCTCTGGGCTCCTCCACGTGCCCTTTCCAATTAGGGCAAAGGGGTCCTTGTTCTGTCTGGGCTTGGCCTCATGCCCACCCCCTGGACCAAGCTCTGTGACCAGGGTTGCGCTATTGGGTGTGGCCCAAGTTGGTTCCGGGGTCTTTTTTGGTTGTTGTTCTGGGGATTGGACCCAGGGGCACTTTACCACTGAGCTACATTCCCAGCCCCTTTTTATTTTGAGACAGCTCTCTCTCAGTTGCTTAGGGCCTCGCTAAGTTGCTGAGGCCGCCCTCAAACTTGCGATCCTCCTGCCTCAGCCTCCTGAGCCTGTGGGATGGTCTTTTGACAGAATTTTCAGTGGTCTGCAGGGGTTGGGGTGGGAACGGGTGGGTGTGGTGAGGTTGTTACAAGGGGAGGTTACAAACCCTGGGAGCAACCATGTTACTGCTGGTCGAAGGGCTCTGGGTTACTGAGGAGCAGGACAGGATGAGTGTCCCCTCCAAGATGTCCTGCGGCCCAGGTCTCCTGGTTCAGGGTCTCCAGTGCTGGGTGTTCAGAGCTGCGGTTCTGCCCTTTCCTCTTTCCTTCTTTCTTAGCCTCTTTCCCCGTCTGCGTTCCTTTGTGGTTTCGTCTCGTCTCCTGCCTTCTCCATCTTTTCTGGTTCTCCTCAAGGCTATTTGCTGCTGCTTTCTAATGGAGAAGAACCACATGAAATAGAGCGAGAACCGGGCCCTGAGCCAGGGGGCCTGGCTCCAGCCTTCCCCTGCCGCCCGGGCCCCTCCTTGAATGCTCCAGCTCCCTGCCCGGTGCCCGGGAAAGTAGGTCAGGCACTCAGTGACCACGGGACCCTCAGTTCTCAACACGGTCCTCTCCCTGCTGGGTGGTTTCCACATTGAACCAGATCCTGGTATAGACGATTAAGTTACAGTTCAGAAACATGACACCCTGCCTGGTCACATAGTCAGAGTCAAGCTTTAATCTTAAAGTAGATTATAGAACATCTTCCCTGACTCTTTCAAAATGCAATGTTTGGTCATTTTGAGAGGCCAGTATCAGCTGAATAAAGTAGATAAATAATCCTAGAAGCTAAATTATCTATGATGTTTTTACACACACACTCTCCCCCTCTCTCTGTTGATCCGTGCATGGTCTCTCCATGTTGCCCAGCCTGCTGACCTCCAATTCCTGGGCTCCGGTGGCCTCTGGAGTAGCTGGGACACCCCAGCTTCATTTTCACACTTATTTTTTTTTGGGGGGAAGGGGTACCAGGATTAAACCAAGGGGCACTCGACCACTGACCACATCCCAAGGCCTATTTTGTATTTCATTTAGAGACAGGGTCTCATTGAGCTGCTTAGTGCCTTGCTGTTGCTGAGGCTGGCTTTGAACTAGATATCCTCCTGCCTCAGCCTCCCGAGCCACTGGGATTACAGGCGTGTGAAGCTATGCCCAGCTTCTTTTTTACACTTCTAATATACATTAGTATTTTAGATTCAGCCTGGTGTAGTGACCCACACCTGTAATCCCAGTGGGTGGCTCAGGAGGCTGAGGCAGGAGAATTGCAAGTTCAAGGGCAGCTTGGGCAATTTAGTGAGACCCTAAGCCCCTAACCAGGTAGGGCGATCCTATCTCAAACTAAAAAACGAAATAGAACTGGTAAATACCCCTGCATAAATTCAATCCCCAGTACAAAAAAAAAAAAAAAAAAAAAAAAAGTTCAAAAGCTGAACTAAAAGCTGAAAGTATCATCTACCATTACAGGTTGTACCAATTTTAGCCATGGCAACCGGGGACCGGGGCGTAGCTCAGTGGTAGAGCACTTGCCCAGCATGCACAAGGCCCTGGGTTCCATCTCCAGCACCACAAAAAATAGTACAGTATATGTCACAACGGAAGTTCAGGATGGAGATATTTACAACCTTCTCTCTGGGCGAGATTAATGTTGCTCCGTGAGCCAGAATTAATTTTTAGACGTTACCTTTTCTGTCCCTTGGCTTGGACCGCCCCTGGTGCCTGACAGCTCCCACGGTTACATCTCCGGCCAGCGCCTCGCCCCTGGACACCTTCCTCCTGGGCCGCCGCCTCTGATCGGGGCTTGCACATCGACGTCTCAGGCGGGCGCCTCCAGCCCTCAGGCCCGCCGGGCTCCCTCAGTCTTCCCCTTGGAGTCCACCGCAGCCCTGCCCCTCAGCCGCTCAGACCCAGACCCTTAGTCATCCTTTCTTGCTTCTCTTTCATCCTAGAGCCACTCTGTCATTGGACACATGGGCTCTGGGTTAAATTCAATGCAGAAGCCAACCCCCTCCCATCAGGAATGCTGTCATCACACTTCCACCTGCTTCTCCTTTGGCCTCCTAAAATCTCTTCTCAACACAGATGCCCTGCTCAAAACTTTGCATGACCACGCCTCCCCCTTCACAAATGCCAGTATCCTTACACCAGCATGTGGGAGGCGGTATGGGGGAGTGAGCCCAGGGGTGCCCATACCAATGAGCCACATCCTCAGCCCTTATGCTTTATTATTTTAAATTTTGAGACAGGGTCTTGCTCAGTTGCTGAGGCTGGCCTCAAACTTGCAATCCTTCTGCCTCAGCCTCCCGAGTCACGTGTATTACAGGTGTGCACCACTGCACTCAGCTATAGCTCCTGAAGTCAGGGAAGATGTGCCACTTGGCCGCGGAATCTCTTTGACCTTATCAGCTTGCCCTCTCTCCTGCTCGTAGCCCTCCAGTGACATTGGCCCTCAGGATGTGCTCTGTAGATTCTGTCCTGGGCACTTTTGTTGGAATTCCCCTGGGCCCGCTGCTGGTGCTTTGGTCTTTACTAGTGACACATGTGGGTCAAGTGACCTCCTTCAAGTCTTTACCTAAAGGTCACCTCCTCAACCACTTCCACCCTGACCACCTCACTTAAATGGTGACCTGCCCTGGATTCTCCTGTCACCTCCACACCTCCTATCCCTCTTGTGTTAGCAGGTGGTTTTGTTTGTTTGTTTGTTTGTTTTTTGTTTTTTGGTACCAGGGATTGAACTCAGAGGCACTCGACCACTGGGCCACATCCCCAGCCCTTTTTTTGTATTTTATTTAGAGACAGGGTCTCACTGAGTGGCTAAGTGCCTCGCCATTGCTGAGGCTGGCTTTGAACTCGCGATCCTCCCGCCTCAGCCTCCCAAGTGCTGGGATTACAGGCGTGCACACTGCGCCCGGCTCAGGTTTTTTTTTTTTTTTAATGTTTATTTTTTAGTTCTAGATGGATACAATATCTTTATTTTGTCTTTATGTGGTGGTAAGGATTGAACCCAGGGCCTCATGCTTGCTAGGCGAGCACTCTACCACTGAGCCGCAACTCCCAGCCTCCACATTATCAGGTCTTGACCTACCGGTGGTCCCCAACTTACAATGGTTCCATTTAGGATTTTTCAATTGTTCGATGGTCACGACAGTGGCTTACCCATACTCCATTCTGTTTTTCCCTTTTGGTACAATATGTGATAAAGTGCATGAGATGTTCAATACTTTATTATGAAATAGGCTTTGCTTTGGATGACTTTGCCCAATGGTAGGCTGATACAAGTGTTCTGGGCACATTTAACGTGAGCTGTGATGTTCAGTTAAGTGTATTCAATGGGTTTTCGAGTTAGAGTGTTTTCAACTTGGAATGGACTTATCGGGACGTGACCCCACTGTAAGTTGAGGAGCCTCCGTGCTACACACGCAGGCTGATTATTTTTCATGTTTACTTTTTTTTTTCCCCTGGTGCCGGGGATTGAACTCATGGGTGCTTAACGACTGAGCACATCCCCAGCCCTTTATATTTGTTATTTTGAGGCAGGGTCTCCCTAAGTTGCTAAGGCTGCCTTTGAACTCTCGATCCTCCTGCCTCAGCCTCCCAAGGCATGGATTACAGGTGTGTGCCAGGCTCCTGTCTGCTTTTTGTTACGAGTCTCAAGCTCTTCGGGACACAGTTGTTTACACTTGTACCCTGAGTCCCTGGGCCCAGTAGGCACCTGCTAAATAGAAGGAACAAATGGATGTGTGTTGATAGTCGATGGCCTCGGGGTTCTGCCACCTGCGAGTAGTGCTACTTCATACTAGGACCAAAAATTTGTGATTTCAGACAGATTTATTATCAGAATTTCCACAGTTTTTTTTTTTTTAAACTAGGGAGGGGGGTATAAGGGAAAATAGGAGGCAGAAATGTATAGGACATTGATCTTGAAGCATAAGTGATTTATCATTCCAAACTTTTCAGTTATTGAAATTAGCAAATTGAAAAAATTTAAATATCCAGGGCTGGGCTGTGGTAGAGCACTGGCCTAGCTGCACAAGGCTGTGGGTTCAATCTCTAGGACTATATATATATTTATTTATTTCAGAAAGAGAAAATTTCATCTCAGATGGGGACAGGTAGCAGAGACATGTCCCTAATCTGGATCCACACATGCATGACGATTATGTGTCCTGTGTGAAGTCTGCGTGTGCACACCACATGTGTTGTGTGCTTGTAGGGAGTGTGTCCAGAGCCTTCACCACAGTCTCCTAGGACACCTGTGACCCACAACACCTTAGGAGTTCCTGAGTCAGGACAGCCCCAAGTGCATCTACTAAGTGTCCCTGACAACCCCTCCGCCCACAGAGAAGGTTGTTCTCGGCTCTTTCTGTCTCCAGTTTCTCACTTTTGAGTAGTGCAGTGAAGCTGGGTGAGGTGGCCACACGGATAATCCCAGTGGCTTAGGAGGCTGAGGTAGGAGGATCACAAGTTCAAGGCCAGCCTCAGCAATTTAGTAAGATACTGCCTCAAATTAAGAAATACCTAAGCCGGGCGCGGTGGCGCACGCCTGTAATCCCAGCACTTTGGGAGGCTGAGGCAGGAGGATCGCGAGTTCAAAGCCAGCCATCAGCAATGGCGAGGCACTTAGCAACTCAGTGAGACCCTGTCTCTAAATAAAATACAAAAAAAAAGGGCTGGGGATGTGGCCCAGTGGTCAAGTGCCCCTGAGTTCAATCCCCGGTACCACAAAAAAAAAAAAAAAAAAAAAAAAAAGAAATACCTAATGGGGCAGAAGAAAGAAAGAAGGAAGGAAAGAAGGAAGGAAGGAAGGAGAGAGAAAGAAAGAAAGAAGGAAGGAGAGAGAGAAAGAAAGGAAGGAAGAAAGAAAGAAAGAAAGAACGAACGAACGAAAGAGGGCTACAGGGATGTGGCTCACTGGTTAAACACCCTGGGTTCAAAGCCAGGTACCAGAGTTGGTTGTGGGGGGAGGAACAAAAGGATACGTTACAATGACTCTCTTTGGTGTCACAGAGGACTGTACTTGTATTACAAGCCTGGAAGTTTAGACATCAGTGAATGTTTAGCTCTGAAGAATTGGTTCAGATAGAAGTACGTAGAAATATGAACGACATATTTTCCCCAACAAAGTACACAGTGTAATTTCTATGCTTAAAAGTGATTTTTAGAAAAATTTTATTAGGCAATGGATATACCCTTTTAGAAAAATATTTTCCATGTCCCTGCTTAAATGTGTTACATGCACTGATAAATTATATGTAATATATTTGAATAAAAAATGTTTTAGGAAAAAAAGTGATTTTTAGAATATATTTACATTGGGTACTATCCTCATTCACTGAGACATAGTTTTTTTCAACTTATGCAGAATCCTCAGAGGTAGTCAGAGCTACACAACAAAGTCATTACTTTGTTTGCCATATTTGAGTTTTGTTTTGCTTTTAGTCATAAATGATATTCTTACTTTTTCCAAATCCCTATTTATCAGACTGGTTATAACTTTTGCATATTTCCAGAAATAAAATTCACCTCCTGAAGATGAAAATTTGTCGGTATTGACGCTTCCTGTGCCGGCGTCATAAGTATGTGCACTTATTAAAACTCATCATATGGTGCACTTAAGATAGCATGTATTTTTGGTGGCTTCTATAAAGCTTAAAGCCAAGGCAGAGAACTTCTCAAACTCTGTGTTGGAAAGGCAATACCCAAAGTTGGGCCAATGGCACTGCTCCTAAGACCTCTGCTACCTTCCTCGTGATACTTGGAAGGATCCTTGGGCAGAGGCACACGCTGGCACCTGCTTCTCTGTCACTGTGTGAACTTGACCATGGCAAGTGTTACAGTGTCAGCTCTGTGGTGCTGCCAGCCTGGGAGAGATGTGGTACCAGAAAGCAGGCAGAAAGGCCAGGTCATAGATCCTGGTGTGGGTTGAACCCTTAACCTTGTGGAGCAAGAAATTAAGGCCCAGAGAAAGTAAATGATTTATCCAGTGTCTCCTGACCTCAACGGGTAGGGTCTTCCTCTAGACCGCACCTGCTCTCTTCTTGATTTCATCTACGATTAGGTGCTACAATGATACCAGCACCCAATGTAAATCAATTCGTGGGCGATAATTCCTATTTGTTGCAGGAATGGAAAGTGAACACAATGTCAATATTTATTATATATTAAATGTCAAATCAGGCTTTGGGAAAAACTTATGGGAACCTCAGGCATCCTTTTAAAATAAACCTGCATGTAGACACGAGTAGTTCAGTTCTACAATTATCAAAAACGCTGGGTCCCACAAATAGATGAGTGGGTGGGTGTGGAGCCCTCGAGGGCTGTGGCCTGGTGGCAAAAGAGAAAGGACAGCTCCTGTTTTCACTGTCAATTCTATCCCTGGCTCGTAGTGTGGCTTCTGCGCTCTGGGTGTTTGATTTATAAAATGCGTGCAGACAAAGGACTTTGCAAATAGAGAATAAAAGGAACCAAAACCACAACCTGACCAAAAACAAACAAACAAACAAACAAACAAACCTGATTATCAAGATGTGACTTATCCCATAATCTCCATCCAAAATGTATTTCAAAGGCAACCATTTCAAACAGAGTTGGCCTGCCTCTCCTGTCATTACACAGTTATGAGGCACAAGGGTTCTGGAAAATGTTTCTTGTGCATGTGAATTTTTTTAATTAAAAAAAAAAAAACTCGCATAAACATATTCCCCACGTAGGTCATCTATTGTGCATCCTGCCATAGACTTAATGATCTTTTCTCAAAGGTGCTTAACAGATATTCATGAAATAGTGGGAAGCTCAGTATTGTGAGAATCTTAATTCAGATTGATTAGCAAACTGCAGGACTCTGGGTAGTACAAATTACGTCCAGATTTAAACATCTTTAGAAAGTCCGAGCAGTAAAAAAGGGTTAGTAGATATTTGAAATAATTTTTAAAAAAGAGTTAGTAGATGCTTGAAATAATTTTTCTGGTGTTAAGAACCTTGTAGGGGCTGGGGTTGTGGCTCAGCGGCAGAGCGCTTGCCTTGCACGCGCGCGGTGGGTTCGATCCTCAGCACCACGTAAACATAAATGCATTGCATTGTGTACAACTAAAGTAAATAAATAAATATTAAAAAAAAAAAAAAAAAGAACCTTGTATTCTGGGGCTGGGAGGTAGCTCAGTGGTAAAGCACCAGCCTAGCATGCATGAGGCCCTGAGTTCAATCCCCATCACCACATAAAAATAAACAACAACAATAAAAAATGATATTAATAAAAAGAACCTTGTATTCTGTTGCTGGGGGTGTAGCTTAGTAGTAGTTGCCTAGTATATGTGGAGCCCTGGGTTCAATCCCCAAGCCTGCAAAAACAACTTTATAATCTGGTTATAAAAGGACACTTTGGCCTCTAAGTAGTCTTTGATGATTTTCATAGATCTTTTATTATTATCATTATCATTATCATTATTATTACTATTATTTTGAGACAGGGTCTGGCTGTGCTGCCTAGGTGGGCCTCAACTTTTGATCCTCCTGCATCAGCCTCCAGAAAGACTGGAATTACAGTCTTGAGCCACCATGTATGCCTACTATTGTTTTGTAATTTTAGCTAACGAATGAAGAATTTTTCCTCCTGGCTATTGAGGGAAGTTGAAATTATTTACTTTGACCCTCGATGATATTAATAATAAGAGTCAAAACATCATTTCACAGGGCTCGGTGTCACATGATTGTAATCCCAGCCGTCCGGGATTCTGAGGCAGGAGGATTGCAAGTTCAAGGCCAGCCACAGCAACTAAGTGAGGCCCTAAGCAACTTAGCAAAACCCTGTCTCAAAATTTGAAATAAAATGGATTAGGGTCATGGCTCAGTGATAGAGTGCTTGCCTAGCATGTGACAAGTCCCCTTGTCCATCCTTCATACCTGTCGGGGAGGGGTTGTAAAGGGACCATTTGAAACAGTTTTATGGGGCTGGGGTTGTGGCTCAGCAGCAGAGCGCTCCCCTCGCACATGCTTGGCCCGGGTTCGATCCTCGACACCACGTAAACATAAATGCATTGCATTGTGTACAACTAAAGCAAATAAATAAATATTTTTTAAAAACCAGTTTTATGTTATTATACTTTGCTTAATTCAGGCCTGATTCAAGACAGTCTCCCCCCCTACCTCGCCCCCCATGGGTCAAAATGGCCTAATTATCTCTCATTACTGTCACCTGCAGGGTGCGCTGGGCTGGACTTTGTTTTCTGACCCAGCTGGTTGGCAGGTCAATGATCAGATTGGCTCTGGCGGTTCAATAAATTCAGAGTAATTCAAGCTCTCCAACTCTAAAGTCACTCATGGCTAGACTCTTTGGTGACTTCTCTTTTTTGCCAGAGAAAAGATTTTAAAGCATAAGAAATGGGCGTTCCTTTGCAACTTCACGCTGGAGACAACACAGGGATCCGCCCTTTCCGCACCAGTGAGGGTCGCCCCTGCGCAGGGAGGGTCGCCGCTGCCGCCGCAGTAGTGAGGCCCGTCGCCCCGCACGAGCGCTCACCCGCTCACCCCGGCTTCGTACTCGCGTCCGTTCCCTGAGCTCGGGTTCAATGGGAATAAACAGAGGCGCCTTCAAAACAGAAGGGAAATGAGCCACTGCAAAGAATAACTGCGTTTCAAGAGCGCATCCCAACAACGCCACCGCTGGGAGCCGCGCGGTGTCCCCAGGCGCCGGGGCGGAGGGGGCGGCGCACCTGGCGGCGAGGGCGGGGCGGGACGCGGGGCTTCCTTTTCTTTCCTTGTCAAGCGAATTCCCCGAAGGACTCCGAGGCTTTTGCTTGGCAGAACAAGGGAAAATAAGACATCTTTAATGTATTCCATTGTCTTTCCCGGTGACAGAGTGAGGTCCCCCAGCAGGTTTCCAAGTGTCTCTGTGACTGCGCGCGCCCGCCGGGTTCTCCTCTCAAAGCGCGGCTGCAGGAATGAGTGGGAAGAAGAAGTGCGCCTCGCGGACGGCGGATCATTACACGTCTTGCTTCCACCTGCCGAGGAAATCATGGCTTTGCCTGTGCAGGCGTTTGTCGTTGTGCAAGTTTGCAAGTTTAGGAGACCTCAAAGACAGGAACCCTCTAATACCGAACCACAGGGGCAAAGCCAGTGAGTTTGGAAGGAGTGCAATTGAAACATGCGGTGAATCCTTTCCCCGGTCCCCCAACCCCCACCTCTCACCCCAGGGGCAATACCCTCCCCATCCCTTTGGCACGGTCCTCCTGGCACCGGGTTGCTGGCACCGTTTTCTAGGACTTGAGCTAACTGGGGTTTGGGATTCTTGGTTCTCGCACTCGGCACTCGCTGCACATTGTAGCAGCTCTTGACCTACAAGCCCTTCCAAGGTTTGGGTGCCACCTGAGCTCCCACGAGCTCAGGCAGGGTGGTAGATAGGAAAGAGAAGTGTAAGAAGGATTCCAGAATCTTCCTTTAACCACATACCTGCGGTGGCCGCGAGGATGTCTTGCAAACTCCCAGGGATCTAACTACCTCCTTTTTCAAATGCAGGTTGGCCAGTGTCCTCCTGGGGGTTCTAAGGCCATCTGAGTGACAGGCTGCAGCAGTGGTGGTGGTGGGGTCACAGACTTCCAGAGAAGAAAAAGTGACAGGCTGCATAAAATGTTTCTTCTTTTCTTCCCAAAGCTCCTCTGTCCTATGGCCTAAATCCTGGCAAAATAACCACTTCATATATATTCTTTTTTTGAGACAGGGTCTTGCTAAGTTGCTGGCTTTGAAGATAAGGACACCACAAGCCAAGGGCTGGGGGTGATCTCCAGAAGCTGGTAGGAGCAGGGATACGGATTCTCCCCTGTAGCCTCCTTGATGTTAGCTTAGCAAGTCCCTTTTTGGACTTCTGACCTCCAGAACTGTCAGAAAATGAATTCTGTGTTGGTTTAATCCACTTACATCTGCAGTCATTTGTTAGAGCAATGGTGGAAAACTGCCACAGCCTCCGCCTCAGTGCTGGCCCCTGGGAGAGTCCAGGTGTTCCCTGACCACCTGTCTAGAGTCAGTGGTGTGCTCACGCTTTGCTTGTCCTGCCCTGTGTGTGCTGCTACAGCCAAAATACCCGAGTGAAGTCCACTTAGAAGAGGGAGCCATGGGGTTATCTTGGCTCACAGAATCAGGTTGGAGCTTTCAGAAGAAGGAAGAAAGAAGAGAGAAGAAAGAACTCTAAGCTAAGAAGACAAGAAGAAAAGCTCGTCCTTGAGTCAACTGCCCTGTGCTAGAAACAAGAGGGAGTCATGGCAGCCGAGGGCGAACAGAGGCCGAGCCAAATCCTTCATGAGCTTAAAAGAAAATAGAGAATTAAATAGCATGGTAAAAATGCCTCAGAAAAAAAGTGGGTGGAAGCAAAAGATAAAATGGAGAGGAAGGTAGAGGGGTCCCACAGGAGTAGGAAGGGCTGTTGTAGCTAGCTGGAAGCCCCCATTTTCAAAGGCCATGCAGAACCCCAGGGACCTGAAGACCTCCCGGGAGCATCACCCTGAGGAGCAAACCTTTTTATCACCACATAAGGGACTGTGGGGGACACCCAGGATCCAAACCCCAGGCCTTGGTCCTCTCACCCGTTGACTGAGCACTGCGTTGTAGGCACACAGCAGTGAACCAGATGTTAATAAAGTCCCTGCAGGGGGACAATAAATCAATAAGAAAAACAAACACAGGGCAGATGTGAGAACCACCAGTGGGGGCCGCAGAGGCCTGAGGAGAGGGCGGCTCAGTCATGACAGGCGCCATGGAAGGTGGGGGCCGAGGCAGGAGCAGGGGAGGGGAGTCAGGAGCTCGGGGAAGGAGCCCCCAGGTTGAGGGGGGACAGCGTCTGCAGCAGGGCGTCCACGAATCACCGAGCAGTCCTTTGGGGAGCAAAAGTGGCACCATTAATAACCGTGCCTGCCCAACAGGCACAAGCCTGGACAGAAGTCACCAAGCAGTGAAGACAGGTGGCTGGGTCGCAGTGAATGAGGGGGGACCTGACGGGGACAGTTTCGGTAGGACCTTGAAGGCCACTGCAGGAACACTGGCTTGTCCTCCAGGGGAGTCGGAAATCCATGGGAGTTTCCATCAGAATAAGACAGTGTGGCCGGGCGCGGTGGCGCACGCCTGTAATCCTGGCACTTTGGGAGGCTGAGACAGGAGGATTGCGAGTTCAAAGCCAGCCTCAGCAATGGCGAGGCACTTAGCAACTCAGTGAGACCCTGTCTCTAATAAAATACAAAAAAGAGCTGGGGATGTGGCCCAGTGGTCGAGTGCCCCTGAGTTCAATCCCCGGTACCACACACACACACACAAAAAGACAGTGTGTTTATGTTTTTAGAGGATTTGCCCAGCTGGTGTGCAGGGACTGACCCTAAGGACAAGAGGGCAGAAGAGAGAGGCCAGTGAGGGCTCCCAGGACCCCAGGACTCTGACCAGTTGACTCAGGGAAATTGAGTTGGACAGTCGGGTGAAAGGGTCTGCTTTCACACAGAAAGTGGGGTGAGTGAAAGGGGCACTCCGAGTAGCACCGTGTTTCCTTTGCAGATTTTTCCAGTCTAGGAAGTCCTACTTTGTTTTGTTATTATTATTATTTTTTTAACCCAGGGGTGCTTAACTACTGAGCCACATCGCCAGCCCTTTTTTATATTTTATTTAGAAACAGGGTCTTGCTGAGTTGCTTAGGGCCTCACTAAGTTGCTGAGGCTGGCTTTGAATTTGTGATCCTCCTGCCTCAGCCTCCTGATCCACTGGGATTACAGGCGTGGACCACCAGGCTTGGCTGAGAGTCCTACTTTGTTTACATGTTTATCCTCTGTGTCGCTAGGGGGAAGACCTCAGGGCAAGGAGCTGACTGGTCTTGCTCGGCACCTGGCATAGAGTGGCTGGTCCACGCAGGCATTTAGCATCTCTTCAGGGGAAAAAGGGGCAGAGAAGGGCTGGCATTTTAGTAATCATTGTGCCAGACAGAAATCTGACACAGACCAAATTAAATACATGTTTGCCTGTTATGGTCTGGTTATGAGGTGTCCCCCGAAGGGCCTGTGTAATGCAGGAATGTTCAGAGGTGAAATGATCAGATCATGAAAGCTTAACCTAATCAGTGGATTAACCCATGTCATGGATTAATAGTTTGAATGGCTTGCTGTGGTAACTGTAGGCAGGGCTGGAGGGAGTGGGTCACTGGGCACCTGCCTTGGGGATTACAAATTTTGTCCCCCGGCTCCTCCCACTCTCTTGCCTCCTGGCTCCCACCAGCTGAGTAGGGCTCCTCCCCTCTTCCCTGAGGCCCAGGGCTGTTGAGCCTCTGAAACCAAGAGCACAAATAGTTTTCCTCCTCCTAAGTTGTTCTTGCCAGGTATTTTGGTCGTGCAAAGCTGATTAACACATTGCCCAAAGTCATCCGTGACCCAGTGACGAGCTGGGCACAAGTACCGATGGGCCATCTCCCCTCCTGCAGCATTTGGTCATGGGTTCGGGGACTCCTGGCCTCACCTCCTTGCTCTACTTTCTTGCCTTTGAAATTTGGTACCATAGTGAAGCGATGGTCTTGCAAGCACCACTGGTTAGAAAGCACCACTGATTAGAAATGGAATTCACAGAGAGAAGCCCCAGGTGGCCCTGGTACGAGGGACAGGGAGCTGTTCTGCAGCTCTGGGCTGGATCCCAAAGGCTCAGGAGTGACCCTTCCACCCCCACCACCATCAAAACAGACATGGGCTGGGGTTGTGGCTCAGCAATACAGTGCTCGCCTAGCGTGGGTGATGCACTGGGTTTGATCCTCAGCATCACATAAAAATAAATAAATAAAAATAAAGGCATTGTGTCCACTTACAACTAAAAAGATATTAAAAAAAAAAAAAAATAAAAACAAACAGATCTCCGGGGTGGGTCTCTCTGCCTCACCAGCTGCATGGGGTAGTCTCGCCTGGTGGAGATGTTTGTCCCAATACATCCAGGAGGACAGCAGGCCTGTTTCTCAACTGCACTGGCCAGCAGTCTTGTCCTTTCCGTTATCTTATGTTCTCTGTCACAATCCATCCTGTAGTTGTGCCTGGTAAGACCCAGGGCAGAGCCCGCCGGGGGCGGCCTGGAGCCTCCAGAGGAGACGCCGTGGTTTTCTCTTGGGGTCTGGGAATGTTTCATTTGCACACGGCTGGCAGACACAGCCTGGGTCTGTGGGGGGGGGGGCAGCTGCGTGTTCATGACGCGTGACCCTGTGACTTGTCCTGTGACGTTGTCTGAGGCTGCGTGATGCAGACAGCTGCTACTCACCGGAAGGTCACTCTTACGCTTCCCATGTGAACTGATTCACCCTCCAAAGAGAAGGGATGGACTTATTTGACCTATTATTACATATTTATGATGACAGACTGAATACATAAATGAACAATGGTCAGAATGCATATGAAAAATAGAAAATTGACCCATAACTTGCAGCAACATGCCAAGAACATCAACCCGGAAACCAGCCTTCCGGAAGCCAGACTTGCAGGAAGCCAGACTGTGAGTTCTAGAAGGCTAAACACTAACTTCCGCAATCATCTGCCCCACACGGCCAGGACTGGATTAATAACTAACAGCTTCATTAATTTTGGGGGGTACCGGGGATTGAACTCAGGGACACTTGACCACTGAGCCACATCCCCCACCCTATTTTTTTATTTACAGACAGGGTCTCACTGAGTTGCTTAGCCCCTCACTTTTACTGAGGTTGGCTTTAAACTTGCGATCCTCCTGCCTCAGCCTCCCGAGTCACTGGGACTACAGGCATGCACCACCGAGCCGGGTTTCCACTGGGTTTTTGAGGTCATTTTAGGTCAGGTCCTAGGGTTCTGCACCTACATGCTGAAAAACAGCTTGAACAATTTTAGGAACAGGGAAGTTGCTATTTTATGGCCTGGTTTTACATGCATAAAAAAAATACATGTGTGTGTGTCTGTGTGTAAGTGTTCACCCATATAGAAAGCACAGAGGTGGATATTAGTTTTAAAATCAGGGCCGGAGATGTAGCTCAGTGGTGGGGCACTTGCCCAGTATGTGTGAGCCCCTGGGTTCCATCCCCAGTACCACAAAACAAAAACAAAACAAAACAAAACAAAAAAAAAAACAAACAAACCCTAGTTTAAACTTTGAAAATAACTGAATTTTAATTCTAGGTTTCCTTGGCAAATATCTAAGCATGTCTAAGCCAAATGCGGCACTTTCCCAGAAATTCCTGTATCCAAAATGTCATGGTTCTAAATTTGCCGAGATTAATCTTCAAAGTGTAACCTCTCCCCTGTTGATTGAGAAAGGGTGGCTCATCCTGGGAGGGACAGCGCCACCGCCTCCAGCTCGCTTTTGCCTTGAGATGGTGAAAGTGGGACAGATTCCTGGCTCCCTCCAGGCCAGACGTCACCGATCCTGGGCAGAGACCATCTCTGTACTTAGAAAGGGCCTGACCATTAGAAACCACACGTGGCCGAGAGAGACCCTGCGGTCAGAGGAGGATGGACAGGGCTCTGTGAGACTGTCGTCTGTGAGTGAGGGAGCAATGAATCTGCCTGGAAAATCCAACAGGGTCCCCGTAAACTAAAGTACATTAAAGGAACCTCCACATTCATCAGCTACGGCCAAGCACATAGCATCTTTATTAAGATCTTAAAATCTAACTCTGATTTCTAAAGCAACGAGATCTAGCATTGTGATTTTCTGTTGGACTAGAGCTGGGGTGTGGGAATGCTCTGCGGGTAGATGTGGCTTTGAGGGTCACCTGCGGACTGTCCCCCTGCATTATATTGCTTTATAATCCTAGGGGCCCAGGGGCAGCGTGAGTGATTTGATTTAGGTTTGCAAATCTGTCCACACCACCAGCTGTCTGACACTCCCAGAGCCCCACTTTGATCAGAAGCTAAGGCAGCTGAGGAGTCAGCAGGGACGCCTAAGGGGTGTGGCTGTGGAGAGGCCGAGGCTCACAGACTCCACCCTGGGTGAAGCTCCCTGATCTGTGGGTCCAGGGCATGATGAAAACTTTGAAGTGCCAGCCTCCTGCCCAAAGAATTGGGGAAAGTGCTGCCAAAGGTACCAGCGTACCCAGCGCCCGCCTTCCTTCTGAGCTCTGGCCTGTGTTTTATTTTTTTTATTTTATTTTTTAAAATATTTATTTATTTACTTTAGTTGTACACAATGCAATGCATTTATGTTTACGTGGTGCTGAGGCTCGAACCCAGGCCACGCACGTGCGAGGCGAGCGCTCTGCCGCTGAGCCCCAGCCCCAGCCCCTGGCCTGTGTTTTATGTGCCACTTAACGCCACACTCCCCGGGCAGGAGAATTCCCAAGAGGAAAGCACAGGCCTCCAGAGGTGCCCAGCACCAGCTCCTGGACCCCGCCAGGGCTCAGTCTCCCCTTCCGCCACCCTGACTCAAGGTACATGAGGAGCCCCCAAGGAAATGCAGCTCCCATGTCCAGGCACACTGGGGACCTGGGGTGGGCAGAAGTTTATTCTCACCAAATGGCCTGCGGAACACAGCATGGGGGTCTTCCTAGGTCAGGACGGCCGCCCCCATGCCCTGCTCAAGTCGCCGTGGGTACCCACACTAGCTCTCTCTGCACCTGAACGGGGGGCCCCTGCTGAAGGCAGACGCAGTCCGGGACGGGAGGGGGCATGCCGGGTGGTGCTTGGGTGCTGGGAGAGGGGGAGCAGGTGTCTGAGAACCGACGAGTCCTAGAGGTAGCGGCAGGCAGTATTCTCTGAGAACAGAGGCCCCAAGCCCCAGAATCTCATGCCATCTGACTTCACTTAAAATACACAAAGATAAAATGATAAAGATTTTCAAGACACAGCCACAGCGCGTGAAGTGCCAGAGGCAGGGCTCTTCAGAGCACGGGCCCAGCTGCAGCCCGTGAAGCCAGCGCCCCTGCCACCTGCTCCTAGTCCTGAGAGGGCTGGCCTCCCGCAGGCTGCAGAGCCCCCTGCATGTGTCCCCACGGGGCCTGAACAGCGCATGCCTGTGAGGACGCACCCAGGAATATCACCAGAAGCGTCTAGAGCTGAGTCTGCCCAGCTCTCGAGGTCCCACTCTTCATGGTGCAAGAAAGAAAACGCACGTGAACTTGCTCATCAAAGCTGATTCAGCCTCTGCAATCTTGCAAAACTCCCTTCCTCGTTAACTCACCAAGATTAAAGTCCAAGCATGCTCAGGTTCAAGTTCCCCACCAAGGCTCCTCTCCCTGCTCCTTCCCAGAGAGGACAGGGGCAAGGCAAGCTGAGGTGAGTGACCTCCTGCTCCAGCCCTCAGGCCCGTGGCTGGGGCAGTGACCAGCTCACTGAGAAACCTGGTTCTTAGGCCCCAGCCCAGGACTCCCACTCTGGCCTTGGCCTTCTGATCTGTTGAGGCCTGAGCCTCAACTCCACACTGGGGGGTGTACCACCTGTGAGGTCACCTTCAGGCCCAGTCTTCAGACCCTTCCTTGGCCATTACCAGCCCCAGCCCTGGGTGGGAAGATGGGTAGGTGTATGCGTGAATGGAGGGTAGATGAAAAGAAGGGTAGATCGATCAAAACCAGAATGGGATAGAGGACAATGGGGACAGGAGATGGAAGGGACCATTTGACATCGATGAACGTTTATATTTACATCATTTTGCAACACTTTGTCCTTGCTGCCAGCAACAAGACCCTTAAAACCTCTTCATGTACCTGGACTTGTGTCCAGGACATAGGAAGCCTCTTGCCAACAGTCACATGTGTCAACCTTCTTGGAAGAGGATCCTCCAGCCCCGTCAAGCCTTCAGGTACCTGCAGCCTTGGCTGACACCTTGACTGAGACCTCATTAAGATTCTGAGCCAGCCCGGGCGTGGTGGCGCACGCCTGTAATCCCAGGACTGAGGATCGCGAGTTCAAACCCAGCCTCAGCAATGGCGAGGCACTTAGCAACTCAGTGAGACCCTGTCTCTAATAAAATACAAAATAGGGCTGGGGAGTGTCGCCCAGTGGTCGAGTGCCCCTGAGTTCAATCCCTGGTACAAAAAAGAAAAAGAAAAAAGAAAAAAGATTCTGAGCCAGAACCACCCAGATTCCTGACCCATGGAAATCGTGACCTAATCAAAATGTCTCTTGCTTTAAACCAGTAAATTCTGCGAACCTGTGTTATGGAGCAGTAGATCAATTAATACCCCTCGCAAAATTCTACCTATGTCTCATTGGCCAAAACGATGTCACCTGGCCATCCTGCGATACAGGGGAGGTTGGGAATATATTATAGTCGTGGCCACTTTGAGCAGCCTCGTCAATGGAAAGGAGGCCGGGAGAGCCTGGCAGGTGTACGGTGTGGCTCCCAGGGTGTGGCGTGTGCGGCCCACCCTGCTGCCGAGCCAGCAGAGGACCCTGGAGAGGGTCTGCATTCCTAGGTAAACTGTAATAAGTATTGTTACAGATGAGGCGTGAGACCCACCCACGACCGTGAACGCTCGTCACTTCTGAGTCTCTGCTGGGGCTGTGGGATCCTCCACGCTTTCCCCAGCCACTCTTGCCCACTGAAGGGCAAAAATCACACCAGAGACAACCGTGCAGCCAAGAGATTTATTCACCAGCCTTTATGGCTGGTCGGAGGTAGAAGAAGTACGGGGAGGAGAGGGGTCAGGGAGAGGGGAGTGTGAGAGCTCTGAACTGGAGGTGGGTGCCTGGTCCCGCCGGCTGTGGTCTCTGGAACTGTCGACTAAGGCAGCTGCCGTCGGGCTGGAGGTGATGGGTCTGGGTCTGGAGCTGTAGCAGTGGCTGCCTCCTCTCAGCAGGGACCAGCTGTTGTGTGTGAGCTCTGAATGGATGGGAGCTTAAGTAGGGATTTCTGGTGGTGGTGGGGGGGTGTAACAGAGCGACCTTTAATGCTATTGGCTCTTTGGCCGGGAAACAGGGCAACCTTTAAACCTATTGGCTCCTGCCCTTGGGGAACAGAGTGACCTTTAAGCCCATTGGCTCCTGCCTGGGGAAAATGAAATATCCTGCTCTGAGAAAATGAAACAAAGTTGCTTTTCAGGACAGGGAAAATTCTGCGGGGGTGGGTAGCCCATCTATCACCCACTATCTGCCAATTTTAAATGTATTGGCCCACCCTAATCAAAAAATCTTATTTAATATATTCAGTGATGTGGTAGAAAATTTAAAAAAATATGGGGGGGGGGGGGGGGGGAGGGGGGGGGACTATATATAGCAGAAGAAAAAGTTCAAACCAGATCTCCCATATTATATTTAGGATTTAAAATCATGGATACTTTTGTTAGACCCCAAAAAATTTTAATAAATAAAGAACATTTGACCACCCTCAATGATTTCCAAAAACTACTGGAGACATTAATTGGCTTCGCCCTACACTAAATCTCACTACTGGCCAACTAAAACCTTTATTTGACATCCTTCGTGGAGATCCTGATCCATCTTCACCACGAACATTGACTCCTGATGCTAGGAAAGCTTTAAAGTTAGTAGAAAAAGCCATCGAAGGAGCTCATTGTGATAGATTTGATTTAACTCAACCGCTGATGTTGATATTATTTTTCTTCACAATATACACCCACAGGAGTATTTTGGCAACAAGGCCTTTATTATGGATACATTTGCCCGTCTCTCCTAAAAGTATAATTGAATCTTATACCTCCATGGTGGCTAAAACTTATTCTTCAAGGACTTAAGACTTCTACTAAAATATTTGGCATTCACCCTGCTACTATTATTACTCCCTATTCATCATCACAGATTGAATACTTATGCTTCAATGATAATGATTGGGCTATAGCTAAATGCTCTACTTCTGCAAATTTTGATAATCATCTTCCTAAGTCCCCTATATTATCTTTTTGTATTAATCATCCTATTATATTTCCACAGGTAATAAAAAATCAACCTATTCCTAAGGCATTTAATGTATTTACAGATGGGTCCTCAAATGGTACTGCTACAGTAGTCACTAAAAAAGAAAATATGACTTACATAACTGCACACAAATCAGCTCAACTAGTGGAATTGGAAGCTGTGGTAAGAGCTCTGGAAAATTTTAGGGACCAGCCCGTAAACATTTTTTCAGATAGCCACTATATTGTACAAGCCGTCCCAAAATTAGAGTTAGCAGGACCAATAGCACCTCATACTCCAGCCTTTAAATTGTTTTATCAAATACAAAAACTTTTGTGGGCAAGAAAAGAACCCCTATTCGTAGGCCATATTAGAGCACCATACTAATTTGCCTGGTCCCCTCCATGAAGGTAATCAAAAGGCTGATGAACTTACAAAAACAGTATTTTTATACTTTCAGCGCTACAACAAGCTACTTTATTTCACTCCCAGTTTCATGTCACAGCAACCACCTTGCAACGTAGGTTTAAAATCACAAAGGAGCAAGCCAGAACAATTGTAAAAGATTGTAAATCTTGTATGACACATTTGCCCAATCCTCATTTCGGAGTTAACCCTAGAGGATTGATGCCCAATCATTTGTGCAGATGGATGTTACTCATGAGCCAAGTTTTGGAAAATTGCGATTTATTCATGTGACCATAGGATACATGTTCAGGCATGATTTTGCTTCCTTACATTCTGGAGAAAAAGTTAAAGATGTTACATCTCATTGCTTGCAAGCTTTTGCTGCATTGGGCATCCCCAAAATGCTTTAAAACAGATAATGGCCCCGCATATACGTCCTCATCTTTCAAAGAGTTTGCGCAAAATTCAATATATCCCATAAAACAGGCATCCCATACAATCCTCAGTGGTCAGGGCATTATTGAAAGAGCAAACCGAACACTGAAAATTATGTTATTAAAACAAAAAGAAGGAAATTGGAAAAGTCCTAAGGGATTGGCAGTTGCCCTGTTTACCTTAAATTTTTAACTTTAGACTCTAATGTTATTCTGCTGGAGACAGACATTGGAATCCACACCAACAACATAAACCTTTGGTTTACTGGAAGGTGTTCTTTCAGGTACATGGAAGGTCCAGATCCAGTATTAATTTGGGAAGAGGATCTGTTTGTGTTTTTCCAAAAGACGAATCCTCTCCAATATGGATACCATCTAGAATTAATAAAACAGGGATCAAGATGAAGTTATTGAAGAATCAAGATTAATAAAAAAGGTACAAAATCAAGAGGACCAAGATGAAGGTTATAGAATGATTCCCTCAAAAGAGTCCTTCAAAATATTTCACAACTTAAGTGTCATTTCTCCCGGCCGGGACGAGGAACTCTTTAGTGTGCACACAATTGTATTTTTTTTTCTTTTTATACATGTCTTTATGTCTGTACATTTTGTCTATATTTCATGTTAATGTGACGTCCAAATATATGTTTGTATGTTTGTTTGTCTAGTGTGACGTCACATCGCTTATGAAAAAGAAAAAAAATATATATATATGGATCCAAATAACTTTAATTCATTTTGGGTTTAGAGTATTCAATTTAGGTAAATAATTTTATAAATGAAGGTACTTTCAATTTTGATTTATAGGTGTCCTGGGACTTCTCTTTAGCAAACAATATGACTAGTGCTATATAACCTGATATTTTGGTGTTTTGACTTAAGATTGTTTATTTGTTATTAACTTCATTTGTTTAATAGCTCATTAATTTCAATTATCTCCAGGTAAAAGATTGCTCTGGACTCAAGGGTTCCAGCTAACAAATTATTTCTCTAAAGTGCCTTTACCTTTTCTTTAATCTATCTTTAATGCAGTAATTCCTCAGTCTTTCTTTGTTTTGTTCTAAATATGATATTTTTTTCCAACTTATGTTTGTAGAAGCTCAACCAGCGATGTGTGTGAACAAAAATCAACTTTAATTTTCTAATCTAAATTCTATTTTGTAGTTTGACAACTCGCTTTCAGTGCTGCAATAGCACTGCCTTTCCTTTAATAATTGATGCTTGAGTTTCTAGGTAGCGGGCCCTGAAGATTGCCTCATTGTTTGGGACTTTACCAATGCCTTGCGGGTATTTGTCTAGAGAATTCAGTGTGTTACTTCTCGAAGGTTCTGCCATGGCTTGGTTGATCCTCTTAGGTTTTTCTTCAGTTGATTTCAATTCTTCTCTTGGTGATTCCCCTTATTTTCTTCCTTCTGCTTTTGTTTCCATTGCTTCCTTCTGTTCTGTCAGGCACCTCGCCCACCAGTTTTCTTCTTTTCCCACATGCAAGGTCATACTTTCACCCTGCAGAATCTTTTAATGGTATCCATCGTGCTTACCACACAACAGCCTCATTACCTTTCCATTCTAAGTAGTTTCTGATTTCCCTTATGATAGCTCCCTTCACTTTTATAGTAGTTAATGCATGAATTTCAATTTCAAAACACATGGGTTGACCAAATAGTTTTATGATTTATTTCTAATCTTAGGGCCTCACGGCCAAAGTCAGTTCCCCATGTGTGTTGAGGATGGCGCTGAACACACGACACGTGAGATCTTTGTAATGGTTCCATGTGTTGAAGAGGTACCTCCTCTGATCTTGGCTACAGGAGGCTATCATTGCTCATTGATCCCGCCATCTTCCTTTTGGCCTGCTGATCCACCAGTTACTGAGAAGGACAGCACGTGTGACGTGTGATTTTCTGTGATGGTGCCTGGGGCAGCTATGGGTGTAGGCAGCTCAGATTCCCCCTCAAAGGCGCCTGCTGCCGGGGACACAGTTTACCCACAGCCTCCAACCGCAACACCTGTAAGCCACTGTGGGGTGATCCTGCTCCTCCGACCCCACGGCTCCTAGCCGGCGACTACCACCAGGGGCTCACGGGAGCAGGGCCGTTCTGCCTGCCTGAGACTCCTCCACAAATGGGCCGTCCTTGCTTGGGGACCGCCCAGCAGCCTGGCCCCAGCTTTCTCAGGGTCACATCGGGGTCTGAGGCCTTCTTCCTTCCTCCCTACCCAGAGGCCATGCCTGTGTCCCTGTGCTGGACGCCCTCCCAGGGGCTTCTGTGTCACGGCTGCCCCCAACATCTAATTCATCTTGGCTTTTGTTTTTTGGACTCCAAATCCACCCACAGTGGATTTGCCAATTTCTCTTTGTAAGTCTGACAATTCTTTTCTTTTTCTTTCTTCCTTTTTTTTTTTGGTCCATTTTTATTTTCTCTGACAATCTGACATAAAAGTTCAGACTTATTTTATCTTCTTGATGAATTGCTCCCATTTTTGTATATAATGACCTTCCTTATTCCTAATAGTACACTTTATTAAATGTCTTTGTCCCTGAACAACATATGGTATTGTGCATATGTTTTTTTTTTTTTTTTAAACTGGAAATAAAGGCACGATTTGCAGCCTCCCTCCACGTGTTACTTGGGGTTTGTGAGATTAGGTCACACTGACACATGTCCTCGCAGCTTATATTTTACTGTTCTACCTTAATCTGTTATGTGAATAAAATGTATTCCCTTTTCCCTGCCACTGAAGGAGATTTAGCTTATTTCTGACTTTTTTTTTTTAATTTATGACTTTTTCCTATTTACACAACACTGCTGTGAACATTCTTACACACAGCTCGTGGGGCTCGTGTATGAAAATTTCTTTAGGCCACTTGCCTAGAAGTAAAGCTGTTGGGTCGCAGCCTCTGTGCACCTCATGTCACTAGCTAAGGTCAAACGGCTCTGCAGAGTGGCAGTCCTGATTCACACACAACAGCAGGGGAGGGAGGTTTCTTTCTCCAGATCTTTCCATATCTTCGGTATCCTTAGCTCTGCTCTTTGGACAACCTGACAGTATCTTGTAGTGGTTCACGTGTTCATCTTCCCTAATATCAAATAGTAGAGCATCTTCTTGTGTTTGTATTAAGTATTTCTATTTTCTCTTCTGTAGACTGCCTTTTGTTGTCCTGGGACCATTTTTCTAAGGGACTGTTTGTCTTTTCCATTTTATTTCTAGGAGTTCTTAGTGCATTTCGGAAACAAGTTCCTGTTACATGTGTGTTCCGTCTTCTCCTTGTCCAAGGTTTGTCACTTCCGTGTGTGCTGTGGAGACCCGATTTCATTTTTCCCACATGGAAAACAAATTGTCATAGCACCATTTATTGAAGAGTGCCATTATTTTTTTTTTTTGTTCGGTGTTTTGTTTTCTTAAATATGGGGGTCTCGCTAAGTGGCTGAGGCTGGCCTCAAACTTGTGATCCTCCTGCCTCATCCTCCCCAGCAACTGGGATTACAGACATGCACCACTGCCCCAGCTTTTAAACCCAAATGAGTTGTTGTTGTTATTGTTTTATGTGACCAATGCTTGTTCGAATTCAACTACTTTTTCTCGGTGTCTTTGCTCCTTAGCATTCAATTTTGAAATTTCTTCCCAACATTTCTTCTCATATTCATATCTTTTTTTTTTTCATCCTAGAGATTGAACTCGGAGCCTCACACATACTTAACATGTGCCCTACCACTGAGCTACATGCCCCGCTCAGATTTATCTTGTTTCAAATCTTGAATCCCAAGACAAACCAGTTGAGAGATTGGGGGAAAGGATTATAGTTTTCCTGTGAGATTTGAAGTTCAACAGTCAATGGAGAAATGTGTCTGGCTCAGAGGAACCCTGCTGACACTGAGTCAAAAACCAGGGCAGGGAACATGGGTACACAGAGGACGTCTCGGGGAAATGGCCACAGCCACCTCGTTAATCCGCTGGTCCTACCGCAGCTTTTGCCAAACTGTCAGCAGGTGACGGTGGCCCTGGCTGTGCTGAGTCACTCGTACAAGAACGATGATCAATTAGCTTGTGCACACGGTGCGCTTTATATAAACCCCATCAGGGGTGCGCCAAGAACAAGTGCAAGTTTTGGAAGCAAAATAAGTCTTAAAATTGGCAATTTCGACATGTGCAGTGCCTCCTAAAGTGACATATGAAGGGCTGTTAACCTTGTCAGGAGATCCATATGCTACATTGTTTGAATATAGCTCCAGAATGTTCACTGGCTCTTCTAGGATCTCAGTACTCACTATGGGCTACAGTTCTTGATACATAGTATTAATCTTAGTTTTTCTTGTTAAAAAGGTTTTAGATTATTAGGTTAAGAGGATGAATGATGTTGGAAGTATTTTAAGAATGATTTTCCAATGATTTGAGGAATTTCCAAGAATTGCTGGGAATTCTGATTTCTTAATTCTAATCCTAAAGTTTGGTATCTGTGGACTTTGGAACACACAAGGCAGTGTGGCCCACTCCAAGTCCACTGTCTGCTCCAGTCGGGACAGCTCGTACTTAGGAACATGGGCTTTGCTGCTAAGTTTGGGAAGGCATCTGCACCTAGCTTTTGACTTGGGCAAGGTTTAACCTCTTTATGCCTGAGCATCTGGAAGGGGGAATGACGGTAATCGCACCTACTCGATGTGTGGTCACAAGGATTAGAGGAATCAGGAGAAAGGGCTTGGGAACAGTGCCTGGTATACAGGAAGCACTCAATAGTGGGACTTATTCTTGTTTCTAAGTCGCTTCTTCCCTCTGCTTTGTCTTTTCTCCTTCCTGAAGCTCATGCATGTCCCCCCTCCCCCCACTACCAGGGATTGAACCCAGGGGTGCTTAACCACTGAGCCACATCCACAGCCTTTTTTATGTTCAGACAGGGTCTTTTTTAAAATTATTTTTAAAAAATATTTATTTACTTACTTTTAGTTGTACACAATGCAATGCATTTATGTTTAACGTGGTGCTGAGGATCGAACCCGGGCCGCGCACGTGCGAGACGAGCGCTCTGCCGCTGAGCCACGACCCCAGCCCCTTCAGACAGGGTTTTGCTGAATTGTTTAGGGCCTCACTAAATTGCGGGGGCTGGCCTCAAACTCCTGAGCTGCTGGGATTACAGGAGTGTGTTGCTGTGCCCAGCCCCAGGAACTTCTATTCAATGAGCCGTGTGTCCCCCAGTCTCAGTCTCCGGGTCTCTCGGTGTCCTCACCTCTACTTTGCATTATGGGTATTTTTTCAGAGCTTCCAGTTTACCATTTTCTCTTCATCTTCATCCAGCCTGGCATTACGCCTGTCCTGAGTTTTAAATTCCATGATTTGTATTGTTCATTTCTAGTAGTTCTGTTTGGAGCTTTTCATTTTGTTCACTTTATAATTGTTATAACTAGAATTTTTAAAAAAAATATTTTTTATTTATTTGTTTTGGTTGTACACAATGCCTTTATTTTTACGAGGTGCTGAGGATCAAACCTGGGCTGTGCACGTAGTAGGCGAGCGCTCTGCCACTGAGCCACAACCCCAGCCCTAGAATTTTTGACTGTACACAGAATTAGAGGCAGGGGACAGATAACCCTCTGTCCGCTTACTCGTAGTCGTCAACAGCTATCAATCCACACAAGCTTGTTTAATCCTCACTGCTCCCCGCGGCTCCCCACTCTGTTTTGAGGCCGATCTCAGACACCCTGTCATTTCACCTGTAAATATTGTTCAACTGTCTGTCCTTCTTTTCGGGGTGCGGCATGCTTTGCTTGAGGGTTTGGATCTTGAGCATTATAAACATTCCTGCTTGATATTTCCTTTCACAGGGTTCTGTTTCTTGGAGTCTTGGGTTCCCCTGCTGGTGGTGTCTCCCCACGGTCAGGGGGACCCCTTGAACTGAGCTTTGATACCATGAGCTCATCTTTGTAGGACCTTGTTTTTGGGTGGGAGTTTCCTGCCCCCCTGGGTGGGAAGAGCGCCCTCTAGAGCCCAGCTGTGGCCGTTCCCCAGGTGGTCCAGGGTCATCGCCTTCCTCATCAGGAGGAAGGAAGGCCTAGCAATCCCAGACCATACAGTACAAATTTGGGCCTTAAACCCACTCAAAGCACACGAATGAGGTCTGGATTTTTCCAGGGGTCTGCTCAGCTCCCCACTGTCTGCCCACAGTGTAAGGCACCAGCCGCCTTGTTATCTTCTGGTGCCGGGGGTGAGTTTTTCCTAGTTCACCCTCTATGGAAAGATCAGCTCTCAAAGGAGTCTGGCTTTGCAGGCAGGAAGGCCTAGTTTCAACTCTCTGCAGCCTGTCAGCCAAAGATCTTATTTCCAGACGCCTGGGCCCTGGGGTTACTGGCTCTGATTATCCTTCCACCCCATCCTGCCTCCCTCCCTGAGGCAACGTGGGATTGGGTCATGTGATCACCACTCCAGCTTCTCCCCCTTTGTTTCTGGTCCCCTGGGATGTTCCTTTCTCTCTTGCTAACTCAGGCATGCGCTGACTACTTATTTATTTATTTGGTTGTATTTTATCCAGCATTTTGATGTTATTGTAGGGAGAGGTTTCTCACATTATCCTAGTGGAAGATTTGGTCAGACTGAGTTGTTGGTTGGTTGATTGGTACCAGGGATTGAACCCAGGGGTGCTCTACCACTGAGTTACATCCCCAGCCCTTTTTATTTTTTATTTTAAGACAGCATCTCCCCAAGTTGCCCAGGCTGGCCTCGAACTTGCGATCCTCCTGCCTCAGCCTCTGGAGTAGCTAAAATCACAGTTGTGTACCACTGTGCATGATTCTTTTATTCCTGATATCTGTTTCATTTGTTTTATTTCCTACTTGCAATTTTAAAAACCAAACTGATACCATTATCATAGCATCATACTCAGATTAGATTCACCTGTCCCAAAGCCACCGCAGGGGTGCACTCAGCTCTCTCTGATCCTTTCCTGGCTGAGGACCTTGAATGGGCCATCTACGCTACACAGAGAGGCAGGCCTGTCCACAACCCTGGGGTCGCCACTGACCCTACACTTCAGTCTGAATGTGCCCCCTCACAGAGCTTTGGAGGACCAGAGCCTAGGACTTTTATTTTGGTACAGACCACTTGCGTGTTTTTTACTGTGGGAAACTTTCGGGCCAGCGCAGTGCTGTTCCCATTTTGCAGAAACTTTAGAATTCTGGATTTTGCTGTGGTATCACTTCTCTGTCAGTTTTCCTTGTAAATAGCCAACATCATCTATAGCACTGATTTGTATGACTGTCACTAAAGAGCCAGCCAGCAAAAATGGCCCGAGCGTTTGTAACTCAGTTCTTTTCCTGGCAAAGAAGAGGAATCCAGGAGATGGAGCATGTGTCACCCTGTCACTGCCTCAAATCTTTAGCCCCGTGAACACTCGCTACTGGGCTATGGCTCATGTCCTTGGATGGATGAGGGCCCAGTTCTGCCCCTCCAAACCCTCTGTGCTATTGCCAAACTGACAAGACATTATTTGGTCAGGCCCTGCCCCTGTCAAAAATCCTGCTCAGGGGCTGGGGTTGTGGCTCAGCGGCAGAGCACTCGCCTCGCACATGTGCCACCCAGGTTCGATCCTCAGCACCACGTAAACATAAATGCATTGCATTGTGTACAACTAAAGTAAATAAATAAATATTTAAAAAAATCCTGCTCAGGTTTATTTTGGGGATGCCCTAAAGTTAGTTATGGGTTATAGGTGCACAATTCTGCAGTATACTAAAAACATCAAATTGTACACTTTAAGTCAGTACATTTTATTGTTTTAATGTCTGAAGCGTGAGTGTGAGTGTGAGTGTGTGTGTGTGTGTGTGTTGTTGAGGATGCAACCCAAGGTCTCGTGCATGCTAGACAAGCACTCTACCACTGAGCTACACCCAGCATATGATCTATACATAATATCTCGGTTAAGTTGTTCATTTGTTTTTTAAATGCATGAAAATTATGGCAGCAGGTGGGGGAGACTGCTTGGGCATCCACAGCTCCCCTGAAGTGACCCTTCCTGTGACCTTGAACCCTTACCACATCAACCTCTGACTGTTCCTCCTGTGTACCACCCTGTTTCACGGCACCTGTGACTTTTTTTTTTTTTTTTTTAATCTATTTGCCTTAGTTGTACACAATGTATTTTATTTTTACGTGGTGCTGAGGATCGAACCCGGGCCGTACACGAGCAAGGCGAGCGCTCTACCGCTGAGCCACAACCCCAGCCCACTTGTGACTTTTTGCACAAACTGTCTCTTCTACCTGAACCATCCAGGCCCCCACCTCCTCCAGGCAACTCCTAGTTATCCTACAAGACTGAGCTGTAGCTTTGCTTTCTCAGGAAGCTTCTGAGACCCTTTGTGAGACCCTTTCCTCTCCCACTGTTCCTGACACACCCCAAGGCACCTGGTGGGGCTCAGAGCCCACGTGTTCAACTCGCCAGAAGATTTCATGGTCCCCCAGCTGTTGGGCCCGGTGAGTGTGGAGCCCCGGGAGTGCAGTCAGCACGGGTTCCTGGGGAGCTGTGGACGCGCCAGGTACAATTCCTTCCTTGCACCCCTCTTTAGCTTTTCCTTGACTTCTGCTTTAGCAGTTGCCAATTAGCAATTTAGCAAGAACTACCTTCCTCGTCTTTCTGGAATGCCTCTCTGCTGAGGTCCCTTCCCCTTGGGCTGGGGGGACACGGGCTCTACCTATACTAACAGAACGGAAGAGGGGGAGGGCCAATTAGCATTCAGCTAAGAGAGAGAATGATTTCTCCTATCAGCAATAAAAACTGACAGCTCTATCAGAAAACGAGCCAGGGGAGCCACAAAGCCCAGCAAGGCCAGGTGGGGCGGGAGGGGGTCCGCAGACCCATCAGGAGTGATAAAGATGGCTGGGGGCAGAGCCGGCTGCTGGGAGCCGGCGGACCGCTCCGGCAGCCAGAGGGGGCGCCCGGGGAGGTGGAGGCGCTCCCGCACCTCGCCCCTCCCCCTGACGCGGCCCCAGGCCAGAGCGCGAGCGCCGCGCAGGGTTTATCCCCAACTCAGAGCTGCGCCCCCGGCGGCCTCTCCCCGCGCTCGCGCTTCCTCTGACCTTCCCATAACAGGAGGCCACGTGGTGCCTATTTATGGTACAGGAGGGTCTGGGGAGAGGAGGCTCACAGTGGGCCAATTCCGAGGCTGATGAAATTGCTCTGGCCTCCGGATCTCTCCATGCCGTGAATGAATAAGCGGGCGCGGGGGCAGGGCCGACTCCGCTCCACGGCTGCCTGCAGCCGCCGCTCCGGAGGATGGTTCCATAAACCCCAGCTTCCAGCCAGCGCGGCTTCCCAGAGCTCCAATGCCCTGGCTCCAGGAGGAGAGGAGGTGCAGGGGAGACGCTGGGGAAACACCCGCCATCAGCTGGGAGCATCAAGATGGTTAGCATTTAACAATATGGCCATTGCATAGAAAGAGCAACGTGAAATGAAATGTACTCTGCAAACATGTCTAACAAATCAGAATGAAAAAATAAATTAAAAAAATGAAAATAAAAAGATGGCCATTAAATTTCTATCTCATAAGCCGGCACGGTGGTGCACGCCTGTAATCCCAGCTCTTGGGAGGCTGAGGCAGGAGGATCGGGAGTTCAAAGCCAGCCTCAGTAATGGTGAGGCACTTAGCAACTCAGTGAGACCCTGTCTCTAAATAAAATACAGAAAAAAAAAAAAAAAAAAAGGGCTGGGAATGTGGCCCAGTGGTCGGGTGCCCCTGAGTTCAATCCCTAGTATCAAAAACAAACAAACAAACACTATCTCATATATGAGCACATTTGCTAAATGAGAAGAAGCCAAAGAGAATGAAATGGCAAGTGATATGAAAGGGGTCCAGGAGCAGCCAAGGTGGTGTGTTTCCAGTGGAAACAGGGAGAGGCAGTTGGGAGGCAGTTGGGGGCCATTTGGTCCAGGGGTCTGCATGCTTCAAATGGAAAGACCCCGGAGGAGGGCCAGTGCATCCTCCCAGGAGGCATCTGTGCCCGTCACGGGGACTAGGGGGACTAGGGAACCGCAGCAGTCTGGGTGAGGCAGGGCAGGGACTCCTTTGCTCCAGACACTAGTCTTCAGCCGACAGTGATGGGGGGTGGGAGGGGACAAGATGAGAGGTCCAGCCAGCATGGTCAGCCGTGGCTTCTGAATCACTCCCACGAGTTTTGAACTCAGATTTTTCATCAGGTCCAAAATTATCTACTTTTTTTTTTTTTTTTATGTCCTTTGTACAGTAGATATAAAATGTCAATAAACTTAAGGCTTTTAATACTCAGGAATTGATTCCAATGAGTTCAGACAGTTTATGGCTGCTATGTCCTCAGTGGTTATTAGAAGGCGTCTTTCAAGATACACTGCTGATTTTGAGCAGCAAGGAAAGGCTAGCTGTTGTAACAAACAACTCCCAAAACACCAACAGCTTAACCCAAAAGACATGTTTCTCACCCACATAACTGGCTGATGGGAACATTAGTGGCTGGTGGGGGCTTTCCTCCATACAGCGACTTGGGGACCGTGCCCCTGCCATCATTTGGACTGACTATCCCGTAAGGCTTGCCTGCCTCTGTCAGTAGGAAAGGAAAGGGGGAAAAGGGCATCTCAGTGTGCAAGGCTTACTCACTCTTCAAAAAAATCAATCAATGTCTGTCTGAGGACTGCCAGAGCTCTTGCCTAGCATGCCCAAGGCCTGGGTTCGATCCCTAATGTGCAAAAATAAACAAAATCAATTAGTGTAACCCACTATATCAACAGGCTAAAGAGAAACAATTACATGATGATATCAATCGATGCAGAAAAAGCATTTGACAAAATGCAACACCCATTTATCACTTCGAACAAACAATAAGAAGAACAACAAAACTCTGAGCAAACTGAGACTAGGCAACTCTTCAACTTGATAAAGAACACTGCAGGGGCTGGGACTGTGGCTCAGCAGAAGAGCACTCACCTAGCACGTGCGCGGCCCAGGTTTGATCCTCAGCACCATGTAAAGAATAAAGGCATTGTGTACAACTAAAACAAATAAATATTAAAAAAAAAAAAAGGAACACTGCAAAAAAATTCTACAACTAATAATCCCAGAGATTTTGATCTTTTCAATTTTTCATTTGGGTCAAAGTACTTTCCAATCTCCCTTTTCATTTCTTTTTTGACCTATCGGCTTTTTAAAAGTGTGTTATCTGGGCATTTTCAGGAATCTTTCTGTTATTGATTTCTAGTTTAATTCCATTGTTGTAAGAAAGCATACTTTGTGTGAAGTGAATTCTTTGAAATGTACTGAGGCTTGTGAATGACTCAGAATATTGTCCATCTTGATAAATGTTCTGTGCATACTTGAGAAGGGTTTGTATTCCTGCTGCTATTACTGGGTAAAGTATGAATGTCAATTAGGACAGGGTGGTTGATAATGTTCAAATCTTCTATATATTTCTAGTTTTATGTTCATTTTTATATCAATTATTGAAAATTCCAACTGTAATTGTCAACTTATTTATCTCTCTTTGCAGTTCTATAAATTTTGCTTCAAGTATTTTGAAGCTCTGCTATTAGGTGCATTAACATTTAGGATTGCAATATCCTTTGAATGAAATGACCCCTTAATCATTTGTAAATTACTTTCTTCATCCCTGGTAATATTGTTTGCTCTAAAATCTATTTGGTCTGATATTAATAAATCATTGCGGGCTGGGGTTGTGGCTCAGGGGTAGAGGGCTCGCCTAGCACGTGCGCGGCCTGGGTTCGAACCTCAGCACAACGTAAAAACACATTGTGTACAACTAAAAGCAAATAAATAAATATTTTTAAAAAATAAATCATTGCAATTTTGGGGGGATTAATGATAACATGATATATCTATCTCTTCTACCCTTTAGCTTTGAACTGATTGTGTCTTCAAATTTGAAGTGTTTTTCTTTTTCTTTTGGGGGGGTGGTACTGGGGACTGAACTCAGGGCCTCAGGTATGCTAGGCAAGTGCTCTACCACAGAACTACATCCCCAGCCCTTGAAGTGTGTTTTTCTTTTTTTGTGTGTGTGTGGTACCGGGGATTGAACTCAGGGGCACTCGACCACTGGGTCACATCCCCAGCCCTTTTTTGTATTTTATTTAGAGACAGGGTCTCACTGAGTTGCTAAGTGCCTCGCCATTGCTGAGGCTGGCTTTGAACTCGCGATCCTCCTGCCTCAGCCTCCCAAAGTGCTGGGATTACAGGCGTGCGCCACCGCGCCCGGCAGAAGTGTGTTTCTTATAGATAGCATATTGCTTTTTAAATCCAGTCTGATGATCTCTGCCTTTAAATTTGGAGATTTAGACCATTTACATTTAATGTGATTATTGATATGGTTAGGTTTAAATTTGTCATCTTGTTACCCATTTTCTATCTGTCCTACCTATTCTCGTTTCCCTTTTCCTCTTTATCTGCCTTCTTTTTTAAATATTTATTTATTTGGTTTTTAGTTGCAATGCCTTTATTTTTATGTAGTGCTGAGGATGGAACTGGGATGTGCATGTGCTAGGTAAGCACCCTACTGCTGAGCCACAACCCCAGCCCCCTTTTCTGCCTTCTTTAGGTGAAACTGAATACTTTAAAAAAAAAAAAAAAAATATGGAGGGGCTGGGATTGTGGCTCAGCAGCAGAGCACTCTCCTCGCACGTGCGCAGCCCGGGTTCGATCCTCAGCACCACGTAAACATAAATGCATTGCATTGTGTTCAACTAAAGTAAATAAATAAATATTTTAAAAAAATATGGAGCACTTCATGAATTTGTGTGTCACCCTTGCACAGGTGCCACACTAATCTGCTCTGTATCTTTCTCTTCTAGCCAAGGTCTCTGCTACTAGTGGGTTATTAGTTTTTAGGCATTTCTAGTGAATGGAGTTGGGAAATACTTTTATTTTTAAGGATAAAATTTATGATTTATTTATAATTTTATTATATGTGCTACCAAAGCCAGCACATGGCTAAATATTTTAAAGACTTTTAAAGCTGTAGATGGACACAATGCCTTTATTTTATTTATTTATTTTTTTATGTGGTGCTGAAGATTGAACCCAGTTCCTCACATGTGCTAGGCAAGTGCTCTACCACTGAGCTACAACCTCAGCCCCACGACTAAATATTTTTAGTGAGTCTGTTATATCTAATGTGTTGGCTTATGAGTTAGAATTAGCTATTTTAATGATTGTTTTAAGGTTTATACTATACAACTTGGATTTATCACAGCCTACCTAAAAGTGCTACTATACCACTTCATATAAAGTCTAGGAATCTCAAAGGGGAATAAAGGGAAGGGAGGGAGGATGGAAATAGGAAAGACAGTAGAATGAATGGGATATAAATTTCCTGTGTTCATATATGAATACACGACCAGTATAATTCCACATCATGTACAACCACAAGAATGGGAAGTTATACTCCACGTATGTATATGTCAAAATACACTCTACTGTCATGTATAACTAAAAAGAACAAATAAAAATTTTTTTAATAGTCTAAGAACCTTACAAGAGGGAATTTGCATTTCTCCCCACCTGTCTATTAAAAAGATAAGTAAATTTGTAGCATTACCTCCAGCTCCAATCCCATATGACAAGGTTCGTCTTGGCTTGTTTGTCTCTCCTTCCTCTGGCTCCCATTATTTCAATCTCTCTGTTTGACGCCACTCTCCTGACCTTGTGGGATGCCATTCACCTTGAGTGTGGGGCTTGACCCCACTCCCACAACTGGACTTGTGTATGGCTGCTCCCAACCTCGTTCAGATCTGCCTGTGGCTTTTTGAGGAAGAGAAGAAGGAAAAGGTCAACAAATATTTTTATAAAGTAGTAAACTATATTGGTCAGCTTTCTATCACTGCAACACAATAGCTGCTTATAAGGAGGAGGGGTTTATTTGGGATCATAGTTTCAGAGGTTTTTGTCCATAGTCAGTTGGTCCATTGCTTTGGGGTGTGTGGTGAGGTGGTCAATCAAGTGGCAATGAGTGATGGAGGAAGCTACTCACCTCACCGACAATCAAAGAGGGAGAAGGAAGGGGCCTCCCAGTATCTCCTTCAAGGGCACAACTTCCTCCCAATGGCCTAACTTCCTCTCATTAGGCCCCGCCTCTCATGGTTCTCTGTAGCACCACAGGCTGAGGATGGAACCTTCAGCACATGACCTTTGGGGGTCCCTTCCAAACCTTAGCAAGGGGCAGAGGGAGAACCTCAGTAGTCTGTGAGAGCTTTCTTACTCTTAGCATAACTAAAAGGGCTCATTTGTTCTTTTTCTGGTTTTGTTTTTGTCTGAACCCTCAATTAAGGAGCCCTATTTCCTTTTAGTGGAAAATGGTATTTAGAGGTCACAATCTTCCAGCTACGTTCTGTGCTACTGGTGGGTGATTAGTGCCTAGGTTTTTCTAGTGAGCGGAGTTGGGAAATACTTTTATTTTTAAGGAGAAAATGGATAATAAGCTTATGCTTACATTTCCAGCTTAAATTTCGGATGACAGGGTTTTTACATACCTTCTTTGATTTTGTTTCTGTTTTCTCTTGTGCTGAAAATATTGCTTTCTAAAACAAATAATTACTTATTTATTTTATCCATATGTATATAATAGGTTATGCAATATACATTATGCTATTATATGTAGCAGAGTATATTTAATTTATAGCATATATTTCAGAACATCAATATTATTGCTGACCCTATAATTACGGAAAACAATTTAAGGTTTCTTTGTCTTATTTTCTATTTGCTGGGTATCTCATTTGCAATGCATGATCAAATTAATTTCTCTTGAAATTAACAACTCCTGAGTGATCAAGCCATCAGCTATATACAAAGTTATAACTATTTGTTTCATTTTGCCTTTTTTTTTTTTTTTTTTTACATCATGAAAAAGGGGTAAAAGCCTTCCCTGCTTTTTTTTTTTTTTTTTTTTTTTGGTTACCGGGGATTGAACTCAGGGGCCCTCCACCACTAGGCCACATCCCCAGCCCTTTTTTGTATTTTATTAGAGACAGGGTCTCCCTGAGTTGCTAAGTGCCTTGCCATTGCTGAGGCTGGCTTTGAACTCGCGATCCTCCTGCCTCAGCCTCCCAAAGTGCTGGGATTACAGGCGTGCGCCACCGCACCCGGCTGCTTTTTTCTTTTAGGGGACTTTTTTGTTAGATTTCAAGTTTGTTCTGACCTAGGATTTTTTTCCATGGTTCCGCGGATGGAACCCAGGGCCTTGTACATGCTAGGTAAACACTCTATCACCGAGCAACACCCTAGTCCCACTTTGGTGTGTAATTGAATAAAGCGTCCCCATGTTTCCAAAGTCAAAACTGATGAACGAGGCACACTTAGAGAAGTCTAGTTCCATTCTACCACTGCCACACTGTTCCTTTCCTCCTTCTTTGTGTGATCTTATTTAGAATTTTGGATTTCCTTTTTAAATATAAACAAATACATTTATGGGCTTGGCCACCCCCCTTCCCTTCTTGGTTAAATGATTGTGCACTGTACACCATTTCCTCTAGTTGACACTGACATCATATCTCACTTGTGACTTTATAGAGTTGCAATGACACAGGCTCAGTGGTGAGGGCTCATGCCAAGTGCCTGGTGAAGAGGTTTGTGCTCCTCAATTTTCTGGGCATTGCGACTCCCCCTCCTACATGCAGTGTGGCCTTCATTGGGCTTTGTTGAGCGCGGGCCCCGAGGCTGGCATTGCACTGAGTATTTTATATGCTATTTATTGATGGTAACAAACCACCCCGAATCTTAGCTTAAAGGAGCGCACATCGAGTGCCTGGCTAGTTTCTGTGGGTGCAGCTTGGAGGGGTTCTTCTGGTTGGGGGGTCTCTCACCAAGCCGCAGTCAGGCTGTGGACCAGGGCTGCTGTCACCTTAAGGCTTCACGGGGAAGGAGCCCCTTCCAAGTTCACTCATGTGCATTCCCCACCATGTGGGGCTCTCCGGAGGGCAGTTCACAGCACAGCATCGAAGCAAGCAGGTGAACAGGAGGGGACAGGGGGAGCAGGAGAGGGAGGGGGAGGCAAGGAGAGGAAGACGGAAGAGAGGGAGGGGCCTCAAGGAGAAAGCCCTGGCCCTCCCCATTCTGCTGGGTAGAAGGAGGCAGCTAGCCCAGCCCCCATGCAGGGGAGGGGCTCCACAGGCTGTGAGGAGCGGGAGCCGGGCAGCTGGAGGCTCAGGAGGGAGGGAGGTCTATCCTCACAGGTGAGAAAATTGAAGCAGAGAGATGCGCCACTCACCCAGGGTCCCAGAGCCAGTGCGTGGTAGAGCTGGGCATCCACCCAGCAGGGGGCTGGGAATGAGTGACAGGTGGCTAGCTGGTTCCTGGGCCAAGCTAGCCAGTGGCCAGCTCGCTCCAGCATCTCTGTGTTCCCTAGGCTGTGTCAGCTACGTCAAGGGGGCCGTCCCAGGTCCACTTGGGTCCCTGTGAAAACAGAAATGCAAACCGGAGCAGCGTCAAGGAGGGACTAGGAAAAGCCGGGGCAGGAGCAGGAAGGGGCTCCGGGAGGGGAGGGTGAGGCCGCCCTGGCCACCCATGATGGCCCCCTCCACCTCCTGCTCCCTGAGGTCGCTGCATAGTGTGTGTGTTTTGTTTAGTACTCAGTGCCCACTAGAATGTCAACTCTGTGACACTAGGGTGTCTGTCCCTTTGTCCCCTGTTTTAGTCAGCTTTTTCACTGCTGTGACTGAAGACAAGGACAATTACAGGAGGAAAAGTTCACTGGGAGCTCGCGGTTTCAGAGGTCTCAGTCCATCGACAGCCAGCTCCATTCCTCAGGGCTCCGGGCCAGGCAGGACGAAGAGTGTGGCGGAGAGAAGAGACTCAAGACATCACACCAGGGAGCAGGGAGAGATCTCTGCTCAACAGAGACAAAATCTATACCCCAAAGGCACGCCCCCAGGGACCCAGCTCCTCCTGCCACCCCTACCCGCCTTCAGTTACCACCCCGGGAATCCCTATCGGGAGACTCACTCACTGATCTGGTTAAGGCTGTCATAACCCAATCATTTCTCCTCTAAACCTTCCTGCATTGTCTCACAGGTGAGCTTTTGGGGGGCATACATCTCAACCACAGCATCCACCATGTTCACCTAGAGCCCTAGAGGTAAGCAGTCACCAGCCGGTCGGTGGTCAGGATGGGTCCCAACATCCCTGGGACAACCCAAAGCTTTATTTCTTCATTTTTGTCTTTGAGGTCCTAGGGATCGACCCCAACAGTTCTATCTCTGTACTAGATTCTCAGCCATTTCTATTTTTTATTTGGAAACAGGGTCTTGCTAAATCGCTGAATCTGGCCTTGAATTTGTAATCCTCCTGCCTTGGCCTCCTCTGGGATCACAGGGCGCACCACAAGGCCCAGCAGCCCAGAGCAGCTGGTCCATGCTTTCAAATGTGTGACGACGACAATGATGACGTCCCGCAGAGATCTGCACCGTGTCACCTGGCGGCCTCTCTAGGCATCCTGGGCTTCCACAGCCCACCCTGATGCCATGGTTTATCTGCCTCCCCGTTCCACGGTGGCCCCTCCAGGCCACTTCAGTTTTATGTCATGGACCTGAGGCTCCCACGGCCCCTGTGTGGAATGGAGGTGTGCTGGGGTGGGGGGATTACTGCCCATCCCCTCTAGGTGGCCCAGGGGGCCTTGATGAGGCACAGGGCCCTGGGGGGCCACAAGCAGGGAGCTGTCTAGGCTCTGGATTTTCTGTAGATCTGGAAGTCAACTTTGGGGCAAAATGCCTGGAGCTCTGGAGGACAGGGACTCTGCAGTGGTCAGCAATGACCTGAAGAAGCCCCAGCAGAGGCTCCGGCCTGGGCCAAAGCCACTTGGACAAAAAGATTTCAGAATCTGCTTCCAACCAATTTTTTTTTTTTTTTTTTTTTGGTACCGGGGATTGAACTCAGGGGCACTCGACCACTGGGCCACATCCCCAGCCCTTTTCTGTATTTTTATTAGACAGGGTCTCACTGAGTTACTAAGTGCCTCGCCAATGCTGAGGCTGGCTTTGAATTCACGATCCTCCTGCCTCAGCCTCCCAAGTGCTGGGATTACAGGTGTGCGCCACCGTGCCCGGCTTCCAACCAATTTTTTTTGTTCTTTTGGTACCGGGGATTGAACTCAGGGGCACTTGACCACTGGGCCACATCCCCAGCCCTTTTTTTGTATTTTATTAGAAGCAGGGTCTCACTGAGTTACTAAGTGCCTCGCCATTGCTGAGGCTGGCTTTGAACTCGCGATCCTCCTGCCTCAGCCTCTCAAAGTGCTGGGATTACAGGCGTGCGCCACTGCGCCCGACTGCTTCCAACCAATTTTATATCTCAAAATACCTGGCCTGGCTTCGCCCCAGCTTGAGGATGCATTCTCCTGTGATTTACGGTCAGTGCTAGATTTCCATCAGGAAGCGTCTGTCCCCACCCACCATCCACAAGAAGGGTGCAGGGAGCTGAAGCTGGGATGCATTTCCTGGAGCTCTAATTTCTCAGTTAATCTAAAGAGACAAAACCCTGCCTGTCCAGAGTGTGCGCCCCCTCCACCAGGGGACCTGTTTTAAGCCTTTAAAACAGACTAAAAGAGGTAGGAAGGAGCCGGGCGCGGTGGCGCACGCCTGTAATCCCAGCACTTTGGGAGGCTGAGGCAGGAGGATCGCGAGTTCAAAGCCAGCCTCAGCAATGGCGAGGCACTTAGCAACTCAGTGAGACCCTGTCTCTAAATAAAATACAAAAAAGGGCTGGGGATGTGGCCCAGTGGTCGAGTGCCTCTGAGTTCAATCCCCGGTACCAAAAAAAAAAAAAAAAAAAAAAAAAAAAAAAGGTAGGAAGGGAGCTTTGCAGATATGGGGTATGGACATTCCAGACAGAGGGAGCAGCCAATGCCAGGGCCCCGAGGCAGGTGGGCCCCACATTTTTAAAAAAATATTTATTTATTTTGCTTTAGTTGTACACAACGCGTTTATTTGTACGTGGTGCTGAGGATCGAGCCCGGGCCGCGCACGTGCTAGGCGAGCGCTCCACCGCTGAGCCACATCCCCAGCCCGGGCCCCACATTTTGCACCACGGCTGAGGAGGTGGCATGGAGGAAAGCTGGGAGGGAAGTGGGGGTAGGGGGTTGGAGCAGCAGCCCAGGGTGTCGAGCAGGGAGGGTCTGCCCGGCTGCGGGAAGGACTTTGGCTTCTGTGCTGCTTAACACGGAGGCTGCTTCAGAGCCCTGAGACAGACTGTGTCCCCTGACTCCCAGTGGCAGGAGTCACTCTGGCTGCCCTGTGCGGGACTGGCTAGTGGTGAGGGGGGAGGAAGAGCCAGTTAAGGGTCAGTGAGCCGGGAGAGGTAACGGCAGGGCGGCTGGCCGAGGGCTGGCAGCGAAGGTACTTGAAGGGAGATGGCTGGATTCGCCGGCAGAGCAGGTGTGGGTGTGAGGAACAGAAGGGCAGGGGACCCCAGGTCTCTCCTGTGCATCTGCAGAGCAGAGGGGAGGGCAGGGACTGGGGCTTGGGCACCAGGTCTGAGGAGCAGGATGCTTAGTGGCTGAGCCTGGAGTGAGGCGGGGGCTGGGCCAGAGGCACAGGTCGGGAGGCCCAGCTCCAGTAGAAAAGCCACGAGTCAGATGGGATGGCCTGGGCGCGAGTGTGGACAGAGAGGAGAGGTTTGAGGGTGCTGGCCTTCATTTTTAAATTGGGGTGACAGGAGCCAGCAAAGGTGTTAAGGAGGAGCAGTCAGGGGAGAGGGGAGACCAGGAGGGTGCGCCCTGGCACCCGGATCGCACAGGGAATCGCTGCACTAATGTGGCTGAAAGTCAGGTGGGTTGTGGTCTGGGACAGGCCACCAGGTTCTCAGGGCCTTGGCAGGAGTGCCCAGTGAGGGGGTTGGTAAGAGCTGAGCCGAGGGGTTCTGGGGGACAGGAGCAAGGGAGGTGACAGGCAGTCTTTCCAAGGGTTTTGCTAAAAGGAGGGTCAGAGAAATGGCAAGATTGTTGGGAAGTGATACCAGCCTAAAGTAGGTTTTTGTGGGTGTTTTGTTGCTGTTTTTTAAGAAGGGAGAAATTACCACATATTTGCACATTTTCATACTGGTGGACCTGATCCGGGAGGACTTCCCTCAGGAGAGTTGCTGAGGCCACAAGCTCGAGTAGCCTGGTGGGACGGGATACAGCCTCCAGTGAGGGCCCAGGGAGGGCCAGTCCAGGGGGTCAAGAGCAGGTGGGGACTGGGTCGAGTCCCTGCCACCTGCCGGCACTGTGGCGGCACCAGACCCATCAGCGAAGACACCAAACTCCCTGCTCACAAGGAGCTTCCGGTTTGGCACAAAGAGGTAGACACTAAACAAGCTAAAAATAAGCAAGATGGTGCTAGGTGCCAACAGGGGGACGCGCGGGGCAGGGAGAGGAGAGCTCGGGAAGGTCTGTGTTAGACGGGGTGACCCGAGAGGCCCCTGAGGAGGTGAAATCTAATAAAGCCACGAGAAGCTGTGAGCGGGGATGGTGCGCGTCTCACCTCCAGACCCAGTGTCACCAGGGCTGGAGAGGACTGCGGCAGGACACGGGTGGAAATGACACCAATAGGCTCTGTTTTCCTTGGAGAAGTCACGGCCAGATGCAAAGAGTTTCAGCTGACAGGAGCCGGTCACTGCCTGACCATTACCCTCCTCCCTGGCCTGGCCAGGTGGCCTACAGCATGACCCACAAATGGAGCCCGCAGCCAGGCCTGAGGAAGTGGTGGCCGGCTGTGCAGACCTGGTCAGTTAGAGGGAGCCATGGGTAAGGTCACATTCTGACTGTGATGGGGCCCTTCCTCCACTAAGAAAAAAATTGATAATTACATGGTGACAGTGACTTTTAAGGACCCTGGGAGCCCTTCTAGGGACCTGCAGTGGCAGACTGCAGAGCTGAGCTTTGGGGCTGGGGAAGCCACCAGCCAGCAAGGATGTCCACCTTCCACCCAGTAGAGCCATGTTGAGATGAATGGCTTCCTTTCTCCCCAACACCTCTATGCTATGGCTGCATTAATATAAAGATGAATATAGCCAGCCGGGCGCGGTGGCGCACGCCTGTAATCCCAGCACTTGGGAGGCTGAGGCAGGAGGATCGCGAGTTCAAAGCCAGCCTCAGCAATAGTGAGGCACTTAGCACCTCAGTGAGACCCTGTCTCTAATAAAATACAAAAAAGGGCTGGGGATGTGGCCCAGTGGTCGAGTGCCCCTGAGTTCAATCCCCAGTACCAAAAAAAAAAAAAAAAAAAAAAAAAAGATAAATAAAGCAAAGCTGGGCTGGTTACAAACCATTTTTCCTTCTGATTTTAAAAGAAATTAAATTAAGCCGGGCACGGTGGCACACGCCTGTAATCCCAGCATTTGGGAGGCTGAGGCAGGAGGATCGCAAGTTCAAAGCCAGCCTCAGCAATGGTGAGGCACTTGGCAACTCAGTGAGATCCTGTCTCTAATAAAATACAAAAAACGGGCTGGGGAAGTGGCCCAGTGGTCGAGTGCCCCTGAGTTCGATCCCCAGTACCAAAAAAAAAAATTTAATTATTTTGTGGGTCCAGAGTGCCTCCTAGACACTGTGCCTTGCTGAACCTAGAGGGGAGGTGGCCCTGCCCCTGAGGTTGGTGTCAGGAAACCCCTGTTTCTTCCTGGCAGGATCAGCAGTGTCCTTTCCCCATGACAAGGAAGCAGCTCATGGGCACCTGCACTCGACCCAAGACCTCCCACCAAGGCAGAGTCCCCGTGCCACATCCTGAGAGGACAGCTGGACAGAGAAGCCGGCATGGTGGGCGTGACGGCGCCCGTTGTGTTTTCTGTGATGGATCATTTTGTGCATGAACTTGTCTGGGCCACGGGGGGGGGGGTGCCCAGATATTCGGCTGAACATTATTCTGGGCATGTGTGAGAGGCTGTTTCTGGGTGAGATCGACATTGGAGTGGGTCCCCTGAGTCAAGCTGACAGCGCCCTCGGTGTGGGTGGGTCTTGTCCCATCCTCCAAGGCCTGAAGGGAACAAGAGGAGCGAGAGTGTCTGCTCTGTCCGCGGGCCACCTCGGGGCTCTTCTGGTCTCCAGCTTGCGGACCGCAGATCCTGGGACTTCGCAGCCTCCCTGACCGTGAGAGCCAGTTCCTTATAAAATCTCTCCCTGTCCCTGTCCTCTGCTCCTCTGGAGAGCCCTGGATGACACAGTGTCCCAGATGCTTCTAGCCCTCAGGACTGCTTTGAGAATGGCAGTGCCGGGACAAGGTGCCAGGCCGCACTGGGTCAGAGGAAGGGCTTAGGGTAATTAGGCGGGGTGGCCACGGCTTTCAGCAGCGATTTGGGGCCATGTCAAGCTGACCCTGGCTCCTTGTTGGGAACATTGTAGTGTCACTGTCTCACCCAGGAGCGAGGGGTTCACCTAGCTCATTCAGGGCTGTGCCCTCTATGCCTTAGAAATCCCCTTTGCTGTTATATTCAGGGCAGGATAGAAATGAATATAATGCTCATGACAGAAGGAAAAAATATATATATATACAATAAGCATTTTTTAAAGTTTCTTTCTTTCTTTTTTTTTTTTTTTTTTTTCATTACAGTCGATTCCCAGTTGTTCAGGATTTGATCATCCAGTTTGAGGACCACAGAGGCCTTTTATGGGCTGCTCTGATGAATTTTCCGCTCTTTCCTGCTCTTGGCACTTCCTAATATTAGTGAAAATAAAAGGAGATGAAACCGAAACAACAGTTTTGCCTCCCTCCATGAGCTGTGGGGAGAAGGGCCCAGTTGGGAGGGGACCCGGCTGTCAGCCAGTACTTGCTGCCTGGCTAGCCAGGCCCTGCCCCGCGGCTCAGGGCCCGTGAGAGCCCCAGCTGTGCTGTCCTCCCCAACCAAGGCTCTGAGCAAGCCCATGGGAAACCTGGTGGGGACTCAGACAAGTGGAAAACCTGTTTGTGAATGTTATAGGGCTTTGTTCACAATCACCCAGACCTGGAAAGAGCCCTTGTCCTTCACCTGGTGACCATCCACACAGAGGACACTGAAAGGCAGCAACTAAAAGGAAGCCTGTGCTGGTTCCTGCAGTGATGTGGATGAACACGGGGGACCTTCATGCTAAGGGAAGGAATCCAGGTTCAGAAGCCCACCAGTGGTTGCCAGGGGCAGCAGGGGGAATTTGAGGGTGGGTGATAGAATGTTCTGGACCTTGACTGTGGTTGTGGCCACATGACTGTGTGCAATTGTCAAAACCCAGAGAACTGCTGGGTGTGCTGGTGCACATCTATAATCCCAGTGAGGCTGAGGCAGGAGGATGGCAAATTCAAGGCTAGCCTCAGCAACTTAGTGAGACCCTATCTCAAAATACAACAAAAAGGGCTGCAGGTGTGGTTCAGTGTGGAGCACTTGCCTAGTGAGCCCAAGGCCCTGGGTTCTATTCACAGCATCACAAAAGAAGAAGGAAAAGGGGCTGGGGTCATAGCTCAGGGGTAGAGTCCTTGCCTAGCATGTGTGAAGCACTGGATTTGATCCTCAGTACCTCATAAAACTAAATAAATAAAGGTATAGAAAGAAAGAAAAAAATCTTCTTGGTTCCAGATAAAGAAGAAAATTGTAACATCGAACTGTAAGGATGTTAAGCCTAATTTCATCATTTTAGTGTCTTCTATCAGAAGGAGGCTTCTGTATCAATGAATACCTCATTAACATTTGGTGAGTGGCCAGCCACACGGGGGAATCTCTTTTAGCCCTAAGAAATTCACCAGCACAGGATTATTTTTTATTTTTTATTTTTGGTACCGGGGATTGAACTCAGGGGCACTCGACCACTGGGCCACATCCCCAGCCCTTTCTTTTGTATTTTATTAGAGACAGGGTCTCATTGAGTTGCTAAGTGCCTCACCATTACTGAGGCTGGCTTTGAACTCGCCATCCTCCTGCTTCAGCCTCCCAAGTGCTGGGATTACAGGCATGCACCACCACGCCTGGCCAGCACAGGATTATTATTGCACCTGTTCAGATGAGTAAACTGAGGCTCGGGGAGGTGAAGCAAAGACCTCTAAGACAAGGGGAAGGTGCTGGGGGGAGGTTTGAACCAGGTCCGCAGAGTCCCCAGGGCCGTGGGTTATGGACAACTGCTCTCCTCCACTCTCAGACTTTTCCGAAAGCACGTGGCTTTGTCAGGAAAGTGACCTTCTTCCCCTCCTATCACTCTTAGCTTGTGAAAGGGCTGCTCCCTCACGCGGCGAGGTGGCGCACGCCTGTAATCCCAGCACTTGGGAGGCTGAGGCAGGAAGATCGTGAGTTCAAAGCCAGCCTCAGCAATGGTGAGGCACTTAGCAACTCAGTGAGACCCTGTCTCTAAATAAAATACCAAAAAGGGCTGGGGATGTGGCCCAGTGGTCGAGTGCCCCTGAGTTCTATCCCCAGTACCACAAAAAAAAAAAAAAAAAAAAAAAAAAAAGAAAGAAAAAAAGGGGGGCTGCTCCCCGTCTATCTTCGAGGGGGTTTCAAATGGCTGGCTTTCCTCCTACTAAACAGGATGGAGGGGAAGGGGTTGTGGGGGAGGGGGAGGCTAGGACTTGAACCCTCTACATTTATTAAGACTATCTCTGGGCAGGGCAAGCTGGAACCTTGGGGCTTGCTGGTGGCCGGGCAGCCCTTGGTGGTCTACTGCTGGGCCCCTAGACTGAAGACGGCAGGGCTGCCTCAGCCTCTCCCCATCTCTGTCCCAGCCCCAGCCTGGGGGAAGTAAGCAGGAGCAGCCTCTTGGCAGAGAGAATCACGGCCCGCCCTTGCTAGGGAAGCCCGTGGCTGCCCCCCACCCCTCCCCGCAATTTCCCAGCAGCCTGTTAGCGGTGAAGCAAGCTGAAGGGAAGCGCAGGAGGGAGGTGACTGGGCTGGCTCTGCTGGGGTCGGCCTGCCCCACCCGCCCAGGAACAGCCTCTTGCTTTTCCTGCGGGGACCCTGTCCTCCTGAGGTCAGAGCTGGGCTCCTCCCAGGCTACCTGCCAACCAAGCCTGCCAGCCAGCCTGGCGAGCCCAAGGCACATATCACGGCTTTGGGTCTGTGGGGACGGCAGGACGCCTTGGAGCGTAAAGGACACGGTGCTGAGCTGCAGATTCAGCTGTCCTCTTTTACTAAAAGCGAGTCCTGACCCCCCCTGGCTGATCCCCGCATGCTTTATGTTTGCAGAGTCACGACAACAAAGGTGCCAGGGGACCTGCAGGACTGGACACCTGTGGGGGGAAGGGAAGGGGCTGATTGGGGGGTTCCATGCCCTCTCTGAACTCTGACGTTCGCTCTGACCCCCGCACCCCTTTGCGGGCTCTTGGTTTCTGTCCTGTTTTCTTCTGCCTCCTCCTTGGCCCTGACGGTGTCAGGGCTTGCGTCCTGAGCTCTGGGCAGTGTCCACTCCTGGCGCCCGCAGCCCTGGTGCCTGCAGGTCCCCGGTGAGCCCCCGAGCCTCCTCTCCCGACCAGCCCGAGGCACAGCTGCTCAGATCCTGGCTCCCTTCCCTCCCGAGGGCTTCTTGCAAAACTCAAGGGAGAAAATGGTCGAGAAACTGCTTGGTAAACCTGGGATTTGCTACCAAATGAGGGAGCTTATTACTAAAGACGCGGCGCAGAGCGCTCCGCCGGCGCTCATCCATCCATCTCCTGTACGGTCAGGGAGGCCGGGGAGGGGCGCGGGCGCGGGGAGAGACGCCGCGGGATTCTCCAAGAGCCGATCCGCCCCCGCCTCGCTAAGCGACCTCCAGGGGGCACCCGATCTCCGCCCAGCGAGGGCCGGCGGGCGCCTCTCCCCGCCCGCTGCCAAGAGCGCGCTCCGACCCTCGTCCCTCGGGGCGACGGGGGCGAGGGCAGAGGCAGGAGGCCCCGGGGCGCGCGTGATGAGAGGCTGGCAGGGAGCAGGGCGTCCGCCCGGCGTCGGGCTCCTGGGCTCTTGGCTGCACTGATAGATGGCCAGGATGCAGCACGGATAATTCCGCAAGATTCAGAACATCCCTCAATGGCCACGTTTTCAGAAAATGGATGAAAAGCTGATCAAACAGACGTTTGATGCCAGGATGGAGAGGAGGCGGATTGGGTTGGAGGCAAAGTGCGGGCTGGAGTTCCTCCCGAGCGGGAGGAGGAGTCTTGTCATTCATCAGGCCTGGAAGAGAAAAGGCAGGGAGGCCTCTCAGCGTCTCCTTGGCCTGCCAGGCAGAGCGCCCAGGTGTGCAGGGGCAGGCTTGGCCAGGGCAACAGGCATGCTGGGGCCTGGCTTGCTGTCGAGCTACAAGTTTGGCTCAGAATCCTGGTTCAGAAATGCCACCCCTTCTCCATGGCTGGGGAGGGAGGTGAGCTCCCGGGACCCTTCAGCAGAACCCGAGGTGGCAGGACTGCCCAGATAGGGCTGGTCTCCTTGCCCCTGAGAACAACTCCACCCAAACCTATGGCCTCTTGTAGTTCACAGGGCACTTTGGCTGCAGGGAATATGAACTCTTCTCTTCTCACCTTGCTGATGAGGAGGGTGATGGACATCCAGAAGACAGGCCCAACTTGCTCAAGGTCTCACAGTTAGGAAGTAGCAGGGCTGGGCCTCCGACCCAGATCTCCTGCCTCCAAGTCAAGACTCAGGATCCTAAACGGAGAGGCCACTCCCCACCACCCCACCTAGGTCTCCTGAGCGAGGTAAGAAACTAGCAGAAGTTTGGTGGGACTGTATTCCCTCTGGGGCATTTTCTCTGGAATGGCCAAGGAGTGGTCCCCACGCTCCACCTGCTTCTGTGTGCCTGCTAAGCCAGGAGAAATCAGTTCACCTTTCTCTCTCCCCCACCCCCACTCTCTTTTCTTTCTTTCACCCCTGACTTGCAATATGTCATTGCAGTGCATTCACATAGGTCTACATGTCTGTAAAGTTTGCAAACGTGACACTTTTTAGCCTCATTTGGTTCAGTCTCTTTCCATGCTGATTCACCCCCCCTTCCTACCTCCTATCCGATTGAGTGATTTTGGAATGGCCATACTGTGGGGGAAATTGATTTGGGAATGCACTTAGCTTGGGTCTGTGGGATATTTTTTTAAAAAATATTTATTTATTTACTTTAGTTGTACACAATGCAATGCATTTTATGTTTACGTGGTGCTGAGGGTCGAACCCGGGCCGTGCACATTCAAGGCGAGCGCTCTGCCACTGAGCCACAACCCCAGCCCCTCTGTGGGATATTTTGTGTGACTCGAAGTTACATCCACATGTAGTTTTGTTATTCCTGGCTGTCTGAGGGCATAGATGGTTTCCAGGAACATTCCTATCCATGAATGAAGAAGAATGAATCCAACTGGGCACAGTGGTGCACGCCTGTAATCCCAGCAACTCGAGAGGCTGAGGCAGGAGGATTGAAAGTTCAAGGCCAACTCGGGCAACTTACTGAGACCCTGTCTCAAAAAATAAAAAAGACGGTGAATGTAGCTCAGTGGTACGGTGCCCCTGGGTTCAATTCCTATTTAAAAGAAAGAAAGAAAGAATGAATGAATCCAACAGATTCAATGGATTTAAAATTTTTGTAATTTAGCATGAAATACCGACATCAACAAAGATCACATAAAACTATAATAGGTTCCTGCACTGAGAACATCAAAGCCACACTGGGTAATGAATGGGGTCTGTGTGAGGTGCATTTAAGAGTAGTTGCCACATGAGAAAACCTAACATGCTATACCCTGAATTCTTACTGCTCCTATACAAAAGAAACTTGATCAACGTTTTTATTATCTCTATAGAATAAGGCATTATGAAATCCCTTGTTGTAGAAAAACACAGGGAGCTGGGTGTCGCAGTGCACACCTGTAATCCCAGGGATTTGGGAGCCTGAGGCAGGAAGGTCACAAGTTCAAAGTCAGCCTCATCAACTTAGCAAGACCCGAAGCAACTCAGTGAGACCCTGTCTCAAAAGAAAAAAAATAACCAGGTATGGCGGCTCACACCTATAATCCCAGTGGCTTGGGAGGGTAAGGCAGGAGGATCACGAGTTCAAAGCCAGCCTCAGCAACAATGAGGTGCTAAGCAACTCAGTGAGACCCTGTCTCTACATAAAATACAAAATAGGGCTGGGGATGTGGCTCATGGAAAAAGTACCTGTGACCTGCCGGGTGCAGTGGCGCACACCTGTAATCCCAGCACTTGGGAGGCTGAGGCAGGAGGATTGTGAGTTCAAAGCCAGCCTCAGCAATGGCGAAGCACTTAGCAACTCATTGAGACCCTGTCTCTAATAAAATGCAAAAAAAGGCTGGGGATGTGGCCCAGTGGTCGAGTGCCCCTGAGTTCAATCCCCAGTACCGATAAAAAAGAAAAAGAAAAAGAAAAAGTACCCGTGGGGTCCATGCCTAATTTCAGTTCTGTAACTGTGCCTTGTGTTTTCAAAGAAAGGCAACTCAGCACTGTGTAAGCCTCTGACCCCACAAAGCCAGCTTGCCACAGTGACCAACCTCCTCTGTACTGGAAACAGGTGGCATATAGAAAAGAGACAGCCCTGGGGGCCAAAGCCACCTGGGTCCTAATCCTGGTCTGCCACGTTCTCACTCTGGGACCCCGGGTGGCTTGGTCCTCTCAGTCTTGGGTTCTTTTCCTATGAACCTGGGACAACCACGTCCCTCACAGGGCGTTGCGAGGATCGTGTGCTAAAGTGCCCGAAGGCCACCGGCCCTTAGCACATGCCGGTCCTCTGCCCCAGCTTTTCCTGATGTGCACCCTGCGTGCAGCTTCTGGGTCTTGTGGAAGCCACACTAAGCAGGGGCGTGTTCTCCCTGCCACCTCCACGCTGCTCTCAGAGTGGGGTGCAGAGCCCAATAATGCCTTTTTGTGCATCAGAATGATTAGTGCACGGTGTCAGCTGGTCACGCAAGGAGCTGGCTGGAGGACGGGGCGGGGAGACCAAAGCAGCCCTGTCCCTGGGGGCCACCCTGACTGGAGCTGTACGGGGCAGGAGGGCCTTCCCATAGCCATCAGCATCACAGTCCACCACTGAAGGCCACCCAGGTCCCCGGGGGAAGGATGACTTCTGGGGACAGAAAAGTGGCAGGGCATGGGGTCCCCTACAGCTGCTTGGTCCCAACCCCAGCTCTTAGAGGAAGAGGGGGACCCAAGAGGACCCCAGGAGGCATCTGTCCAGAATGAGGAGGGGCCCGTGGTCTCTCTGGCCTCTGTCGTGGTCTGGGCATCAGGGAAGGCAGGCAGGTGACCAGACCCATTCCTGTTCTCTGAGCTGGCTAGGGTCCTGCCCCACCCTCTGGTCCTGTTTTGGTGCTGGGGATGGAACTCAGGGCCTTGTGCATGCTGCACGGAGCTGTACCCATAGCCCCTTGGTGCCGCCTGTCGCTAGCCTCCCCCAAGCCCCTCCCTCACACCCCTCCTTCCCCCTTGGCTTCTGCCCCTGTGTCCTGGGCATGACTCAGGGACATCTGTGGACTGGGAGGCCACAACCCCACAGGGAGGGTGAGAGGAGGGTCAGGATCAGGGTCTTGGCGCTCATCCCAGGGCTGGCCACGGGGTGCCCCTTTAACACCTGCAAAATTAAAGCCCAGGGAGAGGGTGGCTCTGAGGCCAGCGTCCTAGTGGGCGGGCTGTGTGACAGCCAGCGCTCTCCTGCACAGGGCTGATTCTACGCTTTCAGAGTTAGACACCCACTGTCCCCACGGTGTGACCAGAGGCCTACTTAGCACTTATTGCTTTAGTTAGAAGCCCCCGAGGTGCCCTTCCCCTCTGTGTTAAGGGACAGTGCTCTCCTGGGGACTCTTCTCCCTGTTCCTCATTCACTCATTCACTCATTCATTAAGACATGTGCTTGAGCCTGGGCACCTGCAAAGCTGCTGCCACCACCCAGGAAGGGGCTGCTGCCACTGGAGCAGGTGAGGGGCTGTGGGGCGAGGAGGCTGCAGAGAGCTCACGGTAGCCTGGGAGGGCGGATGCCCCCCAAAACTGCCACAGGACAGCACTTGGAAGCGGGCAGCACTGAGAGCCAAAGGGCTGGGCACAGCTGATTTTTTCCTTCCTCTTTTCCTGTCCTGATGGACCATGGTCATTGTCGCTCGGCGTGTCCCTTGGAGACTCCTGCTCCTAAAAAGACCCGTGCATCTCTTCAGCCCTGATGGCGTTTTGCAGAGAATGAGATCTTCCGTCCCTCAGTGCAGGAAGTCTCCAGCTTCCAAATGAGCTGTCGTCTGGAGAAGGCCTTTCCTTTCCGAAATCATGTCGCAGAAGGTGCCAGGCTGCCTGGAACGGCCGGGAAGCTGCTCAGCTCAGAGCGCCGCTGCGAATCTCCATGTGTGAAATGAAAGCAGTGGAGATCGATAGAGCTGCGATACCAGTGATTTTTTTTTTTTTTTTTTTTTTTTGTACCAGGGATTGAACTCAGGGGCACTCGACCACTGGGCCACATCCCCAGCCCTTTTTTGTATTTTATTTAGAGACAGGGTCTCACTGAGTTGCTGAGTGCCTCGCCATTGCTGAGGCTGGCTTTGAACTCGTGATCCTCCTGCCTCAGCCTCCCAAGTGCAGAGATTACAGGCGTGCGCCACCGCGCCCGGCTAATACCAGTAATTTTTTTTTAATATCTTTATTTATTTGCTTTAGTTGTACACAATGCGTTTTTTATTTATTTATTTTTTTTTTTTTTTGGTACCGGGGATTGAACTCAGTGGCACTAGACCACTGGGCCACATCCCCAGCCCTTTTTTGTATTTTATTAGAGACAGGGTCTCACTGAGTTGCTAAGTGCCTCGCCATTGCTGAGGCTGGCTTTGAACTCGCGATCCTCCTGACTCAGCCTCCCAAAGTGCTGGGATTACAGGCGTGCGCCACCGCGCCCGGCCACAATGCGTTTTATTCAATGCATTTTATTTGTACGTGGTGCTGAGGATCGAACCCGGGTTGCCCACGTGCTAGGCGAGCGCTCTACCGCTGAGCCACAATCCCAGCCCTACCAGTAATTTTTGAACAGAAACAATACATGGTTTTATTCATCTGACTGTGGATGCTGGCGAGAAGGTGGTTTTCATCAGAGGAGGCCCAGGGGAGGAGGGGGCCTGTCCCAGTGGCTCCCAGGGGTCCTCCCCCAGCCTCTCGGCCAGCTCCTCCTGGAGCTTCTGAAGGAGACTTGGAGAACACCTTGGCCTGGGGTGCTGTGGCAGGCTACGCCTCAGGCTCCGGCCTCCATGATAAGCTCCCAGGCAGGGCCTGGCACAGAGCCATCCCCTGCAGGGGTTGTTTAATGAGCAAACAAGTGACCCCAAGTTCCTTGCGGATCATTGAAGGGAGTATCAAGACCCCATGCAAGAAGTAGAGGTGCTGGCCCGAGTTCCTGGCCGCCTTGGAACCTCAGGTCTTGTGACTTTGACCTAGGACTTCACAGTCATGTCCTTCGCCTCCCCAGCCCTGGGGGTGGGGGAGCTGGCCTAGCCACAGCACAGTGGAAGATAAAGTGAGTGGCAGAGAGAACAGGGGAGGGCACGCACTCCTGAGGCATGAGGCTGACTTGGGGACAGTCTCTATGGCTGCCACTGCTAGTCCCTGCACCCCCCCTCTGGAACCCCAGCAGGGGCCAGCTCCAAGGCCAGCCTCCACCTGCCCTGCCCAGTGGGGTGGTGCCTGGTGGGCCCCCTTTCCTTCCGCTCCTCCCAGGCCACCCTTCCCGTAAGGATTCCTGCCACTCTGTCAATGCCACACTCTCTGGTCTGTGCCCCACACGTCTCTCCTTGCTGGACTCTGGGTCTTTCTCTGTGACTTGTCCTCTGCCCCCTCCTAAAGGGATCCACACCAGGGACAGGCTGACTAAAGACGAAGGCTTTCTATCGATACCTTGTTCTTTTTTCTCCTTCAGAACTAGAGATCTCACCCGGGGCCTTGAGCATGGTGGGCAGGTGCTCTACCACTGAGCCCCAACTCCAGTCTTTTTAAAATCTTTTATTTTGAGACAGGGTCTTGCTAACCTGCCAAGACCGGCCTCCAACTTGTGATCCTCCTGCCTCAGCCTCTCGAGTACCTACCTGGGATCTCAGGATGGGCCACCATGTCTGGCAAATACCTTGTTCTCTAGCCGGGCGCGGTGGCGCACGCCTGTAATCCCAGCACTTTGGGAGGCTGAGGCAGGAGGATCGCGAGTTCAAAGCCAGCCTCAGCAATGGCGAGGCACTTAGCAACTCAGTGAGACCCTGTCTCTAATAAAATACAAAAAAGGGCTGGGGATGTGGCCCAGTGGTCGAGTGCCCCTGAGTTCAATCCCCGGTACCACAAAAAAAAAAAAAAAAAAAAAAAAAAAAAAAAAAAAAAAAAACCTTGTTCTCATCAACCACTTTCGCCTCTGTGACTTCAACTCTTACAAGGTGACATTTTGTCCCCATCACTGGTAAGCAAACGACCCCCTGGAGGCTGGGAAACAAGGCGGGGTTGCAAACCGCAGTGGACGCCCTCTGAATTCTAGCTCTATCTGGCACACCTGCTGACCTGCCACGGAGGGGAGGAGAGAGGGGGAGGGCAGGGAGGACGGTTAGAGATTTAGGAGGTGCTTGGGACAGGTTTTTAATTCTGAGGACCAAGATCTGTTAAAAATGCAGACTCCTGCTGGGCGCGGTGGCGCACGCCTGTAATCCCAGCACTTTGGGAGGCTGAGGCAGGAGGATCTCGAGTTCAAAGCCAACCTCAGCAATGGCGAGGCACTTAGTAACTTAGTGAGACCCTGTCTCTAATAAAATACAAAAAAGGGGCTGGGGATGTGGCCCAATGGTCAAGTGCCCCTGAGTTCAATCCCCGGTACCAAAAAAAAAAAAAAAAAAAAAAAAAATGCAGACTCCTGACACCCCCCCCCCAAGCCTGGTGGAGTGGCATCTCTGAGGTGGAGTCAGGGATCTGCAGTTCGTCAGCGCCCCCCACCCCGCGCACACCCTCTGCCCACAGGAGAAGGAGGCTGTCTGCCCCAAGGAGCCAGAGAACCCTGGCTGAGAAGCATAAGCTAGCCTCAGAGGAGGCTAATTATTTCCTTAATTGGCTGAGCGCGCCCCGGGGAATCCTGCCCAGAAAGTCCCCAGTTGTGCCCACAGAAGATGGGCCTGGATTGCTTGGCGGCCAGTAACCAGCTCCGATGGCGGGGCTGCTGGAAGAGATTACGGAGGTGCTCCCCACAGAAGGTGCGTGAGAGAGCAAGAGGCTGGCAGTGCCAGGGAAGGGTGTTAGGGCGTTGGAGGGGCCACCTGCTGCCACCCCGTGCACGTGCCAGTTCCCCCAGAAGCCCCCTCCCACGCACATTCCCATCCTGCCTGACCGTCCCCAGCTGCACTGCCCTGTCCTGCAGCCATTCACGCCCTGGGCCTGACCTGCAGGGTGGCGACCTTGGCAACCCAGAACCCCTAGAGGGGGAAGAAGGGACAAGTGCAGGAAATTTCTGGTGAGGGCATTCCCATGTCGGCCACCAGGTGGCGATATCGGCACAAGACAACCCCGGGGCTGCCCAGCCTGGCCAGGAAGGAAGTGGGGTGCACAAGGGCAGGACCTGTGGCTCTGGCACGTGCCTTGTGGTCCTCCAGCAGTTAGCCTCTGGGTTGGCGCTTATCTTTCCCAGGACACACTTGTGCCAGGGGCCTGAATCCCATAAGGCCTACGGTGCCCATGGAATGAGTGTTGAAAAGGGGTCACCTTAGTAGTTTGAATCCAGATGGTCAGGTTGGGCGTCGGTGTGGCCGTGGTGGGGGCGGGGCGGCAGCCCAGCAGGCAGAGGCTTGTCCAACCGGGAGCCGGTGGGGTCATTTCCTGTATTCCTGTCCATCACTGACTCTGTAAGACGAGGGCCACGATGCCAGCCCTGCCCGGAGAGCGCGCAGTGGTCAAAGCCGGCCGCGGGGGCCCTCGTCCTTGTCCCGCTGTGTCCTCCTTGGGCAAGCGGCTCGTGCCCTCTGAACTTCAGTTGCCTTCTCTGTCGGGGGGATGACAACACCTTCCACAGGAGGTTTCTGCGGAGACTCTTGGAACTCTGTCTGACGTGCAACAAACCCCTAAGAAACAGCCAGAAGGTCAGGCAGCCAGATCCGAGGAGGACTTGGAGATCGGCCAGGCCGGGCTTCCTGCCCAGGGCGGGAATCTCCCGTCGGCGTGCAGGGCGATGGCCTCCAGCGACAGTGAGCCCACCCCCTCCCAAGCAAGGAGGCTGTCCACTGTGAGCGGCTCAGCTTAGACGGGTGTCCTTCCCTCGAGTCCCGGCTGGTTCTCCGCCTTGTCTGTGCCTGCCATTGGCCTAGTGTTGGGCTCAGGAGGCTCAGGACCACGCACCTGCAGGTCAGCTAGGTGGGGCAAGGAGGAGTGCTCCTGGGGGGACTGGGGGGGCTGCCTTCTCCATTCTAGGGCACTTGGGAGGGAAGGAGAGGGAAGGAGGTCAGGATGTACCCCTGAGGCCCTCGGCAGAGAGGCACCTAGGACACGGAGCGGATCTCTCGGTCTCAGCCACCAGGCCAAGGCGCAGGGTCTTTGTGATGGGTCCCCGGGCTGGCTGGCTCCTCCCAGAGCTGCGTCTGGGAGAGGAAGGAGGGTGGGCCCAGCCCCCACTTCTGCTTCCTGTACACCTGCCGCCTGGAGAGGAAGCTCCGGGAGCCCAGGCTGGGCCCAGGACCCCTCTGCCACCCTCACTCGGGCATTTGGAAGTCCTGTGTGGGGGGGTCTCTGTTTCCCTCCAGAGATGACTGTTCTGCACCCCTCGACTGGGACACAGAAGGCGCTCCACCAAGGACCGTCCCTGGAACCAAGCCGAACACAGAGAGGCCAGCAGCTGCGTCCTGCGTGGAAAGTTTTGGTTTTAGTGTAGAGGAGGCCTCTGGGGACTTCAGGAGCAGGGGACACCTGTGCTCCCCTGATTCCCACCCAGATTCCTTCTCCTTCAGGGCTGCCACCTCCTCCCTGAAGCTCTCCTGGGCCCCTTTCTCCCTTCCCCCTGGATTACTCCCTCTTTCCCCTGATGGCCCTTTTTTTTTTTTTTTTTTTTTTTTTTTTTTTTTTTTGGTACTGGGGATTGAACTCAGGGGCACTTGACCACTGGGCCATATCCCTGGCCCTTTTTTGTATTTTATTAGAGACAGGGTCTCACTGGGTTGCTAAGTGCCTCACCATTGCTGAGGCTGGCTTTGAATTCGCGATCCTCCTGCCTCAGCCTCCCAAGTGCTAGGATTATAGGTGTGATGTTGCAGGAGCCCTGTTTGGGGAGATGGCTTAAATTGCGGTTGACTATGGGCCATGGAGTTTTGGGCATTGCTGCCTTCCGTAGTCTCACGGGACTTGGCCTGAGATCTCGCAGGACTTGGCCCGGGATCTCCAGTGACTTGGCCGAGATTGCTGATCGGGTCAGCGCCATTTTGGTGGTGTGTGTGGCGCGTGTTAGTTGTTGTTAGAGCCAGAGAGAAAAGTTATCAGAATAAAAAGCTGTTTGTCTCCAGTTTGCCTCTAAACTTCTTCCCGCGGCTTCGTTGCTCCAAGCGGCCATCGCTTCAGGCGGCAACATGATGTCCCTCTTTATTCTTCTGCCACTGAGCCAGACTAAAGTAGTGGTTAAAAATTATTTTATCCCTGTGTCTCATCTTCCTTATCTGTAAGATGGAAGAGGTTGGAGCACCTACCTCATAGGATTGCAGTGAGGGCTAAATTGATTAAGAGATTAAAAGTGCTTGAACAAGCAGACACAGTGGTGCACACCTGTAATCCCAACAGTTTGGGAGGCTAAAGCAGGAGGATCATGAGTTCAAAGCCAGCCTCAGCAGCTTAGCAAGGCCCTCAGCAACTCAGTGAGACCCTGTCTCAAAATAAAACACAGGGCTCGAGTCGTGGTGGCTCCATGAAGCAGAGTGCCTAGCATGTGTGAAGCACTGGGTTCGGTAGACTCTCACGTGCGCGGGTTCAATCCTCACACCACATAAATAAAATTTAAAGGCCCAATGACAACTAAAAAATATTAAGAAATAAAAATAAAATAAGATATAAAAAAAAAGGGGCGGGGGACTGGGGTTGTGGCTCAGTGGTAGAGCGCTCACCCAGCACGCGTGAGGCACCAGGTTTGCTCCTCAACACCACATAAAAAATAAATAAAATAAAGTATATATATATGGGGTTGACGGTGTGGCTCAATGGTTAAGCACCTCTGGGTCCAATCCCTGGTACCAAAAAAACAAAACAAAAGTGCTTGAACAGTATGTGGCATTCAGATGCTGTCCCGAACTGCTCTGCCATTACTAAATCAAGCTGGGATCACCTCTGTCCCCTCTAGACACGGGTTCCTCCACGCCAGGGTCTTTCCTTTGTGCGTCCTTCTGGGAGGCCAGTACCAGTGCCACGTGTGAAGGACAGACGACTGGATCCAAGCCAGCGGCGGAGAGGTGCTGCCCCGGTGGCCTCGCCCGCTCAGTGACAGCGTGGCACAGGGCTGTGCAGCCTCCGCTGCCCGCTGGGGATGCGCACAGAGCCTGCGTCTCTCCCCTGCTCTCCCTTCATCTTCTGGACCTTCAACCTGCTTATTCCCAGCTCTGCCGAGGTCACAGGAGAGGAGGGAGATGTGGCCAGGCCCAGCTCGTCCGTGCTCGGAGCCCTGGGGTAAGAAATGATGGAAAGTTGAAGTCTCTGAGTGTGCCGAGGTTTTATTCCCATTATCCTGGTTCCTGTGGCCAACCAGGGCCAGACCTGAAGTCCTGACAGCACACCCGGGGCTAGGTGGGGCTCGTTTCTTAGGCCAGTCCCAGCCTCTCTCCAAGAGGCCGTGTGGCTGCTGAGTGGCTCAGAAGCCCAGTGGCCGGGGACTTCAGCCTCCCCCTTTCTGGGCACATCTGTGCTCCTGTCGCCCAAGGCCTGCGTGCTGTGGCTGTGGGCCTCCTGCACCCCACTTGGAGTCCAGCCAGCCCCCCGAGGCCAGGCGGGAGCCTCCTGTGTGCCTGCGGGGTGCAGGCACCCCCTTCAGAGCCAGCCGGAGGAAGACGCTTCCCCCACCTCAGGCTCAGTCATGCGCTCAAAGCTGTCACTGGTGTGAAGCCACGCGGGAGGTGAAGGAGTGAGCGGCTTGCCCGGTGTGTCAGGAAGGACCCAGACGCAGAGGAGGTCAAGGTCCCCAGGAGCGCGGGGTGTGCAGGCAGCGTGACCAGGCTGAGCAGCGAGCCGCCCCGAGGCAGAGCAGCGAGCGGGCACCTGGGCAGCGCCAGTGTCAGAGGAGCAGGGTTCCGTGTTTCTGCCGCCTGGCACTCGGCCACCTCCCGGTGCCAAGTTGTAAGGAGACGCGCAGAGGCACACACCGGTGCCTTTAAAGCGCTCCCTCTGCGCGCCGCGGCATCAACACGACGTCTATCACCATGGCATCGAGGTGCTTAGACAACCTGCTCCCCCCAGGAGCTGGGGAGCAGCGTGAAGCAGATTATCTGTGTCTCGCTGTGACACACGCGATCATGTATCACGGTGATGGATCAACAGTCAATACCGCTGGGGTCCCGGCCCGCCCTCGTGCGCGGAACGCCTGGCGCTCATCCGTCTTCCTCTCCCGGGGCGGCCCTGTCCCTGCTCGCCGTCCCCCGTGCTCCTGGCGTTGGCGGGAAGCACCTTTGGGCTGTCATAGTTCACGGGCAAAGTGGCCACGGGGAAAGCAGGGGGGCTGCGGCCAGGGGACCCAGCTGTGTGCAGGGGCAGCAGGGTGGAGGACGCTCCCGCCCCTCACAGCCTGGCCTTGGACCCCGGCCCGCGCTCTGCCCGGTCTTGGGCAACCTGCTTCACCTCCGCGCGTGTAGGCTCTCCTTTGTGCAGTTGAGAAAAGCCTCTTCTCGGGGTTGGTGGGCGCTGGTGGAGACGGGAGGGGAGTGCCTGTGTGTGGCATGCGCTCAGACGGCCCTTCCATCCTGCACCCAGGCACCCGCCCTGGGTGGCCTCCCCCCGCCACTCCAGATGCCCAGCCCATCCAGCCCAGCAGTGACTCCAGGGTGCAGAGCCGGGAGGCCTCCCAGTCTGCTGAGGGAGGGGACGCAGGCAGCAGCCTTTTCCTGTGGCCACCTGAGGCCGGGCCGGGCCAGAGGCTGCAGGGCTGCGGGGTGGGGAAGCAGCGGGAGTCTCACGGTGGGGGGTGGAGGGAGCTGAGGTTTAGGGAAGCCACAGGAGAAGTGACACTTACCAGAGGGGAGGCATCCCCTGGGCCTCTGCCGGAGACCCCCAGAGGCCCTCCCTGGGCTAAGGACGGCAGCCTGCCTTTCAGCCCAGCAGAGAACGTGGGGCTGTCCCCTAACCCTTGCAGCCTGCCCCCCCCCAGCCCCCAACCACTCACACCCCCACCAGAAAAGCCCACTCCCCAGTAGCACATTATCAAGGATTCCGGATTCAAAGGGGAAGTTCTCACGGTCGCGCTTGTGGTTATTTGAAAAGTGTTTCAGAAGTGAGGCGCTAACCCGGACATGAGGTCACTCACAGAAACCCTGTTACCTCCTCTCTGTGGCCCCCACTGTCCCCTGGACAGGGCCCCGCTGGGAGGGGCCGAGGAGGGCGGAAGCCTCCTGGGGTCCGGCCCGGGGAGGCCCGAGTCCCAGCCCAGCTCTGCTCCTGCCTGTGTGGCCTGGACAAGTCGGAGTCCAGACCCCTCGTCCGGCGCCACCCCCACTGTTGGAGAGGAAGGTCGGGTTCTGGCGAGGGGCAGCCAAGGGCGGCCTTGAGGAAGCAGAAGGGTGATCAGGGAGGAGCTTGTGGGAACACGAAAGGGAACCCTGGCTGCCGGTGTGGGCTGTGCCCTCTTGGGAACTAAAGAGGAAGGAGGGACATCGATCAAGGAAGCCCCGGATGGAGAGCTGGCGTCTGTGGTGGCAGGCCCTGGCGGGCGCCCTACCCCGTCCCGGCTGCCCCATGGCTTCCCAGCTCCTGGGGTGGCTCCTGGTGCCCTGGACCTTGCAGCTGGCAGGTACCATCCGTCTCCTCTCGGGCTCTCTCCTGCTCACCGACATCAAAGCGGGTTCATCCAGCTGGTGCAGCTAATTCCCCGGGACCTGTCTCTGGGGATTTGCTGGTTGCTGTTTGAACGTTGCAGACTTCACAGGGGAAGCCTTCAGGGGCCTGGAAGATGTTTAGCTAATGCCTCGCCAAGGTGGCTTTTGAAGGGGTGGGGAGCAGCTCTGTCCCCCTGTTGCTGTGTCAACAGCCCCCTCCCAGCACAGCAGGGCCTGCCGGCCTTAAACAAGGAGGGTGGGCGATGTGTGGCAGGGTGGGGCCTGGGGACAGCTCTCGGCCTCAGGACTGTCATGTGGTTGTTGGGTTGAACCTGGCAAGCAGCCCGAGCCTTCCTGGTTTGTCGCTGACACTGATTAGCCAGGGAGAGAAGGGCAGGCCAGCTGCCAGCTGCCCAGAGCACGGCACCCTGGGGTACAAAATTGTCACTGTGACCAGAGAGGGTTGCCCCTCCCACTTCTTGTAATTCAACCCAAAGCCAAGTATTGTACAACAGGAGGACACTTTCCCAGGGGCCAGTGCTGCTGCCCCTTCCTGGCCCCAGGCTCCCCTGGAAGTTGGGTGGCCTGGATCCAAACCAGGCCGTAGGGTTGGTGGCAGTGGGGTGGTTCACCCAGGCGGGGGACCCTCTGGGAGTGTCCTTTCCAGTGCAGCCTCCCTGGGTTCCTCATGCTCCCGGGGACTTTCCGCAGTCCTGAGGAAATTCTGCCAGATTTCCTCGGGTCCTTCTTTGGCCTGGGCACCGGCTGGCCCTGTTGTCCACGGTGGTCACTCTGTGGAGGTCGAGTGCTTTTCCTCCGTGTTCTCTGCGTTTTTTTTGTTTTTGTTGTTGTTTGTTTGTTTGTTTGGGTTTTTTTTGGTACCGGGGATTGAACTCAGGGGCACTCGACCACTGGGCCACATCCCCAGCCCTTTTTTGTATTTTATTAGAGACAGGGTCTCACTGAGTTGCCAAGTGCCTCGCCATTGCTGAGGATGGCTTTGAACTCGCCATCCTCCTGCCTCAGCCTCCCAAGTGCTGGGATTACAGGCGTGTGCCACCACGCCTGGCTTCTCTGTGGTTTTTATGAGGCTTCCCAGAGCGAGCGTTGACACCATGATCATGCTGAGGGTCGGAAATCACCTCTCTCGGGCCTCAGCCGGCGCTGTCCACCCTCACGACACCCTGTGGGGTGCCTAGTGTCCCCACCAGCACCATTTCAAAGACAGGGAAATGGAGGTCTAGGGAGGTCAGGGACCTTGCCCGAGGCCTAGAGGTAAGTAGAGGTCAGGCGCTGACCCCAGGCACCTCAGCCCCAGCCAGGACCCCTGGCCAGGGGCTCTGGGGCTCCCCCCAACTTTTTGCAAAGAACATTCTCCACCAAAAATATTGACCCTGAGGAGGCCAGGGCTGACCTGTGCGGTCTCTGCAACAGGCTGGGCCCAGCCCGTGACCTGTGCGCCCCACGCTGCCCCACAGGCCAGACAGACGGGGGCCAAGGGGACCAGCGCGGGAAACGCTGCTTGTTGGTGACAAGGCTTTCCAACTCCCACTTGGTCCTCTTAACTTCATTTCCCCCAGTCCCCGTCATGTTCTTTCTGTGTGGTCCCCTGCCCCAAAAGACACCCGGCACACCCTGTCACGGAGTCCAGAGGCTTGGCCAGGCGGGCTGCCTCTGCGGAAAAGCTCTTTTGTAACAGTGGGGACCAAAGCAGAGCGTCTGCCCAGCATTGCAACAAACGTTGCACCGAGGAGAAACTCTTCCTGCTCTTTCACAAGAGGGGAAGGCATTCTCCGGGTCCCCGGAACCCCCCGTGGCAGCACCCAGCACCCCCACTTCGTCTACGTGCCGTCCGTGCCCCTCCCCCATGCTCCTGTCTCAGGCTCCTGAGGCTGACAGCGGGCACCCTGTCCCCACCCCACCCCCGCCCTTGCCCACACAAACCCAGCCTGCACCCCTCACTGTCCACAGGGGGGCATGGTCAGCATCCTCACTGAGGTCCAGGTTGAGGATGCAGGGTTAAGTTGCTAAGGCTGGCCTCCAGCTCCCAGTCCTCCCGCCTCAGTCTCCTGAGTCTCTGGGATCATGATCTGGGCAGGATCTGGGTACAAGCCAGGGAGGGACGTTCAGCCTGAGTTCAGTCTGAGCTGCACCTCTTGCCCTGGAACTCGAAGCAGGTGACTTAATGTCATTGTGCCTCGATTGCCTCATCTGTTGAATGGGTACAATAAGAAGGCCAAGCCTGCTGTTTAGGACATCAGTATTGTCAGCTGCCTGCCAGCCTGGCAGAGCCAACGGAGACTTGGGACACCGTGGTGAGCCCACAGACTCCTGTCTGGTGGTCTCCAGCCTACCCTGGCATGGCCTTCTTCCTCTTCCTTCTCCTGGGTGAGCTGGGACTTGGGTCTGTTCCCTTCGGGCCTCTTCAGCCCTTTGCAAGTTCTGTGTCTCTCAAAGGCTCCGGCAGCCACAGGCCGTCTGGTTTCATGGGCAACTGCTCCCCCAGAGAGGAACTGCCTGAGACAGAGGCCCAGCTTCTCACCTTTTCCCACCAGGCCTCAGGTACCCTCGAGGACTTTGGGGCCAGACAGACCCGAGATCAGAGCCTTTTCTTCTTCTCTTGACTGCTGTGTCACCTCAAACAATTTGCTTAACCTTTCTGGTCCTCTTGGTGTCTTCAACAAATGTCAGTTCCTTTTCTTCTTGGCCTTTCCGGAACTCTGGGCTATATTTATTTATCAAACATCCATTGAGGAGGACCAGTTCAAGGTGCTGGAGGGGCCAGCGGTGAACACGCCACGGGCCTCACTCTGGGCCTGGTGGAAACCGCGAGAGTCAACCCTGAGAACGTGACCGGGGACCCCGGGTGGCATTCGCCTGAGTGGTTTGCCTCCGCGTCCCTGGCGCGTGCCTCAGGTGTCCCAGCTCCTTTGTTGTCTGAGAGGTGGACGGCGCTCTGCCTTTTACAGGCCAGGGCTTCCTGCCTCCCTTCTCGCTGCCCCGGCCTCCCTCACTGCTGGCCTCTGCTTTTCATCTTTGTCTAATCCCAATAAACAGCTTGGGAGGCAGAGGCAGGCGGCGGGAGAGGCAGGGCCCTGCTGGGGCGGGGCCAGGGGGAGTGCTGGAAAGGCCGCCTGCCGGAGGGGGCACGCAGCCCGACCGGAGGAGGGCAGAGCAGGCGGGTGGGTGGCAGGCCCAGCGTGAACAAAGGCAGGGAGGCCAGAAGGCAGAGCCGGGGGAAGGACCGGTGAGAGGTTCCGTGCGACTGGAGAGTCTCTTGGCAGAGCAGTGGGGTGCCAGATCATTCCCAAGCAGATTACAGATGCCTGTCAGGTGGGGTTCAGATGCTGTCCCCGCCGAGCCTAGCCTCATTGCTTTCTCCTTTGTAATCGTGGAACATAAAAACACACAGAGAAAAGCTCTGTGCTGAATAATAAAAACTTCAAAGTCCTGTGTGACTACCAGGGAGGTCACGAAAGAGAACAGTCCAGTTCATTCCAGAATGTTCCAGAACATTCCTCCAAAGACGCCCTCTTGAGGGTGATACCTCCCCTCAGAGGCACCAGCCTCCTGGCTTTGGGGGGCATTTCTTTATGGCTTTACGTATCCCTAAGCCAGAGGGAGGAGTTGGCCTTTCATGTGTGTGTGTGATGCTGGGGATGAGACCCAAGGCCTCACAGGTGCTAGGCTAGCCCTCACCACTGAGACAGGCGCCCGGCCTAGTGTGCCTGTGTTGGAACTTTGCATAATTAGAAACACCGCGTGTATTCTTTGGTGATGCGCCTCTTTTGTTCAACATTTGTGCTTTTTAAGGTATATCTAGTGGATGGTATGGCTAATGTTTGTTTTCACGGCTGTAGAGCAGGAATAGCAACCGTGGCCTGTGGGCTAACTCCAGCCCGTTGCCTCTCCTGAGTTGGGGATTTTTTTTAATAATTGAAAAAAAATCAAAAGATGAATATTTGATGATGTGAAATGATACAAAATTCAAATGGCCGTGTCCACCAATAAAGTTTTATTGGCACATGGCCACCCTCATTTGTACCTAGATCACCCAGGGCTGCTGCTGTGCTATGGTGACAGTTGAGCAGTTGTGGTGCAAGTGACATGGTCCCCAAAGCCTACGATATTTGCTACTTGGCCCTGCTCAGAAAACACGTTTGAGCCGGGGGGTGTGGTGGCGCACGCCTGTAATCCCAGCACTTGGGAGGCTGAGGCAGGAGGATCGCGAGTTCAAAGCCAGCCTCAGCAATGGCGAGGCACTTAGCACCTCAATGAGACCCTGTCTCTAATAAAATACAAAAAAGGGCTGGGGATGTGGCCAGTGGTCGAGTGCCCCTGAGTTCAATCCCTGGTATCAAAAAAGAAAGAAAACACATGGGACTCCTGACACACAGTGTCCCACCGATAAATCTACTGCCATTTCCCCATAATCCTGCCACCCAGGGCTTCCTGTTCAGGGCTATGAACGGCATGTCTGGTCTCCACACGTGTGTGTACGTGTGCACGTCGGGTGACTCCGGGGCATGTTCCCTGTGTAGCTGCTTCTCCTGGGTGGACGGGAGCGTCCCCGGGGCAGGGACTCTGTGGACTCCCAGCATGGCGCCCAGCACCCCGTGGATGCCCGGATGCCCGGGAGGGAGTAACAAGAGAGGAGGAATTAAGCTCCTCAGTCGGGCTCAGGTGCGACTGCCTGGGAGATTGGCAGGGTGTGCCCTCCAGCCAGGCTCCTGGGGCCCAGCAGCTGCCCCTGCCACCCCCTCTAGTCCTGGAGCTCAGGACCCTCACAGGTCAAGGCTCTGACCGTGGCCTTCCCACGCCTCCTACAGGTGCCAGGGACCACTGTCCCTGGACACGCCCATGCTGTGTCCAGATGCTCCTGAGGGCTGGGCCAGGCCTGCGTCCCTACTCTCTGAGGCTGAGTCCAGCACAGGGCCAGGCTCAGCCCAGGCTGCAGGCCAAGGCAGGAAGGCCCTGGCCAGGTGTGCTGGGGGAGTCTTGGCTGGGACTCGGGAGCTCCTGGCTTCTGAGGGTCTATTTGACGAGTCACTGTGCCTGGGAGCTCTGTTCTAGGGCTGGAGGCAGTGCAGGGTGCCTGGAAGAGCCAGGCGAGGTGGCCAGGTGGGCCTGGCTGGGACTTGCTCTCCTGCCCGAGGACTGTGTGTGATGGCTCCAAAAGAGGGGGCCAGAGCCAGGGCCTTGGGGACTCAGGCCCAGACACTGCTGCCACTGAAGGGCTATGGGAAGGGGACACTGAGCTGAGGCAGGGGTGGCCTCCCACCAGGCAGGCCAATCCTCACATAGCTGTGGAGGACCTGGGCCACAGTGCTGGTCACAGGGTTGAAAGGCGCATTTCTGAAGACCACCCGGGCAGCACATCAAAATTTAAAACATGCGTATCCGCTAATCAGCAAGTGCCCTTCTCGAGTCCTTGTCCTGAGCAGACAGGGGACCAGGACGGTGGGTCCACAGAGCACCACGGTGTGCAGCCTCACTGCCACCAGCTGGGCCCTTCCCAACCCGGCTGCCCTTTCCTCGTGGGCATCCCCTACGCCGCCCACACCTGCTCTTCAGCGGCTGGCTGAGTCCCCTCCCTGGAGAGGCCAGCCACGTCCCGCCCTGAGCCTTTGTTCCTGCTGCTCCCTTGGCCTGGAAGGTGTCCTGGTGACCTCGAAGGTCTCCATCAAGGTCATCGCATAGGCCACCTGCTCTGTGGTGCCCTCTGGCCCTCCTCCCAGCCCCTGACAAACCTGGTCTCCACTCGTCTGCCGCTCCCCCAGGCTGCTCACCTGTGGCTCTCAGAGGGTGTGTGTGTGTGGGGGTGACGGAGCCCACCTGGGGCAGGTGAGGCTGTGGGCCCAGCCAAGGATCAAGCACCCAACCTTAGGGCATGCGCAGTGTAAGGAAAGCCAGAGATAACGCAGGGCAGCCCCGGGCAGCGGTTTGCTGGCCTCCTTGGTGGCAGCCAGTGGGAAGCATCCTGTGGTCAGTCCGGGGGCAGGGTGGGGGCGAGTTAGAAGGGAGGGCAATTGAGAGTTTGTGCGGAGGCTGCAGGATCTTGGGGGGGGCGGCGGGGACTGAGAGAGCCTAGGACAGAGAGGTGCTGGCGCAGGGAGTGCAGGAAGACGGACGGACCGGCTGGCTCTCTGTAGTAGTTCTCGGGTTCGCTTTCTACAATGCAAATGCTCTCATGCCACCTCCCAGTTGGAAATCCCTCAGAGGCCCCACCAGATTCCCAGGACCCCCCCACCTGTCACCTCTCCAGCACCCTGTCACCCTGCCCTCAGCCACAACACCTTTCTCTCAACTACCTGCTCTGCAGATCCCAACTCCATGCCCCGTGTTGAGACTTCCAGAAGCTTCACCCAAGAGCTTTCTTGTGCGGAAAGTTCTGCTCCACGCCCCTCCCCCACCCGGCGGCCTCCCTCCTCTTTCTTCCTTCAAAGTTCAGCGTGGTAAAGAGATGGGAACGAAAGACATCAAAATGTTCACAGCCGCTCCGTCAGGGTGGCGAGCTGCAGACAAGCCCACCTTTCCTCTTGATCCTTCCCTGTGGTTTCCAGAATTTCTACAGTGAGCCTGTTTCACTTTTGTAGGGGAAGGGGGCAGGGGTGGGAGGTGGGATGGACTTGAAGAATTGTAATTAAATTAAAAACAAAACAAAATAAATCCCAAGCCGGGCGTGGTGGCGCACGCCTGTAATCCCAGCACTTGGGAGGCTGAGGCTGGAGGATCACGAGTTCAAAGCCAGCCTCAGCAATGGCGAGGCACTTAGCACCTCAATGAGACCCTGTCTCTAATAAAATACAAAAAGGGGCTGGGGATGTGGTCCAGTGGTTGAGTGCCCCTGAGTTCAATCCCTGTACCAAAAAAAAACAAACAAACAAAGAAAAACAATGATCCTGTCCAAGGGTCTCCTCCCCAGGAAGCCCCTTCCTGCTCCTAGGCTAATTGGAGTCCCCCCGGGGCTGCAGAAGCCCCAGGGACTTCCCTTTATCCCAGAATGTCCCAGTTCCATCAGTCAAGTCCTTCCCAGGGGTGGGACTGTGGTGGGAACCAGCTCCCCACCGGAGGGTGCAGTGTTCCAGGTCAGCTGGCCCCATTCAGAGACGAGAAGCAGAGCCCTGCCCCCACCCCTCTGGAGCGTGGCGGTGGACATAGAGACACCGTCCCCGCTGGGCCCAGGCCACCCTCTCAGAGCTCCAGCAGTCAGAGCGACAGCCAGAAGGGAGGTGGCGGCAGTAAACCCCAGTTCGCACTCGTGCAGTTTATACAGGGCCAGACCCTCGACAGTCTGCACGTGGCGTGTGTCCCCACGTGGCCACCTTGCTCCACGGACGGGTTCAGGAGCTGGAGGTACAAGAACAGGACTCAGCCAGGCTGGGCGAGGGGCCCAGGCCAGCCACATCTGTATGCGGCTCTGCGATTCAGAGGTGTTGAAAGATGTGACAGCCCGTCTGAGGCCGCCATTCGGAGGCCACTGGTGCTAAAAGCTCCGTAAGACACACTCCATTCAAAGGTCGCCCGCCCCTCCTGCGCCAGTCACTTGGCCGTGCGCCCGCATTTGATGCCTGTGTCCTGAACGACCTGCCGGGTTTTCTGTGGCGTCCCGGGACTGCGGCTCTGGATAAACCAGGAGCCTGGGTCGGTGTCCTCCCAGGGGCCCTTCAGAAGGGCTTTTAAAAAGGCACAGTTCCGAGAGATGCCAAGATTAAATTGGAGGGCAAACTCCAGGCCTAAAATAAAGACCGTGGGAACGGCTTTCTTCTGTAGCCGGGGAATCAAAGTGTTTTCCTGTAAAATCGACCTAAGTCGGGATGGATCCCTTTGATCAGCTCGTCTGGGCGCTCCTGCCCTCGCTCGGTGACATAGAAGGGATTGCGTTCCAGGAAGAGGGGGAGCTGGGGCCGAGAGCTGGTGGATTTGAGGAGCTTGCCAAGGAGGCCAGGGCAGCTGGGACGAGGGAGGAGGGGGAGAGACGGGAGAGCGAGGTCCTGGGGCCGCGGGGCGTTTCTTCAGTGCCTATTGGAGCATTTTCAATGACCTGCACCAAGTTGGGTCGCGGGAGCATTCCTCTGCAGCAAGGGAGGGGCGCCACCTGGCCCTCTGTGGACACACGGCTGGCCTTGTCACCAGTCTGGGGGCTCAGGGAGCCGTTTGCTCCTGCTCTGAGAGTCTCACGGGCTCTACTTGAGCCAGGGCGACAGTAGCAGCCCCCCTAATGCTGCAGGCTGTGTTCTGAGTACCCAGCCATGGCTGTTTATTAGATGACCCACTTTTAGGGAAATGGCCTCTGAATATTTTTTTTTTTTTTAATTTATGATGCTTTTTTAAAAAAAATGTTTATTTATTTGTTTTAGTTGTACACAATGCCTTTACTTTTACGTGGTGCTGAGGATCGGATGTGGGCCATGCATGCGCTAGGCGAGAGCTCTACCACTGAGCCACAACCCCAGCCCCTGAATTTTTGACTCTCTCTCTCTCTCTCTTTTTTTTTTGGTACCAGGGATTGAACTCAGGGGCACTCGACCACTGGGCCACATCCCCAGCCCTTTTTTGTATTTTATGAGAGACAGGGTCTCACTGAGTTGCTAAGTGCCTTGCCATTGCTGAGGCTGGCTTTGAACTCGCCATCCTCCTGCCTCAGCCTCCCCAGTGCTGGGATGACAGGGCGCCCGGTGAATTTTTGACTCTCTTTAAGGGAGTGGTTTTTTTCTCTTCATTTGAGAAGTTTTTGTTCTGTTTGCTTGGAAGTTTTGAAACCTGTAGCACAGAGCAGCAGGGAGGAGTGTGGGGTGGCAGAGTGAGAGGGGCCCGGCCTGCGATCCCATCTCCAGTGCCTGCCAGCTTAGGCGAGCCTCATCCCTTGTCTGAGCCTCAGTTTCCTCATCCGCAAAAGGAGACGGTGCCCAGGGGAAGTTAGCTCTTCTCATCACGGGGCTTAAGGCTGATGCTGGAGTGTGTGCTGTGCTAGGGAGCCAGGCACCCAGGGGTGGCACAGGGAGCTAGTCCTGGAGACAGAGATGGTGACCTCAAAGAGGGGACCAGGGAGAACATTCCAAGCAGCAGGAATAGCTTGTGTACGTGAGGGACAGAAGGCCTCTGGGCAGGGCTGTGCGGGACCTGGGAGTCACGGACTGGATCCTCTGACTCAGGGACTTTCTATTTTTTTAAACGGTGGCCCAAATTTGAGAGAAGCGTGTTTTAGCGTGATCCCGTCTGAACCCAATTGTATGAATATAACTGAAACCAGAAGGTCACAATGGTGATCTTGCTGTGCCTGAAATGCTCCGTGTTCAATTTTTTTTTTTTTTTTTTAATTGCTTGTCTTGACCCTGTAAATTGGTTTCAGACTCCTTTCTGGGTCTCCTCCAACAGGGAGTCGCTGCTGGTTCAAGCAGGCAGGAGCAGGATGAGTGCGTGCATCTGTTCCAGAAGCTTGGAGCCCAGCAGAGGAGCTGGGTGGGGCCCCCGAGGAAGGCAGTATTGTGCCAGGGTGGGGGTCAGATCCTGAGCAATGGTGACTAGAGGAAAGCTGCGGTGTGGATGGCCACACAGCCAGGGTCAAGCTCCCTGACTGTGCATCCCAATCCTTCCCCCCAGGGACTCACTCCGGGGGTGGGGGGGGGCGCCTGGCAGTCGCCCCATGCCCACGGGGTGCCTCCACCCAGCTCTCAGTCAGCGGTTCAAGGAGCCTCCGATTCCTAAGGAGAACCGGAAAAGGAAAGAATCAGGCACCAGCGGGGGGTAGATGGGCTTTCCCACCGCGGCAGAGCAGGATGGGGAGAGCGGGAGGGGCGTGGGGGAGGGCTCTTCTTCTTCTGCTGCTCGTGCCTCACCGCAGCAGGGGAGCCGGGGTCAACGCCCAGGGTGACCACCAGACTGGGCCTGAGGTGGCAGACAGGCCCCGGGGGCTCCTGTCCTGCCTCTGCTGTGGGCGGGTCACTTGGGCACCAGGGCAGCAGGCTTCTGCAGAGAGCACCCCTCCGACTCCCCCGCCTCCTCCCTGTCTGCTGAGGAGAGGCAGCACGTGAGTTCCTGGTCGAATTTAATCCCACCAGAACCCCTGATGCAGGGAGACACTGAAGCTCAGAGAGGTAAAGGCTATGCCCAAGGCTGCACAGCCTTTTAATGGCATAGCGGGGACCTAAATCTGGGTCTGCTGCCTCGGGAACCTGGGCTTTCCATGCCACTTCTGCTGCCCCCATTTCTGGCCCAGCCCCAGGCTTCCTCTCAGCCTCTCTGAGGCTCAGAGAATTGGGGGGTAGAGGAGGTATCAACCCTGCGAGCTCCTGTACCATGGGTTGGGCAGGCTTAGCAGTGGCCTGGGCTGCCCAGCTGGGGCCCCTCTGCTTGCAGCCAGGTGAGGGTGTGGATGGGGGAGGAAGGACTTGAGACCAAGCAGGGCTAGCAAAGCTCAGCGGGCCAGGGCTGGGCGGTGGCCCTGGGCAGGGTAGGCCCTTGAAGGCACCATGAGACGAGCGTTTCCTAGTCCTGTCTCTGTTGGGCTCTGTGCCCTGCCTCCCCCTGCCCCTGTCTCCCAAGGCCCTCGCCCATTGGGGTGCCCGCTCCCCTCTCTGCCCGGGGCCACCCCGCCCACCTCATGCAGGCTCGAAAGACCCCATCCGGAACAGCTCCCCCTGCACCCGACCTCTGGCTCACCTCCCCTTTCCTTTTCCTACTTGAGCTCTGGGAGAGCAGCGAGCAGGGGCACTGCCCTCACCCCTCCAGGCCCAGTGCCCGCCATTCTCCGACGGCTCCAGACAAGACTCTGGGTGGAGGTTCCTCCCAGTGCCTACCCCTGCGCCAGGTCCACCGGCCCACTGCCCCCGAGAGCCCGCAGGGCCCGGAAGATGATCAGAAAAACAACTCAGAGTTGCTCCTGGGCCCTTTAGACCCTCCATACCGGAAGGTTTGTCCCAGTGGGGCTCAGTGGCTCCAGTCACTCTGAACAAGTCACAGTCCTCTGGTCCCTTAGTCAAGGCTAGGTCCTGCTCCTGCAAACTTTCAGCCCTGAAATAGACAAAACTCGGACTAGATGACCATCAAATTGATCCCCAAGCCCCTGGGGCATGTGTGTAAGTGGGACCAGGCCCCTCTTGTCTCTTCCCACTCAGAGAGACCCCTCCTCACGGTCCCCTGGGCAGAGGCAGGGAGGGCGGAGGAGCGATGTGGGAACAGAAGGGTCCTTCCTTGCCAGATGTTGGGGACAGGGTGCTGCCGTGCTCTGGAAACTTGCAGTATTTGGGAGGGCTCTGCGGGGGCACTTTCAGGGACCACTCAGAGTCCCCCGGGTGTGCCAGCCGGGCCCCAGTGGCTCTCGCTCCCTCCCCGGCCCCCAGGAGCCCGGGTTCCCCAAGTCCTCCTCCTGGGGGGCTGTCCCTCCAGGCTGCTGCATGGGTGGTGTCTCAGAGGACACCAGCTCTCTGTCCCTGGCCCACACTGTCCCATGAGGGACCCACTGGCTTTGCCAGGACAAGGGACAAAGATCCACGAGGCATGAGCCAGGGGTGTGATGCCACAAGGCCTCGGAGCCTTGCAGTCACCTGTCAGCCATCGACTATGCAAACGTAGGCCTTCTGCCTAGAGTCCGACAAACCCATCTTGGGCCTCTGGTGGCTACTGTGCCTGGCATTGCCTGACACACCTGTGCCGCAGCCTGCCGTGCCTCCACGTGGCTCTGTCTCTGCTCCCCCAGCCTGGGCTCTAGCTCTGCTCCCTCGGCACAGACGGCCCCGTGGAAAGCCCAGCTCCTGAATTTTATAACTCGGGGCCTCTGAGACCATCTGTTTTTTTTTTCTTTTTTTCTTTCCCTGTGGAGTGGGGTTGCAATAGTTGTCTCAACGGGTTGTGGGGGTGACTGACGGACATAGGGCCTGCGTCGTACCCAGCGAGGGTCATGCTCTCTCCCTGCTGTCTGTGTGCTCCTGTTTCCAGGTCACGGATGCCCTCCTGATGCCCAGGTCACCAACAGGCCCCTCCCCACCCCCAGACAGACCACCGGTCCTCCTGCCCCAGCTCCATCAGCTCCATGTCAGCCTTCCTGTCACTCAGGGCTGTTGCCAGAGCAGGGAGTGCCCCCAGGCCCGGGAGGGGACCCACCTGACTAGTGAAAGGCACAAGAAGTGGTAACTGAGCGGCATTCACAGGCGTGGATGTAAATGACTCTGGGCCTACCTGTGGTACTGACCTCAGCCGGGGGCTGCCAATTGGAATGGGGGCGCTGGATCCCCACAGCCCAAACCCCAGGGGCCTCTGGGGCACAGGTTCAGAGGAGGTGTGGGAGCAGGGCAGCCGCTGTGGGCCAGGCATGGGTGCTGAGGCCCCAGCGAAGGAGCAGAGCAGGTGATCAGCTCCCCAAGGGCGGGGCCTCAGTGACCGGAAGCCCCTGTGCCCCTGGGTGTGGCCTGGTGTCTTGGGAAGGGCTGCGGTTCTCAGGGAGCCTGGCAGGCCGCCTCCTCTCTCTACTTCCTGGAGGAACAGCAGCTTCATCAGAGGTCCGAGGGGCCCGCTCCAAAGCCTCTGCTCCCTGTGGCGGACCGCGGCCAGGGCTGGCACTGTCACGATCCTCACCCCTGACCTTAAAGTAACGAATCGCAGGAGACTGTAGAACAATGGTTGTCTATTTTTATAGATTCCCCAGGATTCGTAAAGATCAGCTTAATTGCACTGGCAGGTTCCCTCGTTTTCCAGGAGGGGACCTCAAATAGGGGAATCTTTCAAGACAGACAGATGAGCGTCTTCCTGCAGGACAAATGGGAAGGGGGCTTGTGCTGGCAGGAGATCCACGCTCCCCCAGCCTGGGTGGCCTCTTAATGCTCTGGGGGAGGAGCAGCAGGTCCCGGCACACAAGAGGTCTCAGGGAGCTTCCTGGTGGGGCCATTTCCCTGGTGGCTTGGATGGGGTTCTAATCTCCAACCTCTCGTGAGGAAACCCTAGACAAGCCGGGCCAGGCTGCCTCACAGGGCCATGGTGAGCACGAGACGGGAGGATGAAGACAAAAGCTGCGACCAGCTCCCAAGCCAAGTCCGGGGACTTAGGCCATGTGAGCAATGGAGGGCATTGTGTGGGGGTCACAGGTAGAGTTCAAGTTCAAAGCCAGAAGGGGCCTGTGTGCCATAGGGCTTGTGTCCTTCATGGATTATCCCACCCTCTTGCTTCTGGTCCTCCCAGCCTCCACAGGACCCCAGGAAGGTCATGCAACAGCGTGTCCCCCGCCCCCACCTTCCTTGCCTGCTGCCTCTCAGACAACCTCTGTTCTGAAGCAAGCCTCCTTGTTTTGTGACAAAACTAATATGCTGTTTTTGCAAAACTATAACCTGCCCCAGAGTCCAGGAATACAAAGGATCCTGCAAAATCCCCTCCTGACTTGCTCCCCAGGGGAGCACCAGGAGCAGGGACAGGGGCTCCCCGCCCCAGAGGGGGCCTCTGCCTGCTCAGTGGCTGTTCCCACAGGGAGCACTGTCATGTTAGTCATAGCAAAGCTGCCTCGCAGTGACAGTGGACACCTGGAGGGTTCTCTGGAACTGAGCCTTCAGATCTCTGGGGGAGGGGGTATCTGGTGGCAGGGTCAGGATCCCAGCCAGTCTGGGCTGCTGCTTTGGGGGTCTTTGATTTTTTTCTGAGTGCGGGGACGGGGAGGGGGGATGGCTGCAGAACTGAGACCAGCGTTGAACGTCACGGTCACAACTGGAACGGCCCCACGTGGGGCATCTGGTGGTTCAACATGAAACCCCAAATATCCACACATGCAGAGCTATGATGACCACAGACAGCCCTCTTCATCCTGGCCCGGGTCTTCCAGAAGGCCTGGCCTCCCCCAGAGACCCTGGCTCGGGGCTGAGCTGCAGAGACCTGAGAAGAGAGGCTCGTGGCCTCAGGCCAGCCCGCGCCACAGGCAGGAGGCCCACGCCTCACTTTCCCCAGCAAAATAAATCTCCAACGCACGATCTTCTCCCGATTAACAAGCCGGCCTGCGTGTTCTCGGCTGCTCGCTGCCGACCTCAATTTAAAACTGTCTGCTCCTCAGCTGCTGGACAGGAAGGGCTCGGGGGGAGGCAGCGCTGGAGCCGCGGCCGGGCCGCTGAGCCGGGGTGTCGAAGCCCGCAGGAGGGGTCAGGATCCCAGCCAGGCTGGGCCGCTGCTGCTTCGGGAGTCTTCAGATTTTTTTTCTGAGTGTGGGGATGGGGAGGGGCGGCGGCTGCAGAACTGACTGCGACCAGCCTTGAACGTCACGGTCACGGTCACAGCTGGAACGGCCGCACGTGGAATACTTCTGCGTTGTCGGAAACTGCTCTCCTCGGGGGTCTCGCTTGTTAGACTCCATAGCAACTTGTCAAATCCTCCCTGAGCTCTGATTCTGGGAAAGGTTTGTTTCTCCGGCTGCCTGGCCCACCTGCCTCTTCCTTTGGCACAGAGAGAGGTGTGGGAAGACCTGCCTCCCGCTCCGCACTGCCAGGAAGCGCAGGGGTTCGGTTCATTTTCCTGCCTCCTTTACTCCTCATCCTCCAGCTGGGCTTTTATTCAACGCAGCCTCTCGGCCTACGGGGAGGAGAGGGCTGGGGAGCACACGCCCTGGTGAGGGATTGGGAACTAGTGACTTCACCTTTTTGACCCTCAGTCTCTTCCTCTGCAAAACAGGGCTCACTGGGCGCGGTGGCGCACGCCTGTAATCCCAGCACTTGGGAGGCTGAGGCAGGAGGATCGCGAGTTCAAAGCCAGCCTCAGCAATGGCGAGGCACTTGGCAACTCAGTGAGACCCTGTCTCTAATAAAATACAAAAAAGGGCTGGGGATGTGGCCCAGTGGTCAGAGTGCCCCTGAGTTCAATCCCAGGTACCAAAAACAAAACAAAACAAAACAACAAAACAAAAAACAGGGCTCTTGCCTTGCCTTGGGTTGTATCAGGAGAGGAATAGTTGTGTGTGTTGCACGCTCAGCACACTGTGCCTGGCGAGGGCATGGGAGGGGCAACCCTCGGTCCTCATGGGAAGCAGCTGAGGTTGAGGTAGCCTCAAGTGACCTTTCTCCTGTTGCTTCTCCCGCAGGAGGACAGTCAGTGACCCACACTGGCCTCCCCATCATGGCCTCCCTGGCCAACTCGGCCGTCTCCTTCAGATGCAGAATCATCTACCAGCTAACCCCCAAATTCCAGCCCTTCACCATCAGCTACTTCTACGTGGATCTCCAGGGCAGGACTAGCAAGAAGCAGCCCACAGGCTGCCACCTGGGCTCGGGCACCGAGAACCAGACCTTGACGCTGGACTGCCGAGTCACCCCCAGGCTGCCGGACGCATCGGCCACAGGCACCTACTACTGCTGCCTCCTCTGGCACAGCTCTGCGGTTGTCATCAGCGGCAACGGCACCTTCATCCTGGTCAGAGGTGAGGGGGCTGGGCTCAGCCGCGGAGCTGGGGGCGCAGGATGTGGGGGAGAGCTGGCGGCCTTGACCTTCAGCCTTGGCAAAGCAGAACAGGATCCCGGGGAGCCCTTGGCCCCAAAGGCACAGAAGGGGCAGGGGCTTGGGCTGTGACCTAAGAGGTCATTGGCATTTTGGTCTCAGTGTCCGTGGGTCTATGGGGGAGGAGGGTGGGTCTCTGCAGAATCAGGTGTACGTGTGTGAAAGCGCTTGGTTCATGTACATCTTTCTGGGAACAAATTCCTAGTTTTGAACACATTCTTGAAGATACGAGACCCCAAAAGTTCAGAACAAGCCTATTACCAAAGCCATGTTCTCTGGCCTGCCTCTGTGATTCCCACTGAAAGGGGCTGGACACTTGACCACTGAGCCGCATCCCCAGCCCTTTTTTTTTTTTTTTTTTTTTTTTTTTGTGAGACAGGGTCTTACTAACTTGCTGAGGCTGACCTCGAACTTGTGATCCTCTTGCCTCAGCCTCCCAAGTTGTTGGATTACAGGCCCATGTCACTGCGCCCAGTCTGTCAAGGACTTTGATGAGGCCCAGTGAGGCCCTGCATGCTGGGGCCGGCGTCTGGCAACAGGAGGAACTTTGATAAATAGCACTGATGCACCTGCCCCTCGGGTGGCACTCTGTTAAGTCTTTGCCAGCCAGATAAAGGGAGGAAGCAAGAGAAGGAGGGATGGATGGGGGCTCAGGAGAGGCCCTGAGTCCCCGGTGCAGCCCCCGTCAGCCCCACTACCAACCTGTCTCCTTCAGTCCTCACCACACCCACCCTCATTATCACCATTATGAGTGGAGAAGAGGGGAGCCCCTAAAAGACCACACGACTCACCCAGGGTCCCACAAGCAGCCCCTGGTGGAGCCAGTTCACTTTAGCAAAGCAAGCCTGAGAATGAGGACCTGAGGGGACTCTGGGGGGCCTAGCACGGTGCGGGCCTTGTAGGGAGGGGGTCCTGGGTGAAGGAGAGCGTGGGGCTGTGGGGCCTGGGGTTGGTGAGGTGGGGGCCCTGGCTTCTCCTGGGGAACTAACCCTCCCCCCGCCCTTCCTCCTAGACACAGGGTACCGAGACCCGCCGCGGAGCCTCCAGAAGCCCCTGCTCTTTAGCTTCACGGGCCTCCTGACCGCCGGGAGTGTGGTGGGCACAGCTCTGCTGCTCTGGAAGAAGGTACGGGGTGGGCACAGGCAGAGGCACACACGGGGCGGGCCAGGGAGGCCCCCCAGGGCCGAGGGGCTGCCCAACGGCCCAGCGCGGGGTGTCCTGGGCCCCGGCCAGGGGCACATCTGCACCTGTAGAAGTCGTCCCTCGTGGACCCTCGTGCCGGGCTCCGAGGGCAGTCCCCTGTCCCATCCCTCCTACCTGCGCCTCCCGGGGCTCCTGCTGATATTACGGCAAGACGCCAGGACTCCTCTGTCTCTCCCGGGTCCCCAGGCCCTCTGGGAGCCTGGCGAGCTCAGCGTTCCCGGCTCAGGCGGATGCGAGCCCCTGCCCGGAGTTCCTTCATCCCAACAACCTGGAAGGAAAAGGGGGCTGAGAGAGCATGCACCCAGCGTCCCCCGCGAGCCCTCACTTGTCCCCTCTGTGAGGAGCTTCCTTACCCTCTCACAGCTGGGGAAAGCGAGGCATGCCTTGGCCACACAGCACGTGCCAGGGTCGGGCTGGAGTCCAGGTGGAGGCGGCAGATGGCTCCTGCTCCTCGCCTGGCCGCTGGCCCCTGCTCTGCCGTGGTCGGCACCTCCCCGGGGAGACGCGTTTCCTGGGTGGGGCGCCCATCATCCTCATCGCCCAGCCCTGGTTTCTTGCTTTGTGCCCGTCTCTGCCCATTCCCTGCAGCAGCCCAGCCCATAGCACAGGTCCCTTGCACAGCCATTATCAAGTGTGTGCATTCATTCCTTTAACAGTTATTAGCTGAGCACCTACTGCATGCCAGGCCCTGTACCAGGGGCCACGAACCCAGAGAGAGCACAATGGATTAAAATCTCATAGTCTGGTGGGACAATCACCTGACGAACAGTCATGACTTATTAAAAATGATAGGAAGTGCCGGGCGCGGTGGCGCACGCCTGTAATTCCAGCACTTGGGAGGCTGAGGCAGGAGGATGGCGAGTTCAAAGCCAGCCTCAGCAATGGCGAGGCACTTAGCAACTCAGTGAGACCCTGTCTCTAATAAAATACAGAAAAGGGCTGGGGATGTGGGCCAGAGGTCGAGTGCCCCTGAGTTCAATCCCCAGTACCAAAAAAAAGGAAAGGAAGCGGCAGTCCAGGTTAGGAGACGCTTCACAAGACCGCCCTGGCCTGGCTACGTGCCTCCTCTGCCATTGACCGGTTCTGTGAGCGTGGGCAGGGCGCTCACCTCCCCCGTGCCTCAGTTTCCCCAATGGGGCTGCCCCGCACAGGAGCTGCGCCACGGGCGGGGGCAGGAGCGCGGAGCCCCGGGGATCTTCGGCGCTTAGAGCACCAGGCCGGGCCTCCGTCCTGGAAGATGGAGTGGCCACGGCGCCTGCCATGACAGCAGCTCTGGCCTGGCTGGAGGGTCACAGGGTCCTGGCACATCCCAGGCTCCCCCCTTGGAGCTCTTCTCTGGGGTGACTCTGTTCTGGGGGGCTACGCTCCCCGTGCATTCACGACACTCCCCACATCCCTCCAAGCTCCAACCACAGCCTACCATGTACACGGGGGTCTGCGTGGAGCCCGACCCCCAGTCTTTGCACCCCCCACCCCGCCCGGCCCCAGTCTTCTGCATCTCAGCCAGTGGCCTCGGCACCCAGGCACTGGGGCCCAAAGCCCAGTGGTCCGCTCCTGTCAGCCCACCTGGCCCTCGGTGAGAAGCACCCTCGGTCTGCCCAGGGCCGGCCCCTATCCCTTGCCGCCGGCCTGTCCCGCCGACCTCGTCACCCCACTTCTAGTCTCTGCCCCCTCGTTTGCCCCCTTCCTCTGCTGACCACCTGGCTCCTGTGTTTACGCCACTTGCCCCTCCAGGGCGGGGACTTGGTGTGCCCGTGCCTGGGGAGCCCTGGCACCTAGTAAGTGCTTGTGGGAGGAATGACAGGTGACAGGCACACTGACACCAGGAGTGACTTGGAGGTGACCAGGGCACTACATGGGCAAGGCAGCATTATCACTCCCATTTCAGAGGAGGACACTAAGGCTGGCCAGGCTTCCTGAGCCACCGGCGGCAGCGGCCCTGGTGCACAGAGCTGGTGACCCTCCCCACCACCTGCTGCTGAGGGAGGCTTGGGCCACAGAGAGCTGGGCACAGCAGGAGGAGCTCCACTGGCTGCTTTTTCCATTTGAAAATCACTACTGAGGAGCCAGGCCCAGCGGTGCCCGCCTGCAACCCCAGCAGCTCAGGAGGTAGAGGCAGGAGGCACTCAAGTTCAAAGCCAGACTGAGCAACTTAGTGAGAACCTATCTCAAAATAAAAAAAATAAAAAGGGCTGGGGATGTGGCTAAGTGGTTAAGTACCCCTTGGGTTCAATCCCTGGTTAAAAAAAAAAAAAAAAAAATCACCTTTGAAAGGACAAATGCCAGCCGGGCGCGGTGGCACACGCCTGTAATCCCAGCACTTGGGAGGCTGAGGCAGGAGGATCGCGAGTTCAAAGCCAGCCTCAGCAATGGCGAGGCACTTAGCAACTCAGTGAGACCCTGTCTCTAATAAAATACAAAAAAGGGCTGGGGATGTGGCCCAGTGGTCGAGTGCCCCTGAGTTCAATCCCTGGTAAAAAAAAACGGTTGCCCCCTTCCTCTGCTGACCACCTGGCTCCTGTGTTTATCGCCACTTGCCCCTCCAGGGCGGGGACTTGGTGTGTGCCCGTGCCTGGGGAGCCCTGGCACCTAGTAAGTGCTTGTGGAGGAGGAATGACAGGTGACAGGCACACTGACACCCAGGAGTGACTTGGAGGTGACCAGGGCACTACATGGGCAAGGCAGCATTATCACTCCCATTTCAGAGGAGGACACTAAGGCTGGCCAGGCTTCCTGAGCCACCGGCGGCAGCGGCCCTGGTGCACACAGAGCTGGTGACCCTCCCCACCACCTGCTGCTGAGGGAGAGCGCTTGGGCCACAGAGAGCTGGGCACAGCAGGAGGAGCTCCACTGGCTGCTTTTTCCATTTGAAAAATCACTACTGAGGAGCCAGGCCCCCAGCGGTGCCCGCCTGCAACCCCCAGCAGCTCAGGAGGTAGAGGCAGGAGGCACTCAAGTTCAAAGCCAGACTGAGCAACTTAGTGAGAACCTATCTCAAAATAAAAAAAATAAAAAGGGCTGGGGATGTGGCTAAGTGGTTAAGTACCCCTTGGGTTCAATCCCTGGTTAAAAAAAAAAAAAAAAATCACCTTTGAAAGGACAAATGCCAGCCGGGCGCGGTGGCACTGGCACACGCCTGTAAATCCCAGCACTTGGGAGGCTGAGGCAGGAGGATCGCGAGTTCAAAGCCAGCCTCAGCAATGGCGAGGCACTTAGCAACTCAGTGAGAGACCTGTCTCTAATAAAATACAAAAAAGGGCTGGGGATGTGGGCCCAGTGGTCGAGTGCCCCTGAGTTCAATCCCTGGTAAAAAAAAAAAAAAAAAAAAAAAGAAAAAAAAAAAAAAAAAAAAAAGGGCAAGTGCTACTGCTTGAGTCAGCACAGCTTGACCAGGCAGGGCCAGCTCTAGGGACAGAGCTGTCCACACCTGCAACAACAAAGTGGCCCATCTGATCTCTCAAGGGAGCCCCCTCTGCCCCAGCCCGGGGCTCCTCAGCACCCCTCCTGGAGACCTCCCACCTTCTCCCCAGAGCCCTCCCCTCCACTCACCCTGCACCCGAGGGAGAGAGGGAGCCTTACAAAATGCAGTCCCTGCCCGCTCCCTGGTCCTGGTGGCGTCCACTGTCCACAGAGTAAAGACACTGGCATTCGTCCTTTCATGACCTTGCCCTGGCCAGCCTCCCGGCTCCTCCTCTCCCTTCCCGTCGGACAGTCCAGCCTCTGCACGCCCAACACCTCTGCAAACTGGAGGCTCTCCTCCTGGGACACCCCACAGTGGCACTCGCCTCCCTGGAGTGTCAGGGGGACAACCCCACCCACCCACCAGGAGGGCCAGGAGGCCACACCATGGTGTCCTCCGTGCGAGCCAGGCTCAGCATGACCCGGGGAGGTGTCTGCCATCCAGGGCTGCACTTTCCACAGAGCTGGCCCCAGGCGGGCCCCAGGAGCGCCACTGCCTGTGAACGCACGTCCTCCAACCTTGGCCACGCCTGGGGAGAGGCCCCGGCCTCCCCAGCTGTCTTGACAAGAGAGGGCACTGAGGTGGCCTGGGGGCGGCCATCACTTCTGACAGAAACGGTGGCCTCCAGAAGCAGCAGGGTAGGGGATTTGAGGACAAGACCTCTAGGCTTGCTCCTAGGGCAGCCATTTTCCAGCTGGGACAAGCCTCAGTTTCCTCCTTTGTTAAATGGGCCATTCCACGCCCACCTCCTCAGGCTGCTGTAAGAATTAAATGAGAATAAGGACAAGTCCCAGGGGTCTTGGTCAACTGTAAAAGTTGACACAGATGCCAGCACTTGTCCAACTGTGGCTGTGAGACCTGCACACTTCCCAAGACAGATGGAGCCAAACCCCCCAGGTACTGTCAGTGCAGACGTGGGCCTGGGTGTCCAACGCGGCCTCAGACGCTTCCCAGCTGTGTGGCCTCGGCAAGTCCCATGGGGCCCTCTCTGAGCCTACACTTCCCTCGTGCAGAACGGAGCGGAGCGGGTGGGAGGACTGGCTTGTCTGCGGGTTTGTTGACGGGGGCCAAGAGATAAAGCGGAGCCCTGCCTGGCTCCGTGCTCCCAGCCGTGACAACGCTGGGACTGGGGGTGGCGCCGGCTTCTGCCTGCGAGTTAAGTAGCTCTCGAGAGCTAATCCCGGAGTAAATGGGCTGGGGAATTGGCGGGCGGCCAGGGTTTTTAATTTAGCTCCTGCCCCGAGATGAGGCCGTTGTTGCTTCCACTGTTGGCAGTGTGGTGCCTGCGACGAGGGGGACGTCCGGAGCCCGCCCCCCCTGCGCCTCCCGACTGCCGGCAGCCCCTGGCCTTCCCGCGGGCCTGCCCCTGCTCCATGGGTTGCCACAGCAGCCACCGCTGTGGCCCAGGGGCTCCACTCGCAGTCCTCTGTCCCTCCAACACCCCGCCCAGCAGCCGTCCTGACCTCGGGCAGGCCCACCTCCCCGGCCACGCTGACCTGCTCTGGGGTCCTGGAGACCCCCAGGCCCGTGCGTGCTGTCCTTCGGCCTGGAACGCTTTCCCTCGCCAAGCGGACTTCTGTCTTCAGATCCGCCTCCCAGGGCCCCTGGTCTCCTCCTTGGGCGCCAGCCAGTGCCTGCCCCGCACTTTGGTAGAGCCGCTGGTGCACGGTCCTCTCTCCACTGGACCCTAGAGTCCAGGAGGCCCGGGGGCGGACCCACCTCTGCCTCTGCCTGCATAGCAGGGCTTGCTGTGTGACATCTGAGTGACAGGCACAGGCCCCCTGCCCCTTGGGTACCTGTGACAAGGGAGGGCTCTTTCTGGAGGCCCAGGGGTGGGTGGGACATGGCTTGCTCCAGGCCAGAGACAGAAAGGGGCATGAAGAGAGCCTGGCACGCGCTTGGGGCCCACCCACAGTCTAGGCTCCAGGTCTAGGTCCCTGCCCATGCTGGTACCAAGCCCTGCAGCCCCGGCCTCCACTGTGCCAAGCACTCTGCCCTCGTTGTGGCTTTTCTTTCCTAAGCTTGGGGCACACACGCAGTTGGTGGCATTTGCTTCGTCTCCCCGGAGGCGGGAGCGGGAGTGATTGATTTCCGTGTGGCCATTGTGACAATCTGCCACCCCCTCCTGGTGGGTGTGTGAGGTAGAGGGGAGCTGCCCATCCCAGCCCTGGCAGCCCTGGCTCCTTTCTCTCCACAGAAACAGATGCTGGTTCCAAAAAAGCATGCCACCAAGAAGTGCCCGGATCCAGGCTCTGCCAGCAGACCCGCGCAGGCTCCGGCCGAAATCCATCTTACACGGTGAGTCCCAGGGCCCCAGCTCCGCCACGTCGCTCAGGCCTAACTCAGGGTCCACCCCCCCCACCCCGGCTCAGTCTGTGCCCAGCTGTGGGACCTCTCTGAACCTCAAGTTCCTCATCTTGAAAAATGGGCACAAGAACCCCCACCTTGTGCAAAGTCTGTGAAGGTGAAAGGGAACCCACACGTGGGCCCCTGGCGGGCTTGCACAGGGAGGCGCCACCCCTTCCCCTCCCTGGCAGCCCCCTTCACTTCCGGAACGAGGGGCAGTGAGGGAAAGAGTTGGTGCGGAATGGAGAAATTTCCTTCGACAGTGACCAGTGACCGGTGACGTCAGCCAGCTCACAGCCTCTTCCTGTTGTGATTGCACAAACATGAGGCAACAACAACAAAAATCATGAGAAGAAAAGGTCAGGACGCCACCTCACGCCCTAGACGGGGCCGTGATTTTTAATTCTTCGCTCTCTGCCCTCCCCACCACGGGCAGGCATTGGCTTCCTGTCCTCAGAGACAACAGCTGGGACCCTGCGTCCCACACCCTGTTGTGTCGCAAGCATTTTCCACCATGGTCTTCAATAATTTTGGGTGGGGAAGAGGCCAAAGGAGGCCCTGCCTCCCGGCCTCCAGCACAAGGCCTGCCCACCCCGGGGGGCTGTGGCTGAGGAGGGTGAGGAATTTCTTTTCCCAGTTAGGAAGCGCTCAGCTCCGCGGGCAGCGCCTGCTCCCTGTTGAGAAAGTGAAGAATAAACGCCGCTCGCTTGCTCGGTGTCAGCCGGGGTCTCAGTCCTGCGAGATCCGCCAGGCTGGGCTCCCTACTCTGTGGCCTGGGAGGCACAAAGTTCTCCGCTGCTCCTGTTCCCCACCACCTGAGTTCACACGGGCAATCAGTGCTTCATCCAAATGCCACAAACCCCACACAGAGCCTGGTGGCCGAGAGGCCGAAGGAACGTCCCCACGGGGCGGTGGCATTAACAGCTCCAGAACACGGCTGTTCTCCAAGGGCGCTCAGCCTCGCCTGGGGGAGGGGGGGGGTTCCACCAGCTGCTGCTTCGTATGTGGCCTCAGACTTCCCCAAATGGGCTCTTCTCGCCCAGTGACTCGGGTATTTTCCCTAGGAGGGATGCTGGTGTCAGCTGTTGGTGAAAACATCTTTTTCTCCACATGCACATATATATGCACACACATCCATATGTACGAATGTGTTATATATATGTATGTACATATATGTCTATCTTTTTTCTATAAATGCATAGAAAGGGACCTATATATGCGCTCACTTTTTTTTTTTCATGCTAAGCGTTGACCCAGGTCCCTCACACATGTTCACACATGAGCTTTACCCCACTGAGCTACACCCCAGGCTCCTATACCTTTTTAATTGTTCTTTTGTGATATTGGAGATTAAATCTAGGGCCTTGCACATGATAGGCAAGCACTCCACCGCTGAATTCCATCCCCAGCCTTTTTTAGTTTTGAGACAGGGTCTCACTAAGTTGCCCAGGCTGGCCTTGAACTCAGGATCCTCCTGCCTTCACCTTCCCGAAACAGCTAGGATGACAGGCCTGTGCCCACCGTGCCTGGCATTTTCTAAAAAGAAAAAAAAAAAAAAAAAAAAAAAAAAATTGGGAGTTGTGCAGCTTTTTAGTTTTTTCCCCCATGTTACAATATCTCATGAATATTTTTCCGCATGAATAAATAGCCTTCTCCAAGATTGTTTTTAATGGAAGAGACTCTTTCAACTGAAGCATCTTGCCTGCCTGTGTGCAGTATCCTCTGGGAGTCAGGCACGCTCACCAGAGTGTGGCAGAGGCCCAACTGTCTGCAGGGTCACAGGGCGACTGGAGAGGTTCAGGACCAGAAAGGAGGGTGTGAGAAGAGATCGTGGGACTTTGCTAAGCCCTTGAGACATGGGTCCACCGGCTGGGATGGACCTGGGCAGAGAAAAATGACATTAATGACAATCAGGATGGTATCAGGAGAAACTGGTTGTGTCCTTAGTATGTTCCCAGAACTGTCACAGAGTCTACACTGATTGTGTCTCATTAACCCTCTTGATAAGTCTTTAGGGTACAGGTGCTGTCCCTGTTTCCAAATTGTCTATTGCCGATGTGTAGAAATGTGATTGATTTTTGCATATGGGCATTATATAGAGTGACCTTGCTTGAATTTACTCATTAATTCTGCTAGTTTCTGTGTAAATGCCTTAGGATTTTCTCTGAGCCTAGTCATGTCATCTATGAATCATCAAAATTTTGCTTCTTTCTTTCTAATCTTCATCATCTTCTTCACCCCCCCCCCCCATGTTATCGTACTGCCTAAGATGTCTCGGAAGGATTTTTTTTTTTTTTTTTTTGGTACCGGGGATTGAACTCAGGGGCACTCAACCACTGGGCCACATCCCCAGCCCTTTCTTTGAATTTTATTAGAGACAGGGTCTCACTGAGTTGTTAAGTGCCTCGCCATTGCTGAGGCTGGCTTTGAACTCATGATCCTCCTGCCTCAGCCTCCCAAGTGCTGGGATTACAGGCGTGCGCCACCCGCGCCCGGCTTGGGAAGGATTTTAACATTCTCTTTCTTTTTTGCCAGTACTGGGCATTGAACCCAGGGGTGCTCCATCACTGAACTACATCCCCAGTCCTTTCAATTTTTTATTTTGAGACAGGGTCTCACTAAGTAGCCCAGAACTTGTGATTCTCCTGCCTCAGCCTCCTGAGTGTGCGCCACCATGCCCAGCTACTTAGTTTTTTTTTTTTTTTTTTTTTTTAGTTGTAGGTGGACACAATGCCTTTATTTTATTTATGTGGTGCTGAGGATTGAACCCAGGGCCTCACACATGCGAGACGAGCGCTCTACCACTGAGCCATAGCCCCAGTCACAAGCTGCTTAGTTTTTGATCGTTTGTGTCTAACATGTGCATTTGAGGCTATGAACTTTGCCTTAAGTATGGCTTTAGCTGCATCCCATAAGGATCTGGGGGAGATTTTCTTTTTGTTGCTGTTTGCAGTGCTGAGGGTCAAACCAGGACCTTGCTCACGTGAGGCAAACACTCTATCACTTAGCTTTACCCCCAGCCCCCATAAGATTTTCATCATGTCATACTTTTATGACCTTTCAGTCTTAACTTCCCACTGAGAATTCTTCCTTGCCCTACTGGTTATTTAAAACTGTTTTGCTTACTTTACAAGGGTTTAATTGTTATTTTCTGGAGATCATTCTGGTTTTTTTGCTGTTGTTGATTGTTTGTTTTTGGTACCCGGGGATTGAACTCAGGGGCACTCAACCCCTGAGCCACATCCCCAGCCCTATTTTGTATTTTATTTAGAGACAGGGGTCTCACTGAGTTGCTTAGCGCTTCGTTTTTTGCTGAGGCTGGCTTTGAACTCACGATCCTCCTGCCTCAGCCTCCCAAGCATCTAGGATTACAGGCATGCACCTCTGCGCCCGGTGATCATTCTATTTTTATTTCTGGATAATTCTATCATAATCAGAGAACATTCTCCCTCCTCGGGGACACCCATGACTCTGAATTGTGGAATCCAGCAGACATCTCCTGTCTCTTCATCCTTGAAGAAACAACAGCATCTGATTCTGGAACATTCTACCCTCTCCTGAGCTTGATTCTGGAACATTTCTACCCTCTCCTGAGCCTCCCCTGGCTCACTGCCCCACTTCCTCCGTCCCCACTCACTGGTTCCTTCTCAGGAACTGTGGAATCCTGACCTCCAGACATTGAGTAAACCACTGGAGCCCAGTCCTAGGAAGACAGAAGTCTGCCCTCCTCTCTCTGGGTGATCTCACTGGGTCTCAAGGTGCTGAACACCTCCAAGTGTGTATCTGCAGCCCAGACATCTCTGAACACCAGACCCATCCTCGCTCTGATGTCTCGTGGGCACCTGCCTCAAATCAAACTCCAATTCCTTACCCACTAAGCACATCTTCCTCCAGCCCTCACCGCTGTAGGAAACAGTGCTCTGTTCTCCTGCGGCTCAGGCTAGACATTTTGAAGCTGTCCTTTCCTTCTCTCTTTTGATCATCACCCAAATCTGACCCACCGGCAAACCTTGCTTCAAAACAAATCCAGATCCGGTTCTGCTCTGGCTTCCCCTGCCTCTTGCTGGAGAGCGGCTGTGGGTCTCTAATCAGTGGGCTTATTTTTATCCTTGTCTCCAGTCTTCCCAGGACGACCCCATTAAACCACTAGCAGGTCATGCCCCTCTGCTCAGAGCCTTGGGTGGCGCGGTCCTCCGAGAAGCCAGAGGGGACTAGAGGAGCAGTGATCTTGTAGAGAAGTCCCTGAGAGGGGAGGTGGCCAGGAGCTGGGGACTCCTGGGAGGGCCATCAGACTGCAGAGCAGGTGTTATCCCCAGCGAAGGAAGAGTCGGGAGGAAGGGCCCGTGGACGTGCTCCAGGAAGTCACCCTTAGCAAGGCCCCCGGAGAGCCCAAGACGGAGGCACGAGGTGTCTTTGCAGACAAGGTTTCAGAGCCAGCAGCTGGGCCCTCAGTCCATCCTGATCCCTGCATAGGGAGTCTTTGAAGTAATTCTCAAAGTCACCCTGGTCCTTTGTAAGTTCCCCTCTCACCTAAAGTCAGAGCCCTGCTCACGGCCTCCCGAGCTGTCACTGTCCCCATGTGCTGCTTTCTGCCCACCGCAGTGATCCGCGCTGGCTCTTCCGCCGCCCCAGAGGGTCCTCCCGGCCGCTGCCCTGTTGCTGTTCCCTCACTCTGGCCTTCCCAGCGCCCGCTTTTTCCCGGCCTCTTCCTCGCCCCTCTCCCACCCAGACTCCCTGTCGCCTTTCTCCTGGTCTCTCCAGAGCTTTCCTGGCTTCGGTGAGTGTCTTCTGATTGGGCCTCCTTCCCGCCCCACGACGGCCAGCGGCCGGCACACACAGGTGCTCAGGAGGCGTGTCTTGCTTTTCAGGGTGTCCGGGGGTGCAGGACGGAGGGACACCGTGGCAAACGTGGGGCGTCAGCACAGAGCTTGCTTCCCTGGGTAGCGTCCAGACCCCCCCCTCAGCCCCTCCCCAGCCTCCGCCTGGCCGTGTCCCCACCCCACTCTTGCTCTCTGCTCCCAGTCCTCCCTGCTCCAAAGGGACCTTTCTAATACCCCACGCGGTCACAGTGTGTGGGAAAGCCTTCCCCGAGCGCCGCTGCCTCTCCGCTCCTGTCAGGGCAGTGGGCTGCGCACTTCGGGTGTGCTGGGCCCCTTGACCTCGATGGGGTGCTCTTTCTCCCCACAGTGCAGGTCCTGCCTATACAGCCCCTCAGGTCTCACCCAGGGACCCGGGTGCCAGGTCCAAGGCAGCTGACTCTGTCCTGACCTTAGCCCACCAGGACGATGGCCTTGGCACTGACTTCACACCTTTGTTTGGCTGGTGACCGTGCAGGTCAGCACCGTTTACCCACTGGGCAGCAGGAGGCAAAAGGCCTGTGGGACCTGAGTCTCAGACCAACGACCACTGCCCGGCACAGCCCAGCCCAGCACAGCCCGTGGGCAACCTACCGAGAGGCCAGCCCTGCCTCCTCCCAGCAGGCACAGTGGAGGGCAGGCACCCCATCATCCCCAAGGAAGGCCAGGAGGGGCTGGTGTCCACGGACAAGGTGGCACCCTGCATTTCACAGCCTGCTGCTGTAGTCACACCCTGGATGCGATGGACCCCAGCAGGTCAGGCCTTGTCGCAGGCCTCACTCCACGGCCGCTGGTGCCGGCCATCTCTGCCCTCTCGGCCCACATTTGCCCCTGCCCCACCCACAGCAAGGCCCACCTGCTCACTCTGTGGGTCTGAGGCCTGCAGGGTCGCAGGGCAAATGCTCTTCTCTGGCTCCGATAGCCCCAGCCTCTGTGGGGTCACCCGGGCTGGGCAGCCCACATGCACTGGATGGGGCAGAAGGAGCCACCTGTGTCCCCAGACCTGCCTCCCAGCTGAGGCTAGCGAGGAGGCTGCTTCTCCCCCTCTCTGTGGCCAGAAGCATCCAGCCCAGAGGGGCTGTCAGGTCCGCCAGATCTGAGAGGTCCAGCCTGGGTGGACAGGCGGGGCGCGCAGGCCACCGAGAGCACGCCCTTCTCCTGGGTCTCTGGGCAGGCACGAGGGCCTGCGCGGGTCAGAGAAGGCCTTGGAAGTTTCCTTCCTTGGACATGGGGTTCCTCTCGGGAAGGGGGCAGGTTAGAAACCTCTCTCCCCAGACCCACCCTCTTTCTGGCTCAGAGACCCCTTGAACAGCACCTCTGGGGAACCCCAGCATCCCTGTGTCTGGTGCCCTTGAAGTGCGAGGGTCTCCCAAGCGCCAAATGGTTGATTACGCGGGTTTTCATGCCCCGCTGCTCCTCAGCGCCACCCGCCTCCTCCCCTCCCACCTCCCCGCCCTCCTCCTGCCTCTGAGCACCACCTGTCTCTCCAGCCTGCCTCAGCAACCCCTGCTTGACTGTTGCCAGGGAAACCGCCTCCTTGGCAACCAGCCGGCATCCATATGACACGTACACTCAGGGAAGGGAAGGCTGCTTCCTCTTGCTCATGCTGTTGGTGGGCTCTGCTCTGCAGCCCAGTGAGGTCTGGGGTGGGCCCAGGCGGGGGCTTCAGAGGGGACAGGGAGAATTATGTCTTCCTTCAAGACTTTCAATCACTGCTTATTAAGCACCTACTATTTGTCCAATTCTGTGCAGGTCCCCTTATGTATAATATCTCATTTAATCCCGCATTGGACCTCAAGATAGATGTTATTATCCCTCATTCATAGATGGGGAAACTGAGGCACAGAGTTTGTTTTTTTTTTAAAGGGTTTGTCCTTGGCTGGCAAATATTAGATAGAAGCAGAAGTTGAATTTGGTCTCAGGTGATGTCAAAGCCTGGTTCTCTCTACCACCTTGAGGTCTGTGGTCAGGCCTCTCGAGGTTGGACCAAGAGTGTGTGACCCTGGGATGCTCCCCAATGAGGGAGGTGTCCCCCGTCGTAGCTGACTTGCTGGTGCTCTCCTTGTGCCAAGAGCAGCTTAGGTTCAGGAACCAGGGACAAACCAGGCACAGTCCCTGCCTCCAAGGGCTCCCAGTCTGGCAGAAGCCTGGGGAGAGCCAGCCTCTGATGGAGGCGAGTACAGGGAGCCTCGAGGCCAGGCTCCCAGCCCCGGCCCCTGCCCCAGCGTGGCTCGCCATTCCCCAGGGAGCCTTGGGCCGCGTGGGCTGTGGTCCGAGTGGGGAGAGGGAATTTCCGTGGGGGGGCGTTGAGGGATGGCTGGAACCAGGTGGTTGGGAGGAGCGGCTGAGGAGTGCAAGGGAAAGGAGGGGGTGCGCTGAGAGCCAGAGCTGGGCTCCAGACTCCCCCACGGGGTCCAGGCTTGATGGTGGGGAGTGTGGCCCCAAAGGACCCTAGGTTATCCGTGAGCCTGGTGGACCATGGTCAGGGGAGGCCTAATGGTGTGGATGGCAGGGGAGGCTGGGGTGGGTTTGGGACAGAGGACCCTTGCAGGGGTAGGGACTTTGAACCAGGCATGAGGCGGATGCCCGGAGGTGGCCCAGGGAGCAGTGGGTGTGAACGTCACACAGGAGCTGCTGGTGGCCGTGCCCTCAAGGGTGAGGACAGGCAGGCTGGTGGGGCAGACAGGGGCCTCCTCTTGCGGGGAGAGAGGGAGTGTGGACGCGGGGCCCAGCGCACGGCTCTGCTGAGGTCTTTGAGGGAGGTGGTTGGCGCAGAGGGGACGTGGCCCTGGATGAGCAGGGAAGGGGGTGAGGTGACGAGACAGACTGGCAGGTCCGAGTGGGGGCGGTGTGGCCACACACGGCATGGCGCTGCCCGCGCCTCTCCCAGGCAGAGAGGCCAGCTGCTGGGACTGGGCTCCCTCTGCACCTGCCTCTGACCCTGGTCCCGCCCTTCTCCCGCAGGCCCTGCAGCACCAGGAGACGGAGGTGTACGCCTGCATCGAGAGCGAGGCCGGCACAGGCCCCTCGGCCCCGTCCCGCCCCTCCCAGGTACGCAGGGGCTGGGGCAGCGAGCCAAGCCGGCTCCTCCCCTCGCCCTGCCTTCTCATCTGTGCAGTGGGGTTGAAGAGAGGGCAGAGTTCACCCCAGCTGTTGCCTCCAGCCCCCTCCAAGGCAGTGGACCTAGTGCTTAGGAGAAAGGGGTTCCAACCTCTGAGCCACCCTTGCAGCTGTGCAGCCCTGGCCACAGTACCACCTTCTCTGTGCCGTCTCCTGGTCCGTAACCAAAGAGATAAAACAGTCTCCACCTCACAGAATTGCCACAAGGAGAGACGGTTGTGCTGCAAGGACTGCAGTGCACCGTGCAGTGTGGCCGTTAGAGCCACCCCTGGTGGGCACCGTGCAGTGTCTATACCGGCCAATCTGGTAGACAGTGTGCTGGGCATGTAGACGCCCCCGGGCTGGACCTGGCAAATTCAGAGCTGGAGTCTGAGCTTGTGCCAGCTTGGGTGGCCTGGTCAGGGCTCTGCTGTCACCATGATAGGGCCTCGGGACAATTACTCAACCACACTTTCTCTCTTTAACCTCACTTTGCTCATCTGCAAAGTGGATGAGTAATGTTTTCTGCAACACCGTCCATCCCAGAACCCCAAAGAGTGACACCTGCACTAGAGCTTTGAACATCATAAAGTGGCTATCAAGCCGGGATAGGAGCCCCCAAAGGGGGCGGCCCCCAGGCGCCACGGAAGAGCTGGCAGGGAGCGTGGTTGTGCCTCCCCAGCCCGGGCTGGGACTATGTGTTGAATCTCCCTGTTCTCAAATTCTGGACTGGGCCCTGACTAGCAGGGCCTCTGGGACCCCCAAAGATGTCAGGCAGTGCCCACCCTTGTCCCAGGCCCTGGGTGCTGGACAGAGGAGTGAGGTGTGTGTCCCTGTCCTCTGGGAGCCTTGGTCTGCAGGAACAAAGTCACTGACCCCAGGGACACACAGAGACACATAAAACCCCATGGTGAGGGGCAGGCTCCAAGGAGTGCCCGGGCCAGGGCTGGGGGCAGGGAGGGCTCCCTGAGACGCTGAACCCTGCGAGGTGAGCAGGAGGGAGTTGGGGTGGGTGCGTGAGGAGCAGGGAGGGTCTCAGGCCTGGGAAGAGCACCATGGAAGCCCCAGGAGGCAGGGGGCTGGTGTGTTTGGAGGGCAGGAGCAGGGGCGGCGGCATGGTGGCAGGAGAGGCTGGTGGGGTGGGCTTGGGGCACAGGGCAGACACTCTTGTCAGTGCTGCACCGGAAATGATCTGTTTGCCTCCCACGAAGACTCAATTACTGCAAGTTCATTTTTTACCTACCCAGTGTTTTTTTCCTTCCTTCCCTCCTTCCTTCCTTCCTTCCTTCCTTCCTTCCTTCCTTCCTTCCTTTCCTTCTTTCCCTTTCTTCCTTCTTGCCTTCCTTCTCTCTTTCCTGCCTTACTTCTTTATTCCTTCCTCTTTTTTCTTATCTCGTCTTCCTTTTCTCTCTCCATCCCTTCCTTTCTCTCTTTCTATTCCTCTCCCCATTTCTTTCTTTCCCAGGAGAAACTGCATAGGCTTGAAGACGACAGTGGACTTTAACCTGGTCTATGAAAATCTCTAGGACAAGTTCTACCAGCCACGGGGCTTGACCTGGATCAGAAGCCCAGGGCGTGGGCCTTGACCTGAACCAAGAACTTGACCTGAACGAGGAGTGAGGTCGCCATGGCCTCGGCCTCACATCTGACGGGCCCTCCTGCCTTGGGCGGCCCCTCTCCGCCATCCACACCCAGACAAGCGCTTCCCATCTCGGGCCATTTCCATCTTCGGGCCTTTCCTGGGCTGTCCCCTCTTCCTCCCCTGCTGCAGCTGGTGAAGTGCTGCTCAGTCCCTGGGGGCTCACTTGGCCCAGCCTTTTCCCCGAAGCCCTCCTCGCCCGCCTGTGCCTGCCCACAGAGCCGTGCATGTGGCTCACTGCCGGTGCCAGCCTGCGTCTCGCGTGCTGCCCGGGGGACCCCGCAGGAGGAAGAAGGCGGCGAGGGCCCCGTCAGGGCTGTGTGCGAGGGCTGCGGGTGGGGGGGAGGGGGACTCCCCACCCCACCCGCCCAACGAGTCCAAAGGCAAGAGGTGGCCACACCAAGGGAGAGGAGGAGGCTGGCATGGCAGGCGTGGGGGTGGACTGGGCTCAAGGGACAGATGCGCAGGCTGAGGATGTGGCAAGCGGTGGTCGTCAGACTAGGGGCCTGGAGCAGACAGGGCCCTGCTCGCTGTTGAGAAGGGACCCTGGCGTGTTGGGGCGCGGCAGAGGCTGCTGAGCAGGAGCTGGGCGGATGGGCAGCAGCTCCCCCCTCTCCCCACGAGGTCCCCTGGGGTGCCCCATGGCCTGGCCCTCTGTGCTCACAGGTTACCTGCCTGTCACACTCTGATCTTCAGGCCACGCTGCCTCAGGGCCTCAGCAGCTCCTCCCGTCCACCCCAAGACCCCATCCCCCAAAGTCCCTCTGTCCAGCAGGTCCTGAGCCCCCCTGCAGCTCCAGCCAGGCTCCTCGGACTTCCCTGTCTTCAGCCCCACTCCCAGCCTCTGCTGTTGAGGCCAGGTGGGACACGGGGCCCATCCTAGCTGCCTCCGCCCTCCCCCGTCCCGCGGTGGACCAGCTGCCTGGCTTGGTGCCCGGCCGCCCCTGGATGGGCAGAGGGGTCTCTGTGCTGCGGTGGACGCTGGGGGTGAGCAGTGGCTCCCCAAGGCCTGACCCAGGGCCCGTCAGCAACTCCAAGCGCTCCAGTGCCTCCTCGCTCACCCTGGAGGCAGCCCTGCGGGCAACTGCACCCCTGCTCCCCCGGAAGACGGGCTCAGGGTCCTGGTCACCCAGGCTGGCATCTGTCCCCTCCCCCCGTGCCCTCCCCAGGCTCAGTTTTCCCTCACCTCCCAGGCTGTTCCAGAAGGTTCTGGGGTGCCTCAAGGCCACTATAATATCCCCATGGAGGGTGGGGCACCCAAGCAGCCCCGGACCAGCCCTGGGCCACCAGCCCTGGGCCACCAGCCCTGGCCACCAGCCCTCAGTCCATACCTGCTCTGCAGGTCAGGCCCTCTCTGTGGGCATAGGAAGGCTGAGGGAGGCCCTGATGGCCTCCATGTGTCCCTAGGCACTCTTCTAGGTGGCATGGGGCCTCCCTGGGCCCACATGATGGTTGCTGACCTCTGACTTGGTTCTAGGCTGCATGGAGCAGGGTCACAAGGCTGAGCTGCAAGGCTGCGTCTAGCGAGGTCCAGGCCTGCGTAGGGAGGGCAGCAGCAGCCTCGCTCAGAGCCAGCTTCAGGCTCAGCGGGAGTGAAATGCGGCCAGCAAGAGCAGGAGGAGCCTCTTGGCAAGGCTGGCCTCCCCCACCTCCTGGGCCTCTCTGTCCTTTACCCCTGGGCCTCCTGAATGGGACTCAGGCTTTTCCAGCCTTCTCCAGGAGAGTGAGGGGACCCTGGTGGGGACTTCAGTGTGCCCTGACCCAGGTCCCCCCACCACAGCCCCCTGCAGCGGCCCTGTCCATGGTCTCTTCTCACAGAGCAGCTGAAGGATCCCTGCCCTGCTCCAAACCGCCCCTGGTTCCCATTTCATTTGGAATAAAATCCCGGCTCCTGTCTGTGGCCTTGAGGACCGAGCTGTGGACACAGACTTGGCTGCATTGGTGGCTGAGCCTGGTTTGGGGCAAAGCTGGGAGGCCAGCAGGTGCCAAGGTCTCCAGTAAGTGAGGAGGGAGGGAGGAAGAGGAGGAAGAGGGTGCAGGGTGATGGAGGGGACTCTGAGAGGGGCCTTGATGGGAGGGGGGTGGGGGAAGGATGTCCTGGGACTCCCAGTGGGCAGCAAAGAAGACTGAGCAGCTGGCCCCAGGCTGCCGGGACTGAGCCTCAGAGGTGAGCTGGTGCAGGGTCGAGGGAACAGGCTGTGGGGACAGAGAGGGGAACAGCCCCTCTAGGGTGGGTGGCCACTGGGCCTCCCTGGCTCCCAGCTCCACCTCCAGCCACAGTGTGACTTGATCGAGTCCTGGCCCTCCCGAGCCTTGGTTTCCAGTGACACTCGACACCACTCCGTGTGTCTGAGAGGACAGATGGCTCACACAGGGCTCTGGGGGGGGGGGGGTGTCGTTTCCTCTGAGATTCATCCTTCAGAGAAGGATGGGCTGCTGGGGCAGGGCCCAGGGTGTCTGCTGAGGGAGGGGGCAGGCTTCCCTGGGCAGGGACACCACAGCTGTGGAGAAACAGCCCGCTCAGGCGACAGGCTGGAGCTGTCCAGAGCCAGAGCTTGGGCAAAGCGAGCAGAGAGGGAGGGGAGGGGGTTCTGGGCCCAGGAGGGGCCCCGGAAGAGGAGAAGAGAAGAGAGCAGGAGGGTGCCCAAGCGGGGGAGCGGAGTAGGCCAGGGGAAGGGGACCCTTGGATCTCCACCAAGGGAGGGTGGGTGTGACCGTCCTGAGCGTGGACAGAGCTTAGGAGGGTGGGAGGCCCATGCAGAAGGGCAGCCTTGCCGGGCACGGTGGCGCATGCCTGTAATGCCAGCACTTGGGAGGCTGAGGCAGGAGGATCACGAGTTCAAAGCCAGCCTCAGCAATGGCGAGGCACTTGGCAACTCAGTGAGACCCTGTCTCTAATAAAATACAAAAAAAGGGCAGGGGATGTGATCCAGTGGTTGAGTACCCCTGAGTTCAATCCTTGAACCAAAAATAAAATAAAGACAGAAAGAAGGGCAGCCTCCTGGCTCGGGTCTTAGTGATCCTTGCCTCTGCCTGCCCTGGCCCCTGCCCCTGCCCCGGAGGGACATCCCTCCCTGTCTCCTGGCCCAGCCTGCCTGCCCTCCAAGGTCTTGCCACCTGCCAGCCTCTTCAGAGCCTCAGGGCATCTGAATCTTTTTAAGGACTTCTGACATCCGCAGGCTTCTTACCCTTGGCCTCTTCCAGGGGAATAAATGGCTAGAAATCATGGGCCCTGTCTGGGGCTCCAGAGGGTTTCAGCCTCCCACCATCCCTCAGCGCCTGCTCCTCCCAACACACGCGCATGTGAGAAAATCTTCCCTGGAAACCAAGCCCAGAACTCGAAGTGGGTGCAGGAGTGGGAGCCCCTCCTCAGCAAAAAGGAAAAAAAAATTTTTTTTTTTTCCAGAGGCTTCTGTGCAGCTGAGTTTCCATGGGAACATGTGCCTGTGGCTCCAGTTCTGATCCTTGGTGGGGCTAGGGTTCCCTGCACGGCCAGGACTGCAGGACTTCTGCAGGTGGCCTCAGCCGGGCGCTGCCACTGCGCGGGCCTTTAGCCCTCACTAACCTGAAATCAAGTTACCGGCAAAACCTGCCTTTCTCCCCCCTCTAATTTAAAGGCCACGCTCCACTCTAAGGATGCCTCTGGGATTTCAGGGATGGATTTTTATGTAGTTCAATAGTTTTCTTGGCAGACAGCTCCTCCAGGAGAAGTGGGCCTTTGCCTCGGCCCAGTCAGGCTGAGCGGTGTCGCTGTCCCCTCTGCTGCCCAGTGCGAGGGGATGTCATTTGCCCCGAGGGGCACCGCCAGCCCTGAATCCAGACTTCAGTGTTGGGGACACCAACGCGAAGCTCTGAGACACCTTCCTTTCTCGCTCCTCCCTTGAACTGTGGTCATGATTTTGGCCTCTGAGCCTTGGCAGAGTCTTGACCGAGCACGGGTCAGGCCGTACTGTCTGCACTTGGCGTTGGCCCATTTTGAGCGGGTGTCTAAGCAGATGACACAGACGCAAGCTGTGGTAGAGCATTTCAGCTACAGCTAGGCGGCATGCCTTCGGCTGTGCCTGCCACACCCAGGGCCTCCACTCCAGGCCCCTCCTCAGAGGTAACCCCTGGGTCACGAGGCAGTGTTTTCCTCTTTGCTGTTTTTATTTTGTCTGTGGTGCATGAGGTCAAACCTAGGCTGTACCACGTGCCAGGAGAGTGCACTACCCCCAAGCCACATCCCCAGCCCCCTTTTTTTATTTTACTTTGAGACAGGGTCTTGCTAAGTTGCCTCAAACTTGTGATCCTCAAGCCTCAGCCTCCCGAATCACTGGGATTCTAGGATCACACCAGCACCGTGACACCGGCGTTCTTCACAGTTTTTATCGCATTTATGTACACCTTGGGGACAGACAGGGCATCTGCATGGGGTTCTGAAGAGCTGAGGTGGAGTCAGTTGTCAGTGCTGGCTTTGTTCACGCGGCCCCACGTGGTGGGGATGTGCCTGAGCCAGCGTGTAGGAGCTGCCAGACTCTAATTACAGCAGAGGACTCACAGGACGGATGGATCCTGATTTAATCAGGCCCCTACCAATGGCCTCTTCAGTTGTTTACGATTTTTCAACCTCCAATAAGATTCTGTGGGGAACATTCTTGTGTGTGCCTCCTTGGACACATCTACAGAAAAAAATTTTTTTTCAGTACTTAGATTTAACCGAGGGGTGCTCTACGACTGAGCTACATCCTCAGCCCTTTTTGCTTTTGTAATTTGAGACAGGCTGGCCTCCAACTTGCGGTCCTCCTCCCCTAGCCTCCTGAATGTCTGGAATTACAGGCACACATCACTGTGCCAGGCTACAAAACATTCTCTACTGGAAGTGGCAAGGGGTTCCTGGGGTCCAGGGTGTGGACATTTAAAGTTTCAATGACAGCGCCCAATTCTCAGGTGCAGAGATGACGCCGGACTCTTTACTACAATATTTCATTTAATCCTGAAAGTAGTGCTGTGAAGTAGAGGACCCGATCCCCCAATTTACCAAAGCAGAAGCCACAGCTCAGGGAAGCTGGCTGGCTACAGGGCTCACAGACCAGAAAGGGCAGACTGGGGCTGGCTCCAAACCTGTGAGGTTCTCCTGCCTCCGTGGGTCGGGGGAGGGGGTGATGGATGCGGGGCGCAGAAAGAGCCGTGGAGGGACACTTTCCTTCAGTTGGCTTGTCATCCCCCCGCGGCTCATAGTAGGTTTCCCAAATTGCACATCTGTTTAAAGTAGGGATCCTCCTGCCTCCTGGGGTTGTGTTTCCTCGGGGCCGTGGAGGCAACCCGGGGGGGGGGGGGGCCATGGAGCGGTACCTGCTCGGCAGGTGCGGCCTGGTCCTGGCAGCTGGCCGTTTGGATGCCAGGTCTCTCTGGAAATTCCCGTACAGCAGGCCTGGAGGTGCGAGTCACCCCTTAGAAGCTTTATAATCCAGGCTAATGCGGCCGTAATTGGCATTGTTCTGCTTTACAACCCTCTCATTACCCGAAAACTTACTTTGCAAGTGGCTATGTCTGATTTTATTTTACCACTTCGTGGGCCTTGAGGGGCCAGGGACTGCTGCTGGCTTTTTCTCCGTCTCCCCTGACCTGCCCCATCCCCATTCCCCAGCGGACACTCTAGGCCTGTAGTCAGACGCTGGCTGACCCCCTGGCCTTGGCTCAGGACACAGTGCTGCCCACATGCACCCGTGCATGGGCGCGCGCACGCACACACACACACACACACACACACACACACACACAGGCCCTGATCCAGGGATTACTTTGCTCCCCTATCCCTGATCTTCCCACCGCCAAGCTCACCCATCAGAGCTTCCCTCCACCCCCTCCTCCTTCCACGCTTCCCCGTTTCTGCTCCAAATAGACCTTTCTGCAGTAGAGCTATGACCACGCCATGACCCTCTCAAATCCCTGTAGGAACCTTTGGTCATGGTCATTTCATTATCACCAGGGGTCCAAGATCATTCCATGGGGAAGCAACAGGCTGGAGGCTTGGACCTCCAGGGCCACGTGGGGCCCACCCCACACCCACTACCAACCTCACAGTGCCTTCCACTGTCCACAGGATCCGGGGTGACCCTCAGCCCTGCCCTTGGGGCTCCTATCACCCTTCATGCTTTCAGCAACATGGGTTCAGCGGGACCTCGTGCCAGGCCCTGTGCTGGGGCTGGGACGAGGCGGCTCTGTTTCCACCAATGTCCCTCAGCTCCTTTTTGACCGGAGCCTCATCCCTGGCTGCTGCTCCCCACGGTGCCTGACTCCCCATCTCTGAGCCTGTGATCCTCCCATTCTCTTGGTCCCAAGGCCCTTCACCCATTCTTTGCCTGAGGACTTGCTGCTCAACTGCCACCCACTCCACGAGGCCTCCTGGGGCCCCTCTCCCTCACCCAGTCTCTTTGGCCCTCTCACTACATCACATCAAGTCAGTTCACACACGTCCAGCTCCCCAGGAGGCCCAAGTGTCACCACCATGGAGAACATTATTTATCCCTTTTTGTGCCTGACTCAAGAGGCAGAGCTCTGACTCTGAGCCTTTTGTTTGTTTAAAAAATAAGCGAGGCTGGGCACGGTGTAATTACACGCCTGTAATCCCAGTGGCTCTGGAGACTGAGGCAGGAGGATCAAGAGTTCAAAGCCAGCCTCAGCAAAAGCAAGGCGTAAGCAACTCAGGGAGACCCTGTCTCTAAATAAAATACAAAATAGCTGGGGATGCGGCTCAGTGGTTGAGTGCCCCTGAGTTCAATCCCCGGTACCCTCCAAAAAGGGGAGGGGAGCTGGAGGTATGGCTTACTGGTTAAGTGCCCCTGGGTTCGATCTCTAACACAAAACACACAAACAAAAACGAATAATGAATCCTTTTCTTTGCTGGCAATTCAGCGCCCGTTCTTGCTGAAAAAGGAGAATGATTTTTCTTTTCAATTTGTAAGAAGTGATCTTTAATTAGCATGTGACCTATTTTACGTATGTGAAAATCAAGCCAGACGTGCAGTTCTACCCTCAACACGGGGAGAAGAGAGGCAATAAAAAGCAGGTTCAGGAAGGTTCTGGAAGGCCAGTACCCTCTTGTCTGCCAGGCAGGAAGAGGTTCTGGGCCAAGCCGTGGGAGGCGAGGCCCAGGCAGGGGGAAAGGCCGGCAGCACCCCCGCCCCCAGCTCCCGGCTGCCAAGGCTGTCAAGAGACTCCGGTGACGCGTGCCTGCACACTGCGTCAGGGGCCGTGAGCCCTGTTGGGGTGGTTCTGCTAATTGATCCCAGAAGCCCCTGTCACTGCCAGGGGATGCCTCAGCGGGCTCAGCCATGTCCTGACCATGATCTCTCGCCTCGCCAGATGGCCTCCCCTCCTGTCTCAGCTGCCTCTAGGAAGGCCCAGACACCCTTGACCACGAAAGGCCCGAGACCCTCCAGTAACCAGCAGGACTGAGTCCAGCCAGGACAGAGGGGGCGGAAGCCCTAGAGAAGTCCCTCGGGGTCCCTCCCCCAGAGTGTCTGGCTCCGTGGGGGCGTCTCGGGGCTGCTCAATCAGGCTCTGGGCTCCAGTGCCACCCCCAGCCCGCACCTTCCTGTAGCGGCCCCTGTGGCTGGGGGCTCTGGTGTGCCAAGTGCTGGGATAGAGCACGGAGCGTGGCTGGCCTCTCTGACCAGTCAGGACAAGGGCACGCAGCTGAGTTCCAGGGAGGACCCAGATCCAGAGATACGAACAGTGACCCGGTGCTGCAGAGCGAGCCCTGAGCCTCCCCTCAGTCCAGGGCTTTGGGACCAAGGGAGGAAGCTGGGAGGGGCTGAGGAAGATCGTGGCATCAGGAAGGTCCTCGCCCCGAGCCTGCCTTACTTCCCCTGCAACTCAGTGCTCAGGATGCCCCTGTCTTCCTTCTGGGTTTGAGACTGTGAAGACCTTCAGGAGGCTCCCATTGTCCCGCCGTTGGAGACTGCTGATGGGTGCAGGGTTCTTGATGGGATAATGAGAATGTTCTGGAATTTGATAGTGGTGATGGTTGCCCCACTTTAGGAATATGCTGACAACCACTGATTGATACACTTGAAGAGGGTGCGTTTTACTATATGTGAATTCGACTTCAATAAAACGACACAAGGGGCTGGGGTTGTGGCTCAGCGGTAGAGCGCTCGCCTGGCACGTGCGCGGCCCGGGTTCGATCCTCAGCACCACGTACAAATAAAACGCATTGAATAAAACGCATTGTGTAAAACTAAAGCAAATAAATATTAAAAAAAAAAAAAAGACACAAAACAAAACATCACTGTTTACTCTCTTTCTGTGTCCCCTGCCTATTGTTCCCAGGACAGAGTGCACATATGTATGCTCTCCAGGGACCTGGCCCAGCTCCTCCCCCCACTCCAGCCTGCCCTGCCCTGTCCCCTCTCTTGCCCTCCCTCCTTCTCTCCTACAGAAGGGCTCTTTTAGGTCCCTTCTCAACCTCCAGTAGCCTCAATGCCTACTGACTTCTTATCTGGAGACAAGCATTGGTCCCACTTTACAGATGGGAAAACTGAGGCTCAGAGAGATATAGCAACTTGCTCAAGGCCACCTAGCTGATGGATGGTGTGGCTGAGGTTTAAGCCCCAGCAGTGGTTTCAGAACCCCCAAGATGTCCACATTCCTAAACTCTGGAACTTGTGAATGTTACCTTACATGGCAAAGGCTTTGAAGATATGATTAAGACTCTTGAGATGGGGAGATCATCCTGGATTATTAGAAGAGGGATGTGGAGGGAGAAGACAGGCAGAGGCAACGTGGTGCTGGAAGCAGAGGGTGAAGCTGGAAGGTGCCACACTGCAGGGGCTGTAGCCAGGGGATGAAGCTCGAGAAGCTGGAAAGGGCAACGAAACAGATTTTCCCAAAGCCTCAGAGGGGCGGACGCCTTGGTTTTTGCCAGTTGAAACTGTTTTGCATTCCCAGCCTCCAGAGCTGTAAGAGAATAAATGTGTGTTGTCTTAAGCCACCACGTTTGTGGTAATTGGTTCCAGGAGCCACAGAAAGCTAATACGCTTTTTCCTTCTGGGGGAGCCTAATCAGCTCTCTTTGGGAAGCTCTCCTCACCCTCTGGTCAGTGGCTTACCCCTTCCTCCCAACTCTGGCCTTGGAGTTGACCATGTCTCTGCCATGGCTTCTGTGATCACACTGACCTTGGGCCTCTTCTCTTGCTCCCAGCACTGACCTCTTCAGGCTGGTGTTATCCTTGGGTATTGCCCAAGGACAGGCACCAGCTCTGGGGCATTGTGGATAAGGAAATCGAGGCTTGGAGGGAGGCAGTGAATGCCCAAGGTCACTCAGCTGGAGAGAGGCAGAGCCAGGGAACCTGTGGCTGAGAGTTGACCAGGGCACCCAAACTGAAGGGCTCTTGAGAAAAGAGGCCACACCTGCTGCCGCTGCTCCTGGAGAGCAGCCCCAGCACCCATCTGGGCCTCCAGAGAATTGGACCCTTCCTGGTGGGCTTGGCTTTAGGGAAACCTGATAGCAAATTCTAAACCAATAAGAGCAAATAAATGAGAGGTGATTACTGACAATAGGAGGAGAGGATACGCAGCGGGGTGCCTCCAAATAGCATCTCCTCCAGTACATTTTAAGTGCTTTATAGGTCATTAACTACTTGACAGAGAGAGCCTGACACTTAAAGCAAAGAATTTGGCGCCTCTGCCAGGGAAAATCAATCAGAAATGAAGACAGAGCATCAGCGGCCTTAAGATGTACTGGGTGGGCAAATGGGATTCGATTTACACATCATTTTAAGGCCCTCTCCATTGTGTAAAGTGAGGCACACTGGTATTTGGGCCCATTTATAAATCCCAAACTGGAGTTGAGAAATACTTAACCCGCCTCCTGACTTTTTTTATTTTTTTGGTGGTGGTGGTTGTTAATGAAATATTTCAGGCATGCGAAAGCACAGAGATGAGCCTACCCGTCTAGCCCCACCACCTGACAAATAACCATTTCAGTTCTGATGGTAGCACCCACTCATTAAAAATGCTGCTTGTTTTTTAATTCCTGCCTTTTCAAACCCTTTCAGTCTGCCGACTCCACCTTGTCAGGGGACCTAAGCTGACCACCCACCCCTGCCCAAGACATCATTCCTTCCTCTGGAATTGAAGTGCAATTACTGCCTATTTAATTAACTTGGTGATTAATCACCAGCTGCTTGTGAAATAGCTTTTATTGTCCTTGTCCATCTCGGATGTGGTGGGGGTGGGGACCAGACAGGCAGTGGGGGGGGGGGGAGACAGGCAGGCAGGGCCCTACTCAGGGTACAGTGCTGGGTTGGGCCAGTTGAAAGGGCAGGCCTGGGAAAGCCTGATATTCAGGGCTGCTCTTTTTAGGGTGCTGCCAGGTGCTGGGATCGCAATAAGCTGGAGGTAAGGAAGCCCAAGAGAGCAGTGGGCAGCCAGGTACGGAATCCACCCTAGGCAGATTGAAAAGATAGCTTCCAAAGTCCTAACCATGGGTATCTGTGAATGGAACCTGATTTGGAAATACCATCTTTGCAGATACAATTAACTTAAAATCAGGTCACACTGGATTAGGGTGGGCCCTAAATCCAACCACTGGTGTCCTTGTGAGAAGGCTATGTAAAGTCACAGACAGAGGAAGAACTCATTTATCTGCTACCAAGCCAGCTCCTCTGCATGCCTGCCTCTGGCTACCCACTATGTAGGAGACAGGATCTCTGAAAGTATTTTTCTGGTCAATTAACCCTCTCCAGCCCCTCTCCAGGACCATCTCCTAAATACTCCTTCATCAGAGGCAGCCCCCTCCCTCCATTCCATCTCAGATACCACCCCTCATCAAAGGGACCCACTTAGGGGATTCCCAAAGACACCACCATCCAAGAACAATAAGTATTCCTGCTCAAGTCAGATTGTTCAGTGACAGTCCTCACCACTGCCCCCACAAGCCCATTGTCACAGATGGGCAATGTAGCCTGGGTTGAGCAGGGTGTTTATAACTTCCCCGTGGTTTGGGGTGGGGAGTGGGTTTCCATGAAGTGAAACTAGGATTAATAATTGATACTGCCAAGCACTGTGCTGGCTACATGCAGCATCTTCATTGAAATAACGCATCTCTGCCCTCACCCAACACTCTTTTAGTACAGGAAAAAACAGGCTCTGATACCCCACAGGGCATCTCTGTGTAGCGAATTGGGGTCCAGTTTTGTAAGTAAGTCCTGGTATCATCAGCTCAGCCACCCCCTGGCAGTGACTGCGTTTTTCCTGCACTTTCCTTCCTCCAAGGGATTTTGGTAGCATTAAAGATAGCTCTATAGAATACGGTGGCACACACCTGTAATCCCAGCAACTCTGGAGGCTGAGGCAGGAAGCACAAGTTTGAGGCCAGCCTGGGCAACTTAGCAAGACCCTGTCTCAAAATAAAAAATAAAATGAATGGGGATGTGGCTCAGTGGTGGAGCACCCCTGGGTTCAATCCCCAGTACCGGGGGAGGGGGACCCTCTAAATATACACATTTTCCATTAATTTATTCGTTTAATGAACAAACGTTTTGAGTACTTACTATGTGTAGGACCCAGTACTCAAAAGTGCTACGTGGCAGAGAAGGACAAAAACGCAGTTACATTGGGGGTGGTAGTAAGCCTTATGATGGGGGACACGGAAGCAGAGAGGAGAACGCTGCAGAATTCAGGAGGGCCCCAAAGAGCAAAAAGGGCTGCAGGAAAGAAAAGGCCTTGAAGAATGAAATCTGCAAACCACCACCACCACCACCACGGCCCGAGCCCTTCTTCCTCTCAGCCAATCAGACGCCAGCATTGCCGGCCGGCCGACCAATCATGAGCTAGAACAGGAGCCTTAGTCTCAGGCTGTGGTTTCCCGGGGGAGGGCGGCCAGGGCCGGTGTGCCCCGCCCCTCCAGGGCCCCGCCCTCTCTCCGCCCCGGCCCCGCCCCAGGCCCCGCCCCGCCGTGGCCAGCCGCGCCTGCTTGGAGCCCAGTGGCCAGCGGCCGGCCGCTGGGGCCGAGTATTGTCCTAAAGGACGAAAAAGGCAGAGAAGGGGGTTGGGAAGGGCAGCCACGTGCACGCAGGAGGATTTATAGCATTTCTTTTGGCCACTGACAATATTGCAAAATGTGTGAAAGAGACTGCACAGCCGGAACAGGAGCGTGAGGGCGAGGGCAAAGGTAAGCAGCCTCGGCTGGCTTCGTCCGGGATGTGGGGCACCGGGAGAAAATCGGAGGCATCATCCCCCAATGAGCAGCTGTCGCGGGGTCTGAGTTCTCTGAAGGGTCTCGTGAGCGCTGAGCGGTGTAGAAGCGGCCCTTGGGCTGAGGCATCTCCGGTGACCCGGGATGGCCGAGGCGGTGTAGATGCGGTCCGTGAACTGAAGCGTCTTCTGCAACCTGATGGTTGTCAAGGCGGTGTAGACGAGCGGAGGTGGTGCAGCTGAGGCGCCTCCAAACTCTGGAGGTGGTCAAGACTGTTCCCCAAGGCTGAGGCTGGCCGTCCCGGTAACTCGCGGCTGGTGAGGCTGTGCAGACGCGGACCTACGGCTGAGGCACGCGGCAGCGACCTGGGGACAGATGAGGCAGTGCAGTCGCGCGCTTGTGGTTGAGGCGCCGCAAAACCGCAAGCAGGTGTAGACGCCCGCGGGTCCCAGACGCAGAAAGTTTGCTGGAGTGCGTGCAGCCGGCTCGCCGCAGGCAGGGCTGGGCGCGCACCAAGCCGGCCCGCAGGCGCGGCTCCCCGCTGGGGGCCCGACGGAGCTCACCTGTCTCATCTCAGCCGCCCTTCCTGGGCAGAGGCGCCTTGAGTAAATCCCCAAGCCCCAGATGCAACCGCTGGAATTCACGTGCTGCGGAGGTGGGAGGAGTTGGCTGTGAAGGAGTCCCCGAGCAGGACCAGAGGGGATTCACTCTGAGTCCTTTGAACCGGTTCACTCAACTCCCGCTCCATCCCGCAGGCTTGGCTGGGCGCCTGAGGTGTCTCCATCACACGAGTGGGAAATCAGAGGCAGATGGGCCAACTTGGTGTCCCATCACACGCTGGAAATCAGAGGGGACTACCATCACCCGTCTGTCTCCTTTTCTCCTTTGCCCAGCCCCAGTCAGGAGAAAGGGGGCTAGGCACGGGTGTATGCAGGTGGACCCAGGGGTGGGGCGCATGGAGGCCCTGGCTTGGGACCTCTGGATCTGCTTCTCACTGCCACTGTGACTAGGTGACCGCACAGCCAGGGAATGAATGGAGGAGGAAAGGTAGCCACAGAGAGTGCTGGGGAGGGGATGCTGGTGCCCACGTGCTTTGTCCTCAGGGTGCTCTGCCCCAGAAGATAAAGCCGGGAGGATATTCTGTGACACTCTCCCATAGGGGAAGGAAACACTTTTTTTTACCCCGTTTTTGCTGCAGGGAAGGGCAGAAAGGAGCTCCTTGGTAGGTACCTGCATGTCTAGGGAGATACCTACAACAACCATGTCCTTTTCCTGGAGAGGGTCAGTCTCATTGCCCCTCCTCCTCTGTGCACTTTGCCCCCATTCCCTCTCCTCTGTGACTTCTTTTACCACAAGGCTTTTGTATGTGCTTGTTCTTTTTTTTTTTTTTTTTTTTGATATTTATTTATTTTTAGTTTTAGGTGGACCACAATATCTTTATCTTATAGTGATGTGGTGCTGAGGATCGAACCCAGTGCCTCATGCATGCTAGGCAAGCACTCTACCTCCGAGCCACAACCCCAGCTCCGTATGTGTTTATTCTTTTCATGGACAAATACCTACTGTGAAACAGGTGTGGTGGCTCACTCCTGTGGTCCCAGCTACTGGGGAGGCCAAGTTGTAGGCCAGTCTGGGCAATTTAGCAAGACTCTGTCTCAAAATAAAAACCAATAAGGGCTAGGCCTGTAGCTCAGTGGTAAAGTGTCCCTGGGTTCAATCCCTAGTACAAAAAAAATTTTTTTTACAAACACCTACGATGTGCCAGGCACTGACAACTCAGCAGTGAATAAGATGGACCACATCTCTTCCTCACAGGACTTCCTGCCCAGGGCAGGGACATAGATGATGGACAACACACAGTCAAGAAGGGAACAGGACCTGGGGAGGAGGGGAGTCTTGGGTGGATGTCAGAGAAGGGGAGACAGCGAGTCAGAGGTGTTAATGCTCCTCATTCTGTGGACCCGGGGCCAGTGTCACCTGCTCCAAGAAGCCTTCCTGTCCTCTCTGGCTTGACACTTGCACTCTAATGGACCCCTATAGCCTGGGGACCACTCCCCCTGTGGACGCTGTTGTGTCCTTACTTGGTAATATCCATCTGCCATCGGTGGTAAGTGCCACAAGGGCAGGAGCCAGTCCCCTTCGGGGTGTATGGGAGGCCCAGGGCGTAAAGCGGGAGTAGGTTTTCCCCAGAAAAACAGGAGCTGCCGGGCCGGGCCAGGTGTCCAGATGGCAGAAACTTTTCTTTCCCCTTCCCTGGCCCGAGGCCTGGGCTCCACACCCCCATTTGTGGTTCACAGAAACACAGTGAAAGAGACCAGCAGCCTGGTCTGCCTGCTGGGGGAGAGTGGCATGGCGGGGCTGGCCCAGGGATGGCTCCTGTGCTGTCTCTGGGCTCAGGCCGGCCTACCCCTGTGCTTCTGTCCCAGCTCCTAGAGGCTGTTTCCTTCTAGGACTGCTCTGGGAGAAGATGGTGCTAGAGGGAGCCCTCCAGATGGCCACAGGGACGGCCTCGCCTCCCCGCATCCTGGGCAGGCGCGACCCAAGCCTCTGCCTGAACTGGAACCAGGTCTCCGGGCCCAGATAAGTGCTCAGGTGCCCCACAGCTCGTTGGAACTCCGAGCTGGAAGGTAGGGATCAGCACAGAGGGGCTGGCTCTTATTTTTATTTTTTCACGTTTTCTATACACTCTGAACGTCTCCCTCCCCTGGCTCCGGCAGACCTGTGCGCCTGGCACCTTTCCTGTGGCAGATTATGCTCTCGCAGATGCCCGACAAAGCTTTTATCACGTCCCCCCTCCACCCCGCCCCGCTTCAGGGGATTGAGCTGCCGCCACGCACGGCTAGAGAGACGTCTCCATGCTTTATCCAGGCTCTGGCAGGGACAGAATAAAAGCAGCCTCCCCACCCACCCACCCGGCCAGCCAGCCCTCCTGCCTGGAATGGCTTTAAAAAAATTAATTTGCAATGATTTACTCCCTTCTGTTCTGTGGGGATCACCAGCATTTTAAATATGTATTTAAATCAGATTCACTGCTCCCAGTCAAACCTCGACTGCCTCCCCGCCTCCCAGCAGAAAGAGCACTGGATTCAGAATCAGGTGATGCAGAAGTTCAGGCCAAGTTCTGCTAATGACAAGCTGTGTGACCTTGGGCACATGACTTAACCTCTCTGCACCTCCATTGGCTCCTCTGGACACTGGGGTTAATGGTAATCCCTCCCTCGTAGGGTGCTTCGAGCGGTGCCGTGCCAGGCCTGTGTCTTCTGTTCCCCAGTACTGGCTGTCCAGCTAACTAGCCTGGTGACCTTGGGCGGGCCATTCTGCCACCCTGGGCCTCGATTTCCTCATCTGTAAAACATAGGGGTTGTTGAAGGAGGCCCCCCACCCCTTGCCTTGAGTCCCCACTCACCTCTTCCTGCCCTCTGCCAGATGCCATCCCCTCATCCCCTTGGCCACTCTTTTTTTCTTGTTATCCGAGCACTGGGTTTTAATTGGAGCTGTCCCCTCCCCAGCTGCCTCCCAGGCTCCCTGTGAAGTCGCAGGGTTATGGCCCTGAGGGGCCTGCAGTTCCTGGCTCGTTTTCAGGGGCAATTAGCTGTGATGTCACAGGTCTAGGAGGTGGCTTCAGCGGGAGCCACCAGGAGGCTAGGACCTTGCCTGTCTGTGGCCTGCAGGGCTCCCCCAAGCCTTGGGGCGGGGGGGGGGGTCCCCATTGCCAGCTGTGGGGAGGGGCTTCCCAGGCAAAGCCATTTCCATTCCTGTACTTTATGAGTCCTCTAGCCGAGTGTAAATTAGTTCTACTCTGTGCTTTTGTTGGCAACTGCCGGTGCCTTGGAAGCGAGGGGCTTTGTCAGGAAGAACAAAGCTGCTCCGCGTTGTTCTGATTTGGGGGAGGCGGCCCCTGGGGGAGGCTCCTCGTTCCTCCGTGTCAGTCTGAGTCCTTGTTCTCAGACTCGCCGGTTTTGTGTGGGGTTTTTAAGTCCCGTGGCTTAAGAGCCGCATATGTTTTGTGTGTGTGTGTGTTGGCTGGGGATGTTTTCCCTCCTTTTTGGCTCACATAGACGATTCTGTGGCAGCCGATTCCAAGGACTGAACTTTTCAAATCACTGCTTCAACAGCTTTTAAAAATCTGGACCTAGTTACTCCTGTCATCCATGTGTAAAGATTTAGGGAAAAAAAAATCCCGGCCCGAGGGTGGGCAGCCGCGGGTGTCCAGCTCCTGGCGGCGCTCGCTGCAGACCCGGGGTCAAAGCCGAAATGTCGAGCGCCTCCTGGGAGGCGGGGGCACGGTCTGCTCCGTGCCAGACATCTGGATATTGAGAAAACATCTGGGTGGCTGGGCTTTTCAGGTTTCTGCCTGACATTTAATATCACAAACACCGCGCCTGCCTCTCCTCCCGCCCGCCACCAGGCTTCTCCTCCCAAACACACCCAGCCCCTTCCCCCGCCTCCTGATGGGCAAGAAACATCCATTCTTTCCAATTCCCCAGCGTTTTCCCCCTACCGGAAATCTGATGGGCTTATGACATCATGGCTGGCTGCTGAGCGATGAAGTGGATGCTACAAAGAAACCGACATATCAGATGGATTCGGAAATCCCTCTCCCTCCAGCCGGAGGGGCGGGCGCGAAGTCGGGAAGGAGAGCTTTGTCTCAAAAATTTTTAAAAATCAAAAACAAAAACTAAGTCTTGCTCCGTATGCAAGACAGTGTTCTTAAAAACAAGCAAACTGTTTGGACATCCTCCTATTTTCATAGAAATGCTGGGTTTTATGAAACAAAAGTGGCTAGTAAATCGGACCCGGAGCATCCGAGAATGTTCTGTTTCTGTTGACTGTGCGACCTCGCTCAGGAAGGAAGGGGACCAGGAGTGGTTTCTCTCTCTTCATTATTCAAATGAGATAGCTCTTTTTTTGTGTGTGTTTGTTTGTTGTTTGTTTGTCTTAAGGCCAATAAAATTCTCAGGGTAAATCGCTGGTTTGTGTTTTTCCAAGAACTCCTTATTGTGGAGTGACCTTGGACCTGCCAGGTCTGCAAACATTATATTTCCCTCTGCTGGGTTCCCTGGCCGTGCAGCCCTCGGGACTTGAGGGTGACAGCATGTCCACAGGGACCTGTAGGCCAGGGCACTTCTGGAGATGAAAAACCTTTGAAAGGAGAGTCAAGAGGGGACAGAAGTAGAGGGACCCATGACACAAGCCCCAGGGCAGCCTGGGAGGGTGATTCATTGTGTCCCCTTCAAAAGGGAGCAGAAAGCCTGGGCTGAGGGCCTCCGTCAGTATCCACCTCACTGTGGGGGAGGCTCAGGTTTAGGGAAGCCCAGTCCTCTGTGTATTGTGCCTGCCAAGCCCGAGGGGGCTTTTGGAGTCCCAGCCCTGGACTGGAGTCCCAGCTGTTCTGTGGACCAGCCACAGGCTCCTGGGCAAGTCACTCCACCTCTGTTTCTCTCTCTACAGACAGGTACATGTCCCCTCGGCACCAGCCCGACCTTAGCCTCAGTGCTGGGACAGCCTGTGTGCATTCTGGAGTCGAGTCCGCTGCCTGGCTTTGCCGCCTAGCTCTGCCACCTGCTATCTACATGATGCCATTGATCTTTGTGACAGTCTGTGCCTTGGTTTCCTCGTTTGTCACACCACAGTAATAACAGTCCCGAGCTCAGACACGGGGCTGCTGAGAGGATTAATGGCTTCTGAAGGCCTGGAATGTGGCGGGTGTGCACCAAGTGTTAGCTGTCATGACAGGGTCCCCGCGTGGGACCAGGCGGGGAAGGGAGCGTGTCCAGCTGAGCACAGGAGAGGGATAATCAAGGACTGATGGGAACGTCCCTTCATTTCTCCACACAGAACTTTCCGTGGCTCCACATTGCCCGAAGGGAGCTGAGTGTCCCCCTACTCAGCTGGACTTCTGGGTGCCTGGTGCCGGGCCTCACGGGCTGTGCTTCCCTGCCTGTGCCCCGTCCATCCTCCCAGGCCGCTGGGCACACCACTGCCTTCGGCTACGATACTAGTGGGTAGGTCACACTGACTGCCACCTGCCACCCCTTGTTCTGTGCCCTTTATTCGGGTTAATTCATTTGATTCTCACACCCACCGTGAAAGGAGGGCAGCAGTGGAGACCTCCGAGGTGAGGTCTGTTGCCAAACCCAGAGCCCTGACTGCAACGAGGGTGGGGCTGGTGCCCTCCAACCCGGCTGCACGGGGTCTTCCTCCTTCGGTTCCCGCCTCACCCCAGAGCTGGGGCACCTGCCTTCCCACGATGCCCATCTCTCAGCCAAGGCTCCGCAGCACTGGACAAGGGGCTTTTCCTGCTCGGCTTCCCCTGCTTCTCCCTGTGTGGCTCTCCGGATTGTCCCTGGTCCCTTGTCCACTTCTCTTGGAGGCCAGGAGCTGGGATGTGGCCAGTTCTGTGTCCCCCAGGAGGCCCTGCAGGCCAGGCCAGGTGGACTGAGGAGACACAGGAACTCACAGGGCGGGTGCCACTTTTCTCCCAAACTCCAGACCCGTCCAGCCAGTGCCTTCCGCTACATTTCCGCTCACGTGATCATCAGGCGGCTTCACCGAGGCTGGTCACACATTGCGTGGATAAAATCAGTTCAGGGCCTGCCTACCCCGGCCTCCCGGTCCCACCTCCACTGTCCATTCGCTTGCTCAGGCCAAAAGCCCCGAGGGCCTCCTCGGTCTCCCTGTTCCTCCATCAGCAAACCCCTTCAGGTTGGCCTTCAACCTGTGTCAGTGCCGTGACCCTTCCCCTACATCCACTGCCACCACCTGCACTGCTGGCCTGCACAGGTGCCGTCGCCTCTTCCTGGGTCTCCCTGCTTCCTCCTGACCCGCTCGGAGCCCATTCTTCAGCGATCCCTGAAGTCACATCCTGGGCTCCTCCACCCAGAACCCTGCCGTGGCTCCCAGCTCATTCAGGGTCAGAGTGTTCCTGTCAGTGGCTGCAGCTCCTCCCCTCTGCCACCTCCGTCCCCGCCCCCTGCCCGCACACCATGTCACCATGCATACCTCCCCTCAAGACCGTGCACCTGCTGTCCCCAGGACACTCTTCCCTCTGACGTTGACATCACTCCATCTTTTACTTCTGTCGGAGCTCTGATCAAAGGCCACCTGCGCGGGGAGACCTTCCCTTCCGATCCTCCCTGGTCACTGTCCCACTCCGCTGCTCTCATGACACGGACTGCTGATTGACCTCCGCTACTTACATTTTTTACTAGAGGGTGACCTGCGTTCGAGCAGGGCTCTGTCTGTCTTCCGACGCCTAACAGAGGGCAGATGCCCCGGACGTGTGGGATGGGAGGATGGCTGCCCACGAGGGCGGCAGGTGTTGAACAGCTCGTCCGTGCCAGTTTCTGTGCTGGATTCTGAGCGAGACCCACAGAGCCCTCGCCCCGGGGCAGAGGGGAGACTGACTCAGAGCAAGAAATACAGGCATGGGGCTGGGGTTGTGGCTCAGCGGCAGAGCGCTCGCCTAGCACATGCGCGGCCCGGGTTCGATCCTCAGCACCACGTAAACATAAATGCGTTGCATTGTGTACAACTAAAGCAAATAAATAAATATTAAAAAAAAAAAAAAAAAGAAAGAAAAGAAATCACAGGCAGGTGGCGTGGGTGGAGCCAGGAGTGGGTGTGGAGGCCAAAGTGGTCCCGCCCATTGGAGGGGGCTCCCTGAAGAAGGGGGCCGACACAAGGTGGCCTCAAAGGAGAAGAGAGGTTGGATGGGGCTGAGGGCCTCGTGGACAGGTGGGCAGCAAGCTCTCGGGGCTCCCTGGGCAGACAGGGCCTCAGAGGTCAAAAGACCCACGTGGGTGGGGACAAGGGCGTGTGTTTAGGTTGGGGTTTGGTGTGAGCAGAGGCCCTGAGGAGGGGAGGTGCAGGGCCAGTGTCTGGGGATGGATCGAGGGAGGCCTTAGGTGCTGTGCGGAGAGGTGAGAGGAGAAGTGGGGCCGGGCTTGGTGGCGCATGTCTGTATTCCCAGAGATTGGGGAGGCTGAGGCAGGAGGATCCACAGTTCAAGGCCAGCCTCAGCAACTTAGTGAGGGCCTCGGCAACTTAGCTAGATCCTGTCTCAAAATAAAAAATAAAAAGGGACAGGGGCTGGGCCTAATGGCACACACCTGTAATCCCAGCGTCTTGGGAGGCTGAGGCAGGAGGATCACAAGTTCAAAGCCAGCCTCAGCAAAAAGCTAAGCAACTCAGTGAGACCCTGTCTCTAAATAAAATACAAAATAGGGCTGGGGATGTGGCTCAGTGGTTGAATGTCCCTGAGTTCAATCCCCGGTACCAAAAAAATAAAAAAAGGGGGTGGGTGATGGGCTGTAGCTCTGGGGCGGAGCGCCCCTGGCTTGCAGCGAGGCTCGGGTTGGGGTCCTAGCTCTCCAGCTCCAGCCGCGGGATCCTGGATGCTTCGCCTGCTTCTGGGGCTCAGTTTCCCTGGAGAGGAGCTCTGGATGCTTTCTGCGGTCCCAGGGGTAGACTCTGGACTGTCCCTCGCTGCTGCTCTGTCCTGCCTTCCTGAGAGGCTGAGCCTCGTGCTGGAGGAACCCAGGGTAGACTGGGACCCACCAGGAGAGCGTGGCGAGCGGGGAGCAGAGCACGCCGGCACAGGTGCCATCTCCCAGGCCACGCGTCTCCAGTCCCTCCTTCAGCGAGCGGGGAGGACAGTGGTGAGGGTGGCCCGGCTGTCCCCAGCAGGGCCTTGGTCAGGGGCATGCTGGGCTCGCACGATGGGCCACCCAACTTTGGCCTCACACCCTGCTGGGCACCGCAGACCCGACAGAGCAGGCGGACAAGCCAAGGCTCTGAGCCCAGAGGTGACCAACAGCTGCTCTCACCACAGAGCTGATAAATGGCAAATGAAGGACTTGAACCTGTCTGGCCCCAAGCCCTGCGGTCCTCCAGCAAGGCTGAGCCACATCCTCTGGGCGGCCAGGTGAGCTCATGCCAGGCCGGGAGAGCCAGGACCCTGCTTGTGACAGGCTCACTAGTCCAGCCCTCCCGGGGGCAGGGGGGGCTGCCTCCACACAGCCACTCCCTCCTTTGGGGAAAGTGAGTCAGGTCTCTGGAAAGCCCTCCGAGCCGCTTCCCTAGGCGGGGGCTCCTCAAGACTCCAGATGCTCCTGAAATTAATGTTCTGGGCTCACGAACTCCTTTGGTGGGTGTGACCTGCCAGTCAGTCACCAGCGGAGTTCAAGCAACCTCTGCCTGTGAGGAGCGGGAGATTAAGGTCACAGGCGCAGTTACACTGAGCAGTCCAGGTTTCTGTGACTCTCCAAGCCTCAGTTTCCATATCTGTGAGATGGGGCTATTAATTCCCAGCTGTCAGAATCTCCAGGAGTCAACAAGGGCCGGAAGCCACCCCGCTTTTTTTCTGACCCACAGAAAGGTGCCTCTGAGCTTCTCCTGTAATGGCCAGAGGACAGAGTCCCTGTGGAGCAGCCCCTGTCACAAGCCCCAGCTTCCTCCTTGACTGTAGAGATGTGGTGTCCAGGCCCCAGGTACACTGGTCCCTCACCTCTGTCTCTTGGTCTCACGGTCAGCTGGGCTGGGCCACGGCTAGCACTTTGAGTAATCGGAGCTTCCACGTGAGTTTTGTGAAAGCAGGGCTTTGCACAGAGATGTGGGCCTCCTCGGATCCTGGCCTCCAGGGGAAGCAGGGTTCACAAAAATGCCCACATGCTCTGTCACATCATAGCCCCACCAGGCCAGGCCAGAGCCTGCCGGCCCTCAGAACTTGCTGGCTAGGAAATGGTTTGCAACCAGGACCCAGAGAGCAGGGGGAATCTTGCCCCAATGGGCTCCAGCACTTTTCTCCAGACACATGTTTTGGTGGGCACCTACTCTGTGCCAAGGGCTTTCCTGACACGTGCTTAAATAATTTTTGAGGTACAGCCTCATTTTGCAGGAGAGAGACCCAGAGCTCAAGAGAAGCAACTTGACTTGAGCAACGTCAGCCCTGGGGCTCTGACCTGGGACTGTGGGATCCCGAAGTCAGCGCACTTTCTCTGTCTCTGTCCTGCCATGGCCCAGGGCAGGGCAGGGCAGTGGAAAGACTGGCTCTGGAACCCTGGAGTGCGACAGGGAGACCCCAGGCTGGGCAGGAGAACAAATGCAGGCACATCCTGGCTCTGCCCTACCTTTGCACGTCCTCCTCTCTACTTTGATCTTCCCAGACTTAGGTCTCTCCCTTTCTGTGAGGAGGGACAGTCACATGATTGGGAGTCTAGCAGTCCTGCTTTCAAATCCTGCCCTGCTGCCACTGAGCCTGGAGCAGAGAAGAATGCGGGGAACAGCATTCACACAGGGAACAGCATAGGCAAAAGCAAGAAGGTATGAGGACCTTTGAGATCTGCATCAGCTAGGAGGGTGGAGTCGAGGTCTGGGCAGAGAGGAGGCCCGAGGTGGGCTTCCCTTCTCCCACTTTGGCCCTTCGAACAGGCTGTCCTCCCTGCCTGGCCTGGCCTTCCTCTTCTTGTCCTATCCAAGCCTTCATGTTTTTAAGGCCCTGATCACTGATGTCCCCTGTCTGTCCTTCCCTGAGCCACAGCCTCAATCCTGCTCCTTCCCCCAAAATACCTACAGCCCCATGTGCTGCCTCAATTCGAGTAGTCAGTGGCCAGGTTGTGCAGGTTTCTGTCCTAGGTGCGGTAGTCAGACCCTGGCTCTGCTTCTTGCCTGCTGGGTGACCCTGGGCATATTACTTCACCTCTCTGTTTCTTCATCTGCAGGATGACAGTAACAACCCCCAGTTTTCAAGTTCTCTAGGGGATTAAATGAGGTTGTGCTTCTGATGTAGCAAACCACACTGCCTCAGACCGTCAGCCAGCTGGGACACATATGCCTCAAGGGCAGGGCCTCGTGTCTGGTGCCGAGTTCATGGTGAGGTGGAATGGGGGTCTCGGTGATTGCTTCTAGGTGAACGGGCAGCCCATTCTGCTCCAGTGGGATCCCTAATGAAACCAACCACCTAAATAATGATCTCTGTGGGACCCCTACATCATCTTGTTTAATGCTGACCCCCTGTGACACGGAGTTGTTCGACCCATTTTGCAGAGACTGTAACTGAGACTTAGGGAGTCCACAGTGCCTGTCTAATGACTACTAGAGTAGGCAGGTTTGGCACCTGAGTCTGGCTGACTTTCTTGGGTGGGACTCTGTCCTCTTATGCCCCTTGCTGATGGCCCAGACCCCCTTCCCTTCTTCTTGGTGCTCTTACCCATCTCCAGGCCACCGCCTGGAGTGCTGGGGTGAGGGGTGTAGACATGGGGGCCCAGAGTGATCTGTCAGTTCATGCACCTGTGCCCTGTAACATATCCACGTGCACATGTGTGTACACGCATGAGCCGCGCGCGTGCACACACACACACACACACACACACACACACACAGGGCCTCTGTAGCTGGCACGTTCCTCTGGCCCTGTCTGCTGCTCAGAGCCGGGTCTGACCGTCTTCACCACCGAGAACCTGCCAAAGGCCCCGTGAACTGCTGCTCAGCGATTCCTTGGCCTCAGCCTCCAGGCTGTGAGCACCCAGGGGTGGGATGGGGCTCAGGGGCCCCCCACTCTGGCCCAGGGATTGGGCACAGGGGAACTGGCAGGGGAGGAACTAGCACCGTCATCAGGGTCATCAGGCAGGGGCACGGGGGCCTCGGGCAGCCCACGCCTTCTCGGGCCGTCTCCCTGTTTGTTGAGTAGCCTCACAGTCCCTCGTCCACTCTCTGCCTGGCCAGGCTGGACATGAGACTCATTTGGCAGGAGGAATGAGGAGGACTGAGGGGGAGAGAGGAAGTGCTAGGCGTCCCTGGCTTCTGGTGGCCTTCATCAGGATGGTGGAGGACTCCATAGTGATGCATGGCGATGTGGGCGTGGTTGTACATCCTGTGATTCCAGCAACTCGGGAGGCTGAGGCAGGAGGATGGAAAGTTCAAGGCCCACATGGACAATTTAGTGTCAAAAATTAAAAAAAAAAAAAAAAAAAAAAGGATCAGGGGATGTAGCTCAGTGGTAAAGCACCCCTGGGTTCTATTCTAGCACCTGAAGGAAGGCAGGCAGAAAGAGGTGCACGGTGTGCTCAAGGGACAAGGACCAAGGTGGCCCTGGGCAGGTTGGGCTCTCTTGGGGCCTAGGGCAGGCCAGACCAGGAGGGCCGAGGCTGGACCGTGGAGTTCATTCATTCCTCTGCATGGCCTCATGCGTCCTGCAGGCCCTGGGCTCAGTGCCCGGGACACAGCAGTGCACCAGGCAGATGAGACCCCGGTCCTCATGGAGATCACCCTCTAACCCAGGAAGATGGACAGAAGAGCCAACATGGAAGGGGCATACTCTGTGATCAGGAGTGATGAGCGCTAAGGAGAAAAATAAGACAGGGAAGGGGAGCGGGGCCGTGTCCTGTTCTCCAGGGGAGGTCTCGCTGGGAGCCATTGGAGCAAAGACGGGCAGGAGGCGCGCCGGCTGGCTCCCAGGGGAGGGCCCTCCAGGCAGGGGGGAAAGCGGGGAGGGGTCCCAGGGGTGTTGGCGACGTGGGGAGCGGGGGCCTGGTACAGTCAGGGCGGAACGGGGGAGTGAGGTACCGGCAGATGAGCTCCAAGAGGAAGTGGGGGCCCGATGGCGAGGCCTCCTGGACGCCCCGTTTCAAAGGATCCCTCTGGCACGGAGTGAGAATAGGCTGGGGCAGGGCAAGGGCAGGACGGGAGAGGAGGCCGGTGAAGATCATCTAACAGGATCTGCTGATGGATGGGCTGTGCGAGGGGGAGCAGGGTGTCAAGCCCGCCGCCACAGAGTTCTGGTCAATTTGCTGGGAAGGCTGGCTGTGCCTGGAGGCCAGCTGCGCCCAGGGAGGCGAGAACTGAGGACCGGCAGGGGCGGGGGTGCCTCCCGAGTCAGATGGGCAGATGCCTGTGACTAAGAGGGGGCTCCAGCTTGGGGGACCCTGTGGGTTAAAGAGCTGGGATTTCTGCACCCGAGAGCTCCCGGGGCAACACGAATCCCAGCCTGTCTGCTCTGGTTGGGGACAGGGCTTTGAGGGGCCCTTGGGCTTGATGAGCCCTCCCCACTTCCCAGCTACCTACCCACCCACCCACGCATCCACCCCCCTCCCCATACCTCCCTCCTTGCCCCTGTCTTCCTCTCCAGCCACCGTCCCTCCTCCTAGCACCTGACCACCCGAGGATGGGCTGTCCCTGGTGCTGAGGCCTCCCTGCAGCAGGTCCCTGCCTCTCTGGACTTGGTGTCCACGTGTCCAGGCCGAAGCTACTTTCCCACAGGGCAGAATACAGACCAGCGGATACTCTGAATTCTTTCCAGTTTAAGGCCACTCAGCAAGTTTGTGACTACGTGTGATTTGGTCGTTCGTCATTTCTAAGTCATTTAAAAGAATATTGCTATCAGGAAAAACTCCAGAAGGCTCCATGTCACTGAGGCTGGGCGGGGGAAGGCGGGGAGGCCGAGGAGGGCAGAGGGCGCCGGGATGGGCCACATAGCATGAGCGCAGACTTGGGGTCAGCAAGAATGTGTGGGAAAGCCGGGCGCGGTGGCGCACACCTCTAATCCCAGCACTTGGGAGGCTGAGGCAGGAGGATCATGAGTTCAAAGCCAGCCTCAGCAATGGTGAGGCACTTAGCAACTCAGTGAGACCCTGTCTCTAAATAAAATACAAAAAAAGGGCTGGGGATGTGGCCCAGTGGTCAAGTGCCCCTGAGTTCAATCCCCGGTACCAAAAAAAAAAAAAAAAAAAAAAAAAAAAAAAAAAAAAAAAGAATGTGTGGAAGGGCTGGGTCTGGGGGAGGTGGGGAGCCTGCACAGCCAGGTGGGTTCACCGGGGAGTCTGTGGGCCTGTTTAGAGTGTCTGGTCTTTTTTTTTTTTTTTAATATTGATTTTTTAGTTGTAGTTGGACACAATACCTTTATTTATTTTTATGTAGTGCTGAGGCTCGAACCCAGGGCCTCGCACAAGCTAGGTGAGCGCTCTACCGCCGAGCCACAACCCCAGCCTCTAGAGTGTCTGGTCTTTGTCCCGAGAGTCGTGGGGAGCCATTGAGGGTCTGTGAGCTGGAGAGCCACCCACCAGGGCTGATTTTTAACTGATGGTGCCATGGAGGATAAATGAGAAGAGAGGCAAGTCGTTTGAGGTGGGGAGGCCAGTGAGCCTCTGGCTCTGGCCAAGTAGGGGGTGAGACCTGGCCTCACGTGATGGGGTGTCAAGGGGAAAGGGTATGAAAAAATGTCGCAGGGCCCAGCAGGTGGACTTGAGGTGGTGCTGCCGGCTTGGGCACTAAGTCGGCCACTTCAGAGGACTTCATCCCGGAAGTGGGCCTCCTGCCGTGCTCCCTGCTTAGGAACTGTCCTCATCCGGGGCTCCCTCGCCTCCACATTGGCGCTCTCCCCAAGACTTTAGATTTTAGCGCCTCCCCTCCCGTGCAGCCCCTCCAGACCTGGCTCATACTGCTCCACTCCGACTACAGGACAGCCAGAGGGGTCCCTCTCTGGTGCTTGGTCCCACAGGCCACCCTCCTGGCCCTCACGGTTGCCTGATTTCCACTCCCTCTGCCCACACCTCCTAGCACGCTCAGCCTCCTTCTGAGCTCCTTGTCCTCGGTCCTCCTCGCGGTGGCCGTGGTTTACCGTGCGCCCTTTCTGGGCTGCGTTGAGGTGGCAAGAGAACCAGACACAGGGTGCAGGGCAGCCAGGGCCTCTGAGGACCAGGACGCGGGGCTGAGAGCCAGAGGGTGAGCAGGGTGGGGAACGGTGTTCCAGGAGACGGGACTAGCGGAGCCACAGGCCCGAGGCAGGGGTGGTCAGACCCACGGAGGAGGCAGGGTTCTGCTCCTGTATCAAGGCACCCCCTGTCTGGCACCCCACCACTCAGTCCCATTGCTTTAGGATGGTGGCTTGGGAGGAGGGGCAGTGGCTGAGCCTGGGAAGGTGGTCTCGCTAGTTCCTGGGGTCCGGTTGGGTAGATTAAAGTGTGGGGATCCTTTAAAAAAAAAAAACAGCTTTATTGAAATATAATTCTCATAACCATAAAATTTACCCTTTTATGGCATACAATTCGGTGGCTTCTAGTGTCTTCAGAGTTGTCCAGCCATCTTCACTGTCTACTTCCGGAACATTCCAGTCATCCCCCAGAGGAACCCTGTACCCATTAGCAGTCACTCCTCTTCCTTCCTCCCCCTTCCCCTGGCCACCGCTAATCCACTTTCTGTCTCTATGGATTTGCCAATTTTGGACATTTCACACAAATGGCATCAGACAATATGTGACCTTCTGTGTCTGCCTTCCTTCACTTAGCATAATGTTTTTAAGATTCAGCCATGGAGTAGCGTGAACTGGTACTTCAGGCCTTTTCAGGGCCAGATAATAGTCCAGTGAGTGGACTCACCGCCCTTTGTCTGCCGGTTCACCTGTCAGCATCATTTGGGTCCTTCCTGCTTCTCGGCTGTCGTGAGCAGCACTGCTCTAACCATGCGTGTCCAAGTTTTTGTGTGTTTTCATTTCTCTCGAGTGTACACATCTATGGGTGAGGTTGCCAGGTAGTCTAGTAACCCATTTCACCTTTTGATAAATGGATGGACAGTTTTCTACAGCGTTTGTGCCATTTAAACTACTACTACTTCTTTTTAAAAAAAAAAAAAATTTATTTATTTGCTTTTAGCTGTACACAATGGGTTTATTTGTACGTGGTGCTGAGGATCGAACCCGGGCCGCGCACATGCCAGGCGAGGGCTCTACCGCTGAGCCACAACCCCAGCCCCTCTTTTATTTTTTTTTTTAATATTTATTTATTTGCTTTAGTTGTACACAATGTGTTTACTTTTATGTGGTGCTGAGGATCGAACCCGGGCCGCTCATGGGCTAGGCAAGCGCTCTACTGCTGAGCCACAACCCCAGCCCCCATTTAAAACTTCTCACAAGCAATATGAGGATATTCCCACTTCTCCACATTTCCCCAGCACTTGTTATTGCCTGTCTTTTTATTATAACCATATCAGTGGGTGTAAACTGGTATTTCCTGGTGGTTTTGCCTAATGACCAACGACGCCAGGTGTCTTTTTATATATTTATTGGCCATTTGTATATTTTTAAAAAAATATTTTTGGTTGTAGATGGACATGGCATCTTTATTTTATTTATTTTATTTTTATGTGGTGCTGAGGATCAAACCCAGTGCCTCATATATGCAAGGTAAGTGCTCTTGCACTGAGCTACAACCCAAGACCTATATATCTTCTTTGGAGAAGAAAAACCTTTTTAAATCCTTTGCCCATTTTTTTTTTTTTAAGAATTTTTTTTTTTTTTAGTTGTAGGTGGACACAATACCTTTATTTTATTTATGTGGTGCTGAGGATCGAACCCAGGGCCTCACACATGGGAGACGAGTGCTCTACCGCTGAGCCATAAGCCTCAGCCCCTAAAATGGGGTTGTCGAGTTGTAGGAATTCTGCATCTCTCTGGATACAAGTCCCTTAGCAGGGGAAAGGAACTGGGATGCCAGGCCAAGGAGCCAGGCCCGGGGCTGCCCGAGCTGTGTACTCCCAGGCCTGGGGCTGTGGACTGTAGGAGCCTCACCTTGGAGAGTGGGCATCTGCCCGTGAACCCCACCTCCTTGGCCTCTCCTGGCCTCAGACACCACAGGGCCAATACTTCCCAGGGCCTACCATGCCCCACCCTTCGCAGGCCCTGTGAAGGCTGTGACGGGAACACTAGGGGTCCTCTGAGACGTGGCCACAGAGAAGCCACCACCTGCTCCACGCGTGCCATGACATGACCACAGCCACCCTGTCATAGACACCTCCACAGCCCAGAGGTCCAGCCCAAGGCCTCCCTGGGTGGCGGGCAGAGAGGCCCAGGCCTGCCAGGACAGCCACAGCCCCCTCAGGCCAGGCCCTCCCTCTCCCTGCTTATTTAAACTTTCCTGAACTTTCCACAGTTTGTAAGCTGAGATCCTATGACTTTGAGAACCAAGGGAAATGTAAAATGCAAAACCCTGACCACAGCCACTGGCTGATTTGACTCAGACGTTTGGGGGATTCTTTCTCTGTGGCTGCCCAGGGCTGGGAGCAGGGCCAAAAACAGAAGCAGTGCTTGCTAAGGCTGCCCCATGGGGTCTAGCCTTTGGCCCTCTAGGCTTGGGTGTCCCCCTTACATCATCGCCAGTGACTGGTTCACTCACCCCTCCTGTGTGCGGCGGTTCTGGGCCACTGTCCAGGCAGCAAGACGGCCCCTGCCCTCAGGGCAGGAAGGACACAGTGGAAAAGGGGTTCGACAGTTCAGGTAGAGGGGATCCAGGTGCAGCTGGGGGCCCCAGGAGCCGCCTCTGCAAGCTGGGGCAGGATCTCCAGGTGAGAGAGTTCTGAACTGCCCTTCCGGAAGGGCGGGGACTTCCAAAAGGCAGCATGATGTTTCTGCAGGGAACAGGCCTGGATTGCTGGAGCACCCTTCGTGGGGACACTGAACACCCTGCGGCTCAGGGCTGCTACCTGGGAGTGGTGAGAGGATCCAGCTGGGGCTGTCTGTCCTTGGGCCCCAAGTGAACCATTTTTATGGCCTCATTACTCTTTTTTTCTTTTTTTTTTTTTTGGTACCAGGGATCAAACACAGGGTTGCTTAGCCACTGAATCACATCCCCAGCCCTTTTTATTTTTTATTTAGAGACAGGGTCTGGCTGAGTTGCTTTGGGCCTCGATAAGTTGCTGAGGCTGGCATTGAACTTGCGATCCTCCTGCCTCAGCCTCCTGAGCCGCTAAGACTTTCCTGCTGTCCCCAGGAGACCCCAGTGTGTTCCACCGTGCTGGCTTGGCCTCACTACCCTTGATGATGCTCCTATGAGCTAGCAAACCCTCCACGCCCCCCCTCGCTGCTCCCTAGCCTTGCCCCATCTCTTGTTTCCCGTTCCCCAGCCTGTCCCCTCAAGGCCCCCTGGCCACTGGCCCCTCTCCCGGGAGACCTTCTGGGTTGAGACAGCATTTTTCGCTTTTGCAGGATTGGGCCTCAGGCTTGTTCCTCGCTCCTGCAGCGCCCCAGCTGGGCCTGCCACCCGCCACCTGCCACCCGCCCACGCGGACCCCCCTCTGCCCCTGCTGGCGCCGCGGCGGCTTTGGCAGGCGCAGGGCCCTGAGGCCTCTCTGCTCACTGATTACGCAGCAGCCGGTGGGCTCGGGAGCCAGAGCGAGAGATTTATTGTGGTTTTTAGGGGGCGTTTAGGAGCCGACGTGATAATGTCTGTGAACGCACTTTGTAAACTGTAGCGGGGGAGTGCCACGAACATGGGAGGGGTGGGAGCCCAGCCCCCGGATGACATCCTAGGGTGCAGCCATGAAGCCCCTCCAGTTCTGGGGGTGGGCAGACTGGAGAAGCCCTGCTGGGTCTGGGGCGGGAGTCCCAGGCTGCTGCTGCTGGAACAGGGCCTTCCTGGGCCTGCGGGAGCCCGTCTGTGTCACCAGGCAGCCCTGGAATGAGCTGTGAGCCAGGAAGTTGCCCAGGTCCTGCCTTGCCCAAGAAGCCCTGTAGCACTGTGCGAGGGTGACGTGCTCCCCGGCTGCAGAGTGGGAAGGGCTCCTCCTGATCCCAGCTGTGGGGCGATAAGGGGACAGCAGCTGGACTAGACTGGGCTGTGTGCCAGGAAGGGGAGCTGCTGTCACCATCTGAGAATTCTTATTAAGTGGCAAATACTTGTTGAGCACCTACTATGTGCTTGGCACTGTCTGAGATGCTGGGTTGTCGTACAGTAGGGATCAAGACAGACCCAAATCCCTGTACTCCTGGACCTCAGGGGGAGGAGGATGAAGACAATCCACAGGTGAATAAAGGTGACTATAAATAATGATTGTTACTATAGAAACAGTAATAGGGCAGAATTGGGGACTATTGAAACTGGGGAGGTGGGTCAGGAGAGACTTGCTGAGGGTCTTTTGTTCCCCTGGCCAGGTAGGTCCCTGTTCATGGCCTTCAGAATAATCCTGGGACCAAGAGGCTCAGCTGGTCTTCCAACCACCTGCCAATCACTACTACTAAGGACTGTCACCTAGGCAGCCCTGGAGCTCCCACACCTGCAGACAGGGGACTGCCCCGGTTGTACAAGGCTCCAGGAGTGAGACCTATCTAGAGCCAGCTCTGGAAAGCAGGCACCCACCTCTCCCCCATGACAGACCAGCCCTAAGCCTGGACTTAGTTCTGGATCAGCCCTGACCCAAGGCAAAGGGCTGCCCCATCTGGCCACCATTGGAGTTGTGGCCAGGGTCCCCCACTGAGCTGTCTGCCCTTCATCTCAGAAACACTGAAAGGCTGCTACCTGGGCACAGTGCCAAGAGGTGGCTGCTGCAGGTGCTATTATGCCCCTACTTTAAAGCTGAGGAAACTGAGGCCTGCCAGGAGGGAGGGCCCAGCCAGCTCAGCTGGGAGAGGTGAAATTTGAATGGAGGTTGGTCTGATTATTTTCTGAACAACAACAACAAAAAAATCAGACCCCAGAGTCTCCTGGGGACAGCAGGAGCGTCTCTGTGAACTTGACACTGAGTAATGAGAAACAAGCCAATGCTGCTTGAACATTACTAGTGCTGGGCACCAATCTAAGCCCAGGTCCCAAGTTACCTAATTTAATTCCAAGCACAATCTGGCAAGGTGGGAACGCTCATTAATATTCCCATTTTAAAAACAGGGTCACTGAGGCCCAGTGAGGTTAAGCGACGTATTCAAGCCTGCATAACTGGTGCAGTAGAGCTGGGACAGGAATGCTCCAGGACCCTCTCTCTCTCTTTTTTTTTTTTTTCTTTTAGTACTGGGGATGAAACCCAGGGCTTGCACATGCTAGACAAGTGCTCTATTACCAACCTACATCCCCAATTTTTTTTTTTTTTTTTTTTTTTTTTTTTTGAGACACAGTTTCGCTAAGTTGCCCAGCTTGGCCTTGAACTTGTGATCCTCCTGCCTTGGCCTCCTGGCATTACAGGTGTGTGCCACTGTGCCCATGCATCTCACTGCTCCCTCCCTTGTTCTTTCTCCTCCCTGGGCAGGGTGGCAAATCTTGAACCTTGTGATTGTCTGGTTGTGCCGAGGGTTCCACACGCAATGCCCCGTGCCAGCCTCGTTACAGTCTCTCAAGTCCGTTTCTCTGCTTCTGTTCAGCCCTGACACATTTTGCAGAGAAGGCAGTGGAGGCCCTGAGCAGGTGAGTCACAGCTGGGAGGTCAGGAAATCCAGACTTGAACCTAGGCTGGCTCCCCCCCCCTCCTGGCTGTCCCTCCTCCTTGCTGGTCCACTGTCTTGTATCCCCATAGCCTGGTTAGGCCCATTCACCCTCCATGGGTTGTTCCCCCACATCATAGATGGGCACCCCGAGGCCCAGGAAGGTGTTTAGGTGACTTGCAGGGCGTTGCCGACTCTTGGGCTAGGCCTGCTTCCTGGCCCCCTCACTGATGAGGGCGCCTGGTAGGGAGTGGTGAGAGAGTGGTTGATGAGGCGGGGACAGCTTGTGCAGAGCTCCAGGAGGGAGACCTGTCCAGAGCCAGCTCTGTGATGCAGGTACTTATTTCTCTGGGCAGGGACACTCTAGAGGCCCCCATACTCCTGGCTTAGTGCCCTCCCAGCCTTGACCTTGAGATCACCCTCTCTGACCCTGTTTCTTCTCTGTAAAGTGGGACCCAGGGTGTTGGCTGGGTTTGTGACAGCTTTAGTAATACCTGTGATGTCTCTGGTGGCTGGAAAGGGGCTGCTCTTGCCTGGCTCCCTCCACGTCCAGCATTGTCTTCTGCTCAGGAAGCAGCAGGATGTCGGGTGCCAGAGACACCTGCCTAGGAGACTCAGCAGAGCTGTCTGGGCTATTGACCTCTCCCTGGGCACCAGCCAGCTCTTACTCTCTGATCTTGTGGCCCTGCAACCTGAAAATGACCCCACATGGGCCAGGGAAGCAGAGTGGGGCCTCCTCTGGCCCTCCCCAGGTGGGCTGCACCTTTTGGGAGGGATTTGATGCCAGTCTGCAGGCAGTGGCAGTAGAGGCCCAGAAGCCTTGGCAGTGGGATTAAGGTGGAGAAAAATGAAGTGTGGAAATCATTAGCTTTCTTGGTTGGCGAAAGCTGCCCGGAAGGAACATTCGGGGCTTTTAAAACGAACATCAGCTGCAGGGACCAGTGCCCTGTGCCCAGCGCGGCCCAGGCCGCCTGGAGGAATCCCAATCCCAGCCGTTCCTCTTTGGTTGCCTCTAAGCCAACACTTATTGAGCGCCTACTGTGGGCCAGGCCTGGAGCCAGAACAGAGGGAGAATCCAGCCAGAGAGCAGCAGCCCTGTGGTGACAGCGCAGCCGCAGAGGCCACCAAGGTGCCAGCCAGTGAGGCAGGCAGGCAGGGCAGGCGCCACCACCTTCTGGGGGGTCTGTGGGTGCAGGAAGGGGCTGTGGGCAGTGCCCAGAAGCTTCCCAGAGGAAGGCCTTAAGGGAGCAAGAGGTGCGCATCCCACTGAGAGGGCCTGCAAAGGCTTTGGGATATGACAGGCTGGCGGAAAACGCGCATGCCTCAGGGGCCGGGCAGGTGGGCCTGGTGGGGACTGTGGCCAGCCGCAGGCCAGCATTCTGTCCAGACCGCTACCAAGTGGCATCGCAGGAGGGGGAGGGGGACTCCTCTTTTCCAAATTGAGCAGTTAGGTGGATTTTCATGTGAAAATGCCCGATTTTTAAATGATAGGAATTAATTCCAATTAAAAACAAAAAATACTATGCTGTCAAACCAAGCATGGCTTCAGGCTGGAATAGGGCGCCTGGGCCAAGAGTTCCTGATCTCTGGTGGCGGCGGTGATGGGGGAGCACGGGGTGGAGCAGGCTGGTTAAAGGGAGGTCTGTGCAGGGGGGACGGGGGGCAGGAGGGCCGGCGAGCGGCGGTCTTCCGAAGGCGCGGGGTGGGGTGGGCCGCTGGAGTGGGGGTCGGCCTGAGCCCCCAGCGGCGCCGGCGCGTGGGGGGCTGGGCGCGGGTGGGCGGGGGCTGGAGGCAGGGCCCCCCCCACCCCAGCCCGGCGCGCCGCGGCCGCCCGCCGCCTCCATCCGGGCCTCTCCCCACCTCCCGCCCGCCCGCCCCCGCCCGCGCCCCTCCCCCGCCGGCGCGCACGGCTCCCGCCGCCCCTCCTCCGCCCGCCCGCCCTCCGCCCGCTCTCCCCGGCTCCCTCCCGGTCTCTCTTAAGTGCCATCGAGGGGCGCCGGGAATTGCAGCCAGTAAATCGCGTCCCACCACTCAGCAGCGGGGCCACCGCAGCGGCGCCGCCCGCGCCCGCCGGGAGCCCGCGCCGCCCGGGCGCCTCTCCAGGGCCCGCGAGGCCCGCCCCCCACCCCGCGCGGCGCAGCGCAGGGCCTGCCCCCGGGCCGGCCGGGGCGCGCGGGGCCCGCGCTGGAGGCGAGGACGCGGCGGCCGCGGGGCGCACGGCCCGGAGCGCGCGGCCCGCGCCCCCGCGCGCCCTGCCCGCGCCCGCGCCCCGCGCTCCGGAGCCCGGCCCCGCTGCCCGGGCTCTCCTGCGGGACCGATGCCGGCCCTCCGGCCGCCAGGGTAAGGGGGCAGCGCGGGCGCGGCGGGGGGCGGGGAGGGTGGGCGTCCGCCCCCGGGGCCCGGCGCCCGCCCAGCGCCAGCGTCTGGCACGTGGGGGCGTCTCAAGTTCCCTCTGGAGGCCGGACAGGTGGCGAGAACGCGGGGGTGTGATGCTCAAAGGCTGGCACTGACAGCGTGCCTACTGTGCGCCAGCCGTGACCCGCTCATCTGGAGTGAGGGGGCGTTTGTCCCCATTGTACAGATGAGAAAACGGAGGCCAAAAGGGCAGAGAGCTGGCTCCAGGTCCCTGGTTAGGAAGTGGCCGAGCTAGGATTTGACCCCGGCACTACTCGACGCCGAAGCCATGGCTCTCCGCTCCAGGGCCCATAGGGCCCCAGAGTGAGCAGTGAGCGGATGAATCTTTCATTGTAGAAAAGAAGAAAAAAACCCTCCATTGTCCCACCACCATAATGCAGCCACTGTCAGCGCCTGGGCTCTTTATTTAGGCCTTGTTCTTTCTCCTCCTATCCATAAGAGTGTGCTTTGGGGTCAGTCGGACCCTGATTCCTTCGTGACTATGACATCTAAGCTGAGGGGCTTTCAGCAAGTCCCTCTGGGCCTGGGCCTCTAGCCTGGGGAAAAGGGGACACTCCCAGTATTACCCAGGAATGAAGTGGGACGTGGTAGCCTCACTGTCCCAGGAGGAGTGAGGAGGGTCCACCGCCTGGGGGAGGGGGCATCCATTCAGCCGATTCCTGGAGCACCTAAGTGCTGGGCAGTGCTGGGCCCCGGGACTGGGAGGTTGGGGCAGCCCTGCCCATATGCTTGCTTCCAGTAGGTGGGCTCTGTCCAGCACAGCCGGGGGCACCTGGGCCCATACTCTGCCCTTGCCAGGCCCTGCTCCCTCCCTGAGCAGCCCTCTCCTCTGGCTTCACCTCTGCCTGGGGAAATGGACCTCCCCAGGAGGAGGAGTGGTGCTGCTCAGAATTTGGAACCTAAGGCCAACATTTGGGTCCTGGATAGGCCTTGCTTTTGAGGCCTGCTGGGAGCTCCCCAAGCCCATCCATATCCACTCCAGGCCTGTGACATCACTCCCACACAGTCCACAAATTGGAGACCCCAGGGCAGTGGCCTCCCAGACACCTAGGTACCCACTTGCCCATCCAGTCCACGAAGGGGTTCTGTTGGTTCTGCCCAGGGCCTTTTCTTTTTCCCTCTGGTCTGGACCTACCTGCTGCTCCTCCCCCACCGTGACCGTGACCGTGGGTCTGGGACACCATTGCCAGAGCTGTCTTTCTAAATGCAGCTCTGCGCTAGCAGGCTCCTCAGCTGTCCACAGACCTAAACTAGGCCAAACTCCTGAGCCATCCCTCGAGGCTGGGCTTCGCCTCGACCTCCTCTGTCCACCTGCAGCCTCACCCCCCCAAGAGCCAGGTGTCCTCTGGTCTTGGAGCTCCTGGGCACTGGGTCTTCCCTGCCTAGTTTTCCTTCCCACACAGCCCCCCTCCTGCTGTCCTCAGGACCCAGTGGTGCCCTCCTCCCTCTCAGGCAGAGGACTGAGTGAGTGCTTCTTCCTGTGGGACCCCAGCTTTTGGTAACACCGTCCATTAGGGTTCCCAGCATGGTGGGATGCTGTCAGGCCTACCTCCCCCTCCAGATTGGCGGCTCCAGTAGAGTGGGCTTTGGGTTAAAGTGTCCCCAGGGTCTGGCACAGGGTGGCCAGCTGGGTGATCTTTAAGGCGTGAATCTGGGAGTCTGGCACAAGCAGACCCACCGCTCTTTAGAGGGGCTCTCAGAGTCCCCTTGGGGTCAGTGAGAGCAGAAAGAGCTTCCTGGCCCTTTGGGATCTCCTGCCGGTGAGCAGGGTGTCCTGGACTGAGGAGCCAGGACTGCTTTTGCTTTCAGGTCCCTGTAGGCATCAAGTTCAGGGCCCAGGTCCTTTCCAGCCTGGATTTGCTGGGGCAGTTATGGTGGGTGCCGAGTTGGAAGACCTGTCCCCAGGGACCCCAAGCCCCCTCAGCCCATCAAGCCCACCCCCGATGTCCTCCCCGGGAACAGGGAGAGTTATGTCAGGCCCTCTGGCCGAGTGCCAGGGCTCCCCATGGAACTATAAATTGACCTGTCGGGAGAGGGAAGAGATTAATGTCGGCCATCTTCATTAGCGCGTCCCCCAGGGTGACGGCGTCTGCCCTGAGCTGGCTGATTGGAGAGGGTGTGAGCGAGTTGGGGGGCTGGGGTCCCCCCCCCCCAGGCAAGGGGCAGAGGCCAGGGCCTGCTAGAGAGCGGCGGCCTCCTCCCACTGCTGGGAGGGCCGTCCCCGTGGCCTCTGCTCCTGGCAGCAGGCGTGTGCTTTGATGGAGGACCTGTGTGCTAATTGGGGGCAGAGATGCGCGGCCCGCGGCTCCGCAGGGCTCCCAGGCTGACACCGCCAGCTCAGCGGCATCGTGGGGCCTTCATTAGAGGCTTTTCCCCTGACCAGAAAGGAGCCCGCTGCGGGCTGTGGGGGGCTCCCCTCCCCTCCTCTCCCCTCCGCGCTCCTCTCCCCTCCCCCTTCCCTTCTTTATCGCTGATGATGGGGAAGGAGGCAGCCTCGGCCGCGGAGGAGACTGCGAGGGATTGGAGGCAGCCGCGGAGCGCGAGGCCTTGTGTGTGCTGAGGATCTGACCTTGGTTAGGTCCTCACCGCTCTGTAGCCAGAGGTCCTTGTCTGAGGCATGGGCATGGTTGTGCCCCTTGGGGTGGGGTGGGGGCAGGGCCGAGTGGAATCTGAGGCGCGTGTGGACGTGGGCAGAGCTGGGCCTGCGGCTGAACCGCAGCCTGCTGGGTTCAAATCCTGGCCATGCTGCCTCCTGTGAGGCCCTGGGCCCTCCCAGCCTTGGTTTCCTCGACTGGCAATGGCTGAGGGCCTGGGCTGGTCCCTTTCAGTGGACAGAACCCCAGGCTCCACCTGGAAGCGGGCTGCCGAGGGCATGACCGCAGCACTGGCGGCGTGGCACTGGCGCTGTCGTTTTATTCGCCTACTCATTCATTAGAACAAAGGCCGGTGCAGGGTCTTGTGCCCACAGAGGTGGTTCAGAGGTGGCCTTCTTAAACCCTCTGGAGAAACAGACCTAGGGACAAGTAGAGACAGGCCTCATGAGCTTCTGGGACCCCCCTGAAAGTGGCCTTCCTGGGCCTAGGGCTGCCTGGGAGGCCTCAGGGCACCGGGCGATGGAAGTGGGGCGGCTTTCCTTACAGGCCTCGTCTGCGCTAGACCCTCCTGTGGGGGGCCAGCTGGTGTTCCTGGCCCACTGGGCATCCCAGAATGGGCTGCTGAAGGGGTGGGGAGCAGGGACAACTTCAGAGAGTGCACAGGGACCAGTGCCCTGCCCCTGACCTGTGTTTCCCGGCCCTGAAGTTCCCAGGGGTGGTGGGAGGGGACAGGCCCAGCTCCATACCTGGTATTGCTGGTCCCAGTGTGAACCTGAGACTGGGTTCCGTGAGCACTTGGCAGGACCACCTGGGGGTGGGTGGGTTTCATTCAGGATGCACCGCCTGCTCACTCGCCGAGGGTCACTGTCTAGGGCGTGTGACTTTGCTTTTCCAAGCCTCAGTGTCCTCATTTCGTCTTCCCACAGTGGGGTCTCCCACAGCTGGGTGCCCAGCCCATGCTGACACAGAGTGGAAGCAGACCACTGTTTTCGGGGTCATTTCTGGCCTCGGGCGGTTGCCCTAACTTCTGACACGGCCCTCCTGGCACTTTGCCGCCAGGAGAACCCTGGTGAGGTGGAGCAGGGCTCCTCTGCATGCCCAGGTCTCTCCAGCAACCAGCCAGGGGGTACCGGGTGCCCCGAGGCATGTTGGAACAAAAGTGCGTGTGTTTGGGATCCGAGCCCTGGCACTCTAAGCTGCCCCGCTGTGTGGCCTGGGTGCATTGCTTAACTTCTCTGTGCCTGTTCTCCCACCTGGAGCTACCAGAGCTGCTGTGAGCTGCAGAGCACAGTGTGGCTGTCACTGCCCAGGGAGTGTGGGCGCGGGTGAGCGCTGGACAGGAGTCCCTGCCCGGGGGGCGCCCCCACCTGCCCCTGTGGCGGCGTTTCGATCCAGACTCTTCGGGGTCATCTGTTTACAGGGGCAGTGCTGTCCGCACGCCTTGCAGAGCTCTTCCGAGACTTGAGAAGAATGGGGTGGGACGGAAGGGGCTACCCTAGGAGGGCTGATGGGGCTGGATGCCTTCTGGAACAAGCCTGCCCACCTGCATGCAGAGGACCTTTGGGGGCCCCGTTTCCCATCTGGAAAGTGGACTGGGCACCCTGCTCAGCCTGGTCTTCAGATCTCTGTAATTCTGAGTTGAATCCAAATTTTAGCCATTGCATTTATAATGCATCTGAATGGACTCCAGCCCGATTTAATAAGAGATGTGTTGAAATGGACTGTCATCTGGACTTTAATGTATTAAGATTGCCCTCTGAAAGTCGCATGTTGAAAGGCAGATGATGAAGAGGTGCCTATTGTTGCCGCCTGGTGCCTGCCGCCCGTCCCGCCTGGCAGCCTCAGTCGCGGGAGCTGGCAACATGGCTGTCTGCCTCCGCCTTCCCCGAGCAGGCAGGAATCACTAACGCGCTAGCAGGTTCATTAAGCCTCTCGCCAGCCTCCCCGCCTCCCTCCCGGGCCTCCTCGGTAATTATTTTCCCAGCCCTTCCACTCGCAGACCCTTAGCCAGCTCTTCGGGATTGGCTGAGTGGCCCCCGCAGGCTGGGCTGCTGGGACTGGGCTCTGCCCAGGGCCCCCTGGGCACCTCCCTCCTGACTTCCTGCGTTGTCATTTAGGCTTTGTGTCCCCCTGAGGCCTCCGTGAAAATGCAGATCTGCCGCCTGCCAGGGGTGATGGTTAACCCATTATTACACACCCTGCACGTGCAGGCTCCGCACAGCGGACCTCCATTCAGCAAGCCAAAGTTTCTCAGGCCTTCTGCGGCTGTCCCTGAGCGGGCACGGGGACCCAGCTGTGAGGGAGGTGGGATTCTTTGTGCCGTAGAACTATGGACATCTAAGGGCAGACAACATGCAGCACGGGGGATGCTTGGAGACTGAGAGAGGAGGTCTGGGCAAAGTGGGACAGGTCTGACAGGTGGGGACCATTCCCCCTACCTCCCAGGGTGAGCATGAGACCCAGGTGGGACCCCAGCCCCCCATCCACAGTGATTGATGGAGAAATGGGCACATGTCTCCTCAGGGCCAATCAGAGGCTTCCCTGGGATTTTCACCTAGAGCTGAGTGGATATGGACCGAGACGCTGCCTGGGCCCACCCCAGCTTGACTCGCTGTGGTTGCTGAAGCCGGAGGGTGTGAGTGTGGGCTGCTGGCCACCCTCTTCCACAGCCACATCGAGGTTGGCAGTCTTGGAAGAGGTCAGCATGCAGGGAGGAATAGCGGAGACAGGACAGATGAATTTTATTTGGGCCTCTAGACCCAGCTGTGCCTGAAAGCACCCCTGGGATTTTCCGTTATACAAACTGACATGGTCCTTTCCTTATTTAAGCTCAGTTTTTTTCTCTTGCATCCAAGAAAGTCCTGACTGCTCTAGGAGGAGAAGAGTCAGGCAGGATTTTACAGAAGAAGTGACATTTCGAGTTGGGTCTTGAAGGGTGAATAGGAGTTCGTTCAGCAGAGAAGGAGAGGGGCAGCACTGAGCTGGAGGGGCGGGCAGGGCGAGGAGGGGAGGTGAAAGCACAGGATGCGGGTGGGGGGGGGAGCGAGAACTGGCTCCAGCACCTGAAGCAGAGGTGACAGGAAGGGAGGGGAGGCAGCGGAGGCCAGGCCGTCCCGCTGAGGTGAGGAGGGTTAGGGCTGGGGGCAGCAGGGGGAGGACGCGTGGGCTTGGGCGGGTCAGAGAGGGTGCCTGGGCGGAGGTGAGTGGAAACCCGCGGCTGAGAGGGGGCGGTTTTGAGCGTCACGGCAGGTGGTTTGTGAAGCCTAGTGAGGGAGGGGACCTGGCATCGGGGCTGGAGAAGTAGCAAGGGACACAGCACAGAGGGTCTCGGGAGTCCCTGGTGGCCAGGGCCGACTGCACCGTGGAGACTGGCAGTCCACATACCTATTCATTAAACGGGTTTCTGCAGCCTCTGTTATGTGCCTGGCCCTGAGGACGCAGCAGTAGTGACAGGTCACATACAGCAGCCGCCTGGGCTAAAGGGAGATAGTGAGTAGGAAGAAGGTGCACGAGAAGGGGAACGGTCCCCGGCTGGGCTGGACATGTAGGGACCATTGGCCGGGGTACTCTGGGGAGGCTTCTCTGAGAGGAGGCCTTTGAACTGGGATCCAAAGAGTGGGGAGCACCGAGGGGAGATCAGGGGATAGACCACCCAGACAGGCATGCTCACGGCCCTGCGGCAGCCTGAGCTTTGCCTGCAAGCGGCAGAAAGGAGGCCACTGCGGCCTGAGCTCCATGGACACGAGGGCTGTGGGAGGGACAGGGACAGGGCACGTGAGGCTGTGGGGCCGAGACCCTTCTCTTGGTGTTCGTCCTCCTGTGGAGGGGCTTGTCTGCAGCAGGTCTGGAGGCAGAGTGGGGGAGAGGGAGATGGCGTGGAGCTGGAGCCTGGGGCAGGGCCATGCGTCTGGGGAGGTGGCGTGCCAGGGCAGGCCTAGCTGAGGGACCTCTGGGGGGAGGGCCGCGGGGGCCTCGCGAGCAGGTGGTCAGAGCTGAGCTGGTGCAGGGGAGGGGCAGGCGGGAGCCAAGGCCTGGCTGGGGCTGGAGCGAGGACCACGTCTGGGCGAGTTTCCACCCGACTCAGGGCCGTGCCGGGCTGTGCCAGGTGGGCCCATCGTGGGGCTGAGAGCTGTTTGGTCACAGCCAGTTCTTGCACGTGCACAGGAGCATGTGTGAACACACACACACACACACACATGCACGCACGCCTGCCCCGCAGGTCCTGGCTGGAGCACAGGCGGGACACAGCCTCCCGCCTGCAGCCGCGCTGCCCTCTGCAGCAAGGCGCTCGCCCGAGCTGCTCTGTCTTGGCACCGGCTGGTGCTCCCAGCTGGAGGAGGCCAAGCTAATAGGGCCAAGGTCTCAGGGCTGTGGCCTGCATGGGTGGCAGGATACGCACCTGGTGCCGAGGGAAGGGGGAGACAGTGGCTCTGCAGCCTGGGGGTGGAGCTGGGCTGGGACTGATCCGAATGCTGGGGACTCCGGCCTGGAGCTGGGACCGAAGACTCCCGTCACCCACTCGGTGACCCTGCCGCCTCCTGCTCCCGTCCCGTCACACTCAAGACTGTGGAGACGGTACTTGGAGTTCCCCAGAGTCCCGGCCTTTCTTTCTTGGCCCCAGGCTTCAAGTCTGCCTTGCCTTTGCTCAAGGTGGGGGTCGCAGATGACACCACTGTGTCCCCCTCCCCTCCCCCATCAATATTCGTTCAGCAGGTTTAGTCACTTAATAAGGACGTTGAGGCCTTACTCTGTACAGATGTGGCGCTGGGAGGGGAACATCTGTGAATACAGCAGACCAGGTCTTGGCCCCCAGGGGGCTCACCGTCAGCAAACCGGCAACACACGAAGCGGGTCCGTGTCAGGTCGCGGGCAGAGCTGGGCAGGAAAGCGCGGGTCCTGAGGATGGGGGTGGGGTGCTGCTGATGTGGGCAGAGTGGTTTAGGGAGGGGGAGAAGGTGCCAGCCGTGGGAGGTGCGGGGGCCACCGTCCCAGGTGGCACGGCCTCCTTCCTTGTCTGTCTACGGGTCTTCTCACGTCTGTGGGGTCCAGCGTGAGCCGGGATCTTTGATGGGGCTGAACCGATGGGAGCAGAGCCCAGGCGCAGCGTTGGTCTCTGGTATCCCCAGAGCCCAGGTCGCAGGGCATAGGCAGAAGCAAAAGCCCAGTCCGTGTCACGGGCTCGGAGGTGTGCAGCTGCATGTGCTGTCCCCAGCCGGGGCCTGGGAGAGGGGATAGGTGTGGAGTTCTGCGTCTGGCTTCCTCCTGGGGCCCTGCTGGGTATCTGCTGCCGATGGCCAGCGTGCAGGTCCCATGAGGTAACGCGGGTACGAGACACAACTGAGGAGCCCGCCGTCCTGGTCTTCACTGCTGAGAGGCTGAGGCCAGGTTGAGCCGCTAATTTGAGCCTCGGTGTCCTTATCTACAAAATGGCCACGACGGTGCCTCTCAGGAGACTGCTTGGAGAAGCGAGATGATCTGGATGTGGCAGCACCGGGCGCAGGGCAGGTGCTGGGTGCTGGGATTCTTGGCATTTGCTGTGAATCTGCCAGGGCTGCTGCTGCACCCCAGCCACAAGAACCGCACCTGTAGCGCACAGTGGGTGTGCGTTGACTGACTTGGTGGCCCCGGGGGTGGCAGGCAGGCACAGATCATGCCCGCCTCTCCTCTGGGAGCTTGACCTGTGCCCGGCGGGCTGAGTTGGGGGATCCCAACCGTCCAGCTGCTTCCTGGCCCCTCACCTGGGCAGGCCTGGGACACCAAACCTCATGTCCTCCTCTGTAAAGCGGAGCTGACGGTGACCCTGACACCAGGCCCCTCCCCAGGTTGCTGGCTGGCCCGGGAGGAAGTGCTGCTGCTCTAGGAGCCCCAGGACCCTGAGCCTGCAGGAACGTCGGTGCTGATGCCACTGCATGACTTCCCAAGGCCCCGGGGACTTGCTTGGCTCCGGACAGGGGACTGGGCATCTCCCTGCCTCTAGCTCCCTGTGCCCTGCCACGGCCTCACAGACCCGTCCCTGCAGGACTCGCCCCTGAGCTCGGTCCCAGGCAGGGTGCACCCTGGGCTGGGCCCCAGTGCCATCAGCCGGTGCTCCCACGTCCCAGTGGGTCCCTGGAAGAGCCACCGTGGTGGGCTAGGCCTGGCGTACAGTAGGTGAGCAGGTTAGGGTGGGCACCTGGAGGCCAGAGCCCAGCCGTCCCTGCCGGTGCGGGGCTCTCTTGGCCCCTGCTGTGTGTGGTTCTGGGGTGACACCTGTAAGGCAGGCGCTCTGTTCTCCCAGCTGTGCTCAGTGCGTCTGGGACGCGCAGGCTCAGGGGGCCTGGATCTGAGGGTGCTGACTGCGTTCCCCGTTGCCATGGAGGCAGGTGGACACCCCTGGCCCTTCACAGATGGGGAGACCGAGGACCAGAGAGGGCCAAGGGACCTGTGGGAGACAGCTGCTTTGTTTTTATTTTTATTCTTGGGGGCGCTGGGCACGAAGCCCAGGGCGTGCTGGGCAAGTGCCGCATGGCTGGGCCGCACCACCACCCGGCACAGGCTTTCCTGCTTGGTGTGACCGTCCTGCGTGGTGCAGTGGCCCTCAGCCGGGCTCGAGCACCCCCGGGGACATGCCATCTTCCTAAACCTCTGCAGCCAGGCAGCTCCTGTCACTGTTCCCATTTTGCAGATGCAGAAACAGAAACCTGGAGAGGCTGAGGGACAGAGGCTCAAATGCACAGCCATGACCCCTGTGTAACCCGCCCCCATCCGGACCTGGAACGTTCCCAGTGCCCCAGGAGGCTCCCTCTGCCCCTCCCACTTGTCACCCAGCAGCCCTGGCGTCTCACCAGGGAGGCTGGCTTTGTCCCTGTGTGTGCTTCCCGTGCCTAGCTTCCCGAGGTCTGTCCCCTGGCACATGTGCCCGATGGCTGTGCTGCTGCTGGGCCAGAACCCTCTGTTCATTCTCCCCATGGCACCCAGCGCCATCGCTCCTGCTTACAGTCCTCTGGAGGCTGCTGTCACCCTGGGAATGAAGGCCCCGTCCTCCTCCTCCTGGCCCAGCAGCCTCCACCCCTGCACCTATTGCTACCTCTGGCCACATTGACCTGCCTTTCGTCCTTAAAAGCCCCAAGCTCCTTCCCGGCTCTGGGCCTCCGTGCTCCGCTGCCGTCCCGCCTACCCTGGGCTTCCTTTGCCTGGCTCCCCCTCAGAGGGCCCGGCTGCAGTGCCGCTGCCTCCAGGGAGCCCTCCGGGGCCTTCCCAGACCAGGCGGTAGCCCTCCTGGTGGATGTCATCAGACGGTTCCTGCTTTTTCTGCAGGGCTGGTGCCATTTGTGATTAAGTATCTGGGAAGCGTCTGCTCCCCCACCGACAGGCTCGGAGGCCGGGTGGCGTCTGCAGCGTTCACAGCCATCCGCACCCAGAGTTCATGGCTGTCCTGCTCGCTGCATGGGCTCGTTCCCTCTCCAGTGTGCTCCTCCAGCAGCTCCCGATGCCCGGTGCCCAGCTGGAGCCGCGCTGGCCGGGGAGGCGCTGAGCGCCGTGGAGGAGGGGTGAGCGCAGTCCGCGGCCTCCAGGTGCGCTCTGATGCCCGCGCTGGGCCTCCGTGGCTCCCTCTGTCAGGTGGAGGAGCCAGACCCCCCCCTTCAGGCCCAGGCCTGATTCTGAGGACCTGGGACAGCCGCCTGTAGCCACCCAGCTGCGGAGGTCACCGGCCTGGACGTCGTGCCGCTTGAGCCCTTGCCCCGGGGCCTGGCAGTGCGCTTCCCACACCTCAGTACCGGAGCCTCTGTCGGGGTGCAGGGCCCAAGGCCATCGCCATCAAGGGACTTGCGGAGGCCACTCAGCTGACCCCAGCGTGGGAAGTGGGGCGGGGGAGGCTGGCGGACCTGGGTTGGAGCCTGGCCTCGCCCCAGGCTCCCCGTGGCCCTGGTGGAACCGCTTTCCCTCTGAGCGCAGCCCCCCCAGCTGTCACAGAGGAGTGGCTGCTGGGATCTCCTGGCGCTGGCGGGGCTGGGCCTCTCGAGGTCCCCTGAGCCGCTGCAGGTCTCCGAGGCCGCCGTCTCCAGGGCCCGGGGATCAGGCCTTGCCGCGATCTGCGCAGCGCGAGGTGGCTCAGCGGCTTAGCGGCCTGTCAGCCAGGCGGGCGGGTGTCCTGGGGCCGGGTTTGATTAGTTCAGGTTGACAGTCGCGCTCGGCGGCGCTGCCGGGAGGGGAGCCCGTGATTACCCTAATGAAGCTTGAACGCAGTTTGTCATCCAAACAGCTGGTTCGGAGCTGCGCTGCTGCCAGCTGCCCGGCTCAGCAGTGCAGCCGTGCCCGGCGCCCGGGCCCAGCGCCGCCCCAGCCACAGGCCGCCCTGCCAGCTGGGTGACCAGGCGGGAGGTGGCGGCCCTGGGTGGGTTGGGGGGCAGCCCCCAGGGAGTGGATGGGCCACTTGGGCAGGGGATTTGGCAGAGCCTTGGACAGATGAGCAGGGCTGCTTCTTAGGATGGTCACAGGGCAGCCCCTGACTCTGGACCTCAGTTCCCTCATCTGTGAAGTGGGCATCGAGACCTTGCAACCTTTAAGTTTTTTATTTCAGACGGAGGTGTCTCCTCTGGGAGTACTTCCCAGCCCCTCTGGGCTGTGTCAGGGCTTTCCACGGCCACCCACAGCCCTTCAGGACAGGCTCTGTCACCACGACAGCCTCATATTGTCCCTGGAGACAGTCCGTGGCAGTTGTGTCTCATTCGCTCACACATTTGTCCATTCATCACAGCAGGCTCAGGCCAGCTCTTGTCCTGTCTTCCTGGAGTTGGTGGCCTGGTACTGGAGACTCAGGAGACCTTCAGCTCACCTGGAGGCCAGGGTGGGCTCCCTGGAGGATGTGACATCTGACCCCAGAGCGACCCAGGGACAAGTGCCCCAGGCAGGAGAGAGAGCACAGGCAAAGACCCTGTGGTCGGCGAGAGGAAGTGGAGTGACGGGAGGCTTCCGGAGACACTGAGGTGCTAGTGCTTCCCCAGGAGGGGACTTTGCTCTTGCCCTGCCCTGGGCACATTCCTTCTCAAGAGCTCTCCTTTGAGCTTTCTGGCAGCTCTTGGGGAGGGTCATCGTTCCATGCTGCAGATGGGGGAACCGAGGCCCACTGTATGGGAGGGTGGTGTCCCAAAGCCTGCCTGGTCGCCTCCCGGGAGGCGCTGGGCCAGGGGCTGTCTGCTCAGCTGGGGTGGAGTCTGCAGGGGACTCGGGATGAGGAGGGGCCGACGGGGACCTGGTGCCCTGTCCAGGGCTGAAGCGTGGCCTGGTGGAGGCGGGCAGGCAGGGCAGTCGAGGGTCTGTGGGTGGAGGAGGGGCAGGACCTGCACTCGAGCCAGGTGGTCTTTGAGTCCCCGCTCCCGTCGCTGCCTGTTAAGCTGCTTTCAACTGGGGGGGCTCCGGGGGCGGGCAGGCAGGGCAGGAGAGGCCCCGGGGGAGGGAGCAGGCTGGGCTGTGGCTTGTCCCCCAGTGCCCAGCTCCCACAGCCACCCTGAGCTGTTTCCTGCAGCCGCTCTGTGGCCAGGCCACCACCTCAACCTTCCTGTGTCCCTGTGGTGGCCACCCTTGTCACTGTCCTCCGCACATCCCTGGCTCCCTGTTACCTCGGCCCCGGCCCCACTGTGGTCTGCACTTGGCCTGTTCCCAGGACCCCACTGTCTTTCCCTGCTGGGGAGGGGGCTGGGCGCTGCGTCCGAGACAGCCACGGGGGAGCCCGACTCCACAGGCGCTCGCCCGCCCGGCCTGCAGCTCTTGGCAGCCTGGGGCTGGGGTGAGGGACGGGTTTAGGGATTCCCAGGGCTCTGCTGCCACCTGCCTTGCCGCCTGCCCAGGAGGGGTGGCTCTGGCAAGAAACTGGCCCAGCAGATCCAGCCCCTCGCAGCCTCTCAGAACCCCTGACCCCACCTGCCCTGGCTCATGGAGGGATGGGGGGTGAGACTGCGTTGCGGGGTGGACAGGGGTGATGGCGGGGGCAGGCGCCCAGGGGTCGACTGGCTCAGGCATCTCTGATCTGCTGAGGCCCGGGGCTGGACCAGCCTCGGGGAGGGCTGGCGAGTCCTGCTCTCCCACCCAGGGCTCCTGCCTGCCCTGAGGCTGTCCAGGTCTTCCCTGGACCTGGCGCAGGCCCTTCTAACAACCTCAGTGACAGAGTGATGCTCCGGAAGGGGGGCGGGGCCCTTGCTGTGTGCTGGCCCCGGGGCCAAGCACGTCACAGGTGGCATCCCCTTGATCCCACCCGGGACCTGGTGAGCAGTGCAGTCTCCCTCCTCATTTTACAGCTGAGAAGCTGAGGCACAGGGAGGGTGAGTGACCTGGTCAGTGCCCCACAGCCAGGGAGTGGGCGAGGTGGGGTTTGATCCTGGGCATCTGAAGTCAGAGACAGTGGCAGGAAGGTGGGTCGATGGATGACCAGGCCAGGCTCAAGGTGAGTTGTGGCTAGGAGCCGTGCTGGAGAACCAGCCAGGGCCCAGTGGGGCTCAGGTGCTGCTGGGCTCAGGACTGACCTGTGACCCCACTTGGCCTCGGTGGGCCTGGACCTTAGGGCCATCAGGTGCCTGGATGGTGAGGACACCATTCTGCCCTGCTTGAGGAAGCCCGCCCGGGTGCCCTCAGGGAGGCCGGGCTGGTCACTGGCTGAGAGCTGGGCTCTGTAGAGACCCTGTGCAGCTTGGCCGGAGTAGCCCTGTGGGCAGAGCAGCTGGGCGGGCTGGTCGTCCTGCACGGCTGGGCCTCAGCAGATGAGTGGTGAAGATGCCTTAGGTCAGGGCCTGGCCCAGCGACAGCAGTGGCATGTCAGACACTGACAGGTGAAAATACTGCTGCAGCTGAGACAAGGTCCACAAAGCCTGAGGGAGGTCGGGAGGCTTCTTGGAGGAGGGGGCCCACAGCTTGATGGGAGGGATAGCTAGGATTAGACAGGCAACAGTGTGTCAGACTGAGGGGAAATCTGTGCAAAGGCCCTGCGGCAGGGAGTGTGTAGTTTGAGGAAATGGAAGGTGGCATGTGCATTTGGAGCAAGGAGATCTGAGGGCAGGGATATGGTACCTGACCAGGCAGGACCTCTGGGAAGTGGTTAAATCAGATGTCCCAGATGGACTTTTGGATTTGGTGAATTTGAATCAGAGGCCAGGAGGACATCTCCGGATTCGTAGCCTGGTTCCACTCCTGCCCACTATGTCAGGTCATCTCTGAGCCTCTGTCCCCACATCTGTAAAACAGGCTCGTTGTCCCCCATCCAATCTTGGGTAGCAGTGTGTGTGAAAGCCCCAGGCCTGAAGGTCCCACTCGGGAAATGAACAAGTGCTCCTGGTTTCTGGGGTTCCCGCTCACCTCCAGTCCAGCTTGGGTAGGGGGAGGCCGTGCCGTGTGCCTTTGGCTCCTGTGCCATTGGTAAGTTAGGGGAGGGCGAGTTCTAGGCCCGGGGCAGGGTCTTTACCTGGGTCTTTGGTGGCCTGTGGCAGATGCCCGCCACCCCTCCCTCCTGTTCCCCAGGGCAAGGCCTCTCCCTCCCTGGAGACGTCGTCAGGAAGGGTGGCACCCAGCAGCGCTGGCAGGTGCTGTGCCCCGGGCTTCTCGGTGGCCCTGCTGCGGCAGCGCCAACCTCTGGAGGCAGAGCAGGGCGAGCCCTGCCCGGCTCCAGGTTAGGATGGACCACTCACCTGGCAGGCGGGGCCCGGGGCTGGGGTCTCAGGGAGCACCCACTCCTGGCGGTCCTTTGATGCCCATCCCCTCCTTCCCCTTCCTGGCCTGATGCCCGGGCACTTCAGGCCGTGGAGCAGGAGCAGCGCTCCCTCACTCGCACAGACCCTCGGCAGACGCCAGCGAAGGGGGTGCCCGAGCGCCCACTGCAGAGCAGGGTGGCTGTGGCCCCGCAGGGTGGCCGGGGCAGCTCTCTGCACCTTGGAATCGGTCCCGACTTCAGTGCTGGGGTGCCGCTTCCAGGAGAGCTCACAGTGACAGTGCTGGTCTCCTGTCTGCGGGCCACCGAACCCCACGGCCCTCTGGCTGCAGCCAGACTTGGGGTGGCCTGGGCAGGCTCACGGGAGAGGCTCAGGAACTGCACCATGAGGGCTCTGGTGGTCCCTCTGGCTGGGTGGCCTGTGGAGTGGTTCCACACCAAGGCGGGGAACTTGGTATTCTAGCCTGTGTTGGCCGATTGCCAGTGCCACTGTCACCAGGAGAGGATCTGCCTGTGGGAGAGGGACCTCCTTCCACTGAGGGACACAGTTGTGCCTGGCAGCTCTGGAGACCTGTGTACTGGCCTCGGGGTCCTGGGATTGCGGTGTCTGGCTTCCGACAGCTTCTAGAAGCCCCGGCAACTGAGCGAGCGCTGGCCTCCCGTCCACGGGGCCCTTTGCCCTGGGCTGGCTCAGCTTTGACCTGGACTGAGCCGTGAGCTCCTTGAAGGCCAGGATCTGGCCCTGCATGTGTCCTGCCTGCTGGGGACACCTGGCAGGACACCCAGCCCCGGGTGCTGCATGGATGGAAAGAAAGCTCGGGCCCTTCCCCTCTGCTGTGCTGGGGTGGCCTGCCGCCTGGCTGCTGCCAGCCCTACCTCAGTGACGACCTCAGGGAAGCCATCAGGGTTTGCTGGGCAGAGAGCCGTCGGGCTGCTGGGACGGTCAGTGGGCCAGGCCCAGGGCCTCTGCCCATCAGATGAGAGGGCTCTGATAGAGGACCAGTGGGAGGGAAGGGACACCTTGGGACAGTTTTCCTGGAAGTTTTTTGCCTCCTGAAGCCAGCTGGGGTCAGGGAGGACTATGGCTCCTTTGGAGTCCTGGGGAGAGCTGTCCCGTGCCTGGCCCAGCCCCAGAACAGACAGAGGAGCCCAGAGCTGCTGCCACCACTGCACACTCGTGTGGCCTCTGGGGAGGAGGCTGAGGCCTGGGCACCAGGAAGCACAAGCAGGCGGCCAGTGTGCGGCCAGCCTTGTGTCTGCCTGCTGTCGATCCATCTCCGTCCACCACCTTCCCGCCCACCATCAACCATCCATGCAGGCCCTGGGCAAGGCATGGGGTCGGGGAGGTCACGTCTTGGCCCACGTCCTCAAGGCACCAGGCTGGGCACGAGGAGGACGCAGCACTAGTTGGGACTGCAGGGTCCTGCCTTGGGCATCCAGGCCTGGGATTCTTCTGGTCTCCCTTTGTGCCAGATCACGGGCTGGCCCTTGCCCCTCCAGGCCGGAGTGTCCGCTCCTGTCCCGTAAGATGGGGATCGCGCACCGTCCTTGTGGGGAGATCTCACAGGCGGTGGCTGGGAAAGGACATTAGCAGTTGCGTGGTTCTGGACAAAACGCCCAGGGTGTTTGTCTCAGATGGTGGAGGCTTTTTGATGCCACCACTTCTGATTGTCTCCCAGCTTCCGTTTCTCTCCACCCTTCTCAGCTTTGGTGGAACTAACCAGTGCCGTGGCCGGTTGGTGCTGGCTGGTTGGTTCGGCGCCCCTGCCTCCACGCCATGCCCTTCCCTCGCCTCCCCTCCCCTCCGGCAGCCGCAGCAGCTCCACTCCCACGACACCTGCCTGTGGGCCTTTTTTTACGTTGGGTGGCAGGTGTAGTTGTTACCCCCATTTTACAGAAGAGGAAACTGAGGCTTCATGGGGTTCAGTCCCAGGCCCCTGGCTCAGGCTCTGCTATGGACCCTGGTGCCCGCTGCAGCCTGGGCTTTCCTGCAGTTCTGCCCCTTGCACTTGAGCCAGGGTCCGGCCCGCTGGGGCTGGTCTCCGTGTTCTCAGTGGCCTCCCTCCTGTTCCTCGGTCGGGTCAGTCTTGCCTCCGATCCCCGGGCAGTCCTCACCCAGGGTCCTTCTGGTTCAGCTCAGCTGCCATCCCTGGGAGGCCACCTCCGAGTGACTGATAGTAGCATGTTCCTTTGTCATATGTCCCTTCACCTGAGCGTGTGCCCCGTGTGCTGATAGCTTGAAGTGGGTCACCTCTGAAGGCCCCCAACCCCACTGCCTTTAGGGTCCGGGCACTCCTGTCTGGGGGGCTCCCCTGCCTGCTGGCACCGAGTCCCTGATGCCACCCAGTCCCTGATGCCACCCCACCCTGCAGCCTGGCTCAGACCTTCCTGACGGGTCCTGGAGGGGGTGGTCCAGCAGGAGCTTTGGCCCTGAGCCAGGTCCAGGCACACCAAGCAGGCGAGCGACCCAGTCCTGGCGGGAAGGCGAGACCCCCGCCACGGGGCGGCTCAGGACTCGCCTGCACCCGCTCCTCCGGGCGCTCGGACTCGCTCACGGCTCTCTTAGGAGCCTCCTGCCAGCCGCGTGCTCCAGGCTTGAGCTCATCCCGTGACCGTCCATCCTTATCCCAGCCCCACGCGGAGGCTCCTCCCCAGGGAGACCTGGACCCTCACGGCTGGCTTTGATCGTGATCAAGGAGAGGGCCGCTCAGCCATCGCCCGGCCCCCCTCCCCTCTCCCTGTGGCTGCCGGGAAGCCGGGGCCAGATTGCAGCCAGCTGTGGAAGGGACTCGAGGTGTGCGGGGACGCCTCCCCGGGCGTCGGCAGGGCTGCTGGGCATTCACAGCTGCCCCTCCAGGCTCGGAAGGAGGCCCCGAGGGAGCGGAAGGAGCCGCCACTGCCCTGGCTTCCTCCACTCCTCTGTGTTTCGTGTCCCCTGGATTCTTTTTGGGTGAGAAAGGCAAACAGTGATGGCAGCATTAATAACGGTGTGATGGCCATTGCTCGTGTTCACTGAGCACTTGCTGGGGGCTGGCTTTGTCCCTCTTGCTGCCCCAGGCCTATTGTCCACGAGGGAACCGAGGCACTGAGTGATGGGCAGCTCGCCTCAGGTCTCGGTCCATTTGGAGGAAGAGGAGTCAGAGGGTCCCGGGAAACAGCCCCGTAGGACGTCCTGCACAGACAGGAGTGCAGAGCCACCAGCCAGGTCCTGAGCCTCTGAGGGAGCTGGCGAGGGGTCGGGGAAGGGGGGAATGTCAGGGTAGAACTGGGGGCTCAGCTTGCAAGACCCTAGGACAGGGGTCCTCCTCCTAACCCTTGCCTGGGACTCCCTGGTGTCCCCAAAGGGGCTGTGTCCGGTGAGCCATGTGGCCTGAGTAACATGTCCCTGGTGCCAGCATCTCCTCAAGCCCCGCAGGACTATCTGAACCTGGCCGTGACTGAGCGGGTAGGGGCAGGAGCCCCCAGGTCTGCCTCTGGCCAACAGATCCGCTTCCCGTCCTGCTGCTGAATTGCTTGTGCGGTTTTTACAGTTGCTTGGGGAACTGTAAGTCTGCGTTGCCTGACTCCTGTGTATTTAAATTCTCAGCCATAATGTTATATTAACTCATTTTTTGCAGTTTCCTGGGAGGCTGTGTGTACATTACTGGGGCGGTGAGGGAAGGGAACGGCCGTGCCTGTGGACAAACACAGCCGTGGGTGTGCCCAGCCCCCGGGGCCGACCTGGGGACCCCCACCTCTGGCAGGCCCCCCAGGAGAGGTGTTCCTGCCAGCCAGGTGCTCACGGTACCCAGCTCCCCCCACGGCTGCCAAGGAGAACTGGGATCCAGCTGGGGGTGGCTCCAGGGCTCGGGAGGCCCGTGGGTCGTGCGTCTTGTCGTGGGTGTGTGTGTGTGCACTGACAGGTGTGTCCCTCCCTCGTCCATCCCCATACACGCGCTGAACGCCCCCCCGCGCGCCCAGCTTGGAGACAGCAGGAGTGTCACTGACCACGCTGCGCTTCCCCAGGGAGGGTGTGCCGAGGGGATGGACGTTAACTCAAATAATCCCGAAGTGCGTGCTTGGGGCTGGGTGTCGCTGAGAGGAAGGTGAGACCAGGTAAGGGTGGCAAGGCACGTGGGAGGGTGGGCCGCTCCGAGGTGCTCGTGGTGGCCGTCCGGGCGCCCCGCCCGCCTGTGCTCGCGCTCACTCAGCCACACAGCAGGCCCACGAGGGACCGAGAGCACCCAAGGTCAACAGCTGCCAAGCGGCGATGCCAGCGTCAGACCCTGGCTGTCCTGTTCCGGTACCTGCGCTCTCGGTGCCCGTCTGTAGCTCTCTGGGAAATAGGGCGTTTTGAGTGGGTGGAACAGACTGTGCAAAGTCCCAGAGACTGGAACGTGGCTGGGGAGGTGAAGGGTCAGCTGGGGTGGCTGGAGCAGAGGGAGAATGGAAGGGGGGGTGGGGAGGCGGGGGCTGACCTTGAGGCTCAGCGCCCTGCTTGTCCTGTTCCCGCACCAAGGCAGCCGTGGGGGATGGAGGAGGATGTGAACCGGAGAGTAGGCCCTGGGGGTGCAGCTCAGTGGGCAGGATCTGGGGTGCTCGTGGGGGACTCCTGGGTCACTGGGCTGGACTGTGAGGGGGCACCAGACGCCCCCAGGAAGGCCTGGCCAGGAGAGATCCCGCAGGCTCAGGAGCCCAGCCCTGCTCTGGGGATCAGTCCCCGCTGGCTGCCCTGCGGGGGCGGAGAGGAGCTTGGCTCAGCCTGGCGCTCGGCTTTGCTGTGCCTCAGTTTCTTCATCCAGAGAGCGGAGGTCCTGCCGCTCAGGAGGGCTGCAGCATGGTGGGAGGGTAGAAGACGGTCCCCGCTCTGGGGAAGGGAACCAGCTTGCCCAGAACCTTTCCAGGTCCTAACGTGGCCGGGCCTCGAAGCCGTGGCGCCTGGGGAGAGGAGCCTGGGGCTGGGGCCCTGCCTCTCCCAGCACGGACGGGGCTCCCATGGCCTGCCCTGGCTGCCCAGGCCCGAGTGGGCCTGAGGAAGGCTGGGACCCGTGGAGTGTGTGGTGCGCTGTCAGGTGGCCGGGCCCTCGGGTCGCCCTGCCCGTGGGGTACCGGGAAGGGCTGGCAGGGCACTGGCCTTCGTGCAGTGCTTGCTGCCTGCAGCATCCTCTCCCAGCCCTCCCGCTCAGACCAGCGCCTCCTCCAGGAAGCCTTCCCTGGCTGCCTCTGACACTACGCACCTGTGCTCACGTCAGTAGAGCGGACCTTGCTGCCCTCTGCAGCTGGCCCCGGCGGCTCCCTGCATGAGTAGCTGTGTCTGAGTCCTCCTGGACCCCCAGTGCCCCTCAGAGGGAAGGGCACAGAGCAGGTGTCAGTGAATCCAGGCTGTGGAATTGTCAGACTGGGTGGGTGGCAGGGGCCTGAGCCTGGTTGGGCAGATGCCACCTCCGGCTGGTTTCTTGGCCCCGGGCCTCAAGCTGACCACTTTGTTGATAGGGGGCACCTGTACACCCAGGCCTGGAGGTAGCCACTACCCCCTGTTTGGGAGAGCAACCCCCGGTGACATCTCTGCATCTGGAGGTCCCAGAGTGGTGACACCTGAGCTAGCAGTGCTGGTGTTTCACAGGCTGGTCACCTGTGGCCTGGTAACTTGGCCCCCAGCTGTCCCTCAGCCATGGCCCCTGACGAAGGCTTGGCCGGGCAGTGCTGGGGTCACTGGGCAGAGGGCCCGGCCTGTCCCCTCATCAGGCCAGAGCCTGCCTCCTGGAATCATCCCCAGCGCCAGCTCTGTTCTCTTAATGAGGAAGCTCCTCTCCCTCCCTGCCGCCCCCCTTCTCCCCCCCTTCCAAAATGGATTTACCGTTCCTTGCTCCGCCCTCCTCCTCCCCCTCCTCTCACGGGCTGCCGAGGGAAGTGGAGGGTGTTATTGTATATTTTAGCCGATTGTTCCCCGTACGCCCCAGTCTCTTTGGGGTGGGTCTGGGGGGGATGGGGGAGTAAGTAAATTATATATTGAACTCCTAACTGGAGCTGAGGCCTTGTGGTTTCCATGGCAACCAGGCTGGAAATAGCTCGGCGTGACATCAGCACGGTACAGGTATAGCCAGATCCAGCCGTTCCCCAAACAAGCTGGCTCCAAGGGGAGCAAGGGATGTGCTGCTAATTAGCATATGCAAATCAGGCCTGGCAAGCAGGGTGGGGCCTGGGGTGCCCAAGCAGGGCCCATGGCCAGGGCCAGGGCCTCCGGCAGGTAAGTGGGCCGGGGTGCTGGTGGGGTCAGGGCCCAAGTCGGCCTGGCACATGCCCTCTTCTGGGGCCTGTCTGGGCCTCCAATGAGGGGCTCAGGCTGCCTGGGCCTGCCTGCCCCTTGGGGCTCTGGGAGTGGGGCCAACGGGGCTGCCAGGGGATGGGCAGGCACACGTGGCAAGGAGCTGGGACGGTTCCCTGCCCGGGCTCGAGCTCATCTGGCCCTTCCTGGCTCATGGGCACTTTGAAGCCAGCTACCTAAGTGGGCCCTGCTGGCTGCCTGCCATCCTTACCAGGTCTGTGAGGGCCATCAGCCTAAGCCCTTCCCACCCCGGGCGTGGGACAGGCCGCAGACCCCCGTCCCCGCCTTGCTCTGGCTGCTCTGTCGCTGCACCAGCTCCCCTCCCCACCCACCCCGACAGGGCGGACCCAGCAGAGCCCTGCACCTGTGGGTTGATGCCAGCCATGCCGCCTTGGGCCTGTCACTTGGCCTCTCTGAGCTCGCATCTGCCTCCGTGAAGTGGGGGCTCCTCTCCTCCACCCACGTCCTCTGTAGGGTGGTGAGAAGCTGACAAGGCAGCTAATGAGGAGACCCTGGGGAAGAGCCGGGGCACATGGTAGGCCAGACATGGGGAGGCGGCCGGGGCTTCCTGCCCGCAGTGTCTGCCGCACAGCCTGGCCCCCACGCCGCCCCGCCAGTCCCCCACACAGATGCCCTTTCTGATAAGACTCCAGAACTGGCAGTATGTTTCTGGGCGAGGTGAAATATTGCCACCTTCAGTGTGGTGATTTCCACGCCAGGGCTCTTGGCTCAACTGCCGGCACCCGGCCGGCTGTGGCTGAATGAGGTAATCTGTCCATTCCAGCAAGTGTCCAGGGTGTGCCAGGGTGAGCGAGGCGGCTGGGGAGCGTGGGTTGAGTCAGACTGCCCCGCGGGGAGCACTTGGTCTGCAGGAGGGGCAGAGAGTGTGGCCAGTGCTCCCTGAGGGACTTGGGGTATCTGGAGGACTGCCCACGGCATCGGGTCTTGGAGTGAGGCCTTCAGGGCACGCCAGCGCCCACTTGGCAGTGCAGGAGTCTGGGGAGGGGCATTGTATGGTGAGCAAAGTGGGTGAGCCCGGAGACGCAGAGCCCAGGCACCTGACATTCAGGAGCAGGGTGACATTTGACTGGAGTAAAGTCGTAGGGATGAGACCAGAAAGTTTCTCCGGTTCCAGTTTTAGGGGCTGGAAGCCGAGGAGTCTGGATGTGATCCGGGAGTCAGTGGGAGCCCTCCAAGGCACCGGAGCAGGGGGCGATCAGAGCTCCGCTTCAGAAAGAAAAGCTGGGCCAGAGAGGGCCTGGCGTGAGGCACGTCAGGGGGAGGTGGTGGTGGCTGTGGTGACGGTGTGATGGCAGGGAAGCAGTTCCAGTCCCTCTGGGGAGCCCTCTTAGCCAAGAGCTGCTCTTTGCCTGGGCAAAGTAGAGTCCTTTGTAGCTAGGCCCTGGCTTCCTCAGCTGTGGGGGTTGGGGGCGGTGGTGGGAAGAGGTTGCGGGGGTCTGTGTGTGAAGCTCTCCTGGGACCGAGGGGGGCGAGGGGCGGTGCCCGTTCCCCGTGGGGCTCTGGCGTGTCTGGCCCTGGCACAGGTGTGCCTTTCTGTGTGTACGGGGAGGACTCGGCCTCGTCTTCCCCCGAGGCTCCTGCTGCCACTGAGCAGGGTCCTCGCTGAGGGCTGGGGTCTGGCCACCATTGTCATCCAGTGGTGATCTAGAGGGAAGTGGAGTGGGGTGCTGGCAACAGCCAGGCAGCGTGCTCATGGTCAGCATGTTCAGGGGGCCATGAGGACTCCTGGGGTGGCAGGAAAGAGGCCCCTGTGTGGCCAGGGAACTTTCTGCAGCCTCTGGAACTTCTAGGAACTGGGTGACTGATTGGTCCAAACTGGCAGGGCCAAGGGACATGAGGCCCAACCCGGGACCTTTCCTGAAACCTTCTCTTCTAGGCCTTGTGTGATGGCCCTTGGCAGTTCCTGGAGTAGGACCTGATGCCCCCGATGGGACCTCAGGTCGGAGACATGAAGACCCAAATGACCCTGGAGCCACCTCTCCTCTCCACAAACCCCATTTCCTCTTAGCTCACAGTATTGGAGCCCTAACTCGGTGCCAGGGTCAGACAGGGCCCTGGGCACCTGGCAATGGCCCTGCATGGTCCTGCCCTCCAGGGGCTCACAAGCACAGCTGGAGGTGTGTGTGTGAACCGTGGCCCTCGGGGACCAGTGCTGGGGTGAGGTCGCCAATGGCCGGGGACACCCACCCAACCTGCTGTCGAGGGAGGCTTCCTGGATGAGGGGCTGTGGGGCTGAGTCCTGAGGGACCAGACGGCAGGCAGAGTGACCCGCAGAGCAGCGTGGACTGTCTGGGCTAGGCACGGCTGGCCGCCTCTGCCGCTCAGCCTTCTGGACTCCCCTGCCTCTCCTGGCCTGCGAGGGTGAGCCGTGGTCTTCCCAGTCGGCCTTCTTGGAGCGTCAGGTGTTCCCAGCTGGTGGTTGAGAGCCCAGGGTCTGGGCTAAGCAGAGACCCACACGTGCACTCGGGACTGCCGTGTTTGCACAGGGCCAGGGGCCAGTGGCATCCCCACAGCACCTCATCACCACCCTGACCCCAACAATCTGAGGCACTTCACTGCTTCTACCCTGTTTGTACCCTGGGCCCTTCCTGCCTGCAAATGGGAGCAGATCACTCCCCTCTCAGAACCTGCCCAGGCCTCCCTGGGACTAGACAAAAAGTCCCGGCCCCCAGCAGCCTCTTGTCTCCATCTCTCGTTCATGCGGTTCCTTCTGCCTGGATGCCTTTCCTCTGCCTCTACCTTTGGCCCATCTGCCACTCTCTGATGGTGCTACCTCTAAGTACTTCCTGACCAGTCTTGTCCCAGGCTGGTGAGTGGCTCCCATGCTCCCACTACCCTGGGCCCCGGGCCTACTTGTCAACGGCTCTGCCCACACCTTTCTGTGACCACCAGCTCCTGGTCCTGCCTCCACCACCAGCCTGTAGTGTGACCCTGGAGGTGGGGAGTCTCAGTCGATTTTGACCCCAGCTCAGGACCTTCCTGAGTGGGTAAGCAAGCAAGTGGGTGTAGCTGTCCTGCCTCGGCCCAGCCCACCGCACCTGTCTGGTCACACCCCCACCCTGCACCCTGCCCTCGGCATGCTTCCTCTCGGGGCCTGCCCTCGCCTTCCAGCCCACCTGCCCAAGGACCTCGGGCAGAGCCCACCACGCTTCTCTCCTGGACCCTGGCTTGGTGTGGCACCCTGAGGCCCCAGTTGGCCTCTCCCACTTCCTGGTACTTCAGGCCTGTTGGGTGTTTGGTGACAGCTGATGGACTGAACCTTTCTGGAACCTCCCCTTGAGGCAGGATGTGTCCTACAGGAGCCTCGGGAGGTGCCGGGGCCTCCCTCAGCCCCTGCGTTTCCTTGGGCTGCTCCTGATTCCCAGCATTTCTGAAAAATCCTGTGGAAGCTGTGTGTTCAGGTGCAGCTCTGCCGCCTCTCCCTTGCAGCAGCAAGCCCAGGCAAAAACGCATTGTTGCGCTGGTCGCCGGAGACCCAGCCAGGAGGGACCCGGCCACCAGGCCCTGGCACCCAGACTCACGTCCCCTCTCCTGGTCCGCTTGGTGGAATCCCTTTACCAGGTGCAGCGCTCGAGCCTCTGGAATCACCCTCCGTTTGTTCACTGTGCACAGTTTTCTGGGTGCTTGGGTTGTGCCAGCCCTCCGCTGGCCTGGGGGTACAGAGTGGCCCAGGGCAGGCTCCCCATTCTCGCCGGGGAGAGGCAGGGCTTCCCGCTGCCCCTCTGCCTGGCTCCGGCCTCGTGGGTGCAGGCCCTGCGGGCTCCTCTGCCCGCTGGTGATTGTCGGCTCCCGGCCCTGGGCGGCAGCTGGGCCAGGTGTGGGCCGCCTGGCCACCCGCCTGGCCGCCTGCCCACTCACCGCTGCAGGAGGCACCGCTGCCTGGGATTTGAGCGCCTCCGAGGGCCTGTGATGCGGCCGTGGGGAAATCATTTTCTGACAACGGCCATCAATTTTGCTGAGAGCCCGTTGGCGCTCTGGCAGCCTGTCCCCCGGCAGCGGCAGCTGGTCCGTGTCAAGCCCCTCGGTGTCCTGATGACAGAAGCGATTTGCATTAGGCGTCTGCCCCAGAGCACACGTCCGGAAGAGACGGATTCCGGCCGGTTCCAGACACGCACCGCATCACCTCCAAGTTTATCTGCAGGTCACGGGGTTGGTGGAGACGTCTCCTCCCTCCTTAGGTGACCATGTGGGGCCCTGTGGGGCAGCCCCAGCTGGGGCCCTCAGGAACAGCGCTCCTTACTGCCCCTGAATCCACCAAGTAACAGGCACTGGCTAGGCACAAAGGCACCACAGTCAGAGTCAGAGCTCTGCCGTTGTCCTGAGAGGTGCACACGTCTGGGGAAAGGCGCGGCTGGCAGAGGGAACAGCCTGCACGGAGGCCCCGGGGTGGGACTCAGCTCGCTCTGTTGGTGGAGCGGAAAGAATTCTGTTCAGGCTGCAGCGAGCCTTGGGTGCCTGGGAGTCGTCAAGGGTAGAGCCAGGTCCGAACAGCCCCAGCGGCATCCCAGGGAAGGCTAGAGGAACGCTGGCAGGTGATCAAGGAAAGCCCTGGAGGAGGTGCTGGGTGCGAGCCAGGAAGGGGAGCAGGATTTTGCCTGGTGGAGTGAGCGTGGGGGCGGGGCCTGCGGGAGCAGCTGGCAGGGAAGGACTGGGCGGGGCTCTGCTGGCAAAGCAAGCTCCTCCCCTGACAGGCAGAGGACCCTGGGCTGGGCTGGGCTAGGTGATCCGGGCCACCTGAAGTTCTCAGGCCTTTCGTAAGTTTACCTGGTCAGCCCTTGGGACCAGCAGCCTTAGGGTTTGAGTCCTGTGCGCCGCGGGGGGCTGGGGGGGCTCACCCACATCCCAGCAGCCTCACCGCAGGCCTACTGTCGCAGCCACCGAAGGCGCACAGCAAACGCTGTCAACCATCACTGCAGTAAACACCTGCACTCTAGGTGGGGAGGCCCAGAGAAGGCACGCGGCTTGTGCTGGGGCCACAGCATGGTCAGGTGTAGGCCAGGCAGGGACCCACGCTGGGAAGGTTGCTAGAACCTGCTTGTCCTGAATATGCCTGGACAGAGGACGGTGAGCCACCCCAACACCCACGCCACTCCCTGGGATCCACATGGCCTCCGGCACCTCTTCCAGGCTGTGCAGATGTGATCCCTGTCAGGCCTGTGGGCATGGGAGGTTGGAGGCCTGCGGCGGGGCAGCCCTGCCTTCCCTGCTGCGCAGGAGACCGGGAGGGAGGTGCTCGGAGCTCCTGAGGACCCGGGTCTCCTGGCTCTTCACGCAGGGATGACTTCACACCTTTCAGACAGAAGCCCTAGGCTCAAGCAGGGATGGGGGATGACTGGGACTCGCTGTGTGGCTTGGGCAAGAGCAGCTATGGTTCTGGGCAGTGGGAGATGAGGGGGTGGCTGTGAACAAGGCCACCATGTAGAGCCTTCCCACCCCAGGTCAGCCGGAAAAGGTCTGGCCTGGACCCGGTGCCAGGAGGTGACATCTTTAGGCGGGCACCTTCTGTCTCCCCAACCATGTCATCAGCAGCCGTGCCGGGACCCCGGCTAGAGCCTGCTGCACGTGGAGGGCCAGCAGGCTACGTGTGGGCAGCAACTCGGTGGCCTGGCCACCCACCTGTGTCCCACCTGCTGTCATTACAGTCACATGTCCATCTAACAAGGGGAGCAGTCGTGGACCTGTGCGGGCCAGCCCTGGCCAGCTGTGCAGTACCTAATTGGTCCTCTCCAGGCTGTATTTTCTCGGGTATTGATGAGCCGGTGTCACCAAGACGCAGCCCGAAGCTGAGCTGAACTCAAGACAGATCGAGCCCGCGCCTCATCAATCTGCCTGCAGCGCTCAGCTGGGCTGGGTGCGTGGGGGGAGGCCGCGCGGCCCTCAGGCTCCCAGAGGGGCTTCGTAAACCACGGATCTACCTGTCAGGGCTGCTCTGTTGTTTCCCACTCTGGAGTCTGCTGGGTGACCAGGTCTGGGCAACCTTCCATCACCTGGGGATAAAATGCAAGCTGCTCAGCTCAGCCCCAGGCCCTGTCCCTCTGCCTGCTGTGGCCCCCATGCCCAGCCCCTCCGTCCTGATCCGTCAGGAGGCTACCGCTTCCTCCATGAGCCATGTTCTCTGCATGTCCTGTCATTTAGGTCTGGCAGGAACGCAGCTCCCTCGGAGCTCACACGCACACCAGACTGGATTCCTGTTGTCCTCAATGGTCCCAACACCACCTGCCTCTTCTGCTGAACCCTCCGGACAGCTAGAACCAATGAATTATTTGTGAGATTCCGTTACTGTTTCCCCCAGGAGCTGTTCCTCTTGTTTCCCACTGTATCCCCAGTACCCAGCACGTAGTAGGCCCTCAGCAAATGTTCAGTGCATGAATAGCCCATGACTCTTTGCCCTAATTAAAAACTTTGGCCAGGCGCTGTGGTGCACACCTGTAATCCCAGAAGCTCAGGAGGCTGAGACAGGAGGATCACAAGTTCAAAGCCAGCCTCAGCAACTTAGCAAGCTCCTTAGTATACCCTGTCTAAATAAAAAGGGCTAGGAATGTGGCCCAGTGGTTAAGCTCTCCTGGATTCAATCCCCAGTAACACCCCCCCCCCCAAAAAAAAAAAAAAAAAGGTTAAAAACTTCTGTTTCCTGCTGCCTCTAGGAGGAAGTTTGAACTCCTGGGTGTGGCGGCCGGGCTGCGGGCTTCCCTTGAAACGGCTCCCTGTGCCTGGCAGCTCCAGTCCTTCACTGAACTCCTAGGCATCCTTCAGAGCCCAAAGAGACACCGCCTCTCCTGTGAAGCCTTCCAGTTCAGCCGCTGCTGGGCGTGAGCTGTGTGCAGGGCACGGGAGACAGGCTTGGGGAGAGCTGGGGTGAGGGCAGTTGGCCCCATGGACAAAACCCCAGGGCATCCCGATGCAAGGGTGTCCGTGAAAATTGCCTCCACCCTCACTGCGGTGCTGGGAGGTCCTGGCGTTTCACAGCAGAACTTAGGGAGGTGACGTAACCTGCAGCAAGTCCCTGGAAAGCTAGACTCAAGCTCCTTCATCACCCACCGTCCAGCGCCATCGAGGAGGGCGTGATGGGCCAGGAGCCCGAGGAAGAGCCCCGCCCACCAGGGTGGGAGGGGGAGCCCTAGTGGTGATTTCAGGGGAGGAAGGTCTGAGCTGTGCCTGGAAGCAGGACTGCACGCTGTCCAGGAGAGGGTGCAGAGGACACTGTGGGCATCGAGGACTGTGTGGACAGGTGGGAGTGGGCAGAAGGTGGACAGGTGGGAAGGGGTGAGCGTGGGGGCTCAGGAGCCAGGGGGCTGCAGGGGGCAGGTAGGAAGCAGGGGAGCAGAAAGGGAGGAGACTGGCCAGGGTGGACAGGCGTGTCCAGCAGGGACCTGGTGATGTGTTGAGCCTTGGTGCATGCTCTGTCGTCGTGGTCCTGGCATGTGGCCACGGTAGCCCTGGCTCCTGGCAGCTCCCAGGTTCTGTGTAGAAACCCTCTAGGATGAACTTCGGGAGCCCAGTGACAGTCCCACAGGGACTGAGGCTCTAGCATCTCTGTCTTATGCAGAATAAATATGTGCCCTCCCCCGCCATCCTCGGGCTCCCTCCCCGTGACCTGCTGTCCGTCAGCCGGGGCAGCTCCCTGGCGTGTCCTTCAGCCCTCCACCTGGCTGCAGAGGCCAGTGTCCCCCGAGTGCCCAGTGCCCCTCCGTAAACACTGCTGTCAGGCCTGCATGGGCACTGGATGGACCTAGGGTGGCGCTGGCAGTCCCAGCCCATTTCACCTTCACCTCTGCCCAGCAAGGCAGGTGCCACCTCTGTGCAGAGAGGTGGAGCCAGGATTTGGACCCAGAGTCGGGCTCACTCCATAGACGTGCCTTGCCTCTGGCTTAGGGGTGACGCCCTCTCTCATCCCCAACTCGTCTCTGCTCACCATAGTCCAGCCATCCTTTGGGGCCCCACTTGGAGTGCCCAGGCTCAGTCCTGGCATGGGAGAGGCTCGGGGCCCATTGGCTCGTTCACTGTGGGTGTCTGATGCCTACCCACCACCTCAGGCACCTCTCCAGGCCTGGGACGGTGGAAGTTGACGTTGGGGCCATGGTGTTTGCTTTTTTTTTTTTTAAATATTTATTTGTTTGCTTTAGTTGTACACAATGCCTTTGTTTTTACGTGGTGCTGAGGACCGAACTCGGGCCGCGCACGTGCTAGGCGAGCGCTCTACTGCTGAGCCACGACCCCAGCCCCTGGTGTTTGCTTTTATGACTTCACCTAGGGTGTTCTGAGACCTCCAGTAAGTGACCTCACTGGTCTTCACTTGTGAGATGGGGTGACATTGGTTCCTGCCCCAGAGTGGCTGGAAGGAATCATCCTCTCCCCTCTGTGACTGTCCCACAGGGATCGTGGCTCCCTCTGTCTTATCTCCGGTGCTCTCTGGATGTCAAGGAAGCACCTCCAAACTCTCTGGCTGGTGGACGTCTCCTTCCTCTGATCTGTCTCAACTCCTGTCCCAGGCTGGGGCCTGAGGGTCAGCTGCGTCTCCTGCCCGACTGTAGACACCTTGGGGGCTGGGGCCCACCCCGCCTGTGGCCCCTCATCCCACCCCAGCCACCAGACCAGGGCTCTGCACATAATAGACACTTAATACATGTTTATGGAATTGAATTAACGATAAAACGAGATAATGGCCTGGAAGGAGCCGGAGTTGTTAGGAGGGAATGCACAGCGTAAAACCAGGCATATTTTTTTAAGCAGATTAATCTGGTCTTAACTCATTCTAATAGCCTGCGCCCCTATTGGCCAAGGCCATTATAATAATATATGGCCAGGGCCGCGGAGCTGGGAGATAGCGTGCCTCAAAGTTCGCCTTCCAGAGGATACCACAGAGGCTGCCTCCCACCTGTCCAAGCTGGAGCCCAGAGAGCCCGAGAGGCCTACCTGGGGTCACACGGATGGGTTGGGCAGAGTGTGAAGAGGTGCTTAGAGAGGGCTTGGGGCGGGCGTGGCAGAGCATGCGCAGCTGCGGGGTGAGGTGGCACAGGAGGCCGGCTCTTTTGGAAGGTCACTCTCTGTACTTGATACCTGGAGCCAGGGTGGAGCTGCCAGATTCCTATCCTGGGGGGGGGGTCTCCAACTCAGCCCCTCACCTCTGTGAACCCCCTGCTTCGCAATTGGGGAGTCAAGTTTAGATGCACGAACCCTAGAGGGGGAGATGGGAAGCTGATGTCAGTCATTCACATCTTAGTCTGAATTCTCATCCTGGTGTGGGCTGAGATCCGAGGGACCCAGAGATCACTGGGCTATTGGAAGGAAGGAATGGCTGGCTCCAGTCAGTAGGGGAAGCCACTGTGGGTCCCAGAGAAGCGCCTGCCCAGTCCCCTTTCCCGGCTGTCTGCTGCTGCAGTCCCGAGTACAGATGGAAGGCTGGGAGTCGCGCGGCTGGATTGGGGAAGGAAAGACAAGGTGGTGACCAGGGACGGTTCTGCCCTCGCAGTCTGGGGGAAGATGGCCACGATGTGACAGACGTGCACCGCTGGACGAGTGTGGGGCATAGCTACCACAGTGGGTGTCCTGTGTGTCCCTCAGCTCCTCTGGGGGCAATTCTGTGCTGTGGCCACCAGGTGTCTCGGGTGGGTGCCCAGGCCTGGCTCTCCCTCACCTTGGTCTTGAACAAGTGTTGTCCTCTTCCTGGCCAGGAGGGTGGCTGCAGTGGTGACAGTTCCCAGGACAGCCCCAGACACGGGTGAAGTGCCATTTCCCCCAGTCTCCCACCAGCCTGCCTGGCAGGAGTTGGCCCAGGGCTCATCTCGTGCCCGTGTCCATGGGGTTCCTTGGGTGCCCCGGGGGCCCACCGGGGATCCAGGGCAGTGGAGGGTGAGGGAGTTTGTCTCCACTGGAGGCTTCCCCCGTGCAGAGTTCGCTGGGAGGAGCTGCCTGGGCCTGGGGTGCCCTGGCGGATCCCCCCTGGCTGCTTCCCACCTGCCTCCACGCAGGCGGACAGTCCTCAGCTGCTGGCCCAGCCTGGCAGGGCGGCTGCAGCTTTAATCAGCCATCGCGCCGCTTTCCTTGGAAGGAGAAATTGCAGGTGGCAACTCGTAATTTCCCAGGCTTCTCCCTTTCATTAATTTCTCCCTGCAAAATGGAGGCTTTCTGCTGAGCCGGGGAATTGGCAGCCGAGCGCGCCCCGCCGGCCCAGCCGCGCTCTCTGCTCGAGGTGGGGGTGGGGGTGGGGCAGGCGCCGTGCCGTGCTGTGTGTTGTGCCCCCTCGCAGAGGCCAGAGGTTTATTCTGTGCTCAAATTGGCTCGCTGAGCCCCACTAGGTCTGGGAAATTGCTTGGTTCACCCTGGGCTTGCTGCTCCATCCCTGGTGGCCCTGGTGAGAGGGGGAGGGGGGGCCTGCCAGTGCCAGCCTTTGTGGACCATGAAGAGGTGAGGTCTCTGGGCCCTCAGGGTCACCCTGCCCTCTGCACCTCGAGTGCCACTGGAGTGGGCTGCTAGGTGCCAGCACCCTGCCTTCAGCCTTCCGCAGCCAGGCCTGCGTGGAGGTGGACAGGGATGAGGGACAGTCCCCCAGGGCCCTGGGGAGGTAGATGGCACACTGATGGTCACATGCAGCTAAGGCTCATGCTGGATGGCCAGGGGTGTGGAAGCCGGAGTCTGGAAGGACGGGTGGGAAAGAGGAGCAGCGTGTGCTAAGGAACAGAAAAAATTGTCTGTCCCTAGATGGCAGCTACTAGGGTGACAATATGGACTCAGGATGAACCAGGAGTCCCGAGCGAAGAGTGCGGGTCTCCCCTGGGGGCTGGGGGATACTTAGGCAGGTGGGCAGTGTGGAGAGACCTATGGTTGGCCAATGTGGAAAGTGGGAGGGGGGATGCAGGAGGACCAAGAGTGATATTGGGGACTCTGGTGACAGTGCCGCTCCCTGAGGGGAGGCAGGGAGAATGGGGGAGGAGGGAGGTGACTTTGGATTGGGTTGTGTTGGCAGTGCTTGAGGGGCTGTGGGAGGGGATCCCAGTGGGGTGCAGTCCAGGCGCTGCTCTGTCTCCCTGTGGGTGACCAGGTGCATCCGGAGTGGCCCTGTGGTCTCTGAGCCTCCCCTAGCCTGCTTGCCAGTTTGGAAAGAGCACAGGCCACACAGACAGGCAGACCCCAGGGCACAGGGCCACCTGGGCCAGGATGAGCTGGAACTCTGGGCACTCCAGAAGACCTCTAGAAGAGGCCCGGTGCCCACTCCTGGCTGTCCAGGGTGTGGCTGTCGGCCTCCCTGGGGAAGGGCACACCTGGTTCACACCCACCAAGGCCACCCATGCCGCAGGGGCACTCCTGATGGCAGCCCCAGAGCCTCAGCCTGGAGGAGGGGACGCCGGGCAGACCACACCTGGGGGCCCTCGGCACCCCCAGCCGGTCACTTCAGTTGTCTGTGCCTCGGTTTCCCCAGCTGTAAAATGACTCTGCCCACCTCACAGGGTAGGTGGGGGCTAAATGGGTAGCCGGATGCCGGGCGCGGTGGCGCACGCCTGTAATCCCAGTACTTGGGAGGCTGAGGCAGGAGGATCGCGAGTTCAAAGCCAGCCTCAGCAACGGTGAGGCACTTAGCAACTCAGTGAGACCCTGTCTCTAATAAAATACAAAAAAGGGCTGGGGATGTGGCCCAGTGGTCGAGTGCCCCTGAGTTCAATCCCTGGTACCAAAAAAAAAAAATATAAAAATAAATGGGCAGCCGGCAGCCTGCCTGGCACAACAGCTGCAGACTGACCCACCCCTGCCACTTACCTCCAGGGACAATCTACCAGGAGGCTTTATGAGCAGCAGGCTGAGGGGCCCTGGCTGCAGCGTGTGCCTCCCCTCCCTCCCCTCCTGCCACCTCTTGGTGACACCCCGCAGCACCCAGCCCCACCTCCCGTGGTCACCACCATGTTGGACTCTACCTGCGTCTCCCAAGTCTATTTACAGAGTTTCTAGGCGGGAATCTGGTGCAGCTTTGATCTTTTAGGAGGAGTGGGCAGCTGAGGCCGCGGAGCCGGCGGTATATTTTCTCTGGTAATGGGGTATTAAGTCGACAGCCCAGATGGGGATCTCCCTGCGGGCGGGAGGGGGTGGGGCACAGCCTGCTTCGTATCAGCCTGAAATATGGCCCATCACCACCAAACCTCAAAGGATGCTACCTTTGGGTTGGCTGCACACCAGCTTTGATGTTTAGCGGTGGAGGGAGGGGCAGACCTTCCTGGCACAGGAGGGGCTGCAGCCTCCGCCCCAGATGGACTGGAATGTGGTTTACTGGGCACCTGGGAAAGAGGGCCCCCTTCCCTCCTCCACCTCCTCTTCTACCTCTCCTCCCTTCCCTCCTCCCCACAGATCCATCTCTCCTCTCCAGGGTCCCTGGGGTGAATGTGTGGAAAGGGCAGAGGCCCCCAGGACCAGCTAGGCGTGTGAGGCTGGCTGTGTGGAGGTGATCAGGAGTGGGGCCAGCCAGCCTGGAACCCAGCCCCAGTCCCCTGTGCCCGCCAGACAACTTGCTTCAGTTCCCCGGGCATTGGTGCCCCAGTCTGGGAAAGGGGGTGTGGCAGCAGCTGCCCTCAGGGTTGCTGTGCACTGAAGTGAGTAAACAGCGCAGAGCTGGGGTCCCTTTCCCGCTCTGAGCAGATGATGTCGGTTGCTAGATTTGCTGTTTCTGAATGATCTAGGGCCGGGGCGGGACCTCTCTGGGCCTCAGTTCCCCTTAGTACCACAGTGTGAATGACTTCTACTTACAGGGTGTGGGTGGAGAGGACAAAGCTGGGTTCTGCATCACAGATCTTGGCACATGGGGTTATCTGGTAGGTGACTGTGATGGTGGTTTCTATGAATAGTTCAGCCCAGTGGCCAGGCCAGGTGGCACACACCTGTGATCCCAGTGACCCAGGAGGCTGAGGCAGGAGGATTGCAAGTTCAAGGCCAGCCTCATGAGTAGCAAGGCCCTAAGCAACTTAGCAAGATTCGGTCTCAAAAATAAAAAGGGCTGGGGTTGTGGCTCAGTGGTTAAGCACCCCTGGGCTCATTCCCTAGTACCAAAAAGAAAAATTCACTCCAGGGTCTATTAAATTCTCTGAGTGCCAGTGCTGGAGGCTGGGGTTGAGCCAGGTACAGCCCCAGCCTGAAGTTGCACCAGGTAAGTGGGGCACACATTCAGGTGAAGAGGTCCTTCCAGAACCCCAGCATGGGAAGGCAGCATGGTCCTGGAGAGGCCCTGCTGGGGCAGGACCATAGCCAGCTTCCTTTCTTCCTTTTCCCTCTTTCTCCCTGCCCCCAACTTATGTGAGACATCTAGGAATCCAGGCCACCAAGGGCTTGGAAGCCTAGGGACCAGCTTCTGTTGCCCCTCACTGGCTGGTGGCCTCAGCAAAGCTTCTTTTCCCAGCCTTGATTTCTTCATCTGTAAAAGGGGGTGGGATGGTTAGTGGCCTTCAGTGCAGCCTGGAGGCCGGGGGCGCGAGCGCTTGGAGGATAGAGTTCCATCTGGGAGCTCATCAGGACCACTCCAGACACACCTGCCCCGGGGCCAGGCATGAGCTGGGGAAAAAAAAGTGTAGGGCTGCCTCTTGTTTCACTCTTGACCCTCAGCCTCCACCCTCAGCTGTCCTCAGCCAGAAGGCCGCCTACTCTCCAGAGACCTTCGGCTTTGTCTCCAACAACCCCTCCCCTGGGGCCTGTCAGAGCCAGAGTGCTGTCTGGTGATGGTCACCACTACCCTGCAAGCCTGGGCCTCGGTTTTCCCTCCTGGAGAATGGGGTGGCTACCACCTGGTAGTGCCATTCATGGTGGCTTCCAGGCTCTTGCTCAGTGAGGGGTGCCCTGCCACTCTCCACGAGTGGCCTCCTTTCCTAGTTTCCCTTTAGCCATGCCTCAGATGCTGGCCCCAGGGTTCTGGGTGGGTCGGGGCCTGCTAGACCTGATGCCGGGGTCCCTTCCCAGGCCCCAGCAGTTCCTCCTCCTCCACCTGCTCAGGTTGAGGGACTTGCCTGAGGTTGTCCAGCTATAATGGGGGCCTGGGGCCTGGGATTTCCACACCCTCGAGGTTGACCTTGCAAGTTCCTGAGTCAGGTTTTCCAGCCTCCCCACACCTGCCTCCCGTCCAGCCTCGCCAACCGCCCCTGGTGAACGCAGATGCTGTGGTCTTTGCCCAGAATTTTCTGTGATCTTCCCTGGAGTCTTCCTTTGGGGGACATTCCCCACCATCACCCCACTGTGGCCTCTGCCTCTTCCATGGAGGTCCCCCATCTCTGTCACAACCCCACTGCAGCACTGTCCCTTGTCCTGACCTTTGTGGGTGGGGTCAACACTGATTCTAGGAGTACAGACTCCAGGCTGGAGTGTGAGGGGCAGCGGCTGCCCAGGATTTGGCAGGTCAGGGTGAAGGAGAGGCAGGCGCAGGTCAGCGTTGAGGTGGGCAGCTGGGCCACAGGGAAACCCTGCCTTGCCACTGACCTCCCCACTCTCTGCTCCCCAGCAGTCATGGCCCTGCCTGGGCTCTGGGAAGTCCAGACTAACCTGGCTGCCCAGCCCTGGGACTTGGGGTCTTTCTTGACCCCTGGACCTAGCCCTCTTTCCGTGACTTCCACTTTGTGACCTTCTGCAGGCCCCTGCCCCTCTCTGAGCCTCGTGTTCCCACCTTGCACTCTAGGTTGGAGCCCATTGGAAGCTGCAGCCTTGCTCACAGCTCCTGGGCCCAGCAGCCCCCACTGGCTCCATTTCACCCACGTGGGTTTTTTTTTTTTTTTTCTTTTTTTTTTTTTTTTTTTTAACTTGAGCCAATATTAAAATGGGGAAGCTTTTCACATAAAACCCCAGCTTTCCGGCTTCTCTTTATAACCGCGCTGGCCCGGCCACAGCTCTGTGATGGGAGGAGCTGGGTGGTCCTTCCTCTTGGCCCCCTGCCCGGCGGCTGAGCTGGGGCCCTCCTGCCCGCCACTCTCTTCTGCAGGGGACCGTGCCTGAACCCGCCTCCCCTTCCTCCGCCTGAAGATAAAACTGTGTTCTCCCCCAACCCCCCAATATTCTAGACAATCTGCCTCGTTTTAAAATTCCTTCAGCAGCCCCAGGCCCAGCGGCTTCTCCCAGCGAAGGAACCAAAGGAACGAGGCCGCACGTGACCGCGCTCTGCGGCGGGGAAGCTTTGATGTTGCGGTGATTGCGCGCCCCTCCCCCCTTTCTTCCTCCGCTCCCTTCCCCCTCCTCCCCTCCTCCCCCTCCACTTTTCCCTGCTGCCCCCTCCCCTCCTCCACCCGCCCTTCCACTTCCTCCCCCCTCTTCCCCCCACTTCCTCTGCTCTGCTCTGCCCGCCTCCTCCAGGTACCTGCTAATTGCCTCCTGCGCCTGCCGTTCAGTACCTACCTGGCTTGGAGGGACCCGCCAGATCACCCCCAGGAGGCTGAGGTGTTGGGGTGGCGGGAGGGGCGCTGCGTGGGGGAGAGGTGCAGGGGGGGCTAGTGGTGATCAAGGGGGGCGTGACTTCCCCTCCACCCCGACCCCAGTCCCGTGGGGTTCACTCAAGGCTCTGAGGCCAGGGGGCAGCCCCTTTTGTCCTTGAGGGGCCTGGGTTGTGGGTGATGAGACAAGGCATGCTGGGGTGAGTGGCGCTGAGGTGCATGGGAAGGCAGCAGGCGCAGGAGAGGCTGGGGTGTACCCCCAGCAGGTCCTTCAGGAGGCAGGCAGGCCTTGCTCTCTGTCCACCACCCCCAGCCCCAACTGTCCTCCCATGCTGTCAGGTTGGAGTCCTGTCCAGGTTAGTCAAGCTGCCCTGATTGTTGCCCTAACCCGCCCCCAACAGGGGGCAGGCAGTGGCTGAAAAAGCCTGGTGTGTGATTCCCTGTCCTGGAGTCACCATCCCAGTGTGAAGACACACTGCGGAGGTGGCTTTTGGGGAGGGCTGGCTCTGGACTGGCCTGGGGAGGGCCAGTGGTCCTGCCTATGGGGAGGGGTCGTCCCCTGCCCAGCTTGAGGCTCTGGCCCTGCCCTGCTCACTCCCTGTGTTTAGGTCTGTCGGGACAGGCAAACCCACGAAAGGACAAGTGCAGAGGCAGAAGCAGGTAGGGAAACTTGTCATCATACCAGCCCGTAGGCCCGCTGTGTGCCTGACCCTTCACTGGGGACATGCAGGTATTATCTGTCCTGCTGCCCCCTCCCCTGGACCATCACTCCACCACCCCAGGTTCACGGAGGTGTGGAGACATACAGCAGGTCTGGGCCCCTCTGCTGGGGGGCTCTGGCCACTTCTCCAAGCTCTCTCCTCACGGGGTCATCAGAAGTGCCCCTGCTGGAGTCTGCAGTTTCCCTCGGAGTTAGTGACGATGGTGCCCTGCCTTTCTGTGGTGCCTTTTCAACAGGAGGTGCCTCACCTGCTGGGAGTCCTAACCATGGTCAGCCCATGAGAGTAGCTGCTGCCCAGGTACAGCCCCTCACCTGTCCTCTCTTAAGAGGGACTTTCGTCCCTCGAAGCCTTTCCGTTCTTGGCATCCCCTGCTCCCTCGCAGCCTCCCACATGAGCTGGGAGCTGAGCGGTAGCTCTGGGCCCTCCCCTGGGCTCGAGAATCTGATGAAAGGAGTGCCTGGGGCCTAGTTTTGCACCCTGATTAGCTGTGCAACTTTGGGCAAGTCACTGGCCCTCTCTGGGCACGTGAGAACTGGAGGTAGTGGCAATACCTTTTCTCCCACAGGCTTGTTTTGAACAGGTTGAGAAGATAGATGGTGGTGGCAGGGGGGAAAGCAGCACTTTGAACAGATGAGAGCAGCTGAGCTGAGTGTTCATCTTTGTATTCCCTGTGCCCAGCCGTGAACCCAGTACATGCTCACAGATGCCTGCTCTGTGAGAGCATCAGTGACACGGGCCCTTGCTGTGGGTCTGTGGCACATCTTCCAGTGCTGAAACTCCTCACAATCCACCAATGTATTTAGGGAACGCGTCCTCTGCCCAGGCCTGGTGGGTGATGGGCAGTGTCCCCTAGCCTGTTTTCTATTTTCAGTCCCTGGTTGGGTCAGCAGTGTGGCCCTCTCTGATTGTGTTCATTTTATAGATGGGCAGCTCCCTTGCCCAGCACCACTGGCTGGGCTGTCCAGTGCAGGCCTGGGCACCTAGGCCTGTCTGATCCAGGGAGGCACGAGGCTGGGGTGTAGGCTCTGAGGCCTGAGTTCCAATCCCGAGCCCCCCTCCAGCTTGCTCTGTGGCTCTGGGTGAGTTATTACGCACCTCCCTGAGCTCAGTTGCCATGTGTGACAATAATAGCATCTCCCTCCGGGAGGAGTCGGTGCAGCAGCACGTAAGGCACCGGCACGGAGTAGGTACTTGCTCAGTGTCAGCTGTGGTTGTTGCTGTTTTTATTATTATTTGACTTGAAAATCTCCTCCTGCTCCGCATGCTGTTCTACAATAGTTGTGGTTCATGAAAAGCTGAACTGAATACATGGGTACAGGGCCTCCCCGGGCCCCACCTAGCGAGATGATGTCTCTGAGCCTGGGGCCTGGCATTGAGAGGACCCCCTTGAGGTTCTGGTGGTGAGGAGGAACTTGGCCCTGTCGTGGTGGCCTGGCCAGGGCCCCATTCAGGGGCGGGGGGTCTCAGCCCTGCCTGGCCTGCCTCCCGGCTGACAGCTCGGGCACTGTGAGCTGGCTGCCAGCCAAGCTGCTTCCTCTCCCGGCTGGCTGCCATCCCGGGCCCGATGCCAGGGGGCCGGCTGGTGGGCAGCAGCTCGAACGCCGCAGGGCTGTGATCCCAGCCAGGAGACTCCAGGCAGGGCTGGGTGTTGGGGCCTTCAACCGCCCCTTGCAGCCCTTGGGGATCTGGGCACAGCTGCATTGGCTCTTAGCACTGCCCCCCCCCAAGTTGGCGCCTCCACAGGGGGGATCTGTGGAATCTGCAGAGCAGATTGGTAGGAGCAGCGGTGAGAAGAGCGCAGCGGGGCAGAGGGCCCCGTGAGCAGTGCGGCGCCTCCTGCAGCCTCCACGTCCACGTCCGGAGAGTGGGGCCGGCGTCCACCGCCACGGCCTGTTTCATGGGCTGGATATTCCACCAGCCCTCGGCGTCCGTGTGTCCAGAGGCTGTGTGGAGGCAGAGATGAGCATCCCAGGGGCTGCTGCTGCTGCTGCTAGGCAACCCAAGCACCTCCTCGCCAGGCACCTGCAGAGTCCTTACAAACGCAAGCTCGCCCAGTAGTGCCCAAAATGCCACCGAGGTGAGGCTGTGCTTGCCCATCTCACAGATGAGGAAACAGATCCACTTTCAGCAAATTAGTGGCCCAGGCAAGCCTGGCACCCGAGCAGGCTGGCCTCAGCCCCTGCACCCTGGGTGGTGCCTGGGTCTGAGCATTGAGGGCAGCACTCAAGGAGCTGGTCATTCGGCGTGGGACCCAGAGGGCTGCCTGGAGGAGGGGATGATGCCGGGGGGGTGTGGGCTGAAGGCTGCCCTGATAAAGCTAGCAGCCACCTTTGACAGAGAGCCAAGGTGGGGGGTCTGGGGAAGGCTGATCGAGGAGGCACATGAGCCAGTTGTGCAAAAACGTAAGGGAATAGCATCCCAGGGAGAGGGAACGGCCAGGGCAAAGGGGAAACAGGCTTGGCATGGTGGAAGGACCAGAAAGAAGGCCGTTGGAGCCAGTGTGCAGAGGGGGTGCAGCAGAGCAGGCCTGGTTGGCTCACTGGGGGCGGGGCCACCGCGGGGAGACAGGAGTCTGGGGGTTGTTCCCGGCAAAGGCAGTGCGTGCTTCCCTTTGGGTGTTGTATTTTCTCTCAGTCAAGGAGGAAGTGCCTGGGCTGGGGTTAGGAGAGTTAGATGCCAGGCTGCCACCCCTCTCCTGCTGTGCCCTGCACCACGTTATCTCCCTAGGTGACAGGGTGTTGAGTCTCTGAGTCTCCCTGCCTTGTAACTAGTGGTGTCCTGGGCGGGCCCAGCCTGAATGCCTCTGCCCTCCTTTAGATTCTGTGTAGGCCCCTTCGGCAGCCTTAGCCCCACCGGTGCCTGGCCATGCTCTCTGTGCCCTGGACCAAGCACTGAGCACATGGGGCCGCGGGCGCCTTCCACCACCCCTCTGGTTTGTATTTTCCCCTGGGGCAGCTCAACACTCTTGACTGACAACTGGTGAAACTGAACAATCACAGCAAGCTCCTGCCTGCCTCGGCCCTATTGTCTCTGTCTGTACAGTGGGGACACCATCGGCTACCCTGTGGTTGGCCGCGAGGCTTAAACCAGAGTCTGCAAGTCCCTGCCAGGAGCCTAGCCCGGCCTCCATCAGTGGCCGCTGTTGCAAATATGAATCCGAAATCCTTGTGACCGCCGGGCCCAGCACCCTGGACAGCAACGGCCTGGCCCTGCCCTCTCCCGGAGTGGGAGGGAGGTCCCTTTCCCACCCGCAGGCGTCCCTGCCTCTGCCACGCCCATCCCTCTCGGCGCCCCAGGCCTTCCCCCCCTGCTCCTGGAGTCTAGTCTTCGGCACCGTCTGGTAATTAAAAACCTTCAAGGGGGACTTTATTGAGTTAGCATTAGTTATTTTGTCAGGCTAGGAGAGCGAGAGAATTATCTGTCCTCGGGGAGAGGGGGCTGGGCGGGGGCCGTGGGCTGAGATTGGCAGGTGCCTGCCGGTGCGCGCACGCGGCTCCGGGGCTCGGAACGCACCGCACTGCGGGTGCGGCGCGGGGAGCGGAGAGCGCTGGCGGGCGATTCCCACCCCGAGGCTCACCCTGCGGCACGTCCCGCTGCCCAGGCCCTTCTTGGCCTGGGTCTGGAGCTCCGTGGACCCTTGGGTTTCAAAACCAGCCCCTGCCAGAGCCAAGATGGCTGCAGGCGCGGGGAGCCGGGTCGAGGGGCTCTTTTCCTGAGCTGGGGATGGGGCCGGGGTTAGGTCCTCTCCTTCCCGGCCTGGCTTTCAGGCTGGTGTGAGGTGCCCCAGGCTTCTTCTCTATCCCTTCCTGTACCCTTAGAGTCAGGTAAGGCACACCTGCGATTTGGAGCTGTGACCTTGAGCTAGCCCCACACCTGTCTGCCCTCAGATTTGCACCTGTAAAATTAGGACAGCTCAGCCTGCCTCTCTCTAGGTTGTCATGAGGAATAACAGAGGTAAAATGTGCACTCCGTGGTCTAGGAGAGGCCGTTATTATTCCCCTGGGTCTGTTTAAATGCCCAGCCCTAAGAAAGGAGCCAACCTTTGCTCCTCTGTCACTCACTTTGTGACAACTTCACACCCTGAATGCTGGCAGTAACCTTGAAAGAGAGGTGTGGTCAGCCCATGTTTCAGAGGAGCAAACTGAGGCTCGGAGCGGGGAGGTGGTTTGCTGGGAGTCACAGCCAGGAGTGGGGAGGCTGCGTCCAGATCTGGGTCTTTCCCCTTTGCGAAGCTGGAAAGGCAACGCTGAACCACTGGCATCAGCCTGCTCTAGGTCTTGGGCCTGGCCAGGAGGCCGTGGGGGTAGGGGTGGGGGTGGGGGAGCTGGGCCTCTGGTCTACCCAGGCTTCCTCTTCTGCTCCTGCCTTGCTCTAGGGGCGGACTCCCTGGATCCTCTGCAGTGCCTCAAGGTCCCAGGCCCTGCTACTCTGGAGCCCGGGGAGAGGACGGTGGAAGGGGTGCAGCAGCATGTGTCTGTGCCACGCGGGATTAGACCAGTCACTCCGTAGGGCTCTGGGTCCAGGCCTGCACTGGGCCAGGCCTCGGGCAAACGTTCCCTGGGGGTGCAAAGAACAGAGCCATGCAGGTGCTGACCTGGAGTAAGAAGGCCCCGGAGAGCTGCCTGGGCCTCGTGGTGGCCCTGGCCCTGGGGCATCATCTGATTCACCGCATGCCTGTCATATGCGTGGTGCTTTGCAGCTCAAGCAGGCCTCCTTGCCTGTCACGCTCTTGTTCAGACACCCCCTCTGGAGTACTCCTGGGATTTTGCCAGGCCCACTTCCTGCCCAATCCCCACAGTCCCACAGCCCACCTCAGCGGCAGTTGGCACACTCTGTTACCTCCCAGAAGACCCTGGTCCTCAGTCAGCATCTGCCAGGCCCCTGCTTAGTCCCAGCTCTGCCTCAGATTCCTCATCCAGAAAGTAAGTCCAAGGCACGACACTGGCCCATGGGGACCACAGGCAGGACAGAAAGGTCCTTTTGCTGCATCTTCTGCCCCTGTGCACACATTCTGCCCTGAGTACTGGGGCCTCAGAGGAGCAGGACCCAGAACGTTTAGGCCCAGACCCTCTTACTGTCTATGGGACCTGGCCAAGCTCCCATTGTGGAATGGGGTGTTAACCTTGACCCTGAGATGAGGAGTAGAGGCCCAGCATGTATGAGGGGTCCAGGAGCGTTCATTTGTGCTTTGTGTTTCCTTATCTGAGAAACGGAAGAGAAACGCTCTGGTTTTCTCCTGTTCCTGAGGCATGTGCATGGTGGTGAGAGGTGCCTGCACTTGCCCAGGTCAGGCACCTTGGGTCCATAGGGCAGGGGCATAACCGGGTTCCTCAGCCTGGACAGGCACTGGCTGCTGTCGGGGGAACCATGGAGCCCTACACCCTCACGTCTGAGGTCTGAACTTTGATACTCTATCTCTGCTGAAAGGAATGGGCTGCGCCCCAGTCCTCAGGCAGCCCCTGCATTTGCTTCTTTAGGCCCCGCCACTTTCCTCAGATAGCACTGGACCAGAATCAGGAGACTGGGTTCCAGAGGTTGCCCCCTTAGCACTTTTTGACCAGGGCCTCAAGTTCACCTGGCCTGGGCCACCTCAGGCCACTGGAGCCAGGGACTAGCTTGGCTGACTTGGGTCCACAGCCAGCCTGGGCCTCCCCTGCCCTGCCTTGCACACCCTCCCACTCAGCCACACCCTTCCTGCGCTCATCTGACTCCCCACGCAGAGGCTGCATTCACGGCACGCACAGCTGCTAACGAAACTGCTCTCTTGGGAGGTGGTGTTCCCCAGGGATGGCGCCAGTGTAGGAACTGCTGCTCTTGTTGCCTTGTGGAGGGGCAGCTGGGGGCCTGGCCATTTGGCTTGAATCCTAAGGCCTGTGACCCACAGCAGCTGTAGTATGCTCTCCTGTCTGCTCTGTCTGGACTAGTGTGAACATCCCTCGGTGACCGCCTCCTCCCGGAACCCTCCCAGACTCCCAAGGCCTGTGGGAAAGGTCCTTCCCTGGAGCTCAGGCTGGACGTGGGTATTACTTTTCTTCCCACCAGTTCATGAGCTTCTTGAGGAACATTGTGCTTTTTTGGATCCCTGGGCCTGGCATACAGTAGGCACTCAATAAGTGCTTGTGCTTGTTGGACCGGGTATGGAAGCTGGGAGAACCTTAAAGTTCATTTCAGAGCAAAAGAAATCGGTTCCTCATCCATAAAGGGATGGGCCTAGGTGCAGAGAGAGCTGCCTGGTGTAAAGGAAGGGCCGGGCCCTAGGGTTGAATCTGGGAGCCCACAGGTGGACCTACCTGGGTCACTTACCTCTCTGTGCCTCATTTTCCTTATTTGCAAGTGGGCATGTTAAAGCTGCATACAGTGGTTATAGTGAGATTGAACCAAGGTACAGCAAGAGGGGACACTTTGCAAAGCCGTGACGATATGGCTCTTCCTAGCAGTGTTCTGAGGGCCTTAGTGGGTCTGGGTGGAAAGCACTGGGGTCCTCGTGTGCCTTGGGAGGCTGATCTCTTCCTTAGATCACCAGGCGCGCCCTAAGACAGGCCAGCCCCTCACTCCACCAAGGGGGGAGGCCCAGTGGCATATGCTTCCCCAAGCCTGTCAGCTTGAGCTAGGCATGTGCTCCTTCTCCTCAGGGACCCCTCCCTGGGCTTCTGATATCACCAGCCGCACTGTCCCGAGAGGGTCCCTTCAGAGGCCTGATCCCACAGACCCCCAGCCTGCCCCCTGCAGGCTCCCTGGTCAGACCCGCAGCTGAGCCCCGCCCCCTCTACTGGGGTCTCCTTTGTCATTCGTGTTTTTATATTTTTGAACAGATGAAAGATTTCCACTCCTTTTTGTGTGCTTCTTTGGAGACAGGATTAGCTGGTCTCTGGCTGCCCATTTCTCAAGGTTCTGTTGAGAGGACACCGGAGGTCCTGTGCTGTGCCGTTTCTCAGGGACCCCGAGCCTCCTGCAAGTGCTGGGGCAGGGAATTGGGGGTCAGGACGGGATGACTGGGACAGACTGCAGCAGTCCCATCCCCACCTCGGGCCTGGCTTTAAAACCTTGACCAGACCTTGGGGCTGCTGCTTCCTGCCTGGCTGGCCTGGTCCCAGGGAAGGTGGGGGCCTAGCCCTGCCTCCTGCAGGCCCCTGTCCCCCTGGCTGGCCCCCATTCCCCAGCAGCGGCCGTCGGGTGCAGGGGGCGCATGCGTGCGGCGGGAGTGAGCCGGCTGTGGAGAATTAATATTCCTGGAACATCGCCCCGGCCGGCTGCACACGCCGAGGAGAATATTACGGCGATTAGCGGTGGGAGTTCGGCCTGCACGCAATATCTGGATGGAGAATTCGGTGTGATTAATCTGGCGCTAAGTAGCAGCCTCCGGGGTCCGCGGGGCTCTGGCATGTTTGGAATGGGAAAAAAGCTCAGGAGTGCAGTGATCTTTGGGGGGCGCTTTGGGGGCTTGCCAGGGTAGCAGCTGTATCCTGGGCAGGTTGTAGGCTCTCAGTGGCCCTGGCTGGGCAGATCACCCCTGTTTTACTGCCACTGGCAAACTGCCAGCTGATAGAAGCGTGCCAGTTATAATCGCAGCCCTCGGGACACCCGCCCATCCCTTTCTTTCACTCTCTTGCATTCAGGGTCAGGGGCCCTGGGTGGCGGCTTCGCTGTACCCTTTCACCTTCCTGGGCCTCAGTTACCTCGTCTGTTAAAGGGGTGCATGACTCCTGCCCTGCCATCTCAGGTGAAAATGGCTATTCCCCCCCCCCCACCCCACCCCCGTCCCCATTTCATGAAGGAGGACACAGGCTGTGGGCAGTTTGCAGGAGTGGCGTTCTGCTGCCCAGCTGTTGGGGATCATTGTTAATAATTCTACTAATAAGCTGACTTCAGCGGCCTCCAGTTCCTCTTGTCCTGTCTCTGCTCTTTGGGCAACAGAAGATCCTTTGCCTGGAATCTCCCAGTGTGGGTCCGCAGGAGGTGATGGCAGGGACAGAACACTGATTATCTTACAGGGTTAAATCTGTGGTCTCCTCTGTAAAATTGGCATAAAAATACCTCAGCTCCCTGAAATCGGGGACCAAGCCAGAAAAACCAGTTCTTGTTTTAGGGTCTGCGGTTCTGGGGCGCTGGTGGAGGTGAGAGGAAGCTAGCGGTGGTGTGGGGCGGGAAAATGTCTGCTTGGGCTTCTGCACAGCCCTTAGCCCCAGTCTGCTGCCTCAGATGGAAGCACCAGATGCCAGGACTGGAAGGGAGCTCCCGGTCTTCCCCCACTGCCTGCTCGCTAAGCACAAGGAAACCAAAGACCAGAGAAGGACTGAAGTCTGGCCAAGGCCGCACTGAAGTGGCAGTGTTGAAGGAGGATCCCCTCTTTGGAGCCAGCCACATCTGTGTTGACCTTGGACAAGTCTTCCTTTGTCTGACCCTTAGTTTCCTAATCTGCAAAATGGGACACTTGTGTCAGCCTTTTGGGGTTGAACAGTGTAGTGGGCCTGGAGCAGAGCAGGCACTCAGCTCTGTTAGCCAGAAAAGGCCTGGGGGTCCCAGAAGACTTTCTGAAGGGGACCCAGCACACACAGGGGCATGCCTCCTCTTTGCCAAGCGCTGTTGAGGTGGCAGAATTCAACCGTTGGGCTTTTGCATTCGCTCACTTCAAGCCCTGTTGACGGAACATTTCCAAATCTGATTTGTTTTTTTTTTTTTTTTGCTAGTGAGGCTTGGAACCTCCGTGCAGCTCATCATCTGTGCAGAAGTGGATACTGGATCAATCGCTCCCCCCCTCCCGCCCCTTTCCCATGCAAGCAACATAATGGCCTTTGAAAGGGGGTTGGTTTGTGGTTTCCCAGCAGTAGAGTGGTCTGTGGTCTTGAGCAGCTACATTCGAAACCAGGTTTTTCAGGAGGACAGGTTTCGGTGAGCTCTGGAACAACTGGGCACAGTCCAGGGCAAGGTAGCAGGGTCAGGGAGAGGCAGGCGGGCTCCAAGGGGTTGGCTGTGCATTCACTGCTGACATCTCGGTGGCTGGAACAGTCGGAGCTAAGATAAGCCCTGCTTGAATGAACGCATGACGGGTGGCTGGTGCATGCATGCATGATGGGAGGATTCGTGCTATGATGACAGGCAGGAGAAGGTGTTGGTTGAGAGCCCGGACTCTGGAGCTGGAGAGTCTGGAGATAAATCCTGGCTCTGCTCTTTATTAGCTGTGAGCCTCTGGGCAGCTCAGTTCAGTTCTCTGGGCCTCAGTTTGCCCATCTGTAAAACAGTTGGACCAAATGATCCCGGCATCCCTCCTACTTAAGTGGTTTTTTTCCCTCTGTGATACTGGCCTTGATCCCCAAATAGTAATGTGCCCAGAGCCTCAGTGTACCCTGAACCCTCCAGCTCACCCACATGCTCCCCAAACACTTTGCTCCCAAATGGAGGCAACAGAGCCCTTCCACCCAAGGGTGCGTGGGAGTTGTTGCCATGAAATGAGCCTTGCTTTTGGGCTTGGGTACCCCTATGCCCCTGTCCATGTGTTAGCCCCCTCCCCTCCCCAGCCTGGGCGTCCTGACCCAGCTTACACACCTCGTCCTCTAGGAAGCCCTTCCTGGTGCCTGCCCTACACTTTCCCTGCATTCTCTGCTGTTGACTTGAGCCCCCGCCTCACTCATATTGGGGTGTTCAAGAAGTGACTAATTGTGTGTGTCCATGGTCCAAGGGGACTGAAGGGAATCCACATTTGTTATTCATCTATTAAGTGCCTGACCTTGTGCTAGTGGGCACAAATGGCATTCCTTGTCTGATATTACCACTCAAAATCTCAGAAAAGTAAAGAGTGGCACTCTGCTTCCGTGGGGGGGACAAGTGTGGCTTGATAATGGCGCTGTAGGAGCCCAGTCTTCGTTCCTCTGTGGCTCACTTCCTTCTTGCAGCCCCCGCTGCACTTCTGGTTTTGCTGTGTGCTGAGCACCCTGCATGCCCTGGCCAGGGGACGTGATGATGATGGTGGCCAATGCTGACCGGCTCCTGCTGGGCGTCTGTGCTGCGCTGAGCGTTTTGCATCTGTTGCGTCATCTCACAGCAACTGGAGGCCTGCTCCCATTTCACAGGTGGAGCTTATGTGGCTTAGGGAGGGGAAGTAAATTGCCTCAGGTCACACAGGAAGGAAGTGGCAGGGCTGAGATTGAAAACCAGACAGCCTGGTGTAGGTGCCTGCCGAATCGAATTAAAAAATTTCCTGCCTAATCTGGGTGTGGTGGGTGGTGCACACCTGCAATCCCAGTGACTCTAGAGGCTGAGGCAGGAGGATCACAAGTTCAAGGCCAGTCTGGGCAATTTAGCCAGATCCTCAGCAACTTAGGGAGACCCTGTCTCAAAATAAAAAGAACTGGGATGTAGCTTAGTGGTAGAGCACCCTCGGGTCAATCCCCACTTGGAAGGGAAAAAAAAAAAATATATATATATATATATATTTTTTTTTTTTTTCCAGTCCACTGTTTCAACTGACCTTGCCTGGATTCCTTTATGCTTATTTCTTTTTTAAAAATTTTTATTTTAGTTGTACACAATGCCTTTATTTATTTTTACATGGTTCTGAGGATCAAACCCGGGCTGTGCAGGTGCTAGGCGAGTGCTCTACCACTGAGCCACAATCCCAGCCCCATATGCTTATTTCTTATGTCATCCACTCTATGAAAAACCAGAGGGCCCCAGCCAATGGTCAGAGGACAAGACAGACCTGTGTCCTTGCCAGCCTCAAAGCCCCACTTGAGGGGACCGGCAAATGAACAGGCGGTGCAGTGCTGCTGGGGTCTGGTGAGGGTCTGTGCTGTGCTGAGACCCTCCTAAGGGGTGCTGCTCTTATTCTCCCAACTCCACAAAGGCTGAAATGGGCTCCAAGGGGCCAGGTGGCCTGTCTGTGGTCACACAGTGAGCATGGGACCAGGATTTGGACCTGAGCATCCTGCCTCACAGCCCTGTCCCTTTCCACCGCTTCTTGCTACTTCCCAGGACACTGAGTAGGAGCTGCCATGGGGGAAACATGGAGAGCCTGGCTTGGACTCAAGGTCAAGCTTCCAGGTGGAAGTTGAGACCCTCGTGGAACACGGGCAGGGAGGCAGAGGGGTGAGGAGAAGGTGTTCCAGGCACTGGAACAGCAAGTGCACAGGCCTGCAGGGGGAGAGAGCATGGATTGTTTGGAGAACCAAATGAAGGTGTTCTAGATTTCTCTCTGGCACTTGCAGTCACAAGCAGGTCCTCTGAGTAGGGCCAGTTCCAAGGGCTTGCTGAGTGCTTGGTGTGGACTCTGCACCATGTCGGGTCTTGCGTAGAGCCCCAGCCCTGAAGGAGGGAAACCTGGCGTCCCCGGGGCTGAGGTGGGAACACTAGCTCAGGATGGGGAAAGGCCAGGAGGACAGAAGTGCTTTCTAGGCAGTGGGAGTGGCTTCGTGTTCTCCTCGGTAACCCTAACATGCTGCATGTGGGGAGGATGAAGTCGCTGAGGACTGGCACTTAGTAGGCCCTCATCAAAGGTCAGGCACAGAAACTCACGTGCGAGTGTGTGCTGAGTTTGGGGCGGTCAGTGGTCGGCCTCCCAGGTGCCCTGTGGCACCAAGGAAGAGGGAAGGGTGCTGCTGTGGAGTTGGCAGAGCAAGGTCTGGGGTGGCCCTGGGCCAGGCTGGTGCCACAGGCTGAAGTGAGCACGGCAGAGTGAGCTTGTGGCTCTCTTCCGAGGGTGAGGCTGGAGCACGGTTTTTCTAGGGGGAGGTGGGCATCGGACAGGGGAGGCCCTACCAAGCCAAGGATGGCGTGAGCTGCTGTGAAGCAGGAAGCTCACTGGGGGACCAAGGATCTGGTCATGGTCCTGAGTCCAGGTCCTGGACGTATGGGTCCCTGTGGTGTCCCACCACTTCCTAAGCCTTGGTTTCCCCTCTGGATAAGGAGCATTGGTACTGACCTCTTAGGCACTGTCACAGGGTTAGATGTGAAGTGTGATGTGCCCTGGTGCTAGGCCTGCACATAGTAGGTCCTTAGCCCCTCAGAGCTAGCACCACTGCCACACACTGAGGGGCAGAGTGGGACTCCAGGCCAGGTCTCTCTTGAATGCCATCTCCCTGACATGGGACTTGGGGCAAGGGGTAGCTGGCACTGCTCTGCCCTGCCCCACCCGAAGCCTACCTTTGTAAGGGGTCTTGAAAGCCTGAGAAATTAGATGCGAGGCCTCACGCCGATGGCCTGTGAAAGCTTTGAAATGCCCTGGAGCTGCCCAGCTGGACTTCAGCCTCTGGACCCCTCCCCGGGCCCTGGCCAACCCTTTCTATCCCATGTGACCCCTAGCTCAGCTTCCCGCTGGGCAGCCTCAGGGAAGCTCTTCCCTCTCTGAACCTCCCTCTCTGGTCTTCATGACAGCACCCAAGGTGCTGGGCCCGTGTCTCCAGCACACAGTAGGTGCTCTGTGAGCAGTCACCCTTACCTTTACCTCACGGCCTCCAAGAACAGCAGTGAGCTGTGATTCTCACCCTCGGTGGGCGTTCACCCCTTTTAAGCCATTCACTCTGGGGCCAATTATAAATAGACACATAATCGCCCCTATCTATAGAGATAAAACGGATTCTTCAGAGATGAGCCACCCGCCCCTCCCCTGCCCCCCCCCCCCCCCCCCACGCTGGCACACGCTCTCTGCAGTTGAGGGAGAGGAGAGATCTCAGGCTCCCCTCCCTCATCCATCCATCCATCCATCCATCCATCCATCCATCCATCTCCTCCCTGCTGCTCCTCCATCTCCACCCTGCAGAGGTGAGATCCGGCAGGGGCCGTGATGTCAGAGGCTCAGCTGATGTCACCGCCCCGGCCCTGTGACTTCACTTGCCGGCTCGGGCAGGAGGAGCTGCTAGGAAGCTGAGCCTGAGAGGAGAAACTGCCCCCCTTCCCTTTTCCTTCTTGGGTTCTCCCTTTCCCCTCCTCCCCGGCCTCGGCCCGGGAGTTGTTTTCCTCCGGCTGCTGGCAGGGCTGGCAGGGGGCCTGGGGCAAGTGCCAGGGCAGGATGCTGCTGCAAAGGTAACGGCGTGCGCGGTGCCTCTCCCTCGGTCGTGAAAGTTTGCTCTGGCGTGCGAGGCGTGCCCGCGGGGCGCTCGGCTGCGCCGTGCCGCCTGGGCCCCGGCTCCCCGGGGGCGGGCAGGGGCCGGCAGGGCCAGGGCTGGGCCGGGCAGGGGCCTCCCAGGCGGCCTTCACTGCCTTGTCCCCATCAAAAGGCCGCAGCTGCTCGAGTGGCGGCTGCAGCTTTGAAACTGCCATAAAGAGCGGCGGAGGGAGGGAGCGCGGGGGATGCTCCGAGCGTGCCCGGGAGGGCGGCCGCGGGAGGGGGCGCGGGGGCTGCTCTGTCGGGGCAGCAGCCTGGGCAGCAGCGGGCCGAAGGGCAAGGCCCCCGGGTCAGGGGCCCAGGGGCCCAGTTCCTGCCACTCTGCCTTCTCTGGTCCAGCCGCCGTCGGTGGCCAAGACCCCAGCAGCGAGGCGCAGCGGCCATGGGGGGCGGGGGCTGACTCTGGAGCCCCCCCATTATTTCCAGACAGATTCTTCCACCTCCAGCAGGCCATTTGTCAGCGGTGATGGGGGACAAAGGAGGGGGCAGTGGGTGGTCTGCTGTGAGTTGGGCGAGGGGCATGGCGCGCAGGCCGGAGAGAAACGCCAACAATTAAGAGGCAGATCGAGGGCTGTGCTCGCTCAGGCTGTCGAGGGAGCCGTCATTTTGTGTTAGCGTGTGTGTCTGAGGTGGGAGGAGGGAGAGAGGGGAGAATGACAGGAGAAGGATTATGACATTGTGCTGTCTCTGTTTGTGGTAAATGCAAATTTGGCACCAGTGGTTTCCCGGGAAAAGCAGCAGCAAGTAACCCAGGCCAGGGCCTTGGCCTGGACCCACTGAGGGAGCCGGTGCTCGGTGGTTTGAGGTTTTATTTGTTCCTCCCTTTTTTCTGTCTGGCGTGTGCTGCTTCCATTTATTTTACAGTGAAGAGCTGGAGAGATAGACAGGCCAGCATGGCGGGAGGAGCTGGGCCCCCTTCTTTTGTGGCTTGTCAGCCTCTCCTCACCCTGCAGGAGGCCTGGGCAGCTCTCCTGCCCACCCTCCCAGCCGTTGCCCTATCTCACCCACCTCCTGCTCAGGTCTCTCTGTCCCTAGCCAGGGTCACCGCTCCATCCCTGTCTTAGCCTGGTGGCCCGAAGTCTCTGAAGACTACTTTTGCACAACTGCTTCCCAAGGGTGCCCAGAGACAGGGGCTGGGATGGGGCTCTGGAGAAGGCCCTGGAGAAGGCCGGGCTGGGCACACCCCCAGCTGCAGTGCTGGCCTGGCCTGTGGCAAAATGTCCCAGGATCTTGACTCCTAACTGGCCATTGGAACAGGGAGCTTGAGCACACCCTGGCCAGAAAGCAGCCACAACCCAAGGACCTGGGCTGCCACAGGGCTCAGCAGGTGCAGTGACCTGGACACAGGTGGTCAGTGTGTTCGGAGCAAGCTTCTAGAGGACCCAGAGGGATGGGCATAGCTCAGCCCAGGAGGCTCAGATGTTCCGAGCTGAGGACCAAAGTGGGAACCTTCTACAGATAGAGGCTCAGGTGAAGTCTCTGGCCAGGGCCCAGCCCATCACTCTGGGCCTCAGGCTGTTGCCCACATTCTGGTCTTGCTTCCCCCAGAGCTGGTGCTTCTCCTGGACCTCACCGCCTCCTCTTTTGCCTGGTCTAATCCTCTGGAGTTGGTTCCTCCCACTCCTCCAGGAAGCCTCCCTTGTCCTTAGCCTGGGTGGGCTGAGGGCTTGCACCCTGCTTACCGCTGGGCCCTTTGGTCTTCCTGGTCACACTGTGGTGGGTCTGTCATTCCGTTGGGCCTTTGGGTGTGGAGCCTGGCTAGGTATCCTTGGGTCCAGTGACTCTTCAGGCAGCCCCTCTGCATCTCTGGCACCTGCTCAAAACTGAGCAAGGGTTTTTTCCCTGCAGCTCAGGGGAACACAGCCAGACTTGGAGATCTCCCAGGAAGAGGGACCACCAGGAGGGAGTGGCTACCCCCTCCCCCCATCCTTAACAGGGTGATGGACTCACTTTGGACAAACCCACACAAAGGGGCATTTTCCCCACAGAGCCTGGCATGTGGGGGCAAGATTGCAGCCATGCACATGAGAGGGGACACTGAACTTGAGCTGGGGCACCAGAGGCTGTGAGGGAGCAGCTGCCATCTTAAATGGGCTTAGCACTGGGGCTTAGCTACCCTGATGACCTGGAGGACTCTGGTGCCCCGTGGACTCTGTGAGCCAGATGGAAAAGGCAGGAGGCATGGATAGACTTTCCCTAAGGCCACAGTGTTGGGTCCATTTCAAGCCCTGGGCTGGAGAGCCTCCTGGCCAGATGTGCTGGGAGCACCAGGCTGGGCATCCACAGTGAGGGCCAGCTGGTCCCTGTCAGCCCCCTCCACCCTATCCAGGTTCTCAGAGTGCCTGCCCACTTGGAGCTGGTAGCCTGTCTGGCAGACAGAGGTGGGAAAGCACAGCACCCCCCCCCACCTCCAGGCACCTCTACTCCGATGGCACAAGAGACTTGGCATGAGCCAGTCCGGAGTTGTAGCCTTCCTGGCTACAACTAGTCATGCTCTAGTTATGTGATCTTGGGCAAGTCACTTAGTCTCAGAGCTGCAGTTTTAAAAGGTGGTGACCTGGGAGTGTGGTGATCCCTTCCTCATGGGGATTAAGGAGACTGTAGGCGCAGCATCTGCACACAGCAGGTGCTCAATTAATGGCAGCTGTGGTTAATGGCAACCTTGGAGCAAGATAAAAAATGCTCTCCCTGGGTACCCCTGTGAATTCTGTCAGGGCAATCTAGAGAGGCTTCCCAGAGGAGGTGGTCTTTGAAGGCCTTGAGGTTTAGGGAGGAGTCTGCCAGGCAAAGACGGGAGGTTGTGCCACTAGAGAAGAGCCCGAGAGCAGAGCTTCCGGGGGGTCTTAGGCATGTCATGGAGAAGCTGGGCAGGGTGGGAAGAAGGGCACTGTTTCTCTTGGCATTGGGAACTAGTTCTGGAGGAGCTGACTTGTCGGACTAGGCGGGATCCTCCCAAGCATCTCGGCTCTTAGCAACTTCCTGTGGATGTGTTCAGGTCTCGGCACTTTGGCCACGTTCTCCAGGATCCTGCAGAGCTGGCCTGTCCCTGCTCCTCCCGGGCCAGGCTCTCCAAGCTGCTTTGTGGTGTTGGGATTCCCAGGTGGCCCCACGTTCTGAGACTAGCCTGGATTTTTTTTTTTTTTTATATTTATTTGTTATTTGTTTTAGTTGTACACAATGCCTTTATTCTTACATGGTGCTGAAGATCGAACCCGGGCCGTGCATGTGCTAGGCGAGCGCTCTGCTGCTGAGCCACAACCCCAGCCTCTGGATTTTTTTTTATCCCCCCTCTCTCCCATGCTGGGATTGAACCCAGAATCTCATGCTGGGTTTCCTTTTAATTTGGAACCTTGGGACTCCTGGGGCCTAGGGCTGGCCCAGGCCATATTCTGAGCTGGAGCCAAGGTTTTGGGGGAAGCAGTTTGGAGGAATGGTCAAGGGCCTGCCTCTGGTGAGGGCTCTTAGAGCAGCTTCTCCAGGCTGGTCCCTGAGGTGACGGAAAGCTCCTATAAGAGGCTGGGGTGATAGTCCCCAGCCCCATCCCTGACTGAAATGGCAGCATAGAGGAGTGACCAAAGAATTGAGGCCAAGGTGATTTGGCTCCAAGCTGTGTGGCCCCAGGCATATCACCTGCCCTCTCTGAGTCTTGGTGACCTAGGCTAATAGTAGCACCTATATCACAGGGCTGTGGAAAAGGGGAAAAGAGTTAAATTCTTAGAGAGCACTCAGCTCAGAGCACGGCTCCCAGGGGGCACTTGATAGGAAGCTTAGCTGGGAAGGGTGGTGCATACCTGTAATCCCAGCTACTTGGGAGGCTGAGGCAGGAGGATCACAAGTTCAAGGCCAGCTTTTGCAACTTAGTAAGAACCTATCCCCAAATATAAAAAAGACTAGAGGTGTAGCATCTGCTCAGTGGTAGAGCACCCCAGGGTTCAATACCCAGTGCCCCAAAACACACACACAACGTTGTTAGCTTAAGAAAACACAGCCTAGCACAGGGAAAGCTCAGCACCTAGTATCTGTGGGCCAATGCCTTGGTCCCTCCATAACTCAGTGTCCTGAGCTGTAAAATGGAAGTGGTTATTGTGCTGGTGGTAATGAAAGTTCAGATTTAAGAAGTGATTACCGAGTTGGGCAGGCGTTGTCCAGCCACCCATCTTAGCTTGTTCAATGGTTTCCCCTGCTTCGAGCTATGTGTGAGCAGGGCAAGGCCCTGGGCATCCCAGAGCTAAAAGTATCAGGAAAAGAGGCTCAGAGAGTTGGAATTTTCCAGATGAGGCTAGACCCATCCATGCCTTTGGTCAGTGTGGGCAAGAGCAGTGGAAGGTGGGGGGCTGGAGAGTCTTGAAGGCCAGTAGGGCCCACCCACCACTGCAGATGAGCCACGGGGCCAGGCACCCCTCATACATGGCAGAGTCACTGACTCACCCAGCCCTCAAGCCTGTTTCAGTCACCAACCTGGACCTCAGTTTCCCTGTACATACAATGGGGACTTGGGGCTGCTCACCTCTTAGGGCCCTCGCTGCTCTAAGGGGTGGTGATTTTCTTGGACGGTGTCCACAAAGGCTGGGACCCAGGTGCTATTGTCTGCCCACTGGTTTCCGGAAAGGGTGCCTCTTCCCTCCCATACCGCAGGCAGCCCGCAGATGGGCCACCTCTGTGCCTGGCCCTCGCAGTGCTCTCCCATCCCCACTGGCATCGCATCTAGGCTGGTGGGGGGGCAGTGCCCAGAGGGTCCAGCAGCAGAGTGGTCCCCAGGGGGCATCCTGAGGGCTCTGGACTGCCCGGTATCTTGTCAGGTGCTGCATGCAGGGAGTCCCCAGGTGCCGGTGTCCGCAGGACGAGGGGGCCTGTGCAGCTGGCAGCCGCCTGTGGGGCTGATTGCACGAGGACCCCGCAGTTCACCCCGTCCCCGGCAGCACCATCCTGGAACCAGCTCACCCCCGCCCCACTGCGTCTGGGCCAGGTGATTGGGGGTGCCCTTCCCTAAGCCTGGGGCTCTTGGGGTGACTGATTCCACCTCTTGGGGCGCTTAACAGAAATGGCCTTCAGCGTGAGGTCACTGATGAAGCATGTAGGATGCAGCCCCCCACCACCCTCGTGGGTGACATCAGTGTCCCTGCTCTACAGATGAAAAAGCCGAGGCCCAGAGCTTCGGGAGTTTGCTCAGGTTCTTTTCACGCCCAGCCTACAACCAAAAAGGAGCTGGGCGGGTTATAAAGGTGGGATCCCAGAGGCCACTGCGGGAGGAGGGGACTAGGGAGACACAAGACTTGGGCTGAGGTGGCACCGTGCAGGTGTGCCGCTGCTTGCCACAGGGATGTATTGATAGTGGGAGGAGCAGCCATCAGGCATGGAGGGTACCCCGCATGGTCATGGCCTTGAGGAGCATAAACCACTGTTCCTCTGACCACGGGGTTTCTGCCCACCTGCACTTGGCCGGGCTGCTCTAGGGGTCGGAATCCCAGGCTGTGCCATCCGAGGCTGAGTACTCTCTGGGCTGAGCTCGGTTCTCCCCCTGTGATTGGGGTGTAGTCACCTCACAGTGTCTCGAGAAGGACGGGGTTAACGCGGATAACGTGCTCAGCACTGCCCAGCACATGGGAGAGCTACTGGAATGTTCTCCATTTCGGTTCTCTCCACTCAGTTCCGGTTCTCCTCGTTCACCCAGCATTTACTGAGCACCTGCAGCATACCAACCCAAGCCCAGGGAGCTTGCTCCACGGCCTGGGCTAAGCCTCCAGACTTGGGCTGGGGGCTGAGCGTGTGAGTCTATGGCGGGAGGGGAACAGCCTCTGAGCCTCTGAGAATCGGTGTGTTAGCTCCCACTGCTGGCCTGACACACATCCTGATGAAATATGTCACTTTAAAACAGTTTTAAGCCGGGCGCGGTGGCGCACGCCTGTAATCCCAGCACTTTGGGAGGCTGAGGCAGGAGGATCGCGAGTTCAAAGCCAGCCTCAGCAATGGCGAGGCACTTAGCAACTCAGTGAGACCCTGTCTCTAAATAAAATACAAAAAAAGGTCTGGGGATGTGACCCAGTGGTCGAGTGCCCCTGAGTTCAATCCCAGGTACCACAAAAAAAAAAAAAAAAAAAAAAAAACAGTTTTAAAAGAAATTTCTGGAAAAACTGTCAATCCCACAGAGACCATACACAGCCAGATCTCAGGCTGCGTGCTAGTCTTGGCTTTTGCATGCCTTGCTGGGAGCCTCCATTCTAGAGCTTCAGTTTCCTCGTCTGTAAAATGGACCCATAACTGTCCCCCCAACCCACAGAGGGCTGACTCCATGGGATTGCATGTGAAATGTACTTTGTGCGCCCAGAAGCTCCTGCTCCTCCTTATAACTGGGAAGTCTTTTGGTTTTGTTTCTGGTCTTTCATGAGATGATCACGGACAGGTTCTGTGTGGTGTCACGCTGTGTGCTGACTGCACATGGACATCAGTGCAATGTCAGCTCTGCTCCCAAGGTCTCCCTGAGTTTGGGCTTCACTAAAACCCTTGAGCTTTGTAACTTGTGGAGAAAATGGAAGGCCTCCTCAGGCTGCCTTGTCCTGGGGGTGGGGGTGGGGTTCTGGTTCAGCTCATCCTGTCCATTAGTTCATTACACAGAGGTTTCTGGACAGCTGCTCAGGCTGGGCACTGGGCTGGCTGATGGGGATAAGGCCAGCTGACCAGAGGTTAGCCCTGCTCTGGAGAGCTCATGCCTGTGACCCTGGAGACTCGGGAGGTTGAGGCAGGAGGATCGTGAGTTCAAGGCCAGCTTGGATACCTAATAAAAAAATTTCAAAAGAGTTGAGGAATGTAGCTCAGTGATAGGGTGCTCACCTGGATGCATGAGGCCATGGGTCACACACACACACACACACACACACACCTCAGTCCAGGAGGAAGGATGTGAAAACACCCCAATGAACAGATGACTGGGGTGCAGGGGTGGCTCGAGACAGGGCCTGGGCTTCCCAGAGGATCAGCCACAGGGCAGCAGGCAAGATGGCTTAGAAGTGAATATTGGCTTGTGTCCTGCTCAGCATCCATGGATCCTCCTCCTGCCCTGGGATGAAGTCCCAGAGCCTCCCATGGCCTGCTCCTCCTTGCTCCAGTGGCATCTCCAGTTCCTCTTTTCTCTCATTACTCTGGCCTCCTTTCCTTTTTTTTTTTTTTTTTTTTTTTTTTTTTTTTTTAAATATTTATTTATTTACTTTAGTTGTACACAATGCAATGCATTTTTATGTTTACGTGGTGCTGAGGATCGAACCCGGGCCGCGCACGTGCGAGGCGAGCGCTGTGCCGCTGAGCCACAACCCCAGCCCCTCCTTTCCTTTTGTGGAGACCTACTTGCTCCTTCCTGCCTCAGGGCCTTTGCCCATGCAGTGCTTCTGCCAGGCACTCTGTCCTAACCTCATCGTGTAGCCCGTGGGGCCATAAGCACAAGAACCACTGGGTCCAATGCCTGGCACGTAATAAAGGCTCAGTGAATGAATGAGTACCAAGGCAGGGCTTCATGCGGGAGGTGGTATTTGAGTAAGATTTGAAAGAGGGTAGCTTTTAGCCTGTAAAGAAAAGGAAAGGACATTTCTCCCTCAGGGACAGGCAGGCTCAGGACAGAAACAGCCTGTTTAGTTTGGCAGAGACAGAATGAGATGCAGGAGCGAAGGTGGGAGAGGTGAGCCGAGCCAGGTGGGGGCTTTGCCTTCCAGGACGGGAACAAACGTGAATTCCGGAGTCACTCGGCACCCACTGAAAACCACTGATCCAGGGGGAGTAGGGTCAAAGCTGGTTTGGGGTGGAGGTAAGCCGGCTGCAGGGCTAGGTGGGCTGGGAAAAGAGGCTCTAGTCGAGGACTGGCTGAGGGTCGGAGGAGCCACCCGCTCCTGCTGCGCTGCTCCCCAGGCAGGGCACGCCTGCTTCAGCGGTTATCCCGGGAGCTAGTGGGGAGGTGCAGGCAGCGATGAGGATCCTCAGAGGTGAGGCTCCTTGCAGAAGGCAGCTAGCTGGCTTCTTAAGCACAGCAGGGTGGCCATCCTGAGTCACTGGAGGGAGTGAGAGAGGAGGGAGCACAGGCACCCCCCGTTTCTCAGTTCCCTCTGTACAGAAGGCAGCATCTAGGTCCACACCCCACCTGCATCCTGGGCCAGCCTGTGGCAGAAGATAAGAAGAAAGAGTTCTGTCGATGCCCAGCAACAGCCTCCCTCTGAGCCTCTACGGGGAGGCAGCAACTATGGTCAAGAGTGGAGGATCCAGGGACAAGGACCCACCACTTAAGAGCTGCACGCCTTTAGGCATCTTAGCAACTCTGGCCTCCAGTTTCTCCAGCTGTGATCTGGGGGCTGCTCCTGGCATTGTGAAGGCTGAGGTTAAATGACACATCTGGAGCCCCAAGCGCAGGGGACACTCGAGGCTTAGGAAGTCGTGGCCATTATCATGGCTGGGTTTTTTTCTCCACGATTTGAAATCTTAGCAGGAAGCTTGGGTTTTCAGGCTTAAAAATGAAGAGCATGTCAACAAAACAGGATGGAACAAAGTCTTTTCCCAGCATGCCTCAGCATGTGGCACTGCCTTCCTGTGGAGCCCAGACAATGATGTGGCTAAAAGTCTTGTGCTTTCAAGCAGAAATAATCCCAATGGAAAGGAACCTCCCTATTGTTATCTCATGATAAAGCGAAGATGCAGGGGCTCTGCAGCCCACTAGCCTGTGTTCGGATTCCAGCTCTGATTCCTCCTAACTGCTCTGTGCCTCAGTCTCCTCATCTGCAAAATGAAGCAAGAACATTAAGACTAGTACCTCTGCCTGATAGGTTTTTTATTTAAGGATTAAATGGGTTAATGCAGGTGAAGTGTTTTAGCACGTGATTTTGCCACTACCATTGTTACACCATTTCACCTTTAACTTTTTTTTGGGGGGAGGGTACTGGGGATTGAACTCAGGGGCACTGGGCCACTCTCCAGCCCTTTTTTGTATTTTATTAGAGACAGGGTCTCACTGAGTTGCTAAATGCCTCACCATTGCTGAGGCTGGCTTTGAATTTTTGTGATCCTCCCAAGTGCTGGGATTACAGGTGTGCACCACTGCACCCGGCTCACCTTTAACTCTTTGTAGTGGTCTGAGCCATTTAGCCAAGGTTTTGGGGCCAAAAGTCTGAGTTCAAATTCCAGTTCTGACTTTTGCTAGCTGTGTAACTTGCGACAGGTCTATTAACCTCTTTGTGCACCCATTTCCTGCTCTGTACAATGAAGACAATGATCTTTGCCTCAAAGGCTTGTTGTGAGGAGTGAACAGCAACACCCAGACTAGGGACCTGACTTCCCGGCAGCACCGGGCCCTTCCCCCACAATCTCAATTTACAGATGAAGCAATTGGGACTCAGAGCCATTGAATGATTTACTGAAAATGACACATTAGTAAGACCAGGCTGGCCCCCAGCTCAGTGACCTGTGTTGGCACCGCCATGTCAGCAGCTGCTCAGGGAAAGCCCAGCCACCAGGCAGTGAGTGTCCAGTGGGTGGAGGGTGACTTCCCCTGCTACCTGGCTGCAGAAGTCTCGGGTTTCTCGGGTGTGCTCACCTGGGGAAGGATGAGTAGGCTGAGGCACAGTGGCCACTGTCTGTGAGGCAGGCCAGGTCCTCCAGGTGTGGGGCCTGAGAGTCTGGCCCCCAGGCTGCCCCGTGTCCAGGCCTGAACACATCACGGGAGGCGAGAGACTGGGGCTGACCCTGCTGTCTTCTGGCATCTCTTTCCCTGTCCACCTGCAGACTTCTGGACCCACCAGCGGCCCACATCCATGCCCATCTTCCTGTATTTACTGAGTGTTGGGGAGCTGTGGCTAAGACGGCGACTCTGAAGGCCTGGGTTCTAGCCCTACTGGCTTCTTCCAAGCCATGTGACTCAGGAAAAGTTACTGAAACTCCATGCACCTCAGAGGTCTCATCTGTAAAGTGGGGTGTGACATCAGCACAACCTCATCAGGTTGTCACAAACATTACCTGGGGTGATAAAGGGAAATCTGTCCAGCGCCCAGTTCTTAGTCAGCTTGGAGTTCCCTGCTCTGTATTGTCATCATAAACATGTCATTTTTGTGGACACAGTGCCCTACCCTGCCTAGGATGCCTCATACCGGACAAAGGGGTGTCTCTGCCTTACAAATCCTCACAGTCCAGTAGGAGAGTTGGACGTGCACCAAGCGCCCAGGGTGATCAGTAGGAGCCACAGCTTTGGCCCTGGAGGGCAGAATGGAGGGGCACGCTGATGAGCAGAGGTCACCATGAGACCCTCTGAAACACTCGTGCCCAAGTGTGTCACAGATACAAGACCCTGCAGGGTCCTGCACTGGGTACAGCCCTCCTGGGCACAGCTGCTGGCTGTTCCCCACATACCTAATCTTGGCATTCCCTGGCCCTATTTGGACACCCGCCCCCACCAGCCTTAGAGCCTCCCCTGAGCCCCCACTCGCCATTCAGGGCTGGGAGCTTCAAAGACAGCAGGTGCTGGGGTGGAATGAGGGTGTGCCCACAAAGGACCACACCAGACCACCCCTGCACTTTGCCCGGGGATGGTGCCTGGCTTGGGTCAGGCCCTGCAGGATGCTGTGTGGAGTGTTGTCTCTGTTAACCAGAGACTTCTGTGAGTTACCTTCCAGAAGACTGGAAGCGGAACCCTGGGCTCAGGCTCCAGCTGCAGGGCTTCCAGGCCTCCCTCTTGCTATGCTGGGGTTGTGAGCAGCAGGCCCCTCCCAAGGGGAAGGCGAGCCTGGGCTGGTGAGGATAAAGGTGAGGGCTGTTTGCACGCTCAAAAGCCAGGGAGTGAGAGGAAGGACATCAGCCTGCTGCCGAAGGCACCAGCACCCGGCTCACTTCGCACAAGTCACTGATCTGCAGAGCAGGGCCAGTCTCCTCAATCAATCGGTGCTGACAGATGGTAGCGGAATCAGTGACCTAGAGGCAGAAGGCTCCATTTGTAATCCCGGAGTGGCCCAGGCGCCTGGAGGAGGGCAGAGGAGTTTGTAATAAAGGAGTGACATGGGTTTCCAAAAGTCATCTTTGAGCCAGAGGAGGAGGGAAAGGATTAATTTTGCTTCTGGAATTGATACACACTGATTCAGTTCAATAAGTTTTTTTTTTTTTTTTTTTTTTTTTTTTTTTTTTTTTTTTTTTTTTTTTTTTTAGTGGACTGGATTAGGAGAGGGGAAAAATAGAACAGCTGAGCTACTGAAGGAAAACCAGGATCCATATTTTTTTTGTGTGTGTGTGGTACTGGGGATTGAACCGAGGGCCTATGTGCATGCAAAGCAGTACTCTACCAACTGAGCTATATCCCCAGCCCCAGGATCCATACATTTGAAACAACAAAAGAATAGAAGATACTTACATGACCAAAGAGGAAGTTACTGAGCTCCTGCCACAGTAGGGCAGTAACTTAACCCCTCTGAGCCTCAGCAGCTCCTGTGTCACATTGTGTCGACATCATGCAACTATAGTTGCAACTATAGCTACTGTTAATATGTGTCTGATACTGTACTGTATTCTTTATGCAAATCTCTTTGGAGTCCCATCACACCTATGTGTGAGTAATATTATCCCCATCTTAAAGCTGAATAAACCAACATTCAGAGAGGCGAAGTGACTTGTCCAAGACCACACAGCATAAGAGTAACTCATTTCTGTCTGTTGGCCATGATGCCTGTGCATATCCTCCCAATGATACTGAAAGGCAAAGTGACAGGTCACCAGAGGCCAAAAGACTTGGCTTGAGCTGGGTAGTTTCCAGGTAGAAGTCAGCTAGGCAATGTCCAGCAGGGTCTAAAAGTGGGGCTGCAGGGTTGATCTCAGGATAGGAGGCAGGAATGCCCAAGAGCCTGGACCCAGCAATCTGTTGCAGTCTTTCCCTCTTGAATGAGGCTCTGCTGAAGCTCGACTCCCTCCCCTCCACCCTCTAACTTTAGACCAATGAGTGAAGGAGAGGAGGAATGATAGGGCTGGAGACTGAGGAAAGGGGCTTCCCTTTTCTTCATGAATTCTCTCAAGCTGAGGGTGCCTCCAACATAGTTTTCAGGAAGCTGCCCTGCATTCTCCTATTTTTGTCCAGAAAGCATGAGCCTACCAAGTCCCTCCTACATTTCCCTCTGCAGCCCTGACCCAGGCTGAAGCCAGGCATTGGTCTTTTTAAAGTCATAGTGCCTGAGAATTTGAAAATGAAACTCACAGTTAGAAGAACAATGGGAACAGGCAGAGGGAAGGGCCTGGTGGCCTGTTCAGCTTTGCCCCGGAAGAGTTTGGCACCCTGCCTGGCAGCAGGAGATACTGGGGAATCAGATCCCCAGGAATAGTCCTAACCTGCATTGGAGCTGACCCCCACTTTGACAGATTGGACAGAAGCCAGGAGAAATCACTGCCTTCCCCAACCACATCCTCCTGCCAGTGTGCCCAGAACTACTCCAGGCCCTCCCTGGGTGGCCTGAGGCAAAGCAAAGCATTAACAGCTCTGGCCAGATGGGGTGAAAGGTGAAAGGGTAAAGCCAGGCCTCAGGGAGCTGTGTAGCTCCAATATAGTGAGGTACCCTAGGCCTCACCTGCTGCCAGAAGCACTTTTCCAATCCTAATGCACTTTGAAGTGGGTTGCTTCAGGAGAGGGAGCCACACACTCCCCTAACATCTACAACAGATATTGGCCTAAGAATCAGCTATTTTAGCTAACATCAGGGACATCTAATTCAAACCCTCCTCCTTCCTATTATACCACTGGGAGCCAGCAGCAAAGTAGGGAGAATTTGGCCAGGTCACTGGGCAAGTGTGAGGCAGGATACAAGTACTCCAAACAAATCCCACCCCTGTCAGCCTCGCTTTGTTAGAAGGATCACATGGCACCAGCATGCACACAGTGGTTGTTCTACAACAAATTTTCTTAGGAAAAAAGAAACACGTCCAGCCCCTCTGTAAACACATCAGGTTTGCAAAGAAGGCTGGGCAGGGGCTGAGGCAGAGGCACTGCAAATCTCCCAGGTCAGTTGTGGACGCTGGGTCCGGCCTGCCAGACACTGCAGCTTCTCAATGCCGCAGCTGGAGAAGTCAACTGGCATTTGTGGAGCGTCTGGTGAGGTAGGTAGCCCAGTCTCCCTCCCGTTGCCCCTCGCTTTTACTAAGGAGGAAAAAGAGGCTCAGAAGGAGCAAGTCTTTCATCCAACGAAATTGGGCGCCATGGAGCTGAGGCAAGAGAACCAGGCCGGCCTGGCACGGCCTTGGGCTCCCCAGGGCCAAGGCTGCTTGGCTGGCAGGAGCCGCTTCTGTGCTCGCTCGACTACACAGTTGCCTGGAGGAGGCCCGGCCCTCGCCCGCGGCCTTCCCAGGCTGCCGAAGGCGTGACTCTGGCACTGGAGGCTCCAGGGAACTCCAGAAATCCCAGTGAGACTCCAGGCCACCAACTCCCCAGAAAGTTGGCTCCTGGCCACCCCGAAGACGGCCCCGAGCGGCGGGCCTACAGGCACCGGGCGGGCGACGTGTGGCGCTCAGAGGCAGCAGAGACCACCCTGACCGACCCCAGCCGCCCCGCAGAGGTCTCGGCGGCCTCAGCGCGGCGCGCGCGGGCCTCGACGCCGCCGCACGCGGGTGGGCACGCGCGCGCCGGCCCCGCCCCCGGCGCCCCGCCCCCGCCGCGCGCCCCGCCCCACCGCGCGCCCGCCCGCCCGCCCGCGCGCCGCGGCCCGGAGCCTCCCCATTGGCCGCGCGCCGTCACCTGACGCTCTGTTATTTCCTGTGTGTTGGGAGAATGGAGAGAAAAAACCCCGAGCCGCGCCGCTTTCGGCCCCTGCGAGGCGGCCGCGGCCTCCGCCGGGGGAGCCCACCCTGAGGCGTGCCCGACCGCGGAGCGAGCGAGCGAGCGCGCGGGCCGGAGCGAGCCTCGAGGGGCCGCGGCCCCGGCCCGCCCCGCCGCCGGCCCAGGGCGTCCGAGCTGGAGGCTGCGGAGGCACCCCCACCCCCACCCCGCGCAGCGCCGCCCGCCGCCGCCGCTCCCTCCCCTCCCGCCCCCGGCGGAGGCCGAGGGACGGGGCGGGGGGGCTCCCGCAGGTAACCGCCGCCCGGGCCGGGGGAGGGGTCAGCCCGGGGCCGGGCCGAGCTGTCTGCCCGCGCGGCCGGCGCAGGGGTCCTTGCCTGGCCGGACCTGGGAGAGGGAGCCCCCCGGAGTCCGAGCCGGGGCCGGGGGTGATGAGGGGACTGCCCCGGCCCGGGACTGCGGGGGGCTGGGCCCGGCCTGGCGTCCGGGCCGAGGGGTCCAGCGGGGCCGGGATAGCCCGAGGGTGAGGGGAGGAGGTACCTGCTCGTCGCGGCCTTGGGTGCAAAGGCGGCGGGTGTGAGCGGGCGGCGCCGGGGGCCCGCGGGGTGCGCGCCACTGCCCGGGCCCGCGGCAGCCCAGGGGGGACCCGAGGCGCTGGCCCCTTCGCTGCGGGCCGGAGGCGAGGCCGGCGGGGCGGAGGGCCGGGCGGGGAGGGGCCGCGCGGGAGGGAGCCGCGCCGGGGCGCCCGGGAGTCGGAGCGCGCGGGGCCGCGGCCCCGGAACACCTGAAGCCATGTGGACGCGGCTGCTGCTCGACTGCTGGCGGCCGAGGGCAGGTACCCGCCGGGCGCGAGCTGCGGGCGCAGGACACACTTCCTGTGGGGCTCTCCCCGCTCCGCCGCCGCGGGCTCTGCGAGCGGGCTGGTCCCTCCTTCAGGGCCGAGCGGTGGCTGAGGGAGAGTTGCCGGCCCGCTCGGCTGCGGCGGGCGGTGGAACGTCTGGTGTGCGCCGCGGTGGGAGCGGAATTCGGTGCGTTGGGGGGCGGTGGCGAGGAGCGGCCGCGCTCCTCGGCTGTGGGTGGGGTACGGCTCGGTCTCTGCCCTGCCCTGCGGCTTGCCCTTAGGGGACCGATCAACATTAGGATTTCCCCCTCTGCTCTGCTTTTCTTTGCCCTAGGAGATTAGATGACTCTGGTAAATGCTGTAAAATGGATGGAATTTTTGAGCTATTATCTAACTGGCTGATCTTTGGATAATTGGACCCTTATGTTAACAGCCTCAGCGAAGAGTAAAGAGTTTTATAAAACATCTTAACGTGGGGTGGCAGTTTGGCGGATGGGAAAACACTGAATTCCAACCTGGGAGACCAGGACTCTGCTTCCAGCTTTACCTCCAAATAAACTGTAACCCAGGGCAAGTTACCGCCCCTCCCAGGGCCCCCCGGTTTCCTGATTTTGTTGAGTGCCTCGGTTGGGGTCATTTCGTTTTTTTTTTTTTTTTTTTTTTTTCGGGCTTCCCTGTTTTGGGCTTTCATTTGGTCATAGGTAACTTTTCTGAGAAGTGCTAGCTGTACCTAACCTGGCTTTGAAAAATACGGCCCTTCAGCTTCCTGCCTCTTTTCCACCTGAGCATAAAACTTGGTCACGGTAGGCTTTCCTCAAATCCCAGGTGCTGTTCTGTGCTTCAGAACAGAAAGTGTACAGTACTGTTATTCTGTTCTATGCCGAGTGCACCTTACATATTTTTTATTTATGAAAGAGTTATCAGAGGGCTGGGGTTGTGGCTCAGCAGCAGGGTGCTCGCCTTGCACGTGCGTGGCCCGAGTTCGATCCTCAGCACCACATAAACATAAATGCATTGCATTGTGTGCAACTAAAGTAAATAAATAAATATAAAAAAAAAGAAAAAGAGTTATCAGAAAAAAATTTCAAGAGAATGTTTGAATAATTGGCAAGTGTGGCTAGTGTGCAATTGTATGTTCAAAGATCTCTCTATGCTGGGGATTGTAGAGACATCTTATTTAAAGTTCTTTCAATGGTGCATTTGGCTAGCTTTTGAAATTTCCAGCTTTGGTATTCTCAGTAGGGGTGAAGTAGACGTCCATAAAATCTCCTGTGAAATGGTAGGCTAGAGGAATTAACTGTCACCTCAGGGTGCACTAATTATTTGCATCCCCGATTTATCCTTTAATGGTAGCAAGATGCTGCCTCACAGATGCTGAAGAACCCCAATTAGTTTCACTTATTTTATGGTGTGCGAGGGCCTTAGGCCATGCTTTTGACTGGTAAGTACTTTTAGACCAACCTCAGAATTTGGTCTTGCTTGTCTTAAATTTTTAGTGATACTTGAGGAACATGTACTTAATGTGGTGTAATATGCCTTTCTTAGATTCACTGTTTTACTCAGACTGCATGATTTCCTGAAAGATCTTAGGGTGGCTGGGGGCATAATGACAGTTTTGGAAATGGGTTGGTAGAGGTTTTCTTTTATGCTAACATCAGGCTTATCACATGCTTAGTCACTTTTTTTATGGTTACGCAGATGAATTCTTTGGAATTTTCAAAATAAGCAATTATTCTATTAGGATTTGAATTATGACTTTGTGTGCAGTTTAAACCAACCCTAGTTACTCAAACCCTAGGTTTAAACAACCCTAGTTACTAAAAATTATAAGTACCTATCACATCCCCATGTATATATTATGCTCACTTATAGGGGAAAATTATAAAACTTATTCTACTGAGGTAATTTGTGTGTATGTATGTGATAGAAGTTTGCTAAATTTAAGTAAACTGTTGGGAGACTTGGACTTTTAGACTTCATAACCTTTTAGCAATATACCTTTTTCTTAATGCTATAAAAGGGAATGTAGTAGGCATGATTACATCTGTTTTGACCAGAAAATTCGAATTGGACTTTTGGTAAATTCAGCCTCTTCATATAGACAGAAAAGGATGCTAACAGTTGTATCAAAAAAACACGAAACTGCCAGGTGTGGTGGTGCATGCCTTTAATTCCAGTGATTTGGGAGGCTGAGGCAGGAGGATCACAGGTTTGAGGCCAGCCTCAGCAACATACCTACAGACTCTGTCTCAAAATAAAAAAAATTAAAAGGGATGGGCCTGTTGCTCCATATTAACGTGCTCCTTGGTTCAATCCCCAGTATAAAAACAAAACAAAACAAACCCCACAAACACATATGCTAGGTCCAAGGTTTTTTGTTATTTTGGTTTTAATTTTTTTGGTACTAGGGACTTGAACCCAGAGGTGCTTTACCACTGAGCCATATCCCCAGTCCCTTCTTATTTTTTATTTCAAGTCAGGGTCTCATTAAATTGCTTAGTCACTAAGTCTGACCTCAAACTTGTGGTCCTTCTACCTCAGCCTCCTGAGTCTCTGGATTACAGGTATGTGCCAGCCATGCCTGGATGCATGTTCAAGGTATTTTGAATTGTCTTAGAATGGCCATCAACAGACCTGAGAAGAGATAACTTCCCTTTTCCTCAGAAATTATAGAGTTAGGGAGAGTCAGGGTCTGGATGTAGCCCTCCTCTTGGCTTCAAAGCCTGTACCAGATCTGTTACAGTTCACTACCTGTTCAAAGCAAAAATCAGCTAGTGGTAGATGTGGCTCTGGAATCTTTATCTTCCTGCTGCCCGCCCCCCCCCTTTTTTTTTAAATAAAGCTATGAAGAACCTGAAACCTGGACTTGGGCAAAATACTGGAAAGCATGGTTTTTGTGAGTGCTTTTACTTTTCTGGCCCCTGGGAGTTTCCTGAACTTTCACTTTCTCTACCTGGCCAGTTTGGCCAGTGTGCCTGAGATTTAATCTATAAGAGGTTTCTGTTTCATACCCAATTCTTCCATTCTGTCTTGAGCTGAAAACTTTTATATCAACTCAAAGAATGATATAGTACATAAAGGCTGTTTGTCTTCCTGTCTGTTAGTGGTTTACAGTGCACAGGAATCACATTGTGGCTGCTCTCACTGTGACCAGATGGAACTTAATACATGTATTTATGAAAGACAGTCCTTTCCTCAGTATGACTTAAGAATATTTCCACTTGGGGGCTTTGTGTTCATGGCACTTTAGCAATCATTACATCTACCTGGGGCTTCCATCATTGCTTTCTTCGTATTCCTTTTGTGAAGGCTAAAAATGAACAAAGCCGAATGATAATATAATATTTATATTGAAGTTAAATAGCACATAAGAGTTATGCATTTGAAATATACTAACACCAAGGGTTTCACAGTGGAGTATAATTTTATTAGACTCTTGAATGTCCTGCCCCTCATCCCCGCATGCTGGGCATGGAACCCAGGGCCACATGTGTGCTAGGCAGGTACTCTACCACTGAGCTACATCCTGAGTGTTAAAAGTCCTTTAATACCCATAGTACCTGCAGTCTGAGTGAAAAAGTTCTCATGACAACAAATACAGGACTCTGGACACTAGAAGTATGCTGGCGTTGCAGGTTGTATGCACCACCCATCAGGAAGATGCACTGGATAACATGAGTTGTTGGTATGTCTATGTCTTATTATCTGAGGCATCTTTATGTAGAATTAAGGAAGAGAAAACATTAGTTATTGGGGAAAATATCCTCACTGCAATATGCACATCTAGGTTCTGTAGGAAAAGGTAGCTGTTCCATGTAACACTTGAATGTTAGCCAAGTGGGAAGATGATTTCCATGTTTGAATGTCACATCCCTGAATATATGGATTAAGGTCTTCCTGTGTATATTTTAATTTTCAATAACCAGTGCTTATAGGCACTGCTCTAAGCATGGACGATACTGTGGTGGACAAGACAGAGGAGCCTGTTCTAGAGATGGACTGCAGACATTAAATATGTAAGAATGTCGGGTGGTAATAATAGCTTTGAAAAAAAAAAAAAGTAGAGACTCAGCGCTACTTCAGAGGGGTTCTCAAAGATGTTCCTTGTTCTGAAGCTTTTCCTGCCAGTAGGGCCATCAAATTTGATCTGTGGGATGAATGAGAACAGCATTAAAGTAAATAATTTGCTTTAGCCTGAACCTCTAGAGAAGGTAATCTGAAGGATGCAAGTGAGCTGGTGGAAGTCTTCCCTCTGTTTATGTCTTCATGTCTGTGGATAGGGACCTGGTCAGAATAGCTTCAAGGAGATCATTAGTGGTACCTTGTAAAGGCTAGGAGCAGAGAATGTTGTCTGCTTTTTTTCCTTAATTGTCCTGATTTTAAAAATGCAGAGATGTTATAAAACTGAATATTAGGCAAAGTAGGAAACGTCCTTTGGTTATGTTTATGTTTGTCTTTGGAAGAATTGGATTGGAATATTACAGTCATTGTATTTTGTTAAAGCTACACATGAAGCCAGCAAACACTAGTCACTTCTGTATTTAGGGCATTTTGCTAGGTATTGCTTAAACTAGAGGATCCCAAGTGACTGAGTAGAAGTTGAGTGGGAAGATGTTGAGGGAAGCAGGGGTAGCTCTGTGCAGAGGCTCTGGTAGTACAGGTCAGACAGAATTTGTTACCCATTGCTAGGAGGGTTCATCCTCTGTCTTTCCTGGCCAGCTGGCATCCAGCGTGCCTTCTCCCACCCTTTCCGTACTCTGATTACAACATTTTAGAGCTGGAAGTCACCAAAGAAATTGTCTACTCTAACCCTTTGGCTTTACAACTCAGAAAATCTGACACCAAGAAGGTGGTGACTTTCTCAAAGGCATGCAGTGTTTCACTGACAGGATCAAGGGTAGGACCCTGTTCTTCACCAGGTAGGTCAGTGTTCTTTTGCCTGCACCCCAGGCTCTCATCAGAACACTGAAAGTTGACAGTGGCTCCTGTGTAGAAAAAGGAAGCCTTTGGGTTCTAATGTTCTTAGGAAATAAAAAAGGCCACGTAGTTCCAGTCTTAAGAAATCAAGGGAGAGTCAGCACATCAATATAAAGCAGAGTGTGGACAAAGAAAATTGTGTCATTGTTATTTTTCACAAAGATTTGTAGTGTTGGCTTCCTAGCCCCAGTGGTTTCTCTAGGTCCACAACGGATGACATGGTCAGAGTCTTCCTTTGTCACATTCAGCATTAATTGTTCAGTTAAAGTGAGGACTTACAGATGTGAGGGCAACTTCTGATATGTAGTTAAAATTGAGTTCTGGACTTCAAAAGAGTTAAGGTCCCAGTAGTTCTAAGTTCTTTTCCTTCCAAACCTCAGTTTCAGGGAAGCCTGGGTGTCATCTCTAGTTAGAAATGTTGTAAATGAGGCTGGGCCTGGTGGTGCACACAGCTGGGGATGTAGCCCAGTGGTAGAGCCCCACTGGGTACCCTAGTACAACAACAACGACAACAAAAGAAATTGCCCTGAGTGTGAAGCCTGGAGAGTGTTTACTGTGCCTGGCAAGAGTAGGGTTTTTGAGAAGTGCAGAGGTTCTTCACTAGGTCTTTCCCTGACTCAGTGCTGTGGTGGGCCAGTTACCTGGGGGCAGGCAGTTGGTGTGTCCCTTTGGTGGTAATGTTAGAGAGCACACTTGGTGTAGAGAGTCCATGTGATGGGTACTTTGTGGAAGCAGCAGAGTATGGAATGGAGGATGTGCACCCTCAATCTAGCTGCATCACTTCCTCTCAGTGGCTTTGGGCATTTTGCCTGAGCCATAAGTCTCCTCATCTGTAAAATGGAATTAAAGCAACCTTGGGCTATTGGGAAAATAAATTAAAATGGCAAAGTATGTGCTAGAGTGCATCACTAGTGGGTGGTGCTAGAGAATGGTCCCTGTCTGTTAGCAAGCATTCCATATTGTACTATGTGCCAAGATGCTGGACTAGAACAGGGCTCTTTCTTGCTGATGCTATTGATTTTGTGTCCTCAAATACCTGCCCAGTAGAGAAGGGTGAGAAAACAGGGTTACCAGAAGGACTCTGACAGAATACAAGGTGCTGTATCAGGCAGTAAAGTCCCTGGAGGCTTCTCAGAGAAGGAGCTTGTGCTTCCTTTTGGTTGTCTTTTCTCACCTTGGTGTCTTGTTCCTTTCCTTTGTCTCAATCATTGGTATTCTCTGGACCCTCTTTTTTCGTTGTACTCTCTTCCTGGGTGATCTTGGGTAACTGTGGGCTCTTATGATTCTCCATAAGCTGATAATGTCCACTTTAATATTTTTAGCTAGACCTTTCTCGGCTTCTCCAACTCTTGCTCTATACAGCTGCTTGGAATTCTCACTGCTCTCTCAAGCTTCTTAAGTCCAAAACTGAACATTATCCACAAACTTCCTTCATCTGCTCCCTTTTCCGTGAGTGGTACAACCACCTACTTAGCTTTTCAAATCAGATTTCTTCTTTTCTCTTATTACCCTCTGATCCTCCACCCAGTTATTATCAGTGCTATCTCCAGTATGACTTCCATAATGACATTGCTTTTATCCCTACTGCCACTACCCTCCTAGCTGCCCTCATCTCCTATTGGAACACTGTGGTGGCCTCTTAACATGGCCTCCTCATTTCTGCTCACAACTGCCACTATTCTGTTGCCACCTGAAGCGATGGCCGCTTGGAGCAATGGAGCCGCGGGAAGAAGTTCAGAGGCAAACTGGAGACAAACAGCTTTTTATTCTGATAACTTTTCTCTCTGGTTCTAACAACGACTAACACGCGCCACACACACCACCAAAATGGCGCTGACCCGATCAGCAATCTCGGCCAAGTCACTCGAGATCCTGGGCCAAGTCCCGTGAGACTACGGAAGGCGACAATGCCCAAATCCTTATGGCCCATAGTCAACCGCAATTTAAGCCATCTCCCCAAACAGGGCTCCTACACTATTCTGCTTTGCCCAGAGCAACTGAGAGTTATCTGTCTCTCTCCTGCTTAAAATCCCTTAACGGTTTCCCATAGCACTTTGAAAAGAATCCAGACTGCTTCTTGTGGTTCACAGGCCTTGAATAACCTGGCCCCTGCTACATTCCTGATTGCCTCTCCTGCTTTTTGCTCACTGTCCTCTGACTACACTCACTTTCCTCCAATTCCTTAAAGGTGCTGAGCTCTTTCCACTTGAGGAACTTTCTTTCTTTCTTTTTTTTTTTTTTTAAATATTTATTTATTTGCTTTAGTTGTACACAATGCAGTGCATTTATGTTTACGTGGTGCTGAGGATCGAACCGGGGCTGCCCACGTGCTAGGCGAGCTATCTACCACTGAGCCACACCCCCAGCCCTTGAGGAACTTTCTTATATGTTACTTCCTCTATCCAGAACACTGTAGCCAGCCCAGCCTTATCTCATCCTTCAGAATGTTTGTTGAATGAATAAATACCATGAGATAAGCCGCATCTGGAATGGGGTAAGAAGAAACAGTGTGCTTGGAGTGCATCTACAGAGTTCTTTAAAACAGTGTGTGTGTGTGTGTGTGTGTGTGAGAGAGAGAGAGAGAGAGAGAGAGAGAGAGAGAGGGGGGGGGGATGTGTGTGGATTACTGAACGAATGTGAGTCTGATTGTGGCATAAGTGAAGTTATTCAAGCAAAACACCTAGCATTTAGGCAACTAGAACTTGGATACACTGCTGATGGGAGGGAGTATGAAAGGATGTTACCACTTTGGAAAACTCTTTGGCAGTTTATTAAAAAGTTGGACATGTATCTATGACCTGGTAGCTTTTATTTTTAGGTGTTAGAGGAAAAATGAAAATGTTCACAAATATGCTTTATACAAGCATATTCATAGCATTTGTATTCATAATAACCAAATAACTGGAAACAGCGCAGATGTCCATCAGCAGAACAGATAAACAAACTGGCATATGCATACAATGGAAGGTCACTCAACAATAAAAAGTAACAAACTACTGATACATGTAATAAGGATTGAGCTCAGAAATATGTAAGTGAAGAGCCAGATACAAAAATAGTACATAATGGGTGATCCTTACTTGTAAGACAGTCTAGAACAGGCAGAACTTAAGAACTTACCTATGCTACTTGGAATTTTCCTTTTTGGGTAGAAGGGGATTGACTGGGAACTTTATCTAGAGTGATGGCAATGCTCTGGGTTTTGGTGGCATTCATCAAAACTGTATGTATTTGTGCTATATGTTAATCAGACTTAAAAAAACAACCCAGGAATGAATTATCCTGGGTTCCAAAATATATCCTGAACTTGTTCTTTGCATCTCAAGCACCATTCCTTCTTATCTGATTCTCCTATTCCCTAATTTTGCCCTTCTTCCAAACCATTTTTTCCACTTATCAGCTAAAGTGATCCTTAAGAAATTCAATTTGGCTTATGTCAGTTGCCTACCTAAAATGTTCCAGGGCTTTCTTTTGCTTTTGTGGTGGTCAACAAGGTCCCGTCTGACTTGGTCTCCTTCTGATTCCCTAGCCTCAGTGACCACTTCTGTTTCTTGAACTCCCCAAGCTCATTTCTATCATGGGACATTTTCACTTGGCTCTTCCCTCTGTCTGGAACATGCAGCTTCTCCCATCTTTATGAAACTTATTTGTCATTCAGGTTCAGTTAAATGTAACCTCAAGAGGTTTTCTGTCTGACCCTTCCTGTTTAAAATAATGCTCCTATCCTGTCACACTGCCTTGTTTTATTCTCAGCTTTTATCACCATCTGAAATTATCTGGTCCTTTTATTGTTTTGTTTGCCTGCTGCCTCTAAGACTGAGCTTGTCTTGTTCACTTCTCTGTACTTAATATCTGCAGCAGTATTAGACACACCTGGGCCAGACCTGTTGACTTGAGTGAAGTCACCAAGGATGGTGGTGATGGAATGACAGCTGTTGATGGACTCAGGTGGGAGGCAGGGTGGGGAGGGTGCCATGCACTGCAACAGAAAACAGTAGCCAAGGAGGCTGGGGTTGTGGCTCAGCAGTAGAGCACTCGCCTAGCACGTGCGAGGCCCGTGTTCGAACCTCAGCACCACGTAAAAACTCATTGTGTACAACTAAAAAAAAGCAAATAAACATTAAAAAAAAGAAAGAAAACAGTGTCCAAAAGAAGATTGAAGTGGGGTATAAAGTGAATTTAGTTTTAGAACTTAAGTTTGAGATGCTTGTAAGGCAGCACATGTTTGAGCACGGATCTTACATTTAGGTGAAGTAACTGGACTGTAGATTATGACTTGGTGGGGGGGTGGCTCATGCATATGTAATAATTCCAGCCTGGAGTGTATGAGATGGCTTTCATGTTTCCTGCCTGAATGATGGGCATCTCCAGCCAGTAATGGGGACTTAAATTGAAGCTAGAAGGTTTTGTAGTTTTAGAACACCCTCCCTGCCAAGGAGTTATGTTATTGTTGCTAACAATGACAAGTGCTCAAGGGCTCAGGACAAAACTTGGAGGAACATTTAAAGGAGGGGAGAATGTGACATGAAGAAAGAGTGTGTTTTACATCAGAGGCAGTGAATAAGATGACTGAGGAACATCAGTTGGGTGGGGAGGGAGCATCTTCTGGGGAGGAGAGGAAACCAGAGCCAGACTGCTATGTGTTGATGAGGACGTGCAGTGAGGAGATAGAGGCAGTAAGGTTGGAGTCAAACCTTTCCCAAATCTGGCAGTTGAAGAAAAGTAAAAAAATAGCTGCAGGGAGAATCTGGGGTCAGAAGAAGAGCATGTGTAAATCCTGATGGGAAGGAGCCAGCACAGAGGACAGCATTGAGATGCAAGAGGGTGTTTCATTGAGAACCTTCCAGGGAACTCAGGGTGATCCAGGGCAGTTGGCATTGGATTTTAAGATTCTCTCTTCTCAAGGCAAGCCAAAGCCAAAATGTGGCTGGGAAATGGTGCACTTGGTGGCAGGTTGGTGAGGGCTGCTGTTATGTGTGCTGGGAAGGTCCTGCTGAGGAACAGAGGGAGACAGAGCTGGAAGTTTTGAAGAAAGCAGGAAAGATTTGAAGAAACTGCTACAGCAGCAGATGGAGCTGACTAAGGAAAAAATTGAAGGAGGAAAGTAAAAAGTGGTTAAGATGAGTTTTCTACCTCCTGGGATTTTAGAGAAATGATTACCTTTACAATTCTTTGGTTTTGGATTTCAGTGATTTGGACTTAGCTTCTCCTGCTTGTGTCTGGCAGTACCCCCCCCCCCCCTTTTCCATCCCCATTCATTATTAGACCAGTGACTTGTAACTTATTCCAGAGCCTTCATGTTTCATTAACAAATACTTATGTAGCATTTACTGTGCAGGTAGATGCATGTGTTGTGTTGTCAGAATAGCAGAATAAGTGCGGAATATTCATCCCCTCAGTGCTGGGCTGCCCTAGATCTGCAGAGGCATCTTGGGACTTGGGCAGCCTGTGAGGGGCAGGAGTAAGGGTCATCCTCTTCCCCAGCTCCAGCCGGAACATCTCTTCTTGTATTATATCTGGGGTATCTACATTAATTAATTAATTAATTAATTAATTAATATTATTATTTTTTACTGAAATGTCTTACAATTTTTTTTTTTTTTTTTTTTTTTTTTTTTTTTTTTTTTTTTTTTTTTTTTTTTTGGTGGTACCAGGGATTGAACTCAGGGGCACTCGACCACTGGGCCACATCCCCAGCCCTTTTTTGTATTTTATTTAGAGACAAGGTCTCACTGAGTTGCTAAGTGCCTCGCCATTGCTGAGGCTGGCTTTGAACTCGCGATCCTCCTGCCTCAGCCTCCCAAAGTGCTGGGATTACAGGCGTGCGCCACCGCGCCCGGCTTCACAAAATATTTTTATATACTGTTTGCCCAGGCTTTGAGGTCCTTCTGGTTAGAACTGTTTTGCTTTATTTTTTTATTTTTAATATTGTTTTAGTTATTGATGGACCTTTATTTTATTTATTTATATGTGGTGCTGAGAATCAAACCCAGTGTCTCACACACATGAGGCAAAAACATTCTACCACTGAGCTACAACCCCAGCCCACTGCTTTGTTTTATTTTATAGCCCCAGTATCTCTTTTGTTGCCTATCAGTGCATTGAGAGTGAGGGTATCATTTTGCTTATGAGCCTCTTCTCTGGAATCCCCTACCCTCTGCTTGTCTTTAACCATATTAGTGCAGGTTGTTATGTTACAGTTGATATAGGAAATGTCTGTTGTGCCATGCTTGTATAGTCTTAGATGGCCAACATACTTTCATATAGTAGATATTAAAGTAATTTTGAATTTGGATTTGTTGCAGAAAACTTGTGAAGTGTTCCTAAGAGCAGTTGAAATTGATAAAGAGTGGTGCACACCTGTAATCCCAGTGATTCCGGGTTTGAGGAAGGAGGATTGCAAATTTGAGGCCAGCCTCAGGAACTTAGTGAGACCCTGTCTCAAAATAAAAATGAAAAGGGCTTGGATGTAGCTCAGAGGGAATATAAGCCAAAGAACTGAGTTAATTTATCCTGATAAGTACTCTAAGCAATGAGTTGATGGGCATCTTGGTCTTAGGGTATGTTAAAGAACAATAGTCAGCCGTTCCTCCACTCTGAAAAGCAACAGCAGATGTCAGGGAGTGATTGATGATTTAGGTGAAGAAACTAAAGAACTAACTCCTTGCCCTGTAAGGAACACTGGGAATTTCTCCTGGAGAGTTTTAGAATAGCATACATTCATTTGTGTTCAATAATTCCTACTTGATACCAGATGTATGGGGAATATGCCCTCAAGATTCCAGCAAGGGCTGGGCGTGCTGGTGCACACCTGTAATCCTAGCGGCTCAGGAGGCTGAGGCAGGAGAATCCCAAGTTCAAAGCCAACCTCAGCAATTTAGCAAGGTTCTGAGCAACTTGTCAAGACCTTATCTCTAAATAAAATATAAAAAAGGGCTGGGGATGTGGCTCAGTGGTTAAGCACCCCTGGGTTCAATCCCCAAACCCCAAAAAATAAAAAATAAAAAATAAATAATAATAATCCAGCAAGATGACTCCTATAAACTGAACACAATTACTGTAAATGAACCTAAACAGATTTGCAATTACCTATATGTTAGTGAACAGACATAATGGAAAAAAAAATATATGTTGCATTGAAATTAGTTCTGTGTGTATGTTTCCCCATCGATAAGAGTTTAAACATAATGTGTGGGGACTTGGGGGGTAGCTTAGTGGTAGAACACACATGCTTTTTCCTGGGTTTGATCCATGGCACCACAAAAAAATAATTAATTTAATAAAATGGGTAGGTTTTCCATCTTGTGGTTGAAGACTTTGTGGAAGTGGACTTAAGTTATAGCATACACTGTAGGAAATTTTTGAAGAATATTGTTGTCTTCATTAGGGATTAAATGTCTTTTAAACAGAACAAAACAAAAACACTATATTGATAGCACATGTGCTGGAAGTTGGCTTCTACGGAAGATAAGGGACACAGGTCCAATGAAGCCCATGGGAAGGAAACACATCAGAGAAATAGAGAATATTTCAGTTCAGTCAAGATTGCTAAGTAGGTACCATGCTAGGCACAAGACACACCAAAATTAAATATCTTTCCATTCCCTAGAGTCAATGTCTATGGGAGAGTCTGTCAGAAAATTTACATTTGTAAAATCTCTAATGGATCTATGAGGCTCTAGCAGTGGTTTAGCCAGAGATCAAGGGGGAGAATCAGGAAAGAGTAAGCAAGTAAGAATATCAGAAGGCTGTAGAGGAGGGGACATTTGGGTAGGCCTTGAAGGATGGACAGGAGACAGCCAGATGGGAGGAGGAAGGAAGGAGAATTCCAAGGGTAGGTACATCAAGAGCCAAGGGGCTGGGGCACCGGGTGCAGTGGCACACACCTGTAATCCCAGCACTTGGGAGGCTGAGATAGGAGGATTGTGAGTTCAAAGCCAGCCTCAGCAATGGCCAGGCACTTAGCAACTCAGTGAGACCCTGTCTCTAAATAAAATACCAAAAAAAAAAAAAAAAGGACTGGGGATGTGGCCCAGTGGTCAAGTGCCCCTGAGTTCAATCCTGGTAACAAAAAACAAAACAAAACAAAAAAGCCAAGGGGCTGGGGTTGTAGCTCAGTGGTAGAGCACTTGCCTAGCACGTGTGAGGCACTGGGTTCGATTCTTGGCACTACATGTAGACTAAAAACCATTGGCAACTTAAAAAAAAAAAAAAAAAAAAGCCAAGACTCAAAAGTGTGTGACATATTGCATCGCCAAGTGTGGGCTTTTGGGGTGGAGGTTCTAAAGATGACAGGCAGCGTAGGTCAAAAGGGAACATGGCCAAAGTGGCGTTAAGAGTGAGGTATATAGCTTGGTGATGGGCTTTAAACCTTGACTCTCATAAATGGAACGAAGTTTTGTGAACAGAGGTGTGACATACAGTTGAGAGAAGGTTCTGTGAGAAGGGCTAGTGATGGAAAGGAAATGGAGCACTGGAACTAAACAAGGAACTGATGATCTTTGCCTCTTTCTATTCTAGCCATCCCATGCCCAAAGCTCCAATCTATCTAACAAGAATCTAAAATGTAGCAATTGGTTTAAATAAAATGGACTTCCAGGAAATTCTGGCATCAGCCTGCTTTGTTGCCAAAACAGATGGATAGATATTCCCTAAACAATGTAGCATATTTACCAAAAGCTTCAACAGTAAGTAACAAATAATTTTTATATAAAAAGATCAGGATAGTAGGCATTGTTCTAAACACTTGACAAATATTAACTCACTTTGGGCTGGGGTTGTAGCTCAGTGGTAGAGTGTTTGCCTCGCACGCATGAGGCCCTGGATTCAATTCTCAGCACTACATAAAAATAAATAAAATAAAGATATTGTGTCCATCTACAACTAAAAAAAGTTAACTCACTTATAAAAATTAAGAGATAATGCTATCTCCATTTTTCAGATGAGAAAACTGAATAGAAAAGGTTGAGTGGCTAGACCAAGGTCCCCCAAGTAGTAGCAGAACCAGCATTTGGAATGGGGCACTGTCGCTCTGGATTCTGCCTTTAACCTGTACTTATTGAAGTTCTGAGTTTAATTTGAATGAGCTGGAGAATAACTTGCCGAGTAAGTTTGTGGCCTTTTTGAAGGGGAAAAGTTTGTTTTTGGATTGTAGGAAGAGTAAAAGGAAGCCTAGAAATTGCCATCCTAGGATCTGTCTGCAAGAACCTCAGCTGTAGGGGGCAAGTACTGGTCTGCTCCCCATCACATCCTCAGCATCTAACAGTCCTGAGAATGTAGTTAGTGCTCAGCGAGTACCTTTTTTTTTTTTTTTTAATTTTTTTTTTTTAGTTGTATATGGACACAATGTCTTTATTTATTTTTATGTGGTGCTGAGAATCAAACCCAGTGCCTCACACGTGCTAGGCAAGCGCTCTACCACTGAGCCACAACCTCAGCCCTCAGTGAGTACCTTATGAGTGAACCAATAAATGAAGTGGAATTTTGCTACCGTCTTTTAAAGGAATGTGCATGGAAGCTTCAGACAGTTTTACTCTGTGGTTCGCTGTTCAGGATTCTTTCTGGATTAAAAAGTTCCGTGGCTTTTGTGGTTCTATTTACTGTTTCCTGGTTTTAAAAAATAAACTTATTTTCAAAATAAAAATATTAGACTTTTAAGATTTCAGTAGAAATCTTTATATAAACAAGATTTCTTATATTGTTGCTTTTGGTTTTTCCTATGCCTGTATTTAAGATATATTGGAATTGAATTCCAATTATAGTAGCTAACATGTATGTAATCCTTTTTAGAGAAGTTTAACAAACATTTCTTAATAGAGCTTCTTTCTGCTTATTTTTCATTATTATTATTCACCAGTATTCTTTTTTTTTTTTTTTTTTTTTTGGTACTGGGGATTGAACTCAGCGGCACTAGACCACTGGGCCACATCCCCAGCCCTTTTTTGTATTTTATTTAGAGACAGGGTCTCACTGAGTTGCTAAGTGCCTCGCCATTGCTGAGGCTGGCTTTGAACTCGCGATCCTCCTGACTCAGCCTCCCAAAGTGCTGGGATTACAGGCGTGCGCCACCGCGCCCGGCTCACCAGTATTCTTAATATTTGATACTGGTCCATTTATATCTTGCTGAAGAAGCTTCTTTTAGTGAGTGGCTCACTGGGAAATTGTCTTCCAGGAACCCAAAGATAATACAATTCAAGAAGTTTCTCTGCTAATGTAAAGTCACAACATTGATCATGTAGAAGTCATATATCTGATTTCATTAGCAAATTAATAGATGATGTAGGTTCCTAAGGAAGAATGGACTAATGTTTTCTCTCTGCTTTAGTTCATTCTGAATTAAGTAATTTTAGAATAGGAAAATGGGAAATTTTTGTTTCTAATCTATAATTGAATAGTCGTATTTTATTCTAGAGTTAAAATGATCATATGAAAAGTTGTTTTGCTAAAATAGTTACAAAAATTGTATATGTTAAAGGAAATATTTCACAATTGTTTGCCCTGTACTTTAGTTAAACCATCTTGTAGAACCATCTTGTGTGTGGATGAAGGTGATTGCTTTTTTGAGGGGTGGGGTAGGAGTTACTGGGGATTGAATCCAGGGGCACTCTACCACTGAGCCACATCCCCAGCCCTATTTTGTAATTTATTTAGAGACAGGGTCTTACTGAGTTGCTTAGCACCTCGCTTTTGCTGAGACTCTTGTCTTGGCCTCCTGAGCCACTGGGATTACAGGTGTGCACACCAGCATTTTTTTTTTTTTTTAAATCTCTTATTTTGAGACAGGTTCTTACTAAGTTGCTGAGGCTGGCCTCCAACTTAGAATCCTTCTGTCTCAGCCTCTTGAGTCACTGGGATTACAGGTGAGTGCTACTGTGCCCGGCATGAATGTGATTCATAATACTGTTATATAAAATTTTCTCTAATTTTCTGTTTGGAAGTGGTATGTCTCCCAGTTAGCCCTCTGTACTGGTAGATTCCATATCCACTAATTTAACCATATATATATATATTTTTTATTTATTTATTTTTTATTTTTATTTTTTTGTGGTACCGGGGATTGAACTCAGGGGCACTCGACCACTGGGTCACATCCCCAGCCCTTTTTTTTTTTTTTTGTATTTTATTTAGAGACAGGGTCTCGCTGAGTTGCTAAGTGCCTCGCCATTGCTGAGGCTGGCTTTGAACTCGCGATCCTCCTGCCTCAGCCTCCCAAAGTGCTGGGATTACAGGTGTGCACCACCGCGCCCGGCTAACCATATTTTAAAAATCTACAAAAAAAATATTTTTAAGGGCATTTGCCCTGAACATGTATCACCTTTTTTCATATTATTCCCTAAAAAATACAGCATAACTACTATTTATAGCATTTACATTGTTAGGTATTATAAGTAATCTAGTGATGATTTAAAGTATTCAGAGAGAGCTGTGCAAATTATACAAATTCTACATCATGTTATGTAAGGGACTTGAGCATTCACAGACTTTGGTATCCATGGGGGTCCTGGAACTAATCCCCTGTACATACTGAGGGATACCATATTTGTTTCAGACAGTTTATGCTAACTTCTATCTAGTATTAAACCACTGCTGTGTATTAAACCGCTAATGTAATAAATTAGTGGCTAATATTTATAGATCTTATACCAAGTGCCAGGCATAGTGTTTATTATAGAATTCTTTTTTTTTTTTTTTTTTTTTTTTGGTACTGGGGATTGAACTCAGGGGCACTTGATCACTGGGCCACATCCCCCACCCTTTTTTGGATTTTATTAGAGACAGGGTCTCACTGAGTTGCTAAATGCCTCGCCATTGCTGAGGCTGGCTTTGAACTCGGGATCCTCCTGCCTCAGCCTCCCAAGTGCTGGGATCACAGGTGTGCGCCACCGCGCCCGGCTTATTGTTTAATTGTTATAAAATAGCTGCATCAGGCTGGGGTTGTGGCTCAGCGGTAGAGCACTCGTGTAGCATGCATGCAACCAGGGTTCGATCCTCAGTACCACATAAAGATAAAAAGGCATTGTGTACAACTAAAACAAATAAATAAATATTTAAAAAATAATAAAATGGCTCCATAACAAAGTCAATACATTATCTGTAAAATGGGAATAAAAGGAATAGATTTGGTAATTTAGGAGCGGTCACTCAGCCACAAGGTGATAGAGCCAGGGCTGGAACTCAGCTCTGTGTGACTTCAAAACCTGTTTCTTGGGGCTGGGGAAATAGCTCAGTTAGTAGAGTGCTTGCCTACCGTGCACAAAGCCCTGGATTCAATCCCAGCACCACCAAAAAACAAAACAAAACAACACCTTTCTCCCTTTTAATGTACAATATGTAAAAAAAAAAAAAAAAAAAAAAAAAATACACATTACATGGCTGTTTCCTTTTGCCTGCACAGAAAGGTCTTTCCTGCCTTCCCAAGCTCTGGAATCCTCTCTTCCTCCATTCCTCTCCCCCCTCCCCTCCCCTCACAGCAGTCTTCTGAGGTTTTTATCTTATCTGTTTCTGCCACTAAAATATAGGTCCCATTGGATGAGAGCTTTGCCTTCTTCTTCATTCTTATTGCCCAGAGCAGTATCTGGCATGCAGTGGAAAATAACATATTTGTTGTGAAGAATATGTACCATAAGGTTATATCTTATATAATATTTGCTTATAATCAGTTTCATAGGACAATTTTTGCTTTCAAGACAGTGTTGGGTGTGTAGTTTTTTGGTGGTTTTGCTTTTGGGGTACTGGGGATTAGACCTACTAGCTACATCTCCACTCTTATTTTCTATTTTGAGACTGTGTTTTGCTAAGTAGCCCAGGCTAACTTCAAATTTGTGTTCCTCCTCCCTCAGGCTGTGCCCCTGCGCCCAACCATAGACAGTAGTTTAAGTGAGGGTGTTAAAGAGGGGTACCTTGTGGAGATGCCAAGGAACCTTGTGTGTATGAGACAAGTTATAGCTGCTGTGGAAGTAGGTTGGAAGTTGTTTGGACAGGCATAGTGATAGACCAGCCTGAGCTCATGTTGCAGCCTCTTGAATAGAAAATCTTCTAGTTTCTGATCTTTTCCTGACCTCTGCCAGAGGGTCTTGCTACATTTATGAATTGAAAATGTATCTGCCTCATCTTGGTGTTCAGGATTGCACAGGAAGACTCTGCCCTGCCTCTGCAGTCATCTTCCAGTTTCCCCTCATGTGTCTTTCACTGCAGCTGTGTCCCCATTCCCATATGGGGGGGGGGGGGGGGTCCCTGTCCTTTTTTCCCATTCACCATTTTCTGAGACTGTTACCTTTCAAGGCCTTTTTCAAATGTTCTTTCTGTATGAAACATAATGTTTTCTCAAATCCGGGTTTCTTTCATTTTGTAATTTTCTTGTGTATTGCTAGTTTTTTCCTGGGCTGAGGATTAAACTCAGGGCTTCATGCATGCTAGGTAAGTGCTGTACCACTGAGCTACATCTTCAGCTTGGTTTTCTTTTTTCTTTTGGTACCGGGGATTGAACTCAGCGGCACTCGCACTCGACCACTGGGTCACATCCCCAGCCCTTTTTTGTATTTTATTAGAGACAGGGTCTCACTGAGTTGCTAAGTGCCTCACCATTGCTGAGGCTGGCTTTGAACTTGCGATCGTCCTGCCTCAGCCTCCCAAAGTGCTGGGATTACGGGCGTGCGCCACCGCGCCCGGCTCCATTGCTTTTCTTTTTTTGTGATACCTTTCTGTATGTATTCTTGCCCTCCTTCCTGAGTCTTCTACAGTACATTGAACACATGAGCAAACAGAATATCCATTCATCCCAGCCCTGGGGATTGATCTCAGGGGTGCTCTATCACTGAGCCACATCCCCAGCACTTTTTATTTTTCATTTTGAGACTGGATCTCACTGAGTTGCCCAGGCCACCCTGGGTCTTGCAATCTTCCTGCCTTGGCCTCCTGAATAGTTTTTAGGGTAGAGAAGAATAAGTGTAAAAACTGATAAAATGTATCATATTTAGTTTTGGCACAAGAAAGACTGTCCTTATCCAAGGATTGTTTTGGTGATCAAGAACCTTATATAGGGGCCAGGGTTGTGGCTCAGTGGTAGAGTGCTTGCCTAGCATGCATGAGGCACTGGGTTCAATCCCCAGCATCACATAAAAATAAACAAAATAAAGATATTGTGTCCATTTACAACTAAAAAATTATTTTATTTTATTTTATTTTTTTATTTTTTTTGGTACTGGGGATTGAACTCAGGGGCACTTGACCACTGGGCCTTTTTTGCATTTTATTTGGAGACAGAGTCTCACTGAGTTGCTAAGTGCTTCACCATTGCTGAGGCTGGCTTTGAACTCGCGATCCTCCTGCTTCAGCCTCCCAAAGTGCTGGGATTACAGGCGTGCGCCACCGTGCCCGGCTATTTTATTTTTTAAAATATTTATTTATTTGCTTTAGTTGTACACAATGTGTTTATTTGTACGTGGTGCTGAGGATCGAACCCGGGCCGCGCACATGCTAGGCGAGTGCTCTACCGCTGAGCCACAACCCCAGACCCTAAAAAAATATTAAAAAAAAAAAAAACTTACATAGATAAAAAATTAAGTATGGGGGTCTTGCATTTTGGAGGAGAAGGCAAGAAACTGAATAGGGAAACAACCAGGCAAAGAGCTCAGGGAAGGGCTGGGGTTGTGGCTCAGTGGTAGAGCGTTTGCCTTGCATGTGAGAGGCACTGGGTCTAGTTCTGGGCATTGCATATAAATAAAAGAATAAAATAAAGATCCGTCAAAAACTTAAAAAAAAAAATCCTTAAACAATACCCATATTTTTAAAAAAAAAAAAAAAAAAAAGCAAGCTCAGGGAAGAGCTTCAGCACTTGTCCTTAGGATCTTCAGTAGTACAGTGAGGGGAAACAACCACTAGATCATGACAAGAACTTGGCCACAGAGAAGGGAAGGCACTGGGGAGCCTCAGTTAATGCCACAAAAGGGCCAAGTGTTAGAGACAGTGATCTCAGCACGTGGGAGACAGGTTGGCATCATGTGGGAGGAAGATGTTTTAGAGTCATGACTAAGATTGACTGTCTTGGGTGTGTGCCAGGAGTAAGGGAGGTGAATCAAGGGGAGACTAAGTAATGAAATTACTCACTTTGGATGTCCTGGGTTCTTACAAGTAGAGATAAGTGTTTTTTTCCCCCTTTTTTATTGTATGAAATTTACATAACAAAATTAGCCATTCTTTTTTTTGTGTGTGTGTGTGTGGTACCGGGGATTGAACTCAGGGGCACTTGACCACTGGGTCACATCCCCAGACCTTTTTTGTATTTTATTTAGAGACAGGGTCTCACTGAGTTGCTAAGTGCCTCGCCATTGCTGAGGCTGGCTTTGAACTTGTGATCCTCCTGCCTCAGCCTCCCAAAGTGCTGGGATTACAGGCGTACGCCACCACGCCCGGCTAAATTAGCCATTCTTAATTGAAAAATTCAGTGGCATTTAAGTAGACTCACAGTGTTATACACCCACGACCTCTGTCTTGTTCTAAAACATTATCATCATCCCCAAAATAAATCTGGTACCCATTAGCAGTTACTCTCTTCCCAGCTCCTGACAACTATCAATCTGCTTACTTTCTCTATGGACTAATTTATATTGGATATTTCAGATAAATGATATCATAGTATACACAATCTTTTGTGTCTGGTTTCATTCGCTTAGTGTAATGTCTTTTTTCTTTGTTTATTTTTTATTTTTATAACTATTATTTTTTTTGGTGGTGCTGAGGATTGAACCCATGACCTGTGCATGTTCAGCAAACATTCTACCACTGAGCTGCACTACACCCACTGCATGATGCTTTTGAGATTCCTCCACCTTGTGGTGTGGATGAGTACTTAATTCCTGTTTTTGGCTGAATACTAGCACAATCTGTTTGTTTATTTATTTGTCAATGGACTTTTCAGTTGTTTCTGCCTTTTTTGATTAATTTTTTAAACATATTTTTTAGGGGGCTGGGGTTGTGGCTCAGCGGTAGAGTGCTTGCCTAGCACGTGTGCAGCCCAGGTTCGATCCTCAGCACCACGTAAAAACAAAGGCATTGTGTACGACTAAAGCAAATAAATAAATAAATATTTTAAAATACATTTATTTTTTAGTTGTAGATGGACACAATACCTTTATTTATTTATTTATTTTTTATTTTTTTATTTTTTTGTGGTATCGGAGATTGAACTCAGGGGCACTCGACCACTGGGCCACATCCCCAGCCCTTTTTTGTATTTTATTTAGAGACAGGGTCTCACTGAGTTGCTAAGTGCCTCGCCATTGCTGAGGCTGGCTTTGAACTCGCGATCCTCCTGCCTCAGCCTCCCAAAGTGCTGGGATTACAGGCGTGCGCCACCCCGCCCGGCTCAATACCTTTATTTTATTTATTCATTTTTATGTGGTGCTGAGAATCAAACCCAGTACCCCACACATGCTAAGCAAGCACTCTACTACTGAGACACAACTGCAGCCCCTGTTTTCTGCCTTTTGACTGTTTTTAATAGTGCTACTAAAAATGTGTGTATTTGTTGTGTTTTTTTTTTTTCCCCTAATATATTAACTCTTTTTTTGTACTCAGGATTGAGCCCAGTGATGCTTTACCACCAAGTCACATCCCCAGCTGTTTTTATGTTTTATTTTGAGACAGGGTCTCTCTAAGTTGCTTAGGGCCTTGCTAAATTGCTGAGGCTGACCTCGAACTTGTGATTCTCCTGTCTTAGCCTCCTGAATTGCTGGGATTACAGGCGTGTGTCACCATGCCCAACAATATATTGATTTCTTATTAAAAATTAATGGAGCTGGGCACGGTGGTGCATGCCTGTTATTCTAGCTGCTCAGGAGGCTGAGGTAGGAGGATTGCAGTTCAAAGCCAGCCTTAGCTACTTAGCAAGGCCCTAAGCAGCTAAGTGAGACCCTGTCTCTAAATAAAATACAAAAAAGGGATCAGTTTCCCGTTAACCTCTCACATTGTTGTGGTGCATTTGTTGTAATTATAGAACCAGTTATTGATATATTAGTATTATTAGTAGTAGTATTTTGGTACTAGGGATTGAACCCAAGGGCCCTTGACCACTGTGCCACATCCTCAGCCCTTTTTTATTTTTTATTTTGAGATAGGGTCTTGAAAAGTTGTTTAGGGCCTTGCCAAATTGCTGAGGCTGTCCTCGAACTTGCGATCCTCATGCCTCAGCCTCCCGAGTTGCTGGGATTACAAGCATGTGCCGCCACATCCAGCTTGATATCTTATTATTAATGAAAGTTTATAGTTTATACTTGAGTTCACTCTGTTGTACATTATGTGAGGTATTTTTTAAAAAATATTTTTAGTTGTAGATGGACCCAATACCTTTATTTTTTTATGGGGTGCTGAGAATCAAACCCAGTGCCTCACACATGCTAGGCAAGTGCTTTACCACTGAGCAATAGTCCCAGCCCACATTGTGAGTTTTATGGGCACATAATTTGGTGGATTCACCAGTACAGTATCACACAGAGTAACTGACTATCCTAAAGTCCCCTGTGCTCTCCATCTACTCACCCCTCTCTCTGTCTCTCTTCTTGGACTCTTGGAAGCCACTGGTCTTTTTTACTCTCTGTACAGTTTTGCCTTCTCCAAAACCTCAGTTAGAATTGTACTATACACAGCCTTTCCAGACGAGCTTCTTTGATGTATCATGAGATAATGTTTCATTGTATGGCTGTACCAGAGTTTATCCCCTTGCCTGTTGAAGGACATCTCAGTTGCTTAGATTTTTTTGGCAGTTAAAATGAAGCTTCTGTTTAATATCAACCTGCAAGTTTTTGTGTTTACGTAAATGTTTAACTCATTTGAGTAAATAATTAGAAGTGTGATTGCTGGATTGAGATGAGAAGACTAAGCTTCATAGGAAACTGCCAAGCTGTCTTCTGAAGTGACTATACATTTACTTTTCTCCCTCTTTTTAAAAACAATGACATTTAGCCATTTTTTTAAGTGTACAATAAGTGGCACTGATTATACTCAGTGTTTTACTACCATCATCACTATTTCTAAAACATATGCATCATCCCAAACAGAAACTGTACCCATTAAGCAGTAACTCCGCATTTCCTTCTCCCTCAGGCCTCTGCAATCTCTAATCTGTTTTCTGTCTCTATGAATTTGCCTGTTCTAGATCTATCACATAAACAGAATCATATAATATTTTGTCCCTTTGTCTCTGGCTTATTTCACTTGGTGCATAATGTTTTCAAGATTTCATCAAGGTTCATCCATGTTGTAGCATGTACCAAAAATGTTTATCCCTTTTTATAGCTGAATAATACTGCGTTGTATGTGTGCTATAGACCAAATTTGTTTATTATATGTTGATGAACACTTTGATCGTTTCCACCTTTTGGGGTATTTTGAATAGTGCTACAGTGAACATTGGCATACAAGTATCTGTTTCTAGCTTCAGGTTTTGATTCTTTGGGGTATGTACCTGGTGTAGATTTGCTGGTCACTTGGTAACACTGTTTTACCTTTCGAGTAATTGCTAAATTGCTTTCCAAAGTGGATGCATTATTTTACATTTCCACCAGCTCTGTGTGAGAATTTTAATTGCTTTATATCCTTACCAGCACTTGTAATTTTCCACTTTTTGATTGTGTCTATCCTAGTGGGTGTCAAGTGATATCATATTGTGGTTTTGATTTGCATTTCTGTAAATTATGTTGAGCATCTTTTCATGTATTTGTTGGTGGTTTCTGTTATCTCCGGAGGAATGTCTGTTAAAGTCCTTTTCCTGTTTTTAAAATTGGGTTGTCTTTTTGTTGTTGAGTTGTGAGAGTTCTCTGTATTTTCTGGATACTCAACCCTTATCAAATATCAGGTGCTATATGATTTGTATTGTCTAGGAAATCAGAGTTCTTTTCTGTTAGTATTATTTGAATAAGTTAGTTTAAAAATGAGTAAGTTATACAGTTTTAGACAGTAGTGGAATCCCAGGGCTAGAAGGAATTTTGAATGATTTTGAAATTTGTTATGTGCCCATATTTTTATTTAGTCACTGCACTTCTTCCCTTTGAAACCTCACAGACATCTGTAAAAAATGTTTTGAGAGTCAGCCCCAGCATTCATAAAAAATTCTAAGTCACTTTATTCCTAAGGGGGAGAGATCTAGAGTCATCTATTGACTATGCTCTTGTGTTTTAGTCTGACAGTTGTATTCCAAGTCCAGAATCACAGGAGCACTGCCAGGTGATCCTGAAACTATCCTGAAACCTCAGAGGAGCTCTGCTTCTGAAAGGGTCTATTTCACTCTCACATGTTGATATATTCGGTCCTTGCTCCCTTCCACGTGGACTGGCCCACTTGGGAGCAGGTTTGTGTGTTAATGCTCACCTCAGCCAGGACCTCTTCCACCAGGTTGCCTGTCTTCGCCTGTACTGTAGTACTGAAGCTTAGAGGGGATGCAACAGTGGAAGCCATTTCCCTGTATTTTACCTCTTCGGATGAGAGGGCTCATTTAGCAGTTTGCACTTAATAGGAGGCAGAGATTCTTAGGCTTTTATGAGATCAGTTTTCATATGGTTTGAGGATTTTCTTGTGTTCATTTTTTTGTGATACTGGGAATTGAACCCAGGGATTTCCACACACAAGGTAAGTGCTCTACCACTGAACAAGGACACTCCAGCCTATTTTATTCTATTTATTTAGAAACAGAATTTTGCTAAATTGCTCAGGCTGGCCTCCAACTCGAGGTCCTCTGTCCTCAGCCTCTGGAAGGGGTAGCATTACAGACCTGCAACCCCTTGGCACAGGATTCTGTAGTATGTGTACTTCTTTCCTGATTATCCACTGTAGGTCTTCTCTGCTCCCCTCTGAGTGTTTATTCCTTAGCGACTCTCACGGAACTCTCCTTTCTCCTTTATCAAATCGTCCAAGAACCAGCTCAAGTAATGGAGGAACAAGTGCTGAGATGGATTATGTCACCATGAATGAAGCTAATAATTGCCTGATTAGATTTATCATTTTAAAATACTTATTGAGTTATTTTGTAGTACTAGGCATTGAATCCTGGGTGCTTTGCCACAGAACTTTTTTCTCCAGTCCTTTTTATTTTATTTTGAGACAGGGTTTTGCTAAGTTGCCCAGGCTGGCCTTGAACTTGCCATCCTCCTGCCTCAGCCTCCTGAGTCACTGGGATTACAGATGTATGCCACTATACCTGGCTTAGATTTATCATTTAAAAAAAAAAAAACAATTTTATTAGATAGGGATGGGGGGTAGCTCAAAAGATTCTGCTTTGAGTTTTCCATGCCAGGGACTTTGAGTTGAGATTTGGGTTTATGTCCCCAGTGGTACTCCTGCGGATGCCTTTCAGTTAATTGCTTTTTTACCATTACCTTTTTCCCCTTAAAGACTTCTCCCTAGTAGTTTGTTGCTACCTTTTTCTTTTTCTTTCTTTTTTTTTTTTTAATATTTTTATTTATTTGCTTTAGTTGTACACAATGTGTCTTATTCAATGCGTTTTATTTGTACGTGGTGCTGGGAATCGAACCCGGGTCGCCCATGTGCTAGGTGAGCGCTCTACCGCTGAGCCACAATCCCAGCCCCTACCTTTTTCTTTTTAATAGCACATAGGTAGGGGATATCAGGGGGTTGAACCCAGGGGCACTGAGCTACATCCCCAGACCTTTTTATTTTATATTTTAAATTTTGAGACAGGGTCTTGCTGAGTTGCTGAGGCTGGCCTCAAACTTGTGACTCTTCTGTCTCAGCCTCCTGAGTTGCACCGCTGTGCCCATTGAGGTCACTACATTTTAACATACCTCGTCTAAGTGCTTGACTGTGGGCTTCTCACATAATGGGAATATTAGCAATTTGTCTTTATGTACCCTGTGTCTGGTCCCTAGTAAGATCTCAATAGCTGTTTAACTGTGGTACTATACTTTATAGAGCAAGATTCATGTAATTTTTAGGAGATGTTCTAGGATAATAGAGATCACTTATTTTGTATTATTGAGTCTGTGACTTAATATCTCTTTATTTGTTCTGAAAATTCCTAGCAGTTTCCTTCATATATTGTCTTGACCTCCATTTTCTCTTCTCTTTTGAGATTCCAGCTATATGGGAATGTGTTGGACCTTCTCAGTGCATCCTTTCTATCACCTTTTCTTCTTTTCTATTTTTCATTCTTGGTGGTTTGTTTGTTTGTTAATGGTCTTGGGGATTGAACCCAGAGGCTCCGTACCACTGAACTATTTTGCCAGCCCTTTTAATTTTTTATTTTGAGAAAGGGTCTCACTAAATTGCCCAAGTTGACCTTGAATTTGTGGTGATTCTGCTTTGGCCTCCCAAGTAGCTGGGATTACAAGGCATGTACCACTGTGCCTGGCTTTGGTCATTTATTTTGATGTTTTCCAGTTAACCAATTCTCTTTGACTAATCTGCTTTTAATTGAAATTATGGGGAGACTGAGGCAGGAAGATTATAAATTTGAGGACAGCCTTAGCAGTTCAGGAGTTCCTAAGCAAGTTAGTGAGACCCTGTCTCAAAAAAAAATTAAAAAAAAAAAAGACCAACCAACCAAATAAAACTACAACAATAAGGTTGGGGATGTGACTCAGTGGTTAAGCATCCCTGGGTTCAATCCTTGGTTGGCACCTGCTCCCCCCCCCAAAAAAAAAAAAAAAAAAAAAACACGAAGAAGTAGTAGTTAAGAACTGACTGGGTAGGTTTATTGTTTTCAGTTTGGGTTCTTTTCAAATCTTGTTCCCTGCTAAATTTTTCAAGTTTGGCTTTTACCCTCTAGGACATAGTAAATATAGTTGTTTTATGATCACCAAATAATTCCAGTATTTGGAACTCCTCTGGATCCGATTGTGATGGTTCTTCCTCAGTGGATTTTGTCTGTTCTTAGGTTTGTGTACTAGATCTTGTATTTGAAACATTATTTATAGAAACAGAGGTGTGGGGTGGATGAGTTTCTTTGGGTGCCAGATGATTTAAAGCTGAGTCCACAGGACTTGCAGCTCACCCTTATTCATTGGATGCAGCCTTTGGGGTCCCATTTCTCAGGTGTGGGAGCAGGTCATTAAGTGTCTCCTTTGCAGGGCTTCCTGGCCACCTCTAGCCAATCGGCAAATTTCCCCCTCCTCCCATCATACCTCCTGCTTTGATTTTCCATTTTTTCCAGGGTATTTACTTGGTAATTCATCATTATCTTGTTAGCTTTCTTGATATTCTTAAAAATACATATTTGTTTTATTTATTTATTGTCAAATTATTTAATCTGTTGTTGAAAGCAGAAAATGGGCTTTTATTTTCACGGACCTACATTATTCTAACATTAACTTCAAAACAAGTGGTTATAGGTGAAAGAATATACTATTTTCTCTTATATCTGAGTGTGTGACACTGAGTAGAAGCTTGGCTAACTGGTCAGGTAAACCATGGAGCCTGGATTGTCAGTCGGTGGTCGGCTGCCTCCATTCCCCCACAACTCCCCAGCACTGGAGATTAGATGCAGCATGTAGCATATGCTAGGCAAGTGCTCTACCACTGAGCTACATCCCCAGCTCTTCCTAAAGTTTTGAGACAGGATCTCACTAAGTTGCTGAGGCTGGCCTCGAACTCGTAATCCTCCTGCCTCAGCCTCCCAAGTATCTGGAATTACAGGAGTGTGCTAGCTTGCCTGGCGGCTGCCTGTTTAACTCCCAGCTCTGCTACTTATTAGCAGTGTGACCCTGAACAAATAACTTCCCTGTGCCTGTTTCCTTGTTTAGAAAATGGAAATATTAATTGTACTTACTTCATAGAATGATTGTGCCAGTTAAAGTAATAACTAAAGCTTTTAGAACATTTCCTGACTCAAAGTACTCACTAGATACTGTTTAGCTATTATTTCCACCTGGAAAATTTGGAAATGCCTCATTTTCTTTTTGGCTCTTGTGTTTTCCAGATCTAGGATCCAAGGTGGTAATGTCTTCTCATTGGCCATTTGTTCTTCATGGGGTTAGGGTATTAGTTGACTTAATGTCAGTGATTAGGGAAGGAAGAGAGAAAGTCTTGCATTTTAGAGGCCATCTGCCTCCAAGTGGGGCTGGGGACACAGGGCCACTGTCCCTGGGGTGTGTGCTAGGGGCTGGGCTCTGACCTGTGGCTCTAGCCATGTAGAGTGAGAATGTGCTCTGTTGACAGTCTTGATTGTGAATTAGTAGCCTGATGAGGATTTGACCCTGCTGTGCTTTTATGAATGGATTGTAGATCGCAGGGTACAGGAGCTTTCCTCATTAGGGAATGACATGGAAATTAACTGCCACAGAGTGGTTTTACTATTTATTGTCTCTTTTAGGGTTAATTTTGTTGGTTTTTTGTTTGATTTATAGTTAACCTGTTTTGTAATTTTTTTTCCTTGTTCCTTATCTCTACCATTGTGTCATTGGTTCAAATGTTTACCTGAGAGAGGGGGAAAGGGCGGTGGTACAAATGGCACTGTTAGTTTATAAGGTAATTAGAAGTTTATAAATATATTGGGGGAAATTTCTTTGAGGGAGCAAGGTAGGTTAATTTCATTTTTGCAAATGATAAAAATGGGAGTTGTAAGATAAATTGTTCACATCACAGAACAAGTGGCAAAACTAGGAAGCATTTAAACTTAGATTTCCCATTTCCAAATATAGTACTTTTTCCAGGGCATCACCCAGGAGAATCAATAGAAAACAAGTTCCATAGAGGAAGCAATTGTACCTTGTTAAAATAAAAACATATTGCCTATTTTGCTCACTAAAATAAAATTCTATATCCAGATTTATTTTTGGTAATTTTAATTTTTAAAAATAATTTTTTTGATGCTGGGGATTGAATACAGGGGTGCTTAACCACTGAGCTACATCCTCAGCCCTTTTTTAATTTTTTATTTTGAGACAGGGTTTAACTTAAGTTGTTGAGGCTGGCCTGGAACCTTGTGATCCTCCTTTCTCAGCCTCCCAAGACACTGGGATTACAGGTGTGTGTCTTCATGCCTAACCTCAGATGATTTTTTAAGCCTGGTTTTCTTAATCTCTTTCTTCAAGTCATCTTGCTTGACTCTAAGAAAGAGAACAGTGCTTAGGACTCCCTAGGATATCATGTCAAAGGAGTCCTCAGTTGAGTGTGTGAGGAGGGCTTTATGGTCCCTGCTCCTCACTTCTGCTGGGGAGAGACAGTAAACAGTTGTCAGGAGTTTGTGTTACAGTTGCACTTGGCACCTCCCAGCTGTGCTTATGGCTGCCCTCCACCTGCCTTGTGTTGGCCTTGTGCTGGCCTTGTGCTGAAATGGGAACCTACATGGGTCTAGGGCAAGGCTGTCCGCACAGATCTCGTACCATTGCAGCGATGCTTTTTTGTTTAGGATCTTCTAACCCCAGATAAATTTGCCAACTCAATATGTTCTTGGATGCTCAGAGGTGACTATTTCTTCTTAGTCTGGAGCTGGAATTATTGTTAGTGATATATTTGTAACAATCCTCTGAAGTAGGTATAGGTGTGGACTTTTGTATTTTCAGTTTTTTTTTTATTTTAAACCGGGGATTGAACTCAGGAGCACTCAACCACTGGGCCACATCCCCAGCCCTTTTTTGTATTTTATAAGAGACCAGGTCTCACTGAGTTGCTAAGTGCCTCGCCATTGCTGAGGCTGGCTTTGAACTCGAGATCCTCCTGCCTCAGCCTCCCAAGTGCTGGGATTACAGGCGTGTGCCACCGCACCCGGCTTTTGTATTTTCAGGGTTTTTTTAATAATTTGTTTTAGTTATATATGAACACGATACCTTTATTTTATTTATTTACTTTTTAATGTGGTGCTGAGGATAGAACCCAGTACCTCACACATGCTAGCCAAGTGCTCTGCCACTGAGCTACACACCCTCAGCCCCCTCGGTTTTGTTTTTTAAGTGCAAAACTATAGAAGTCTTTTTGGCTTATAGATGTTGTTAAAGGATTTAGAACATTGTTTCTACATATTTTGGAGTTGTGTTGAGTTTGAGGAAACAGTTAAGTTTAGAGTGAGCCTCTCATTCTTAGAGCCTGTTTCACAGGAATTAATCATCCAGATGATATTCCTTGCATGTCTGTGTCCCCAGCCATACAGAGAGGACCCATAAACTGTAAAAAGCCCCATTGGCTTTTATTTGGAGTAGACTAGACCTATAGATAACTCAACTCCGCCTTTGCTTCATTTGACAGGTTGACCTATGGTATTGGTACTTCCAATAAAATCAAGTCTGAATGCTGTGGTTGACTGCTTTTCTCTCACTGTTATGCCCAAAAAGGCCAAGGATGCATTAAGATTACATTGTTCCATCCTCTTCTTTGAGGTTGTTGTCCATTTTTGTTTCACTGTGTTATTGTTTGTAAATTCAGATGTGGTCAAGTTGGTATTAAAAAGAGCTTATTAAACTTTAAACATGTCTAATTTGTTGGTTCCACATGTTTTTGAGCTTAGCTGTATGTAAAGTAACTTTTAGTATTTTTACATTTTGTACTAAACCTAGGTACTTTCTTTCAAGGGTCAGGAGCCTTTGGGAAGTAATTATCAAAACTCTTTAAAAAACCTTCTAGAAGTCTTTTGATTTGCACTATTTACATTTTTAATAGTAAGTTAAGTGGTTTTTGTCAGGAGTGGTGATCTGTTGTGTTCATCTACTTGTGGAAAGGTGAAAATCAACCTACCTCTTAAATTTTCAGTGAAAATCAAGACTCCCTGTAGAGAATGAGGGAGGGATTATAGAAACCCCTTCTAACTATTAATTTCTTTCACCAATTAAAACATCTGGATTTTTTGTTTGGGGTTTTGTGCTGGAGCTGGAACCTAGGGCCTTTTGCATGCTAAGCATGCACTTTACCTCTGAGTTCCACCCCAGCCCAAAACTTTCCATCTTCTTCTGTTAACTTTGCTTTTGTCAGAAGGAGAATTTGTATCGTCAACTTAATTCACCCACCTTCTGAATGCTTGCTGTGTGTGTCCATAGGAGAACTAAGGTCCCATGCTGAGGGAGAAGTAACTGAGTGCTGGCCCCGCAGTTCTTGCTCTAGGGAGGTGTTGGGATTTGCTCGGACTTTAAGGTGAATGGTATGTCAGTAAAGCCAATATTGCTCACGCAGTAGGAACGGCTTGAACAAGGCAAGCCTGCAAAGGGACATGCTGGTTGCTCTGGGGAAGATGCAAAACTTGGCTGAAGCATAGTAGAGGTTGGGAGGACGCGCATGTTAGACCTGGGCTTCAATCCCCCAGCCTGTCTTCTTCAGTGACCAGCTGTGTAAACTTGTGAGAGTTTAGTTAAGTTTTCTGAGCTTCAATTTCCTTATCACAGAATAGTTAATTACACCACAGAGTTAAGATTAAATGAGACTATGCTTCCTCACATGCTTTAACAAAAACTTCAGGGGCAGGGGCTATATGTCAGTGGTGGAGCGCTTGCCTAGCATGCATGAGGCACTGGGTTTGATCCTCAGCACCACATAAAAATAAACAAATAAAATAAAGGCATTCTGTCCATCTACAAGTATAAAAAAAAAAAAAAGACTATTCAAAAAAAGAAACTAGTTGCTTATTTCCTTTTACATTTTCTTTCTTAAAATTGATATGTTGGTTAAGCCGCTTTCTAGAAGGTGATTGTACATGACTCACTAGCACACTGGGTGCAGTGTATCACACTCACCTAGTTTCCTTCTTCTCCACTTAAATTCTTTCCCTTCATTCTTCTTTTTTGACTTCTCTTCCTCTTAACCTCTTAGTGGTGCAATGATTTGAAGATCAATCTTATACTGAATCCTAGATTTTAAACCTTTTTTTGACCACACCAAATGCCAGCCCAGTACATGCTGCACAGTGCTACGCTGACTTATGCACACAGAACTGAAGCAGAAGTTCACAAAATAGTTATTGCACATCATCTCACTGTGAGTCACAGACATTTTGTTCTATTGCATTTACTTTTGGGCGGGGGGGGGGGGGTGGGTACTACCGATTGAACACAGGGTCCCCTGCATTTCATGGAGTGCTGTTCATGAAGATTGGATTTTCATCTGAAGGACAGAGAGCACTGGTGCTCAACTAGTGTTGCTACTGCTGTTTGTCATCTTGGTTGTCTCCCTCACATCCATTTCTGACCCACTGGCAATTTCTTTGGGTTCTGACTTCAAAATGTGTCCTTTATTGGACTACATGTCACCACCTCCATCAGTACCAAAATCACCTCTGTAGTCAACATTCCTTACTCAGACTACCAAAATAGCTTCTTCACTGGCTCTTTTGCTGCTGTCCTTGCTCCTCCCATGGTCTGTTTTCCATAAAACAGCCAGAGTAGCCAACTGAAAACTGAAACCAGCATGTCAGTTATCTTCAGCTCAAAATGCCCCAAAGACTTCTAATAAAATCCACACTTCCTCTTTGGACCTTACTTATTCATGGCCTTTCACTAGTGCTTGTTCAGCAGTGCTGTGAGAGCTGGTAACCTTTTTATGCGTAAAGCCTGAATCTGGAGGTCCACTGGGCCCAAGGCCTGGAGCAAAGCCAGGCTGCTGTGGAGCTTCCCATCTGTGTCCCCCATGGTAGTGGAACTTGATTCACACTGACTGTGTGGGTTGAGTCCATGCTGCCAGCAGCTACCAAGACCAGGACAGGAGAGGTGGCCTCACTGAAGGAGCGCTTTGAGAGAAGGGGCATTGGAGCAGGTCATTCCAGACACCAGAGCAGCGTGGGCAGGGGTCTAGAGGTCTGAAGCACATTTGGGAAATGGAGAGAAGTTTAGTGTCACTGGAGCAGGAGGTGTTGAGGTGAGGCCAATGAGAGGTGAAGGTGGAAGTTCTGTTAGTGTCAGAAGCTAAAGGGTCTGGAATGAATTCCATGCTCTGAATGCTGATATTTTCTCTGATTAACCAAAAGAAAAAAAAATTTGTTTGTTTCAACAGAATATGTTAAACATTCAGAAAAGCGCAGGTATCTGTGAACCTATAACTTAATGGTATCTGTGAACCTATAACTTAATGGATGTTCTTCCCCCTTCCTAAAAACACCCTTCCCTAATATCATGCCTTTTCCACCTTTGTTGTGACTGATATTTGTCCTTGTTCTCACACACAGCTGGAGAGCTGGTTCTGAAAAAATTCCATTGTTGATTCAGTCTATTGTAGTGCACACATGCTTGCATGCATACACATAACCTGGCCTTACAGAGCCATGGTACCTGGTCAGGCTGCCTGGCCCTGACTTTATTGGACTGAACATATACGCTGGCTCTCCGGCAGAGTGAAGTGTTACAGGCTTTTCCTTATACTTTGTACCTGAGAAAATCAACCATTTTTCCATGAACCCCAGGTTTTATTTAGTAGGAAATGGCAGTTAGAAACCTCAAAATTCTTATGTGTCAACTTGGTCCCTAGGATTGAGTGTTTTCTTCTAAAACTGCCATGTATTTTGGGGGAGTGATATGTAGCTCTTTTTAATTCCCCTAGAGTTTATTTTTATGGATGTTGTGAGTTGGGGTCTAATAATTATTTTTCTCCCTAAAAGGCAATGTGTTATTTCAACACCCTTTATTTTTTTTTTTTTTTTTTTTTTGGTACTGGGGATTGAACCCAGGAGCACTTTACCACTGAGCCACATCCCCAACCCTTTTTGTTTTTTTATCTTGAGGCAGGGTCTCACTAAGTTGCTGAGGCTGACCTTGAAATTGTGATCTTCCTGCCTCAGCCTCCTAAGCCGTTGGGATTAACCCGGCTTAATTTATTTTAATTATAATTTAAAAAGAAATTTTGATATATGGTAGGGCAGATACCTCTTTTATAGTTTTCCAGATTTTCTTGACTAGTTTTACACATTTTCTTTAGGTTAACTGTGGAATTAGTTTAACAAACCCTAATGAAAGCATGCCACACATGGACAGCTAGGAGTGCCATCACTGGAAAGGTGACATGGTGGGGGGGCACATGGGATGAGGCCGAAGAGCTCAGGAGATTGGTTATGTTGAGCAAAATAAGTCAGTTGGTTGCAGAAGCCTGTAATATTTATTGAAGATAATGGGAGGTAAGTTTCTTACTGTTTGAAGAAGGGTATTACAAACATGGAAAGATGAAAGGCTCCGAAGAACCCTGAGGTATGGGATTGGAATTGGAGGTGCCAGTATGAATTCATGGTCTTTAACATATATAAATAAATTTATGTATATATACATATATATGTATGTATATGTATTTATTTACATGACGTTTCTAACATAGTTACTTATATGTAGTTGTAGTTGTAGGAGGGAATGTTCATGTTTGTGCATAATATTTTCCGTTAGAAGCAGTGTCATCTAGATCTTGGTTTCTAAATACTATGTTCCTCTAAAGGAGTCAAATGTTCTTGAAGAAGTGACTGGTTCCAGGGGTTAGGGAAGGGAAAGTCCAGATCAACCTGAAGCATCATTTGCCAGGAAGTAGGAGAGTTGTTCAAAGAATGAAACATGTCAAAAGGACGCGGAAGCTGGTTCGAAGAGGTTTCACCACTGGCCAAATCTGAAACAATTTGAGTGTCAGATGAATGAAGGAGGAAGCAAATTCTGCCTGTTAATAAATGTAGAAGGAATGACAGATAAAGAGTATCACTCTTTGGCAACCATCATAGAAATGATGGATTCCTGTGGACAACATCAGTGGGTGCTAACTCTGGGGGATATTTGACAAAGAACAAGATATTGGCAAAATCTTAGAATTTCTCCAACAAAATGGTTGTTATGAAGAGGAATATGATAGCATTGCACTAGGGAAACCTGTTAGACATATTAAATATGTTGACTGGTTAAATATGGTTAACAATACCCCTGGCAGATAGATTGCTATCATTTCCCTCCACAGTATGATACTGCAGTCAGGAAAGCATGGTATGACCTGAGTCTTGTCATGAGGAAATGCAGACTAGTCTCAGGCCAGGACTCATCCTATAGAATGAAAGGACCATGCTCTGGCAGAGACATGGAAGTCAGAAGACTGAGGGATTACTGCAAGTTGACAGGCACTTATAGACATGGAACTGGATGGGATCGTGGACCAGAAAGGAAGAAAAGACCTTCTTTGGGCCATTGACAGAATGCAGATGGGGCCTGTGGGTTGGATGGTAGTACAGTGTCAGCATTGATTTCTGATATGGAGGCTTTCATGCTGGTTTTGTAGGAGGGTGTCCTTGTTTTTAGAATTCTTCACTGGAGTATTTAGGAGCAGTGGGACTTACATCTTGATTATGAAACACTAGTGACATTGGGTAAGTGTAGATACCTTAACAAGTGATATACAACACTGAATTGGGCAAGCTTGTTTAAAAGGTTTCATGAGCACCTTGAACTTTTCTGTACATGTGAATTTTTTTCCCCTCACATATGTTAGGTATATGTAGGCAAATGCAAATGCTCTAACACTGAGCTACATCCCTGGCCTTCCCCTCCCCCCCCCCAATTTTATTTTCATGAGACAGGGTCTCACTAAGTTGCCCAGATTGGCTCCAAACTTGCAATCCTCCTGCCTTAGCCTCTCAAGTTGCTGGGATTACAGATGTGTGCCCCAACACCAGGTGCTAATACTTCTTTATTCTGATTGGAACTCAGAGTTTACAAACTAATCTGTAGAAACTTGACTTCTTTATGATAGTGGTCCTTTTTGTCTAGATACACTGTGTTTGTCTCATTTTGAATTCTTTTGAGCTCTTGAATAAAGTTTATACTTTTTATCATATAGCTTTTCCTACTTCTATTTTGGATTAGTCTTTGATAACGAATTTTAACTCAATTATATTTAAATGAATTATATAATGAAATACACTTTTGCCTGTAAGGGGCTGCCCTGTTTGTTGTCTGCAAAGGTTTAAAATCACACAGTCTTTAAATCGGAAAGAAAATTCAGTGCCATTTCAAAAGCCTTGAGGCGCAACAATTAAAAAAAAATTCCCACAGGAGCCCACCTTTCTCCTGCCCCCATTCTGGGAACTGTTGGGCTGCCGTGCACAGATGTGGTCATAGGAAATAATCTTGGGATGCCCCTGAGTGGGATGGGGCCAGGATGGGGCCCAGCCTTCTTCCATCTGTCTGGGAGCAGATCTGTGCCATTTCCCTGCATAGTCACAGAAGCTTGCAGTTGATGAGATGCTTCAGCCTCTTGGTTGTTTGAGATTATGTCTAAAAATAGGCCTGCCCACTGTGGGGTAGAATTTAGCTGTTTTTAGGCCTGATTCTGAAAAATAGCTCTGAGCCAGTGGTTCTGTGAGCACACCCACTTGTGTACCAGTGTCCAAGGTGTACTCAGGGTTGGCTCTGGGTTCCTCGAGTGTGGTTCTGCCTGGCAAAATCTTCCCTCTCCTGCTGGCCTTTGGGTTTGTGGGGTCTTCTGTGCCTCCTTTTCTTCCCCTTGGACATAGAAGTGCTTTGCTGCCAGTAGGAATAGACAGAGCAGAGATGCTATAGAGGTAGTGTAAGGGGTATAATTTTTAAGTGAGATTAGTGAAATTTTAAGTGATTTTTCTACACAAACACTAATGTAAATAGAAATAAAAAGAGAGAAAATACACCCACAGTCCTCCCACTATGGATAGTTAAAAGGTTTTCATTTTTCCATGATATTCCCTTTGGTCTGGGTCTAAGTGAATGCCTAATTTCTAGATAGTGTAATCATTGCACAGGTATGAGTTTATGTGCAGCTCTTCTTCATCTGTTAAGCATTTCCATGGTGCTAGAATCTTTGCAGTAATTTTATAGTGTTATTATATTTTTATACCTTTATTTTTATATAGTGCTGAAGGTTGAACCCAATGCCTCACACATGCTGCACAAGCATTCTACCACTGAGCCACAACTGCAGCCCCAATCATTTTTAATAATTAGCTTCATTTCTTTGAGAGAGGATATACCATCCTTTGCTTAATCATTTTCAAGTGATAAAGAGGTTGTTGCCAGTTTTTTTTCCTCCTTACAGATGTCACTGGAGCCATCTGGTATTTGGGTTTTCTTGGGTTGTTGTGAGATTTTATTATCAATTTGTTTCTACAAAGAATTATAATGATCTTAGCCTCTTTTTTTTTTTTTTAATATTTTTTGTTTAGTTGTGGGTGAATCTTTATTTGTTTATATGTGGTGCTGAGGATCGAACCCAGTGCCTCACACATTGCTAAGTGCTCTGCCACTGAGCTACAGCCCCAGCCCTGCTGTTTGTTTGTTTGTTTGTTTGTTTTACCACCTTCACCCTTACCTCACTAGTGGGATACAATTTTGAATAGTTTTACAATTTTTAAAAAATTTTTTGGTTGTTGATGGACCTGTATTTTATTCATTTATTTATATGTGGTGCTGAGAATCTAACCCAGTACCTCACACGTGTGAGGCAAGAGCTCTACAACTGAGCCACAACCCCAGCCCAGTTTTATAAATTTTTTTTAAAAAAACATTTATTTGCATTAGTTGTACACAATGCCTTTTATTTTTACGTGGTGCTAAGGATTGAACCCAGGCTGCGTACATGCTAGGTGAGCACTCTACCGCTGAGTCACAACCCCAGCCCCAGTTTTACACATTTAATAACTGTAAATTTGTGCCTTCCCTTTTTTTCACTTGCATGTATTTAATCATGGTAGAAGGTGGACTTTTTTTTTTTTTTTTTAAAACAGCTTATGTGGCTGATACAATTTTTTTTTTTTTTTTTTTTTTTTAATGCCCAAAGAGCAAGCTTCTTATATCTGCCAGCTTCTGGTGGATTTCTTATCCACTAGAAAAGAGCAGATATGTGAATTCTGATTGAGTTCATTTGTTAGCTGCTTTCAGGATCATTTCTGGACTTCCAAGCTAGGACGCAGCCACCACCATCAGCATATCTTTTTATTCTAGAGGCCTAATTGTACTGAGACAGCTGTTAGTCACTGAGGAAAAGCTAGGCTCTGCCCATGTGCAAACTGGACATAGAATATGAAATATCAAATCAAGTCACTGGGCAGATTTGTGTTTCTCATATTCTCAGTATACATGCACATGAAACAAATGATACCGATATATCTGGTACAAGCAGGTCAACTCAGTTCTAGCAAATTTCAAGATTCCTTTCTAGAATTCTTCCCAGTCTGTGAGAGTAGTAGCACCGTCCTGCTGCTGGTTCAAGGAAGGCTTCTGTCAGCCTGGGATTCTGGGGTAGGCAGTTCATATCTTACCTCTCTATTTACTATGAATATTTCATTTTATTAACTTCTCTGAGCCTCAGTTTACAACGGGAGTGCTAGCACATCTTTGATCCAGGTGAGGGTTAAGTACATTAACATTTATGTAAAGCACCTGGTTTAGTGTGTAGGATAGTAGGCATGCAGAAATATGATAGTCAGTTAATTCTGACCCAGGTGTTTGTCACAGTTTTCAAAAGCATGGATTTGAGTGTTCCTTGCCCAGTTTGTGGTGCAGTGAAAGAAGGGATCATGGGCTTAGGAGCAAAAGAATTTGAGTAAAAGACTATCAGTTCCAACTTATCCTAGAAGAGTAACTTTTGGGAAATGACATAATTTATCCTGGGTTTGAACTTCCATCCACTAATCAATTAATTAATATGTAAAATCAGATAGCCTGACATGTACAAGTTGCTTTGTAAGTAGTAATTATTATAGAAGTCACACATGCCTTAGGTACTAGTTAAAGGTAAAGGCACTTTACTAAATTTGTTTTCACTAAGTGAGGTAAAGGCAACAATTCTTTGTTTTAAGGAAGATTTGTAGAGATCACATTGCAGCATCTGTTAGGATTCTGAGAGCCACGTGACCTGGAAGAAATTTTTATGGGCCTAAGGATGATTCAGAGAAGGTCCCAAGGTGAGAGGGGCACAGAGGAGCTGGAAAGCCTTGTTGGAAAGGGTGGGGAGGAGCAGAAGCTGTGCAGGGAAGAGGCCAGAGGATGACAAGGCCTGTGCAGAGGCCGTGCAGCTCTTTTCTTTTCTGGCTGCCTGGAGCAGGGACAGAGAACTTTGGAAGGCATTCTTCCAGGCCAGAAAGATGAAAATTGCCATGACAGGAGTGGAGAGGAAGAGGACAGATATGGGAAAAGAGATGTTGTGATTAGGCAGCATCTTCAATGTGAAGAGTTAAGGTAAGAGATGAGCTTGGGCTTATTGTACAAGAGCTTCTGGCTTGGGAGGATTGTGGTTTTCCTATAGGATAGAAAGCTGAGGTGGTTGAGGAAAGAACAGCATTATCTTTGTCACTAAAAATGAATTGGTGACTGCCTAAGAATAAATACACTTTGCCATCTTTATAGAAATTATTCCTGCTACAAGTAGTACTGTCCAGAGTTGTTTCCTGTACAAGTGACTGATCTGTCTCCCAATTTCCCACTTTGAGATTCCCACTTACCGTCTGTCTGTGCTGTCTCTGTGTGGACGTTAAAACTCTTTCTGGAGTGATACTGGCCAAGTTATATTATTACATTGTATATTGTGTACAGTACAAATATGTAACCACAAATCTCATAAGTATGCACAACTGTAATGCACCCATAAAAAAACATGGAGCGTGGACCCCTTTCTGTCTGGTTAATGAGTCCTGCAGACCGATGTGGCCAATGACAACCCACTCTGTCTCTGGTTCAGAAGCCCACCTCCTGCTAGCTACTGTTTTTAGTATCCCAGTTTTGAGCCTTGGTCATTTTCTTGCAGTGTGGCTGTGTGCTTTTGTTTGACATTTCTAGATATTTTGTTGAAGGAGGATTTCTAGTCCCTGTTGTATGCCATGTTACATAAAATAGAAGTCTTACTCCTCAAGAGGTAAAATAGTGTGCTCTGAAATCCTAGGAATGAGAGAACTGTATCAGTCAGGGTCCCAGTAGAAAACAGATGGCACATTCACACTGGTAACTTGAGGAGCATTTAATTGTATCATTCAGAATTCATTCAGGAAAAGAGAAGCTTCCCATTCCAGGTATGAAGGGTTTTAATGCAGGAATTAAGGGTTGACCCAGCCTTGGAAGAACTGGGGTTGGAGAGTTCAGGTAAGCTAGTCCTGCTGATCTGACTCAAGGCCACAGTGGGTGTTCTCATGAGATATGAGGGAAGCTGTTGTGAGTTTACGTCTGTTGTTGCTGCTTCCAGGGTATATCTGCCACTCTTTTTCTTCTGTGTTCCAAATCTCATACTTCTCTTTGCAAAGTCCCATGAAGGAAAGAAAGAGCCCAACCTCTGATGTGCATAGAAGAATGTGGAAGGGGGTAATTGTGATGCTGAGTTGACAGTGTAAATTTTTATAATAAAGGGAACCGCTGAGCAGGATTTGGGGAAAGAATAGGGGAGAGCTGAGTCTTCTAGCCTGGTGTTCACAGGGGTTGTTACCACTTCTTAGGCCTAAAGGCAAGGGGAAGAAGTATTTCATATTGCCAGACAGCTGACAGAGCTGTGGCAATTGGTAGGAAATCTTCACCAGTCCAGGGTAGGAGCCCGGAAAACAAATCCCTCTGTCTCACTGTCTCCAAACTGGGCAAGAAGCCAGCTGGTGGCAGAGCTCGTTGGTAACCCCTAGGGTGTCCTGCACAGGGCATAAAGTTAGGAGGGAAGTGAGTGAGGATTGAGCCTTGGGGGCAGACAGAGAATGTCCCTGCACAGAGGCCATAACCAGAAGCATATAGGTTTTGATAGCTTGAAAACAGGAGCATTTTTCAAAGAAAGGAAGGGGAATCAACAGCATGTTAGTGGTTAAACTCCCAACAGAAGGGGACAAAGAGGACAGGGGTACTTAGAACTCTAAGTACAGTTTGGATGATTTTGGGGGAGTGGGATGGTATTGACCATTTGAAGGCAGAATACACAGAGGCTAATGTTGGTTTTCTATAAGATGGCAAGATTGTTGGCCCTCCACCAGGATTGAGATCGCAGCCACAGCTGGGATGGTGGGAATGTTACAGGCGTGTTTTAGGCATCAGCACATATTCATGGTCTGTGCAGAAAGTTCAGAATATGTGAGAAAATTAGGAGAGGGAGAGTAGAGGAAGAACACTTTCTTAAGTATGTGTGAAAATTCCTTATGATTGACTTCCTTTGAGGTTGCAGATTTTCTTTACCAGATATTTATATTCAGTCAAACAAGGGGGAGAATTCAGGCATTTATCATTATTAATAATCACACAAATTAATATTAATAATCACAAAAACTGTGGTGCTCTCTTTTTTTTTTTTTTTTTTTTTTGGTACCGGGGATTGAACTCAGGGGCACTCGACCCCTGGGCCACATCCCCAGCCCTTTTTTGTATTTTATTAGAGACAGGGTTTCACTGAGTTGCTAAGTGCCTCGCCATTGCTGAGGCTGGCTTTGAACTCGCGATCCTCCTGCCTCAGCCTCCCAAGTGCTGGGATTATAGGCGTGCGCCACGGCTCCCGGCCTGTGGTGCTCTTTTAAGGGTGGGATAGTATTGAGGTGGTCTCTTTTGCTAATGGTAAAATAACAAATACTTCCAAGTTTACCTTTTCTATTGCTGATATATTTGGTTTCCCTAATTGCTATATTTGGAATTGCTTTAAGAAAAAAAAAAAAAAAAAGAAAAGAAAAGAAAAAACAAAAACAAAAAAACTTGCAGCCACCTTCTGGTACTCATACCTCATGTATGTTAAGAATATTTAGTGGGGCTGGGATTGTGGCTCAGCGGTAGAATGCTCGCCTAGCACATGAGCGGCCCGAGTTTGATCCTCAGCACCATGTAAAAATAAAAACGCATTGTGTACAACTAAAACAAATAAAGAATATTTAGTGTCACTTGAACCCTTCAGGAGGTATTGGCTATCAATTTTTTTCCGTTTAGTCAATGAACTCCATGCCTTAGTTCTCTCTTCTGTAAAATGAGGATATTAGTGTTGTGAGAATTAAATGAGTTAGGGCATGTAAGAGTTGGAACACTGTCGGGCATTGTAATGGATGCTGAAGTAGCTATTACCATCAAAATACCTGTCCAACAGAGAAACAGCAGTCCATCACAAGAGGCCTTGATAAGTACGAGAAAGTTTTCTTTAGACTTTTTTTTTTTGGGGGGGGTGGGTATATGAGTGTTTAAAATATGGCTTTGTGTCATGTGACTATATTATCAAACTTAATACTTCAGATGTAAGCTATATCAGGAAGAAGTATGTCAGGCTGTCAGAGGTTGGAGTCACTGACCATCTTCTACTTTGATCATGTTTATTTTCTGAAGTGTTTCCCCACATTTCTCATGTATACCCAAGCTAAATTGGGTTTTCCTTAGAACTGGATCCATAGGACTTGACAGGCAAGTCTTCAGCATCCTCCAGCTTTAAGTTGAGTATGTTCTGTTTTCTCTTCCTGCAATTCTCTCATCCCCACAGCACCACCTCTGAATAAGTGAGTTCTAGCCTAGTTCTCTGAGGCCTAGTTCTTAACACCATTTAATCATTCATGCAGAGTGCCCTTCACATGCTTCTTATTGTTAATGGTATGAAGATTATAATAAGGATCAGGCAGTCTTTGCCCTTTAGGAGTTTACATGCTAGTCAGGGAGAGACAGCAAACAAGTAGCATATATGCATCTGTTGCAAATAAGTACAGGGGTGGGGTTGGGTTAAGAACCAGGGTGAGGGTGTAGTGTGAGCTGTTTTTAAGAGGTTGGCCAGGGATGGCAGTAGCAGTCAGGTGACACTTGCCCAGAGACCTGAAGGAGATGACAGAGACAAGCCATGTGCTATGGGGGAAGAGCATGGCAGGCAGACCAGAGTTACTATGTAGAAGTGTGGGTGGCCCAGTCCAGGATCAAGAGTTGGTGAGTTTAACTTACCTTTAAAAAGGATCCCTGCCTCTTCTGCGGGCAACTCCATTCAGCTTCCCTTAAGAGGGACTAAAAAACTAGCTTCATGAACCATTGTAAAAAAGCTGTCTGTTAGGGCCTGTCTACTAGTTGATGTGTGTTTCATAGCTGCTTTTTAAACAATTTTTGGAGCAGTTTGACCTTGTCCTATTCATCTCTGACCGAGAAGGAGGTCAGCCCAGGCAAAAAGAAAAATAAATTAATCAGCTCCCGATTAATTAAGAGGATGATGCATTAGCAAAAGTAATGCCACATGGTGGCCCAATCAGATGACAGGGAAGAGCATGTGTCCCAGCTTTATAGTCTTCTCTGTTGTTTGCTGTCCTGCTAAGTGAATGTTCCAGTTCTTTCTTTCATAGAAATGGCTAGCTACAAGTTTGTGAATACTATGGCAAATGAAAAGCCAGGTGGGGATTAAAATGTGCTGGAACTTCTTGTAGACCTCCAAGAGTCTGAAAGAATAGTCACTGCTCCTGTCTGGCTTAAGCCAGCCCTTTGTACCTGGGAGCTAAGGTGGTTGAAAAGGGGTACTTTGGACAAAATTAGGTGTCATGAAGAGGTTGACCCTGAAGTTGGTAGGGAATCCATACAGTCATGAGGATTGAGTGTCCTGGTGCTATCACAGGTAGTTGGTAGATACAGTGAGTCTGCAATAATGTGAATTTGGATATGAAGAACTATCTTACTTCTCAGGCCAGTTCTCAGGCAGGGGTGGGGGTAAGCAGACTGTGGAGTGACTGCCTATCATTATTTGAGACCCACAGTGGTCAGTCTAATACATTAAGCAAAGAAATGAAGGTGTTTTTTCTTGCCCCTCCCCCACCACAATAGGGCCATCCCCCCACCTCCGGAAGACTCATTTAGACATTATTTTTCATTGACAGTAATAACATAGCCCCCTGTTTAATTCAATTGACTTTTGAGGGCCTATTTGTCTAATAATGAAATTCTTTACATTGACTTTGTATGTACATAGTGTTATTTTCATTCTACCATCATTCTTTAGACTATTCCTCTGCTTGTGTGCATTATCAGAAATGGATAGGATGAGAAAAAAGGAGATGAAATTCAAACTATTCAGCTCTGTTTGGGCATCCACATTGTCTCAGGTGGGTTTTGTTGGTATCGAGAGACGCGTGGTCTCATGGCTTGCTTTCTTTTCATTTCCAGGAGGGCTGTTGGCCTGCTGCTGTGCTGCTGAACAGTATGCAGTCCTTCCGGGAGCAAAGCAGTTACCACGGAAACCAGCAGAGCTACCCACAGGAGGTACACAGCTCATCCCGGATAGAAGAGTTCAGCCCTCGTCAGGCCCAGATGTTCCAGAATTTTGGGGGTGCTGGTGGTGGTAGTGGTGGCAGTGGAGGCAGCAGTGGTGGGGGACGACGAGGAACAGCAGCTGCTGCAGCAATGGCTAGTGAGACCTCTGGCCATCAAGGCTACCAGGGCTTCAGGAAAGAGGCTGGAGATTTTTACTACATGGCAGGCAACAAAGACCCCGTGGCAACAGGAACCCCACAGCCTCCTCAGAGAAGGCCTTCTGGGCCAGTGCAGAGCTATGGACCCCCCCAGGGGAGCAGCTTTGGCAATCAGTATGGGAGTGAAGGTCATGTGGGCCAATTTCAAGCACAGCACTCTGCCCTTGGTAGTGTGTCTCATTATCAGCAGGATTACACAGGGCCTTTCTCTCCTGGGAGTGCTCAGTACCAACAGCAGGCTTCCAGCCAGCAGCAGCAGCAGCAAGTACAGCAGCTGAGACAACAGCTTTACCAATCCCATCAACCGCTGCCACAAGCCACTGGCCAACCGGCCTCCAGCTCATCCCACCTACAGCCAATGCAGCGGCCCTCAACTCTACCATCCTCTGCTGCTGGGTACCAGTTAAGAGTGGGTCAGTTCGGCCAACACTACCAGTCTTCTGCTTCATCCTCCTCCTCCTCTTCCTTCCCTTCACCACAGCGTTTCAGCCAGTCTGGACAGAGCTATGATGGCAGCTACAGTGTGAACGCTGGATCCCAGTATGAAGGGCACAACGTGGGTTCTAATGCACAGGCTTATGGAACACAATCAAACTATAACTATCAGCCTCAGTCTATGAAAAATTTTGAACAGGCAAAGATTCCACAAGGGGCCCAGCAGGGGCAGCAGCAGCCACAGCCACCACCACACAGCAGCAGCAGCAGCAGCAGCAGCAGCAGCAGCACAGCAACAGCAACAGCAGCAGCAGCAGCAACAGCAACCACAGCATCCACCTCAGCATGTGATGCAATACACCAATGCTGCCACCAAACTGCCCCTGCAAAGCCAGGTGGGGCAGTACAACCAGCCTGAGGTTCCCGTGAGGTCCCCCATGCAGTTCCACCAGAACTTCAGCCCCATCTCTAACCCTTCTCCAGCTGCCTCTGTTGTCCAGTCTCCAAGCTGTAGCTCCACCCCATCTCCCCTCATGCAGAGTGGGGAGAATCTCCAGTGTGGGCAAGGCAACGTGCCCATGGGTTCCAGAAACCGAATTTTACAGTTAATGCCTCAACTCAGTCCAACCCCATCTATGATGCCCAGTCCTAATTCTCATGCTTCAGGCTTCAAAGGGTTTGGGATAGAAGGGGTGCCAGAAAAGCGGCTGACGGATCCTGGATTGAGTAGTTTGAGTGCCCTGAGTACTCAGGTGGCCAATCTTCCCAATACTGTCCAACACATGTTACTTTCTGATGCCCTGACACCTCAGAAGAAGGCCTCCAAGAGGCCTTCCTCATCATCTAAGAAAGCAGATAGTTGCACAAACTCAGAAGGCTCCTCACAGCCTGAGGAACAACTGAAGTCCCCTATGGCAGAGTCATTGGATGGAGGCTGCTCTAGCAGCTCTGAGGATCAAGGTGAGAGAGTGAGGCAGCTGAGTGGCCAAAGCACCAGCTCTGACACCACCTACAAGGGTGGAGCCTCAGAGAAGGCTGGCTCCTCACCAGCACAAAGCGCTCAGAATGAACCCCCCGACTCAGTGCCAGTCCTGCAGCTAGAGAAGAGGCCACCTCACCAGGAGCCAAGGACACATCACTGTCATCTGAGGGGAACCCAAAAGTCAATGAGAAGACAGTTGGAGTAATTGTCTCCAGGGAAGCCATGACAGGTCGGGTAGAAAAGCCTGGTGGGCAAGATAAAGGCTCCCAAGAGGACGAACCTGCAGCCACTCAAAGGCCGCCTAGCAACAGTGGGGTAAAGGAAGCCAGTCATACATCACTTCCACAGCCAGAGCCTCCAGGAGGAGGGAACAAAGGAAACAAGAATGGTGATAGTAGCTCCAACCACAATGGAGAGGGAAATGGCCAGAGTGGCCACTCTGCAGTGGGTCCCAGTTTCACAGGCAGGACTGAGCCTAGCAAGTCTCCTGGAAGCCTGCGCTACAGTTACAAAGAGAGCTTTGGGTCAGCGGTGCCGCGAAATGTCAGTGGCTTTCCTCAGTATCCTACAGGGCAAGAAAAGGGGGATTTCATTGGCCATGGGGAACGAAAGGGTAGAAATGAGAAGTTCCCAAGCCTCCTGCAGGAGGTTCTTCAGGGTTACCACCACCACCCGGACAGGAGGTATTCCAGGAGTGCTCAGGAGCATCAGGGGATGGCTGGTGGCCTAGAAGGAACCACGAGGCCCAACGTCTTAGTCAGTCAGACCAATGAATTAGCTAGCAGGGGCCTTCTGAACAAAAGCATTGGATCCCTGTTAGAAAACCCCCATTGGGGCCCTTGGGAAAGGAAGTCAAGTAGCACTGCTCCTGAAATGAAACAGATCAATTTAGCTGACTATCCAATTCCCAGAAAGTTTGAAATAGAGCCTCCATCTTCAGCCCATGAGCCTGGGGGCTCCCTCTCTGAAAGGAGATCAGTGATCTGTGATATTTCTCCACTAAGACAGATTGTCAGGGACCCAGGTGCTCACTCACTGGGGCACATGGGTGCCGACACCAGAATTGGGAGGAATGAACGTCTCAACCCAAGTTTAAGTCAGTCAGTCATTCTTCCAGGTGGGTTGGTATCCATGGAAACAAAGCTAAAATCCCAGAGTGGGCAGATTAAAGAGGAAGACTTTGAACAATCCAAATCCCAAGCTAGTTTCAACAACAAGAAATCTGGAGACCACTGCCATCCCACTAGCATCAAGCATGAGTCTTACCGCGGCAATGCCAGCCCTGGAGTAGCAGCCCATGATTCCCTTTCAGACTATGGCCCACAAGACAGCAGACCTACACCAATGCGGCGGGTCCCTGGCAGAGTTGGTAGTCGGGAGGCCATGAGAGGTCGGTCCCCTTCTCAGTATCATGATTTTGCAGAAAAATTGAAAATGTCTCCCGGAAGAAGCAGAGGCCCAGGGGGAGACCCTCATCACATGAACCCACACATGACCTTTTCAGAGAGGGCCAACAGGAGTTTGCATGCTCCCTTTTCTCCCAACTCAGAAAGCCTGGCCTCTGCTTATCACACAAACACTCGCGCTCATGCTTACGGGGACCCTAACGCAGGTTTGAATTCCCAGCTCCATTATAAGAGACAGATGTACCAACAGCAGCAAGAGGAATACAAAGACTGGAGCAGCAGTTCTGCTCAGGGAGTGATTGCTGCGGCACAGCATAGGCAAGAGGGGCCACGGAAGAGCCCACGGCAACAGCAGTTTCTTGACCGAGTACGGAGCCCTCTGAAAAATGACAAAGATGGTATGATGTACGGCCCCCCTGTAGGGACTTACCATGACCCTAGCGCTCAGGAAGCTGGGCGCTGTCTCATGTCTAGTGACGGCCTGCCTAACAAAGGCATGGAATTGAAGCACGGCTCCCAGAAATTGCAACAAGAATCTTGTTGGGATCTTTCTCGGCAAACTTCTCCTGCCAAGAGCAGTGGTCCTCCAGGAATGTCTAATCAAAAAAGGTACGGGCCACCCCATGAGGCTGATGGACATGGACTAGCTGAATCGACACAATCCTCAAAACCTAGTAATGTAATGCTGAGGCTCCCCGGTCAAGAGGATCATTCGTCTCAAAACCCCTTAATCATGCGGAGGCGTGTGCGTTCTTTTATCTCTCCCATCCCCAGTAAGAGACAGTCACAAGATGGAAAGAACAGTAGTGCTGATGATAAAGGGCGCCTCCTTCACCCATCAAAAGAAGGCACCGATAAAGCCTTCAATTCCTACGCCCACCTTTCTCACAGTCAGGACATCAAGTCTATCGCTAAGAGAGATTCCTCCAAGGACCTCCCAAGCTCAGATAATAGAAACTGTCCTGCTGTTACCCTTACAAGCCCTGCTAAGACCAAAATACTGCCCCCACGGAAAGGACGGGGACTGAAATTGGAAGCTATAGTTCAGAAGATCACGTCCCCAAATATTAGGCGGAGTGCATCTGCGAACAGTGCAGAGGCAGGAGGAGACACGGTCACCCTGGATGACATATTGTCTCTGAAGAGTGGTCCTCCAGAGGGCGGGACTGTGGCTGCCCAAGAAGCCGAGATGGAGAAGAGAAAAGGCGAGGTAGTGTCTGACCTAGTCGGTCCAACCAACCAGGAATTGAATGTTGAAAAGCCTCTTCCGAGGTCTTCAGAAGAGTGGCATGGCAGTGGGGACGACAAAGTAAAGGCTGAAACACATCCAGAAATAGTTCCTGCTGGAAAGGAACCCCCTGGTGCCATGACAGCAGCAACCTCACAGAAGCCTGGCAGTAACCAAGGGAGACCAGATGGTTCCCTGGGCGGGGCAGCACCTTTACTCTTTCCTGACTCAAAGAATGTAGCTCCAGTGGGCATATTGGCCCCGGAGGCAAACCCCAAGGCTGAAGAGAAAGAGAACGACACAGTGACGATTTCACCAAAACAAGAGAGTTTCCCCCCAAAGGGATATTTCCCATCAGGAAAGAAGAAGGGGAGACCCATAGGGAGTGTGAATAAACAAAAGAAACAGCAGCAGCCACCACCTCCACCACCCCAACCCCCTCAGATACCAGAAGGTTCTGCAGATGGAGAGCCAAAGCCAAAAAAGCAGAGGCAAAGGAGGGAGAGGAGGAAGCCTGGAGCCCAGCCAAGGAAGCGGAAAACCAAACAAGCAGTTCCCATCGTAGAGCCCCAAGAACCTGAGATCAAGCTCAAATATGCCACCCAGCCACTGGATAAAACAGATGCCAAGAACAAGTCTTTTTTCCCTTATATTCATGTAGTAAATAAATGTGAACTTGGAGCCGTTTGTACAATCATCAATGCTGAAGAAGAGGAACAGACCAAATTGGTGAGGGGACGGAAAGGTCAGAGGTCCCTGACCCCTCCCCCCAGCAGCACTGAGAGCAAGGTGCTCCCAGCTTCGTCCTTTATGCTGCAGGGGCCTGTGGTGACAGAATCTTCTGTTATGGGGCACCTGGTTTGCTGTCTATGTGGCAAGTGGGCCAGTTACCGGAACATGGGTGACCTCTTTGGACCCTTTTATCCCCAAGATTATGCAGCCACTCTCCCGAAGAATCCACCTCCAAAGAGGGCCACAGAAATGCAGAGCAAAGTCAAGGTACGGCACAAAAGCGCTTCCAATGGCTCCAAGACGGACACTGAGGAGGAGGAGGAGCAGCAGCAGCAGAAGGAGCAGAGGAGCCTGGCCGCGCACCCTAGATTCAAGCGGCGCCACCGCTCAGAAGACTGTATCGGAGGCCCTCGGTCCCTGTCCAGGGGGCTCCCTTGTAAAAAAGCAGCCACTGAGGGCAGCAGTGAAAAGACTGTTTTGGACACAAAGCCCTCTGTGCCCACCACTTCGGAAGGTGGCCCTGAGCTGGAGTTACAAATCCCTGAACTACCTCTTGACAGCAACGAATTTTGGGTCCATGAGGGTTGTATTCTCTGGGCCAATGGAATCTACCTGGTCTGTGGCAGGCTCTATGGCCTGCAGGAAGCGCTGGAAATAGCCAGAGAGATGGTGAGTAGGAGAAATTCCTTACCAGCTTGGGCTTTTATTACTTCACTCTGGTTCCATTTCTTCAACCTTAGTCATTATTCTTACACATCACAAGCTCCTAAGCCCCAAATGATGGGCAGACAATGGAGTGAGTAGTTTGGAAGATTTGTTTTAACTTTTATTTTCATCAGTAACACATGTCTACAAAGTCATGCCATTGGTGAAGTATCTTAGAAGCAAAGGACCCTGCTCTACCTTTAGCCCTGACTCCTGCTTCCCCAAGACATTCGCTTTCAACAGTGCAGGTTTCAGAAGGTGCTGCCTCTGCTGGTTTCTTGTTTTTGTTTTTGTTTTGTTTTTTTAGAAGGAATCTTTTTTTTTTTTTTTTTTTTTTTAATTTATTTGCTTTAGTTGTACACAATGAGTTTTACTTTTACATGGTGCTGAGGATCGAACCCAGGCCGCGCACGTGCTAGGCGAGCGCTCTCTCTACTGCTGAGCCACAACCCCAGCCCCTGGTTTCTTGTTTTTTAATAACTTTTACTGCTATTTATGTTCTTGATTGATTTTTTTTTTTCATTTTTTGGTATTTGTATTACAAAGTATACTATTATTATATTTCTTCTAAACTGTTTCGTTGCTCTAGGTTTGATTCCTGTTTTCACTTGGTTTGTATTTTCTTGAGCTACATCTTTCTAATCCACATTTTCCAGTTAGGGTATGTATTCTTTAGTCCTGTTTCCTTACTGTTATCCTGGTGTGGCTCATCGCTTTCATTCCTTATACTGCTTCTGATTCCTGTCTTCTGTGCCATGTCTGCCTCTTTCTTAAACATGGGCCTTCCCTTAAAGGGGGTACATCATCCTTTAGTAGTTTCCTGAGAAAGGTTCTGGGGTGTATGTTGCCATCTTGTCTTTCTGAATGTTCCTTTATTCCACCCTCATGCTTAATTGAGAATTGGTTGGGTATGAAATTGTAGATTTGAAGTGATTTTCCTCTTGAATTCATTGCTTGTGACTTGCCCTTTGGCTTCCAGTGTTGTAGTTGAGAGGACAGGACCCTTCGCATTGTTCTCTTCTGGAAGGCTGGAAGATCTCCTTTCTTCCTTCAGGTTCTTAGATCTTGAAGCCAGAGGCCTTGAGTAGGTCTCCTTTCATTCATCATGCTGACTCTGTGAGACTGGTCCAACTGTATAGTCAGTCACATCGTTTGTATCAGGAAAATGTGTCCTTTGTTATTTCTTCTTTCATGATTTCCTTCCTCTGGTTTCTCTGTTCTCTTTCCATAATTCCTGTTGATAAGGAATTGTCTTTCCTGGATTGCTTCTCTGGGCTGCTTCTTTGTGCTGTATTCCATTTCTTTGTCTTGTTTTAATTTCTCCATGCTTTCTTCAGCTTTATCATCTAATCTTTTCATGTACTTATTTTTGTTTCTGATACTTTGAAGAGCCTTTTCTTCTCTGAATATACTGATTTTTTTTTCTTTTTTGTAATTGTAGGTGGACAGAATGCCTTTATTTTATTTGTTTGTTTTTATGTGGTGCTGAGGATCAAACTCAGTGCCTCACGCATGCTAGACAAGCGCTCTGCCACTGAGCTACAGCCCCAGCCCCTGAACGTACTGATTTTTAAAACATAATAGCTTGGTTTATGATTGTACTAACTTTTTGAGCACATTATAAGTTGCTTTTTAAAGACTTTTCTTTAAATATTTTTGTTTGCTTTCTATTTCCTCTTTCTTGTTAGAGGTTCTTAAAATGCCTCATACCCTTGAGCCATGTATTTGTAGTTTTAGGAGAGAAAGAGATGCTAAAAAGAAATCATTTGAAGTTCTGGGTTTCAGTATGTGCAAGGCTTGTTGGCCATTGGTCCTCCCTGTAGAAGGTAGTTAGTCAGCATCTGTCTGTCTTCTCTCTGAGAGGAATCTTGAGATGCCTTGTCTTCTCCCAGAGAGGAATCTTGAGATCTCCTATGCAGACGCATCAGCCTGGCTGCCAGTACCCTAAGAGCCAGGTGGAGGGGGGGGGGTGGTGGGTGTGGGTGGGGTGATCTTGTCCTTCAGCGTGTAGACATTGGCACCCCCTATTGTCTTCAGTGTGCCCCATTCTCCTCTGTTAAGTCAGATCAAGGTAGGAAGCTAATTCCTCTTTAAAAATGAGCAAATGCTCCTTTTCTAGCCCCACCTCACCACTTTACTAAGGACCTGAGCTTCCCAGGCTCCATGCCATACTGAGGCCGGCCTTCTAGTGACGACTTCACTGCGTTTTATAGACTATTTTTGTTAGTTGACATATATAAATGAATTTCAGTTGTAGTTAAGAAGGATTTTATCAGGCAGGATCATAGTCTTCTTGGACATCTCATAGTAGCTTCTCCCTTCCCCACACACTGGATTTTATCAACACACTGGATTTTATCATCACATTCTCTCTAGAATTTGTAACAGTGTCTAATATAAAAGAAGCACTAGGAAAGTGAAAAATGTATAGTGGTAGAATGCCAGCCTAGTATGTGTGGGGTCCTGGTTTGATCCCCAGCACCACACATAAAAATTATTTAATGAGGAATATGTAATATATACATTTGAAATGAGAAGCTTCTAATTCAGTCACATGGAAACTTGCTTTTCCCTCTCGTGCTCCCCGCACTTTTTTCTCCCTCTCTTTGCTTTCTCCATTATCAACGTCATTCTGAAACATCAAGTTTGAAATATATCTACCTCCTCTAGTAAGTTTAAACACAAAAACATTTTAAAATGTAAGGTCATAAAAAGATGTAAGAATTTAAGAACCTAAGGTACAGAATTTTTTAAAAAGTCAAATTTGAGCACTCAGTGATTGATTAATCATCATGTCCAAGTTGATGGCCTACTGGTCATTTTTTTCCTGAAAATTATGTTATTTGGTGGGTTTGTTTATTTTGTTGTTTTTTTTTGGGGGGGGGTGACCATCTGCAAGTGTTTCAACATTTAATATTGTTAACATTTCTTGGTGCAATTTTTGTGTAAACTTTTGAGCATTCTCTAGTAATAATTGATGACAAGTAATCAAGCTAAATACTGTCCCAACAAATCCCTGAATCTTGTATCTTCAGCCACATCTAGTTTATAGGAAGTAAAATATGCCCTGTAATGACGCAGCCACCCTAAGCCACAGTTTCTTCCTTGAAAGCATGCTGAAAAGCCAGCCTGCCTCTTTAGATGCCCAATCAGGAATCCATTTCTTCAAAAAGTGATTATTTAGTCTACTGCTTGTCAGATTTGATCCCCAAGTAAAATCTGGAATGTTATAATTGGAACAGATGTACCAAATATGATCAATTGGTCTCTTTCTTACCCTCATCCCCAGCTTTCAGTGACCAAATGGTTCAAATGACAGAGTACTCTAAGTAGCAAACACTGAAAGTATATTTTGCTTTTTAAAACATCAGTTACAGTCTCAGCTCTTTCAGAAGTGCTTCAAATTAACTATGCTCTCCAAGGGACAAAATGTTGGGAGGCTTCATTTAAAGCAAACCATATAAATACAGGTAATTTTAGCTGGGCATGGTGATGCATACCTGTAATCCCAGCTATTCAGGAGGCTGAGGCAGGAGGATCACATGTTCAAGGTCAGTCTGCACAACTTAGTGAGACTATCTTACAATAAAAAATAAAAAGGGCTGGGTGTGTAGCTCAGTGGTAGAACACTTATGCTCAAGGCCCCAGCACCCTCCCCAACCTCCCTACCCCCATGAAAAAAAGTAATTTTTAACGACATGCTCCTGTAGAATAGAGGTTCTGGACATAGCTTCTGGGCTCTTGTGTAATACCGCTATTACTTGACCAGTTGTAGATCTCATGCTACAGCTTTAAGCTTTATTTCCTTTCTCTTCCATCGATCCCCTTTTGTTTATTTTAACTCTCTTTTTAAGAATAGAATACTAACTTTATATTTGGAACTAGATAGAAAGGGAGAGAATAGTGTTCCATTACCATAGAGTAAAAGACAACTGAGAGACTTAATGTATGTGTGCAGTTACTATAGCTCTGAGATGTATAGATTTTTAAAAGTGGTTTATAAAGTTATGCTTTTTGGCTCTTGGAGCTGATGTTTCACTGTGACTACCAGATCCTTTTATTTATCTAGTTTTTATTGTCCTTAATATAAAATTGCACTAACTTGCCTTTTCTTTAATAAATGATGTTTCAACTTGTCAAGGTCACTTTGAGTCTAATTTTATCGTAGGCTTTAGCGGATGCATTCAGTACTGGTCTTGCTTAATGAGCATGTTCTCAATCCCATCATAAAAGATAAGGCCACACACATTTCATTAGAGATCCACTTTGGCCTGTGTATTTATCTGGTGTTTTGACAAGGATGATATTGTAACCAACTAATATGAAGTCCTCAGAGTGTAGTTCCTGTCCCTGTGTTATACTAGTCTGAAAATTGCCAAAAACCAGAGCATTCCTGTCTCAAACAAAATGGCCTTCACTCTCCTTCCCTTTTTAGCTGTGAGAATTGAGTCCACTCATTTTTGCACTGTTCCCTTTGCTTCTGTTCACGTTTAACCTCTGTCCTGGTAAAAATGTATATGCGCCTCTACAATGACCTCTGATCTGAATGGTGTTATGGAAGTATTTTTCCCCAAACAGGGGTATGTATGACTTGATAAATACAAATCATGTCTGAGGTGGTGAGTAGTGTAAGGGCTTGCAGGTTTGTGGTGGAGACCTGGATTTGGTGGCCATGGATCCTTTGAGGCAGCACATCCCAGCATTGCCCTACAGGTGGGAGAGCCACCTGTCCTTCTTCCCTCCCTCTCCCAAATATGTTCTTAAGCTCCCTTGAGGAATGAATAATCTCTTTTTAACCCTACAAGGCACATAAAGAACTGGGCTCACATTAATTTTTTTTTTTTTTTTTTATTTTGGGTGCTAGCAATCAAACCCAGGGCCACGTGCAGCAAGGCAAGCACTCTACCTATTGAGCTATATCCCCAGCCCCGGTGTTATGTTAATTATTTAAAAATTTCTTCAACCAGTATATTAAAGAGACTATATCTAAGAATTTCTTTGTTTTGGGGGGGGGGGTGGTACTGGGGGTTGAACAACCAGGGGTGCTCAACCTCTGTGTGCACTTCCCCAGCCTCTTTTTTGTTTTTAATTTTGAAACAGGGTCTCACTAAGTTGCTTGGGGCTTCCCTAGGTTGCTGAGGCTGGGTTTTAACTTGGTGATCCTCTTGCCTCCGCCTCCCAAGTTTCTGGGATTACAGCGTGTGCTACTATGCCTGGCTTTAAGGTTTATTTTTAATGGAAGTTTAAATAATGGATGATATGCTACCCCCCATATAACAGGTCAACATCCCTCCTTAATTTACTCTCAATTTTTAAGTTTTAAAATATAATTTAAAAATTATAAATATGAAAACAAAAAACACTTGACAAATATAGAAATATTACTAAACTGATTATGTTATGAAAATGAAACTGTATTAAAACATCACAAGCAGCCAAGTCAGAAAGTTAGCTGCCTAATTCACTGTTAAGGTAAAGGCATTTATCCTACATGTTTTCTGAATTCCTATCTATGTGCTTCTTAAGGTTGGTATTTCTCAAAGCCTGGCAAGGCAGCTGCCACCAGCCCCAGTCCTGCTGAAGCTACCTCCTTATATTCAACTCCTGGTCTCTGCCCCTAACTCTAGTACTTCCCCCTGCATACCCAGCTGCTGTGATTGTTCCTGCTCTGCACTTTTTCCCTGGCAGCCACTTGCTCTGTGTTATCTCAGCCCATACTTTTGTCCCCAGCCCATCTGCATAACACGTTCTCTTAGGGCAGGCACAGCCTCTTCCCTATTTTCCTGTAACTTTCAGGGTAGAGCAGTAAGTCATGTAATTATCTCATTACCTTTTTTCCTTAACTTTGTGTGGTATCTCTTTATATCACTATGTGATAGCATTGATACTGGACTTATGGGAAAAGGGTTACTTTTCTTTCACAATTTTTTTCCCCTAAATTCTAAGGAATTTAAAGTGAGGATTTCAGTTTTGAATTGTATTGCATGTATTACAGAACATATCATAATAAATCAAAGGACTGTTAATTTTCCTTCAATCTTTTTTTTTTTTTTTTTTTTCTTAACATGGGAGGATGATGGGTGAGAATTACAACTGATTTTAAAGTAAAACTTCTAATGCTTTGAAAATGCTAAAGGTTCGTAAACAAGAGTATTGATAAACAAGTCACAATAAACAAATCACTGTATATCAGGCCAAATAACTCATCTCCAAGATGTTAAACTATTTCTCAATAATCCATTAAAAGAGCTAACATGATCAAATAGTATGTAAAAGTAGGCATCTGTTTTATTTCAACAAATATCCGAATCCCTACCACAAGGTCAGTGGCAATTGAAGTTAGAACCTTGGAAGGAACTTCTGGGTGAGTCGGCTTAAGCCCTGGGTGCCCTGGCGGGCATGTCGCATTAGGTCAAGGCTCCTGAGCCTTGTGTAGGAAGGTTTCTGTGATTCTGGCAGAAAGCAGTGTTTTGCCCCATGCAGATCCTGCCCAAGGACAGGAATTTCCTGGGAGGTCCAGTCTCCTTTATCCAATACTGTTAGAAAAATAGAGGTCCCTCCTCCTCATCTAGCCCAGGACCAGTTTTGTAGACTCTGAAGGCCTGTGCTTGCAGACACTTGCTCCTGCTTTCCCTTGTACGATAAGGGAAAATCAAGGTAGCTTAATAACTGCCCTCACAGGTGCACTTCACCTTTCTAGCTTTTGCCATTCTGCTTGGTAGTGAGGCCTGGGTAAGAACCCAGTACTTGCTCTCTCCTTCCTAGGTCACATGCTCAAGTCTCTTTAACCATTGTTTCACATTCCTCCTCTATAAAACATGAAAATTCTTAGCACCTACTGTAACGATGGTTGCCCCAGGCATTGAATGTCACTCTTTAGGGACTGGGGTTTAGCTCAGTAGAGTATATTGTCTAGCATATGCAAAACCCTGGATTTGGTCCCCCAGTACCAAAAAAAGAAAGAAAAAAAAAACAAAAACACAAAAAACCTTTTTGGAAACTGCTTAGAGAAATGTGTTTGGCACATTCCAATAGTTGGGGTGGTTTAAAGGAGGTTCTGACTGTGGGCTGGTGTCTGTCCTCACGTGGTCTTTGTAAAGATGTGTTCCGGGTGGTGTGCTCCCTCAGTAGGCTGTAACTTAATTAGCCTTCCTCCTAGCACATGTGGCAGATTGTCCCAGGAGTGTCCAGAACTCACTCTGTCATAGGGAAGTTGTCTTGCATATGCAATAAACATTTTTCTCCTTACTTCTATTCTTGCTGAAAACTCAAGTTTTTTGTGAGCATGGTTATGGTATTTCAGGTGCAATATGAATCTGTCTTATGAAATTACATCAGCCAACATTGGTACTCTCAGCAATTATAATTCTTCAAAGGAAAGGAGGCAAAAGAAAGGGAATGGTCTTACACATTAAGTAAAATCATTAAGGGCTGAGGGGATAGCTCAGTAGTAGAGCACTTGCCTAGCATGTACCAGGCCCTGGGTTTCATCCCTTGCATCACAAAAAGACCAAAGGGGGGGGCATTAATGTTCTGTGAGTTGTTACATTTTTTATAGTGATTACCTAAGGTCAAAGTAAAGAGTCTACCTGGTAATAGTTGTTTTAAAAATAAACTTTTTGATATGGAGGGGAGGGCTAGGGATTGAATGCAGGGGTACTTCACCACTGAGGTATATATCCAGTCCTTTTTATTTTTTATTTTGAAATATGTTGCTAAGTTTCTTGGGTCCTTGCTAAGTTGCTGAGACTGGTCTCAAATTTGGGATCCTCCCACCTTAGCCTCCCAGGTCACTAGAATTACAGGCATGTGCCACTGTGCCTGGCTAAAGTAAACTTTTTTGACTCCTCAGCACTATGAGGGAGATCCAAAATAACTAAGAAGTCTCTGTGTGGTATGTTCATGGCAAATACTTCCCCATCACACTTCATCTCTTCTTCCCTCAAATCAGTTAATATATAGAAAATATGTGAACTGTGGTGAGATCATAGTGTAAGGATTTGGCTTTTAACTTACAGGCAGTGCAGAACCACTGTTGATTTCTTTTTTCTTTTTTCTTTTCTTTTTTTTTTTTTGGTACCAGGGAATTGAACTCAGGGGCACTCGACCACTGGGCCACATACCCAGCTTTATTTTGTATTTTATTAGAGACAGGGTCTCACTGAGTTGCTAAGTGCCTCGCCATTGCTGAGGCTGGCTTTGAATTCTCAATCCTCCTGCCTCAGTCTCCCAAGTGCTGGGATTACAGGCGTGCGCCACCACGCCCAGCCACTGTTGATTTCTAAGCATGTAGATCACATGGTCAGGGTTGTGTTTCATCAAGCAAACTCAGGAAAGAAGTGGGGAGACAGGAGATGCAAAGAGACCAGTTGAGAGACTGGGATTAATTTGTACAGGGGCTAAATACATGGTGGAAAAGGGAATCAGAAGAAGGGGAGAGACCCCAGAAATATTTTAGGCTTCAGAGTCAGTTGAATTTTAACAATGATTAAATATGGCGGGTGGAGGACAGTGGGGAGGCCAGGTATGAAAAGGCCAAGGATCTAGCTCAGCAAGCAGGGAGCAGGGCTCAAGACACTAATGATGAGCAGGGGATTGAGGGAGCCCAGGAAGAGACAGGTTTGTAGCTAATACAAAGTGGATAGAAGAAAATAGGTATGGAATCAGTTTGGTCTAATATGCATATTCAGGCCAGGCTTTAGTTCAGTGGTTTTTGTTTTTCAGTAAGGACTGATTTTTATTTAGCTTTTCAAATAGAATTAAAACTAGTAAACTTTTAAATTCATGTTGAAGAGAGTGAGGAGGAAAATAGGAAATCATGAGGTCTGTATCATGTTTTTTTTTTTTAAATCCCAAGCCAGGTGTGGTGGAATCATGAGGTGTCTGTATCATAGTTTTTTTTTTAAATCCCAAGCCAGGCGTGGTGGCGCTGGAATCATGAGGTGTCTGTATCATAGTTTTTTTTTTTAAATCCCAAGCCAGGCGTGGTGGCGCAAGCCTGTAATCCCAGCACTGTGGGAGGCTGAGGCAGGAGGATTGCGAGTTCAAAGCCAGCCTCAGCAATGGCGAGGCACTTAGCAACTCAGTGAGACCCTGTCTCTTGATAAAATACAAAAAAGGGCTGGGGATGTGGCCCAGTGGTCGAGTGCCCCTGAGTTCAATCCCCAGTACCAAAACAAAAAAAATCCCAAATAGACAATCTTGAAAAGATACCAAAGAATTTATCATCGTGATAATTTCCTGAGCTGGGTGCCATGGTACACGCCTGTAATCCCAGTGGCTCAGGAGACTGAGGCAAGAAGATTGAGAATTGCAAAGTCTGCCTCAGCAATTTAGCAAGGCCCTAAGCAATATAGTGAGACCCTATCTCTAAATAAAATATTTAAAAGGGCTGGGGATGTGACCCAGTGGTTAAGCACCCTTGGTTCAATCCCCAGTACCAAAAATAATGATAGTAATTTTTCTAAACTACAATTGGAAGAGGGAAACAAAGGGGGCAATTTGCTGGTTTCGTCTTTTAAATAATTTCCCCAAGATGCGAAAGCATGGTGGAAAACCAAGATTGCATTTGATTGTGTTCAGAAAGAACTGATGTGAGCTGGGTACCACACCTGTAATCCCAGCGGCTCCCATGCTATGCATAGTAGCACCCATTTCTCAGAATTCCAGAATGCCTTTTAAGGCTTTTCTGTGTTGAATTGAGGTACTTGAATGGGCTTTGAAGGTGGAGATTATTGCCATGGTTGTTGGCACTTATTCTGAGGGCCTGGGTCAGCTCTCCTCACAGGAAGTGGCAGGAGACACAGGCAGAGGCAAAAGAGAAGACAAAATAGCCTGGCATCAGTGTCTGGATGAGGCTCCTGGCATGTCAGTGGTGACCAGGGTTCCCAGTCCTCCTCCTGGATTGTGGAAAAGATGACATACCTTTCATAAAAGAATTACGTATTATTTACATAAAGGTAAACAACAATATTATTCATTTATAAACTAATGTAACTGTTGGTGAAAGAAAGTCACAATACTGATAACCCAACATGTTTGCCTCTTCCAGATTTTGTCCTTGTGCTTATTATTTTACAGGATAGAATAATAGTGTATTAATGACTGCTGAAGTGTGTTGATTGCTTTCCACACTTTATACATGAATAATCACACTTAAAACTCAAAGCAGCCCTCTGAGGGTGGGTCTTATTACACTCCAGATGAGGAGACTGAGGTTCACAGAGGAACTTGTCTATGATAAAGACCCAGCAGACCTCTTGTCATTAGACTGGAGATGCACATCTGTGTATGATCTTTTCACTTAATTTTATAATTTTAATTTTTATATTCTGTGGGAGGTTTTTGTCTTATTTAATGTGGGTATAATGTTAATTATCTAATGATTCCTGAACTTTCAGACATTGAGGTTATTTCCAGTTAATTTACTACTTTTTGTACAGCAATAAACATGTTTATTTGTGGAGCTATTTTGGGAAAAAGTTCTGGATTTTGAACTGCTCAGCCAAAAATTATAAACATTGTTATGGTTTTTGATAGGCATTATCTCAAAGTTTGACCAAAAAGGGTCATGCCAAGGTATGATCATTCACTTGATGTGTGACCCTACATTCTAACACAACCTAAATGTCATTAGATATTTTTAAGTTCTTAGTTTCTTCTTTATAATTTATTATTTTATTAGTGATATTGGTATTGTTCCCTCTTGTGGTTTTTTTTTGTTGTTGTTGTTCATTGATAATTAATTTTGAATTTTTGCTGTTTCTCAGTTTATTTTTCAGTACACATTTTTCTTAGTCTTAATAGCTTTTCTGGAGAGTTCAGATGAGTTGAGCCCTTTTCAGGAGTGGCTCCGACGTGGGCATCAGTAGAGCTCTTAACATTTCTCATCTGTAGACAATGATAGGCTGTAAGAGTAAACTCACTTTGCTGGAGGTCAGGACGTCCCCTTGGTGGGTACTGAGCTATAGGAGGCTTTTCATTGAGGTGCCTTTAAAGGAAATAAATTATTATGGGCTGGCATCAGCCTTGGATTGATATGCTCCCATGTTGTTTTAGTAAAGATGTGTTCCTGTCATTAACCTTATTGGGTAAAAATCAAAATGAAGAGGTAATCCAGGCTTGTGTGACCCTGTCCTAGTAAGCCAGGTTCAGCAGAGTGATGTCAGCTGTGTGTGCTTGAGAACCAACACTTAATTTCAGAATGTTGGCAGCATACTATTGTCAAGAACTATGCCTTATGAAAACAGAACTGAAGAACTGCCTCGTGGGCAGAGGCACAAGACCAAGGACAACAACATAGCAAATTCAGGTTGTTTTACTGAGCAGCTAGTAGGAGGGTTTTTTTTTTTGTAAAGTGTTGTTCATTTAACAAGTCTCAGGCATGTTCATTATGACTGGTTCCATGGAGGTACCAGATAGTTCCAGACTTCGAAAACCATCCATGAGGTATAAATCTTAGTTCAGACAGATGTCAGGTAAAGACCCTTGGTTTGGGAGTTACTTTGTTTCTTTAAACAAAAATTACTTAAGGGGTTGGGGCTATGGCTCAGTGGTAGAGTACTTGTCTGGCATATGTGAGGCCCTGGGTTCGATCCTCAGCACCACATAAAAATAAATAAATAAATACATAAATAAATAAAGGTATTGTGTCCACCTACAAATACAAAATTGTTTTTAAAAATTACAGCTGGGCGTGGTGGCACACGCCTGTGATCCCAGCACTGTGGGAGGCTGAGGCAGAAGGATCGCGAGTTCAAAGCCAGCCTCAGCAATGGCAAGGCACTTAGCAACTTAGTGAGACCCTGTCTCTAAATAAAATACAAAAAAAGGGCTGGGGATGTGACCCAGTGGTCGAGTGCCCCTGAGTTCAATTTCTGGTACCAAAAAAAAAAAAAAAAAAAATCACTTAAAATGTTTCAGTAGGGTAATAGTTAATTCGAATAAGCAACAGATGATTCTCTTTGTGATTTTCTAGTTCCCTGTTGAAGTAGAGATTTGTTGAGAGTTTGAAAGGGCAGCCTCTTAAACTGACATGTGTCTGCTGGCTCAAGACTTCACACCTCCCTCCTCAGACAGTTTCCCAGGGCATTCTGAATCCACACTTTTTTTTTTTTTTTTTTAAATTTTGAAACAGGATTTTGCTAGGTTGCTGAGGCTGGCCTCAGACTTGCCATCGTTCTGCCCAGCCTCCCAAGTCACTGGGAATACAGGTGTGTACCACCACACTGGCTCTGAATCCACTTTTATTCATGAAAAACACATTGATTTCAAAACCAGCTCACCTATCACCTGGTTCTCCTCAGGCAGCAAGTGCTTCCATAGTACTCCCATTTATCCCATTAGACCACGCATGTAACACTCATTTCAGTCCCCCAAGTCACTCTGATAGTGAAAGGTCCCAGTGTATCAAGACTCTGGGCGGGCCATGCCTTTGAAGCTGGCTCCACTCAATCTTCCTTCAGGTCAGGTGCAGCTTCTTGGTGCTTCCACAGACCTCACAGCACTTAGATGATTGTTGATCTAAGCTAGACTAGAGCCGTTTATATAGATGCATTAAAATGTTTTGTTAACGAGACCATGACTTTACGTAAAATTATATATAAATACATGTATATATGCACGCTACTTTTAGTTACAGGAAAATTAATGCATGAGAGATAGACAACCAGTGATGATCTGAATTCCTTCTCCTTGTGGTTCTTTGTGAAGCACAGTATGCCCGGGACCACTATCACAAATTCTACCTTTGTGACAGAGGGCATCTGTACAAGGTTTTGTTGTTTATTATGAGTTTCAGTCTGCCTCTTGGGTCCTTGAGTCTTAATGCTGGTGGTGGTAGTTACAGATGGTTCATGTACAAAACAGCCTTCCCTTGGACTTAGGAGGGGAGGAAGAGGTCCTGTGTGGAGCTGTTCAGGAATGTGCAGACTTGAATGTCCCCTCTATCCCAAACCAGGAATCTTGGGGCCATCTCATTTCTCTCTCTTTCCCCCTGTTTCTCTCATCCAGGCAGTAACTATATACTGTTGATTTTAGTTCCTAAGTAACACAAATCTCTCTCTTCTTCACTGTTGATTTAATCCATCATCTTTCTCGTCAGAGTAGTATCTTAATTGGTCTCCCCATCCTTTAGTTTGTCATCTTTAGTTCATCCTCCATACCACCAAGCTCTTAAAAAAAAAAAAAAAAAAAAAAGTTTATTTTTTAGTTATAGGTGGCCACAATGTCTTTATTTTTTACTTTATGTGGTGCTGAGGATGGAACCCAGTGTCTCATGCATGCTAGGCCAGCGCTCTACCTCTGAGCCACAACCCCAGCCCCGCACCACCAAGCTCTTTCTAAAACTCAAGAATGGCCAACCAGTTCCTTCAACCCTGCTTCACCTGCACTCAATTCATTTACTCAGCATCTAGTTGGCATCTCCTGTGTACCAGAAACAAATCAGTATAATAAGTAAAATAAGGCAATGTGACCAGGTGATCAGATGCCTGTGTTAGACAGGGGACCAAGTAAAGTTTTGAGTAGCAGAAAGAGCTGGAGAGCACTTGAGGCAGAGGGAACAACTGGTGCACAGCTGTGGGGAGGGACCGAGCTTGGTGTGTTTGAGAAACAAAGGTGGAGGTGGGTAAGGGAAGAGGGTAGTAAAGTTGGAGAGGTAGGCAGGAGCCTGTTCTGGCATCTGTGGGCCAGGATCGAAAATGGTCATCTTTTTGCCACTGGGTAACGTAATGCCATTTTTTGGGATAGGAAATCTTGGAGGAAGAATAGTTCAGTGGGAAATGGGGACTTGAATTTTGTCCATGTTAAGTCTAGGATTGCCTCTTAGATGTCTAAGTGAAGTGTGGAAGTATGCTGTGTCAGAAGGAAGGGTTTCCGAGGTGGTTCTTGGTTTGTTGATGTCAGGTGGCGCTCTAGCCTCCCTGAGATCAGCACTCCCAACTCCCATGAGTGCCACGAGGCCCTGGGGTCAGGGAAGAATCTGCACCTGACTGGGGAGGGTAGCGTGCATGAGTGGGGATGGATTCAGAGGCATGGCCTGCTGCTGTTGGAGTGACTTGGAGGATTTGAGTGAGCACTGGGAGAAGTCAGCACACATTAAGAGCCACACCTTTCTGCTTTCCCAGGTCCTTCTGTATCCTCCGAAACCCTGATCCCACCAAGAGCACACCCCTCTTGCACACCCCTCTGAAGAGCCCTTTCACCTGGTGCTCTCCGTGCCACTCCTCCCTCTCCCAGGTCCCTTACAGGCAGAAGAAGCAGTCTGTGTTGTTAGCTTGTGGGCCATTCTCTCCAAGAGACAATGTGCTCCTTCCCTGTGACACCTTAGGCCAGGTTTGTATGTTAAGCATCTGCAGTAGAAGCTGAGGAGCACCAGGCACAGTGGCGCATGCCTATAATCCCAGCATTTGGGAGGCTGAGGCAGGAAGATCGCGAGTTCAAAGCCAGCCTCAGCAATAGTGAGGCACTTAGCAACTCAGAGAGACCCTGTCTCTAATAAAATACCAAAAAGGGCTGAGGATGTGGCCCAGTGGTCAACTGTTCTCTAAGTTCAATTCCTGGTACCAAAAACAAAACAAAAAAAGCCAAGGAGCTTGGTTTGCCAAGGCTGTGGATAGGTGTCTGTAAAACTCCTGTTGCTTCACTTTCACCTCCAGGCAGGGCTGGGCTGCATTACTGCTGAACACACCCTTCCTCCTCAAAGCAGATTATCTTCCTGCCCTGGAATCTCAGCAATGGCTGACAGCATTCTTCTCCCAGACCCACCTCATCCATCCTTCCTTTGGAAGTTCCATTTAAAGTGAATATGACAAGGGCTGAGATTGTGGCTCAGTGGTAGAGCGCTTGCCTAGCATATGTGAGGCATTGGGTTCAATTTTCAGCACCACGTATAATAAATAAAAGTCCATCAACAACTAAAAATATTTTTTTAAAAAATAAAGCGAATATGACAAAATCCTAATTGCTCAGCTCTAGAAGACTGTTCAGGACCTTCCAAATTAGCTCTAGAGAACCCCAGGAAATGGTCCAGCCACATGTACATATAATCACCTCATGGGCCTTCAAGGGGCTCTGAGGCCACCAGTAGGCCTTTAGTGCCTTAATTTTGAAACCCCTTAATCATGGATTCTTTTTTTTTTTTTTTTTTTTTTGTACTAAGGATTGAACCCCAGAGGCACTCTATCACTGAGCTACATCCCCAGCCCTTTTTTAATTTTTAATTTTGAGACAGAGTCTTAAGTTACCCAGGCTGGCCTCAAACTTGTGATCCTCCTGCTTCAGCCTCACTGAAGACTGCAGGAATGTGCTGCCATACCTAGCTTCATCATTATATTTTCAGGCAATTCAGTAATTTGACTAATCCCATCCTCTGCCTGTGGTCTCTTTCTAATCTCACTCATGAAAGAAATCATTGTGACTAAACTACCTCTCACCCATTGGTGCTGCCCAGAGAAGGGACCAGAGGAGAGAGCACACGAGGCTCTTAGATTTACCAGATTTACTGAACAGATGGTCTTAGAAGACACAAGAAGGTTGTTGGCAAGGAGTGATGACTACAGAATCTTAGAGATCTTGTGTTGGCTTTCATCCATATAGTCCTAGGAATTGGCTTCCTGGAAAACCGTAAGGTCCCTCTCAGCCTAGTCTCTTAGCCTGAAAAATGGGACAATAGCTGAACTGTGTTGTCAGGTTGTTGAGTAAATTAGATCTGTCCTAACAGTCAGTAGACACTTAAAAATTGGAGGTGGGAGCCCTGCAGTGGTGCACAAACTATAATTCCAGTGGCTCAGGAGGCTGAGGCAGGAGGATTGAAAGTTTAAGGCCAGCTTTAGCACTTAGTGAGACACTGTCTCAAAAAATAAAAAGGGCTGGGATGTGGTTCAGTGGTAAAGTGCCCCTGGGTTCAATCCCCAGTACAAAAAAAAAAAAAAAAAAAAAAAAAAAAAAAAAAAAAAGAAGGTGAGGGAGTAGAAGCAATTAAAATCATTGAATGTTTCTAATCTTGGTCATGTTATTTCCAAGTTTCTGTTTTCTTCTGTTGAAGTGAGGATCAGCCTCTTTCTGAGTATCTTCCTCATCTGGGAGTAATCTTTTAAAAACAGATGAAGAAGAAAATGTACATGTCCCTGAGGGTGAACTGACCTGATGGTTGTTAGACTTTGAGCTGCACATGTAGTCTTCCCAGGGTGGAATTCTCAGTCTGCATTTGTAACATGCTTCGTTTGGAGTGTGGCTGGTACAGGTGGCAGAGTTACACTTTGAGAAACAGGAGTCAACTCAGAATTCAGTGTTGGCAAGCTAGTCACAGGTACGGGTACCACAGTGCTGTCCCAGAGTCAAGCTTTTTCTTCCCGGACAGGTGACGCGAAATGCACTGTCTCGCTCTTATTACTTCATTAAATGTTCCTAACTAAAACCTGACTGGAAGTCTAGCGGGGCTAGCTAGACTAGTGTTGGCAGTAGCTTAAACATGCTGCGGTTTGGTTATAGATACATGTCCCCAAAAGCTTTGTGTGTTGAATTTAATCTCCATTGGGAGGTATTGAAAAGATGGAAACTTCCTTTGAGTAAGTTTAAGGTGCTTTGTGGAGGTTTAGGAAATAATTCGGATTGACCCCTATTATTGAATCCTGACCCCCCTATTTTTGAGTCTTAACGGCTTTATTAGAAGAGAGAGACTAGAAGAGATACACATGTACTCCTGTGTCTTTCCATGTGACACTTTGTGCCATCTCAGGACTGCCAGCAAAAGGCTGTCACTTGATGAGGCCCCTAGACCTTACACCTCCAGAACTATAAGCCAAGTAACTTCCTTTCTGCTGGAACTCTGCCCTGTGTAAAAATGCTTCCTCTTTCTGTCCCTGTCTGGGCTGCCCATGGAAACTTCCCACTGCAGGAATAGGGTGGCCTTGCTTAGAGGATCTGTGAGGTAGAAGTAGACCTGAGCAAGAAAAGGGAATTCAAATGCAAGTAGGAAAAGAGTAGTGAAGATAAGGAAAGGGAAAGTGGAGTTTTAGTATGTCCTTCCCAGATTTGAAATCTTGTTAGAGGAGTCTGATTGTGGCATTGTTTGTCATCTCTGCTGCTGAAATCATAAACATTTCAGTCTGGGTGCCTCTTGAATAAGCATCTTCCAGTAATTGGCTTTCAAGGACACACAGACTCAACTCCTGGGTGGGCTGAGCCACGGAGAGGAGCAGGGTTATACCAAGAGTCGCTTCCCCGATGGGGAATTTCTGTTAAAAGATGCCTTTTTAGATTCAGAAAGCACAAAATATAATCATTTCTCTTTATCAGCCAATCCACTCTTTGACCAAAGGGTAAAATAAAGCTGGTACGTGATCTTGTGCAACTTAAATTTCAGTGTTTTAAACTGTCTATAAGCATTCATCTCTCCACACTTAGAGAAAAGGCTGTTCCCTTTCTTCATTACAGGGCTGCCGCAGGGCTCCTGCCCCTGCTGGGTTCAGCCTTTTCTCAGGTTCTCAGCTTCTATTCAGAGGAAAAGTGCTAATTACTGCTTTAAACCCAGTCCAGGCTTCAGCGCCAGTTTCTCCTTTCTAATTCCTTAAAGGGTAAAAGTCCCTTTTCTTTTTAACATGGAATAACTCCCCTAGACAAAATATATAATGTTTTCAACAAAGTTGCACAGTTTTCTTTGGGGGCTACAAAAGAAACCCTTCGATTAGAATTATTTTAGTGGAGTATATATACTTACAGGCAAAATAAAATGCAGACCTTGTTTCAGAAAAATGCAAATCTGGTTAACCCAAAGAAACATCATTATTAGAGAAACCTGTGTTGGCATTTTGATAAGCGGAGTTCTGAGACTGTGTATTAATATCATAGCAGGATGTGTACAGTTTATGCAGGAGAAAAATGATTAAACCAAGACTTTTTGAGAAATTTTTTTTTTTTGTGTGTGTGGTACTGGGGATTGAACTCAGGGGCATTCGACCACTGGGTCACATCCCCAGCCCTTTTTTGTATTTTATTTAGAGACAGGGTCTCACTGAGTTGCTAAGTGCCTCGCCATTGCTGAGGCTGGCTTTGAACTCGAGATCCTCCTGCCTCAGCCTCCCAAAGTGCTGGGATTACAGGCGTGCGCCACCGCGCCCAGCAGGAGTCTGCATTTTTAACAGATCTTGGTCCTCAGAATTAAAAACCTGTCCCAAGCACCTCCTAAATCTCTAACCGTCCTCCCTGCCCTCCCCCTCTCTCCTCCCCTCCGTGGCAGGTCAGCAGGTGTGCCAGATAGAGCTAGAATTCAGAGGGCGTCCACTGCGGTTTGCAACCCCGCCTTGTTTTCCAGCCTCCAGGGGGTCGTTTGCTTACCAGTGATGGGGACAAAATGTCACCTTGTAAGAGTTGAAGTCACAGAGGCGAAAGTGGTTGATGAGAACAAGGTTTTTTTTTTTTTTTTTTTTTTTTTTTTTTTTTTTTTTTTGTGGTACCGGGGATTGAACTCAGGGGCACTCGACCACTGGGCCACATCCCCAGCCCTTTTTTGTATTTTATTAGAGACAGGGTCTCACTGAGTTGCTAAGTGCCTCGCCATTGCTGAGGCTGGCTTTGAACTCGCGATCCTCCTGCCTCAGCCTCCCAAAGTGCTGGGATTACAGGCGTGCGCCACCGCGCCGGCTTTGAGAAATGTTTTAATATCCAGAAGGGGATGAAGACTGGCTTTGACTTAAATAGTAGTGTGTGGATGCACACACTATTTATTTAGGAAATTGCTTTGTTTTACCTTCCTAAATTTATTATTGCTGAACCTGAAGGCTGTCAACCCAGGAAAATTAGAGTTAGGGAATTTTGGAGCATTTAAAACTTACAGCAAATGGCCAGTATCTGTGCCTGCCATATCCATAGGTGTACTTCATCTCATCTGTGATAATTACAAACTTTATCCTTTGTGGGCACCTTGGTAGAAATCATTATTTGTACTTGCCATAGTCTCACATGTTGTGGGACATCATCATCAGTAAAATGTTGCTAGCCAGGCATGGTGGTGCATGCCTGTAATCCCAGCAACTTGGGAGGCTGAGACAAGAGGATCACAAGTTTAAGGCCAGCCTCAATAACTTGTCTCAAAAAAATTAGAAGAAGGAGACTGGGGATATAGCTCATTGGCAGAGTGCCCCGGGGTTCAATCCCTAGTACTGCAGAAATAATAATATAACTTGTTCACACTGAAACAGGTAAGGGGGTGGGGAATAAGTAGCTACACGCTGTGCCTGACATGTAAAAAAGCTCTAGTTTTGACAAAGGGAAAGGCACAGAAGGCGTGTGATGAGCCTGGGTTTACTCTCATTGCCAGTAGTAGATTGTGGTACAAGCCAGGTCCTCCCAGACATCTCTGATGCTGCTGGGTCTCCAACTTCTCATGACCTTGCAGATAAGCCCAGAGGGCTCTGGGGACCAGCCATACCACCTGGGAGAGGAGAGTAACAGAAATGATTAGGAATGCTGCCAGGTACGTTTTATACAGGATGCCTTAGGAATGTCCTAGATGACCCTTTAAAAATCCTCTTGTCCTTTATTATTAAGCATGTTCAGGTTTTTTGTCTTTATTAATATCCTAAAATAACAAAAAATCTGCCAGCTCCCCTGCTTTTTTCCCCTCCCAGCTGCGTATGGTAGCTACATTCTACCATTGAATGTAGCTCAATGGTAGAGCACCCCGGGTTCAACCCCTAGTAGCACCCTCCCACACCAAAGAAAAATTAACCTGCCCAAGCTCAAGCAGCTAGTGAGAGGCAGGGCCAGGTGTTAGTTTCTTTCTCTCCTGGAACAGCTCTGCTGCCAGCCCACTTCCACATAGCTTCCACAGGCAGCTCAACAGTCCCCCCCAAATCCCCCAACTGCCAGCTTGCTGCTGGTCTTCCTTATTTCATGTCTTTGTCGGTTTTTAGACTGCCTATGTTTGAGGTAGAAACCAAGAAAGATATCCCACTAAATATAATATATAATGTCAGCTAAAGTAACTGGAACACTTATTTAACTGGGATTTTTTTTTCTGCCCTCTACTTCAGTAGAAGCAAAATGATAGGGGGGAGATTTTGCTAGCCGAGATTTGTTTTAAAAAAACAAAGTTTAGGTTATATCCTGGGGTTACTTTGATGAAGCCTATTTTCTTTCTTACATGATTTCTTCTTCTCTCTCTCTCTCTCTCTCTCTCTCTCTCTCTCTCTCTCTCTCTCGTACTGGAAATTGAACCCAGGGCTGCTCTAACACTGAGTGAGCTACATCCCCAACTAAGTTGCCGAGGCTGGCCTCAAACTTGTGATCCTCCTGCCTCAGCCTCCCAAGTTGCTGGGATTACAGGTGTGCACCACCACTCAGCACAAGAATATTCTTAATATGTGAGTCATAACTCCAATTCAAAATCTTGAGTGATGTTTCCTGAAGGGTTCCTAGTTTTACATTTGGTCACTCAGAATGTATCTGCCTGCACCCCACACGTGTGTCCCTCCATGTGGCAGTGTATTCCCTCTGCCTGGACATCAGTCTGTTCCCCAGGGAACCCTCATTAATTTGTCATAACTCGGCTCAAGCAACACTCCCTCAAAAATGCTTTCCTGATCACTTTAGCCAGTACAGGGACACTACCTGTAAACCCTAAAGTGCTATTTTTTCCATAACTCAGGTTTTACTTTGCTCCCAGACCATTCCATTAGGTCCCTGAGGGCAGGCACCAGGTGGCCTCTGGCTCCTCGTGTCAGCCCTTGCACACAGATATGTAATGAAATGTGTTGAGTGAATAAAAAGAAGATTATTATACTTTTGAAGTTGATATCAATCACTCACAAAGAAACTTCAGAATCAAAAGACCACTGAGAATAAAAGATGTCTTTATCATATCTTCTCACCTTTAGATAAACCAACACACTAGAGGGAAAGGAGGAGTGGAGAGAGCTGGACTGAGGAGGACCAGATGATCAAGTTCTTATTAATTTTCTTCTAGCCCATGATTCCGCTACCTGGAAATTGCAGTTTTATGCTCTGGAGTCAGAATCACATGTTAAGCTGGGCACGGTGGCATAGGCCTGTAATCCCAGCAACTCGGGAAGCTGAGGAAGGAGGATGACAAGTTCAAGGCCAGCCTCAGCAATTTAGTAAGACCCTGTCTCTAAAAGGGCTGGAGGTGTAGCTCAGTGGTTAAGTGCCTCTGGGTTCAATCCCCAGTACCAAACAAAAAAAGAATTGATGTGTTAATAAGGCAAATGGAACAGCTCATTAGGAGGTTAAATGCTTTCTTCATAGTCCATAGAACAACTAGCATTTCATGGTTCTATAGAGAGGCACCAGCTTGGCTTTTTAACCTTTGTTAGCCAGTAGTTACCTTCACCTCTGATGGAGGTACAACAGATGCACTTTACTTTCAACACACATAATGTATGAAAGTCTGGATTTGTAAAACAGCAACAAAAAGGTGGGATGGGGGAGGTGCAATATAATCTTCTAGAGAAAAGGCATTCTTCCTCAGCTGCATCTTAGATCTAGTAACTTTCCATTATTTGCTGAACGATAAAATGAAAAGAAAAAAAAAACACAGTTGTATAAAGCTGTGTGTATTATGAATATATTCTTTTCTGCTCAAGGTTGTAGAAATTCTGGCGTCCTCTATTTGGCAGATGAAGTACAGAAAGATAAGGAAGGGCATTGTTAATGAGGGAGAAAAGCCCTTTAATTTCAAGCCTTCTAACCAGATTCAAAGCAACATAACTTCACTATAAATTGCAGATAGGCTGGTCCCACCTGTGGGTACCAAGACACTATGAGGCAATTAAGGGAACAGGCTGTCCTGTTGGATTGAAACAGAAGCCAGGGCTGTAGCTGGGAGATGCTGCCAAAACAGCTGCGATTGGATTCTGACCTTGGTCCTGCTTTCTGTGCATTTTGCACTGCTTCTGGAGCAAGTCAGTCACCAGCCAGCTCCTACTTCCTCAGCTCAGAGACACCACAATTAGGTTCATAATGTGGCCTGAAGGGCCTTCCCAAAGAAGCACATCTCAGTCTCCCATTGCAAAACCACTTTTAAAAAAAAAATTTTTTTTTTTTAGTTGTAGATGGACACAATATACCTCTCTTTTTTTTTTTTTTTTTTTTTTTTTTAAATGTGGTGCTGAGGCTGAAACCTAGTGCCTCACACATGCTAGGCAAGAGCTGTACCACTGAGCCACAACCCCAGCCTGCAAAACCACTTTTTAATTGGAGGTTTTATGAGGGGGAGGTAAAAGTCCAGATGGACAGTTTTATTGGAGATTATTTTATATTTGGAAAATGATGATCAAATTAAAAGTTTTCCCTTGGTTTTGGTGATGGGAGCAGATGACTCCCAGGGGGCAGAGAAGGTGCTTCTAGGTTCTTAGAATGTTGTGACAGCAGTACATCTCAGTCCCCTGTGGCATCAGGACTTCCAGAAGCCTCAAGTCATTCTAGATTACTCTAGGGTTGCACAGTTGGAGTGGACACAGTCTGGGAGAGTTGTGGCCAGGAGCAGCTGCAGGGACCTGGGGCAGGAAGCTGGTTGGTTCAGCATGTAACACAGGCGGTATCTGCAGATCTCAACTGTGAGCCAGCAGGGCACTTTCGCCCATTCTGGTTGTGCCCAGTGTGCCTTTCTTGGGTAGTTTTCAGTGTTTTAGGACTCCTTCTAGCATTGCATTTGTACGTGGTCACGTGTAGTTTTAGTTCCTGTTTATTTAACACTTTTCCTTCGAATGCAGATGCTTCAGAAAATTTTAAAAACAGCTCTGTTCATCTGCAGTGGCCAAGGACAAAAGGACTGAGTGAGAGTAATAGGAAGCAGTAGCTGGGAGGGGCAACGCTTAGAGAGTGGGTGGGAGCTGACCATCCTCACTGGTAGAGGTGGAATGCTGCTGAAGCCATGCACAGCAGCTACACTCACCAAAAAGCTGACAGCACATGCCTGCAGGGGCTGCTTGTTTTTAGGCAGTACTCTAGGAGGAAACGATGTTCTAAATAATAATAAAATAATGACTGAGTTTGTCTTAATTTAATAGATTATTTGATATGTATTGTATATGTTTTTGTTATTAGCAGTTGTCAAGAATGTGACACATATATAGGAAGATACATTTTATGTATTTTATAAAAATAAGTCCTAGTCATTATATAACAGTTTATAGATTTGGGGGGTTACTGGGAATTGAATTGAGGGGTACTTTATCACTCAGTAACAACCCAGCTCCTTTTCTTTTTTATTTTGACACAGGGTCTCACTGAATTGCTTAGGGCCTCATTAAGTTTCTTAGGCTGGTCTCAAACTTGCAATGCTCTTACCTCAGCCTCTCCAGCCTCCTGAATTGCTGGGATTACTGGAGTGCGCCACTATGCCCAGCTAGTTTGTGGAATGTCTTACAGTTATTTCACACAATTTCATAAGTAATGCAAAGTAAATATCCCTATTTTACAGAAGATAAAATGATGTGGCAGCTTTTGGCTCTCTAACTGTGCAGACACCCTCAACTGCTTTGTCCACTAGCCTTGTGCTGCTTTGGACCTGGACAGTAGTCACGTTAGACAACCACAGTTATTATTTGGTTATTCTAAAAAGACAGTCAAACCTGGAACAACTTCTTAAATACAAAATGAGCCTTTCACCAATGACTGCTGCTAACATGACTCACTGGGCGACATCTTACACTTGTAGCATCGTATGTTTTAAGATGTGTATTTTATAGCTTCAGGTTCTGAAATCAACATTCATTTGAACAGCTGTGGGACATAAGTGCATCTTTTAAGTCCATGCACTATACCTTCAATAGTATTGAGCAAATGGACCTGGAAAGAGTTGGGCATCTCTCTGGCCCTCAGGTTGACTGTGAAACCTTGTTGGTTGTGGGCTTGGGAGGGTGGGGGGTCCTGGGACAGCTGTAAAAGTTTCCATGAAGAAACTGGAGGGGAATGTCTAGCTTCAAGGATCAAGGACCAAAACATGTGTTGCTTGGGCCAACACTCTGAAGAGCTCCTGAGAGAAGGTTGACAGGATGCAGAGTTGCATCAAAGAAAGATGTTCCCGGGACCTTAGACACCTACTTGAATGTAGACCATGTGGCTGCCATGTAGCAGGAGAACATAGTTAGGGCAGCAGGGGCTTCTGTCCTAGATATAGAAGGCATGATTAAAAGGGAAAGGCCTTTTGCTTGTCCCCAGAAATGAATACCTTGTTCCGCATTCTCCAAGCTCTCTCAGCATCCGCTTACTGACTCTTACTGAGGTGTTGTCTCATTAGTGCTCTCCAGGCCTTGTGTCCTTCTATTAGCCTCACATTCTCAGTGCCTACAGCTTGCCAGGTCCTGGGGGCACACATTGGATCTCATGGTTTAGAGGGTGGAAAAATCTGAATAGTTAAGCATGAAAAAGTGAGTGCAGTGCTGGACAGGAGCCTTGGGGTACAGTAGAGTGGTGTGTGGTTGGCAAGGCTCTTGCAGACCTGGTGGTCATCGAGGCACTGATAGTGCTCTGACCCATTGCTGCAGTGCTGGAGGCTGCTCTTAGATGCCTGCTAAGCAGTGTGAGCATTCAGGTGGCTCTTCCCTCTCCAAAGGAAGAGCTGTTCTGGGAGTGAAGAGGTGGGTGCACTTCTGGCTGGAGCTTCCCTTGGAGAAGGATCAGACAGCTCCTAGTTGATTCTGCCCCTGCAGTTTGCCACCTTAAATCAGTGAGCCTGCCTCTGAGACAGTGACAAGTTCTTGTGAAAGGTTCGGGCTGGGGGTCTGTTTAAACCTGCCCAGAAACTAATAATCAGTTTCATAATTTATTTCCCAAGTTTACAGCATCAGGAAATGCAGGGTTCTTGTCAGAGTTGCTTGAAAATACCCTTTATTCCCTTCCATAATAAATGAGAACTATCTTATTAAAAGATCATTTATTCCTTCATCAGAAGTTTGGGATGTTTCCTGTTTGAAAAAAGTAACTTTTTCAGAAACCATGCCTGAAGCACCCCCATCTCACTGTGTGTGGGGAACTTGGCTCACCTAGGAATGAATATCATTCAAGTTGGAATATAGAATACTCCAAAACCAAGGACATCTGTGCAGCGATTTTATTATATTATTTGCAGGAGGGAGGAGGAGAGTGCAGATTGCTTCTTCAGGTAAAAGGCAAAGAATAAAAATCTAACTGGAAGTTAACATTGGCCTGAGCATCGATTTGCAGATGGAAGGGTTCAATAGATAGGGGAAGTTTTATAGAGTTAAATTTTTATATTCTGTCTTTGATTCCTGGCACATAGGAGGTGCTTTCACATGTTAGATAGTTGAGTGAATGAAGGGGACTAGAAGGCAGCATGGTATGAAATGAAGTTCTGTTCCCTCCTTGGCAGTATGGTCTTCAGCAGGTCCCTTTGCCTCTGTTTATTCAACTAGAAGAAAGGTACAAATCCAGCGTCCCTTCTTCGGGGGTTTCATGATACCAAAATTGGCCTCATGAAAAGTGGGTGAAATTATACATGTTTCCATGAGGGAGAAGTTGGTTGCACTGGATATTTTAGTAAAAGGAGAGTGAGCGATCCCACATCTCATCCTGTTTGTTTTCTGCTGTTGCCATACACTACTGCACACTGCTACCTTCCAGTTACGTAGCTTAGAGGCCAGCATGGGTCTCCCTGGGCTAGAGCTGAGGGATTGGCTGGGCTGGGCGCCTGCCTTTCCCAGCTTCTGCAGCTGCCCACATTCCTTGGCTTCATGCCCCTTTCTTCTGCCTTCAGAGCCAACGGCCTTGCATCTTTGTGACTTGCTCCCATTTCCACGTCTTCGTAAAGCCTATAAATGTGACCCACTCTGGGGAAGGGTCTTTGCTTTTATGAGCTATGAGGTTAGATTTGGCCTGTCTGAATAATGTAGTCTTCTGTGCCCATCTCGAGGCCTGGACTTAATCACATCTGCAAAGTTCTTTCTGCCATGTAAGGTCTTGGGTCCCAGGGAGTCAAATGGACATCATTGGGGCACCTGTAATTCTGTTTCCCATACCCATAATCTATAGGTTGTTCTACAGGGAACAGAAGTATAGTGGAGAAAGCACCAAGTTGATCCTCACAAAACCTGAAATCAGGCCAGTCATTTTATCCCTCTAGATCTCTGTTTTATCCTTCTAAAAAGTTAGGGAGTGGATTTTTTTTTTTTCTTTTTTCTTCACAAATAGGACTTTTTATTGGTCACTATTAAAAATTTGAATTTTAAACAGATTCTTGAACTGGTGGTTCATATCCATCAGCTCGTTCAACTTTAGCACCTGTCTCATCTCCTGTAGCTTTTCCAGAACTACTACCTTCACCATGAAGCTCCATGAGTTTTCCCAATTCAAACTTGGGCTTCTTCAGCATTTTTACTTTTCTAACAAAGACATCATGAAGAGGATAAATTGATTGACAAGCCTTCTCTATGTCTTTCCCAATGCTATCTGGAATCAGTTTATTGACTACTTCTTTCAAGTCATTTGTCTGCACCTCCCAGGTCATGATTTCTATCATCTTCTTCCGGATTTGGCGGACCTGTTGGTGCTGAGCATAGGAGGTCTTCCGTATCTGATTGTTGAGTTTTTTAGTAAAACCAACACAGAACAGACGCAGCAAATAACCATCGGTAGTCTTGACATCAACATGAGCTTCAATCATTGTCTGCCATTTTTTGACCATGGAACACATTTTGTCACGGGTAAGATCCATGCCATGGAAGTTGGTCAGGCAGTTTTTTCCCTGAACGTCCTCAGTAATTAGCTTGAACTTCCTAAATGCAACTTCATCATTCTGCAGATCGGCAAGACTCACTTCAAACACCCGACCCTTGAGGCCATCAGATGCAATTTTGTTCCTTGGGTCCTTGTGACTAATGTTTTTTCCAATATTTCTTATATTGAACATTGCGGGTGCTTTCACATCATACCAATCTTTCTTAGAAAATGGATCAACCACTTTTCTTCTTGGCTCCCTTCTTGCCGCCTTTTGTAAGGCGCTTGTTCTTGCCAACCACCATGATGCTGCTCAGAGAGCCAAAAGCGGGGAGTTGATTTTGACAATGGTTTTGAAACTCTTGTGCCTCAGAGTGGCTTTGAGAACTTGTTATAACACCATTGAGATGAGGCCTGAGAATTTGCATTTCCAGCAAGTTCCAAGGTGCTGCTGTTCTAGGGACCACACTTGGAAAACTACTAAACTAAATTGTCTTAAGTTTCTTTCTCTAGGGCCCTAACATATCCTGCAGGGTTTCCACTTTGGATCAACACAGTTAATTAATTGTGCTTTCTAGCTGAAAGAATCAAGCATCATTTTATTGATGTAACTTCCTAGTGAGCCATGAGTTACCTTTCTTTCATGAAAAAAATGGACTTTGTAGTCTGTGGGCTGGTTAGAGTGGGGAGCTTCAGGAGGCCCAGCAGGGACAGAGAGGCAGGTGTTGAAGCAGGAAGGAAAGGGGTGTTCTTCAGACTCCAGCTCCATATCATCATTGTCCTCCTCTGTAAGCTGCGGTGGTGACAAGGCCCGCTTTGCAGTTGTTTTTCATGCAGTGGTCTGTGTAGATCATCTGGTGCATGCCTGGCTCGTGGTCAGCTTGTGTCGCATTACTGAGCACTTTTGGTCCAGCCACTGTTCTGAGTCTGGGTTAACACATGCCACCCTCGTGACATTGCTCTGAAGTGAGTGCTATCACTCCCACTTTTTCCCCCCCCCTTCTTGAATACATTGATTCTTTTATTTATTTGTTTATTTTATTTTGTTTTGTTTTTTAACACAAATGGAGCACAACTTTTCATTTCTGTTTGTACATGATGTAGAGCCACAAAATTCATGCAATCATATCCATACATAGGAGTAATAATGTCCATCTCATCATTCCACCGTCTTCTTCATGCACACATCCCCTCCCTCTCTCTCTCTCCCCTCTGCTCAATCCAAATTTCCTCCATTCCCACCCCCCCCACCCCGCCCCATTATGGATCAGCATCCACTTATCAGAGAAAACATTTGGCCTTTGGTTTTTGGGATTGGCTTACTTCACTTAGCATGATATTCTCCAACTCCTTCCATTTACCTACAAATGCCATAATTTCATTCCTCTTTAAGGCTGAATAATATCCCATTGTGTATATATACCACAGTTTCTTTATTCATCTGTCTATTGAAGGGCATCTAGGCTGTTTCCACAGTTTAGCTATTGTGTCACTCCCTCTTTTACAGATTGAGGGAACAAAGGTTAGGAATTTGGCCAGGAAGGCATAGGCAGACAGTGTAGCGTCGTCACTTATCAGCCAGTTGTGTAGGTTCCAGAGTCCACACACTTAACTCCTATACAACATTGCCTCACATAGTTGGTCCCTTCCTGTAACAGTGAGGGTATTTTGACTGCAAGTTATAAACTTAAAAAGTGAGGTTTTATGTGTGTTTTTCAAGTATCTTGTCTTGTAACAAGTCTGGAGGCAGGTGGTCCTGGAGGAGGTTAGTGTGGTGTTCAACAGTGTCACAGTGGGTCCAGAGCCATATCTTGTCGTGCTACTGTTCCCAACAGATGGCTTTTGTCTTCAGGACTGTCCCATTGTGATCATAAGATGGCTGCCACAGAGCCTGCTGTTCTGTATCAGAGACCGAGCAAGAAGATAGCCTGCTCCCTCATCTTGTCCCTCTGGAAGGGAGTAAAGCTTTCACAGAGGCCTGTTCCCTGCAGACTCCTCTGCCAGAATGCTTGGCCTCCTGTTTCCAGATGGCCACTGCTAACTGAGAGTCCCCACCAGGGCCGGGAGGGCCTGGAGCCCAGCCCTCGGGCAGCTGAATGCTCAGGCTCCCTTAGTAAGAAAGGCAGCAGGAATGGCTGCCTGCTGCTCACTGACAGACCAGCCATACCAGCCATACTTCATTCCCTTGGGTTGGTGACACATCTTTTTTCCTGAAGGTACCCTGTGGCATGGATAGAAGTAGCCTGTCTAGTGCTGCTGGAAGTGCTGTTGACCGCCCTTGGCTGACTACATGCCTGATGAGCCTTGCTTTCTCGGCAAGGGTGTGAAGGCACATGATCACATTTATTGATTTGGGGCACCCAGAAGGATCTTGGTCTTCTGAGTGGAGGACGAAGCTCTTGAAGGACGTGTCTTACAGCCCTGTTCTCCCCATTCGTCTCTGGAGCATGCTGTCCACTCTGACCTGGAACGAGGTCCCTCACCTCTGGTACCTCAGCCATCTCATCTCCATAGTGGGATGGTATGGGCCCCAACCCTACAAGCATCACCACAGCCATCCTGACACATGGTGACATGGGCTCTAGTGTTGCTAGCCTCAGTTAACCATCAGCATTGGGACTGGGGGGCTTGAGCCAGCTTCAGTGCTTAGGAAATACTTTTGCTTTTTGTTGTTACTGTTGTTTGGTCATATTGTTTTGTTTGGGGTAAAAACAGGAACAAAGGTTCCTGTCTTCCAGTTAGCCTTCCAGGGTGTGCCAGGCCACCTAGAGAGTCCACACCCTTCCTCAGTAGGGCTACGTGTGGTTAAATGTTATGAATATGATTGTTGTCGATGGGACACCTATTTCCTATGCTGACAGGAAGAGCATTCATAGCCCACATCACAGGAACCACAGAGATGTGCCCCACTTTAAGAAAACCTGACCATATAAGGAGGAGCATCACAATTACAGAATAATGTCTCACTTAGCCAGGAATTCATGGCAGTTCTCCTAGTGCATTTAAAATAGGACTCATGTATAAAAATACCATTTTCACTCAGGAGCCCATATTTTCTGAAAAGGGAAACATACTTGTATTGGGCATTTGGGGTAAGTAGATCAAAAATAAAAATAAAATCTTATATAAATATAAGAACTAGAAACTAACTTCCACTTTTAATTCTAAAAGGTTTATATTTATCTCTACTACCTTAACCCTCTTCTCCTACCCTAGATTCTCACAGCAGAAATACACAGGATCTGCAGGCAGCTCATGATGGCAGTGAGGAAATGAGTGTCAGGCATGTGAGTGGACGCCAGGGACACCAGCAGCAGAGCTGGTCGCCCCATTCTCTGGCGTGTTCACCGTGTGCTGTAGAGTCAGTTGTCTTGCCCCAGTGTGTTGTTCCGCTTGACTTGAGATCATTTGTGAGGCCTGGCCTTAAAACACATTGTGAATCCTTTCCTGTGGCATGGTCAGTGAGTAGCAGTGAGAGGTAGACCAGCCCATCTTGCCATCAGAGACTCCTCCAACCACAGAGACATGGTAGGCCACAGGGTCTAGCCAGCGGGGTCTGGGGAAGTCCGGCGGGAGAGGGGCAAAATCTGGGATGCTCACATGTACCTGGCTTCTTCCTTCCTTTCAGAAATGCTCCCACTGCCAGGAGGCCGGCGCCACCCTGGGCTGCTACAACAAAGGCTGCTCCTTCCGATACCATTACCCGTGTGCCATCGACGCAGGTAAGCTGGAAATGCACACCTTTGTCCAGGGAATCCAGAGGGCCAGGATGTACAATTTGGTCATCTCCCTTCTTTATCATTCTTTTTGTCTCTCCTGGCCCTCTTCTGTTTGTAAATTCTAAAAGAATGCAGAGAATAAATACGAAGGAGTAAAATGGGGTAGTTTTTTAATAACAGTTGTCTTCGTCTAATTCACATGTGCTTCTCCTATTTAAGTGTGTAGTTCAGTGGCTTCTAGTGTACTCACATATTTGTGTAGCCATCACTGCAGTAGATTTTTTAACATTTTCATTACCTTGTAAAAAAGCTCCTATTGATCACCACTCAGCTTCTTCCTTCCCCTCTCTCCAGCCCCCGGCAACTGCTCCTCTGCCTTTTAGCTCTATAGATTTGCCTATTCAGGACATTTCATGTAAATGGAAGTCATACAGTGTGTGACCAGATTCTTTCACATATCATAGTTACTTACAAAGTTTATCCATGTTATAATAGCATGTATTAGTACTTCATTTATTTTTTATTGCCAAACACTATTTTACTATACATTCATCAGTTGATGGACATTTGTGTTATTTCCATTCTTTTTACTATTATGAATAATGTTGCTATAAAACATTCACATACAGGGGCTGGGATTGTGGCTCAGCGGTAGAGCGCTCGCCTAGCACATGCGCGGCCCCGGGTTCGATCCTCAGCACCACGTACAAATAAACGCATTGTGTACAACTAAAGCAAATAAATAAATATTTTTAAAAAAAACATTCACATACAAATCCTTATGAGGACATGTGTTTTCAGTACTCTCGGGTACTTAACCAAAAGAAGAATTACTGAGTGGTATGGTAACTCCATGCTTGACCTTTTGGAGGGCTGCCAGGCTTTTCCAAAATAGCTGCACTATTTTACATTGTCATCAGTGGTGTATTAGGTTCTAATTTCTCAACATCCTTGCCGACACTTGTTATTATCTTTTTTATTGTTGTTACTATTATTGTAGCCATCCCAGTGGGTATGAAATGGTATTTCATTGTGTTTTTTATTTGGACTTCCCTAATGGCTCATGATGATGTGTATCTCTTGCTTTGCCCATTGTTAAATTGGATTGTCTTTTTGTTGTTGAGTTTTAAGAATTCTTTGCATTTTTGGATACATGCGCCTCTGGAGCTTAGTTTACAAAAATATTTTCTCCCATTCTGTTAGTTTTCTTTTCATTTTTAATGGTGTTCTCCAAAGCCCAACAATTTTAATTTTGATGAAGTCTAATATATCTATTTTTTTTTTTGTTTTTCTTTTGTGTCATATCAAACCTATGGATTTTGGATTTGTCTAATCCAAAACTACAAAGATTTGTACCTGTTTTTTTCCCTAGGAGATTTTTAGTTTTATGCCCTGAATTTAGTTTTTTGATCCATTTTAAATTAATTTTTGTATATCATATGAAGTAGTCCCTGTTTATTCTTCTCCAGGTGGATATCAGTTGTCCTTGCATGATTTGTAGAAATGACTTTTCTTTCCTCAGTGAATGATCTTGGCATCTTTGTTGAAAATTGATTGACCATAGACGGATGTATGAACTTATTTCCAGGCTGCTTCCAGTATCCCACTGTTTTGATAAAACATAGCTTTGTGTAGTAGCCTTTGAAACTGAGTTTTCCAAAATTTTTTTTTTTTTTCTCTGAAGATTTGACTATTCTGGTCCTTTGATATTCCATGTGAATTTTAGGATCATCTATCTTATCCATATCTGGAAAAACAAATCAACAAACAAAAACACTGTTGAAAGTTTGATAGGGTTTGCATTGAGTCTATAGATAAATTATCAGGTAACTTGCCATCTTAATAGTATTACATCTTCTAGTCCACAGTCATGGAATGACTTTCGATTTTGATCTGTCACTGCTTTGTGGTTTTCAGAGTATAAGTTTTACATTTGACTTTTGCATTGTTCATTGGGGGTGTATTGAAATACAGTGGATTGGCGGGTGCAGTGGTGCACACCTGTAATCCCAGAAACTCAGGAGACTGAATCAGGAGGATTGCCAAGTTTGAGACCAGCCTTAGCAACTTAGAATGTCTCAAAATAAAAAGTTTAAAAAAAAAAAAAGGACTAAGGACGTAACTCGGTGGTAAAGTGCCCCTCAGTTCAATCCCCAGTACCCCCCAAAAAAAAAATATTTCAATAGATTTTTTTTAATATTGATCATGTATCCTGTAACTTTGCTCAACTTGTTTTGTTCTAGCAATTCATAATGAATTTCTATGTGCAAAATCATGACATCTACTAATAGTGATAGTTTCACTTCCTCTTGCCTGATCTAATGCTCTTTATTTCTTTTTCATGCTTCATTGCCCTGGCTAGAACCTCCAGTAAAACTTAGGATAAAAATGTTGAGAGCTGACATTCTGATCTTATTAGCTAAAAAATATGGTGTTAGCAGTTCATAGGTATTCTTGGTTACCCCACTGTGGTACTGTGGATGGAACCCAGGGGTACTGTACCACTGAGGTATATCCAGCCCTTTTTATTTTGAGATGGAGTCTCCCTAAGTTGCCCAGGCTGGCCTCAAATTTATAATCCTCCTGCCTTAGCTGGGATTACAGGTGTGCACCACCATTCTGGATTTATCCTTAGGTATTCTTGATAGAGCTGAGAGAGTTCAGTCTAGTCCCAGTTTGTGGAGTGTTTTTATCATGAAGGGTTTTGTGTGAGATAGGAAAGACCAACCTCATGCTACTCACCATATACTCCATACTCTGTTTTTCTACACACCAAATAGTCCTCCAGTAAAGGCCAGCTATATGTCCTACAGTTTAACCTGGTTTTACACTAACCAGAGTCAGTGTAGACTCCACAGGTTAAGGGCTCAGTCCCACAAACTGCCTACTTCAGATGCGTGTCTTGAGCCCCAGGTTGTGACCTGTGCTTCTGAATGGCCAGGTGTAAATCAGGGTTCACAAGACCTCTTCCTAAGGTTTGATCAATGTGCTAGAACCAACTACAAGCAACACTCTGCTTTGTTTTTTGCTACTGGGGATTGAACCCAGGAGTGTTTAATCACTGATCCATATCCCCAGCCCTTTTTTTTAAACATATTTTTTAGTTGTAGGTGGACACAATACCTTTGTTTTATTTTTATGTGGTGCTGAGGATCAAACCCAGTGCCTCATGCGTGCTAGGCAAGCGCTCTGCCACTGTGCCACAACCTCAGCACCCCCAGCCCTTTTTGATATCTTATTTAGAGACAGGGTCTCAATGACTTGCTGAGGCTGGCTTTGAATTTGAAATCCTCCTGCCTCAGCCTTCCAAGCTACTGGGATTATAGTAATGTACCACTGCATCCAGCTCACCTTGCTTATCTTTACCCATTTATTATGAAGGTTACAGTGGAACAACTCAATGGGAAAGATGCATTGGCATGTGGATGGGGCCATGGAGCCTCCATTCCCTCCCAAGGTGCACTACCCTCCAGGATTCTTCATGTGCTTAGCAGCCAGAAAGCTCTCTGAACCTCACAGTTCAGGGATTTTTTATGGAGGTTTCATCACTTAGGCATGATTGATTATTAACTCAAATCTCTGGCCCCTTTTCCCTCTCCAGAGAAAGAGGGGTGGAGCTGAAAGTTCTAAGCTTCTAATCATGGCTTGGTTTTTCTGATGACCTGCCCCTATCCAGGAGCCCACGAAAGACACTCCTATCACCTGGAAAATTCTGAGGGATTAGAAGCTATATATCAGGAACCGCAGTAAAGACCAGATATAAGAAAAAGAAAAGTTCTCCTAGCACTGCTATTTTTAGGAAATCATAAGGGTTTTCAAAGCTCTGTGCCAGGAACAGGAATGAAAACTGAAATGAGTATTTCTTATTAGAAGTCATATTGTCTGTCACAAAGGTGGCTGCATTTCACCTGTTGAGATGGAACAGGTGGGCTTTGCGGCGTGGTGCCTGCTGAGAAAGGGAAGCCTCCTGTGCAGGGCGCAGGCACTGTCGATGAGTGGGGCAGACTTGCGACCGACTGCTGTAGCAACCTGGGAAAGTGGCCCTCTCAACCTCAGGGTTCCTTTCAGCCTGTCTCCAGGAGAGAAGTCTCATCAACTCCCTTACTAGTGCTTAAGCACATCCCCTTCCTTTCCCATCCTTTTCCTTGTTCTTTCCTTCTTCCGTCTTCTCTGAGTTTCTGAAGGAGGAGCAGCTAAAAAGAACAAGAAGAGCCAGCACTGTGGTGCAGGCCTGTCATCCCAGTGGCTCGGGAGGCTGAGGCAGGAGGATCACGAATTCTAAGCTAGCCTCAGGAAAAGCAAGGCACTAAGCAACTCAGTGAGACCCTGTCTCTAAATAAAATACAAAATAGGGCTGGGGATGTGGCTCAGTGGTCAAGTGTCCTTGAGTTCAACCCCATTACCCCCACCCCCTACCCACGCCTGCCAAAAAAAAAAAAAAAAAAAAAAAAATAGAGCAGAGGATAATGCTCACTCCAAAGTTAGATTCTCATGAAGTGTTGTGCACAAGTGCTCATGCTGAAGGGCAGCTTGGTGGCCAGGGTGCTATTTGACCAGATTGATAGATAAAGAAGAAATAGAGTCTTCAGGTATCAGGGAGTTTGGGTTTAAGAGTGTCCCTTGCTTTCTCTTTCTTGCCCTGAATGTTTCTATCTTGGATCTGTACTGTTCACCCTGGGTTGTGGTCTGGCATATTCTGTAGTATAGCTGTTAAATCTTTGACGAGGCACTTATCAACTCATTGAGACCCTGTCTCTAAATAAAATACAAAAAAGGGCTGGGGATGTGGCCCAGTGGTCGAGTGCCCCTGAGTTCAATCCCCGGTACCACAAAAAAAAATCTTTTTTCAGGAGCTAGCCAGTTGCCTAGTTGCCTTTTCTTGTTTTCATTTGAGTTGCCCTTTTACATTAGAATGTTCTGGTGTTTGTTTTTTGTTTGTTTTTTCCACTCAAAGCTTCCTGGTTTTTAAATGAGAATTCTAAGTGTTACATTTAGGATGATTGATTATTATATGGGAAATCCTGCAAAAATTGGCTTTTCCAGCCAGTGGCTGGGAAGCAGTGGGTCTCCCACACTTTCTCTTTTCAGAAATATTAGGCTGAGCATCCAGGCAGGCAGGCAGGTAACCACATCCTTCCCATCATGTTTCTTGTGCACAGAGGGGCACCAGCCATGTCAGTAGCCAGGCTCACAGCAGGCACCCACTGTGGCAGCTCTGCTGTTTCCCCTCCCAGGCTGTCTCCTGGTATGATTTCTTATGGGATGAAGCTCGATCCTCAGGGGATCTTTCCACAGTGATGGAAATACTCTAGATCTGCACACTGCAGTATGATGGCCATCACCAGATGTGACCATTGAGCACTTGCAATGTGACTAGTGGGCCAGGCACGGTGGCACGTGCCTGTAATCCCAGCAGCTCTGGAGGCTGAGGCAGGGGGATGTCGAGTTCAAAGCCAGCCTCAGCAAAAGCAAGGCTCTAAGTATCTCAGTGAGACTCTGTCTCTAAATAAAATACAAAATAGGGCTGGGGGTGTGGCTCAGTGGTTGAGTAACCCTGAGTTCAATCTCTGGTCCCCACCCCCCCACCCCCACAAAAAAGGAAATGTGGCTAGTGGAACTGAGGAAATGAAATTTTTTCACTTAAGTTGCCACGTGTGGCTCACAAGTGGACAGCAGCCTTGGAGCCACCTTGATCAAGTCTAGGCAGACGGTTGGGAAGAGGGCCAGAACACCCTTTAGTAGAAGCTTACCCAGGCCATCTCCCCACCCCCAGGCAGAAGCAGGGCCTCCTTAATTAGCTGAGGGTTAATAAGCAAACAATACCTGTCACTTTATCTGATCTAGCCTGTCATGTGTACTTGCCCAATTAAGTTGGTAGCATCTCTGTTTAACAGAAGTTGGTGGGTGAGCATCCAGTGAAAGGGATGAGGTGGTCTTTTGACTCTCCAGTTTCAGTGCCCCAGCTGCTGTACTCTGCCCCTCTCTGTGCAGAGCTGGGAGCAAAGAAACAGCCTCACAAGAGGATCCCATCATGGACATCTGTCTTTTTTTTTTAATTTGTTTTAGTTGTACACAATGCCTTTATATTTACATGGTGCTGAGGATCGAATCCGGGCCACGCACGTGCTGGGCTGCGCATGTGCTAGTCCAGCGCTGTACCGCTGAGCCACAACCCCAGCCCGACATTTGTCTTTTTGATGACCTGTCACAGGAACTCAGAGGCCTGCACTGCTCTGTAGGGATGGATGCTTGTATTTACTCCCTGGCCTTCTCGGTCATGAGTTTTGTGCTGTGTGGTAGTTCTATGTCCAGGAAAGTATTCATTGATTGACTTTCTTTCTAATCATAACCAAGATGAGTCCCCGGGTTTAAGAGGCCCTAATCTCTCAGTGGAATAAGGAACAGTGTAACATTTTCATCTCTGCTTTGCTGTCAACCACCCAAACCTTTAAAGAGCTGTTGATGTCTCATGGAAAACTTTTATTGCTAGGATGTCTCTATGGAAACAGAATCTTTGTCTTACAGTGATCTCTGGTGCCTACAGCTTCCCCCACCAGACACTGGTCCTGCATTTCTTACATCCTCGTTAGCAGTTCTGGGCTGCTTGTTATGTCACAGGCACAGGATTTGGCTCCAGGTAGAGGATGCAGTAAAAAGAACATGAGCTCTGATTTAAAAAAAAAAAAAAAAAATTTTTTTTTAATGTATTTAATGCAATGAGCCATAACAATTAAGACAGAAGGAAAAAAAAGGGCTGTGGTAGCTCATTAATAATTCTACTGTGCATAAAGAATCTTGCCTGGAGGGGATTTTTCTTTTACTCTCATGAAGAAACACAGCTGGGAATTTCACTCTGCAGCCACCTTTGCAGCAGCATTTCAGAGCTGCTCTTTCTGCTGCAGACTTTGATCTTGCAGTAGTAGGGGCAAAGCCCTGTATGGGCCATTCTAGATTACTGGGGGTCTTGCCCCCATCATGGAGGGGAAGCCATCTTCATCACAAAAACCAGTCCCATTGCCCCATTATTCCCCTCCATGTGTTTCAGGAACCCTGCCCTGCCCCTGAGTAGGGCTGTGTGGGAGATGACAGTAGTGCCAAGGTAGCTTGTAGCTGAGCTAGAGACAGTATCTGGTGTCCAGAAGATCAAAGGACATTAGACCCCTCTTTTCTTGTTCTTCTTACCTCATCCTTGAGATTGCTGTCCTCAACCTGGGTTCTGTACAGATGTCATGAGTATCAGAAGCTTTATGGTACTTATTATGATGAGGAGCTCAGCAAAGTCACTCGGCCTTTAAGCATAGAGAGGAAGGAAAGTGGCCTTCTCTCCTCCGAGCTTATGTCAGCTTATGTCATGATCCAGCAAATTATTTATTTGCTTTTACTTTATCCTGTGGAAATACTGACCAGGCCCTCTGTATAATGTAGGGTCAGGGCTAGGACTTCAGAGAAAACATATCAGGAGACTGCTGCTGCCTGGCCACAGAGGGAACAGCGCCTGTTCCAGTCAGAAGAGCACTTACTAGACTTCTTCCTGCTCTTTGCTCTTGCCCAGAGCAGGACCTGACTGGAGACAGTGGAGAAGAGGCTCCCCCATGTCCTTCCAGGTTTCTGAGCTCTCTCTTACTGGTTCTGACCCTGCCAGGAACAGAAACTGTAGTCCTGACAGCCTGTGGATGTGTATGAGAACTAAAAGAAGGATTTTTTGATACAGTGTTCCTTTGGGGTAGAGGTGGGTACTGTGGCAGTTCCTCTAGGAGATTTCTGTTCCAAAAGAACCTGGCACTAGGTTCCAGTTGCCCTTAGTATGTACTTTGTACTTTTCTGCTTTTAACTCAGACATTTCCTAACTTCAGACACGTTTTTACCAGTGGTCTGTCACATCTGGTCACTGTTCTGTGGCTGTGAGGGGAACTGAGCCACCTGTGCCTTTCTGATGGCACCCTTTACCACAACATGACCCCCATCTTTGGTTCTGTAAACTTCTGTGGCATCAGAGTGGCCAAGCTCCATGATGCTACACTGTCTCTTTGGCCCAGGCTAGAGACTGCCATGCAGCACTGCCAGAGCCCAGGTGAGGAGGACGTGCTTTCCCAAGCTCCAGTTGTCTGTCTCCTGCTGTTTATAAACTCTCTGGCAGATTGGAACAGCAGGAGCCTTGGTCACGCTATGTACTTGTGGGTTTTAAATTAACACATTTCATTTACTGCCATGCTAGTTGCCTGCTGGGAGAGGGGCCTGGAGGTTAGTGATGATGACTCGCTGAGTTTTTGGGCCCTGGGAGCAGAGAAGGCTGCTGGCCCACCCTCTAGAAGTCAGAAACTCCCAAGGCCAGGTAGTGATGTTACCAGTTTGGCCAAATTCTGAAAGTGCCTTTTTGATTTGTTCAGGATATTGAGGACCTAAAAATTTTTCATTTGAGTCTTCTTTGCTTGTAACTATTTCACTTGAAATCTGTGGGTACACAGGCTGCGAATCTGGATCTAGGTTTAGACCAGTTAAATCATAAACTCAACAAGGCTGCCTCCCGCCATGGTACTCCGGAGCTTTCTGAGAATGTGACATCAGTATTTATTACCATTTTATCACTACATCCTGCACCAGTGACCTGGCTGCCAGTCTGCAGAAGCTGTGGTGTGCAGGGTGGACTCACTCCTTGAGTTTCCTTGCCAGCTCCATGCCCTGCCTTGTACATGGAGCTCGACTCGCCTGGAGGGAGATGCATCCTTGCTGTCACTGAGAATGCTGTCGCATGTCAAAAGTTGGAATAAATCCCTTTTCCTCCAAGGATTAAAAGCACCCTCATGGGATCTTACTTTCCTATGAAGCATTCAGTGCAGATCATGTGATTTGTATTGGGGGTGTCTCCTGTGTCTCCAGGGATTGTGGGATGCAAGTGACAGCAGGGCTCTCAGGCCTGATCAACTTTTCTATCTCCAACACCTGGGCTCTCAGTAGAGGAGAAATGCCTCTAGATTTCAGGTGTCTTTATGAGGAGGCTTTGCTGTGAGCTTGTGGAGCGGAGTTAGCCTAGAATTGAGGATTGTTAAAATAGCATTATTGGGCTGGGGTTGTGGCTCAGCGGTAGAGTGCATGCCTAGCAAGTACGCGGCCCTGGATTCGATCCTCAGCACCACGTAAAAATAAATATATAAATAAAGGTATTGTGTCCAAGCCGGGCACGGTGGCGCACGCCTGTAATCCCAGCACTTGGGAGGCTGAGGCAGGAGGATCACAAGTTCAAAGCCAACCTCAGCAATGGCGAGGCACTTAGCAACTCAGTGAGACCCTGTCTCTAATAAAAGAATACAAAAAAAAGGGCTGGGGATGTGGCCCAGTGGTCGAGTGCCCCTGAGTTCAATCCCCGGTACCAAAAAAAAAAAAAAAAAAAAAAAGGTATTGTGTCCAAGTACAACTAAAAAACAAATAGTGGCACACGCCTGTAATCCCAGCGGCTTGGAGTTTGAGGTAGGAGGATCAAGAGTTCAGAGCCAGCCTTAGCAAAAGCAAGGTGTTCTAAGCAATTCGGTGAGACCCTGTCTCTAAATAAAATACAAAATAGGGCTGGGGATGTGGCTCAGTGGTTGAGTGCCCCTGAGATCAATACCCAGTACCCCCCCCCCCCAAAAAAAAGCATTATTTGGGAATTGTCTGTGGTTATTAAATATGAACCATCATGGAAATAGAGAACAAAATAATAAAATTAAAATCTCCTGTAATACTACCCAAAGTGAACCTCTGTAATACTTTGGTAGATTTCCTTTCAGGGTTTGTTTGTTTGTTTAAGCAAGTAAAACATTTTAATGAAATTAAGAGTATACCCATACATTTGTATATCTTGGTTGTTCAGGCAGTATTTTTTTTTTTTTTTTTTTTTTTTGTGGTACCAGGGATTGAACTCAGGGGCACTCGACCACTGGGTCATATCCCCAGCCCTTTTTTTGTATTTTATTTAGAGACAGGGTCTCACTGAGTTGCTAAGTGCCTCGCCATTGCTGAGGCTGGCTTTGAACTCGCGATCCTCCTGCCTCAGCCTCCCAAAGTGCTGGGATTACAGGCGTGCGCCACCGCGCCCGGCTTCAGGCAGTATTTTATATCATGAGTGTTTACCTGCACCATTAAGTACTTTAAAATTTTAACTTTTTAAGTAACTCATGTTCCATCATGTTAAGGTACCATGGTTCATCTGGTGTGTCACTGATGTTTTCCTCTTAGAAATCACAGTGCAAGCCTGGCACCATGGCACACTCCTGTAATCCCAATGGCTCTGGAGGCTGAGGCAGGAGAATCTCAAGTTCAAAGCCAGCCTCAGCAACTCAGCAAGGCCCTAAGCGACTCAGTGAGACCCTGTCTCAAAATAAAATACAAAACAATAGGGTTGGGGATGTGGCTCAGTGGTTAAGTGCCCTGGGTTCAATTCCCAGTACTAAAAAAAAAAAGAGAGAGAAATCACAGTGCAGGGGCCTCTTGCCTCCAGGTCTGACATTGTTGATCCTGGAAAGTGTGGCCACATGTAGGTCTGGCTGTTTCTACACACTCAGGCTCCATCTGTCCCTTTCTTTCTTGCAGATTGTTTGCTACATGAGGAGAACTTCTCGGTGAGGTGCCCCAAGCACAAGGTGAGTCAGAGGCTCCCGGAGCCTGTGTTCCCAGTGAGGCTTGGAGTTAGGGGTGGTTTCCTGACTTAAAGCCCAGGCATTGGAGGAACTCCTCCATGCCTGTTCCCACCTGCACCTTGGGCTGCTGGCTTGCCTCTGGCTGGGTAGAGAGGCACGATGTTGAAAGGAGACCTCGGGCATAGGGGCCAGCACCCTGTGTGGTGTGATGGGAGGGCATGGGAGGTGGGGAGTGGGTTGTCCATTCATCAGAGAGATTAAAAGATCAAACTTAGTGAAACTGGCTTGGATTGTAGTTTACTAGAACCCCAGTTCACAGGTTAACATGTGGTAAGAGGGGTGGGAGGCCTGGTATGGAAGCAAAGTTGTTTTGCTGCAGAAGCAACCTGACGATACAAGTCAGTACTACTGCCCGACTTCCCAGGCTATCTAAGAGAGGGTCTCTTGGCCACCTCTTTGGGAAGGGTGGAAGATAAGGAGGTGAATGGGCTGTTTGCGGTATCACAGATAGGGATGGAGAAGGAGCCCCAGGAAAGAATTGGGATGGAGCCCACTGCTACCTGACATTTCCTGTAGTGGCTGCCCTGTCTGGCTGAGGTCACACTGACACCTGGTGGTGACTGGCTGCTCACAGTCTTCAATCTTCCAGTGTGGTCAGAAAGTACTAGAAGGAGGACATTTGGAGACATCTGTCCTCAAAACACTTTTGAAAGGATGCTTATGATTTTTTTTTTAAAATATATTTCCAGAGGTGGAGCATAGGGTCTGACAGCATTCTCTTATTTTTACTTACGGTCATGTTTTGCCTCAGAAAGCCCTATCTGGGTGTCTCCTGTTTGTCATTCAGTACTGATTCTGCTTTTTCTTCCTTTTCCATGTGCTGTCTTTGTCCTCGACTCTGCCCTCCCTGACTCCCACACTCTTTCCTCTACCCTGTTGTGTCTCTTCCTGGCTCTGCTGGCATCAGCCTCCCCTTCCGTGCCCTCTCCCCCCCTTGCAGAACAAGACCGCGAAAGGCAGCCTCAGCACAGAGCAGTCCGAGCGGGGGTGAGGGGGGCAGTGTGCGCGTGGGAATGGAGAGGACAGCAAGCACAGGTGAGTCGGGGCCAGCCAGGCTCCACCACCCCTGCCTGGCTCCCAGTGGTGCTGTGGCCTCTGTCCTCCTGCTGGCTCCAGGCTGCACCATCAGCAGTTAGTGGTGTGGATCCTAGCACCAGGTGGACAAAATGGCTCTTCAGTTGTTTCTTCACTCCCCAGAACATGGTGAGGGCTTCAAACCTGTCCACTGCCAGCTGGTCAGGGAGACTTTTTTTTTTTTTTTTTTTTTTTTTTTAATTTTAAAAAATATTTTTAGTTGTAGATAGATACATAATTTTATTTTATTTATTGTTATTTTTTTTTTTTAATGTGCTAAGGATTGAACTCAGTGCCTCACACATGCTAGGCAAGCGCTTTACCACTGAGCCACAACCCCAGCCCCAGGGTGACTTTTTGAAGTCAGCCCTTTGGGATAGTTGGGGAGCAGGCCTCAGGATTGGTGGTCCTGAGGGCATTGTGACCATCTTCTAGGATGACCCTTCGGGCAGGAGGCTTCTGCCAGCTGCCTGCTATTTCCTCCTCCTCCTCAAGGGTCTAACCAAAGGTCTCTTTCTTTTAATTTCTGCATTTCTTTAAAGATTATGTTTTCCTTTGAAAAATAGAACATTCTCCAAGTTTTCCTACTTGAAATCTTTTTTTTCCCACAGTACCATAAAAAATTGCTTTTCACAGAAGTACAAAGAGAAGGAAAATCCTCTCAGAGATTTAGTAGACTTTGGCATCTGATTTAATTTTACTCTTGAAAATCTCCAGAGATCTGGCTGCACCGTTGAGCATGTGGGGCATGGCTGGCCTGCTCCTGTGAAAAACAGGATGTCAGGCTGAGGGATCTGCAGCAGGCCATCTCCATCACATCTGCTTCCTCACCCTCCCTGCCCCACATAGCCACTGAGGGCCAAGGAACAGTAGTGTGTAAAGAGGAGAAAAGAGAAGGGAATGTAGCTGGCACTCAGGGCTGCAGCTGTCCCAGTGGTGTTCTCCAGGGGCTCATTTCTCTGTAAATGGGGGCTTCTATGTGGCCTCCGGGACTTTCACCCCCAGAGCCACAGAGACGATTCCTCTGGGAAGTACCACATCCCTGTCTGTTCACTGTAGAACCCCTGGGTTACAAATGAAAAGGTTTCTGCCTTTCTCTAAAATACCCAATATTAATATGAGAAAAAGTCAAGTTTATCCCAGAATATGGTGGTTTTTTCTCCTTAGAGGAAGTGTTTATTTCATAGGTCAGGGCCCAGGTGGGGGCTCCCAGTGCTTCCTATTGGGGTGCTGAGTGTTTTGCTGTAATGCTTTTCTCTTTGCCTCTTGCAGGGAGCAGGGTTGGCAATGCAGGGAGCAGAGCAGAGCAGGAGAGGTGGTTGGTTCTTGGGTCACAGGAACCAAATGAGCAAACGGAGCCCTGTGGACTGCAGTAAGTCGTCCTCATCGGCTACTGCACTTCTAGAAGTCACTGGGCCACTCTTCCTGCCTGCAATCCTGACCCTCTGATCAATCCTCAGAGCAGTGTGCAGCAGTGTGGCTGGTTTTTAAAACTGTTTGCATTGGCCCTTCATTCTGGGCTGAGATACCGCTGTGCCTAGGCAGGCTCTGCCATTTCCGTGTTGATGCTTCTGTATCTGGCCCAGACAATTAAGTTCTCTGGAAGACCACGAGAAGAATTTCTGAAATGTGTCCTTGAAGGGCTGGATAAGGAAAGAACTATTTGTCATTTGACACTTTTTGGTTTTGTCCTGAATTTCAGCATGTGTTAGAGAAAAAGAGAAAGTCTGGGCCCTGGTAGGTAGGTCTTGGGAATGTGGGCGACTGTCTACTCATTTTTGGGCTTCCCAGATAACAAGGCCTCAGCTCTCAAGCTGAATGGTCAGCTTCACTCCATCCTCCCCAGTCTGCAGCACTGCTTGATTGCAGGATCAGGCCCATCATTTGGGGGGCCTCGAGTCTGTTGAGGTTGGAGCAGTCACCTCTTGAGAGAAAGGATGGACACTGTACAGAGCCTCGTCAATCTGGAATGTTCTCTCCATAGGCTATTCTCACAAGGCAGGTTCCTTTCACTGGTTTCTCAGTTCAAAAGTTATACTGAGGGCAGTTGCCATCTTTCAGGCCAAGGGTGCACCACTGAATTATGTAGAAACCCCAGTGATCAGGGACAGAAAACACTTGCTCTCAAGGAATGCTCACCTTGGGGTCCATGCTGAGAACAAAGAACTACCATTATTAGGGACTCAGACAGGCCGGAAAGGGACAGTGTGTGCACATCTGTGTCCTGCCTCCTGGTATCCTACTTTGTCACACAAAGTGCATGGAAAGACCTGTGTGACTGGGGTAAGGCCACTTAATGTCTCTGTGCTTCAGTTTCTTCTATAAAAAGATAAGTGGCTGGGCACAGTGGCGCATGCCTGTAATCCCAGCACTTGGGAGGCTGAGGCAGCAGAATTGCGAGTTCAAAGCCAGCCTCAGCAATGGCAAGGCACTTAGCAACTCAGTGAGACCCTGTCTCTAATTTAAAAAAAAAAAAAAAAAAAAAAAAAAAAGAGCCGGGCGTGGTGGCGCACGCCTGTAATCCTAGCACTTGGAAGGCTGAGGCAGGAGGGTCTCGAGTTCAAAGCCAGCCTTAGCAGTGGCGAGGCACTTAGCAACTCAGTGAGACCCTGTCTCTAATAAAAGAATACAAAAAAGGGCTGGGGATGTGGCCCAGTGGTCGAGTGCCCCTGAGTTCAATCCCCGGTACCAAAAATTAAAATAAAAAAGGGCCGGGGATGTGGCCCGGTGGTCGACTGTCCCTGAGTTCAATCCCCGGTACTAAAACATAAAGAAAGAAAAGTAACAAGCTGGGTGCACACCTATACTCCCAGCAGCTTAGGAGGCTGAGACAGGAGGATTACGAGTTCAAAGCCAGCCTCATCAAAAAGCGAGGTTCTAAGCAACTCAGTGAGTCCCTGTCTCTAAATAAAATACAAAATACAGCTGGGGGGCTGGGATTGTGGCTCAGTGGTAGAGCATTTGCCTAGTATGTGTGAGGCCCTGGGTTCAATTCTCAGCACCATGTATAAGCAAATAAATAAATAAAGGTCAATAACAAATTAAAATATTTTTAAAAAATAGGGCTGGGGATGTGGCTCAGTGGTTGAGTGCCCCTGAGTTCAATCCCCCACCCCCACCCCTCCAGAAAAGTAACAGTGTCAACCATTTGGGAATTTGGTTATGCCTCAGCAAGTGCTGGGCACACAGGTAGATGTACCTGGCTGCAAATTTCTTACAGTTAGAGCTAGAGGGATCTAGGCAGCAGGGGGAAACTGCCCTTTCTATCAGAAAATGCGAGGGCTGGTGCTAGGAGAGTCTGTCCTTTACACCCTACCCCAGCGTGTAGGGGGCTCCTCATAGTTGTCTCTCGCCAAGCCAGGAATGCCAGAGAGAGGAAAGGTCCTTGGATAGACATCCAGTCAGCCACTTCCTAACAATTCTGAGGATGAGGAAGCAGTGCGGTGGGCCTGTGTTTGCCCACTGTCCTTGTGCGGAGATTCTGTCTCTGGCCTCATTGCAGCTTGTGAACGGGGCTGTACGGCAGGACTCCTGGTACATCTTGTCATGTAGTAAACAAGGAGGCCCCTGGCTTCCTGCCAGTCCGTGTGATCTCTAGTAGATGAGTAGCATTAACCTTTATCCCAACTGATACCCTGTCCTGGGTGCAAGAGGATGCCACCTGCCCACACACCTTCTGCAGACTCTCCATGGAAGGGAAAGGGCAGAAAGGGCAAGACCCTCTCTGCCCTAGGAGCTGGGCATCGTACAGTCTGTCCATGGATGACTGAGTGGCTCTTTCTGGAGCTCCCTCCCCCTCTTGGGCTCATCTAGGGAAGTTCTGGGGTTCTCCAGAGGAGAAACTGAGTCTATCCACATATCCCTACTGGCACCAGCTCAGCCTGTGCCACCCCTACAGTGGCTACTTGCTCTGCCCAGAGCCTTGCCTCACAGCAGCGGGCAGTCTCAAAAACTCTGGCCTCTAGTCCCATGTCATCAGAGATCCAGCCAGTCTGTCCTCTTCGGAGGTTCTTGTCACATTTGCCTCCTAGCCCTCTCTCCAAAGGCTGGTGGAAGTCCAAGGAGGCTCTCCAGGCTCCCAGCCACTCAACTGCTCGGGGCCAGGCTGCCTTCCTCTAGGCTTTTGTGTGTGTACATTCTGCCTGTCTTCATGGGGCGGGCTCCCTCTCATCTTCTGGGTCTCAGATTACAAGTTCCTCTTCCTCAGAAGCCTTCCCTTTATAAATCTTAGTCTAGAATGCACTCTTTCCCCAGTATACAGCCTTTCTAGCTTCACCACATTGTCACATTATGTACTTGTGACTGGAAGCTTTGTGAGGGCCAGGACCACCTTTGCAGCCTTATGGTCCAAGCCACAGTGGGACAAGCAGTGGTACTGAGTGTGCCTGTTAAAGATGAGTGCATCCAGAGAGGAAGGAACTCTTCTTTGACCTTGTCAGCAATCAACAACACTTCAGAATTAGGTTTCTCTCCACCCAGTCCTTCTGTGGTAGAAATCGGGTGTCTGTTTTAGAGATGAGGTGACCACTCTGGAGGAATCCTGGCGGGGTTGGATAGGGTCAGGACAGGTCGAGCTGATTGGATGTCTGCTGCAGTTGGGAGAGATAGGGTTAGTGTCAGCTGCAGAAGGATGCAAGGGTGGTGTCACCAGTCCCAGTCTCAAGCCACAGAGTGGAGGAGCCTGGGGCATCGGGCAGGGGAGCCTGGGGTAGCTTTGGCCCAGGATGAAACCCACAATGCCTTTGACCATCCTCAGCATGGAGTGTCAGAGAGCTCACTTGGCCCAGGCAGCTCTGATGGGCTTACTGCCTGGGGCCCAGCGCTCTCCTCTCAGCCACATTCCATGCAGTGGGGCACAGAGTCCTTGGGGCCCACACAGGAGAGCTTTGCTGGCTATCAGCCCATTCCACCTCCAACCAGCCATGTAGCCGCGGGCTTCAGCTTTCTCATCTTGAAGATGTTCAGGCATCTTGTGTTACCATGGATAGGACATCTGTAAAGCTTCTAGCTCAGTTCCTGGCACATAGTAAGTGCTGAAGGAATTTTCTTTCTTTACTTTTTTCCCTACTGAAGGAAGAATGTGACTTTTGCAGTACCTGGGATTGCACCCAGGGCCTCAAACATAACGGGCAGGCATTCTTATCTCTGAGCTGTATCACCAGCTGCATCACTTTTTTTTTTTTTAATATTTATTTATTTGCTTTAGTTGTACAAAATGCAATGCATTAATGTTTACGTGGTGCTGAGGATCGAACCCCGGCCGTGCATGTGCTAGGCGAGCACTCTACCGCTGAGCCACAACCCCAGCCCCAGCTGTATCACTTTTTAAAATATTATTTTGATAGGCTCTTGCTGATTTGATTTGCCTGGGCTGCACTCAAACTTGTGCTTCAGTGTGCTGGGATTACGGGAGTGCATCCAACCTGAAGGAACAGTTTTTGGTTTTGTTTTTAAGTAACTCTGGAAAAGTTCAGGGTCCTGTTACAGTCAGAAGATCATGGGTTTGGGCCAGTCTAATCAACAGAAAACTCCTTGTTGGGAAGGCTGGAATGTGGAGCCTGAGGCAGGAGGTGCTGAAGGACTGCCACTGCCTGGACCACTCATGTGCAACACTGTGGCACCCAGGGACAGGTCCAAGGTCAGCAACACAGAACCAGCTGGCCAGGCAGACCCAGATGCTAAGATGTGCCTCATTCTGAGATTAGGGTCTGGTGTGGCCCTACTATTCTGAGTAGTAAGCAGGATTAGAATGCAGACCCAGGAGGGCCGAGCACTTGTGGGAGTGCAAACCCTGCCCTGCCATTCTTCCCACAAGCAGAGCCTCGGAGAGTTATTTTTTTAAAATTTTTATCTTTTGGTGGGGGGGTGAAATTGGCATCTGACAGTTCACACAGACATGGATCCCCCCAGCAAAATTACTTTATGATTGTTCTTTGAGGTGCCTATTAACTCAGCCCTTGTTGTGTTGTTTACAAAGGGTCTTTGGTCCCTGGGGGATGGTATCAGAGAATGCTCAAGGACTTTTGTCTAATGCTGATTTTCTCCCCTTTCCTGGCCTTGGGAAAGCCAGTTAGGTGGTAGATAATCTCCCTGGGTTGCTGGGGAGGGGTAGAACAGAGGAAGAGGTATATGGACCATGGGGTGACCTATGGGGCCCAGGGCCACCTTCAGATAGAAGGGGAACCATGCTGTGCTATCTGTGTACATTCTGAAAATGGCAGGATGGTTCAGCCACTGGCCCACATTCCTGGGGCCTGGTATCTAGAGGCCTGGGGTTTGTTTTTACTGTCACCCGAGCTCGGTGAACATTGTACTGCTGTCGCTGTGAAATGTCTTCCTATTTAGTGGTTTTTGTCAAGCAGTTAGGAGCCTCCTTTCAGCAAGGCAGGTGTATGCACGCATGCATGTGAATGGTACAGTATCAGATCCCACCCCCACCAGCCTTCTTAACTGTTTTGCATAGTAGTAAACTTTATGGAACCAGAAGAAGGACCTACCTTTTCCTGGGGTTTCTACGTTGTTGGAGGTTATCAAAGAGGTTTGAAGAAGAAGCAAGGGATGCTGCAGGGACACAGTTGCTAGAGAACTGTGAGAGGCTGAAAGCAGCGGCAGTTGAGGCTACCGTCACCCCCATGTTCTGGTGTAATTTTTCTGGGCTGATTACTCGGAAACTATGGTTTCTCTGAGACCTGTGCATGTGGGGTAGCTCCTGAAGCATTCTGCATAGGCTCTTGGTACATACAACCCATCTGGTCGTCAGCACCACCTTCCCAAGCCTGGCCTGAAGAGGAAAGGATCCCCTCCTGGAGGCCTCAGGGTCCTGAGGAACCGAGGGATTAATGCACTAATATAGCTCTGTGCAAGCCACCGACGTGGGCTGAGACCTGTCCTCCCCACCAGAGGCTATGGGAAGTGTTCTGTGTTGGTGTGTAGAGATGGCTGTGAGGTGGTTGTGAGAAGGCCCTCCCACAAATTGGGTATTCTAGGTTTTGGTCACAGCTGGGTGCCCTCGGCCACTTTGAGGACCAAGCCCTGCCACTAAGAGCTGAGCCCAGCAGTGGGCCCCAGTGCTTGCCATGCTCTGGGAGGTGGGCATGCCCTGAGGAGCCCCAGAGTGCAGCCTCAGCACCACTGCTGCCTTTCACCATGTTCCAGGTCCAGAGCCACACAACAGTGCCAGCACTTGTCTTGGGTGTGTCCCGAGTCAGCAGCTCATCTACAGAGGGGTCTGAGCATGAGGTCCCTGCCAAAAGTCCCATCCCAGTGCCACCACGGAGCAGGGGCTGTTGGCAGTGGGACCATGGAGAAGCTCGGCACTCAGCATCTGTTGCTTGTCTTCCAGGTTAGACTGTGGAGATGAACAGGTGGTGGACACTCGTGATGGAATAGAAATCTCCTCCCGTGCTGCCACGCCCCGCCCCGCCCCGCAGTGCCTGCCCTGCCAGCACTTCCTTCCCAAGTTCTCACCTCACACTCAAACCAGTGACACCACAGGAAAGAAAGGCCCAAGATGTTGGAATGGCTGTTTCCATGGACACAATCTCCATAGTGACAATGTGGGGGGAGGGGGGAGGGAGGGCAGGTGGGGAAAGGGGGGGAATAAAAGGGAGGGATAAAAAATATATATATATAAATCTATTTTTAGTCTGGAAAGACTTTGTTTAAATGAAAGGTGCGCTATCCCTTTTGATTCTATTTTAAAATTATCTAGTTAACTCCAAATTTGTTCCAATGACAGTGAAATTGAAATGTGAAATTGAACTGAACAAACTCATCTCATAAAGGACGGGGGCGTGGCTTTAATCTTTAGCCTGTCACACCAGTTCAGAGAACACTAGACCCCAGCCCCAATGGAAAGAGCCAATAAGCCACACCCAAACCGTCCTTTTGTCCGTAGTCTGTGTCAAAGTGGGAAGGTTTTGGGTGGGAGGTGGGGATGGTCCGTGTTTCCAAGAGTGGGGGAATGATGTTTAAACACAAATAAATTTTTTTCCTTTCCAGAAACACTATTTATTTATTATTTTTTTAAAATTTTTATCTTTTGGTGGGGGGGTGAAATTGGCAGATGCCCTGAGTCGGGCTGTGTCCTGGGTCACTGTGGCTAGTGAGATCCCTGTGAGGGCCCCATCAAGTGGGCAGAGCAGCCTCAAAGCTTGCAAAGTCCAGCGATGGACCCACCTCGGGGGCCCTCTGTGCTCGGCACATTCCAGGCATCTGTATCCTGAAATGTGGGGACCCAGGGGACGGGAGGAAGCCTGGACCTGTGCACCAGAACAGGCAGTGGGACTGAGGGGGAGCCTCTGTGGGAACCATGGGTGGGTAAGCTGACCAGGAACACCCACTTAACCCTTTCTTCTTTTTGTTTCTATTTTTATAATGGAAAAGGGGGCCTGTCAGATTAGTAGCCCCATACTACGTGATTCTTTATGTTATTTTGTTTCATTTTGTAAATTGTATGATTTTTAAATATCTGAGTTTAAAAAAAATAAGAAGAAAAAGTACAAAAAAAAAAATCTTGTTAAGGCCTTAAGAAGGGGTTAGTGCATCTTTCAAGGGTCACTCTGCCATGGGGATAAAATAGCTGTTTCACAAAACAGTTTTATTTAAAAAAAACAAAAAACAAAAAAAATCAAAAAAATAATAAACTTCATTTTAACCTTGTTTCTTTTTTCATTTACTATAAAGTGAATGCGTCTCTTCCTTTTCCCACTCCAGCCCCCAAAAGGTGGTCTTGGTTCTGCTGCAGAGGAAGCCACCATCAGACCTGGCTCCTTCGACCCCCAGCCTCTTGAAAGCCAGGCAGTCTTTCCAGCAGAGCCTGAAACCAGCCAAAGCCCAGGGCTCCTCTGGGCCACTCCTTTCTGCGGGTAGAACTTACCACTTGTGGGGGGACAGTCAGACTTCCTCAAGTTGATATAAGGACATGTTTCCAATCAACATTAATTTTAAAGATTATAAAAAAATAATGTTAATGGAGTTTTTTTTAGAGAACAGAAATATTGGAAGGAGTGTTGTGAGGTAGAAATAAGCAATTATAAATGAGTTCTTGTGTGCTCATCAATTTGGGGCTGCAGAAATGGCAGATTAATTTCGTTTTAATGGCCACATCAAGCAATGCGGTCCATTTCTCATTTCGCTCTGCCAGGATGGAGGTGTGGGTGGGTGTGCTGTGTCAGCCTTGGGACCATGCTCAGGCAGCTGAACAGGACCTGCATAGAAATGATGGCGTTTGAGCTGGTTGGCTTCCCATTCTGAACTTGACTCGGCATTAACACAGTTAAAATGAAATTGATAGATTTCAGGTGTCAAGGGCTAAGCCACAAAACTTGAAAAATACGTATCTTGAGGAAAATATTTTCCTGACAGCAAATGTTTGTCACTTTGCCTTTTATTCTTTTGTCCTCTTTTGATGTGCTGATGATACGTGAGAGAGGCGAGAGCATGGCAGGTCTTTCCTTACGTGGGCTTCAGAGATGACCTTGAGCTGGGGAGGGGCCCTGTTGCCCATTTCCCTCTGGACTCCCATTTTTCTAGCTTCTACCACACCTCAGCTGCCTTTGTGCCTTCCAGCTCCTGCAGCTTTTGAAGTCAGGCATGTGTATGTGTCTGTCTTAATGTAATTTTTTTTTTAAGAGCAGTTTTAGGTCCACAGCAGTATTGACCAGAAAAGGGAGTGTCCACATACCTGCTCCCCCATCCCACGTACATCCTACCCCACTGTCAACATCCCCACCCAAGTGGTACATTTGTTAGGATTAATGAATCTGCTTGTACCTCATAATTGCCCATCAAGTCCACAGTTTACATTAGGGTTCACTCTTGGTGGTGTACATTTTATGAGCTTGGACAAATTTCTAATGATATGTATCCTCCATTATGGTCTCACGCAGGGTAGTTTCACCACCCTAAAACTCCGCTCCAACTATTTATCTCTCCCTGTCCCTACCCCTGGCAACCACTGACCTTTTTATTGTCTGCAGAGTTTCACCTCTTGAAGAAGGTCAGGTAGTTGGAATCATACATTATGTGGCCTTTTCAGATTGGCTTCTTTTCATTTAGTAATATGCATTTATGGTTCCTTTATGTATTTTCATGTCTTGGTGGTTCATTTCTACTGCCAAATAATATTTTGTTGGTCTGGATGTACCACAGTTCATCCATCCACCTGCTGAAGGGCATCTTGGTTGCTTCCAGGTTTTAGCAACTACGGATAAAGCCCATATAAACTTCAAGTGCAGGTTTCTATGTTGTAAGTTTTAGGGTCAATACCAAGGAACACAATTGCTGGGTCATAAAGTAAGAATAGTTTGGTTTTGTATGAAACTGCCATACTGCTTTCCACAGTGGCTCTTCCATTTTGCATTTCCACCAGCAATGAATGTGCGCTCCTGTTTCTCCACATCCTCCCCAGCATTCAGTGGTGGTAGTGTTTTTTTTTTTTTAAGTTGTAAAAAATACGTCAGGGCTGGGGTTGCAGATCAGTGGTGGAGCGCTTGCCTAGCATGTGTGTGGCATTGAGTTTGATCCTCAGCATCACATAAAATAAATAAAAGTTAAATTATTTAAAATCATGAAATTAATCAACCCTATTTTTAGGCATATATAGTTTTAGTGGTGTTGAGTATGTCCAGGTTGTTGTGCAACTGATCTCCTGAACTTTTTCATCTTGAAAAACTAAAGCTACCCATTAATTCCCAGAGACTGGTCCATCTCTTGGAGTTTTCCATTTCTATTTCAGAGAGCATTCCATTTCCTGTAATCTCTTGCTCCCTCCAGTGCCTGCCTGTGGAACTGCATCTCTAAAGGCTGCCCACCTGGTATCCAGACAAACCAGAAGGTAGAACATAATCACCTTCTCCTGTCTGTCCCCAGGGAGGAGCTGGAATTGGGAGTTTATGCCTGGCAGGGAGAAGGGTAAAGGCCAGAAAAATGCTCTGCACTGGGTGAGCACTACAACTTCCTGATTGATTTCTAGAATTCTCAAAAAGGTACTTTGGTAGTATATGGCTCCCCAGGCAACAAGGGCCTAGAACTTCTAGTCGGCCTCCTTGCTGCCATATTGTGAGGTGCCAGGTCTCTTGCCACAGGGTCCAGAGGGCCTGTCAGTACACAGGACATTTTACCCCATGACAAGTGTTCCACTGTGGTGCCAGGTTGGGAGGAGGGGTATTTTTCTAAAGTAATAAATCCTAGAGAATTTCTGTACTGGCCGTTAATAGAATATCCTGCATAAACAGTGTAGAGCTGGAGTTGGGAGCATGCAGTGTGGACGTGGATCCTAATGCTCTGTTGTGGTTTTGACCTCATTATGTGATGTCTCCTCTGCCTTGGGGACATAAAGCCACCTGCCTTCAGCGGCTGTGTGGAAGAATAATGAGTTGGAGCATGCAGATTGTGACCAGCAGGTCCTGGCACATCAGTGCCAATCATTGGGAAGCATGGCCTCATTACTGCAGGTTTTTCTCATGGCTGCTGCATCTTGAACCACAGGCCCCTTCCATGAGGAGGACACAGGCTGAACTACAGACAAGCCTGTCACTGTCCTTTGTACCCTCATTAGGATGACTGCTTGGGGAAGGCTTGACTCCAAGAAGCAGGGGATAGACAATGGCCACCATGTGGCAAACATCCAGACCATCCTGCCAGTCCGCCATGGCTCTCTGACAGTTATGGAAAGGAAGTTGCTGCCAACTAGGCAGAAACACTCAGCTGAGCCGAGTGGGAGGCCACAGACTGGATCTGAGAAGTCCCCCAGGTGTAAGTGGATCTTGCCTTCCTGGTCGGTTAAGAGTCCTCAAAACTGGTCTCCACTTTAAGCCAAATTTGCAAAGCCTCAGACTCCAGCCACCACTCTCACCCACTCACATAGGACTTCCCGGTGGCACCTCAGCCCCACAGCCAGGTTGCCTTGGTCTGAAGTGCCAGTCAGTCCCTCGGTCTCTGCCAATAAAGTCCCCCATGTCCCTCAAATCACTACTGGCATGGCATCCGCTCTCTGGTCTTTCTGTGCCTCTTCTTGAATGTGGACCTCAGAGCAGGGGTCCACATGGATCTTCCCACCATGCCCCAGTGCCCAGCCCTTCAGGACCAGTGAGTCCAGCTTACGTGGCGCCTCTCCCCTGGCTGTCACCTGGAGGGGGCAGGAGGGGCAAGGACCTGTGTAGCTGCCCCTGCTTCTCCCCTGCCCTGGCCCCTCCCAGCGCACTCTGCCTACACAGTCGACAGAGCAGGTTGGCTCCCAGCAGAGGGCAAAGGGCAGCCTCGGCTCCTTTATAAGGGAAGGCCCTGACTTGAGCACTTAGGGAGTGACAGGTCCTGGGTGGTTCCAGATGCCTGGAGTGACAAGGGACACTAGATGTTCTCAAATCCAGTGGACAGCAGGAAATTATGGGGCTGCTCACTGGGGATGCACTGTGGCCCTTGGGTGTGCGTGTTTCCGTGGCCATCTTCCTGCTCCTGGTGGACCTGATGCGCCGGCGCCAACACTTGGCTGCACGCTACCCACCGGGCCCCCTGCCACTGCCTGGGCTGGGCAACCTGCTGCAGATGGACTTCCAGAACATGCCATACTCTCTGTATAAGAGATGGTAGTGGCCCTCCAGCAACAGACACGGGTGGTGGGTGAAGCCACTGGCTGCACAAGGAGCTGGGGCCCTGAAAGGAAGCAGGTTTGAGAGGCTTCCTGGGAGAGGGCACTGCAGAGCATGAGGACACATTGGCCTTTTCAAGGGCAAAGGTGTGGGAGGACAAAGGCCAGGAGACGGGGCAGGGCTTGGCAATGGGTCTGGGATCCTGTGGGACAGGGCATATTTCATGTAGGCCCTAGTCCCTTCTGATTCCATCAGAGGGAAAGGTCTTGGGGATGGGGGAGGGGGTTGAGAGAGGAACAGTGACCACTTGAATTATTTGGCTACTTTGGGACTTGCGCGTCACTGCTCGCCTCTGTGAACCTGTCTCCTCTGTAAAGTGGGTGCTAATGGTCCCCACTGACAATCTCCTGACTCTGGCAAGGTTGTAGCTGGGTGGTTGGATCCAAAGTGAGTTTCTCCACCATAACTTTTGTGACCCACCAGCATCAGGACACCAGATCTTGGGTAGGGGAGGCAGCTCAGTGGAGGAGTGCTTGCCTAGGATGGCTGAGGTCCCAAGTTGATCCCCAGAACTGAAAAACAAAAAAAAGACACCAGATGTCTTCCTCACCCTGTTTGACCTGAGTTCCCCAAGATTTGCCCAGTGATCTGGGCCTTGCATTTTGGCAGGGACCTCAGTTTGAGGAGCACCCTCACCTCTTGCCTTCAGCTACGACACCAGTTTGGGGATATGTTCAGCCTGCGGCTGGCCTGGAAGCCGGTGGTCGTGGTCAATGGGCTGGCAGCTGTGCACGAGGCGCTGGTGAAGTGCAGCAAGGACACGGCTGACTGCCCACCAATGCCCACCTACCAGCACCTAGGCCTCGGGCCACAGTCTGAAGGCAAATGGCGAAAGGGGTGGGGGCAGGGCCTGGCGGGGTGGCAATGTTGTTAAGGGCTGGGAGCAAAGCCTGGAAAAGAGGCTGCGCAGACCATGTTCAAAGTCAGTGGGCAGGACAGGGGCGGGCAGGTACCCACGGGAGAAGGGCAATGGCAGGGGCAGTGCCAAGGACACAGCCAGCTGCTCTTGGTTACATGCACACACCTGCCCATCCCAGGGGTGGTTCTGGCAGCCTATGGACCTGTCTGGCGTGAGCAGCGGCCCTTCTCCGTGTCCACCATGCGCAACTTTGGCCTGGGCAAGAAGTCCCTGGAGCGGTGGGTGACCGAGGAGGCCAGCTGCCTCTGTACAGCCTTCACCCACCAGGCTGGTGGGTGATGTGCTAAGGGACGATGGAGGGAAGCAGGGGAAGAGATAGGCAGGCCTGGGAGGCAGGGGCCATGCCCTGACCAGCCTGCTCCCTCCCAGGACGCCCCTTTAGCCCCATGACCCTGCTGAAGAGAGCAGTGTGCAACGTGATCGCCTCCTCATCTACGCCCGCCGCTTCAAGTATGATGACCCGCGCTTGGGACAATGTCCCCTTCACCATGGCCGTGATTCACGAGGTGCAGTGTTTTGGGGACATTGTCCCAATAGGCGTGCCCCACATGACATCCCGTGATGTTGAAGTGCAGGGCTTCCGCATCCCCAGGGTAGGCCTGGGGCCCTCCTTCAGCATGATCAATAATACCAGGAGAGGCCAGGAGAAACCTTGCCACCCAGTCACTGATCTCAGGACGCTGCCAGGCCACCATAGGTGTGGGTTCGACATGGAGCGTCAGCTGCACGGGACCTTTCCCCATAGAGTCCTGGGGGTTGGGGAATAAAGATGACAAGCCACAGGCTGTTAAAGAGCCCCTGGCAATGACAGGTGGAAGTGTAAGCCTGCATGGGACCTTGTCACCTGGCCCTGCTCTCTTATCAGCAAGGATGTTAGAATCTTCTGGGGCCAAGAGTTACTTCCAAGGGTTCAGTGTGACCAGCCAGAGTCCCCCAGCCTGGTGCAGTGGAGGGGTCCTGACGTCCCCCATCCCAGTCCTGCTCATGCCAGGCATCTCCTCCAGGGGACAACACTGGTCACCAACCTGTCCTCCGTGCTGAAGGATGAGACCGTCTGGGAGAAGCCCCTCCGCTTTCACCCTGGACACTGCCTGGACGCCCAGGGCCAGTTTGTGAAGCGGGAGGCCTTCATGCCTTTCTCAGCAGGTGCCTGTGGGGGTCCCTCCCTGTCCCTCCCCAGGGCTCCTTGGAGGGGTGGAGGCCAGGGACAGGCTGACTGAGCCCATGCCCACCCACAGGCCGCCGCGCATGCCTCGGGGAGCCCCTGGCCCGCATGGAGCTCTTCCTCTTCTTCACCTGCCTCCTGCAGCGCTTCAGCTTCTCGGTGCCCCCTGGACAGCCCTGGCCCAGCGACGCTGGGGTGTTTGATGCCATAGTGACCCCGTCTCCCTACCAACTCTGTGCTGTGCTCCGCTAGAAGGGGCACCAATTCCCCAACCTGCCTCCAGTTGGAACCCTTTTATACAATAAGCCGGTCTTGTGGCTGCCACTTGATTTCTTGGTCCAATCTTGAGCCCTGACAAGCTCCTGTCTATGTTGGAATCATCCACAGTCTTTTACGACTGGTTTATTTCCCTAAAGGTAATATACTTAAGGTTCATTTATGCCATAGCAGAGCTTCCTTCCTTTTTAAGCAGAGTAACATTTTATTGCAGAGTAATCCCTGCTTATGCCTGTTCCTCTTTCCTTGGTTTCATATAAGAATGGACAACCACAGTCCAAAAATCATACATGGAAAATTCCAGTAATAAACAATTTGTGAATTTTAAATTGGGTGCCATTCAGAAGAGGCCAATGAAATCTGACTTCTCCCTTCATTCTGCTCATTACAGACATGAATGAAGCCTATGCCCAGAGTGTCCATGCTGTATTTGCTACCAGCCCATTTGTTACTTTGTGGGGGTCTTTGTGATCAGCTGAACTGTAGTGATACTGCAGTGCTTGTCTTCAAGTAAAAAGGTCAGTAATAGGCACACCACACCACAACTGTCACTTCATCTCACCACCCAGGTATCGTAGCACCTCACACCATCACAAGAATCCAAGGACACGTGAGGTATAAACAAGATGTTTTGACAGAGAAAGGGACCACATTCCGATAACTTTCATTATGGTGTGTTGTTACTAATAGTTCTCTTACCAGTTTTTGTTATTAACTACGTCTAATTTATAAGTTAACCTGCATCACTCCATCTTATCACCTAGGTATTACAAGTGTAATAGTACAGGTATTACACTGTACAGAGTAAGAGTGAAGGGTGGGTGTGGCACTGGCAGGAGGTCACACTCACAGACCCTCACTGCAGGGCGCGGCTGGCACAGCTCACTTGTCAGTGGTTTTATCGTCCCTGCTGTGCCCAGGCTACAAATTAACCCTCCTGGTGGGCCTGAGTGGGTAGGGACAGCAGCACAGTGGGTAGTGAGGCTCACGCGCAGCTTCAGGCACCCACTGGGGGCCTGGGGTGCAGGAGCCCTGTGTGGGGAGATGGCTAAGATTGCGGTTGACTACGGGCCATGGAGATGTTTGGGCATTGCCGCCTTCCGTAGTCTCACGAGACTTGGCCCGGGATCTCGAGAGACTTGGGCCGAGATTGCGGATCGGGTCGGCGCCATTTGGTGTGTGGGTTTTTGGTGGTGTGTGTGGTGCGTGTTAAAGTCGTTGTTAGAACCAGAGAGAGAAGTTATCAGAATAAAAAGCTGTTTGTTTCCAGTTCTCCTCTGAACTTCTTCCCGCGGCTTCGTTGCTCCAAGCGGCCATCGCTTCAGGTGGCAACACTGGGGTGGGTCTTTGTGGATAAGGGGCTCCTGTCCCCTGCTTTCCTGACCTGCTCACCTGCCAGTGGACACTGGCCTCCACCTGCAGTTGTGACTGTGGGTGTACAGTGATGGCTTTGAGACCCTCCTTCCAGCTCTTGAGGATGTAGACTCAGAGGTGGGATTCTGGCTCACAGGGCAAGTCTCTCCAAATTTGTGAGGAGACGCTGTGCTGTTTCCCAGCTGAGCGCTTGCGCTCCACGCCCTGAACATGCTGGCAGCCCTTATTTTCTGGGGTTGGTTCCTTCCTCCCTTCCTCCCCGCCTCTCTTTCTCTCTTGCGGTACTGGGGACTGAATCCAGGGTCCTGTACCTTCTAGGGCAAGTGCTCTGCCACTGAGCCACATACATGCCCAGCCCTTTGTATTTTACTGAGCTCGTGTCTTGCAATTGCTGAGGCTGATCTTGAACTTGTGATCCTCCTGCCTCAGCCTCCTGGGTAGCTCCAATGACCCGCATGGCCCCCGTGCCAGCTGGTAGGAGGTGTCCTGGTGGGTGCCAGGGGGTGGTCTGTTCACACTTTGTGTGGTCTGTTCACACTTTGTGTGGCCTTTTCCCTCTGCGGAGAGCGACTTCCCTTACACAACAAGTGTTTAATTTTTGTGAAGTCCACTTTGTCCACTAGTTCTTTGTGTCCTGTGCTTCTGCTGACCTGTCCTAGATGTCACTGTCAAACCAGAATTCCTGTGCGTGTGGACGTGCAGTTTCCCAGCACCATTTCTGGAAAGGGCTGTGCTTTCCCTGTGAAATGGTGTTGGCACCGTTGTTGGGAAAGTTTGACCACATGGAGTCAAACGGTTAATGTCGGGATACGTTCTGAGAATTGTGTTGTCAGGCCATTTCCTCCTTTGCAGAACCACAGGGCTTACCTGCCTAAACCTAGAGTGCTCAGCCCCCTGCACACGTAGGCCAGGTGGCAGCGCCTCCTCCTCCTCCTCTGAGGCTACGCCTGTGCAGCAGGTCACTGTACTGAATATTGTAGGCAGTTGTGCTCCACGTTGAGTTTATGTGACCAGGTGATAAGAGCATTTTAGCTTCATTACCGTCACCAGGCACAGCACATGTATGTGGAACATCATTATTTGTCCTTACTTGTCACATGACTGTCTAGAAAAGTCTATTTCCAGGAATCTCATTTGTTGATGTATTTGTCTTTCTTCCTGCCAATACCACAGTGACTTGATTAATACATCTGGGTACAGATGGTCCCAAACAATAGTTTGAAAAACAAATTTTTAGCTTTATGATTGTGCTTAATTTATAGATTACATTTTAGACATATTAAATTTTGCTATAAGCAATCAGTATAATCTGTGCCTCAAAATTTGAATCAAATTTTTTTTTTTTTTTTTGGTGATGCTGAGTATCAATCCCAAGGCCTCATACATGCTAGACAAGTGCTATATGACTGAGCTGTTGACCCAGCCCTGAACATCAATCCGTTGTTATGCTAGCAATATGCTAGTGTAATTCCATGAACAATAAAGTATTTCTTACCATTCATTAATTCTTTTTAAATTTCTTTATTTTATTTATTAGATACTTATTTATGTCTTCCCTACCTTTCTTCACAATATTTTGACTTCCTTGGATTACTGATTTTCTTAATTTTATGTTATTTCATGGTATTTCATGTGGTTTGCACAACTGATTTTTGCATGTAGACTTTGTATCCTCAACTTTGCTGAATTTCCCCCTAACTTTTGAGAGTGTTTTTTGTGAAACTTTTTTTTTTTTTTACGCATAAAAGTTCATATCAGGGCTGGGGCTGTGGCTCAGAGGTAGAGCGCTTGCCTAGCATGTGTGAGACACTGGGTTTAATCCTCAGCACCACATAAAAATACAATAAAGGTATTGTGTTCACCTACAACCAAAAAATAAATGTTAGGGGCTGGGGCTATGGCTTAGCCTTAGCGTGCTTGTCTTGCATGTGTGAGGCCCTGGGTTCAATCCTCACACCACATAAATAAAATAAAAGGTATTGTGTCCACCTACTACTAAAAAAATTAAATAAAAAAGATAAGGTATTCTCTTTGTTATAAAAAATAATTATAATAAAATTATAAAATAATAAATAAATGTCAAAAAAACACCAGAGATTGGTAAAAGTTATTTTAAAATGTTCCTATCACATAGAGATACAGATCACTCTTCTTCTTCTTGCTCAGCTGGGATCTTTTAAATTTCTTTTCTTTGCCAATTGCTCTGGCTAGGACTATAACACCATGTTGAGTAGCAGAAATCCTTTTTCTATTTTTTTTTTTTCTTTTTGCAATAATGGGAATTGAACCTGGGGGTGCTCTATCATTGAGCTACATTCCCAGCATTTCTAGTTTTCACTTTGATACAGGGTCTCACTAAGTTGCTGAGGCTGCCTCAAACTCGAAATTCTCTTGCCTCAGCCTCCCAAGTTGCTGGGATTCTAGGCATGTGCCACTGCACCCAGGGGTTTATTGGTTTTCTATTCTCTATTTAATTTATCTATCTCTACTTTTAATTTTTCCTCCCTTCTGTTAGGTTAGGGTTTAAAATGATGAATATCTTTTTTCAAAAATAGTTTTTGTTGTAGATTAACACATTACCTTTAACTTATTTATTTAATTTTTTGTGTTTCTGAGGATCAAACCCAGTGCCGCACTCGTACTATGCAAATACTCTACCACTGAGTCACAACCCAGTCCAGCTGAATATCTTTCTATCCCTTTAAAGTATATGGTTCTGATGTTGGTTTCAGATCTTGCTTCACTTTTAACATAGTTGTTGACAGGTATAAACTTTCCTCTGATTCCTGTTTTTGTAGATCCAATGTGTTTTGGTATGTTACATTGTCCTTTTCATCCACCTCAAGTTATTTTCTAAGTTTGCTTATTTCTTTGATCCATTGATTATGTAATTTCCACATATTTGTCAACTTCCTAGTTGCCCTTGGGTTGATTTCTAGACTCATTTTGTACTGAGCAGAAAATATTTCCTTTTTCCATATTTTTTATTGGGGCATTATAATTACACATGATTGGTGGGATTCCTCGTTACATAGTCATACATGGACATGATATAACAAGATAATTTGGTAAATATCATTCCCCCTTTCCCTCCTTCCTCCATTCCTCTGGTCCCTTTCCTCTACTCTGCAGATCTCCCTTCAATTTTCATGAGATTCCCCCCAGCTTTCTTTGCCTTTTTCCTTTCTTGCTTCCACATATGAGAGAAAACATACGACCCTTGGTGTTCTGAGTTTGGCTTGGTTCACTTAACATGTTCTCAAGCACCACCCATTTCCCTGTGAATGACATCATTTCATTCTTCTTTATGGCTGAATAACACCCCATCGTGTATGTACGTCACTCTTTCTTTATCCGTTCATCCATTGAATGACATCTAGACTGGTTCCATGACTTGGTTATTGTGAATAACTATAAACATAGGTATGCAGAGATCACTAGAGTATGCTGACTAGAATTCTTTTTTTATTAAAATATTTATTTATTTGCTTTAGTTGTACACAATGCAAAGCATTTATGTTTACGTGGTGCTGAGGATCGAACCCGGGCCACGCACGTGCTAGGTGAGCGCTCTACCGCTGAGCCACAACCCCAGCCCTGACTAGAATTCTTTGTGATAAATCCTGATCTTTTTTTTTTTTTTTTTTGTGGTACCGGGGATTGAACTCAGGGGCACTCGACCACTGGGTCACATCCCCAGACCTTTTTTTTGTATTTTATTTAGAGACAGGGTCTCACTGAGTTGCTAAGTGCCTCGCCGTTGCTGAGGCTGGCTTTGAACTCGCGATCCTCCTGCCTCAGCCTCCTAAAGTGCTGGGATTACAGGCGTGCGCCACCGCGCCCGGCAAATCCTGATCTTTTGAGGAAACTCCATAATGTTTTCCATAGTGCTTGTACTAGTTTACCATCCCACTAACAGTGTATAAGTGTTCCTGTTTCTCTCCATCATTATTAATGTTTATATTCTTTTTTAAAATTTATTTATTCTAATTTGTTATATATGACAGAATGCATTTCAATTCGTAGTACACATATAGAACACGATTTTTCATGTCTCTGGTTGTACACAAAGTAGAGTCACACCATTTGTGTCTTCATACATGTACTTGGAGGTAATGATGTCCATCTCATTCCACCTTCTTTCCTACCCCCTGCCCCCTCCTTTCTCCTCCCTCCCCTTTGCCCTATCTAGAGTTCCTCCATTCCTCCCATGCTCCCCGCCCCATCCCCTGTATGGATCAGCATCCACTTATCAGAGAAAACATTCAGCATTTGGTTTTTTGGGATTGGCTTACTTCACTTAGCATGATATTCTCCAGCTCCGTCCATTGACCTGCAAATGCCATGATTTTGTTCTCTTTTAATGCACAGTAATATTCCACTGTGTATATATACCAGTTTCTTTATCCACTCATCTACTGAAGGGCATCTAGGTTGGTTCCACAATTAAGCTATTGTGAATTGTGCTGCTATAAACATTGATGTGGCTGTGTCCTTGTAGGATGCTGTTTTTAAGTCCTTTGGGTATAGACTGAGGAGTGGGATAGCTGTTTCATAAGGTGGTTCCATTTCCAGTTTTCCAAGGAATCTCCATACTGCATTCCATATTGGCTGCTCCATTTTGCAGTCCCAGCAGCAATATGTGAGTGTGCCTTTTTTCCCCACGTCCTCTCCAAGATTTATTGTTGTTTGTGTTCTTAATAGCTAAAATTCTGACTGGAGTGAAATGAAATCTTAGAGTAGTTTTGATTTGCATTTCTCTAATTGCCAATCTCTGGTTGTGTACAAAGTATATTTACACCATTCGTGTCTTCATACATGCATTTAGGGTAATGATATCCATCTCATTCTACCATCTTTATATTTTTTTTTTACCCCCTTGTCCCGTCCCTTCCCCTACCTCCCCTTCAACCTTTCTAGTGTTCTTCTAATCCTCCTATGCTCCCCATCCCAACCCCACTGTGAATCAGCCTCCTTATATCAGAAAATATTTGCCAGTGATATTGAACATTTTTTCATGTATTTGTTGATTGATTGTATATTACCTTCTGAGAAGTGTCTGTTCAGTTCCTTAGCCCATTTATTGATTGGGTTATTTGTTTTATTGGTGTTAAGAATTTTAAGTTCTTTGTATATTGTAGAGATCAGTGCTCCATCTGATGTGCACGTGGTAAAAATTTGTTCCCAACTAGTAGGTTCTCTATTGACTTCACTGATTGTTTCTTTTGCTGAGAAGAAGCTTTTTAGTTTGTATCCATCCCATTCATTAATTCTAGATTTTAATTCTTGTGCTATAGGAGTCTTATTAAGGAAGGAGGGGCCCAATCCGATATGATGGAGATTTGGGCCTACTTTTTTTCTTCTATTAGACGCATGGTCTCTGGCTTAATTCCTAGGTCCTTGATCCACTTTGATTAGAATTTTGTGCATGGTGAGAGATAGGGGTTTAAAACAATACAGATTTCCAGTTTTCCCAGCACCATTTATTGAAGAGGCTATCTTTTCTCCAATGTATGTTTTTGGCACCTTTATCTAATATAAGATAACTGTAGTTATGTGGGTTAGTGTCTGTGTCCTCTATTCTGTACCATTGGTCTACCAGTCTATTTTGGTGCCAATACCATGCTGTTTTTGTTACTGTTGCTCTGTAGTATAGTTTAAGGTCTGGTATTGTGATGCCACCTGCTTCACTCTTCTTGCTAAGGATTGCTTTAGCTATTCTGGGTCGTTTATTTTTCCGGATGAATTTCATGACTGCTTTCTCTATTTCTATGAGGAATGCCATTCAGATTTGATTGGAATGTACTGAGTCTGTATAATGCTTTTGGTAGTATAGTCATTTTGACAATATGAATTCTTTTTTTTTTCTTTTTCTTTTTTTTTTTTTTTTTTTTTTTTTTGTGGTACCAGGGATTGAACTCAGGGGCCCTCGACCACTGGGTTACATCCCCAGCCCTTTTTTGTATTTTTTATTAGAGACAGGGTCTCACTGAGTTGCTAAGTGCCTCGCCATTGCTGAGGCTGGCTTTGAACTCACGATCCTCCTGCCTCAGCCTCCCACAGTGCTGGGATTACAGGCATGCGCCACCGCGCCCGGCTTGACAATATGAATTCTGCCTATCCAAGAACAAGGGAGATCTTTCCATCTTCTAAAGTCTTCTTTAATTTCTGTCTTTAGTTTCTGTAGTTTTCATTGTAGAGTTCTTTCACCCCTTTTGTTAGGTTGATTCCCAGGTATTTTATTTATTTATTTATTTTGAGGCTATTGTAAATGGAGTAGATTTCCTCGTTTCCCTTTCAGAGGATTTGTCACTGATATACAAAAATGCCTTTGAATTATGGGTATTGATTTTGTATCCTGCTACTTTGCTGAATTCATTTACTAGTTCTAGAAGTTTTCTGGTGGAATTTTTTGGGTCTTCTAGGTATAGAATCATATCACTGGCAAGTGGTGCTAATTTGAGTTCTCCTTTTCCTATCTGTATCCCTTTAATTTATTTCATCTGTCTAATTGCTCTGGCAAGTGTTTCAAGTACTATGTTAAATAAAAGTGGTGAGGGGCTGGAGTTGTGGCTAAGTGGTAAGAGCACTTGCCGAGCATGTGTTAGGCACCACATATAAAACAATGAATAAAATAAAGGTCCGTCAACATGTTAAAAAAAAAAGTGATGAAGGGGGGCATCCCTGTCTTATTCCAGTTTTTAGAGGGAATGCTTTCAATTTTTCTTCATTTAGAATGATATTAGCCTGGGGATTAGCATAGATAGCTTTTATAATGTTGAGATATGTTCATGTTATCCATAGTTTTTCTAGTGTTTTGAATATGAAGGGGTGCTGTATTTTGTCAATTGCTTTTTCTGCATCTATTGAGATGATCATATGGTTCTTATCTTTAAGTCTATTCACGTGACCAATTACATTTATTGATTTCCACATGTTGAACCAACTTTGCATCCCTGGGATAAAACCCACTTGATCCTGGTTCACTATCTTTTTGATACGTTTTTGTATTCAATTTGTCAGAATCTTATTGAGAATTTTTTGCATCTATGTTCATTAGAGATATTAGTCTGAATTTTTCTTTCTTTGATGTGTCTTTGCCTAGTTTGGGGATCAGGGTGATATTGGCTTCATAGAATGAGTTTGGAAGTGCTCCCTCTTTTTCTATTTCCTGAAATAAATTGAAGAGTATTGGTATTAGTTCTTCTTTAAAGGTCTTGTAGAACTCAGCTGCGTATCCATTTGGTCCTGGGCTTTTCTTGTTTGGTAGGCTTCGGATGGCATCTTCTATTTCATCACTTGAAATTGATCTGTTGAAATTGTGTATATCATCCTGATCCAGTTTGGGCAATTCATATGACTCTAGAAATTTGTCAATGCCTCGATATTTTCTATTTTATTAGAGTACAAGTTTTCAAAATAATTTCTAATTATCTTCTGTATTTCTGAAGTGTCTGTTGTGATATTTCCTTTTTCATCATGGATGTTAGTAATTTGAGTTTTTTCTCTCCTTCTTTTCATTATCATGGCTAAGAGTTTACCAATTTTATTTATTTTTTCAAAGGACTAACTTTTTGACTTGTCAATTTTTTCAATTGTTTCTTTAGTCTCAATTTCATTGATTTCAGCTCTAATTTTAATTATTTCTTGTCTTCTATTGATTTTGGTGTTGATCTGTTCTTCTTTTTCTTGGGCTTTGAGTTGTAATGTTACATCATTTATTTGTTGACTTTTTCTTCTTTTAAGGAATGAACTCCATGCAATGAACTTTCCTCTTAGAACTGCCTTCAAGGTGTCCCAGAGATTTCTATACATTGTATCTCTGTTCTCATTCACCTTTAAGATCTTTTAAAAATATTTATTTTTTTTTACTTTTTTAGTTGTATGCAATGCATTTATGTTTTACGTGGTGCTGAGGATCGAACCTGGGCCGCGCACATGAGAGGCGAGCGCTCTGCCACTGAGCCACAGCCCCAGCCCCTAAGAATTTTTAATTTCCTCTTTGATGTCTTTTTCAACCCCTTGTTCATTCAGTAGCATGTTGTTTAGGCTGCAGGTGTTGGAGTAGTTTTTATTTTTTATTTTATCATTGATTTCTAATTTCATTTCATTATGATCTGATAGAATGCAGGGTAGTATCTCTACTCTTTTATATTTGCTATGAGTTGTTTTGTGGCATAATATATGGTCTGTTTTAGAGAAAGAACCATGTGCTGCTGAGAAGAAAGTGTATTTGTTCACTGAAGGATGAAATATTCTATATATGGCTGTTAAGTGTAAGTTATTAATTGTTTTAATGAGGCCAAAAATTTCTTTATTTAGCTTTTGTTTGGACAATCTATCCAGTGGTGAAAGAGGTGTGGAAGTCTCCCAGAATTATTGTGTTGTGGTCTATTTCACTCTTGAACTTGAGAAGAGTTTGTTTGATGAATGTAGGCATTCCATTACTTGGGGCATAAAAATTTATTATTGTTATGTCTTGTTGATGAATTGTTCCCTTAAGCATTATGAAATATCCTCTTTGTCCCTTTGGATTAATTTTGGCATGAAGTTTAATTTATTTGATATGAGAATGGAAACCCCTCCTTGCTTCTGCAGTCCATGCAAGTGGTATGATTTTTCCCAACCTTTCACCTTCAGTCTGTGGATGTCTTTTTGTATGAGATGAGTTTGTTGGAGACAGCATATTGTTGGGTCTTTTCTTTTAATCCAGTCTGTCCGTCTGTGTCTTTTGATCGGTGAATTTAGGCCATTAACATTCATGCTTATTATTGAGACATGATTTATATTCCCAGCCACTTTTTTTTATTTTTGGTATTTAACTTGACTTGGTTTCTTCTTTGATTAGTGTTTCCTTTAGTTTAATATCTCCCTTTGCTGATTTTCATTGTTGCTTTTCATTTCTTCTTCAAGGAATATTTGGCCAAGAATGTTCTGTAGTGCAGAATTTTGAGTTGTAAATTCTTTTAACTTCTGTTTATCATGAAAGGTTTTATTTCATCATCAAATGTAAAGCTTAATTTTGCTGGATATAAGATTCTTGGATGGCATTCATTTTCTTTCAGAGCTTGATATATGTTATTCTAAGATCTTCTAGCTTTTAAGGTATGGGTTTCCCCCTTAATGTAATCCTATTCCTTTCTCTCATGGCTTTTAAAATTCTTTCCTTATTCTGCATGCTAGGCATTTTCATTATAATGTGCCTTGGTGTGGATCTGTTGTGATTTTGCACATTTGATGTCTGGTAAGCCTCTTGGATTTGGTCTTCCCATTCATTCTTCATGTTTGGAAAATTTTCTGCTATTATTTCATTGAATAGGTTGTTCATTCCTTTGGTTTGGAACTCTATATGCCTTCCTCTATCCCAATAACTCTTAAATTTGGTCTTTTTATGCTATCTCATATTTCTTGAATGTTCCGATCATGATTTCTTACCATTTTCACTGTGTGGTTTACATTTTTTTTCAAGATTACATATTTTTTTATTTTTCTTTTTTTTCTTTTTTTTTTTTATTTATAATAGTATGTATTACAATTCATAATGCACATATATAACATCTTTTTACATACAACTGTTTGTATACAAAGCATATAAGTACCATTCAGATCTTCAATCATGCATTTAGGATAATGATATCCATCTCATTAAATCACCAATTATTTTTCTTTTTTTCCCCCCAAGATTACGTATTTCGTCTTCATTGTCTGAGGTCCTGTCTTCCAAGCAATCTAATATGTTGGTGATGCTTTCAATTGAACTTTTTAAAAATATTTATTTATTTGCTTTAGTTGTACACAATGTTTTATTTTTACATGGTGCTGAGGATCAAACCCGGGCTGCGCACATGCTAGGCGAGCACTCTACCACTGAGCCACAATCCCAGCCCCTCCATTGAACTTTTAATTTGGTTTATTGTTTCTTTCATTTCCAGGATTTCTATTTGGTTTCTTTTTAGAACCTCTACCTCCCTATTGAAGTAATCATTTACTTCTTGTATTTGTTTATGTAGTTCTTTGTCAAAATGATCTTTTACTGCCTGTATTTGCTCTGTTATATCATCCTCCAATTCACAGAATATTTTAATTATGTACATCCTGAACTCCTTTTCTGTCATTTCTTCTGCTGTGCTTTCCATGGATTCTAATAAGGAGGTATGTTGATTTGTTTGGGGCACTTTCTTCCCTTGTCCTTTCATATTGCCTGTGTGACTTCTCTTTTAGCATTGTGGAACCATGGCTTTTTCCTTTTTACCTTATAGCCTTATAGAGCCCCTGTAGGACAATGTTAATAGATCCCCATACAAACAATTTACACCCTAAAACCAGACATTTGCTCTTCAGATGTTCCCAGGTTGGACACAATGTATAGAATTAGTGAAGTCAATTATTATCCCCAATATACTCTGTAAGTTTGTAAAGGGGTTTATAGTTTCTGATGTTGGACAAAGATATGGTATGCTGAGGTGGTAGGAGGTGAGTGTATTGAGTTATTATTTCTCAGGAGTGTGAAAGAGAAATCTATGGAGGTAGTTTGATAGCAGCAGAAGAGAGAGGAAGTGATTGGGGGTATACAAGTTAGTGGGAAGACAGAGGTGTACATAAAACGAACACATGTATGTATTAAGAGAAATAGAAAATGTCAAAGTAGTAGAACTTGGTGGAAAGAAAAGAAAAAGAAGGAAGTCTAAGAGCAAAAAGGAAAACAATATATAATATAACTTTGATATACTATTTAGGTGCCCCAGTTCTCAAAATACTAATTCATGCATAATACTTGGTTTCATGTATGTTGGGAGTGTGAGGGAAGGGAATAGAGAGGGAGAAGAAAAAAAAAGAAAAGAAAAAGAAAAAAAAAAAAACACAATGACAAACAAACAAATCAAAACCAAAAAATCTTGAAGGAAGATTTCCTGCTTCCCTTCACATCCAATAGGTGGGGTCATCTGTTGTCAGCTGGTAGCTCCCCCTTCTGGATGTTAGAGGTAACTGAGGAGTCACTGTACCAGTGTAGAGGCTGCTGGGCAGCTGCGGTGGAGTTACACACTGTATGCCTGGTCAGCGGGAGTTCCGAGCTGGGAGTTGTCCCCTCTTGTAAATGATGCTGAAAGGTGACCTAAGATGTAGGCGCCCACTTTTCCCCGTAGTGTTGGGTCAGATGGAGGGAGCTGGGTGATGGAGCCAGGTGATGGCACCAGACACTGGGTTCGGATATTAGCTCCAAGGCTCTCTGTGTGTGGCGTGTGTCTGCTGACTTCAGAGCCTGTGTGCATTCCTCAGGTGTACGCAGGCTACTGCGCATAGGTGATTTTTTCTGCTGTGGCAGTGTTCCAGGATGGCGGCAGCCAACCCATGTTGACAGAAGGGGGTCCACACAGGATCTGATTGGGGTTCCTGTGCGTGGGAAGCTGCCAGGTGTCTTGTGTGAAAGGTTCTCCTCTCCATTGGGTAGCCCAACATTCCGCACCCTTCCCCACTGGCACCACCAATGCAGGTGGTCTCCTTCATTGCTTGTCTCCTACGATGGTGGTCTCGCGTGAGTGAGTAGCTGGGAGACCCACCCCGACACTGTCGTCTGTAGTCCCGGAGCTCCAGACAGGCACGATGACCGTGACTCCTTTGCGGGAACAGGAGTATGGCTAGTAACTAAGCAGTATTCTCACTACTCAGTCTCAATTTACCAACTGGCACATAGTTTGCTGTTTATACCTTAGCGTATAAACTGAGGAGTGGGACAGCTGGGTCAAATGGTGGTTCCATTCCACATTTTCCAAGGAATCTCCATGATGGTTTCCATATTGGCTGTACCATTTTGCAGTTCCACCAGCAATGTATGAGTGTGACTTTTCCCCCAAGTCCTCTCCAACATTTGTTGTTGTTTGTATTCTTAATAGCTGTCATTCTGACTAGAGTGAGATTTGCATTTCTCTAATTGCTAGAGATGTTGAACAGTTTTTCATATATTTGTTGAAAGATTGCATATCATCTTCTGAGACATGTCCAGTTCCTCGGCCCATTTATTGATTGGTTTATTTATTTTATTTTATTTTGGTGTTAAGATTTTTGAGTTCTTGATATGAGATTAGTGCTCTATCTGATGTGCATGTGGTAAAAATTTGCTCCCATTCTGTAGGCTCTCTATTCACCTCACTGTTTCTTTTGCTAAGAAGAAGATTTTTAGTTTGAATCCATCCCATTTATTTTTTTTTTTTTTTTTTTTTTTTTTTTTTTTTGGTACCAGGGATTGAACTCAGGGGCACTTGACCACTGGGCCACATCCCCAGCCCTTTTTTGTATTTTATTACAGACAGGGTCTCACTGGGTTGCTAAGTGCCTCGCCATTGCTGAGGCTGGCATTGAACTTGTGATCCTCCTGCCTCAGCCTCCCAAGTGCTGGGATTACAGGCATGCACCACTGCGCTCGGCTGTTTATTGATTCTTGGTTTTATTTATTGTGCTATAGGGGTCTTATTAGGGAAGTTGGGGCCTAATTGAACATGATGAAGATTTGGGTCTACTTTTTCTTCTGTTGGGTGCAAGGTCTCTGGTTTAGTTCCTAGGTCCTTGATCCACTTTGAGTTGAGTTTTGTGCATGGTGAGAGATTGGGGCTTAATTTCACTTTGTTGCATACAGATTTCCAGTTTTCCCAGCACCATCTGTTGGAGAGGCTATCTGTTTTCCAGTATGTGTTTGTGGCGCCTTTGTCTAATATGAGCTAACTGAATTTATGTGGGTTAGTCTCTGTGTCCTCTGTTCTGTACCATTGGTCAACAAGTTTATTTTGGTGCCAATACTATGCCATTTTTGTTACTATTGCTCTGTAGAATAGTTTAAGGTCTGGCATAGTAATGTCACCTGCTTCACTTGTCTTGCTATGAATTGCTTTAACTATTATAAGGGTCTCTTATTTTTCCAGATGAATTTCGTGACTGCGTTTTCTATTTCTATGAGGAATGTCATTGGGATTTTGATTGGAATTGCTTTAAACCTGCATAGTGCTTTTGATAGTATGGTCATTTTGACAATATTAATTCTGCCTATCCAAGAACAAGGGAGGTCTTTCCATCTTCTAAGTTCTTCTTCAATTTCTTTCCTTAGCATTCTGTAATTTTCATTGTAGAGTTCTTTTACCTCTTTCGTTAAGTTGATTCTTAAGGGTTTTTTTTGTTTTGTTTTGTTTTGTTTTGAGGCTATTTAAAATGGGGTAGCTTTCCTAGTTTCTCTTTTTGTCACTGACGTACCAAAAATGCCTTTGATTTATGGGTGTTGATTTTATATCCTGCTACTTTGCTGAATTCATTTATTAGTTCTAGAGGTTTTCTGGTGGAATTCTTTGGGTCCTCTAGGTATAGAATCATATCGTCAGCAAATAGTGATAACTTGAGTTCTTCTGTTCCTATCCCTATCCCTTTAATTTCTTTCATTTAATTGCTCTGGCTAGAGTTTCAAGAATTATGTTAAATAGAAGTAGTAAAAGAGGTCATCCCTGTCTTGTTCCAGTTTTGAGAGGGAATGTTTCAATTTTTCTCCATTTAGAACGATGCTGGCCTGGGGCTTAGCATAGATAGCTTTTACAATATTGAGGTATGTTCTTACTACCTCTCGTTTTTCTAGTGTTTTGAATATGAAGAGGTACTGTAATTTGTCAAATGCTTTTTGTCCATCTATTGAGGCGATCATATGATTCTTTAAGTTTATTGATGTGGTGAATTGCATTTATTGATTTCCAAATGTAGAAACAACCTGGCATCCCTGGGATGAACCCTACTTGATCATGGTGCACTATCTTTTCGATATGTTTTTGTATTCAATTTGTCAGAGTTTTATTGAGAATTTTTGCATCTTTGTTCATTAGAAATATTGGTATGAAGTTTTCTTTCTTTGATGTGTCTTTGGTTTTGGAATCTCAATGATAATGGCCTCATAGAATGAGTTTGAAAGTGTTCCCTCTTTTTCTATTTCATGAAATAATTTGAGGAGTATTGGTATTAGTTCTTCTCTGAAGGTCTTGTAGAACTAGCTGTGTATCCATCTGGTCCTGGGCTTTTCTTGGTTGGTAGGCTTCTGATGGTGTCTTCTATTTCATTGCTTGAAATTGATCTGTTTTCCTTGTGTAAATCACCCTGATTCAGTTTGGCAAATTATATGACTCTAGAAATTTGTTGATGCCTTCGATATTTCCTATTTTATTAGACTACAAATTTTCAAAATAATTTCAAATTATCTTCTGTATTTCTGTAGTATCCGTCATATTTCCTTTTTTATCATGGATGTTAATAATTTGAGTTTATCTCTCCTTCTCTTTGTTAGCACAGCAAATCGTTTATCAATTTTATTTAGTTTTTTCAAAGAACCAAGTTTTTGTCTTGTGAACTTTTTTTAATATTTATTTATTTACTTTAGTTGTACACAATACAATGCATTTTATGTTTATGTGGAGCTGAGGATCGAACCCAGGCCGCGCACGTGCGAGGCGAGCGCTCTGCTGCTGAGCCACAATCCCAGCCCTCTTGTGAACTTTTTAAAATTGTTTCTTTTGTTTCAGTTTCATTGATTTCAGCTCTAATTTAAATTATTTCCTGTCTTCTACTGCTTTTGGTGTTGGTTTGTTCTTCTTTTTCTAGGGCTTTGAGATGTAATGTTAGGTCACTTATTTGTTGACTTTTTCTTCTTTTAAGTAATGAACTCCATGCACTGAACTTTCCTCTCAGAACTCCCTTCATAGTGTCCCAGAGATTTCCATATATTGTATCAGTGTTCTCATTTACCTCTAAGAATTTTTTAATCTCCTCTTTGATGTCTTTTTGCAACCCATTGTCCATTCAATAGCATATTATTTAGTCTCCAGGCATTTGAGTAGCTTCTATTTTTTATTTTATCATTGATTTCTCATTTCACTCCATTATGATCTGATAGAATGCAGGATAGTATCTCTACTTTTTGTATTTGCTAAGAGTTGCTTTGTGGCTTAATATATGGTCTATTTTAGAGAAGGAACCATGTGCTACTGAGAAGAAGAGTATTCACTCATTGATGGATGAAACATTCTATATATGTCTGTGAAGTCTAAGTTATTGATTGTATTATTGAGTTGTATAGTTTCTTTGTTTAGCTTTTGTTTGGAAAATCAGTAGTGAAAGAGGTGTGTTAAAGTTACCCAGAATTATTGTGTTGTGTTCTATCTCATTCTTGAACTTAAGAAGAGTTTGTTTGATGAATGTAGATGCTCCATTGTTTGGGGCATATATATTTATAATTGTTATGTCTTATTTATGTATGGTTCCCTTGAGCAATATGAAATGTCCTTCTTTATCCCTTTTGATTAACTTTGGCTTGAAGTCTACTTTATTTGATATGAGGATGGAAACCCCTGCTTGTTTCCTCAGTCCGTGTGAGTGACATGTTTTTTCCCAACCTTTCACCCTCAGTCTGTGGATGTCTTTTCCTATGAGATGAGTCTCTTGAAGGCAGCAAATTGTTGGGTCTTTTTTTTAAAAATCCAATCTGCCAGTCTATGATTTTTGATTGGTGAGTTTAGGTCATTAACATTCACGGTTCTTACAGAGACATGATTTGTATTCCCGGTCATATTTGTTTATTTTTGATATTTAACTTGACTTGGTTTCTCCTTTGATTAGTATTTGCTTTAGTGTAATACCTCCTTTTGCTGATTTTCATTGTTGTTCCTCGTTTCCTCCTCATGGAATATTTTGTTGAGTATGTTCTGTAGTACAGACTTTCTTGTTGTAAATACTTTTAACTTTTGTTTATCATGGAAGATTTTTATTTCATCATCAAATCTAAAGCTTAATTTTGCTGGATGTAAGATTCTTAGTTGGCATCCATTTTCTTTCAGAGCTTGATATATGTTGTTCCAGGATCTTCTAGCTTTCAGGGTCTGGGCTGAAAAATCTGCAGAGATCCTAATTGGTTTCCCCCATATGTAATCTGATTCCTATCTCTTGTGGCTTTTAAAATTCTCTCCTTTGGGCTGGGGTTGTGGCTTAGTGGTAGAGTGCTCGCCTAGCACATGTGCGGCCTGGGTTTGATCCTCAGCACCATGTAAAAATAAAGGCATTGTGTACAACTAAAACAAATAAATAAATATTTAAAAAAATTCTCTCCTTATTCTGTATGCTAGGCATTTTCATTATAATGTGCCTTCGTGTGGATCTGTTTTGATTTTCAACATTTGGCATCCTGTAAGCCTCTTGTATCTGATTTTCCCATTCATGCTTCATGTTTGGAAATTTTTCTCATATTATTTCATTGAATAGATTGTTCATTCCTTTGATTGGTAACTCTATGCCTTCCTCTATTTCAATGATTCTTAAGTTTGGTCTTTTTCATGTTATCCCATAATTCTTGAATGTTCTGCTCATGGTTTCTTACCATCTTCACTGTGTAGTCAACATTCTTTTCAAGATTATATATTTTGTCTTCATTGTCTGAGGGTCTGTCTTCCAAGTGATCCACTCTGTTGGTGATGCTTCTTTTGAGCTTTTAATTTGGTTTATTGTTTCTTTCATTTCAAAGATTTCTTGTTTCTTTTTTTTCAGAATCTCTATCTCCTTATTAAAGTAATCTTTAGCTTCCCATATTTGCTTATGTAGCATTTTATCGAAATAATCTTTTGCTTCCTATATTTGCTCTCTTATATCATCCTTTAATTCACAGAACATTTTAATTATGTACATCCTGTACTCCTTCTCTGCCATTTTTTCTGTTGTGCTGGCCATGGATTCTAATAATGTAGTATCTTGGTTGTTGGGGGCACTTTCTTTCCTTGTTTTTTCATGTTGTTCATGTGTTTTCCCTTCTAGCACTGCGGATCTGAGGCATTATGATTTTTACCCTATAGGCTTATGGTGTCCCTGCAGGTTTCTAATACCTCTCCTTTAAAATACAATGTGAACAGATCCCAGTACAAACAATATGCAACCTTAAACTAAATAACTGCTATAAAATCTCAAAGGAAGATACAGGATTGTTTTTGTTGGAGATCAGTATCTTTCTAATTTCCCTCTCATCCAACAGGTGGGGTGGTCTGTTGTTTGCTGGTATCTCCACCCTCAGGGTGGTGAAGGTTATTAGGGTGGGAGGGTTGGTCCAAATATCTCCTTTGGGGCCCAGTCATGTGATGTGGGAACCAAGTCTAATCTCCTTATATTGCCTGTAGACCTCACAATTCCTGGTCTCTAGTTTAGCCTCTGAACAGTATCTCACTCATCCCTGTCCTTTCTACTTCCCAATCAGGAACCTCTCTCTCTGGAGGTCTTGTGGGCTGTGCTCTGGGAGCTGCGCTTCTGACGAGGAAAGCTGTTATATATTGGGCAGTTCAGGACCCAGTTTTGCAACCTGGTTTTGTGAGCTACAGACTGCTGAGAAGCCACAGGCACTGTGCTGGGTTAGTGGCTGCCAGGGAGAGGGGGGAATTGGGGACTAAAAGTACCTTGATATTGCTTCTAAGCCTCAGCCAGTGTTCCAAGCTGGGAGTTGCCCCAACTAAGGATGGTAAGGAAGGTGTCCCAAGATGGAGGTGGCTGCTTTCAGTGTATTCAGAGATGCAGCTCTGTGGCATGCAGTATTGTGGTTGGCGGCTATCTTGGACCCAGAACAGTGTTCCCAGGTGCAGGCTACCGCATGTAGGGGAACTGTGGCAGTAGTTGCAGTGCTCCACAATGGAGGCCACTGGAGGAGCCCCACGTTGGTAGATGGAGGTCCACACGGAAGTGGTGGCTGGAGTTCCTATGTGGGTGGGCAGCCAGGAGTCCTGTGCAGGTGCTAATGCTGGTGGTCCTACTCATTCACCCAGAGAACCTGCATGGATGAGTTGCCAGGAGTTCTGCACTGACGCTGAGGCCTGGAGTCCTGCACAGCACAGAAGCCCTGATTCATGCATGGAGTAGCTATCCAATGTTCTGTTGTTGCTGGCAGCCATTCTAACTGGAGGAAGATGAAACCTCAGTGTATTTTGATGTGCATTTCCCTAGTTGTTAATGCTATTGGACATTTTTTTTCATATACTTGTTGGCCTTTTGTATTTCCTCTTCACCTCCTCTTCTTCTTTTTTGGTACCAGGGATTGAAACCAGGGGTGCTTAACCACTGAACCACATCCCAGCCCTATTTTATATTTTGACAGGATCTCACCGTGTTGCTGAAGGTCTCACTAAATTGCTGAGGATGACCTTAAATTTGTGATCTTCCTGTCTCAGTCTCCCAAATCGCTGGGTTTACAAGAGTGTGCCACCATGCCCAGTTTATTGATCATGTTAATAATCTTTCTTTTGAGTTTTTTTTTTTTTTTTTGTGTGTGTGTGTGTGTGTGTGTGTGTGTGTGTGTGTGTTAGTTCATCTACTTCAATGTCTTTGGAGTCAGTTGCTAGTGAATTATTAATTTCAGGAAGTTTCATGTTACCTTGTCTTTTCATTTCTTGTATTTCTGTTTTGGGTTTTATGCATCTGTTGGGATGAATTTATCTTCCGCTTTGTTGTGTGGGCCATTTTAGGACACAGTCTTCTCTTGCCCAAATATTCTGGGATGTCAGGTTGTTATGAAATTTTCTTTCTTTTTAAATATTCATTTAGTTGTAGATGAACACACAGTATCTTTATTTATTTATTTATTTATTTTTTTTTTTTTGTGGTACCGGGGATTGAACTCAGGGGCACTTGACCACTGGGCCATATCCCCAGCCCTTTTTTGTATTTTATTTGGAGACAGGATCTCACTGAGTTGCTAAGTGCCTCAGCAATGGCTTTGAACTCGCGATCCTCCTGCCTCAGCCTCCCAAAGTGCTGGGATTACAGGCGTGCGCCACCGCGCCCGGCTAGTATCTTTATTTATTTTTATGTGGTGCTGAGAATCGAACCCAGTGCCTCACACATGCAAGGCAAGTGCTTTACCACTGAGCTACAGTCCCAGCCTCGAAATTTTCTACATGTGTTCCAAGTAGGTTTTTTAGGATAGTTTCCCTGCTGCTTCCTTGGTGAGGATTAGTGTATTTAGACACAGTGTATATTGTGTAAGAGTTTGAGGATTCCTGTTTCCCTGTATGTCTGAAAAGGGGCTCCTTCTTGTAGCTCTGGCAATTGTCTTGTATAGAAGACAGTATGTGGGCATACAACCCGCCATGACTGCTCTTCCTCAGCTAACAACTCTTTATGTTCTACAGCAGTCTGGGAGAATTCTAGACTGAGTCCCCTCATAGGTGTGGTGTCCACAGTCTTTGTGTTAACTTCCTGTTTTGGCCGCATGAGGTAATGTTCGGTATATATCTGTGAGGCACAATTGATAAATATTGTTCTTCAGGTCTTCAATTTCTTTAATGATCCTCTGTCTAGTTGTTCTGCCCACTATTGATAGTGGGGTGTCGAAGTTTCTAACTACAACAGAAGTGCTGTCACTTTCTCCTTTCAATTCTCTCAATGTTTTGTCCATACAGTTTGGAGCTTTGTTGTTATTTGCATGTACAACCATGTGCCACCTCACAACGTGGCATATTTTGGGAACAGTGCTTTTTGGACATTTTATTATTGTGTGAACATTATAAAGTATACTTCCATAAATTAAGGTAGTACTAGTTTGTGATATCTTCATGAGGCAGGGACAGGCGGAGCCCCCCAGCCAAAAATCCTTTTTCATGAAAGATACCATGGTGCTGAAAGAGTTAACTTTGACTGCATACGTTCTCCTATTTACTTGCTGTTCTGTTCTTTATTCATACATGTGGCCACCAGATATCACTATTTCAATTACTTATAATGAGACTAATTCTATACATTATTATTTTTTTTTTTGAATCTAGAGCTAAAAAACATAAAAAAAAACATTTTCTATAATTTATACTAAAATAACAGGTTCCTAATTAAATAGCCTTAAGAGTCTTTTTGTGATTGAAGATAAATCCCTCTTATTTTCAAAATAATTTAATGTAGTAATACAAATCTTTAGAACAAAAGTCCTTCAAAGCTGCCTCTCCCTTTCCCTACTTCTTGTTATGAAAAACAATAAATGCTGTGAAATTCCAGTCAGACAAAATTAACTTTTATCAAACAAGTTCAAACAGTATGCAGAAAGAATGACTAAGTTAGAGATATGAGGTAAAAATTATAACATACACAGACAGTTACATACAGTTCATGTAACTCTCCATCTGTACAAACCTCGATACGTATGTTTGATATGTAATCAGTAAATGATTCAACCTCTTTCCTAAGTTTTATGATGTAAAAGAATGTATACTGCCAAGAAATGTTGCTTATATACTTGTACAAACTGAAAATAAACCAGCAGAAGATTCCACAGCCTAACTCATGTCTGAGTGCTGATTTCTTCTGCCACCGGCTGACTCCTTTACTTCGTGCTACGTTGAGTGCTGGTGTAGCACCCCCCAGCTGACAACCCACTTTGGCAGCCCCCCCAACCCCCCCGATAGATCGTGCCACTCTGCACCTCCGGTGGAGACCACCACGGACCTCCACACTAGTTGACAAAATTATAAGGAACCACAGTTATATAAACTGTACATCATTTATGGAAACATCATTATGTGGTGCATGACTATGTTTATAAATTTGTATTTTATTTTATTCATTATAGTACAGAGGATTGAATCCAGGGCATTTGATATCTTGGGCTTATGCTCTAACACTGAGTTATATCTCAGAACTTTCCCCCAAAATTTTTCTTCAAGCTGGGGATCTCACTAAATTGCCCAGGCTGCAGTTGAAGTTGGGATCCTCCTGCCTCAGCCTCCTGATTGTGGTGTGTACCGCTATGCCCAGTGGCATGTTAATGATTTTTACACCTGATTTGAACTTTCCTCAATTCATTTTGTTCTTTTGTAATCTCATTGGATTCCACATCTATTAGATACTAATGTAGATACCTTAGCTGTCTTGTGGTTACTGTGTTTTCCCCATCCTTTTTATTTCAACTTCTTTTTATCTTTTAACTTGAAAAGAGTGTCTGTTACTATGTAGATGGATCTTTTTTTTTTTGTAATCCAACATACCAATCTCTGGCTTTAAGCAGAATTTTTAAGCCAGAAACATTTAATTACTCATGAGAAATATTTGCTTCTGTCATTTAGCTGTTTGTTCTTTGCACTGAAAAATATCCCCTGGGGCTGGGGTTGTGGCTCAGTGGAAGACTGCTTGCCTACCACATGTGAGGCACTGGGTTTGATCCTCTGCACTACCTTAAAAATAAATGAATAAAACAAAGGTATTATGTCCATCTACAACTAAAAAAATATAATTAAAAATCTCCCCTTAATTGCTCCATTACTTCCAAGTTGCGAGCCATCCATGGGCTGTTTGTGTGAGCTCTGTGCATTTGAGCATATGAGGGGACTGGCTTGAGGTTACTGCCTGATTGGGCTGTGTGACAGATCTGTGCCTTTCCTCTCACTCTGCCTGTGATCCCACACAGCACCTGAGATGGGTGTGGCTTTCCAAGATGTCAGTCAATCTGCTGACCAAGACCTCACCAACCAAGACTCCACCCTTCAAAACCCAACCCCTTGCCTTATTTGGGTGGAACTTTCTATGGAATGTCTTTCCCCTAGAGAAATAGTGGGGTTCAGGGTGTGCTCTCTCTCTCTTGCTTCTTGCCTCCCTTGCTCCCCTTGCCCTCCTAGAGGAGGTGACACCTGAGGCCTCAGAGCCCTCCCTGAACCCTGAAAAAAGGTATTTCTGTGTTTGTGTGGTTTTTTTGTTGCCAGCCCAGCCAGCTGGTGAGACTTCCATTTGCATTCAGATGATATATTTAGTGTACCACATTGAGTTTTATTTTTCTTTCATTTTTAAAAAGTATTTTCTCATTGTTTACATTAGGAATAAAAGCAATGTACTAATCTTACAAAACCCTAGTTTGAATAACAACTTACTTTCTATTGTATAAAAACTCTGATCAGACAGATCTCTGTCCATTCGCCACTACATTATTGTTCCACATTAAATAATCATACATTGTGTGCTTAATGACATAGATTTATAATTCCTGTTCTATGCATTGGTGTTTTAAATCCCATAGGGAACATAAAAGAGGAGTTGTGAACCCACTGCTCATTTTTACATTCACCTGTTGTTACTTCCTCCATTGTTATTTAAGTCTATGACATTGGGTTACCATATAGTGTAAATCTCTCTTTTTTTAAAATATAATTTTTTAGTTGTAGATGGACACAATACCTTTATATCAGTTTATTTTGTTCTTATGTGGTGCTGAGGATCGAAACCAGTGCTTCACACCTGCGAGGCAAGCGCTCTACCACCGAGCCACCACCCCAGCCCCCATCTAGTGTAATTTCCTGTCAGCCTGGAGCTTCCCTCCAAGTCTTGTAAGGCAGGTGCACTGGGGACGAACTTCTCAGTGTCTGGACACGTCTGGATTTCGTCCTCACTTGTAATGGACAGTTCTGCCACACAGCCGGTGGGCACTCTGTTTGGTTTCAGGCTTTAACATGTGATTGCGTGTCTTGGCACGATCTCTGATGACCAGCTGTGGCTCTCGTTAGGTGTCTGGTATGGGGGGGGAGTCGCGTGTCTTTGCTGCTTTTCAACTTCTGGCGGTGATACCCGCTGTTGGCATAGTGCGCTGAGGGTGCCTTGTCCTACACAAAGCCCCAGGAACACCTGCCTGTGCACATAGGGGAACGGAAGTCCTGGGGCCTCTGGGGTAGGAGGTGGCCACCAGCCCCAGAGAGCCTGGACGCACGGTGGCTCCAGGCGGACCTGAAGCACCTGAGGGCCCTGCGCAGGCGGAGGAGTTGGAGCACCCTCGCGTGGCTCCCAGGGACTCCTCACACCAGGCAGGACCCGCCTCTGCCCCGCTGCCCTTGGCTCTGGTCTTCTCCAGGTGCCAGGGAGCCGCTCCTGATTTGGGGTCTCCAGCTGCGGCGGGCGCGAGGTGGGCCGGGGTGGCTCTCGCCCCAGCGGGCTGTGTCGTCCCAGTCAGCGGTGGCACCCAGGTCTGCGGTGCCGACCTCCGCGCCGGCCCAGCTGGCCACAGGCGTGGGTGGGCGTGGGAGGCAGAGGCCCAGTCTCCCGCTTCCCTCCAAGGCTGTCACCTGTTTGCTGTCAGGTCTGGGGACCGTGTTGGCACCCAGAGAGCGGAAGGCAGAGAATCATGGCCTGGCTGGTTGCCCAGGCCTTGCAGTTCAGATTTCAGTGGCGTTCCCTGTGTCCCCACCCCCTGGCCTCGGGGACCCCGCACCTGACTCCGCCTGGCCTCCTCCTCACAGAGCACGGGGCTCACTCACCTCCTCTTCCCCGGCAGACCTGTGTGGGATGTCCCCAGCCCAGAGTCCAGCTCTGCAGCTCCTGTGTCGGTTCTTCTCCTCGCGCCCCGAGTGCCACATGCTCAAACTTTACTGATTTCTGTGGTTTTTGGTCCCTGTCCCAGAATGTAAGAAGTCCCCATGTCAGCGCCTAGGACGCACCTGACACACTGAATGAACTCCTAGCTGTGTCTGCAGGAGGACAATCTCCCTGTGGCTCTGTGCTCTCAGCAGTGAATGCTGCGGGTGGGCTTTGATTGCACTGAGCTGCTTGGGTGTGTGTGTGTGTGTGTGTGTGTGTGTGTGTGTGTGTGTGTGTTTGGGGGCAGATTGATGAACATCTGGGACACTTTTCTTCATATCCTGTTTCCTGTTCTCTCTTCCTCTGAGTCCCCGACGGTGCAGGTACAGGAACGCCTGATGGCCTTCAGGTCTACTGGGGCTTTCATTTGCTCCTCATGCTGGATGGCTTCAGGGTGTTACCCTGAAAATCACCGATCCCTCCTCCTGCCTGCTCAGAGCATGTCTGCTATGGCTTCAGGGGTTGTGGAGCCCCTCCCACAAATGCACCTGTTGACTGTTGGAGGTAGGGCCTTTGCAGATAGTGTTAAACAAGGACACGAAAGAGGGGCACTGGCCCACTAGGATTAGCTTCTAAGAGAGACACCAGAGATGGAGCCCGCACCCCACCCTGCATTCTTTGCCATATTACAACCCAACAAGAAGGCAGCTGTGAGCTAGGAAGAGAGACCCTACCAAAAACTACCCCTGCTGAAGCTTGATCTAGGACTATTATCCTGTGGAATTGTGACAACCTACATTTATGATCTTTTCTTTAAATAATTTTTTAGTTGTTGAAGGACCTTTATTTATTTATTTATTTATATATGGTGCTGATAATTGAACCCAGTGCCTCACACATACCAGGCAAGTGCGCTACCTCTGACCCCAGCCCCAGCCCCTACATTCATGAACTTTAAGTCCCCAGTCTATGGTGTTTTGCTGGGGGCTGACTGGACATACTCATTCACTGCAGTTGAACCCATCAAGTAGGTTTTTCATTTCCTTCATTGTACTTTTCAGGTTCATATTTCTGTATTTTTTTATTTTATTTTTAGTTGTAGATAGACATTTACGTTATTTAATATTTTTATTTTTATGAGGTGCTGAGGATGGAACCCCGTGCCTCAGATATGCCAGGGAACTGCTCTACCCCTGGGCCACAAGCCCAGCCCTCAGCTACATAATTGCTGTTTGGTTCTTTACATATTTTCCTTGTTGGCATTCTCCACTGTTTCCACATTTCCCCCAATTTTCCTTTAGTCCTTTGTCCCTAGTATCCTTTGACACTCAATGCTATTGTAAAAAAATTCCAGTGTCTAGGCTTCTTCAGGGATGATTTCTGTCACACTTTTACCCCTATGAACAGGCCATACTTTCCTGTCACTTTTATGTTTTGTTGTTTTTCTTTGGCACTGGACATTCTGAGTTCTTCACCATGGCAACTCTGGAAGTAGAATTCTTACAGTCCTCAGGAATTGCTGATTTTTATGTCAAGGCTAGAATGTCTGTTTGCAACTTTTTCTCTCCCAGTGCTGAGCATCATGCCCAGGGCCCAGGCGAGCTCTCCCACTGACAGCATCCCCACTCCTCATTTAGGACTTTGGGAAAACTACATTTGTAGAGAATTGTTCCTTGCTGACTGAGGTTGCTGACTTTTCTGTTCTGCTGTCCCTGTTGTACAGTATGGGGAGATGGTGCTACCATCAGCTGCACCATCCTGGGAAAAACTCATGGTCAATGTCCTCACAATCTCAGGATCCTGTGCAGGTCAAGAGATGACATCACCAGTTAAGAACACAGTAAGGCTATTAAACAGCCCATAGGACAGAGACCTGAGAGACACTGCACAGGGCTCCAGGTGTCCTCTTCATTGGCCAGTGCCTGATTCCCCAACACAGTGTGTGACAGGTACAGAGCATCGCCAGTCAGGGACGCTCAGCTGACTCCTGATGTCCGGGATTGTACTGGGGTTTGGTCTCACAGGCCTGGAGCACCCACCTGGCCGACATCAGTTACCACCTGCAGCCCTGCCAGAGGTCACGTCCATCTAGCCACACCTAGGTGCCCACCACGTGTCCCACTGTGAGCAGACACTGTTTGGCATGAACTAAGACTCAAGTATAAGGATGGTGACATGGGTCAGAATGCTCCAGTGCAGACAGGACATCCCAAGCCCCTGAAGGTGCAGAGTTTAAACATTCCAGAGCTGCTCAGGGCTCTGGACTGCAGGGGGCTCACTTGGCCTGGATGCCCACACAGGAGGCCAGCTGCTCAGCCAGCACCGTCTCCTCTCTGACCACACTTCATAGGAGACACCACAAAAGGTACAGAAATCAGGAGGGCCGGAAGATCTGGGTCAGGATTAACACCCAGGGCTCAGTCATCAGGTGGCAGAAGTTCCCTGGGAAGGCCTGGTGGGAGCCAGGAGGCAGCCATCTCCTGAGCCTCTCTGTCCCTGGAAGGCATGATTGGCCTCCTTCCCTGGCCCCTGACTAATGCTGGTGGCCTGTGCAGGGCAGAGGTTCCTGTCAGGCCAGGCTGGAGCTAGAGGACATCCTGGTCTGAGTTCCAACCCTAGGTGCCCTCCTCAGAATGCCAGGTTGGCCTGACAGGGAATGAGCCATGTGGGCAGCAGCCCTGCCCTAGAGAGCTACCAGCCTTGGGCAATGGCGGGGGGCAGTTTCAGTCAGTTATTTTGCTGCTGTGACTGGAAGTAGAACATTTATAGAGGAGAAAGGTTATTTGACGACTGACAGTTTCAGAGATCTGGGTCCGTGGAAGGCCAGCTCCATTTCTCAGGGCTCCAGGTGAGTCTGAGCATCATGGTGGGAGAGTGGGGCTGAGGGAAGCAGCTCACATCATGGTGATCAGGAAGAGAGAGGGAGGTCTCCACTCGCCAGATACAAATATATACCCCAAAGCCACACCCCAATTCCCACCTCCTCCAGCCACACCCTCCCTCTTCAATTACCAATCTATTAATGCATTTCAGGGCATTCTATTAGTGATTGGGTAAAGACTCAGAACCATCTTGCATTGTCTCATCTGTGAGGTTTGGGGGACACCTCACATCCATATCATAACAGAGTCAACAGAAAGGACGAGACCCTGATTGTAGACCCCACTCTGCCACCACACAATGTGGCTCATCTCTCCCACTTCTGGGAGTGGAGGCTGCAGGAGACAGCACCCGTGGCCCCCGCATGGACAGGACTTTGTAGCCCTTTGCAGGAAACCCAAGCCATTGCTGGAAACCGTTCCTGAGGTTCAAGTTGCCAGACGAAGACGTTCAATGAGCTCATGATCTCTGTTCCGGGAGCTCCACGAGAAGGCATGGCTGACGAAAACCTGATGATCTCTGTTCCGGGGCCCAAGAACATCAAGAACATCATGAATGGGAGAGAAATAGGAACAGGAACCAGAGAAGTTCTGGAGTTGTCCCCATATGCATACACACCCAAGAGGTTCAAGGACCCCCATGGAAGATGACCTCCAAGAGCTCACACTTGTAGCCACCAGTATCCATCTGTCAAAAGCCTGGAGGGAGCTCTGTGAGGTGGGGAGAGGCTCAGGGCGGACCCTGGTGCTGTGATGAGCTGGGGCTGCTTCAGAGGGTAAGGTGCAGAGATGGTGCAATTCCCTGGTGCAATTCCCTGTCTCCACCCCTCCCCTGGTGTCACGTGGAGAGGGCAGGAGGGCCAAGCACCTGTGAGCTGCCCCTGCTTTGCCCCTCCCTGTACTCTCTGCCTGCACAGTCAACATAGCAGGTTGGCTCCTGGCAGAGGGCAAAGGGCAGCCTCAGCTCCTTTATAAGGGAAGGGCCCAGGCAGTCAAGTGCCCAGGGTGGAACAAGCCTGTCCTGCCCCGTCCCAGGGTCCTAGAGTGCAAGAGGAGCTCAGTGGACAGCAAGGCAGCCATGGGGCTGCTCACCGGGGATGCACTGTGGCCCCTGAGTGTGGCCGTGGCCATCTTCCTGCTCCTGGTGGACCTGATGCACCGGCGCCAACGCTGGGCTGCACGCTACCCGCAGGGCCCCCTGCCACTGCCTGGCCTGGGCAACCTGCTGCAGATTGACTTCCGGAACATGCCGAACTCCCTCCAAAAGGTAAAGGAGCCAGGTTTGGTGGTGCACACCTGTAATCCCAGCACCTCAGGTAGCTGAGGCAGGAGGATCACAGTTCAAGGTAGACTCAGCAACATAGTGAGACCTCATCTCAAAATGAACAAATAAAAAGGGCTGTGAATGTAACTCAGCGGTTAAGTGCCCCTGGATTTAACCTTTTGTACCCTCTCCTCAACACACACACAAAGGTGTGTCACTGTGGAGGTTCTGGGGCCCCTCCAGCAATAGAGATGGGTGGCGGGTGAAGCCAAGGTGGACAGGGAGCTGTACAGTGAAAGGAAGCAGGTTCGAGAGGCATCATGGGAGAGGGCACTGCAGACCCAAGGTCACGTTCAACTCTCCAAGGGCAAAGGTGGGGGAGGACAAAGGCCAGCGGGTGGGTCTTGGACTTGGCAGGCGGTTTAGGAATCCAGCTGGATAGCATATACAAATTCTCTAGGCCCCAGGCCCTATGGATTCCATCAGAGGGAAAGGTCTTGGGATGAGGGAGGGGTCGGGGTCCTGAGCAGCATGTCAGTCAGTCCACTGGAGGTGGAGACAGGCGCTCACAGAACACTTCCAGTTTTCTGCTGCTGTGTGCCTTGCGCCGACTGCTCCCCTCTGTGACCCTGTCTCCTGCTCTGTGCAGTGGGGTGCTTGTGGTCCCCACTGACAGTTTCCTGACTGGCAAGGTCGTAGCTGCCGTGTCCAGAGAGTTGGATCTGCACTGAGTTCGTCCACCTCACAGGGTGCGACCTCCCCGCCTCATGTTCCTGCATGTCAATACCAGGTGTCTTCCTGGAGCTGGCCCGCTGCGGAGTCCCTGGTCTTTGTGGGGAGGCTAAGGTGTGCAGCCCAACAGGGATTTCGGCTGCACCAACACGTGGCCCTTTGCTTACAGATGCGGTTGCGCTTTGGTGACGTGTTCAGCCTGCAGCTGGGCTGGAAGCCTGTCATTGTGGTCAACGGGCTGGCCGCTGTGCGGGAGGCGCTGGTGAAGCACAGTGAGGACACCGCCGACCGCCCCTGGATGCCTGTCTACGAGCACCTGGGCTTAGGACCACGGTCTCAAGGCAAATGACAGCATTGGCAGAAATGGAAACCTGAGGGATTGGTGCGGGTGGCTGACACCAAAAATAGGGATCAGTGACTTCAGGGCCTACAGGGGCAGACACGCCAGCCTGGGTACAAGAAAAGCCAGAGATGCCTGTGGCCTGAGTAGAAGAGGGATCCTATAGCATCAGGGGAGGAGAAGGCTATGGGCAGGGTCAGTCTAGACACTGTCCCCCCCTTTCCCAGGGGTGATCCTGGCAGCCTATGGACCTGCCTGGCGCGAGCAGCGGCGCTTCTCCGTGTCCACCATGCGCAACTTCGGCATGGGAAAGAAGTCCCTGGAGCAGTGGGTGACCGAGGAGGCCAGCTGCCTCTGTACAGCCATTGCCAACCAGGCTGGTGGGTGATGTGCTGAGGGACGCAGGGGGGATGAGATGGGTGGGCCTGGGAGGCAGGGGCCATGCCCTGACTGGCCTGTTCTCTCCCAGGACGCCCCTTCAGCCCCATGACCCTGCTGAAGAGAGCAGTGTGCAACGTGATCTCCTCCCTCATCTATGCCCTCCGCTTTGAGTATGATGACCAGCGCTTGGCCAAGATCCTAGACATTTTGGAGGACATGATGAAAGAAGATTCTGGATGGTTGCCCATGGTGCGGGGGTCAGGGGACTCTCCAGGGCCAATTCTGGGATACCAAGACTCTGAGCAGGATTAGCATGCAGGGGCCATGGGAGAGGGCATTCTGGAGAGGACACTGTAATACAGAGGGAAGGCCTGGAGGTGAGAGATCTCAAACAGTAGTGGGCCAGGTGGGCCAGGGTCAGAGGGCTCCAGGAGAGGAAAATAGCCCGTGTCTGCTGTCCAGAGGATCCACACAACCTCGAGATTTCCATGGTAGGCTGTTCCTTCCAGCTGCCCAGGCCAGCAGAGAGCTTGGAGGCTGGCTCTGGAGAGGAGCTGGTCACTGGGTGGGACAGGCAGGCCTGGGCCCACCCTGGAGGAGGCTGGGACCTGAGGCTGGTCCAGGTGAGTGTGGAGCACAGGAAGGACCCAGGTCCCCTGTGTGGCTGTCTGTCCCAGGTGCTGAATGCTGTCCCAGTGCTCCTGCGCATCCCCGGGCTGCCTGGCAGGGCCTTCCCTGCACAGAAGGCCTTCATGGCCCTGTTGGATGAGCTGCTGGCAGAGCACAGGATGACCTGGGACCCAGCCCAGCCACCCCGAGACCTGACTGATGCCTTCCTGGCTGAGGTGGAGAAGGTGAGGTGGGGCTGCCTGAGACAGGCTAGGGGACGTGGGCTGAGGGTCCTGCGAGGCCTGAGAATAGGCAATAGGTGGCCCAGGGACCCAGTAGCTGGGCTGATGGGTGTAGACTGGGAGGTCATTCGGTGGCTTTCCTCCTTGGCCCCTGAGCCCACTTGTCTGCCTCTGGCGCAGGCCAGGGGAACCCTGAGAGCAGCTTCAATGACGAGAACCTGCGCATTGGTGTTGGTTGACCTGTACACCGCGGGGATGGTGACCACCTCGACCACCCTGGCCTGGGGCCTCCTGCTCATGATCCTGCACCCGGATGTGCAGCGTGAGCTGATGGGGAGGGAGAGCTTAGACACAAACGTCCCCTCATCTTAAGTGGGACACCAGTGTCTCCAAGCACCAGGTTGGACCAGTCCCCTGTAAGGGTGACATCCTCCTCACCTGGACACCGCCCTTTTCACAGGGGTAAGAGAGGGTCAGGGTGCAGGCCCTGGGTTGTGACATACTGTGGCGATGCTTGTCTGTCCAGGCCGCGTCCAACAGGAGATTGATGACGTGATAGGGCAGGTGCGGCAGCCAGAGATGGGGGACCAGGCCCGCATGCCCTTCACCATGGCTGTGATTCACGAGGTGCAGCGTTTTGGAGACGTTGTCCCTCTAGGTGTGCCCCATATGACATCCTGTGACATTGAAATACAGGGCTTCCTCATCCCCAAGGTAGGTCTGGGGCCTTCCACCCAAGCTCTGTGCCACCAATAAGCTAGTGGCCCCAACATGGGCAGTGCCAGGGGAAGGAGGTCTGGCATCTAGCTCACCTACTTCACAATGCCCTAGGCACCGCCTGGCCCAGCTGAATGGGTCAGGGAAGCAGAGCAGCAGCAAGGCCAGGCCAGAACAACAGAGCCCCAGGGTGTTGGGGAGTAGATTAAAACGTGCCTCAGGTGGTTGTAGCAACTGCGGTGCGGGGGACAGAGGTTAGTATGGTGTCGACAGGGCCCTTGTCACCTGGCCCTGCCATCGTATCCACGAGGATGCTGAGAGTCTTGTGGATCTGAGGGTCACTTCCAAGGGTTCAGTGTGACCAGCCAGAGTCCCCCAGCCTGGTGCAGTGGAGGGGTCCTGACGTCCCCCATCCCAGTCCTGCTCATGCCAGGCATCTCCTCCAGGGGACAACACTGGTCACCAACCTGTCCTCCGTGCTGAAGGATGAGACCGTCTGGGAGAAGCCCCTCCGCTTTCACCCTGGACACTTCCTGGACGCCCAGGGCCAGTTTGTGAAGCGGGAGGCCTTCATGCCTTTCTCAGCAGGTGCCTGTGGGGGTCCCTCCCTGTCCCTCCCCAGGGCTCCTTGGAGGGGTGGAGGCCAGGGACAGGCTGACTGAGCCCATGCCCACCCACAGGCCGCCGCGCATGCCTCGGGGAGCCCCTGGCCCGCATGGAGCTCTTCCTCTTCTTCACCTGCCTCCTGCAGCGCTTCAGCTTCTCGGTGCCCCCTGGACAGCCCCGGCCCAGCGACGTTGGGGTGTTTGATGCCATAGTGACCCCGTCTCCCTACCAACTCTGTGCTGTGCTCCGCTAGCGTAGGCAGCAGACCCCACCCCTGCCCCGAGACGGGGCTCTGATGTTCAATAAACCAGTCTCGTCACTGCCACTTGTTCTGAGTAGCCCCTGGCTGTGCTGGGTCCTCAGCAGCGTGTCTGAGGCCAGCCCGGCCCCCTGCCTCGTCCTTCCTGACTGGCCCCCTCATGCACTTGAAAATGGGCAAACTGGTGATCAGCAGGTGACACCTTGCTCCATGACACCCACAGAGACCCATAACTGGCTGCTGGCTTGGTGGCCTGCTGCAGGCAGAATCTGGACTCTGTGGTCTCAGGTAGGGGCCAGTGAACAGGTTTCTGCCAGGAATCAGTGCTGTCCCTGGCTGCCTGGCAGATGGTGTGACACAGGGAGTGGAAGCTGCTCCCTAGGGACTTTGACTGAGCCCCCATGTCCAGGGGTTTTTCTTGGGTTGGTCAGGTAGGTTGGAGCTGCCACATGGCCATCTGCAGCAACTTAGTCCCTGTCCCTTCATGGGTTGGACAAGATGGCCCAGCCTCCCTAGCAGATCCCATCCCTGGGGTAGAGGGCCCCAGATATACAGAGGCGCTTGCCCAGAAGGACGTGCCCAGGCCTTAGGGAAGGTCTCCTGCAGCCCCACAGGAGTCAGGCATTTGTTTTAGAATGTGGGATGGAATCCCCAGGCCTGCTGAGTTACTCTGTCCTACAAGAGCCACTTGGCTCTGCATGAGCTTCTCTGTGTTTTTTGTTTTGTTTTTGTATTATTTTGTGGTAAGTCTTGTACCTAAAGACATACTCTCTGAAGCATGTTGGAGTGTGCAGCTCTGTGGTATTGAGAACACTAACTGGAGCTATGGCTCAGTGGTAGAGCACTCGTCTTCCATGTGTGAGGCCCTGGGTTCTTTCCTCAGCACCACATAAATAATATAAAGACATTGTGTCTACCTACAACTAAAAATAAATAAATTAAAAAAAAATAACATTAACAGTGTACAAACACCACGCTGGCCATCTGTCCGCCTCAGCCCTGCCAAACCAAAACTCTGCACTCCTGTAGCCTCCCCTTCACCTCCCCACAATGTCTTTCTAGTTTCTGTGAATGTGACTCATATAGTTAGATCTTTGGAGCGGACTCACACACTTTTTGTCTGATTTTTGCTTATATCCTTTAATGTCCTTAAGATTCATCCATGTGGTCAGGTATGAGTACTTCTTCTTCTTCTTTTTAATTTTTTAGTATTTTTATAAAGTTATCAATGGATCTTTTATTTTGTTTATTTATATGTGGTGCTGAGGATTGAACCCAGGGCCTCACACATGCCAGGCAAGCACTCTACCACTGAGCCACAACTCCAGCCCCAAGTACTTCATTTTTAAAGCAGAATGATATTCCATCATAGGGAGACACTGCATTTCCCCTTTTCCTGTGGTTTGTCTCTTTGCGGTTTCAGGTACCAGTGGTCAGCAGTTGGGCAACTTAGTAGATGGAGAATTCCAGACAAAACCCAATTTGTTATAAGAGGGCATGGCATGCTGAGCAGCCTGACGGAATCCTGTTCTGACCACGTCTGATGCTGACACCTCCCTCCATTCAGCTCCTCACCTGGGCGTGCAGCGTCTCACTCATCCCAGAGCAGAAGGTTGGAGAAGCTCAACAATTTGAGAGGAAAGAGAGCACGCTCACAGACCCTCACTGGCACAGCGCACTTGTCAGTGGTGTTATCGTCCCTGCTGTGCCCAGGCTACAAATTAACCTTCCTGGTGGGCATGAGTGGGTAGGGACAGCAGCACAGTGGGCAGTGTGGCTTGTGCGCAGCTTGAGGCATCCACTGGGGGCCTGGGGCGGGTCTCTGCGGATAAGAGGCTCCTGTCCCCTGCTCTCCTGACCACTCACCTGGCAGAAGACAATGGCTTCCACCTGCAGCTGTGACCTGGGTATACAGTGATGTCTTTGAGGCCCTCCTTCCAGCTTTTGCAGATACACACTCAGGGGTGGAATTCTGGCTCACAGGGCAAGCCTCTTCAAATTTGTGAAGAGCCACCGTGCTGTTTCCCACAGCGGCTCTACCATTTGAGGTCCCTGCCCCCGAGTGCACGCAGGAGCCTTGCACTGTGAGACAGTCGATTCCATCCTCAGCACCACATAAAAGTAAATGAATAAAACAAAGGTATTATGTCCATATGCAGCTAAAAACATGTATCAAAAAAATTTCCGCCAGGCACAGTGGTGCACGCTTGTAATCCCAGGGGCATGGGAGGCTGAGGCAGGAGAATCATGAGTTCAAAGGCAGCCTCAGCAACTGCGAGGCGCTAAGCAACTCAGGGAGACCCTGTCTCTAATAAAATACAAAAAAGGGCTGGGGATGTGGCCCAGTGGTCGAGTACCCGTGAGTTCAATTCCCAGTACAAAAAAAAAAAAAATTTTTTCCCCCTTAATTCCTCCATTACTTCCCTTTCCATTTATGTGATATTTTTAGTGTACTATTTTGAGTTTTCTTTTTCCTTCACTTTTTAAAATTATTTTCTCAATGTTTACATCGGAAATAAAGGCAACATGCTAAACTTACAAAATCCTAGTTTGAATAACAACTTACTTTCTATAGTATAAAACTCTGATCAGACAGATCTTTGTCCATTTCCCTCTACATTATTGTTCCACATTAAATATTTATGTATTGTGTGCTTAATAACATAGATTTTTAATTCCTGTTCTATGCATTGGTGTTGTAAATCCCATAGGGAACATAAAAGAGGAGTTGGGAACCCACTGCTCACTTTTACATTCACCTGTTGTTACTTCCTCCATTGTTATTTTAGTCTATGGCTCTGAGTGACCATCTAGTGTAATTTCCTGTCAGCCTGGAGCTTCCCTCCAAGTCTTGTAAGGCAGGTGCACTGGGGACGAACTCCCTCAGTGTCTGGACACGTCTGGATTTCGTCCTCACTTGTAATGGACAGTTCTGCCACACAGCCGGTGGGCACTCTGTTTGGTTTCAGGCTTTAACATGTGATTGCGTGTCTTGGCACGATCTCTGATGACCAGCTGTGGCTCTCGTTAGGTGTCTGGTATGGGGGGAGTCGCGTGTCTTTGCTGCTTTTCAACTTCTGGCGGTGATACCCGCTGTTGGCATAGTGCCCTGAGGGTGCCTTGTCCTACACAAAGCCCCAGGAACACCTGCCTGTGCACATAGGGGAACGGAAGTCCTGGGGCCTCTGGGGTAGGAGGTGGCCACCAGCCCCAGAGAGCCTGGACGCACGGTGGCTCCGGGCGGACCTCAAGCACCTGAGGGCCCTGCGCAGGCGGAGGAGTTGGAGCACCCTCGCGTGGCTCCCAGGGACTCCTCACACCAGGCAGGACCCGCCTCTGCCCCCGCTGCCCTTGGCTCTGGTCTTCTCCAGGTGCCAGGGAGCCGCTCCTGATTTGGGGTCTCCAGCTGCGGCGGGCGGGCGCCAGGCACCACCACTCCACTGGTGTGGCTCTAGCCCATGCGGACTGCACCATGCTGGGTCACCAGTGTCCCTCTGTGGCTGTCACCTGTTTGTTGTCAGGGTCCAGGGACCTGCTTTGGCACCCAGAGAGCGGAAGGGGGAGAATCATGGCCTGGCTGGTTGCCCAGGCCTCACAGTTCAGAGTCCCGGAGGGCGTCCCCTGTGTCCCCACCCCGGGGCCTCGGGGACCCAGCACCTGACTCCGCCTGGCCTCCTCCTCACAGAGCACGGGGCTCGCTCACCTCCTCTTCCCCGTCAGACCTGTGTGGGATGTCCCCAGCCCAGAGTCCAGCTCTGCAGCTCCTTGTCGGTTCTTCTCCGCCGCTCCGAGTGCCACATGCTCAGTGTTTTGCACACTTCTGTGGGTTTTGGCCCCTGTCCCAGAATGTAAGACTCATAAGGGCCGAAGTCCCCATGTCAGCGCCTAGGACGCACCTGACACTGAATGAACTCCTGGCTGTGTCTGCAGGAGGACAATCTCCCTGTGGCTCTGTGCTCTCAGCAGTGAATGCTGCGGCGGCTTTGATTGCACTGAGCTGCTTGGGTGTGTGTGTGTGTGTGTGTGTGTGTGTGTGTGTGTGTTTGGGGGCAGATTGATGAACATCTGGGACACTTTTCTTCATATCCTGTTTCCTGTTCTCTCTTCCTCTGAGTCCCCGACGGTGCAGGTACAGGAACGCCTGATGGCCTTCAGGTCTACTGGGGCTTTCATTTGCTCCTCATGCTGGATGGCTTCAGGGTGATACCCTGAAAATCACTGATCCCTCCTCCTGCCTGCTCAGAGCATGTCTGCTATGGCTTCAGGGGTTGTGGAGCCCCTCCCACAAATGCACCTGTTGACTGTTGGAGGTAGGGCCTTTGCAGATAGTCAGTGTTAAACAAGGACACGAAAGAGGGGCACTGGTCCACTAGGATTAGCTTCTGAGAGAGACACCAGAGATGGAGCCCGCACCCCACCCTGCATTCTTTGCCATATTACAACCCAACAAGAATGGAGCTGTGAGCTAGGAAGAGAGACCCTACCAAAAACTGCCCCTGCTGAAGCTTGATCTGGGACTTTGATCCTGTGGAATTGTGACAACCTACATTTATGTTACTTAAGCCACCAGTTGGCGAAAGCATTATAACACCTGCTGTCTGACAAGATTACAGTGTGGGGAATACAGCCTCAAGGCTGCTGTATCTGGAAACTGGAACCATGGGAGTTATTTGATTTGATAATGTGTTTTTTATTATTGATACTTATGACATGGATGACAGGAAATTTGCCAATTCCAAGAGAGAAAACATGTTTTTCAGACATGCAAGAATATTCCCAGAATTGGGTCTACAAACATAATTGAGGAATGTCCACAGGTATCTGGGAGAAACTTGGGCAACAAGAGTTGTTTGCCCCTCAGTTAATAATTCCTCCTGAGCCTCCTGTTCTAAAGCCACAACCCTTGCAAAGGCCTAAATACAGAAAAAGAATTATTTTACCCACAGTACAGGGCCCACCACACATAGCCTACTTGAGTAAGGGAAGATTATGGTATCTTCCAACAGACCCTCCTTTACCTTACACAGGGATTTATGATGAGGATGGAAAACACATAGTTAATATTGATGGCAAATGGGTTGACATACTGGGTTGATGTTCAAAGCTTACCTTTTAGTCAAAGATTACAAAGATTTAAGGCCTGGTGCACTTTACCAAAAGAATAATAATAATAAAAAAAAACTCTCTGAGAAAGCAACTCAACAGCTATGATCACAACCAGTTACAGACTTCTATTGTTCCTTCTCCACCCCCACTGCTTCACTTGACTAATCTTTAAAAAGTGGGCACTGCATGTTAAAATTAGAATAGGTTTTCAAGGACATGCGTTTCTTAAAACAAGAACTGTAAGAGTTGTCAATGATTATAGAAATACTTTTAGACTCATAAGCGTTCAGGTGTAGGTATACTTTAAAGTTAAAGATAAATGAGCCGGGCGCGGTGGCGCACGCCTGTAATCCCAGCACTTTGGGAGGCTGAGGCAGGAGGATCGCGAGTTCAAAGCCAGCCTCAGCAATGGCGAGGCACTTAGCAACTCAGTGAGACCCTGTCTCTAAATAAAAATACAAAAAAAGGGCTGGGGATGTGGCCCAGTGGTCGAGTGCCCCTGAGTTCAATCCCCGGTAACCACAAAAAAAAAAAAAAGATGAATGATAGGTTAGGAGACATAGAGTCTGGTTATGTAGTCTGGCACCTGTTAAACAAGGAACTGTTACATTCTGAGAGAATTACACGTCTGGAAACTGTAAGTTAATGACACATTTTGTTGGAATGATTCTATACCCATAATGAAAGAAAAAGGCGTATAAATAAAGACCCAGAGAAACAAGGATTAGCTCTCTCTCTGGAGATTGCTCAAACAGAACGACTCTTCGACCCATTCCTTGCGCCGACGCCACTCATCCTTCAGGACCCCCTGGATCCCGCTGGGCTGGACCCCGGCAACCAGTCTGTGGTGTTTTGATGGGGACAGCCTGGGTAGACACACGCACTGCAGTTAAACCCTTCTTTTTTTTTTTTTTTTTAATCTTTTTTAAAAGATATTTATTTATTTGCTTTAGTTGTACACAATGTGTTTATTTGCATGTGGTGCTGAGGATCAAACCCGGGCTGCGCACACGCTAGGCGAGTGCTCTACCGCTGAGCCACAACCCCAGCCCCCAGAATTTCTTTATTTTATTTTATTTTTAATTGTAGGTGGACACAATACCTTTATTTCATTTTCCTGTGATGCTGAGGATGGAACCCAGTGTCTCAGATGTGCCAGGTGCTCTACCACAGGGCCACAAGCCCAGCCCTCAGCTACATAAATTCTGTTTGGTTCTTTACATGTTTTCCTTGTTGGCATTCTCCATGGCTTCCACATTTCCCCCAATTTTCCTTTAGTCCTTTGTCCCTAGTGTTGTTTGACACTCAAAGCTGTTGTAAAACATTCCAGTGTCTAGGCTTCTTCAGGGACGGTTCCTGTCACGTTTCCCCTATGTAAAGGCCATACATCCCTCTTACTTTTATGTTTTGTTGTTTTTCTTTGGCACTGGACATTGTGAGTACTTCACCCTGACAACACTGGAAATTGAATTCTTACAGTCCTCAGGAATTGCTGATTTTTATATCAAGGCTGGAGCTGTCCGTTTTCAATGTTTTCTCTCCCGCTGAGCATCAACCCAGGGCCCAGGCATGCTTTCCCACTGACAACATCCCCACTCCTCATTTAGGACTTTGGGAAAACTACATTTGTAGAGGTTATGTTCCTTGCTGACTGAGGTTGCTGACGTTTCTGTTCCACTGTCCCTGATTTCAGTCAGTGAATTGCAGATGAATTATTTTCTTTTGACATACATATATGTATATATATATATATATATATATTTCATTTTTATTTATAATAGTAGTATGTATTACAATTCATAATGCACATATATAGCATCTTTTTACATACAACTGTATACAAAGTATATAAGTACCATTCAGATCTTCAATCATGCATTTAGGATAATGATATCCATCTCATTCAACCACCAATTTTTTTTCCTTTTTTCCCCCCCTTCCCCCCTTGCTTCCTCCCTTCCCCTCCCTTTCCTTTGACCATTCTAGTGTTCCTCTAATCCTCCTATGTACCCCCATCCAACAACACTGTGAACTAGCCTCCTTATATCAGAGAAAACATTTGGTATTTGGATTTTTGAGATTGACTAATTTCACTTAGCATTACATTCTCCAAACTTCATCCATTGACATTTATATTTCAGAGGAAACTGAAGCATTTCCTTTGTAAACTAAAGCTCAGGATAAGCAAAGCAATATAAATGCTGATTTCACAGTGACCTGAAGGGAACCCTTGCCACTATTTCCTTAAACAATGATTATGATATTTAAAAGGGCAAAACAAAACCCCACCACATTACTTTGTGTTGTATATGTGGATTGAAAGTAAAAATTATTTCCCAGAACTCCCAGTTCTCTCACTTTTGTTGGCAGCCCCGCTCTGCAAGAGCTGCAGCCGCGGAGCGCGACCACGAGACAAGAGTGTGTGCACAGGAAGGGACTCCATCACCGGAAGCGCAGCTGCACACCTGCTTCCAGCCCCGTTGGCTGCGCCACCCTTTGTCTGCTCTGATTATGGTCCAGGCACCTCCGGGAGGGGCGTGTTGTTGATCCAAGACGCAAAGAAAAGACCACCAACTCCAATTTTAGATGAAAGCAAGCTTATACTGTATACACACAAAGAGAGCTGGCCAGGGCTGCCCCTCCCAAACACTGGGCTTGGGGTCAGCCCCGCTCTCAGGGAAGACAAGGTTTTTATAGTTCAAAGAGTTACAAAAAAAATCTTGGGAACTTACAGCTAATAAGGTCAGACATGTGTAATTCAAAGCAAGTAGCAAACTAATCACCTACGTGGCATTGCATTCCAAGGAAAAGGGGGGAGTAATAGTCAAACCCCACATCAAAAGTTTATGAGGCACCGTTAGTTTTTAGAGAGAGAGTTGTTATCTGGTCAAGGAAAGCCAGGCCTGAGTGAGCTCAAGGCCTGGGCATGAATGCCAGACAAGAAGCTCAAGCCAAATAAGAATCCTAGCATTTCATAGAAAACTGAAGTGGGCTTTTCATAACTTTTTGACAGGATGGCTCCCAGTCTTAAGATGGAATTCGGCTGGTTTATCATCCCCCCCCCTTTTTTTTTTAACTTTTCAAATCTTTGAAAGGGAGTAATCGTATAGGCTAATTTTATCGATGGTACATAATAGAATTAAATTGCAGCCCTATAAACCGGAGCATATAGTTAATAACACATGGGGCAATAACTAGTAAGAGAAGGATACAAATTATAGGACCTAAGAGAGAAGTTAACCATGGAAACCAATCTCCCAAGCCTAACCAATAATTACTCGTTTTAATTTTGTTAATCTCCTGTCTTATCTCATCTACCTGTTGTTGGATAACGTTAGAATAATCTGTAACATTAAAACAGCACATGCCTGGGAATTGTTGGCAACCCAAGTGATGTTTCAATAAAAGAAAATCAATAGCGGCTCTATTTTGTAACATTGAGGTTCGAAGTTCTTTCATCTCTTGATTAATTTCTGCCAAAACTTGTGCAGTAAGGTTAGCTGTTTTGCTAAAACTACAGGCTAATTTTGTGATTTCTCTTTGTATTCCTACAACTAGACCCGGAAGTGGCAAAAGAAAGGCTGCTGCAATTGCAGTGTCTAGTGGGTCTAGGAGGATTAAATTGTCATCGCAGTTGGAGGGCAGACTTCGGGCCATTCGGTGGGGAGCTGTCAGAGATGGCAGTAAAGGAAAGATCCGTCCAATAGAACAGATCCCAGAAAAGTTTGTAGGCAAAGCCTGGAAGGTTGCTTTATAACAGAGAAAAACCCATCCTGTTGGCAGTCGTTTGCCATTGGGTAGGGAGATATTTTGCTCAATAGAACAATTGGGGGGGGATCGGGGAAGGATGCAATCTATGCATAAACAATGCTTTTGAATAACTAGTGAAGCTGGCAAAGCTGGCTCTGCATGGTATACTGGCCAGTCTTGCTGCGTTGCTCTATCACCAGTGACTTTAACATAGTCAGTATATTTTACAGATAGACCCATAAGATTGTTAGCTAGCAATTGATGGATGGAGTTTCCTTCTTGTACACAGAAGAAACTTTTGTCCATAGTGTCAACAGCCAATTGTAACCAAAAGTTTTGAGTAGTTACAGAATTTAGGGGACTCACAGAAACATCCACCTTTAAAGTACCTTTTGAATAAACAGTATCTATTGGGGCCCCTTTTTTTAGCTTAGTACAGGAATACTGTCCTGAATCTTGAGGGTGAGCAGAGTATTTATAGATTCCAAAATTTATATTATCCCCTCGAGATTGGTCTGTAAGATTTCTCCATGGTCCCTCCCTGAATATCTGACTAAAAATTTCTTGGTTATCTTTATACCATTTGATAGGGCCAATTATTGGATCTTGACAAGAGTAAGTACAATTTAGTATTAGTGGAGATCCTGCAATAGCAGGTCCTTCTTGGGCTACAGATGGGGTACAAGGTTTGTTGAGGCCAGCATAGCTAAAACCCAAGGATACATGTATACTCCAACAGGCAAAAATTATTAGCATAATGCTTATAATAACAGGGAAAGCAATAAGAATCTAGTGACAAAATATTAAACCTTAGTAATTTTAACTTTAAAAGGCCCACACTCAGTCACTTTCCACTTCTGGCTGCTGGATTCTCTTCCAGTGGGTTCTTCCTCCGTGGTTTCTGTAGGTGCCTTCTTTAGCTGTGAGTGATGGATCCAGGCAGGAATACCAGCAACTTTGACAGCAGTAGGAGTGCGGAGAATCACGATGTAAGGGCCCTTCCACCTGGGCTCAAGGCTGTTAGTTCTCAAACGTCGTATCAGCACAGCATCGCCTGGTTGGAATGAATGATCGGGCAGTCTGTGTCCAACGGGCTGAGCAGCCTGGACCTGGGGAAAGATCGTATCTATGATTAGTTGTAGCCCTTTGAGTGTTTCTGAGATTGGAATGTCTCCCACCAGATCTTGGTGTACTCTGGGAACCAAAGGCGGTGGCCGCCCATAAATTATTTCATAAGGGATAAATTTTTCCCAGTAAGGAGTGCAACGGGCCCTTAAGAGAGCAAAAGGCAGATCAACCCAGTTACCACCAGTCTCAAGTATTAATTTAGTCAAAGTTTCCTTTAATGTTCTATTCATCCTTTCTACCTTCCCTGAACTTTGAGGATGGTACATACAATGTAATTTCCAGTTTATATTCAGGGCTCTTGAAATTAATTGAGATAATTTGGCCGTGAAGGCCGGGACATTGTCAGACCCCAAAGTTAGAGGAAGGCCAAATCTAGGAACAATCTCAGTTATTAGTTTTTTAACTACTATTTGTGCTGTTTCTGTTTGAGTAGGAAAGGCTTCTACCCAGCCTGAGACAGTTTCAACAAAGACTAACAAGTATTTATATCCATATAGTCCTGGTTTAATTTCAGTAAAGTCCAATTCCCAAAATTCACCAGGTACAGTACCTTGACTTCTGTTTCCCTGTGGAAGATGGTTCTTTTTAGCATTTACCTGTGCACATGTCATGCAGCGATTTGAGATGTTCTGGAGTATCCCTCGGTGTCCCGGGAACCAAATGTGGGGTGAAATTAGTTCTGAAGTCTTCTTGGGGGATAAATGCATCGCCTGATGAAGATCAGTTAACCACTTTCTTCCTAAAAGCTTAGGCATGCAAATTTTCCCATCTGGGAGAGTCCACCAGCCATGACAGTTTTGTTGGGCTCCCATAGAGGAGTATAAGTTTATCTCTTCAGTAGTGTATGAAGGAGTTTCTTCCTCAATTTTAACTGGGAGTTTTGGGCAATTTGAGAGTTCAAGAATAGTTTGACATTTTGACTCCCCAAGGGCTATTTCCCTGGCTGTTTGATCGGCCAAGTTATTACCTTGGGTCTGGGGGCTATTGTCTTTACGGTGTCCAGGCCAGTGGATAATAGCCAGTTTATCTGGCAACCAGATAGCCTCCAGTAATTGAAGGATTTCTTGTTTATTTTTGATAGTCTTTCCATCTGAAGTTAAAAATCCCCTCTGTTTGTATATCTGTCCATGCACATGTACTGTAGCAAAAGCATAATGGCTGTCCGTGTAAATGTTTACCCGTTTTCCTTCTGCCCATCTCAATGCCTGTGTTACTGCAACGATTTCTGCTTTTTGGGCTGATGAGCCTCTGGGCAAAGCCTGTGCCCAGATAATTACTTTTTGGCCCGTAACAACTGCTGCTCCCGCATACCTTATTCCATCCCGGACATAACTGCTACCATCGGTGTAAAGGTCTGCGTCTCTGTTGGTGAGAGGAATGTCAGTCAGGTCTGGTCGGGTACCTTGGATGACATCCAGCATCTCTAAGCAGTCATGAATTGGCTCCTCTGGGTTATCATCAGGCAGCAGGGTTGCAGGATTGATTGCCAGGGATTTACTGAAGGTCAATCTGTCCTTGTCTAGGAGGAGAGCCTGGTACTGAGTGAGACGGGCATTTGACATCCATCGACTGGTGGCATCTCTCAATAGGGTTTCCACTGTGTGAGGGGCAGTCACAGTGAGAGTCTGCCCCAGAGAAAGTTTGTCTGCTTCCTTTACCAGTATTGCAGTAGCCGCTATGGCTCATAAACAAGGGGGCCATCCTGATGCTACAGGATCCAGCCTTTTTGAAATGTAGGCAATTGGTCTTTTCCATGGCCCTAAATTTTGGGTAAGAACTCCTTTAGCAATACCCTTTTTCTCATGAACATAAAGATGAAAGGGCTTAGATATATCAGGGAGGGTTAAGGCAGGGGCCTGAACCAGAGCCTCCTTTAAATTTTTGAAGGCCAATTCATTTTCCTCAGTCCAAATTAAAGGTGACTTGCCTCCTGCAGTTGCAGTATATAACGGCTTGGCAATTTCAGCAAATCCAGGTATCCAAAGGCGGCAGTATCCAACTGCCCCTAGAAATTCCCTAACCTGCTTTTTAGTGGTTGGGGTTGGGATCTTCATTATGGCTTCTATGCGGGATTGGGATAACAGTCTTTTCCCTTCCCTCACCTCATATCCCAAATAAGTAACACGAGAGGAACAGATTTTTGCCTTTTTCTTGGAGACTCGGTACCCCAATTGAGCCAAGGTTCCTAGCAAACCCCGAGTGGCCCTTAAACAGTCCTCTTTGTCTTTTGCTGCTAACAGGAGATCATCCACATATTGGAGCAAGGTTACCTCAGGGTACTTACTGCGAAACAGTCTCAGATCTTGATTGAGCGTTTCATCAAAGATAGTGGGGGAATTTTTAAATCCCTGAGGTAGTCGAGTCCAGGTCAGTTGTCCCGATATCCCCATCTCCAAATCCGTCCATTTGAAAGCGAAGATAGGCTGACTCAGTTTTGACAAAGGGATGGAGAAAAATGCGTCTTTCAAATCCAATACAGTATAAACTGTATGTTCTGGTGGCAACAAACTGAGCAAAGTGTAGGGGTTAGGGACAGTTGGGTGTATAGTTTCTACCCGTTTGTTCACTTCCCTTCAAGTCCTGTACTGGTCTGTAATCTTGAGTCCCAGGCTTTTGGACAGGCAACAAGGGGGTGTTCCAAGCTGATTGACATCTAATTAGTATCCCCACTTCTAGGAGACGCCTGATGTGGGTTTTAATTCCTTCTTTGGCTTCAAAACTGATGGGGTATTGTTTAACCCGGATGGGCATAGCCCCAGATGTTAGTTGTATTACAACTGGTGGCACATGCTCAGCTAGCCCTGGAGGGTTATCCTCAGCCCAAACTGTAGGAATTTCTTGAATTAATAATTTCTCCCATTTTCCTTCTGAAGTTTGGATAGGATTTTGAAAAAGCAGATATCCCTCACTTAATGGGCAGGTTATAGTTAGGGCCTTTGCAGGATTTCCCAATTCTAATGTAGGCATATCTCCAGAAAATGAGATAGTTGCCTGAAGTTTGCTTAAAAGGTCCCGTCCCAGCAACGGGAAAGGGCATTCAGGGATAACAATGAAGGAGTGAGTTACAGTTCCTCGTCCTATGTTAACAGTCCGGTCTGTAGTCCATTTATACTTTTTAATTTCTCCTGTTGCTCCTTGCACTTCCATGGTTTCATTAGTGAGGGGTCCTATGGGCTTCTGTAACACCGAATGTGAAGCTCCTGTATCCACTAGGAAATTTACAGGTTGGCCCCCAATTGAGAAAGTTACCATGGGCTCTCGGGAGCCTAGTTTGAAAGAGCCATGGCCCCCCTATTCTTCTAAAGTTAAAACTGGTTTTGGCTGAGGAGCTCTGGCCTGTGATCGGGGCAAGCTTTTCGGATTACGTTGGGGGCATTCATTTTTCCAATGTCCAATTTCTTTGCAATAAACACACTGGTTTTGTAGCAGAGAAGACCGCTTTTTGTCTCTGTTGTATGTGGTCTGCCTTTGTCTAGGATTCGAGGTTTCAGAAGCCTGTAATGCGGCCACTGTGGCCCTGTTTACTTTCCTTATCAGTAGATCATCTCGGCTATCTCTATTTTCAAACACCTTTTGGGCTATTTCCAATAATTCTGACCTGGTTTTTCCTGCAAAACCATCTATCTTTTGAATCTTTTTACGGATGTCTGGGGCTGACTGAGTCACAAAAGCCAGATTAATCGCCTTGAGGCTTGTCGGGTCCTCAGGGTCTATAGGAGTATATAGACGGTATGCCTCCAGGAGGTGCTCGAGAAACGCTGAAGGCGACTCATCTGGCCCCTGTTTCACATCTGCTACCTTAGAAAGATTTGTGGGTTTTCGAGCTGCCCTCTTAAGGCCCTCTAACAGAGTCTGGTGGTACTCACCGAGTGCTCTCCTACCTTCAGTTGTCCCATAGTCCCAGCTTGGTCTTCTCCTAGGTAAAGCTCGTTCAATCACTTCTGTTTTTTCGTCGCTTGTAAGAGCACTTATCCCAGGCAGCGCTTTAGCCGCTTCTGCCAGGATTCGCTCCCTTTCCTCCGTGGTGAAGAGAGTATGGAGAATCTGTTGACAGTCATCCCAGGTGGGGAGGTGATTAAAGAAAATGGAATCAACCAGAGAAATCAAGGAACTAGGATCCGTGCTAAAAGGGGGATTCTGGTTTTTCCAGTTATAAAGGTCTGTTGTGGAAAATGGAACATACACATAGCGACCTTTTGGAATCTGGCAGAGAGGAAGAACAGGGGCCGGAGTCGGTTCCACTTCAGGGATATTAATAGAAATGGAGCCGGCAGGTCGGCCAGGGGAAGCAATTGAGTCAGGCCTTCCATAAGGGTGGCCCTGTCGGGTATGGGGAGGAGAAAGAACAGGGGCTGGCTCCTTTGGGAAGACTAGAGTTGGAGGAGTGGATGAGTGGGGCAATTGAGGAAGCGGTTGAGGGGAGGGTGAGGGAGATGGTGGAGTAGTTAGTGGAGCAGCTGCGACTGCACCCGCGGCAGGAGGATAAAGAGGAGCCGAAGCATCTGGGGGAAGGAGGGAATCCTCCGGAGAGTCCTGTAGGACAGGGCTCTTAGTGGATTTATGGTTTGTTTTTGAGGGACCCTGGGGAGTTCTCCCAGCCATAACCAGGGCTTGCCCTCCCTGTCCGTTCCGGACCATCCAAACCTTCATCCAGGTGGGGGAATTAGTTGTTGCTTCCGCCCAGGGTAGAATATATACTATTTGATCTGGGTGGCCAGGATTACCAAGAGTGATGTTAGATATAGCCCATGCCACTTGGGGATCAAAGGTGCCCTCAGGGGGCCAGCCAACTCCGAAGGTGGGCCATTCTACCTCACAGAATGTTCGGAGGTGTTTCTTGGTGATGGGATAATCATAATCCTGCTTAACAAAATGGGGATAAAGTTTGTCAAAATTCCTTAAAACACAGTTCAAAGGAGTATCAGGCTTACTTGTCTTATTACCCATGTTGTTCAATTTTTTACATTTACAACAGAGAAGACACAATGAGAAAGCAGAAAACAAAAACAACAAAACAAAATAAAACAAAAAACAGAACACAGGACAATACACAAAAGAACAAGAACCAGGTGCCAAACCAACCAGGGAGCAGTGCAACGTCTTGCTAATGCTCCGGACAGGAGTGTGTATGTGCCTCGTCAGGCACCTCTCTGTCCCCAGTGGGAATTCCCTACCAGAACCAGAAAGCAGTGCGACCTTTCGCTACTGCCCTGGACAGGAGTGTATGTGCCTCGCCAGGCACCTCGCTGTCCCCAGAAGAGATCTCAAAACCAGATACCAGATGTTACTAGGGCGCCACTTACCTGTGGAGGTTTTTTTGTTTTTGTTTTTTCCACTGGATGCTTGCTAATTTTTGATGCGGCAGTTCACTCCAGTAGTCCGAAGGACTGAAGGCACACCCTGGGGCCTTGGAACGTCTCAAGGTGCGCACCCCCTAGGGTAGCACTCCGCCCCGGAGTCCCAGAGCGAAGGTCCGGCTTCAGAATTTGTAGTGGTCTGAATCTCGCTGGGGCCTCCAAAAATGTTGATCCAAGATGCAAAGAAAAGACCACCAACTCCATTTTAGATTAAAGCAAGCTGATATTGTATACACACAAAGAGAGCTGGCCAGGGCTGCCCCTCCCAAACACTGGGCTTGGGGTCAGCCCCACTCTCAGGGAAGACAAGGTTTTTATAGTTCAAAGAGTTACAGAAAATCTTGGGAACTTACAGCTAACAAGGTCAGACATGTGTAATTCAAAGCAAGTAGCAAACTAATATCTACATGGCATTGCATTCCAAGAAAAAAAAGGGGAGTAATAGTTAAACACCACATCAAAAGTTTATGAGGCACCGTTAGTTTGAGAGAGAGAGAGAGTTGTTATCTGGTCAAGGACAGCCAGGCCTGAGCGAGCTTAAGGCCTGGGAATGAATGCCAGACAATAAGCTCAAGCCAAATAAGAATCCTAGCATTTCATAGAAAACTGAAGTGGGCTTTTCATAACTTTTTGACAGGATGGCTCCCAGTCTTAAGATGGAATTAGGCTGGTTTATCAGGATGACATCCAGCATCTCTGAGCAGTCATGAATTGGCTCTTCTGGGTTAACATCAGGCAGCAGGGTTGCAGGATTGATTGCCAGGGATTTACTGAAGGTCAATCTGTCCTTGTCTAGGAGGAGAGCCTGGTACTGAGTGAGACGGGCATTTGACATCCATCGACTGGTGGCATCTCTCAATAGGGTTTCCACTGTGTGAGGGGCAGTCACAGTGAGAGTCTGCCCCAGAGAAAGTTTGTCTGCTTCCTTTACCAGTATTGCAGTAGCCGCTATGGCTCGTAAACAAGGGGGCCATCCTGATGCTACAGGATCCAGCCTTTTTGAAATGTAGGCAATTGGTCTTTTCCATGGCCCTAAATTTTGGGTAAGAACTCCTTTAGCAATACCCTTTCTCTCATGAACATAAAGATGGAAGGGCTTAGATATATCAGGGAGGGTTAAGGCAGGGGCCTGAACCAGAGCCTCCTTTAAATTTTTGAAGGCCAATTCATTTTCCTCAGTCCAAATTAAAGGTGACTTGCCTCCTGCAGTTGCAGTATATAACGGCTTGGCAATTTCAGCAAATCCAGGTATCCAAAGGCGGCAGTATCCAACTGCCCCTAGAAATTCCCTAACCTGCTTTTTAGTGGTTGGGGTTGGGATCTTCATTATGGCTTCTATGCGGGATTGGGATAACAGTCTTTTCCCTTCCCTCACCTCATATCCCAAATAAGTAACACGAGAGGAACAGATTTTTGCCTTTTTCTTGGGGACTCGGTACCCCAATTGAGCCAAGGTTCCTAGCAAACCCCGAGTGGCCCTTAAACAGTCCTCTTTGTCTTTTGCTGCTAACAGGAGATCATCCACATATTGGAGCAAGGTTACCTCAGGGTACTTACTGCGAAACAGTCTCAGATCTTGATTGAGCGTTTCATCAAAGATAGTGGGGGAATTTTTAAATCCCTGAGGTAGTCGAGTCCAGGTCAGTTGTCCCGATATCCCCATCTCCAAATCCGTCCATTTGAAAGCGAAGATAGGCTGACTCAGTTTTGACAAAGGGATGGAGAAAAATGCGTCTTTCAAATCCAATACAGTATAAACTGTATGTTCTGGTGGCAACAAACTGAGCAAAGTGTAGGGGTTAGGGACAGTTGGGTGTATAGTTTCTACCCGTTTGTTCACTTCCCTCAAGTCCTGTACTGGTCTGTAATCTTGAGTCCCAGGCTTTTGGACAGGCAACAAGGGGGTGTTCCAAGCTGATTGACATCTAATTAGTATCCCCACTTCTAGGAGACGCCTGATGTGGGTTTTAATTCCTTCTTTGGCTTCAAAACTGATGGGGTATTGTTTAACCCGGATGGGCATAGCCCCAGATGTTAGTTGTATTACAACTGGTGGCACATGCTCAGCTAGCCCTGGAGGGTTATCCTCAGCCCAAACTGTAGGAATTTCTTGAATTAATAATTTCTCCCATTTTCCTTCTGAAGTTTGGATAGGATTTTGAAAAAGCAGATATCCCTCACTTAATGGGCAGGTTATAGTTAGGGCCTTTGCAGGATTTCCCAATTCTAATGTAGGCATATCTCCAGAAAATGAGATAGTTGCCTGAAGTTTGCTTAAAAGGTCCCGTCCCAGCAACGGGAAAGGGCATTCAGGGATAACAATGAAGGAGTGAGTTACAGTTCCTCGTCCTATGTTAACAGTCCGGTCTGTAGTCCATTTATACTTTTTAATTTCTCCTGTTGCTCCTTGCACTTCCATGGTTTCATTAGTGAGGGGTCCTATGGGCTTCTGTAACACCGAATGTGAAGCTCCTGTATCCACTAGGAAATTTACAGGTTGGCCCCCAATTGAGAAAGTTACCATGGGCTCTCGGGAGCCTAGTTTGAAAGAGCCATGGCCCCCCTATTCTTCTAAAGTTAAAACTGGTTTTGGCTGAGGAGCTCTGGCCTGTGATCGGGGCAAGCTTTTCGGATTACGTTGGGGGCATTCATTTTTCCAATGTCCAATTTCTTTGCAATAAACACACTGGTTTTGTAGCAGAGAAGACCGCTTTTTGTCTCTGTTGTATGTGGTCTGCCTTTGTCTAGGATTCGAGGTTTCAGAAGCCTGTAATGCGGCCACTGTGGCCCTGTTTACTTTCCTTATCAGTAGATCATCTCGGCTATCTCTATTTTCAAACACCTTTTGGGCTATTTCCAATAATTCTGACCTGGTTTTTCCTGCAAAACCATCTATCTTTTGAATCTTTTTACGGATGTCTGGGGCTGACTGAGTCACAAAAGCCAGATTAATCGCCTTGAGGCTTGTCGGGTCCTCAGGGTCTATAGGAGTATATAGACGGTATGCCTCCAGGAGGTGCTCGAGAAACGCTGAAGGCGACTCATCTGGCCCCTGTTTCACATCTGCTACCTTAGAAAGATTTGTGGGTTTTCGAGCTGCCCTCTTAAGGCCCTCTAACAGAGTCTGGTGGTACTCACCGAGTGCTCTCCTACCTTCAGTTGTCCCATAGTCCCAGCTTGGTCTTCTCCTAGGTAAAGCTCGTTCAATCACTTCTGTTTTTTCGTCGCTTGTAAGAGCACTTATCCCAGGCAGCGCTTTAGCCGCTTCTGCCAGGATTCGCTCCCTTTCCTCCGTGGTGAAGAGAGTATGGAGAATCTGTTGACAGTCATCCCAGGTGGGGAGGTGATTAAAGAAAATGGAATCAACCAGAGAAATCAAGGAACTAGGATCCGTGCTAAAAGGGGGATTCTGGTTTTTCCAGTTATAAAGGTCTGTTGTGGAAAATGGAACATACACATAGCGACCTTTTGGAATCTGGCAGAGAGGAAGAACAGGGGCCGGAGTCGGTTCCACTTCAGGGATATTAATAGAAATGGAGCCGGCAGGTCGGCCAGGGGAAGCAATTGAGTCAGGCCTTCCATAAGGGTGGCCCTGTCGGGTATGGGGAGGAGAAAGAACAGGGGCTGGCTCCTTTGGGAAGACTAGAGTTGGAGGAGTGGATGAGTGGGGCAATTGAGGAAGCGGTTGAGGGGAGGGTGAGGGAGATGGTGGAGTAGTTAGTGGAGCAGCTGCGACTGCACCCGCGGCAGGAGGATAAAGAGGAGCCGAAGCATCTGGGGGAAGGAGGGAATCCTCCGGAGAGTCCTGTAGGACAGGGCTCTTAGTGGATTTATGGTTTGTTTTTGAGGGACCCTGGGGAGTTCTCCCAGCCATAACCAGGGCTTGCCCTCCCTGTCCGTTCCGGACCATCCAAACCTTCATCCAGGTGGGGGAATTAGTTGTTGCTTCCGCCCAGGGTAGAATATATACTATTTGATCTGGGTGGCCAGGATTACCAAGAGTGATGTTAGATATAGCCCATGCCACTTGGGGATCAAAGGTGCCCTCAGGGGGCCAGCCAACTCCGAAGGTGGGCCATTCTACCTCACAGAATGTTCGGAGGTGTTTCTTGGTGATGGGATAATCATAATCCTGCTTAACAAAATGGGGATAAAGTTTGTCAAAATTCCTTAAAACACAGTTCAAAGGAGTATCAGGCTTACTTGTCTTATTACCCATGTTGTTCAATTTTTTACATTTACAACAGAGAAGACACAATGAGAAAGCAGAAAACAAAAACAACAAAACAAAATAAAACAAAAAACAGAACACAGGACAATACACAAAAGAACAAGAACCAGGTGCCAAACCAACCAGGGAGCAGTGCAACGTCTTGCTAATGCTCCGGACAGGAGTGTGTATGTGCCTCGTCAGGCACCTCTCTGTCCCCAGTGGGAATTCCCTACCAGAACCAGAAAGCAGTGCGACCTTTCGCTACTGCCCTGGACAGGAGTGTATGTGCCTCGCCAGGCACCTCGCTGTCCCCAGAAGAGATCTCAAAACCAGATACCAGATGTTACTAGGGCGCCACTTACCTGTGGAGGTTTTTTTGTTTTTGTTTTTTCCACTGGATGCTTGCTAATTTTTGATGCGGCAGTTCACTCCAGTAGTCCGAAGGACTGAAGGCACACCCTGGGGCCTTGGAACGTCTCAAGGTGCGCACCCCCTAGGGTAGCACTCCGCCCCGGAGTCCCAGAGCGAAGGTCCGGCTTCAGAATTTGTAGTGGTCTGAATCTCGCTGGGGCCTCCAAAAATGTTGATCCAAGATGCAAAGAAAAGACCACCAACTCCATTTTAGATTAAAGCAAGCTGATATTGTATACACACAAAGAGAGCTGGCCAGGGCTGCCCCTCCCAAACACTGGGCTTGGGGTCAGCCCCACTCTCAGGGAAGACAAGGTTTTTATAGTTCAAAGAGTTACAGAAAATCTTGGGAACTTACAGCTAACAAGGTCAGACATGTGTAATTCAAAGCAAGTAGCAAACTAATATCTACATGGCATTGCATTCCAAGAAAAAAAGGGGAGTAATAGTTAAACACCACATCAAAAGTTTATGAGGCACCGTTAGTTTGAGAGAGAGAGAGAGTTGTTATCTGGTCAAGGACAGCCAGGCCTGAGCGAGCTTAAGGCCTGGGAATGAATGCCAGACAATAAGCTCAAGCCAAATAAGAATCCTAGCATTTCATAGAAAACTGAAGTGGGCTTTTCATAACTTTTTGACAGGATGGCTCCCAGTCTTAAGATGGAATTAGGCTGGTTTATCAGGATGACATCCAGCATCTCTGAGCAGTCATGAATTGGCTCTTCTGGGTTAACATCAGGCAGCAGGGTTGCAGGATTGATTGCCAGGGATTTACTGAAGGTCAATCTGTCCTTGTCTAGGAGGAGAGCCTGGTACTGAGTGAGACGGGCATTTGACATCCATCGACTGGTGGCATCTCTCAATAGGGTTTCCACTGTGTGAGGGGCAGTCACAGTGAGAGTCTGCCCCAGAGAAAGTTTGTCTGCTTCCTTTACCAGTATTGCAGTAGCCGCTATGGCTCGTAAACAAGGGGGCCATCCTGATGCTACAGGATCCAGCCTTTTTGAAATGTAGGCAATTGGTCTTTTCCATGGCCCTAAATTTTGGGTAAGAACTCCTTTAGCAATACCCTTTCTCTCATGAACATAAAGATGGAAGGGCTTAGATATATCAGGGAGGGTTAAGGCAGGGGCCTGAACCAGAGCCTCCTTTAAATTTTTGAAGGCCAATTCATTTTCCTCAGTCCAAATTAAAGGTGACTTGCCTCCTGCAGTTGCAGTATATAACGGCTTGGCAATTTCAGCAAATCCAGGTATCCAAAGGCGGCAGTATCCAACTGCCCCTAGAAATTCCCTAACCTGCTTTTTAGTGGTTGGGGTTGGGATCTTCATTATGGCTTCTATGCGGGATTGGGATAACAGTCTTTTCCCTTCCCTCACCTCATATCCCAAATAAGTAACACGAGAGGAACAGATTTTTGCCTTTTTCTTGGGGACTCGGTACCCCAATTGAGCCAAGGTTCCTAGCAAACCCCGAGTGGCCCTTAAACAGTCCTCTTTGTCTTTTGCTGCTAACAGGAGATCATCCACATATTGGAGCAAGGTTACCTCAGGGTACTTACTGCGAAACAGTCTCAGATCTTGATTGAGCGTTTCATCAAAGATAGTGGGGGAATTTTTAAATCCCTGAGGTAGTCGAGTCCAGGTCAGTTGTCCCGATATCCCCATCTCCAAATCCGTCCATTTGAAAGCGAAGATAGGCTGACTCAGTTTTGACAAAGGGATGGAGAAAAATGCGTCTTTCAAATCCAATACAGTATAAACTGTATGTTCTGGTGGCAACAAACTGAGCAAAGTGTAGGGGTTAGGGACAGTTGGGTGTATAGTTTCTACCCGTTTGTTCACTTCCCTCAAGTCCTGTACTGGTCTGTAATCTTGAGTCCCAGGCTTTTGGACAGGCAACAAGGGGGTGTTCCAAGCTGATTGACATCTAATTAGTATCCCCACTTCTAGGAGACGCCTGATGTGGGTTTTAATTCCTTCTTTGGCTTCAAAACTGATGGGGTATTGTTTAACCCGGATGGGCATAGCCCCAGATGTTAGTTGTATTACAACTGGTGGCACATGCTCAGCTAGCCCTGGAGGGTTATCCTCAGCCCAAACTGTAGGAATTTCTTGAATTAATAATTTCTCCCATTTTCCTTCTGAAGTTTGGATAGGATTTTGAAAAAGCAGATATCCCTCACTTAATGGGCAGGTTATAGTTAGGGCCTTTGCAGGATTTCCCAATTCTAATGTAGGCATATCTCCAGAAAATGAGATAGTTGCCTGAAGTTTGCTTAAAAGGTCCCGTCCCAGCAACGGGAAAGGGCATTCAGGGATAACAATGAAGGAGTGAGTTACAGTTCCTCGTCCTATGTTAACAGTCCGGTCTGTAGTCCATTTATACTTTTTAATTTCTCCTGTTGCTCCTTGCACTTCCATGGTTTCATTAGTGAGGGGTCCTATGGGCTTCTGTAACACCGAATGTGAAGCTCCTGTATCCACTAGGAAATTTACAGGTTGGCCCCCAATTGAGAAAGTTACCATGGGCTCTCGGGAGCCTAGTTTGAAAGAGCCATGGCCCCCCTATTCTTCTAAAGTTAAAACTGGTTTTGGCTGAGGAGCTCTGGCCTGTGATCGGGGCAAGCTTTTCGGATTACGTTGGGGGCATTCATTTTTCCAATGTCCAATTTCTTTGCAATAAACACACTGGTTTTGTAGCAGAGAAGACCGCTTTTTGTCTCTGTTGTATGTGGTCTGCCTTTGTCTAGGATTCGAGGTTTCAGAAGCCTGTAATGCGGCCACTGTGGCCCTGTTTACTTTCCTTATCAGTAGATCATCTCGGCTATCTCTATTTTCAAACACCTTTTGGGCTATTTCCAATAATTCTGACCTGGTTTTTCCTGCAAAACCATCTATCTTTTGAATCTTTTTACGGATGTCTGGGGCTGACTGAGTCACAAAAGCCAGATTAATCGCCTTGAGGCTTGTCGGGTCCTCAGGGTCTATAGGAGTATATAGACGGTATGCCTCCAGGAGGTGCTCGAGAAACGCTGAAGGCGACTCATCTGGCCCCTGTTTCACATCTGCTACCTTAGAAAGATTTGTGGGTTTTCGAGCTGCCCTCTTAAGGCCCTCTAACAGAGTCTGGTGGTACTCACCGAGTGCTCTCCTACCTTCAGTTGTCCCATAGTCCCAGCTTGGTCTTCTCCTAGGTAAAGCTCGTTCAATCACTTCTGTTTTTTCGTCGCTTGTAAGAGCACTTATCCCAGGCAGCGCTTTAGCCGCTTCTGCCAGGATTCGCTCCCTTTCCTCCGTGGTGAAGAGAGTATGGAGAATCTGTTGACAGTCATCCCAGGTGGGGAGGTGATTAAAGAAAATGGAATCAACCAGAGAAATCAAGGAACTAGGATCCGTGCTAAAAGGGGGATTCTGGTTTTTCCAGTTATAAAGGTCTGTTGTGGAAAATGGAACATACACATAGCGACCTTTTGGAATCTGGCAGAGAGGAAGAACAGGGGCCGGAGTCGGTTCCACTTCAGGGATATTAATAGAAATGGAGCCGGCAGGTCGGCCAGGGGAAGCAATTGAGTCAGGCCTTCCATAAGGGTGGCCCTGTCGGGTATGGGGAGGAGAAAGAACAGGGGCTGGCTCCTTTGGGAAGACTAGAGTTGGAGGAGTGGATGAGTGGGGCAATTGAGGAAGCGGTTGAGGGGAGGGTGAGGGAGATGGTGGAGTAGTTAGTGGAGCAGCTGCGACTGCACCCGCGGCAGGAGGATAAAGAGGAGCCGAAGCATCTGGGGGAAGGAGGGAATCCTCCGGAGAGTCCTGTAGGACAGGGCTCTTAGTGGATTTATGGTTTGTTTTTGAGGGACCCTGGGGAGTTCTCCCAGCCATAACCAGGGCTTGCCCTCCCTGTCCGTTCCGGACCATCCAAACCTTCATCCAGGTGGGGGAATTAGTTGTTGCTTCCGCCCAGGGTAGAATATATACTATTTGATCTGGGTGGCCAGGATTACCAAGAGTGATGTTAGATATAGCCCATGCCACTTGGGGATCAAAGGTGCCCTCAGGGGGCCAGCCAACTCCGAAGGTGGGCCATTCTACCTCACAGAATGTTCGGAGGTGTTTCTTGGTGATGGGATAATCATAATCCTGCTTAACAAAATGGGGATAAAGTTTGTCAAAATTCCTTAAAACACAGTTCAAAGGAGTATCAGGCTTACTTGTCTTATTACCCATGTTGTTCAATTTTTTACATTTACAACAGAGAAGACACAATGAGAAAGCAGAAAACAAAAACAACAAAACAAAATAAAACAAAAAACAGAACACAGGACAATACACAAAAGAACAAGAACCAGGTGCCAAACCAACCAGGGAGCAGTGCAACGTCTTGCTAATGCTCCGGACAGGAGTGTGTATGTGCCTCGTCAGGCACCTCTCTGTCCCCAGTGGGAATTCCCTACCAGAACCAGAAAGCAGTGCGACCTTTCGCTACTGCCCTGGACAGGAGTGTATGTGCCTCGCCAGGCACCTCGCTGTCCCCAGAAGAGATCTCAAAACCAGATACCAGATGTTACTAGGGCGCCACTTACCTGTGGAGGTTTTTTTGTTTTTGTTTTTTCCACTGGATGCTTGCTAATTTTTGATGCGGCAGTTCACTCCAGTAGTCCGAAGGACTGAAGGCACACCCTGGGGCCTTGGAACGTCTCAAGGTGCGCACCCCCTAGGGTAGCACTCCGCCCCGGAGTCCCAGAGCGAAGGTCCGGCTTCAGAATTTGTAGTGGTCTGAATCTCGCTGGGGCCTCCAAAAATGTTGATCCAAGATGCAAAGAAAAGACCACCAACTCCATTTTAGATTAAAGCAAGCTGATATTGTATACACACAAAGAGAGCTGGCCAGGGCTGCCCCTCCCAAACACTGGGCTTGGGGTCAGCCCCACTCTCAGGGAAGACAAGGTTTTTATAGTTCAAAGAGTTACAGAAAATCTTGGGAACTTACAGCTAACAAGGTCAGACATGTGTAATTCAAAGCAAGTAGCAAACTAATATCTACATGGCATTGCATTCCAAGAAAAAAAGGGGAGTAATAGTTAAACACCACATCAAAAGTTTATGAGGCACCGTTAGTTTGAGAGAGAGAGAGAGTTGTTATCTGGTCAAGGACAGCCAGGCCTGAGCGAGCTTAAGGCCTGGGAATGAATGCCAGACAATAAGCTCAAGCCAAATAAGAATCCTAGCATTTCATAGAAAACTGAAGTGGGCTTTTCATAACTTTTTGACAGGATGGCTCCCAGTCTTAAGATGGAATTAGGCTGGTTTATCAGGATGACATCCAGCATCTCTGAGCAGTCATGAATTGGCTCTTCTGGGTTAACATCAGGCAGCAGGGTTGCAGGATTGATTGCCAGGGATTTACTGAAGGTCAATCTGTCCTTGTCTAGGAGGAGAGCCTGGTACTGAGTGAGACGGGCATTTGACATCCATCGACTGGTGGCATCTCTCAATAGGGTTTCCACTGTGTGAGGGGCAGTCACAGTGAGAGTCTGCCCCAGAGAAAGTTTGTCTGCTTCCTTTACCAGTATTGCAGTAGCCGCTATGGCTCGTAAACAAGGGGGCCATCCTGATGCTACAGGATCCAGCCTTTTTGAAATGTAGGCAATTGGTCTTTTCCATGGCCCTAAATTTTGGGTAAGAACTCCTTTAGCAATACCCTTTCTCTCATGAACATAAAGATGGAAGGGCTTAGATATATCAGGGAGGGTTAAGGCAGGGGCCTGAACCAGAGCCTCCTTTAAATTTTTGAAGGCCAATTCATTTTCCTCAGTCCAAATTAAAGGTGACTTGCCTCCTGCAGTT